>OX453269.1:2588657-3983690 GCA_949709985.1 Luffia ferchaultella
AATAGCTGTAAAATAAATTTTGAATTGTTTTGTTATTATTCTTTACCACACCAAATAAAGACCGAGTTGAAATCATTTACAGTGAAGTATAAGAAATTTTATCACAATACTGATATCAATGAATATTATAACCATGTTAAAGCTACACTCATTCGGAAATGTAGCGAATTTCAATTAAAAGATTCGGGTTGGTTTATTTCCAGTGTATCTCATCTTGAAATGAATATAAATAAATACACACCATTACGAGGGGGTTCTTACATACCATTACCTAAAAATATTCAGAGTACGAAAAGTTGTTTAAACATTAAAAACACTGACTCTCATTGTTTTTTATGGTGTGCAGTTGCATCTTTATTTCCAGTGAAAAAAAATGGTACACGCACTGCATCATATCCAGATTACAAACAAATATTTAAAATAGATGGGATGAATTTTCCTCCTACTAATAGAGATATAAAGATATTCGAAATGAATAATCCAACATTTACAGTAAATATTTACGGATTAGATTCAAAAAATCAACTTGTAGGCCCGCTCTACAAGACAGAATATCGTAGTATAAACCATATTAATTTATTATATATAGAAAATTCTCAACATGGGCATTATTGTTTAATAAAAGATTTTGAACGGCTTATTAGACACCAAGTAACGAGGCATAAAGGCAAAATATATTTTTGTGATGAGTGTATGTTATTTTTTTCCTCATATGATAGTATGGAGATGCATAATTGTGCTCGAATTAAAACGGTATTGCCCAGACCTGGTACAATCTTACAATTCACTCACTACGAGAGATTGCAACGTATTCCTTTCGTTATCTATGGTGATTTCGAAACTATGTTATTACCTCTTAATAACAACCAGAACTGTGAAACTAAATACACAAAATTAACAAAAAGACACGTACCAATAGCATTTGCTTATTATATATGTTGTGCATATGATTCGAGTTTAAATAAATTCATTTCATATCGAGGAAAAGATTGCGTTCATATATTTGTAAAGTCATTAACGGAACATGTTAACGAAATTCATAGAATTAATACGACTGAAAAGAAAAAAATGATTCCGTTATCATTGCAACAACAAATTGAATACAATAGCGCCACTCACTGTTATATATGTAATAATTTACTATTGGGTGATGTAGTTCGCGATCACTGTCACAGAACAGGCGTATACAGAGGCGCAGTACACTCACATTGTAACTTGCTTTTAAAGACTTGTACGTTCATTCCATTTTTCTTTCATAACTTAGCGGGGTATGATTGTCATTTATTTATAAAAGAGCTTAGTGAATCTGATGGCAGGATAGAGGTGATACCTAAAGGGAAAGAAAAATATATTTCTTTTACTAAATTCATAAAAAATGTATACGATGTTCGTGAGTCATATATTCCTCTCAGATTTGTTGATTCTTGTCATTTTCTCAACACGAGTTTAGATAAATTATCTAAAACATTAGAGTATGATAAATTCTTGAATCTCAGACGCTTTTTCTCTGATAAAAATAAATTTCGATTAGCATGCCGTAAGGGAGTGTATCCGTACGAATATATGGATAGTTTAGATAAATATAATGAAACAGTATTGCCACCGAAACAAAGTTTTTATAATACTTTAACATCAAATCATATTTCAGACGATGATTATAAACATGCTTTTGATGTATGGGAAAAATTTTCCATATGCAATTTAGGACAATATACTGATTTATATTTAATGATCGATGTTCTATTATTATGTGATGTATTTGAAAATTTTCGTACTGTTTGCCAAAAAAATTATAAACTAGATGCAGCTTTTTATGTAACCGCTCCTAGTCTTAGCTGGGACGCAATGCTTTTAAATACTGGTGTAAAATTAGAATTAATTTCTGACATTGAAATATATCAAATGCTTGAACAAGGCATCCGAGGCGGATTATCACAGTGTTCTTTACGATATGCAAAAGCTAATAATATTTATACTGAAGACTACAGGGAAGATAGACCAAATACTTATCTTTTATATTTAGATTGTAATAATTTATATGGATACGTGATGATGAAAAACTTACCGATTTCAGAATTCAAACTTTTACAAAGTGATGAATTATTATCTTTCGACATAGATTCATGTCATGAAAATTCAGACATTGGATTTATATTAGAGGTTGATTTAATCTATAACGAGGACTTACATGACTCTCACAAAGATTTACCATTTGCACCAGAAAAAATGAAACCTCCTGGAGGAAAGACTTATAAATTGATCGCAAATCTGTACAATAAATATCACTATGTTATTCATTATATGCATTTAAAACAGTGTTTAAATCATGGTTTGATATTGAATAAAATTCATAAAATTCTTTCATTTAAACAAAGTAATTATTTAAAACAATATATAGATTTGAATACAAGTTTGCGTCAATCCTCACAATCTACGTTTGAACAAGATTTTTTTAAATTGTTCAATAATTCAATATTTGGAAAAACTTTAGAAAACAAGCGGAAGCAAATATCTGTAAAATTAGTTGATCGATGGAGTGATGAAAAAAATTACACAAATAAATACATAGGTGCTGAAAAATTGATTGCTCAACCAAATTTTCATAATGTATCAATTTTTTCTGAAAATTTCGCAGCAGTTCAGATGGACAAGTCGGAAATTTTACTTGACCGTCCTATATACATAGGATTTACTGTACTAGAATTAAGTAAATCCCATCTTTATAGCTTTCACTATTCTTTTATTAAACCAAAATATGGGGATAGAGCACAACTGTGCTACACCGACACTGACAGTTTATTATATTACATAATACCTACAAATGATTGTATTTATAAAGATCTAAAAGAAAATCTTGAATTATTTGATACAAGCAATTTTAGTAGGAACAATATTTATGATTTACCACTAGTAAATAAAAAGGTACCAGGTCTGTTTAAAGATGAATTAGGAGGGACAATCGTTGATGAATTTGTAGGTTTAAGATCTAAACTATATTGTATAAAAACCGAAAACGATGAAATCAAAAAGGCAAAGGGAGTTAGCAAAGCAGTGTTAAATCTTTTAACTACAGACGAATACAAATCTACTCTTAAAACTAACAATACATTGCGCTCATGTATGAATGTATTTAAATCAATCAAACACACGATATTCTCGCAAGAAGTAAATAAATCCGTGTTGAATGCTAATGATGATAAAAGATTAATAATTGATAAATATAACACATTGCCTTGGGGACATTACAAATTATTTTAAGTATGCTATGTACAAATATATCTGATATTTTTTATAACCAAAGTGTACATCTATAAAAATATGTATGTATTTTTACCATTAAATTAAGTATATTACTGAGTTCATCTCTGTTTTTATTTCATAACCCTATAATTCTTTAAGAGACTACAACGTTTATGCTGAATAATGATTCACCATAATAATAATAATAATAAATATTATTATCGAAAGAGAAAAAAAGGTTTTGGATTTTTCAATGATATGCTGAATAAATTACCGTTTGAGCTACATGTACCCGGTTATCAGTTTTGCGGTCCTGGAACTAAACTCAAAGATCGATTAGCACGAGGTGATATGGGTATTAATCCACTTGATTCAGCTTGTCGCGAACATGATATAGCGTATTCGAAAAACAGAGATAATGTTCATATGAGAAATCAGGCTGATCGTATGCTAGCATCAAAAGCGATGAAACGAGTATTTAATAGAGATGCATCAATGAGTGAAAGAGCAGTTGCGTTAGGCATTGCGTCCGCGATGGGTGCCAAGTCAAAATTAGGTCTTGGTATCACAAATAAAAATAAAACAAAGAAAAAAATTAAAAGATCAAAGAAACCTTTCAAGCATGTTATTAAAATAGCTAAATCATCTATGTCTAAAGGATCTGATCCTATAAAATCTGCACTGAATGGTGTTCGTAAAGTGATTCGTCAAGTAGGAGGGAAAAAAAATATCAATTGTCCTAGAATTTTACCTCTGCCACAAAAAATTGGTGGAGTACTTCCTTTTTTAATACCACTTTTTGCTGGATTAAGTGCAACAGGTGCTTTGGCTGGTGGAGCTGCTGGAATCGCGAAAGCAGTCAACAATGCTAAAAATGCTGTAGAACAACTTAAAGAACAAAAAAGACATAATGAAAAAATGGAAGCGATATCTTTAGGAAAAGGAATGTTTCTTAAACCTTATAAGAAAGGTTTAGGTATTTATATAAAACCTTCAAAAAACTATTAACACTACCAAACAGAGCTCTTACAAATATTGATTTAACAAAATATGCTAGAATTTTAAATATTCCTAACTTTAGAGGTGTTTTTATGAGAAATGATTTACCTAACTCACCTCCTTGGACACATGAATCTGGTATAATAAACTTAGATAGTAAAGATGGTCCTGGAACTCACTGGGTAGCTTATAAGAAAAAAAACAATTGTGTCTTTTATTTTGATAGTTTTGGAAATTTACCACCTCCATCAAATTTATTATCATATTTAAAAGTGCAAAATGTAAAATACAATTATAAAAAATATCAAAGCTTCAATACATTCAATTGTGGACATTTGTGTCTTAAATTTCTTAGTGATAATTTAACTTAAATATATATCAGAACGTCAACTCATTATAGATTCAGTCATGAGTGAATCATGGACATTAACGTTAAGCGGTGTTGGACCCGTTTTAGAAGCACAATATTTTCCTCCTATTGAATTATCATCAAAAAACTATGTGCTTGGTTTAGTAGAATTCTTGACTTTTAATTCCATTCCCAATATCGATGAAAGAAATAACAAATTCTATATCGATGACAAAGTTATTGTAATTCCACCAGGTAGTTACGAAATCGAAAACATTGAAAAATATTTAACTGATGCATTAGATAAATTTAATATTTTCATATCGATAAAGCCTGATGAAAATCAATTGCGATGTAAAGTGAGATGTAGTAAAAAAGTTGATTTTACCCATAAAGATTCTTTGGGAAATTTGTTAGGATATTCTCCTAGAATTCTAGATCCAAACGTTGATTATTTATCAGATATACCTGTTTCCATAATCAAAGTAAACGCTTTGCGAGTAGAATGTAACATAACAGGAGGGGCGTATATTAATTCTAATCAAGCTCACATTATTCACGAATTTTTCCCCACGGTTCCACCTGGATATAAAATAGTAGAAGTACCATCGCAAGTCATTTATCTTCCTGTTATGGTTAAGGCAATACATAATATTCAGTTGAAAATAGTCGATCAAGACGGAGATCTAGTAAATTTCCGAGGAGAAATTATAACAGTGCGATTACATCTTAAGTCAATAGCATAGAATGGGTGTGGTTTATAACAGTAAAACCTATTCATATAATAACAACAGAAAATGGGTTTATCCACCCACTCGAGTTCGACCATTGAATCGGTTAACACATCGGAACATACAATTTCTAAAAGGGCTTGGCTTAAGACTTGTTTCAAACTCAATAAAAACAAAATAAAACTTAAATTTTTCTGTTTAATCTGCATTTTACCATGGAAGAACAAGAAGAAATTTTAAATATACAAAAAAGTGTATTATTCGATGAATCAATAGAACATTACGAGTTTCATGCTCATCGTCCATATGCATTAACCACTTTCAACAACAATGATGAAATTCGCATTACTGTTCAACATCAAGATGCTTGTATACTACCCAGCAAAAGCTTTCTACATCTTACCGGAAAACTTATGAAGAGCAATGGTGAGGTTAGCGTTAACACGAATCTCGTAAATATGGGATTATGCTTTTTGTTTGAAGAATTACGTTATGAGTTAAATGCTGTTGAAATTGATCGCAATAAAAACGTTGGTTTAACAAGCCTTATAAAAACATTCATTTCCGCTAGCCCAAATCAAACTACATATCTTGATAATGCTGGATGGAACACAAATACAACTAAGGACATTGTTGATACCAAAGGATATTTTGATGTCTCGATTCCACTCAATTTGTTACTCGGGTTTGCAGAAGATTATAATAGAGTAATAGTGAATGCAAAACATGAACTTATTCTTACCAGAGCTAATACAGACGTAAATGCGATCGTACAATCAGAAAAAAATGTTGATAAAGATGTAAAAATATCCATTTCCAAAATAGAATGGTTAATGCCATATGTTAAATTGTCCGACTTTGCAAAAGTAAATTTACTTAATTATATCGTCAAAGATCCTCCTATACAAATAAGTTTTCGGACTTGGGAACTATATGAATATCCATTATTACCTACGACTACAAACCATGTATGGGTTGTAAAAACATCTACACAACTAGAGAAACCTCGATACGTTATCTTAGGATTCCAAACGGGTCGAAAGAATATACACACAAAAGATGCAAGTTTCTTCGATCATTGTGACATTCGTGACGTTAAATTGTATTTAAATTCTCAAACATACCCTTACGTTAACCTTAATATTGATTTCGAACGAAACCAATATTCACTGTTGTATGATATGTATGCTCAATTTCAAAGCTCTTACTTTGACAAGAACAGGTGTAAACCATTATTGTCAAAAAAGGAATTCAAGGAAATGGCTCCACTTGTTGTATTAGATTGTTCCAAACAAAATGAAACATTAAAAACAGGACCTGTAGACATACGTATAGAATTTGAATCAGAAAAACAATTTCCTCTGCAAACATCTGCTTATTGTTTAATCATACACGATAGAATAATTGAGTACAATCCAATCAGCAGCGCAGTACGCAAATTGTTGTAAAGTAGAGTGGTTGTGTGTTATTTTATATTAAATCAAAATGGAAATATTCAATTTATGTGAGAAAGACATTGAAAAAATACCTATAGATATATTAATCAAACGTTATGGTCACTACATTCATTTATTGTATCATAATGATCGACTACCCAAATCAGTGTTGGATAATGATGATGTGAAGCCTTATTATACTCCTTGCACTATTCATTCTTACGGTGATAATACATCAAACGATCAAGATGAACTCGATAGTCCACTTTTCATGCAAGCGTATTGTAAATTGTGTACGAAGAAAAAAGTATTCAAAACCGATTGATAATTTTTATTTTCTAATTTTGTTAACAATTACCTAATAAATTTTTTACCCATATTTTATGTTTTTTATTTTATATACATAAACTATATACAAATGATTTCTTATTCAGTTTGCTACATCATGAGGTTCATAAAGCAACAAACCGTATTACCTGTAGAGAACCTTGATAATCTTATTGTACCTACCACATCAGAAAAAAACCGTCGACATGGTAAACTATTACCTAATAGCATAAGATCGATTTTTTGCGGTCCCTCCAACTGTGGGAAAACAAATGCTTTGTTAGCGATTATTACACACATGAATGGATTAAGATTTTCGAATATTTACATTTATTCAAAATCCATACATCAATTAAAATACGAACTTCTTAAGAAAGTAATTGCTACTGTTAGTGATATTGGTTACTATATTTTTCAAGAAAATGATGAAATAGTGAAACCTAAAGATATTCTCCCTGGTTCCATCATTATTTTTGATGATATTGTTTGTGAAAAACAGAATAATGTAAAGGAATACTTTTGCATGGGGAGACATCAAGATGTTGATTGTTTTTATCTTTCACAAACTTACTGTTGTGTTCCTAAGCATTTGATTCGTGACAATACTAATTTATTAGTAATATTTAAACAAGATGATTTAAATTTAAAACACATTTACGATGAGCATGTAAATAGTGACATGACTTTTAAAGAATTTAAGAAACTATGTTTTAAATGTTGGAACGTAAAATATAGCTTTGTTGTCATTGATAAGGAGAGTTCTTTAGAAAACGGTCGATATAGGAAAGGGTTTGACACCTTTATAAATATAAAGAGTCCACATTAGTTATAACCAGTTGCAGTTTGTCGTACTAAACACAAACACCATGGAAGTTCAAAGTATTAAAAAACAACAGGACACTTTACGTAAAATCAGAAAGCTTGGCAATGTGATAAGAAAAAAGCATAAATTATTGAAATTGCATAGAAAAAACACAGAAAACACTTTAAACGAAGTCTTTAGACCTTTGACTACTTCTTTAAAGAAAATTAGTGTCACTACACCGAATATTGCACCTAAGAAGGAAGAAGAGCATAAAGAAAATAATAAATATGATGAGCACTATGTAACACATAAAAAAGAAACAGAATCCATGAATACAACTTCAAAAGATGAAAAAACTACTAATATCGATGGTGATGATGATGATTCATTCTTTGACGTAGAAGAACATGAAGAAGAAGAAGAAAACGATTCTTTACAAAAACCAAATCACAGTATTTTATCATATTTATCTTTATTAAAATCTAAAAATCATAAAGATTTAGATCAAATTTATGGTGTGAGACAATTAAAGGGAAAACGCTTAATGTTAGGAAATACACCTATCTATTTTGAAAAAGACAAAATTCTAATAGCAAACAAAAATTATCCCGCTACAGTTGGTTTATTAGAATTGATTTTCAAAAAAGTACCTAACAATAATGCTATAATAGATAGTGATATTGAAAATTACGCAGAAATCATTACAGCTACTAATGCGCATCGTAAACATTTTAAAGATGATGGTGCTCTCCGTATAAACAATACCCCAAAATATATTAACATAATTTCGAGGTTCGCTAATGAAAAGATAGGTAGTGGGGTTTCTAACAATAATACCTTATTACCCACCAATATGTCAACTCCTAGAGTTGGTTTGAATTTCAATTATGTGTATTGGGATAATCCTAATGAGTTGGTAGATCGTTTACGACTTCTATTAGCATCAAGAGCGGCTAGCGGTTATGTCACCCATTCCAATGAAATAATTTCAATCCTAGAGGAATTGCGTGAAGCTAACATTATTTATTAACAAGATTTATCAACTATTTAATCATTCTCTCGAAGTATCTTGAGGAAGTACAATGAGTGTAGACGTATTTGGACGTCAATTATCTAAATCTTCAACAGGACGCCGTGGACCACAAGGAGAAGGATTTAAAATTAATATTGAGGGGAATTATGATATTGAAAATAAACGATTGTGCAATGTGGGAGATGCTTTAGGAGACAGTGATGGTGTATCTTTAAAAATTGTGACAGGATTATTGTCCAATGAAATAAATATTATAAGACGTGAATATAATGAAAGATTTGATCAGTTGACTATCGATAATAATGAAATGAAACAAATATACTATTATTTAAAAACTCACTTAGACACAGTAAAAGAGAATTTAGAAAAAGACATTACCATCAATCATAACCTTTCTAAAACACATTCTAATACATTAACAAACATAGATCAAAGATTAACAGCATTGGAAAATACAAATAAATTATGAATAACTCCTACAAGACTTTAATTGCTGAAGAATTACATCGTGCTGCTCGTAGAAATTATCAACGACGTCACGTTGATATACGGGGATTAGATGAGACATGGCAAGCTGATATTGTTGATATGCAATCATATGCTTCTGTAAACGATAATTATAAATACATTCTAACGGTAATCGATAATTTTTCAAAATTTGGTTGGGCTGTGCCTTTAAAAACAAAAAATAGTAATAATGTTACCCAAGCAATGTTATCAATATTTACTACATCTGGTAGAATACCAAAAAATCTTCAAGTTGATAATGGTACCGAATTCTACAATTCTTTATTCAAAACACTTATGAATAGATATTCCATCAATATGTATTCTACTTATAGTAATTTAAAGGCTTCAATCTGTGAACGTTTTAATCGAACCTTAAAAAACAAAATGTGGAAGCGATTTACAGCGAGAGGTAGTTATCGATGGATAGATATTTTAAATGAATTATTAGATTCCTACAACAACAGTACACATAGAACTATAGCACTGAAACCAATAAATGTAAATAGATCGAACGAGAAATCAATATTAAGAAATATTTATAATAACAACGATAAGATGATGTTTAAAAAGTCTCAAAAATTAAAAATAGGCGATAAAGTGAGAATAAGTAAATATAAACATGTTTTTGAAAAAGGTTATACACCTAACTGGACTACTGAAATTTTTACTATAACCAAAGTTAATAATACTAGACCTGTTACTTATCAACTAAAAGATTATTTAAATTCACCAGTTCAAGGTTGCTTTTACAAAGAAGAGCTTTCAAAAACGAAATATCCTGATATTTATCTAATTGAAAGAGTTATAAAAAAAAGAGGAAATAAAATATTAGTAAAATGGTTGGGATTTGATGGTACACACAATTCATGGATAAATATAGATGATTTGTAAATTATACTTGTCTAAACTTGTTTCAACGCTGAAATTACGTAATTTTATTGCGAGAGTAGGTTAGTCATTCTGCTGGCTAGTCGCTCACGAGCACTTGAATAATCTACACGTATTCGAATATTTAAGAAATCTCAAACAATTATGGAACTTATTATGGATATACAATGTTTTGTAAATGGAAAAAATGAATTGATCGTGAAAGAACTAGCGGTTGCATCTGTTGAAGACAAAGAAGACAAAGAATATTGTATACTATTTAAACCACCATATCCTTGGTATAATTTGTCTGCAAAATGTCGATCCACGAATTCATGGCTAACAAGAAACTATCATGGTATTTCGTGGGACTCTGGAGAAATAGATTATACACAACTCAACACAATAATAAATAACCTAATAAAAGAAGCTACATGTATATATGTTAAAGGCTTACAAAAAAAAATATGGTTTGAAGACTATATCAAGCAACTCGAAGACAAACGAATTGTAAATATAGAAGACATAGGATGTCCACCTTTACGAGAACTTCGTACGGACGTTTATGGACATCATCAGGCTTGTCACAGATACATTAATCAAGTAAATATTAATTGTGCGTTACAAAATGTAATAGAAATTAAGAAATGGTATAATTCTTTTTATAAAAATGAAAAATAAACCTATTTTACATTCAATAATTTGTTTTATTTCTTGTAAACCTTCTCTACATAGTTTCAATTAATTATGTATTTTTTATTCGTAAATATCAAAATATGAATTATGTTTGTATTATAGTCAAGAAATGAAATGCGTTTGTAGGTTGATGGAGCATAAATTTTACACGTTTAGAAATTATCTGTCTAGTTCATTTGTCGTTTTTTTTTTTTTTTTTTTACTGAGATCGTGTTTTCCGAGAAAAATTATTGAGAACTCTGGTTCATTTAGCATTTGCAGAAAAACCGTTGTCCGTGAGAGCGAAGCGAGACTTTTAAAACGGACAACGGTTTTTGTAGTATATAATTGGGGAATCTGGATCACTTTGTATGGCTATAAAATTGGGGAGTCTGGCTCACTTTTTCGTTATTTGCTGAAAATCGTGGTCCGTGAGAGCGAAGCGAGACTTTTAAAACGGACAACGATTTTCTGCAAATAACGAAAAAGTGAGCCAGGAAAAATTATTGAGAACTCTGGTTCATTTAGCATTTGCAGAAAAACCGTTGTCCGTGAGAGCGAAGCGAGACTTTTAAAACGGACAACGGTTTTTGTAGTATATAATTGGGGAATCTGGATCACTTTGTATGGCTATAAAATTGGGGAGTCTGGCTCACTTTTTCGTTATTTGCTGAAAATCGTGGTCCGTGAGAGCGAAGCGAGACTTTTAAAACGGACAACGATTTTCTGCAAATAACGAAAAAGTGAGCCAGACTCCCCAATTTTATAGCCATACAAAGTGAGCCAGACTCCCCAATTATATACTACTCAAGCGCAGCGAACCTGTTTCAAATCTATGAGGCCATGCGGCCGTGGTTCGAATTCGGGCGTATACCAATGAGTTTTGCTGTCTTAAGTACATTAACTATCACTGATTCAGTGCCTCGGAGAGCACGTTAAGCAGTCGGTTCCGGTTACTGTTAATAGATGGCCGTCGTTATAATCCGCCAATCCGCATTGCCGCAGCGTGGTGGATTTAAGCTCCAAGCCCCCTCATCTTGAGGGGAGGCTTAAGCTCCTGCAGTGGAGTATAAAAGGGGCTGATGGAATGAAATGGAAAAGACGGAAGGTAGTGGTATCAAAAGATGCAGGGTTTGATGGGGCATCGTATGTTATTAAATTTTCTAAAATCGGTTATATTGCCCTCTTTAATACGATAAAATCGAAAATCTCAGAATGTAATTCTCTATTATTTGATACAAATTACGAAGCTGCGGCAATGAACGCCACCGAGAGGGTTTTCCCGCAATGTACTTTGATCGAACTAAGAAGAATCAAGAATCATCTCGGAGTCGGAAGGGATCATATCTTTCTGTTCCGTGCCTGGGTGTAAAAGTATTAATATATGTATATTTTATAAAGAATATTTAAGTATGTATATCAGTTGTGTAGTACCCATAATACAAGCATAATACTCGCTTACTTTGGGACTAAATGGCACTGTCTGGGATGTGCAAGGTATAATATATATTATATTATAATATAAGTTATTGTTATTGAGATCTATGGGGAAGCCTGTACCTAGCAATAGACGTCTGGCCATCTTTGGCACCTGAAATGATGACTGATGGATTAAAAAAATAAAATTTGGCAGAAATGCGATTCTATTGTACTGATTAAAAATTATAAATCATTAGATTCATTAATCATTTCTTTCAATCGAATGAATAGACAAAAGAAAAAACATAAAAGTTTTTTTTTTGAATAGCCATCTAATTTACCGCTATATTCAAAGCCAACGCAGTACTTATAAATGCAATTAGGGAAAGTGTGCCAAACCAATAATTGTTTTATATGCACAATAATAATTATTCTGTCGTTACCGATTATACAGCGTTTTTCACTTTCTTTGTCCTAGTAAAAATCGTGTTTTATTTGAAATATTTTATAAACACCTGATTTTAATTTTTATATCGCATTCATGTTTTCATTTAATCTTTGTCACATCTATACCTAAATGTATCAATAACATCGGGGACATTTCACACAATCTAGTTCCAAACTGGCAGAGCCTTTGCTACGAATTAATTTGAACTAGTCATAGAGCAAATTTCCAGATTCCCAGAGCAGATTCCCATAGAGCCAGTTCCCAACCCGCAGTGGAGCAGCGTGGTGGACTTAAGCTCCAAGCCCCTCCCTCCTCACCTTGGGGGAGGCCTAAGCCCCTGCAGTGGGGTAAAAATGGGCTGATGATGATGATGATGGAGCAAATTAATTTGATAGCAGCGTTTGGTTTTAATCATGGATGTGTTTTAATATAACATATACATCAGAACGTAAGAATATCAGACGTAGTGTCGTGATAGCCCAGAGCGCAACGAACCTGTCTCAAATTTATAAGGCCCCATAGAGCCATGGTTCGAATCCGGGCGTGTACCAATGAGTTTTTCTGACATAAGAACACAATATCACTGACACCGTGCTTCGGAGGGCACGCTAAGCAGTCGGTCCCGGACGCTGTCAATAGATGGCGGTCATTACAGTTCCCAACCCGCAGTGGAGCAGCGTGGTGGACTTAAGCTCCAAGTCCCCCTTATCACCCTGGGGGAGGCTTAAGCCCCTGCAGTGGGGTAAAAATGGGCTGATGATGATGATGATGATACATCAGAACAACATACATATAACAACCAAGACCCGGTAGTATCAATATTCATCATATAAATACTGACCCGACCTGCGATTCGAACCCGGCACCTCCAGCTTCGTAGGCAGGGTCTTGGTTTAATGGTTTTAATCGTGGAACTAATACGTACGTACAACTGGAATGATTAGTTTCATGGTGGTTCCATGGTTTTAATAGAGTCATAAATGTCAATTCATAGTATCGAAGTGACATTACGTAATTTCGCGGTATTGGCGGGGATTTCTTGGAGGTGAAGAGCGGCGCGCGGGGACCTTGCGCACTGAAACTCAGACTAAAACTGGCCATCTTACACGAGCTAACTAGAGTATGAGTGGTTAGACGGTAAACGCTGAAGAGGGCTTCTAGCTAATTCGTACTTTTCTGATGCTAGTGGTCAGTGATCGAAATTCTACGGTACTCACTTTTTTTAAACTTCCAATAATAATTAGGCGAGAGTAAGTTATTCAAATTGCAACAAACGACAGATAGATACGTTTAGGTTAGGCTACGTTTAGAATTGCGCTTTTGGCTCTGTAACAAAGTGTCATGACATGGACAGTGTTTGTAACGTATAATATATAGATTTTAGCATTCTGCACTCCTTCTCCGTATAAACTTTAACTCTACCAAATCTCACACTCCTCCGTGCGCGCAAAATGCTTAAAAAGGGGTATAAAGTTTTGTCATTGAAAATGACTATCAAATCCATTTCACGAGAGACACATTTTTAGCCATAACTCCGAGAGTATGAAATTTAACTAAGATTTTAAATTGTTAAAAGATCAATAATTTAGTTGCGCATCATATGACACCAAATTTTTGGAAATCGGTTTGGTAGTTTTCGAAAAAAAATTGGAAAATGTAAAAAAATCGGGATTTTTTCGGATTTTTTTTTACTACATCCTAAATATTTCGAGAACGGGGACCGATATCGAAAATAAAAAAAAATTGTTTCTCGGCCATTAACGTAACTACAATTTGAGACCAAAGTTTTGGAAATCGGTTGGAAATCGAACAAGAAATTTGACATCACATGTTAGATTTTATGGACGTTCGGGAACTTGTTAACATTACGGTCATCGCCTTTCGGCCTGTATTCGTTCGAATGCTTCATTATCGAGTTCAAAACTTTGAAGGATATCAGAGGCTGCAGTTTAAATCGTGGTAATGCCACGATTTCGTGGCAATAAAATAAAATAATCTGTGAAAATCGAATTTGGGTAGGTTCATTTTCAATGAAACTGATGGTTGCGGGGACTGCAAGATCTATGGATTTTTTTCTTATTATATTCGCGCGCATCTTGAAGTAATATGTTCGAGGTTTTGATCAATAAATAGGTATGGTGATAATTATATTTTATAAATTAAAAAAAAAAATTAATAAATATGATACTTAATATAAATTGTGAAAATAGTCAAAGGTTTGAAAGTAAAGAATATATTAATAATTTTCTTGTAAATTCAATAATATTCATTTTCTGTAAAAATCAAATGTTTTTAAATGTACTATAAAAATAAATATACGTGCTCTCACAACAAAACAAAGCTAGTGTTAAAGCTAGTCTTACATAGTAGATAGTATTTATGTATTGAAATCATTGTATTTTCTATAATACCGATGACGACCGCTTAGCCTAGTGGGCAGCGACCCTGCCTGCGAAGCTGGAGGTCCCGGGTTCGAATCCCAGGTCGGGTCAGTAGTTATATGATGAATATTAATACTGGCACCGGGTCTTGGTTGTTATATGTATGTGGTGTCTTCGCTTGGTACTCATAATACAAGCTAATGCTTAGTTTGGGGCCAAGACGTTGTTGTGATTGTGTGTGTTATTATTTATTTATTTATTTAATAAATTACAATAAATGTTTGGAAAAATTAAATTACATATACCTACATTTTCGTACAACAAAACCATAGACTAACACTACCTAGTAGTAGTAGCATTGAAACCTCTGTATTTTCCATAATGACCCCCCTGTTGGTATATTACCAAAATTCCAATGCTACTTGAAGTAATGTAATGTATAAGGTTTGTGAATTTTGGTTTTCTCAATGATTTAATTTATTTTGAACACTTTTTGTTATTTCACATAATTCTACAGTCCCACCTCAACCCTGCAAATAGATTCTAGCTTTCTTAAATAAATTAAAGATTAAAATAATATATTCATGCATACAAATGTTTGTACCAGTCGAGAATCGAATCGAAACTGCGATCTTTGGTTGTGCAATCGGGGTTTCCGAGTAGAAATTTTAGAAATGTTTGTAGAAAAAAACACTACGGCTTATATGCTCTACTAGTAGAAGCCGGGACGGGATGCTAGTACGCTATAAAGTGTAATGTTAATGTTTTTTTCTAACGTAGAAAAACGTACTATTTAAAAAAATTGATTCCACTCCAAGCCCCCCTCCTCACCCTGGGAGAGGCCTAAGCCCCTGCAGTGGGGTAAAAATGGGCTGATGATGATGATGATGATGAAAAAAATTGATTGTTATTTTACGAGGTCGTGCTCGTATTTTGGAAAAAAAAACGTTAATTGCAAGTAACAGCAAAAATGTGAACATAAAATATGTTTCTTTTTATTTTAAACAAGTTTCGATGTCATAAGGGCCAAAGAAAATATACCACAATTAAAATTTCGCTCCCTCATCTCTGAAATTACTGAATCAAAAGGTATAATAAATAAATACGTAATATAGGGCCTTAATTATATTTTACAGGAAAATCTAAAACGACATAGGAATTATCATTTTCGGGGCAAAATATAAAATGAATAAAAATTGTCAAGTGCATCATTTGTTAAGGATAAGTACTGATAAAAGGGCTCGTCATGAGAAATACAAAATTTCAAAAATATAATTTTAATTATCTAGAAAAAACATCAAATATTAAAGAAAATACACGAAAATCCAGCATCTTTAAAATTTTAAATTCTTAAAACCACTGTATCTACCTAAGTTTTTAGTTTCCCGCGGAAAAGGGGAAATATTCATGAAGACAAAATGCATATAAAATATGTTGCTTAGTTTTATCGAGAAACAATAAATTCTATGGACTTAGAAAAAAATTTAAAATTAATGTAATAATATCAATTTTTTCTATTTACGAATTTCCCAGATATTAATGAAAATTCATCTGACGTTCAAATTGTCTCTGTGACGTCATCTGGGCGATTAGGATCCACTGCTTTTCATAATAAAAAACTAAAGTTAAAAGTGAATAAAAATGTTAATGTACGGTCACTATATCAAATAAATTGTAATCCTCATAAATCAATAGAAATTTTGTGACTTTTTCTAGTCTAACATAATGCAATAAACATATATGTCATATCATATCATAAACAGCAGGTATGTTATATTGATATTTTTTTGGAAAAAGCTTGCTAAAAAAATTAGTACGTTAATTAAACGAATGAATTTGTGATGAATGAATGTGTGAATTTTGTTTTATTTTAAGAAGTATGGTAAAGTATGAATTGATATATATTTTTCAAAAAAAATAAAAATAAAAAACTACTTATATTTAAAAAAATTTAAAACTATTACAAGGCTATTATATAACAAAACTATTACAAATTTACGATAGGATTTGAATCAAATTGTATTGACTCAAATTTCGGATAATATTTGAACCCATACGCCATATCGCACTTGACAGGTTTTTTAATCTCGGCACACAAAACTAAAATGCAGAAATGTCTCAAACACGAACTGAACATGCCACTATTATTATAAAACAAACGTTTAGCTTCACGGTAAAATCGTGATTACAGAAAGTGTTATTTGATAGGCACGCGATTTTCGCATTTCAAGGAAAAATTACTTCTCACGGTTTTGTTTTCTTTTTTTTTTTAAAAAAAAAAGGTCGTGGGCATCGATATGAAGTTCTTGCGTGCACTTTGATCGACAATGGAGTCCGTAGTTCTTTTTAGGGCTCCGTAACTAGAACTCTATTACTAAGCTTCCGTTGTCCGTCCGTATGTCGATCACAAGGCTGTATCGTCTGAACCGTAACAGGTAGCCACATAAAATTAATACTAAAAATGTATTTCTATAGCTGCTATAATAACAAATACCAATAAATAAATAAAAACAAAAAATAAAGGGGGTTCTCATACAACAAACGTGTTTATTTCGACGTTTTTGTCGATTGGTGGTTGTCCTATCATCGCTTACACTTGAAACTTATATGAAAGATGTATTTCTGCAACCGCTATAATAATAAATATTAATAATTAAATAAAGTTAAAAATTAAAGGGGGTTCCAATACAAGAAACATATTTTTTTCGACGTTTTTGTCGATTGGTGGTTGTCACATCATCGCTTACACTTAAAACTTATACCCAACATGTATTTCTGTGACTTCTGAAATAATGAATAATAATAATTAAATAAAGTTAAAAATTGAAGGGGGTTCCCATACAAGAAACTTATTTTTTTCGACGTTTTTGTCGATTGGTGGTTGTGACATCATCGCTTACACTTGAAACTTATATGAAAGAAGTATTTTTGTGGTTTATATAGCAATAAATAATAATAATTAAATAAAATTATAAATTGAAGGGGGTTCCCATACAAGAAACATATTTTTTTCGACGTTTCCGTCGATGGGTGTTTGTCAAATCATTGCTTCCACTTGAAATTTATACGAAAGATGTATTTTTGTGAATGCTATATTAATAAATAATAATAATAAAATAAAGTTACAAATTGAAGGGAGTCCCATACAAGAAGCGTGTTTATTTCGACGTTTTTGTCGATTGGTGGTTGTTATAGCATTACTCACAGTTGAAATTTATACGAAAGATGTATTTCTGTGACCGCTATAATAATAAATAATATTAATAAAATAAAGTTAAAAACTAAAGGGGGCTCCAATACAAGAAACATATTTTTTTCGACGTTTTTGTCGATTGGTAGTTGTTACAGCATCGCCCACACTTGAAATTTATATGAAAGATGTATTTTTGTGACTTCTATAGCAATAAATAATAATAATTAAATAAAGTTACAAATTGAAAGGAGTCCTATACAAGAAGCGTGTTTATTTCGACGTTTTTGTCGATTGGTGGTTGTTACAGCATAGCTAACACTTGAAATTTATATGAAAGATGTATTTTTGTGACCGCTATAATTATAAATAATAATAATAAAATAAAGTTAAAAATTAAAAAATTCCCATAAAAGAAACCTAATTTTTGCGACGTTTTTGGTGATTGGTGGTTGTTACAGCATAGCTAACACTTGAAATTTATACGTAAGATGTATTTCTGTGACTGCTATAATTATAAATATTATTAATAAAATAAAGTTAAAAATTAAAAAATTCCCATAAAAGAAACCTAATTTTTGCGACGTTTTTGGTGATTGGTGGTTGTTACAGCATAGCTAACACTTGAAATTTATATGAAAGATGTATTTCTGTGACCCCTATAATAATAAATAATAATAATAAAATAAAGTTAAAAACTAAAGGGGGCTCCAATACAAGAAACATATTATTTTCGACGTTTTTGTCGATTGGTGGTTGTTACAGCATAGCTCACACTTAAAATTTATATAAAAGATGTATTTCTGTGACCCTTATAATAATAAATAATAATAATAAAATAAAGTTAAAAACTAAAGGGGGCTCCAATACAAGAAACATATTATTTTCGACGTTTTTGTCGATTGGTGGTTGTTACAGCATCGCCCACACTTGAAATTTATACGAAAGATGTATTTCTGTGACTACTATAATAATAAATAATAATAATAAAATAAAACTAAAAATTAAAGAGGGTTCCAATACAAGAAACATATTTTTTTCGACGTTTTTGTCGATTACTGGTCGTGACATCATTGCTTACACTTCAAACTTATATGAAAGATGTATTTCTGTGACCGCTATATTATTAAATAATAATAATTTAATAAAGTTAAAAATTAAAGGGGGTTCCTATACAACAAACGTGTTATTTGGACGTTTTTGTCGATTGGTGGTTGTGACTTCATCCCTTACACTAGAAATTTATATGAAAGACATATTTCTGTAATTGCTATAATAATAAATAATAATAAATGAATAAAAACAAAAATTAAAGTGGGTTTCAATACCAGAAACATATTTTTTTCGACGTTTTTGTCGATTACTGGTCGTGACATCATCGCTTACACTTGAAACTTATACGAAAGATGTATTTCTGTGACCGCTATAATAATAAATAATAATAATAAAATAAAGTTAAAAATTAAAAAAATCCCATAAAAGAAACCTAATTTTTGCGACGTTTTTGTCGATTGGTGGTTGTGACATCATCGCTTACACTTGAAACTTATATGAAAGAAGTATTTTTGTGATTTATATAGCAATAAATAATAATAATTAAATAAAATTATAAATTGAAGGGGGTTCCCATACAAGAAACATATTTTTTTCGACGTTTCCGTCGATGGGTGTTTGTCAAATCATTGCTTCCACTTGAAATTTATACGAAAGATGTATTTTTGTGAATGCTATATTAATAAATAATAATAATAAAATAAAGTTACAAATTGAAGGGAGTCCCATACAAGAAGCGTGTTTATTTCGACGTTTTTGTCGATTGGTGGTTGTTACAGCATCGCCCACACTTGAAATTTATACGAAAGATGTATTTCTGTGACTACTATAATAATAAATAATAATAATAAAATAAAACTAAAAATTAAAGAGGGTTCCAATACAAGAAACATATTTTTTTCGACGTTTTTGTCGATTACTGGTCGTGACATCATCGCTTACACTTCAAACTTATATGAAAGATGTATTTTTGTGACCGCTATTATATTAAATAATAACAATTAAATTAAGTTAAAAATTAAACAGGATTCCTATACTAGAAGCGTGTTTATTTCGACGTTTTTGTCGATTGGTGGTTGTTACAGCATTGCTCACACTTGAAATTTATATAAAAGATGTATTTCTGTGACCGCTATAATTATAAATAATAATAATAAAATAAAGTTAAAAATTAAAAAATTCCCATAAATGAAACCTAATTTTTGCGACGTTTTTGGTGATTGGTGGTTGTTACAGCATAGCTAACACTTGAAATTTATATGAAAGATGTATTTCTGTGACCGCTATATTATTAAATAATAATAATTAAATAAAGTTAAAAATTAAAGGGGGTTCCTATACAACAAACGTGTTTATTTGGACGTTTTTGTCGATTGGTGGTTGTGACTTCATCCCTTACACTAGAAATTTATATGAAAGACATATTTCTGTAATTGCTATAATAATAAATAATAATAAATGAATAAAAACAAAAATTAAAGTGGGTTTCAATACCAGAAACATATTTTTTTCGACGTTTTTGTCGATTACTGGTCGTGACATCATCGCTTACACTTGAAACTTATACGAAAGATGTATTTCTGTGACCGCTATAATAATAAATAATAATAATAAAATAAAGTTAAAAATTAAAAAAATCCCATAAAAGAAACCTAATTTTTGCGACGTTTTTGTCGATTGGTGGTTGTGACATCATCGCTTACACTTGAAACTTATATGAAAGAAGTATTTTTGTGATTTATATAGCAATAAATAATAATAATTAAATAAAATTATAAATTGAAGGGGGTTCCCATACAAGAAACATATTTTTTTCGACGTTTCCGTCGATGGGTGTTTGTCAAATCATTGCTTCCACTTGAAATTTATACGAAAGATGTATTTTTGTGAATGCTATATTAATAAATAATAATAATAAAATAAAGTTACAAATTGAAGGGAGTCCCATACAAGAAGCGTGTTTATTTCGACGTTTTTGTCGATTGGTGGTTGTTATAGCATTACTCACAGTTGAAATTTATACGAAAGATGTATTTCTGTGACCGCTATAATAATAAATAATATTAATAAAATAAAGTTAAAAACTAAAGGGGGCTCCAATACAAGAAACATATTTTTTTCGACGTTTTTGTCGATTGGTAGTTGTTACAGCATCGCCCACACTTGAAATTTATATGAAAGATGTATTTTTGTGACTTCTATAGCAATAAATAATAATAATTAAATAAAGTTACAAATTGAAAGGAGTCCTATACAAGAAGCGTGTTTATTTCGACGTTTTTGTCGATTGGTGGTTGTTACAGCATAGCTAACACTTGAAATTTATATGAAAGATGTATTTTTGTGACCGCTATAATTATAAATAATAATAATAAAATAAAGTTAAAAATTAAAAAATTCCCATAAAAGAAACCTAATTTTTGCGACGTTTTTGGTGATTGGTGGTTGTTACAGCATAGCTAACACTTGAAATTTATACGTAAGATGTATTTCTGTGACTGCTATAATTATAAATATTATTAATAAAATAAAGTTAAAAATTAAAAAATTCCCATAAAAGAAACCTAATTTTTGCGACGTTTTTGGTGATTGGTGGTTGTTACAGCATAGCTAACACTTGAAATTTATATGAAAGATGTATTTCTGTGACCCCTATAATAATAAATAATAATAATAAAATAAAGTTAAAAACTAAAGGGGGCTCCAATACAAGAAACATATTATTTTCGACGTTTTTGTCGATTGGTGGTTGTTACAGCATAGCTCACACTTAAAATTTATATAAAAGATGTATTTCTGTGACCCTTATAATAATAAATAATAATAATAAAATAAAGTTAAAAACTAAAGGGGGCTCCAATACAAGAAACATATTATTTTCGACGTTTTTGTCGATTGGTGGTTGTTACAGCATCGCCCACACTTGAAATTTATACGAAAGATGTATTTCTGTGACTACTATAATAATAAATAATAATAATAAAATAAAACTAAAAATTAAAGAGGGTTCCAATACAAGAAACATATTTTTTTCGACGTTTTTGTCGATTACTGGTCGTGACATCATTGCTTACACTTCAAACTTATATGAAAGATGTATTTCTGTGACCGCTATATTATTAAATAATAATAATTTAATAAAGTTAAAAATTAAAGGGGGTTCCTATACAACAAACGTGTTATTTGGACGTTTTTGTCGATTGGTGGTTGTGACTTCATCCCTTACACTAGAAATTTATATGAAAGACATATTTCTGTAATTGCTATAATAATAAATAATAATAAATGAATAAAAACAAAAATTAAAGTGGGTTTCAATACCAGAAACATATTTTTTTCGACGTTTTTGTCGATTACTGGTCGTGACATCATCGCTTACACTTGAAACTTATACGAAAGATGTATTTCTGTGACCGCTATAATAATAAATAATAATAATAAAATAAAGTTAAAAATTAAAAAAATCCCATAAAAGAAACCTAATTTTTGCGACGTTTTTGTCGATTGGTGGTTGTGACATCATCGCTTACACTTGAAACTTATATGAAAGAAGTATTTTTGTGATTTATATAGCAATAAATAATAATAATTAAATAAAATTATAAATTGAAGGGGGTTCCCATACAAGAAACATATTTTTTTCGACGTTTCCGTCGATGGGTGTTTGTCAAATCATTGCTTCCACTTGAAATTTATACGAAAGATGTATTTTTGTGAATGCTATATTAATAAATAATAATAATAAAATAAAGTTACAAATTGAAGGGAGTCCCATACAAGAAGCGTGTTTATTTCGACGTTTTTGTCGATTGGTGGTTGTTACAGCATCGCCCACACTTGAAATTTATACGAAAGATGTATTTCTGTGACTACTATAATAATAAATAATAATAATAAAATAAAACTAAAAATTAAAGAGGGTTCCAATACAAGAAACATATTTTTTTCGACGTTTTTGTCGATTACTGGTCGTGACATCATCGCTTACACTTCAAACTTATATGAAAGATGTATTTTTGTGACCGCTATTATATTAAATAATAACAATTAAATTAAGTTAAAAATTAAACAGGATTCCTATACTAGAAGCGTGTTTATTTCGACGTTTTTGTCGATTGGTGGTTGTTACAGCATTGCTCACACTTGAAATTTATATAAAAGATGTATTTCTGTGACCGCTATAATTATAAATAATAATAATAAAATAAAGTTAAAAATTAAAAAATTCCCATAAATGAAACCTAATTTTTGCGACGTTTTTGGTGATTGGTGGTTGTTACAGCATAGCTAACACTTGAAATTTATATGAAAGATGTATTTCTGTGACCGCTATATTATTAAATAATAATAATTAAATAAAGTTAAAAATTAAAGGGGGTTCCTATACAACAAACGTGTTTATTTGGACGTTTTTGTCGATTGGTGGTTGTGACTTCATCCCTTACACTAGAAATTTATATGAAAGACATATTTCTGTAATTGCTATAATAATAAATAATAATAAATGAATAAAAACAAAAATTAAAGTGGGTTTCAATACCAGAAACATATTTTTTTCGACGTTTTTGTCGATTACTGGTCGTGACATCATCGCTTACAATTGAAACTTATACGAAAGATGTATTTCTGTGACCGCTATAATAATAAATAATAATAATAAAATAAAGTTAAAAATTAAAAAATTCCCATAAAAGAAACCTAATTTTTGCGACGTTTTTGGTGATTGGTGGTTGTTACAGCATAGCTAACACTTGAAATTTATACGAAAGATGTATTTCTGTGACCGCTATAATAATAAATAATAATAATAAAATAAACTTAAAAATTAAAAAATTCCCATAAAAGAAACCTACTTTTTGGGACGTTTTTGGTGATTGGTGGTTGTTACAGCATCGCCCACACTTGAAATTTATATGAAAGATGTATTTTTGTGACTTCTATAGCAATAAATAATAATAATTAAATAAAGTTACAAATTGAAAGGAGTCCTATACAAGAAGCGTGTTTATTTCGACGTTTTTGTCGATTGGTGGTTGTTACAGCATAGCTAACACTTGAAATTTATATGAAACATGTATTTTTGTGACCCCTATAATAATAAATAATAATAATAAAATAAAGTTAAAAACTAAAGGGGGCTCCAATACAAGAAACATATTTTTTTCGACGTTTTTGTCGATTGGTGGTTGTTACAGCATACCTCACACTTGAAATTTATACGAAAGATGTATTTCTGTGACCGCTATAATTATAAATAATAATAATAAAATAAAGTTAAAAATTAAAAAATTCCTATAAAAGAAACCTAATTTTTGCGACGTTTTTGGTGATTGGTGGTTGTTACAGCATAGCTAACACTTGAAATTTATATGAAAGATGTATTTCTGTGACCGCTATAATAATAAATAATAATAATAAAATAAACTTAAAAATTAAAAAATTCCCATAAAAGAAACCTAATTTTTGGGACGTTTTTGGTGATTGGTGGTTGTTACAGCATCGCCCACACTTGAAATTTATATGGAAGATGTATTTTTGTGACTTCTATCGCAATAAATAATAATAATTAAATAAAGTTACAAATTGAAAGGAGTCCTATACAAGAAGCGTGTTTATTTCGACGTTTTTGTCGATTGGTGGTTGTTACAGCATCGCCCACACTTGAAATTTATATGAAAGATGTATTTCTGTGACCGCTATATTAATAAATAATAATAATTTAATAAAGTTAAAAATTAAAGGGGGTTCCTATACAACAAACGTGTTTATTTGGACGTTTTTGTCGATTGGTGGTTGTGACTTCATCCCTTACACTAGAAATTTATATGAAAGACATATTTCTGTAATTGCTATAATAATAAATAATAATAAATGAATAAAAACAAAAATTAAAGTGGGTTTCAATACCAGAAACATATTTTTTTCGACGTTTTTGTCGATTACTGGTCGTGACATCATCGCTTACACTTGAAATTTATACGAAAGATGTATTTCTGTGACCGCTATAATAATAAATAATAATAATAAAATAAAGTTACAAATTGAAGGGAGTCCCATACAAGAAGCGTGTTTATTTCGACGTTTTTGTCGATTGGTGGTTGTTACAGCATTGCTCACACTTGAAATTTATACGAAAGATGTATTTCTGTGACCGCTATAATAATAAATAATAATAATAAAATAAAATTAAAAACTAAAGGGGGCTCCAATACAAGAAACATATTTTTTTCGACGTTTTTGTCGATTGGTGGTTGTTACAGCATAGCTCACACTTGAAATTTATACGAAAGATGTATTTCTGTGACCGCTATAATAATAAATAATAATAATAAAATAAAGTTAAAAACTAAAGGGGGCTCCAATACAAGAAACATATTTTTTTCGACGTTTTTGTCGATTGGTGGTTGTTACAGCATAGCTCACACTTGAAATTTATATGAAAGATGTATTTTTGTGATTTCTATAGCAATAAATAATAATAATTAAATGAAGTTAAAAATTAAAGGGGGTTCCTATACAACAAACGTGTTTATTTGGACGTTTTTGTCGATTGGTGGTTGTGACTTCATCCCTTACACTAGAAATTTATATGAAAGATGTATTTTTGTGATTTCTATAGCAATAAATAATAATAATTAAATAAAGTTAAAAATTAAAGGGGGTTCCTATACAAGAAACTTATATTTTTCAACGTTTTTGTCGTTTGGTGGTTGTGAAATCATCGCTTATAATTGATTTTTTTAGAAAATATGTATTAATATGATTTCTGTAACAACAAATAATAATAATTAAATAAAGTTGAAAATTAAAGAGGGTTCCTATACTATAAGCGTGTTTATTTCGACGTTTTTGTCGATTGGTGGTTGTGACATCATCGCTTGCACTTGAAATTTACATGAAAAATGTATTACTGTGACCGCTATAATAACAAATAATAATAATTAAATAAAGTTAAAAATTAAAGGGGGTAATATACAAGATACGTGTTTATCTTGTACGGGAGTCCCGTACCCATAAACTTATCTTTTGTATCACTCAGTCCATTGGTGACAACCGTGTGAAAATCCGTTCGGTACCTAGTTTTTGCGTTTATGGCGTTCAGACAGATAGACAGACGCGGCGGAGACCCATTAGTTAGAGCAGAAGCTGCTTCCTCTTTTCGAAGATTTCCTTGAATAGCAGACTGATAAAAAACGTGGCGTGATTTGGATATTTGGAGAGCCGCGAGCTGATGACTATTATAGGAGAAATAAGCTCAACGCCGACTGCATAGAAACTGCACACATGCCACTGATTGTGACTTAATGTGGCCGTAGCCTTAAGCTCACACATTTTCGTTCAATTTGGACTCTTAACTGTCCGTTTGAATGATATAGGTCTTTTTTTAATTAAAAATAGTAGTGCGATTTTCTATTCATAAAAGTTGAAGTCGAACTCGTCTTCAGCGAACGTCCTACATTATTTATTACTACGCACGCATCTTTGCCGCTCTGAGTAGCCTTGCCTGCGAATGACTCAATGCGTAGGTACAGCCGCGCCCGCGAGCGAGTTGCTCGAGCTATTCGACCTCTCCTTCTTCACATCCGCGATCCTACTTTATACTATGCGACACTTTCCGTAAATAACTTTTTCTCAAAGATGCTGTATACGACCATATGTTGCACAATCTTCTTTGGGATAAATCATACTTGCAGTACCGGACCAGAAAGTGTCCCGCAATTTTTTAGCAGGCGCGCACGAGCGGTCGACTATGTAATTTGAAAATGGAACGAACTCTTTTAAATCCGAACATTGAATATTAAAGAGATAACTTATCTAAGTTTTAATAAATTTTCGAACTGGTACGACAAAAAGAAAGCGCCATTAAATGAATTTTAAAAAGTATAAAAAAGAAATCCACATTGGAACGTGGCTAATTGGCGGCAAAATTACCTAAACAATTCTTATTATTTATTTATTTATACAGTAACAAGTTACAAAGTGAAACTTAAGTTTGATGTTAAATTTTAATATACATGTTGAATTTGCAACTCCGTTATTACTGTAATTATTGTAATAGTTCTCAATAAAATTAGTTTATGTTAACTTTACCTACTATACCTAATTATTCAAAATGAGTGATGAAGTGAGTGAGTTCTACGAGTGTTAAAGACATTTTAACACCACCTGCAATACAAAAAACTGCAAAAGCTATTATTGAAAGTTTTTTACCACCGAAATCTAAGGACAGATTTATTAAAACGTATGAAAATATTCGATTGAAAAACGAAAGGAAATCTAAATCGTTGTCTTCGTTTTCTTAGCTTATTTTGGTGAAATGGCTACAAAAGTAAAACCAAGTATACTTTGGGCATTATATTCCATATTAAAATGTATGATACTAATGAAACATAGGTAATATAAACTTGAAACAATCTCTGGAAATGTCACAAACTAGTATTCCTGGGAAATTCACATTAAATTTTCAAAACTGTACCTTCAAATTGTATTTTTAAATAAACATTTAAGTTATCGTTTTAACATACACGCATCTTTGAGAAAAGTACTATACAAGCCTTGGCCACAACTGCGCATAACCAGACTCTGAGATGCGTGCCTCGGCTGCGCCTCGACCCGCATACTCATGATCGTCCGGTTATGCTGGACTTGCGGGCCGCGACAGTTATCTATTAAACAGCTGCAAAGATCCGTGCGTAACACAGTATCTACCATTTTTTTATCAAACGTATGAATAATATAAATGTAAAAAAGTTCTGGTACTGGCAACACGCTGGTTTTGTCAAAGTTTGACAGCTGTTTTTGACAGATATAAAAGTGATAGAAAATTAGCAATGATTTCGTGGCGTGATAATTTGTATTCTAAAAGGAATTGAATCAGGTAAATACTTTTCTTAATTATAATTTTTTTGTACTTTTTATTATTAGACACTTTTAGTAAGCTGATCATAATTTTTTACTGCCAATGACAAACTTATGTCAATAAATCCAAGCCAAAGCTGAAAGCACAGTATTTAGCTATTGTTTCGCTGATGATTGTTTACAACAAAATTTCTTAAAAAATTCGCTTCCTGCCGTCTACGTGAAGTCCTGTACTTGTAGAATAATTATTGCTTTCATCTAGTGAAGTGAAAAGTGAATAAACCTAAAATTTTTATTTTTACAATATATCAGATATCGTCGTTACTCGTAATACTTGTTTTATACAAAATTTAGTAATAATCTAATAGTTCTATACAGGGTATAATTGGGCATTTATTATAGAAGTATAGTAGCAAATATAAGTAAAAATTATGCAAACAGGTCTAAAAGTTCACCCTCACTATTCTTAATTAAAGTACTGTAAGTAATATTTTTTTACATTCTCTAATATTAAAATCATAAATAC
Source organism: Luffia ferchaultella (assembly GCA_949709985.1). Classification (NCBI taxonomy): domain Eukaryota; kingdom Metazoa; phylum Arthropoda; class Insecta; order Lepidoptera; family Psychidae; genus Luffia; species Luffia ferchaultella. Next base: position 2,617,506 of record OX453269.1, read on the forward strand.
TAAATAATTTTGTAGAAACTATTTTGAATTTAGTTTTTTCCATTCATTGCATTTTCTGAATATTATAGTACACACTTTGTTTTATAGATTTACAATAGTGTTTTTGTCGAATTATTTATCAATTATATGAAATAACTAGTATTCATATTTCACACAATCTATCAATGTTACCCACACTAGCTGAATCCCGGCACGTGGAAGCAAGAACAAGTTAACAATAAATACAGTTCACAGCATTTATAAATGTAATAAATGTTAATCAAACCAACCAAACATTTAGTATAATATAAAGTTAATAAATTCGTTAAATACAGGTACAATTAAAAATATTCATAATTTCTAGCACTACAATGGGTGTTGCTGTGAGTCGATATTCAGAATTAACCAACAATGAGCTCCTAATTAGATTTACTTCTACAGAGGTGATATGTCACAATAACCCATTCTGGAATCAAATGCTGGCATTCAACATACGACCTCCTAAAAATGCGTAAGTGTTCTACCTTTGTTTTTACTTTTAACTTTTTCAACGTCGACAACCGATAAAGCTTATGACACTGAATGCACATAATGCTAGTCTCTGATAAATCAGTTGCTACATTTATTTACAATTTTGTTTTAAAACAGGTAAATGAAAAAAATTTATAAAGTTGCACATTTATTTATTAATCACCATCTGTGCATGCCGCACCGTTCCAAATTTAATATTTGGAATTTTAAGCATTTGGCATCTGGAAGGGGTACCAAGGAAATCAGTCGGTGGAATAGAATAGTATATCGAATTAGTAATATATTTATGATTCCATTAATTCTATACTTTATAAAGCATATTTTTGTCATTATCAGCCTGTAATATGTAATTATTGAATCTAAGGAATTCAAAATATGTAAATGTTGAAACTTCATGTATTCTGTAGATGGTGCAATAGTTCCATCAACATTATTTTTTACTGAGTCTAACAAGGAGTTGCATCTTCTTCTTCTTTTTTTGGTTAATGGTGTTCGAACATATGTTAATTCTGCCGATGTCTAGTGTAATAGTTAAACTATTTTTATTGACCAATAATAAAAACAGGCAACGTAGTATGGTTAATATGGAGTTTTTTTCAAAATGCGACTAGGAACTACGACGTTCTACATGCGCCATATTGAAAAAACTCTGGAGTTCCATCAAAACAGATCAAGTAAACATATATCGCGTAAAGTAACAATTGACAGCTGTCAGTTGTCAATCTAAGCTGTACTTTGATAACACAGACAAGTCAACCTTATAGACCACGCTTTGACAGGGAGTAGCATTCGCCAAGGCTAAGTAACGACACTACATAACTACGTCACTAGTGAGCCGTCAGTTGGAAGCACGTCGGAAGCCATTAAATTGTCAATTTTGAACGAGCCAATGAAAACTAGCCGACCTCTCTCCGCACCCCGCCACTTTTTGGCGATTTTGTTTTCGTACTGACGTTTATTAAAGCGTGGTCTATAGGTTGACTGGTCTGTGTTTGATAAGTATTATGATTACTGTCATGTCTGATACAATAAAGTGCAGGCATGGAAGTTATAGTTCTAGTCAACGTGCAGTTAATTGCTACTTTGTGCAATATATGTATTCTCTTTTGGTGCAACTTACTGTATGTAACTAAAGGAGTATAGGCATATATAAATGATTAAGCTACTTTTGATTTTCTGAAGTGCTATGCTAGTGCTATTATTATTTGTGTAATTGTTTCATGGAAAATATTTTGCTTAAGGTAATGATTAGTATCAAGCCACCTTGTCAGGGATGAGGGGCGGATTGGGGCTTCACCGGAGGGAATTAAGTTTCCTCAACTTCTTTACAAAGGGTAAACACATATTTTCAGTGATGCAAATTTCAAATGGTAGGTGATCCACCTATTTTAATTGAAATTTTAATTAATCAAAAAATATAACAAACAAATAAAATCAACCCAAAATGCAGATTTTTGACTTCACCTCAAAATATTTGGTATTTTTTTTGTAATTAATATAAAATTCTTCACAATTATAAAGAAAAAAAGTTGCAACGTTGCAAGGAAATCCACACACTCAGCCATCCACTAACAAGGTAGCACAATACTAAATCCAATCCTTTTGTCTATTAAGAAAATATGCATAGTTAAGTAAATTCCTATTACTGATATTTTTTTTTTATGTAAACACAAGGTCTACTCATATTTTCTTGTTTTTTCCCTGAAAACAATATTTAATATTATTATAATATTTTTACAGAGAAGAACAACTCATGTTTGATTCGAACGTCGAAGCTTTACTGCAGAAGTTTTTAGTTAATAACCCACAAACAGGAAACTTAGGTTCTTTGGTACAAATATTTATAACAAGAGCCACTGAACTACTCTCATCACCTAGTGCTGACAAGTGAGTTAAAAGATATTTTGTTTTTTTTTTCTGTAGCCTCTAATTTCGACATGATAATAATAATAACATATACATCACGACAACGTCTAGGCCCCAAACTAAGCATTAGCTTGTGTTTTGGGTACCAAGCGAAGACACCACATACATATAACAACCATGACCCGGTGCCTGTATCAATATTCATCATATAAATACTGGCACGATCGCTACCCACTAGACTAAGCGGTCATCAAATTACACTTCAGCTTAATAGCAAGTGAGTCACAAAATTTTGTTTTTGGCTCCTTGGCAAGTACTCATTAAGTAAGAGCACTATGTAGATTATAAACATATGATGGTGGAAATTTGTTCTTAGGCTGCATGCTTCACACACAAATATGTTGTTATGACTTCATCAGGCCATGGTGGAAGCTGCGGTGCGAATCTCTGATTTTGTACAGTTATTATCATTTAGTATTCGTCAGAATGCTTTACACAGTTCATCCAACTGAAAAAAATATGTTGGCAGTTTATATATACAGAATGAAATTTTAACAACCACCCAAAAAAATTTTGAAGTATCACCAATAGACTTCATTACGTAAATAATAAATATAGGTTACATTTTCATAATAAATTATATTACCTAGAGTGTTATTTTCATCATCATCATCATCAGCCCATTTTTACCCCACTGCAGGGGCTTAGGCCTCCCCCAGCGTGAGGAGGGGGGCTTGGAGCTTAAGTCCACCACGCTGTTCCACTGCGGGTTGGGAACTGTAACGACCGCCATCTATTGAAAGCGTCCGGGACCGATTGCTTAACGTGCCCTCCGAAGCACGGTGTCAGTGATGTTGTGTACTTTATTTTATTTGTGTGTTATTTTATAAAGTTTAGTTGCCTTCTTTTTCACAACGCGCCTGAAAAGGTTTGATCTTTAAGGGGATAGCCTTTCTCTCTGCGGCTTCGATTAGGCATCGCTATCTCCATTTCAATCTTTCAGACCTCGACCCGTTCCTGAGTGACAGATGACAACAGCGAAATTCCAAAATTACCTGTAAAAGACTCCACGAAACAGCTTGCGAGCCGTATCTGTTTCCAATTTTGAAATGTATATGAACTAGAACTAAAATTTGCAGTGTCATTAAGAAAAAATGTACCTAGGGCGGTACGTTTTTTTTTTAAATTCGCATTAATATCAAATTTACGGCTTATTATTTTTAAAACAAAGAATCGACGCAAATCATGCAAAATGTACCGCCCTGTGGCAGGAATTCTCGTATTGCATATTTTTTATGTAATTATCCATAAAGAAATACAGCGAAGATTAGACATAGGCTGAACCCTCTTTTTGTGTATGAAAAGCCTACCTCCTTAATAAATAAATTTATCCACTTATGTACATCTTATTTTCCATTTGCAGTGCTATGCTTGCATGGCAAACATACAACGCTTTGTTTGTGATAAGGGCTGTGACCAAATACTTAATAGAGACGGTGCCTGAGTATCAGTTAAGTCAACATCTGGATGTACAGGTCGATAAAAGGAACGCCAACAGGGCAAATGGACCGGTTGAAACCAAACTTGAAGTTGATAGCAGTTCTGATGATGCTGTGAGTATATGATACAATATGGGCTTGGATTAAAAATTTTAAAGTGACGCTGTTGGAATAAGGTTCTAGAATAACCTCTCAAAATATAAATTTTTCGAATTTCCCAGATATTTATGAAAATTCATCTGTCATTGAAATTATCCCTGTGCTGTCATCTGGGCGTTTGAGCTTATTGTGTTGCTTACCACAGTAAAAAACTAAAGCTAAACCTAAATAAAAGATTTTGAGGTAGTCACTACGTCAAATGGAATTGTAATCCTCATGAATCAATAGAAATATTAGGACTTTATTTGGCTTGAGATAAAGAAATTAGTAAACATCTGTCCAGTTGATGTTACAGGGATATTTTATTAATCAGTTTTTGGAGAAAAATAACTAAAAAAATTAAAGACTTCATTGTTAATATTAAGGGGAAGGTATAAATTTGTCAATATTTTCAGAAAAAAAAAATATAAATGTGTAAAACAAATTTGGTCTAAGCCACAATTTACCACAAGTACACAATGTTAGTTTTTTTAAATGGCTCCATATTGATACAAGTGATAGAGTATCAAATTACAATAAAAAACTATTTATAAATAAAATCGCCATGATTTTTCCATAAAAATAATCATTGTTGATGGTTATTATTCTTTTGTACAGCGTATGGAATTTGCTGGCGCAGCGTTAACTAGTTGCGAAAACTAGGTTTACGTTTCTTTACTTACCTAGTGCCACTGACCTATAAGACACTGGTGTAGATAAATCCGTTCCGTTTTATTTCGCTTTAATTGAATTTAAAAACATGCAATGACACTATGTTTAGAAAACAAACAAGAGCATATTTTTTTATAATATATTTAATTTATTATTAACCTTTTATGTTGGCATATATCATTCTCTGAAATGGACCCAATACAAATACAGTACGTATGTATTATTTTTTTCATTTTAGAGAACTATTGCAATAGACCAATTAACTTAAACAAAAAAAAAATATAATATAAATTAAATATTTCTCACTTTCGAAGGTCGAAGCCACAGCACTACCAACACCAAACCTGTCATCAGAGCCTGCACCAGAAAATGTAAATCCGACCCCAGAACTGCTAGATGTTGAACACGACACCAAACAAGCGGAAACTCAAACTTCACCCAAAGTGAACATGAATGAGAGCAGAGTTGAAATGCTTATTGACGCTTTAGTTGGATTGATTATTGACGTTCCTGTCACGTGAGTTTAACCTTCTAACTAGTCATCAATCGATTGTCTCTGTTAATTAAATGGGTCGTGACCTTCAATCTGACCAAATATGGTTAATGTGTAGTGAATAGGTTAATGATAATTTTATATAAAAATCTGAATTTGAGAGTAGTATCATTACTAAGTTATTGTTAAAGCCTGGGGTTGAAAGTTTTTAGTGAAAAATTGCCACTCTATAATTTTTTATGTCTTTGATCTACTATGACATGGCGCTTACCACATAATAATATATATTGTAATAGTAGTCATATCCTTGCCTATACAGTCTAGCAGCACTCACAAATAGCATAGTAAATCAAAAGTATTTATGAAAGTAGGTATTTATACTCAATATTTTAAAATATCGTGTCGTGACAACCCGAGCGCCGCGAACCTGTTTCGAGTTTAGAAGGCCGTGCGACCGTGGTTCGAATCCGGGCGTATAGCAATGAATTTTTTCTGACTTAAGTGCATAAATATCACTGACTTCGTGCCTCGGAGAGCACGTTAAGCTGTCGGTCCCGGTTGATTAAAATCCACCAACCCGCACTGGTGTAGTGTGGTGGATTAAGCTCCAAGCCCCCTCACCGTGAGGGGAAGCCTGAGCCCCTGCAGTGGGGCATAAATGGGCTGGTGAAATGAAATGAGAATTTTAAAAAATTGAAATATAATTTGTAAAGTATAAATAACCAAAAAAAAAAAATCACTAGTTGGTAGTGTTTTTTTTTGTGACAGTTGTGAAAGGTTTTTGACAAATCTTTAATTTTGGAAGGGGTTGCCCTTCTTAAATTAGAAACTTGTCACAAAACTTTTCTGTTTCTCTATTAATGTCTTAATCTCTGTACTTAAATTGAGTAAAGATGAAGATTTTTGACGTGAATTCGATGAACGTCTTTCCTCGCATTACCGGGGCGGGCATTCCAAAAAAATTGCAACATATATTGATATACATAACGGTATATATATATTATATACATAAAATTGATGTACATAAATCATACTCCTAATGTTTAGAAGTTACAAAAATAATAGTTACATCGTTGTAAAGAACCATCTGACGACTACACTAAAATATATGTTTGACCCTCCCTTCACCCCCTGCGAATACGTCATAGGCCGCGAAAGTGAACACTGTAAATGAGGTCTCGCGCGGGCGCCGGCGATCAGTACAACTCGGGATAGCATCAAGAATACTGGTTGGATTTGAAAGAAATAAACTGTTAACCGGTTAAAAATGAAACTAACTTGGAAATCATCGAATTCATGAAAAAAAAAAGACTAATTGTAGTAGCCTGACTTTGACCACCGCGATTTTTTTTTCTTTTCAGAGACAACACATATTACTTACACTTGGAGTGTATAAACACAATATTGGTGTTAATGTCTGTGTACATGTTTGCCAGTGTGGTGGGTCAAGCGCGTCTGGTGGAGAATTCTCTCATTTATAGGTAATATCTGTATTAGTAATAATAATTCCTGGAATACCTGACACACGCCCTTCTAGTCTCAAACTAGGTAGAGCCTCAATTGCGTTTTAACTAAACAACTGATATACATAAATAGATATGTTTACAGTTCCATACCTAAGGGGTAGGTACCAACGGGAACTCTATTACTAAGGCTCTGCTGCCCGTGCGTCCGTTCATTCGTCTGTCACAGGGCTGTATCGTCTGAACCGTAATTGACACTTGGGAGTGAGATAGAATAGAAATAGAAAAGCTTTATTCAGTATAACCATGTGATAATACAAAATGCAGGATTCTCCTTTTAAGTGAAACACCTGTGCCAAGAGTAATCCGCTCCTCCAATATTACCAAAACTATGGAATCATGAATTTGGTTACAAAAGTTCTTAACAGTAATAAACAAAATAAAACAAAGTTTCAAAAAATAAAAGGTATCAGATACTAACACACAACTTAAATATACTGTGCGTATGTAAGTTTTTGTAATGTGTGCGTCCGGGTGTGTGTTGAATGTGGAAGATTTTGAGTGTAAGGGCGTGTGTGTGTGTGTTTGTGTGTGTCGGTGTTTTCTATTAGGTAAGTAGCTGCTCCGTCTCCCCATAATCCATTGCTTAATCCCCATAATCCCGAGATCGTTGCTTACACTTGAAATTTTCATAAACTGTGAACTATTGTGGTCGGTATAACAACAAATAATAAAAATATCATTAAGGTCAAAATTAAGGGGGGTCTTCATGCAAGAAACGTGGCTTTTTTGACCTTTTTCGTTTTACACGGTGATACGGAACCCTTTGTGTGTGTGTGACTCGCACTTAATCCGTTTTTAGGGTTCCGTACCTTAAAAGGAATAAAAAAGGAACCCTTATAGCAAAAAAGGAACCCTTATAGCCCTTATAGCATATAGACTAGCAGTCTGTCTGTCTGTCTGTCAAGACCCTTTTTCTCAGGAACACGTGGAGGTATCAAATTCATATCAAAAAATCAGGTCTACTGTCCCTTGGAGCTGTGAAAAAATCAAACTTCTAAGCCAACACAATCAAAGGATACAGCCGTTTATGCTGCAAATTTTCTACACTCGCAAGGGAATCAAAACCTACAGGGTACTTCCCGTAAACTCGGAATCTTGAAATTTGGTATGAAGCAACGTCTTATAGCACAGATAAAGGAAAAATTGCAAAAAGCATAAATTTTTTGTTACATCATATAATAAAAATATTTTTGATAATTTTCAACTTACTACCCCTTTCCTCATGAACGAATAGAAGCATTAAATTGAAGTTCATATCAAATACTTCAGTTCAGGAACCCTCGAGTCCGTGCGCGAGTCCGACTCGCATGTCTGGCTCAAATTCATTAATCTTACCCAAATAATTATAATTAATTAATTTGAAAACATTACAAGAATAACATTTTTTTCTTTTTAGGACTTTATTTCAAGGACGATACTCAATGCACGCTCCGCTCCTAGTGAAAACTTTAGTGAATAATTTTTCGTCGATGCATACGGCACCTGAACACATGTTTGGATATTCGAATAACAGTGGTAGCTTAGTATTGGGACTTGCTTGTGAGTATATTATTAATTTTTAATTTATACCGGGTGTTCGGCTGAAGGTGGTTCAAACTAATAGAGCATGTAGAGTTTACCAAACTGAACAAAAAGTTTAAAGTAAGCAGTTGGCGCAAACTAACGGTTACCGAGAAAAACATGTTTGAAGTTTAATTTTTTTTAAACTTTTTGGTTAGTTCGGTAAGGTGTACACGCTTTACAAGTTCGGACTATGTTCAGCCGAACGCCAGGTGTATTGCAACGGCATCGGCATGACTATCACAGCAAATACTGACTAAAAACCTGCGGGAAACGTGAATGCCAGCTTTATCCTTCTTTTAATTTCTTGTGAGAATGGGATTTTCCCACCGAAAAAACTGGCAATATGTGCACATTCTAGCACATTCGGATAATTTTGTTACAGTACTTTGTCTGATACATAAAAAAGACGCAAAGTAGGTTAAGATTCTATTCTTAGAAAATTTTTGGTATAGTAACAGCCTTCTAAGCGTTATTCACGGTGGTTCATTTCACATGTTAATTTTTCCCACGGGCTTGTAGTCTATTACATAATTTTCTTACGTGATTTCCTTAGTTTAAATTTCGAAACTTTTCGCGTGACGTCAGTTCCGTCAATTTATTTGGGAGCATTGTCTCTACTTAAAAGTTTGAGGTCTTTCTTTGTCCATTAGCTACACCCATGTCAAATAAGAAGGATTATCTTGCTGTGTTGTGATGATGTTAAGTAAAAAACAACACTCGCATTTGTAATATATAATATAGACAACACTAAAAAAAATTAACTTTTTCAGCTGGCCTATGGAACATGTTAACTTTTTCCTCGTCGGCGAGTAAAAATCAATCCATATACAGCAATCCGTCAACAGATAGACAGGATCTGATAGAAAGATTGTCGAGAGACCACCCTGTAGCCAACCAAAGTTGTCTGTTGCTGTTAGCTTTTACAAATCACTGTATGAATCATGGCAATTTATATAGGAAAGCACTGTTCTCATGTGAAGATGCCATAGGTAAGATGAATATTTATTAATATAATAGTATGCTATACATATTATATATTACATGCTATAGGTACAAATATGTAAGATGCATGGAAACGCCGATTTAGTTGTTCTCATTGTTTATCACGAAACGAAATCAGAAACTGTTTCAATCACAATTCACACAAATCACAAATTTCACTTTTATCACATTTGCAGTTTGCACTTAACTTTGGGGCCGTTCATTAATCACGTGATCTTTTTTTAAGCATTTTTTAACCCCCCTCCCCCTTGGTGATACATGGTGAGGTTTAATACTACCCCCCCACCTCCACCCAACATCACGTGTATTATTAGTATCTACAAAAATTCTAAAAATTTTTAGAATATTATCTTAAATACGGGTATAAAGTATAATCTTATTTTATTCTGAAATTAAGGACCATGATAAAAATGTCTAGACAGAAAAGTTGCAGATTGTTTCTGATTGGTATAAAAATAATAAACGAATGGTGTACACTACACGCCACTTTTCGATTTAAAAATAGCGCGATTGAAAAAATAAATACACGTGATATCTTACTACACCCCCCTCCCCCTTGTGACATTTCGTGATTTTTGTCAAACCCCTCCCCCTCCCTTTTCAAGCCTCACGTGATTAATGGACGGCCCCTTTCCAAAAAAACAAACTGACTGGCGTCGTGTCGGGCTCCTTATATAGCTAAACCTAAACTTCTGTTGTCAAACATTCCATATTTAAAATTCCAATCACAATTTATCGTGGGAATATTTCTTGGCGCGTTTTTACGACCCGTTCGTGACGTCACCCGGTGCCGCTACGTACGAATTATCCACTTTAGCTCATAGTAATGTATCCAAGTGACATCATTGCACGATTTATTTTAAAAGTATGTATCTTCAGCATTTTTGTAGATATCTATAAAATTCTTTCGCTTATTGTTATCGATTCAATAACATATTACACACTACAAGTAAATTCTAAATTAAAATGTAATTTAAAAAAAAAAAAAAACTAAAAGTACCTAAAAATTAAAAATACTATCTAAATAATGATAAATGAGAAAATTTTAAAGAGACAACGATGGGTTCAGTGTGTCAAGGATACTTGCCGCGTTGCCACGCTGTATTGCGACACTGATCCTCTGAATAAGGTATTCCTTGCTCAAAGGATCACCTGTCGACAGACACAGCGCCGACACCCATATCGTGAGCAAATAATTTAGTATTCTTGGACCAGGGACCCATCCTTGGCTATTTTCCTACGAGCTGCTGACTCAGCAGCTACTCCAGTTTTTTTTTTATGTATTTTTTATACAACTTTGGCACAAGGTATCCACGCAAGTTACATCCCAAACAAGAGCTCTACCACTTTTGAATGTTTAACACCACTTACTTTTTCTTAATAAATATAACATATTTCTATAAAATTCAAAACGACAAAACTCGCTCATTATGATAAAACACAGACAACTCAACCTTGTAGACCACGCTTTGACAGGGAGTAGCAATCGCCAAGGCTATGTAGTAACACTACATAACTACGTCTCTTGTGAGCGGTCAGTTGGAAGCACGTCGGAAGCCATTAAATTGTCAATTTTGAACAAGCCAATGAAAACTAGACGACCTCTCCCCGATCCCCGCCACTTTTTGGCGATTTTGTTTTCGTACTGACGTTTATTAAAGCGTGGTCTATAGGTTGACTGGTCTGTGTGATAAAATCATAACTGATTACGTTCTGATGAATATGAAATAATGGTTCATTGTTTTAGTGTTGAGTAATACAATATCTACAGTGAATTTTCCCTTGACAAATGCCTCTCTGGATTTGTACAGGGGTAAACACGGAGTCCTAGAGCTTACTTAGGGCTTCTTCTCATCCATCGCTCCGTTCACACAGCTCTCGCACAGCTTCTGGGACGGCCTACCGTATTTTTAGTTGTAAGTTCCCTGTAAAAAAAACATCAAGAATAAACCACAAACGCTTGAGAAGGAACGAAAGAGGCGTAGGCGAGGCTAGGGAGTAACTTTAATGAGTGGAGGTCTATAGATGCACACGTAATGCCAATATATGTTTGTTACAGAGACGGTAGCGACAACGCCTCAGCGAGATGGCGGCGCAGGAGTTCAAGTACCCCCACCTAGGATAGATATGGCCGCTGTAAGCTTTTTCTTATATACGTAGCCTCTTTGAAATCGGCTCATCCAGAAGTAAAAGCGAACTAAGTGCAATACTGAAAATTTAAATACATATATTTCTTACATTTAGATGACAATAGAATAATAATTATAACGTACACATGACAACAATGTCTAGACCCAAATTTTTTATTATTATTATATATTATATTATTATTTTTTAAATTTTTGGTCTAAGTCCATTGTGATATCTCTTTCAATCTCGCTGGTAGACTTTGTTGTTTGTTTTCATTCCATTGCACCAGCCCATTGAACCTCACTACAGGGACTTAGGCCACCCCTCAGGCTGAGGAAATTTGCAGCTTAATTCACCACGCTGCTCCAGTGCGGGTTGTTTGTTTAATCACTCTTACTTAGATCTGAAATTGACAGTCCAGTAAGATCATAGACAATCAAATATTTTTCATGTTGTTATGTATGTGAAAATTTAAAGTTTTTTTTTTAATTGTTTCAGTTGCATAAAGCATTATCTGCGACTGCGGGCTGTGAACATTCAACGCTATTGCTATATTTAATGCTGCATTCCTGTAAAGCGTACAAAAGATATGTATGCACCGTGGCTAATATTGAAAACTTGGTGAGTTGCATATTATTCTTACAGCCTAGGAACGGCTGGTTCGCATTCCATTCCATCAGCCCTCTTTATACCCAGGGGCTTAGTCCTCCCCTCAAGATGAGAGATTTCAAGATCAAAATGGATTTGAAGCTTAAATCCACCACGCTGTTCCAATGCGGGTTGGCGGATTGTGAATACAGCAACCGGAACCGACTGCTTAACGTGCTCTCTGAGGCACGGAGCTAGTGACAGTTAATGTACTTAAGTCAGATAAAACTCATTGATACATGCCCGGATTCGAACCACAACCACTTGGCCTTATAGATTTGAAACAGGTTCGCTGCGGCTCGGGCTATCACGACGACTGGTTCACATCATACGAAATTATGTTTATATGTATCAAAGGAATAGAAAAGAGTTCTGGAACGCTCATCTCCATACAACGTGTGCGCTGAATGCGTCCACGGCGATGCGCGTTCCTATTCACTCTAGCTCGTAAGTCCGTCTCACTCGCGCGCGAAATTGCCGGCTATAGGTACACCTCGTGGCGTACCTGACGAAATACGTGTTTTACTTACACTTGATTAGTCCCTACTTTTTCACAAGTCAATGATATGTATACGAATATACAACGTGGTTTCTGTAGACATATACACTATTAAAGGCGTAGGTTAGGCGTCTAAGGCCTAGAACACATTACATTTTTTCGGCGACGAAAAAAAAATGCCGAAAATAAGTCGCCTCAAACTTTATGGCGGATCCGAAAGTAGGCATAAGTCGCGTCGCAGTGACCAGTTAAAGGTGTTAGTGGGACGCAGTGGAGCGAGGGGGTAGTGCGTTTGTCCCGCAAACCCCTCGGCGTCTGCGTATAGGGCGGGGTGTTCCTCCCGCTAACCCCGCGGCGCGGCCTATCCCACCTGATACCTGCGCAAGCCCTCATTTAGCGTTGTATTTAAATACAGCATAAAGTTTGAGGTGATCCGTACTATAATAAAAACGCACACATCCGCGTTTATTTTTGGCGTAACCGCGAGAATATACGCAAGCCGTCTCATCTTGAGGGGAGGCCTAAGCCCCTGCAGTAGTATATTAAAAGGGCTGATGTAATGGAAAATGGCATTCATAAGTGTACGGCCACACTACGTAACGTAGTATATTCTAGGCCTAATGCTCATCATGTGCGTGATATTTATTTGACTGACCGATTAGTCCAGTGGTCGGAAGCTCTGACTGTAGACCCAAAGGTCGCGGGTTCGATTCCCGTCCGAGGATAATATTTGACAATAATAGGCAATTTAAATTAAAATTCTAAAATATTCTAGCTACTAAGTACGGTTATAGCATAGATGAATATTTATTTGATAAGATGAAATTGTAATGAACTTAATAAATATATATCGCATATCATATCAGCCTGTTATGCCCACTGCAGGGACTTAGGCCTCCCCTCGAGATGAGGGTGTCTGGAAATTAAACCACCACGCTGTTCCAGTGCGGTTGGTAAATTTTAACGACTACCATCTGACGATGCCAACAGGGACTGACGGTTTGACATGCTCTCCCAAACACGGAGTCAGTGATAATTATGTACTTAAGTCAAAAAAACTTATTGGTACATGCCCGTTTCTGGGGTTCGAACCATGACTTTATAAATAAGAGGCGGGCTCGTCACCACTGGGCTATCACAACTATATATCATAATCTGAAAATACAATTTATACTTGTAAGTTGACCATGTCAACCAATACCAAATCTAGTTTTACTTTTCTGCCTGATGTTTGTATATAGGTTAATAATGTTTCTAATACTGAACCATGGAAAAAAATATGTTCTAAAATAAATTAATAATCTTGTGTGAACGTCTAGGCATTGTGTAGCGTCGATATGACGCCGTTACGTGATGAAATGGAAAATTTGGACGCACAGACCAGTCAACCTATAGACCACGCTTTAATAAACGTCAGTACGAAAACGAAATCGCTAAAAAGTGGCGGGGTGCGGGGAGAGGTCGGCTAGTTTTCATTGGCTCGTTCAAAATTGACAATTTAATGGCTTCCGACGTGCTTCCAACTGACCGCTCACAAGAGACGTAGTTGTGTAGTGTCACTACATAGCCTTGGCGAATGCTACTCCCTGTCAAAGCGTGGTCTATAAGGTTGACTTGTCTGTGTTTGGACGCTAATAAAATGATGAAAATAAGTATTTCATCCGACTAAATGAAAAACGCTGTCTCCTAATGAACTTTTATCTGTATTCATTTGGCAGAAACGAAAAACCATACGTTATATATATACTTGGTGTTTGGCTGAACGTGTCCAAACTTATAGAGCGTGTAGAGCTTACCGAACGAAACAGAAAGTTTTAAAAATAAATGATTAAAAAATGAAACTTCACACATGTTTTTCTCGGTAACTGATAGTTTGCGCTATCTGTTGACTTGAAACTTTAGTTCGGTAAGCTCTATAAGTTTTGACTATGTTTAGCCATACACCCAGTATATCACGCCTACCATGACATGTTACAGTGCGATTAAGTCTACTCACCATGTCGGTCTTAACTGTAATAGGCAATAACTACATTTGATTTGACATAGAAGAAAAAAAAATGCTTTGTTCTGTATGATTTTGTATATCCCATGTTCCTATATAAAGCTGGATGAGCATTTGTCAAAAAACACAGACAAGTCAACCTTATAGACCACGCTTTGACAGGGAGTAGCATTCGCCAAGGCTAAGTAGTGACACTACATAACTACGTCTCTTCTGAGCGGTCAGTTGGAAGCACGTCGGAATCCATTAAATTGTCAATTTTGAACGAGCCAATGAAAACTACCCGACTTCTCCCCGCACCCCGCCACTTTTTGGCGATTTCGTTTTCATACTGACGTTTATTAAAGCGTGGTCTATAGGTTGACTGGTCTGTGTCAAAAAAGCAGCCTCTGTATAGCGTCGACATCACACTGACAAGATAATCTCTTTTCAGATATTACCAATGCTCCAATGCCTTTACCGAGCGCCCGACAGCAACTCGCACCACATATACATGTCGCTGATAGTTCTGCTTATATTGACAGAAGACGATAATTTGATCAAGACTGTACATCAAATAGTAAGTTGAATCAGTTTAGTTATATCCATAAAAGAAGCCCTCTTCTGCGTTTACCGTCTAACCACTCTACCCTAGCTAGCTTGTGTAAAATGGCGAGTTTTAGTCTGAGTTTCAGTGCGCAAGATCCCCGCGCGCCGGTCTTCACCCCCGAGAAATCCTCGCGCGCCGGCCTTTAACCTCGCGAAATTGCGTAATGTCACTTCGGTACTGTGAAGTGACATTTATGACTCTATTAAAACCAAACGCTGCTGTCAAATTAACAATATCCAATGGGCTTGGATCAAATTTTTTTACACATGTTTGTATATTTTTTCCGAAAATATATACCGATCTACATCTTCCTCTTAAAATAAAATAAGTTTAATTTTGTAATTTTCTTGGTAATTTTTTTCCAATATTTGAATAATAAAATATCTTTGTGACGTCATCTGGACAGATATTTACTATTTGATTTAGCTTAGACCAGATAAAGTCATGATGTTTTATTGATACGTGAGAAGGATTCTTTGAGAGTCTGAACCTGCGAATCGATAACATATGCTTGCTTATGTCTTGTATTTAATTTGTGGCCATCACCCACCCTAGAGAAAGCATTCAAGTTTTTATTTACCTAAATTATATTTTCATAAACGTACTGACAAGGGACTGTCAAAATGTTTACTCCGTTTAATGTGAGCCCTTAGGCTCATTCTTCGCTTCACTTCATCAGCCCATTTTTTACCCCACCTAAGCGGCTTAGGCCTCCTCCGGGGTGAGGGGGGACTTAGGCTTATTACTATACGCTTATTAACAGTTACATCATTGGTTGCAGACACTGAAAAATTTGACGTGGTACACGGAAAGGTCGATATCGGAGATCTCGCTCGGCGGCATAATGATACTAATCATAATAAGGACTATACAATACAACATATTGAGAGTTAGAGATAAATATTTGCATACAAACTGTTTGGCCGCATTAGCTAATATGAGTAGTGAGTATTTAAATAATTTATTTATTTTTATTTATTTATGTAAAGGAAAACAACAGCTTTAACAACAACTTATACAGCCAATAATTGTTTTCACAGATAAAACCACTTAACATAATCGAGTTAGAATAAAAAAGAACAAGAAATCTAAATTAACTAAACTATGAAATACACAAGACATATACATAACTTATTACAGAAAACATTTCGGTCTGTTTTTCATTCAATACATAAATTGTATGAACCCTCCAGTACTGGTTATTAAAATCACTACACAGATACACTCCCCCTAGTCGATCAAGAAAACCACCCTTTTAACAGTCTCTTAAAAGATAATTAAAATAATAATAATTACTTATACTAAGCTGGCATCGGCCGTCTTCTGAGGGAAAAGGGATTCGACCCCCTCCCCCCCCCTCGGTTCTTTCCTGGTGCAAAGAATTGCCATTGCAATTCAGCACGGCAATGCGTTGAGTATCATGGACACCTTTGCGTCAGGATGACGAGGGGTGGATTATTGGATTAGTTTTCTATATAATAACATGAATGTACATAGAGATACCGCGTTAACCTATACACTATACATAAACCAAATTTGGTTCGATTGAAATTCACTAGCCATTTAACCTTTTAACTTATCAATCAATATCAATCAATTGTCTCTGTTAATTAAATGGCTTGTGACTTTCAATTTGACCAAATTTAGTTAATGTGTAGTGTATAGATTAATTAACAGACAATTGATTGATAATGATTGATGAGAAGTTAAAAGGTTAATTAAAGTTTATTATTTTGTGTTCAATGTCACATATATGCTATACAAATATTATTGTAAATCCAAAACTTATATAATATATAAATATATATATAAATATATATACTTATACTAATTTCTTTAATGGTTTGCTTTAATATTAACTTTTATTTTTTGTTTATTTTAGCTCTAGTAATAATATAACTGTCATCTGATACTGTTGTAATGTTTATATTTTATCACTAAAACATGTTTAATATATATATATATATATTTATAAAATTATATGGGAATAAAACTGACCGAATGCAGTAAAGGATTGCATACTAGATGATAGTTCATGGTTAAAATTCATATAACAAGTTTAAAAACAACTATCTCAAAAACTACCCAACATATCTTATTCATACCAATTTTCATTGAAAGTCTTTTTATAGTTATACTAAATAACATTTATTCGGAATTTAAGGGGGAGACTTTTTATGGCTTCAGAAGCTAACTCAACAAGTATTCACTTAAATGCCATCAGCTATTATACCCCACTGCAGGAGCTTAGGCTTCCCCCCAGGGTGAGGGGGCTTGGAGCTTATATCCACCACGGTACTCCAATGCGACTTGGCGGATTGTAACGACCGCCATCTGTTGACAGCAACCGGGACCGCCTGCTTAACGTGCTCTCTGAGGCACTGAGTCAGTTATAGTTATGTGTTTAAGTCAGAAAAAACTCATTGTACACGCCCGGATTCGAACCACGGCCACACGGTCTTGTAAATTTGAAACAGGTTCGCTGCGCTCGGGCTATCACGACACTTAATTTAAAAAAAAAAAAAAAAAAAAAAAAAACTCATTTTGAAACCTCTATAAAGACTTATCTATATGTACTTCATGGTTCATAGATTACATCTGCTTTTAAAATGACTGTGACAGACGGACAGAGAGACATACTGGAGGAAATAATAAGAGTTTAGTTTTTTGCCATGTCACTAGGGAACCCTAAAAAACCTAATGTTATACATACTAGTAACATTAATTATGCTTTGATTTGAATGACCGGTCGGCCGAATGGTTGGAGAACCTAACTGCAGAAACAAAGGTCGCGGGTTCGATTCTTGCCGAAATAATAATAATACATGGGATATCCTATACAACGCCATCTAGTCCCAGTAAGTAAGTATTATGCTTGTGTTATGGGTTACTAGACAACTTGCGTGCGACAATTTGTGTGCCTGAACATGTCTATTTGTTCCATGTTTGCATATAAAATATTTATATGTGTATATATTATAAAGAATATTTAAGTATGTATATCATTTCGGCTGTCCTAATGTAAAACGAAGTAACCAACACTTTTATTGAATATAGTTTGACGTTATTTTTGCAACGCAAATACCATTTGAAACCAAGTAACTGCATATAATATATAATTTTAAAAATTTGTCTTTGTTAGTTTCGGATTTATAACACTTATATGCGGTTGTGTCGTGATAGCCAGAGCGCAACGAACCTGTCTCAAATTTATATGGCCCCATAGGGCCATGGTTCGAATCCTGGCGTGAACCAATGAGTTTTTCTGACTTAAGTACACAAAATCACTGACACCGTGCTTCAGAGGGCACATTAAGCAGTCGGTCCCGGACGCTGTCAATAGATGGCGGTCGTTACAGTTCCCAACCCGCAGTGGAGCAGCGTGGTGGACTTAAGCTCCAAGCCCCCCTCTTCACCCTGGGGGAGGCCTAAGCCCCTGCAGTGGGGTAAAAATGGGCTGATGATGAGGATGATGATATGCGGTTACTTGATTTTGAATGGTAATTGATTTGCAATTAAGTAAAACTATTTTCAATAAAAATGTTGGTTACTTGGTTTTACATGAGCACAGCCGAATTGTGTCTGTCTAGTACCCCTTAATACAAGCATAATATTTGTTTACCTTGAGACTAGATGGCGCTGTAGAGGATGTTCCATGTATTATTATTATGCCTAAAATTTATTGTTCCTATAATTTTGTCTATATCATTTATAGAATGGTTAAATTACTGTAACTGTAATAAAATTGTCTATTCCTCAGGTGAGTTTAGAAATTTGCATCCATACGTCGCTCAGAGATTAGTGTCTTTATTTGAGACTCTGTCTAAAAGAAGAAACAGGCTTTGTGCCGAGATGGAAGGTGAGTTTATGCCAAAAGATCTAAAAGGTCGAAACTTTCTACTTTTAACTGCATCCCGACAAGGTATAAATTGTATTGAATAACAAAAAAAGATGTTTTATTCGTGAACGTCACAGGAATATTTTAACAGACTTTTAAGAACCAAAAAAATGCGGACATTTTTTTTTTATTTTGAGATAAAGGATCGAGATTGGTCTATATTTTCGAAAAAAATTATATCAATATATGTTAAAAATTTTGATCCGTGCCCATTCATTTAGTTATCAAAATGATTTTTTTTTAAATATAATCTTTGAAATATTTTTAGTATCGGCGTGTATAAATGTGACATATATTTAGTAATTTTTTTATGTTTATTTAACTGTCTGCCTATTCTCTATGCACACGCCTGCATATGGTAATTTAATACTTCCTGTGAAAAATGGAAGGGTTATACAATGAGTATAAGGAAAGACATGTTTGGAAAAGAAATGACTTTTATATAAGAAGAAAAAGAGTTCATTACGCCTAGGAAGTAAAAGTGGAAAGGTAAAACTAGAAAATTGTAAATTTTTGTGATTAGACATTTTTTAGTTTAATATTTTTATAATTGGCCAATTTTTGTTCGACATTTTTGTGATTGGATTTTTTTTTTGTTAAACATTTTTAATTGGGCAATTTTTTGACATTGTTATGATTAGACGTTTTTATAATCAGGCATTTTTGGATATTTTTGTGATTGGCCATTTTGTTTGTTTTACATTTTTATAATTGGCCATTTTTTGGACATTTTTGTGATTAGAATTTTTTATGATTGAAAAAAATTCTTGCAATTCGAACAAAAGGACTAACCACTATTTAATTCGTAAATAAATACCTTTACACAAATAAAATACGGTGAAGAATTTAAACAACAATCTGTGACTGTCTTATACATGAAATTTGTCTTCAATATCTAAAAAAAAAATTATTCCCAAAAATTACAAATTTAAATTGTTTAAAAATGTTGTTAGCTCGAGAGCTTCATATCAGGGAAGCAGCCTTGGGTTGGACATTTTTCGTATCGAACGTTTTTCATATTGGACATTTTTAGGATTAAACCTTTTTCTCATTGGACATTTTAAAAAGACTATTCTGGTGGATCGAATTCATTTTACGATTAAAAAAAAAACTAACACATGGTTTCATTATACTCACTGTGTACCTTTACTAATGTCCATTTATTGTTTTAGAATTATCATATATATCGACGCTGTAGTGTGAAGACCTCGTATGTCCAAAGTGTCCAAACAACAAAACTCCACATAAACAAGATTATCTCACAAACTGCGTAAGGTTCATATATATACGTGCTTATCATGGACACCGCTGGATGGCCTAAAATTAAAAAATTGAAAAACGGATTCGTTAGAAACATGCTTTACGAGTTATTCTTTGTAACAAAGCAAAGATAACTTAAAATTAAAAAAATGACATACGAAGTCTTCACTCTACAGCGTCGATATGTAGGATATAGTACGCTGAAAAGTGTTCTTCAAAAAATATGATGATTCACCATCAATAGAGCGATTGATAATCGAGATCATTATAAATACGAGGAAACCGAGGAAGAAAAACTACACGTCTTCATAGTTACGTTACAGGAATCAAAATTTCCGCTGACGCATATTATTTTCTTCTCCGTATTCCTCGTTTTTCGACTGATTTCGGGGTATGTTTTGAAAGAGCTTTTAACTACTTCTTGAATCATATTCATTGTGTTTCAGGTTCAGAAGCACAAATAAATGGTATTGATTTGGCGCATCACACAGACGATAAGGTCGGTTTTATATGCCCATCAATGGGTCTTTTGATTGGCACTATACGGGGTGTTCGGCTGAACGTAGTCAAAACTATAGCTTATAGAGCGTGTAGAGCTTACCGAACTAAACAAAAAGTTCAAAAAATTAAGTGATGAAGATGAGAAACTTTAAACATGTTTTTCTTGGTAACCGTAAGTTTGCGCCGAGCACCCCACGTAGTTTCACAATAACATTACTTTGCTCGTTAGTCATTTTATTCTTAAATATTCTGAAATTTAAACCACTTTCCATCAAAATTTACAAACATACAGGTGGGACTCAATTACCTATAAAACAACGAACTCATGTACAAAGTTTCATGTCTATGCTACTAACCACTGAGGACTTCCCTCGTGAGCAAACTATCCTAGGTGCATCATCAGTTCATGGTGAAAATCATTGTTGACTATTAGAATCCAACCTGTATACAAAGTTTTGTATCCGTGCTACTGACTGTTGAGGAGCGTCCTCATGAGGAGACAATCTTGGCTTGCAGCATCAATTTGTGATGAAAACCATAGTTAACTATCGAAATCCAGCAAATATAGTTAAGTGTTCGTGCTATTAACCGTTGAGGAGTGTCCTCATAAGGAGACAATCTTGGCTGCAGCATCAGATTATGATTATCATTTTAGTGTATTGTCATCGAAGTTACATACGTCTTCCAAATTTCATCCCGATAGTTTTAGTGGAAGTGGATGAAAATCGAAATTCAAAGATTCTGTCACATGCAAACATACAGGTGGAACTAATAAAAGCGTGTTAAAAATGGATATAGATTAAACATACAAGAGGAAACTTTAACAACCATCCAAATTTTAATATAATGACCTTTGGTGAAAAACCGACGGCTGTCTTGTTTCCTTTTAGTATCGTTCAATTGAAAAATATTGTGATATGACTACACAAACCTTTCCCGAAAAAACCAATAACTCTAGTCACCATTCACGGTCGCAGTACGATCCGCCCGTTTCGGTCGCAAGGTCTCGGGCGCGTCGTGAAAAAGAAGGCAACAAAACGTTATAAAATAATACTATAGGTAACATAATTCATTATGTAAATGTAGTCTTTTGGTGATACCTAACATCTAGAAAATTTTAGATAGTTGTTAAAATTTCAGCCTGTGTAAACATTTTCTAATGTAGATGTTCTAATTTTTTTTTTATCGCAGTGGGAGCACATATGCGTCTTGGATGAAGTGCTGCGGATGCTTCTAGAAATTTTGAACTCTTGTCTGACCAGCCAGTTACCTTCGAACACGAATTTGTTGTACGCTCTGCTACACAAGAAAGCAGTGTTCGCACAATACCGCGCCGAACCTCAATTCCATCACATCATACAGAACATTGAAATGGTAATTTTTTTCCTATAAATTATTTATGTTTAAGACGGGATCCTTTTTCTGAAGCTACAATGTCCGACTGTCGGTCTATATGTCACAGGTGATTCGGTGATGATAAAAGATGTCCAACTGAAATCTTCATAGGTTATGTTATTGTGACACCTACAATGGCAAATAATTAATAGTAAATTGTTACGCAAGGGATGAAAGGGCCCTATTTAGGCACCAGATGGTTTGACGATTCTGCTTATCATTACGAATATGAGGAAAGTAAAAAAAACGCGTTAAATCCCTATCTGAATGTGATGTACTCATTTTTTCCAAATATCTATATACATAAATAATTACCACTCAACAAAACAACTGGAGATCGAATTGTCGCTTTCTCGCCTTTTTTGTATTTCTTTTACTGTGTCATTCTACCAGCCAGTATTTTTTATCATTGATGATGGTAAATATTTAGCTCAAATCTATGTAAATTTAATGATAATTTATTTAAAATTAAATTATAAGTATAAAGTCATATTACAAAATTGTTGATAATATTTTTTTATTGCAATCTTACGCCGCGATTCAACAGAGTTGTTGTATAAAAAGATGGGACAAGGCTTGCATAGTTTCATATGTTTTGACAGTAGGGAAAATCGTTTCCTAGGGACGAAAAGTACTATTTCCATCCCTCTGATAAGGTAATTTCATGCATACTTTCCGAGTGTGAGTAATGAAAAATGAGTTTATATCTTAGGGGGTCCTCATACTTGATACTGGAAGACGGGGTTTTTTTCCGCAATTCGACAACAAAGCGTCTATATTGCGGAAGTAGGCGGTATCACTCCTGCCACCCCAGCTCCAACAGAAAGCCCAGCAGACTTCACGTTGCCGCTGGCTTCTGGGAGCGACCTTGCTGACCCGAAGTGTTTGCAACCCCTTCGCACTCCGAAAGCACGTGACCGTCCGGCTAACAAACTCTGAAAAAAATAATTTATCCAGTTATTTACTATTGCTCTTTATAGTACATGTTCGTTCAATTTGATTAGAAATCAAAGTTCTTACAAAGTACAATACGCGCCACCGATGTAAAAGGCCGCCGGCTGTACACACTCGCCGATCGGAGGCGAGGTCATAATTCAAAATTGCCAGAGGCAGCGCTATGCTGGTAAAAGAGAAGTGTACAGCAAGCGGCCTTTTACATCGGTGGCGCGTATTGTACTTATGTTAAAAAGTTTTGGTTGAAAATAAAACCAATGAAATGAAGGTAACGAAAAGTAAAGATTGACTGACCGATTGGCAGAGTGGTTAGAGACCCTATTTGCAGTATCAACGGTCGCGGATTCGATTCCCGCGAAGGACAAATATTTGTGTACATGAACATGCCTATTTATTCAACGGCTGGGTGTAAAATATCTATATTTGTATGTAGTATGAAAAATATTGAAGTACCCGTAATATAAGTTTTGATTAGTTTGGGACTAGATGGCGCTGTGAAGGATGTGCCAAGTTTTATAAAAAAATATTACAGGTTGGCTGTGTTCATATTGAGATAGATTTTATTTACTAAACAAATCTTTGTTAAACAAAATAACCAATTGATACACATACTGAACAAATAGTTATTTTTCAGGTGATAGGTTACTTCTCTAGTAGGCTACAGCGTGTGCAGGAAGGCGCTGGTGGTGACCTCGGTGTGACAGAAGTGTTGCATTGCATCAAGAAAGGAACTGAACAGTGGTCCAGTGATAGGCTGAAGGTAATATTGTTGTGTGCTCGTACTTTATAATTTTAGTATATTTGTTTGTCCGTCCGTCCATCCTTTCGCGCTCTAACATCGTTATTTCCTATCATTTTTTTTTTAAAGTTTGGCACAGATATTCCCTTTGACCTACAGTTTTATAAATAGCATTTTGAAACTGATTAGAGAAATCAGAGAATTTCTAATCAGAAGGTCATATAATAAAACCAGCTACACTTACCAAATTCTTACGTTTGATTTGTATGTATAAAGAAATTCATGCTTAATACCATATGCTCCTGGGAACTAGGCGTGACGGGTGGGGACACTTGTCGCCGCAATCGAGCCTACAGCTTCTTCGTCTCTGATATAGTTTGTTCTCGGAGATGTATATGAACAGTCTTCTATATATATTACTTGTTAAAGGTGTGTTTCGTGGCAACGCCATATCTATATTAATTCTTCCTTAAAATCTATACTAATATTATAAAGCTGAAGAGTTTGTTTGTTTGTTTGTTTGTTTGAACGCGCAAATCTCAGGAACTACTGGTTCGAATTAAAAAATTCTTTTTGTGTTGGATAGTCTATTTATTGCGGAAGGCTATAGGCTATATGTATAAAATAATACTATCTGTCTGTCTGTCCATTTGAGCAAATCTCCAAAACGGGTAAACTGATTTTGATGAAACTTCACAGATATGGAAAGGAAGTGGTCAATAGTGACATACACTACTTTTTGTATGTCTGTATGTACGTCCATCTGTCTATTCGAGCTAATCTCCAAAACGGTTAAACCGACTTTAATGAAATTTCACGGGTATGAAAAGTAGGTGGTCAAAAGTGACATACGCTACTTTTTGTCTATCTGTTTGTCTGTACGTCTATGTGTCTATTCAAGCTAATCTTCAAAACAGCTCAACAGATTTTAATGAAACTTTGCAGACATGAAAGAGGGTTGTCAAGAGTGACACCAGCTACTTTTTGTGTCTGTCTGTCGTTTGTCTTCACTGATCTATCAACCTAGATAAAGCCGAAACTACTAAGTCTAGGAAGCCGAAACTTGGAACAGTGGTTTATTTTATAACGTATCAATTTTTTATGAAAGGAATATTTGGAAATTTCAAATTTAAGGAGGGAGGGACGGAAGGGCTTTGTATGAGTCTTTGTTCTATAAAGTTAGAAACACAAAAATTTTGACATAAATAAATAATGATGTCTTTCAGGGTTTTTGGATTTCCACATTTTTTTATGGGAGTATCGGTTTTCTTAAAGGAGTAGGGAGAATGAAGATTGAAAGTTTGAATGGGTGTACCCAATATTAGTTTCAGCAAAAAGTATGTATAAACCATTTCGAAAGTTAAAACTACCTAAAACAGGAATGTGTAGTCTACGCAAGCGAAGCTGCGGGCGGTCGCTAGTTTAAATATATTATAGCTTATGTTTTCTGCTATTGATGAAAAATAGACAACTTTCAATAGGGCGCTGTCAATGTCAATCCCAATCCGCAGTGGAGCAGCGTGGTGGATATAAGCTCCAAGCCCCCCCTTTCACCCTGGGGGAGAAGCCCCTGCAGTGGGGTAAAAATAGGCTGATAAAGTGAAGGGTGACAACTTTGTCTATATATATTATTACTCGAAGAAGTTTTTTTTTTGTGGCAACGCCATCTCTTCAATAGTTCTTTATTAAAATTTATGTTTTCACGATACTGTGCGAAATATTCGCACGGTTCAACTAGTAGATAATTTTGTTAACATGACTAAATCTCATATCAATACACGGGACATACCCTAGGAGCTTATGCACTGAAGAGGTTGTACATTTTGTCTGTGTGTATTTACTATATTACCCCTCTGGACAAACAAATGATGCAAGTTAGTGACTAAAATCAGCTTTTCCTCATAGAAGCTCAGTTGAGCTGATAGTTCAATTTAGTATGTCGTAAAATTGTAAGATTGGGCGACACTCATGATTGTTTGCAGTGGTGGATAATATAGCGTAAAGCATTATTTAAAACGCGTTATTTAAGCCCATCGAATTTAGCGTATTATATTGATTGCCTCTTGGTGCTATTAAATAGCGCGACGCGATCCCGCAGTCCCGTTTTACCGATAAAGCGATGCGATCAGCACAACGAAACACGTCCTACAACGAACGCGATTGCGCGCTGACTGATTAGCAAATTTTGCATTAGCACAGCTGTCGGTCGACAGCATGTGACTGCCACGCAACGCAGCGAACGAACGAGTTGCGATCACTTGCCGGGTACTGCAGCAGACTAAACAGTCGTGGTAGATGTTCTCGCGCTAAGCATTACCGCGTGTTATGCTATAGCATAGCATATAAATAAACATGCTAAAATAATATAGTTTATAGTCTGAAGCCTGTTTTTAAAATATAGCAGATTTTTACACCACTGATTGTGTGTCGTAAACGACCGGCGCAGAGTTTTGTGTACACCCGCGTTGCCCTGAGCGGGGAGAGGAGCCAGTGCCCCGAGGCACAGATTCGATTCGTTTTGCTCAGGGTTGGCACGCACACGTATAAAACATGAATTTTCACACTTACACGGGAGTATCGCTTCTCTACGCTAGTATTTAATAGCTTTCTGCATAATAAGTTGTTAGCCTATGTTTAGTTACTTTGGTTTGTGCCACTCCAGTCTATGACCTTCTTGGAACTGCATTCGAATTCTTATTGTTGACAGAAATTCCCCGAGCTGAAGTTCCGCTATGTGGAAGAAGACAGGCCCGAAGAATTCTTTACTCCATACGTTTGGAGTTTGGTCAGCACTTGCGGTGTTATATATTGGACGAGCGAAGGTGGAGCACGTGCTATGAACGATCTCGCAATCTGCTGATTGACTGATTGATTCGCAGTGAATGTACTATATTAAATACTGGCAACACAGGCTTTAAATTGTCATATATTATACGTCACTTACGATAGGTACAGGGCGAAGGTAAAATAATTTGGCTGTGTGGTTTCCATTTTATTTGGATGTTTTTATGATAGATGTGCATTTGTCCTTATAAGTTTTGTGATCCCATCGCAAAAAGGGATTCCTTTTGGGATCATCTTTGTGTCTGTCTTTCACAGGCCGATATCGCGGTATATACGGAACCGATTTTAATAGAATCCCCAAATACACAGAAGAACTGCCCGCAGATAGGCCGTATATTTTCTGAACTCATTTGGTCAAAAGTATAAGTCGCTTCAAATTGTAAACCAAATAATAGAATGTCTTAATTATCGTACATATGTCGGATTGTTGGGAGTTCTTCGAAATGGTGCACGTACAGTAACGTAATTTCTGGCATTATTCTAAAAAACGCCTGTATATGCCCTATAACGCTGCTTTTTTTTTATATAAAATAAAAATCGTTAAACTTGACACTAGTAAAATCATCTAACCTAAAATAGTTGCCAAAGATAAAAGAAGAAAAGTAGCATATCGTTCTGTAGCTACTAGTGAAGAAATTAAACAAAAACATATAACATTTCAATAATCATTAAGTTTAACATATAGTATACAATTAGTTTTTTCATCAAATTTTAAGAGGAATGTGTACTAGCGAATTTCCATACATACCGACAAAACGGTAAACGTCCAGTCATCGCTGGTTTAAGAATGACGAGAATTTTCCTTAATATATCTCATATGGAACATTTAATTACGCAGTATAGCAGCGGGTACGGGACCCGCGTCATCACGCTTAACGTTTTTTTCTATATTCATTATAAAACAAAATAACCATGAAGGCCTCGAAAAATTGTAATCGAACTGGGTCCAACTAAAAGTCCGCCAACAAATGGATACCAGACAGCCAAGGTTATACTACCTATCGTAAATATTAACAGCTGCCCTGTTATTTTCCATTTTTATGATAATTAACAATAATAACAGTGAAACTGTGTCAAGAAGTATATATTTCTGCTTGTATGTTGGTGTTCCTTTTATTAAATAAATGTCAGATGACAAATTGTTTGAAAGATTGACTTTATACTTCGATAAAATATTTGCTGGATACACAAACAGCGCATGAAAAAAAGGGCGGAATTTTGAAATTAAACATTATCAATTTCTTTATTATAATTTGTATACATTTGTCTTTTTATAAATATGGTACAATCTCAATACGGAACAGTTAAATGAACCCTGACTTTTAGTATGAGACATGAGGATGAACGTCTCGCGCAAGTTGCAAGTACAGTACAGTCAGCAAAAAAGAGTAAGTTGTCAATAAATGAGATCGTTAAATCCCAAAAAAAATTATTGACTACTCGTTTTTGCTGTACTGTAGTAGTTTGCATCGTGCCGTTACTTGTATGTATGCATATAAACAACGTCATTTTGCCTATACCTGCCTCTAAAAAAACAATTGTCCCATAACACTAGTAGAATCGATTACAAACATTACTAAGCTGGGTTTATATTCAAGACATACGTAATTATACATTGTAAGTGGAATTTCAATTATATTTTTGATTGGGATGGTTCGATTTAAAGGTACTCGAAAAATTTCAACTCATTCAGACATTAGTTCTTAATTTAATTAGACAATGTAATTTATTTTTATCAATTATTATCTAATAATTATTTATTAATGTTGACAATTTGTGGTATAGTGATATAGTTTGGACCTGTGGATCCAGGGCATATATTTCATCGAAGCTGCTTGTTTAAATTTAGTACTTGTAATAGAACGGGTACTAGAATAAATTTTTCACTGCTCTACTCTCTATTATCTAATTGATATATTAATGCATAGTGATGATTTTTATGCCAAAAATGTCTATGAAGACAGGCTGTGGATGACATAGAGATTTCAATAGCAAAGCTCGGACACCGGTTAGGATTTAAAACGCTTTTTGTCCTATGTAAACAAAAACCTTTTTTTTTAAATTTAATTACCTTGTAAGCATAGGTTGTAGCCAATGAGCGCGTCTCCTTCAGTGAAATTATTATACGGTTTTTCACGCATTAGAGTTTAACAAACCGATTACTACACTATTAAATTTTGACAAAAATACCGATTGGCATTATTTATTTATTTATATAAATTTACAGTTTTCTCTTATGTTGACAATCTATCCCACAAAACTGCGTTCACAGTTTGACTGTGGGAGATATACCGGAGATATAACATATCAAGGTTTGTGTATTTACGACCCGCTTGTGACGTCACTCGGTGCGTGCTACGTAGAAATGATCCACGTTAGCCCATAGTAATGTAACCGAATGACGTTATTGCATGATCGTACACGACCACTCTAAGAAGAACACTGCAAGAAACTTCGAGTATCTTGTTTTTTTTTTATGACGGTACTACAAACCTTTGTCTTAAAAACCAAGTGGATTAGAACAATTTGATCCCAAACATTTTTATCATACGTATATTCTTTTAAATTGTTATATGCTTTAGACATAATTTTTGAATTTATATATTGACAAATCTATGACATTGTTTAGAAGTTTTACTAACCTTTTGACTTGTCATCAATCATTATCAATCAATTGTCTCTATTAATTAAATGACTGGTAACTTTCAATCTGACCAAACATGGTTAATGAGTAGTGAATAGGTTAAGTATAAATATTATGTACATCACTATTCTTATTAAATTCAATAAGTATTATTTTACATATCTTATGTTATTGTATTATTTGGTATTATTTTTTCTTAATAAATATAACATATTTTATACAATACAAAAATCATAAGACGCGCTCATTGTTCTGAACAATTCGAATATGATTGAGGTTTATTGATCATTACAAATGACATTTATGTATAGATATGCGATGCTAAGTCGATAAATTGTCGCACTCCGATTGAGTGATTTCACTTAACCACGATCATTTATTTCCTATGTACTGTAAGGCTGGTTGGATAATATGATTGGATTATATCAATAAAAATTATGTTATTTCATTAATGTGTCGCTAACATGCTGTTCTTCATAGTTGAAGCAAATTATTTTTATTGGCTCGTCTCTCCTAACGACTGTTTCTCAAGAAAAACAGTTTTATTGAGGTTTTAGAATACTCTTATAACGGTTGCATTCCGAAGATTATTATTATCGAAATCGGTACCTATTTAACCGTTTAATGTCTAAAATTTTCTGAAACGGTTCCGAGCCGTGTTCAATAGTACATTTTTTATTGTGATTATTTGCTGCTGTTTGCTTGCTAGATCTAGCAAAGACAAATTAATTTTGTAGATATCTACTATTTAAATTGTTATTTTAATAATAAGACCATTGATATACCTATTGTAATATGCTAACATACGAAATTAAAGTAAGTCACAAAACAAAAGAAACTGTCTATTTAGTTTGGTTTGGTGATAATCTTGGCAAAAATGGGAATCAATACATGAAATAGATATTTGCTAGGTACATTGGTTTTTAACCTTTTAACTAGTCATCAATCATTATCAATCAATTGTCTGTTAATTAAGTGAGTCGTGACTTTCAATTTGACCAAATATGGTTAATGAGTAGAGAATAGGTTTAGTAAAGCAGTGTGAAAACATTGGAAGTTTTGGAACCCAAATGTGGTGAAATGCTACTCCACTGGTAAATTCATATTAATTAAAATTGATAGTAGGTGCTGCATCATCATGGTTATAGTCCAAATTCCCTAAATTGAAGGGTTGTACTTCAGCAGCGGAAGATTGAAATTTTGATTTAAAAAGTCGTACCTGATATACAAAGTGGAGACGACAAAACAACAATAAAAAGAAACATTGTTTAAACTACGTTTTTTAAGTATTTCGAAACTATCAAATAAATCCTAGGATCGAAATCGAAAAAAAAAACATCGTTTCAAATAAACTAGTTAGGACAAAAACAGAAAGACAATAGAATACCATTTATAGATATTGGTACACTGTCCTGTAAAAGCGGCAACAGTGCGATGTCAAATGATGGCGTGAAATTTTAGCGTTATTAATGCAGTATAAAAATAATTACACCGATTAGTCACAGTAGCATAATTATTTAAAAAACCACTAAAATCACTAACTCGTGTGCTTATATTAGGATCTGGCAAGAACAATAACGCGTGCGCAATCACAGGACCACAGCGACATACTGACCTACTGACTGAGCACACATATGTAAAGAATCGTTTGTTTGCTCGCACTTACGTTTGCCCCTTTCGCACATTTTTAAATGACACGCATTATAACTCTTACGGCTTAAGCATAAGGTATTTATTGCATTAATTTGTATCAGGAAATAAAATCTAAGAATATTGGCAAATGTGTTTACACTTATGCCGGGATCTTTGACCTTATGGTGTTAGCCACAGACCAGTCAACCTATAGACCACGCTTTAATAAACGTCAGTACGAAAACGAAATCGCCAAAAAGTGGCGGGGTGCGGGGAGAGGTCTGCTAGTTTTCATTGGCTCGTTCAAAATTGACAATTTAATGGCTTCCAACGTGCTTCCAACTGACGGCTCACTAGTGACGTAGTTATGTAGTGTCACTACATAGCCTTGGCGAATGCTACTCCCTGCCAAAGCGTAGTCTATAAAGTTGACTCGTCTGTGGGTGTTAGCTTATTAGTAGATTCAGCACGTAGAAAATATTAAAAATGAAAAATTATGTCACGAATTTAATTGTCGTATGGTCGTCTCCATGTTGTATATGACAATAATAATACCTGGGACATCGCTCACAGCGCCTTCTAGTCCCAAACTAAGCAAAGCTTGTATTATGAGTACCAGACATGCAATACAAATACCTGTTCCAAATGTACCATCTTGTATATACATTGCATCTCATATGCTGTCTGACCAATCAAAGACTATTGTATCATGCTACATAGTTCATGTTCTCTATTTAGAATGTATATTTTACAGATTTCGGTTATTGTTCACCATGTATAAACTGTCTTAGGGTTATATTTTGTTTCACTGAAACTTTTAGTAAAAATACTTGAACATGGATATTTATTTTAATTTTAATTGAATGTATAGAATTGAGCAATTAATTATGTAGAATAACAGATTAATTTATTTTTAAATTAAACAATGTTTTATATCTTTCAGTATGTACATTTGATAAAGTTATTATATTTTATTATAAAATTTTCAACGAAATAAACAGTCTTATAGTTATTTTTCAAATGTACTAAGTATTAAGTTTACTCAAATGCGATAAATTTCAAATAAATGATTATTTAATGAGCTCTTACTGTTTTAATTCTACCTTCTAAAAACTTAATCTGTCCTATTATATTTTCATACTACACATGCTCGAAAAGCGCTCTAATACTCTTTAAAGAAGATGGCGAAAAATGCTTCTTTATTCCCGTGGACGAGAAAAATGTATGAAAATCCATTACTCCCGCTGTCTTTTCTTACATTAAAATACGAATCTTTTGTATGAAGACGCAAAACAGTACAAGCCAGCGGTCACTTTTTATTTTGAATAAAAATTTAAAAAAAAAAGTAAAACTAACAGAGCATGATCAGAACCGTTAAACTAAGTATATAATAATATAAAAAAGGGAGCGGATTTCTTTTATTAAAGTGATATGTAAGCTGCTTAATTTTTACGTAGGTAATAATTTTTAAGGTCATGGTTCGAATCCGGGCGTGTACCAATGAGTTTTTCTGACATAAGTACATAACTATCACTGACGTCGTGCCTCGGAGAGCACGTTTAGCAGTCGGTCCCGGACGCTGTCAATAGGTGGCAGTCGTTACAATCCCCAACACGCAGTGGAGTGGCGTGGTGGATTTAAGCTCCAAGTCCCCCCCCCTCAGCCCGGGGGAGGTCTAAGCCCCTGCAGTGGGGTAAAAGTGGGCTGATGAAAAAATAATTTTACTAAAAATGTCATCTAGAAGTGATAGTGATAAATTGTTGACTGCGATAAAATTAAAAAAAGCTGCTCAAGCTGTTATTAACAACTTGTTGGAACCAGGGAAAAGCATTGCTTTAAGTTTTAATAATTGTAGTAATTTTAATGTTAACTTTAATTCATAAATATTTTATTTGTTTCATTTTCCTCGTAGGTGTAGTATAAACTAGTATGTACCATTCTAGAGAAAGTACAATTCCTTCTTCATGTGTTTAATGCCCTTCACCTGCGACGTCGGGCCTCAAATGCACATTCAGCGGTAATCGGTCACTTTCTTCATTCAGTGAACAATCTACCTACTATTGTGTCTGTGTGTATGTTTGTAACAATTTAACTTAAAAACTATTCGACGGATTTTAATAAATTTTGTATTTTAATAGGTATTCCTTATAAATATAGAATGGTTTAGGCTATATTTTACTGTTATAGGCAACCAGGTGACGCTGTCTTACATAAGTTTGTATAAAATAGCTGACCAGTTTGAATGTTTTTTAGCATTCACATAGGCCACATAGGTATTATCACTACAGAGCATACCTAATCTTAAGTTTTCACCAAGTAGTGTTGTAATAGAATATCTCTAAAATAACTGATATAATGGTAGGTATAATTTTTTGCATTACATAAGTTCTTCAGAACAAGTCATTAGAAATATTTTGCGGTTAGCCGTTTTTGATGCATTTTTTGCTTTACATAATACCTACACTGGAGCAAGTTCATAGAGATACTTTTATTTGGTGACTTTTATGGTGGAACATAAAATTCGACTCTCATAATCCGAATGAAATACCTAGATAATATCTAAAATTTTTTTCTCTTTTCAGATAATAGGAGCTCTTAAAAAACTTTACATACAAAATTTTATAATTTTTATAATTCGTTTACATTTCTATACATTACGAAAAATCAACGGATCTTTTGCTTTCGCACGAACTTCTTACGACATTGGAAATGAACCTAACGGAATAAAGGAAACACACATATTTTGGATAATATTTTTCGAAATATTTTTTTTTTCGCAATAAAAATAACACAACTGTATCTGAATAAGCTTAAAATTTCGAAGTATAGCAGTCTATATTACATTTCGATCGAACAAACCGAATTACTACCTACGAAATGTAACACCGACGCATATCCGACTTCCAACTAAGGGCACCCTTAACCACTACTTCCGTTTGTCCGATTTTAACAATTTTAATCTCTATCGATATCGATTTAATCTCTATCCCCTGTCTAATTACCCCGAGCCGTTTTTTGTATTTTTTTCTTATTCGGACCTAGTTCTCGAGATATCGGGCTTCTAAAATGAAAATCGAGGAAAAAAATTGTGATTTTTTTCGTTTTTTGCCGATATTTTTTTTGTTTTTGAACTCTTTCCAAATTGTCTTTTGCCATCTTGTAGAGCTCGCCGAGCTGCGTCTTTTGACACCACGTTCATCCCGATATCTCGAAAACTTTTCGTGCAATCTGCCTGTCTCACAAAACTCCCACATGACATGACCCCCTACACTCCAACGAAATGAAAGTCATTTCCAATGACAAAACCTATAAGTATTTTTTAAAACGGAATACGACGATAGAATCATCACAATCTGTATCAATCTAAATATTAATAATGTTCCCTGATTTGATTCAAGCTTCAAGTTCAAGCTAAACAATTATATATACATAGATATTATATATGTTTCGATATGTAAGGACGGACGGATATTATTGGTTGAAATAAAGTAATCAAATCAATCGCGAGCGAGCATATGTATTTTATTTATTTTGTGTATTTTATTTTGTGCACAAATTTTGTGATCGCCAGTCGCCAGTTAGCGTGAAATCACTCGAAATATTTTTGTGATCATATCATAGGGTTTAAAGAGTTTATTTAAACAGTTTACTGCAAGGCTTAAAGCTCAAGGTGCCTGTGAAACTGTGAACGCGTGTGTTCGAGAGAATATCGCGAGTAGATTCTTTCTTGTTTAAGCGAGTAAACAAACATAAAATATAGGCAAATAAGTGTTTTACGTATGTACAATAGGTAAATATAAAATACAATTAAACTGAAAAAAGTGCGATCCATTAAAATATAATTAAATAATCTACTATAAAAGAGGTGAGTATAATTTAGTTATTTCAATACTTAAAGGATTTTTAAAAAAATATTTCGAAATTTAAATTTTGACGTTTACAATAAATTTAAAAAAAGCAATTTTCTGGGGAATGTTTTTTTTGGTAATGTTGGTATTTATCTTATTATTTCGCATCAGCGGTGAACGAATTCCGCATGAAGCAACTTAAAGCTTATAATTTATCCAGGTTCTTCAATTTTCGATGTATAATTAAAAACTTGTATCTTTTGAATTTACGTAATACAACAATTTTCTGTGAATATCAAATACTTATTACCTATATATGCAAATATTATTTTTAGCTAATAATTAAAACAAAACCTACTTAAATGTGTAGCAAGCATAAGTTTTTTTTTTGTTGTATTTTTTTATTATTTTGCTATGTAACATTGACATAGAAACAGTAGGTAAGAATGACTCCAATTTTAAATAAATACATTTATGAACCAATTAAACAATGCAATATAATAATATTAATATACCCAATAGTTTTCATTAATTTCATAAATTATGTATAGTCACATAACTAAATATGATAAACACTTTCAACAAATTATCTAATTTACATTAATTTAGCTCATAAATTCCTTGTAATAAATAAAACTGGATTACTTGTTTATATTTGGTAATAGTTTATGAAGTTGTTGTATTAGGTACCTACTTAAACACTATTATGTAATGAAACTAGCGACCCGCTCGCAGCTTTGTTCGCACGATATTTGTTTCTCGAAGAATTAACTTTTTATCAGTCTTATCTTATTCCCGTTTTCATTGCTGTACAAATATTTGCCCAAAGTGGAAGGAAGGGAGCGGAGTTTAAATGGTTCTCATTGCCATTATCATTCCCGTTCCTGTCTTATTCCCTTTTTAAGCGACTTCAAAAAAGAAGGAGGTTACTCAATTCGACCGTATATATGGTTTTTTTTATGTGTGTGCAGGGATAACTTCGTTGTTTATGAACCGAATTGGATGATATTTTTTTTTTTGTGAAAGAGAGATATCTCCGGAGTGATACCATGATAAGGAAACCAGGATCTGATGGCATCCCAGAGAAATCGAGGGCAACCTTCGAAAATCGTATTTTAAAGTATCGTATTTTAAGTATTTTGATAAAGTACTACTACTAGTACTATTTAATGAAGGTCGGGAGTCGATCTGATGATGGAGCTGAAAGACAGCCGAGGGAACTCCTTTACGACTTACAGCAATTACCTGGTGTTTGGACTTAATTCATTTTTATTGAAAAGAACTTTGCACCCATATGGGTTATAAGTACCATTACAGGTCTGATGATGGAGACCATAAACAGTCGAAGGAACTCCTTAACTATTTATAGCAACTACCTGGTGTTTGGACTTGATTCATTTCTATTGATGAGATCTTTGCACCCATATGGATTATAAGTGCCATTACAGGTCTGATGATGGAGACCATACACAATCGAGGGAACTCCTCAACGATTTACAGCAATTACCTGGTGTTTGGACTTAATTCATTACTATTAATGAGAAATTTGCACCCATATGGGTTATAAGTACCATTACAGGTCTGATGATGGAGACCATACACAGTCAATGGAACTCCTTAACGATTTACAGCAATTACCTGGTGTTTGGACTTAATTCATTTCTATTGATGAGATCTTTGCACCCATATGGGTTATAAGTGCCATTACAGGTCTGATGATGAAGACCATAAACAGTCGAGGGAATTCCTCAACGATTTACAGCAGTTAATTTTTGTTGGGCTTACTTCATACGGTTCAATATGCCAAAATGTTCAGTTCTCATAAAAAATAATACCTAATTGAGATTGAAGTTTATATATAGGAATACCACTACCTACTAGGGATGCTGATGGGTCAATTTGACACTGAATTTATGTTGCGTAATCGCGGTGCTGTCTCATTTGAGTAGCGCGTTTAGTAGCCCCATTTATACTAAATACAGTATATAAATAAGTTACAGATGCGTTCAACTAAAAATTGAAAAATAAAATAATTTAAAAAAAAATAAAAACCGACTTCAAAAACATAAACTAAAAAGTTAAAAATAAAACTTTCACTTTAAAGAAAGGAGCATTAACAGGCGGCATATAGTTAATGAAGTCGGTGCCAACTCAGACACTTTAAATGGGTACTTACCAGGTAATAACAATTACAACAATGACATATTTATAACTATAACAAATATAGAACACAATTTAAAGTGTCTGAGTGAGTAGGCACCGACTTCATTAACTATATGCCGCCTATTAATGCTCCTTTCTTTAAAGTGAAAGTTTTATTTTTAACTTTTTAGTTTGTGTTTTTGAAGTCGGTTATTATTTTTTTTTTAAATTATTTTATTTTTAGTTTCCATTTTCATAAATCGAAGTGGGTGGAAATAAGGGCATAGGAGCTTATGAAACCAATTGTGTGGCATTCATCTATCATATAAGATACAAATTTAAAAATATCTTATTAAAATTTTACATATATTACAAAACTTACAATTACACAGGTGAAGCTGGAGGCAACAGCTAGTGTATTATACATACAAACATCTCGGGAGAAATTGTCTAAATGACTGTGAAAACCGTATCAAAATCCATCGCAGGGCTTAGGAGAAGTAAGCAGAAAAATAGAAGTGAGGAACTCCGTAGCGTTGCTTCCTCCTAAATAAATTAATTTAAAAAAACATTTCACTAAATTGTGGTTCCAAATCATTCTAGAATCAACTTAAGCACACACAACATTTCATACAAATCAGTCCAGCCGTTTAGGAGTAGTTACACATGGACAGAAGAAATACATATACTTACCTACAAAGATTGCTTATAATGCGTACTTAGTTAATGATTAAAATTATAAACTTCGGACATCCCACACAACGCCATCTAGTCCCAAAGTAAGCAAGTATTATACTTGTATCATAGGTTATTAGTTAACTGATAAATACTTAACTAAATATTCTTTTTTTAATATAATACATATATAGATACTTTTACACACAGATATGGAACAAATAAACATGTTCATGCACACAAACATTTGTCTCGGACAGGAATCGACCCCATAACCTTTGGCTCCGCAGTTAGGGTCTTTAACCACTAGGCCAATCGGTCAGTCAAAATTAATCCACTAAAATAATTACCACTAAAACTTGTAAGCATTTATTTAAATTTATTCACAGCCATGTGTTTATATCACAGACAAGTCAACCATATAGACCACGCTTTGACAGGGAGTAGCATTCGCCAAGGCTATGTAGTGACACTACATAACTACGTCGCTAGTGAGCCGTCAGTTGGAAGCACGTCGGAAGCCATTAAATTGTCAATTTTGAACGAGCCAATGAAAACTAGCCGACCTCTCCCCGCACCCCGCCGCTTTTTGGCGATTTCGTTTTCGTACTGACGTTTCTTAAAGCGTGGTCTATAGGTTGACTGGTCTGTGGTTTATATGCTCTGTAATTTTGAAAACATCCATAAAAACCAATCTAAAGTGCTATGTAATTGTAGAAATATTTTTCATTTAATTTTGCTTGGAAGTTATCAAATTTGTATCATTCTACATGTGGCAGTGTCAATGAGGAGGACCCATATGTCGCCTTCTAGTTTCCAAAAAATTCGAACTTGAAATTACAGTTACAGATTGGTGCACGGCTCCGATCGGTGTCGGATGACCCTATTAGCAAAGAATTTTTTGTTCAGAGGATCAACCTAGCCATTCAGCGTGGGAACGCTGCCAACGTCATTTGAAAAATATATTTAATATTTTAATAAAGATTTCATGTTTAAAATAAGTACACATTATACACAGTATTACACAATAATGGTTGTACTATCAAAAAAGGTTGTATTCTTTTGGAATTGTCGAATTAAAAAAAAAATACAAGTTAAACTGATTTTTTTGTGATAATTGATTATCTATGTATCAAAGTATAAAGGCACTACTGACTGATGGCTCCATTGCTAACATATGAGCTCTTCATATGGTCACTGCCACATACACCGTGTTCGGGTGAATCTAGCCCAAACTTATGGAGCGTGTAGAGCTTATCAAACTAAACAAAAAGTTTCAAGTTAACACATGGCGCAAACTAACGGTTACCGAGATAAACATGTCTGAAGCTTAATTTTTGAGGTTCCGTACTCAAAGAGTACCAATGGGAACTCTATTACTAAGGCTTCGCTGCCCGTCTGCCTGTCATAGGGCTGTATCGTCTAAACCGTAATATGTAGATATTTGAAATTTTCACAGGCTGTGAATTAGTATGGCCGCTATAACAACAAATAATAAAAATTTAATGAAATTAACAATTAAAAGGGGACCTCATATGAGAAAAAAATTACATAAAATATGAGTTTATATTTTCACTGTCTATATTCAAAGAAAAAAAACAACTTATACTTTGTACCAAATATTTTAACAAACTTAATGGTATGGTAGTTGTAGATAAACTCCTGGGCTGAACCCGCCATGCGGCCCCGGAGGGCTCTGGAGTTGTGAATTACCCCCCAATAAGATTAGGGGTGTGTAAAAATTGTTAGTTTTATTTTATAGTACTACGTACCACACTGTTTCATTTCACTAAAAAAATTTCCCTATGCTGTATATCGCATAAATCGACTAAGAAATCCATTTTAAATGTAAGAGTAAAACACCCACGTGTCCATTAGACATACTTTTTTTAAAAAAAAATAATTTGTGTTTCGTGACCTCGACGTAAAAAAAAGATTAAATAAATTCTGTAAGCGTGTCTGATCAAAATATATCTTTTTGATTAATATGGTTTGAAAAAGGACCTTCAGGCGCATATTTTCCAGTTTTTCTTTTTCGAAGATCACTTTTGGTTACCGAATTATTAATTTTTATTCAAATTTTTGTTTTTATTTTTTTTCTCCCAAAAACCGCAAAAGTGCGACTTGTGACTGGCACTCAAAGATTCCTCATAAATGCGTCTATCATTGATAAAAAACTCAAGTCGCACTATGGAAGCGTTTACGAGTAATCGAATTTCAAAATATGGTGTTAGGGGTGTCACTCAACATGACCTTTTATTTTTGTTTAAATTAATTCAATTTTGTCCTTTACTACAAAATTCTATATTGTTTACTTATTTTATTTTTATTGTTATTTACTTATTTACATTTATTTATTTAAAAAAAAATTACAATTGCATATTAGTTATTTACAATTAGAGTGTCGACAAAATTTTATCACTAAGCGGCTTCTATTTTGTAATATCTACCCTTTCATCGTTTACTTCGTTAATTACTTTAGAAGGTTTTTTTAACTTTTATTAGTTTTTTTTTTATTAATTTTCTATTGACACAGTAAATTTTGGCATTTTCTGCCTCACGCTCGCGGAAAAGTACATCCAGTAATTTAATTGGCATCCGATGACTGTGACCGTACACTAAATTCTAGTGCACGGTGAAGAGATCATAAAATCACGTTCTCTTCCTGTCGGTATGCTCTCGGAGAAAGCAGCTCAATCGCGCAATAAATTTTGGCGCAGATAAGAAACACCCCTGCCGGAAAAAGAACAGGAAAAAAATATGATTGACCTTTTCCACCCTCCACTGGAATTGGCGGAACCGTTTGTGTCTATGACACACCACAGACAACGTCAAAGATTGTCCAATGGGATTTGCCTGCCAGAAGCTGTTCGTGAACTTCTGAAGCCCGTTAATGCAGAAAACTTGCAGTTGGGATAGGTGGACAACGAAATTCCAACATTAGATGGATCTTCATCATCGTCTGAAGTTCGAATGTTGACGACAGCACACACTGTTCCATTTTACTAAAAAAAACCCTATGCTGTTTATCGCATAAATCGATTAAGAAGTGCATTCTAAATGCAAGACTAAAACACCCACGTGTCTATCTGTAATACTTTTTTTTTTTTTAATAATTTGTGTTTCGTGACCTCGACGTAAAAAAAAGATTAAATAAATTCTGTAAGCTTGTGTGATCAATATATATGTATATATATTTGATTAATATGATTTGATGAAGGACCTTCAGACGCATATTTTCCAGTTTTTATTTTTTGAAAATCACTTCTGGTAACCGAGTTATTAATTTTTCGTGTCGTGATAGTCATGATATCCCAAAGCGCAACGAACCTGTCTCAAATTTATAAGGTCATAGGGCCATGGTTCCAATCCGGGCGTGTACCAATGAGTTTTTCTGACTCAAGTACATAACTATCACTGACTCCGAGCTTCGGAGAACACGTTAAGCAGTCGGTCCCGGACGCTGTCAATAGATTTCATTTTATTTTCATTTTTGAGTATCAGCATGCTGTCGTCAACAATAGATGGATCTTCATCATCGTCTGATGATGAAGATCCATCTAATATTGGAACTTTGTCAGCCACTTCTTCCAACTGCAAGTTTCCTTCATTAACCGGCTTCAGAAGTTCACGAACGGCTGCTGGCAGACAAATCCACTGGATGTCACACAGTCCGCACCAACGCTCTTAGAATCGCCTGGCACGTCGTTATTGTTGGGATCTTCTAAATTAACCAATGACTCCAGTACAAATTATAAACAAGACCTCAAAATTAGAAAACGAATCATGGAGTCCTTGGAAGATCAACCCCAAGCTAAAGTGATAAAATCTTTTGCATCCACGATTACTTCAGAAGATGGAAGCAAGATAACCCCAAAAGCTTCAAAAGATTTAGAAGACGTAATAAAACTTTGTCTGACATCACCAAAAAAACGATTCAAAGTTTTAAAAAAAGTATCTACGTTGACGAAAACCTATACACCTGAGGAAGCTCTAGGTTTCGTTATCGACAGGAGACTGAATGTGGAAACATATAAACTTTTAAGACAGGATTTGAAAAGTCGAGTTTATTCAGCTTATCCACCCTTCTTAGAAATACTAATAAGA
This sequence comes from Luffia ferchaultella, assembly GCA_949709985.1. Taxonomy (NCBI): domain Eukaryota; kingdom Metazoa; phylum Arthropoda; class Insecta; order Lepidoptera; family Psychidae; genus Luffia; species Luffia ferchaultella. The sequence continues at coordinate 2,659,282 of OX453269.1, forward strand.
GCAAGAAAAGCATGTTACCCAGCAAAAGAGCTAGATGTTTCGGAAATAGAAGCGTCAGTTTCGTTGCATAAACTTCTTACTTTGCGACGAATTGTTCGAAGTTGTGATGAGAATTTTATCGAGTATTGTAACAGAACAGGCAAGCAAGAAGTCTCATGCGTATTTGAAGGGTCCTGGGGTTTTGATGGAAGCACAGGCCAAGCATTATATAAACAACACTTTTCAGGATCAGACGAAGACATTTCCGTGAACGAAAATAGTCTTTTTGCCTCGACTTTTATTCCTTTAAGTATAGTAATGGACAAAAATATATTTCATGGCACCATCCTGCACCCCAGTCGTATAGATTTTGTCGGCCGCTCCACATTCAGTATAGAAAAAAAGACACTAATCTTATTCTTAAGGAAAAAGCTTTGATAGAGAAGCAAATTAAACGTTTGACAGGAGTCAAACGTTTAATTTGCTTCTCTATCAAAGTTTTTATGATGCCCTTCGGAGGTTTGGGTCGTAATAGGAATTACGACCTAAACCTCGGAAGAGCATTATACTTATTACGTTTGTTTCTAATTTAATTTTGAGTGTGATCAACGGCAAAGTCCTAAACTGGTACGTCTTCACAGTTAAGGTGCCCATTTTGCAAAGCTACTGCCAGTCAGTTCAATGATTTGGCAACATCGTAAACAAGACGAACTGTAAAAGAAAATATGCAACACGGCATCAATCCACTTCATGTATGGATACGTATTTTCGAATTTTTATTACATTTCAGTTACAAAAACGATTCGTTAGTACGGAAATGGAGAATCAAAAAAGATAGCAGAGAAAGTCAAATTGTGAAAGAACGGAAAAACATATCCAGGCTGATATAAGAAATCGGATCGGATTGTTGGTAGACGTTGTTAAACCCAATGCAGGAACCACAAATGATGGCAATTCAGCCCGCACAGCACTATCAGACAAATACCGTGCTATATTTGCAGAGATATTAGGTCTAGATGCATGTTTGATTGACGGGCTGCATACTATCTTTGTAGCCATATCTTGTGAATTTCCTATTGACACTGTAAAGTTTGACATTTTCTGTCGCACGCTCGCGGAAAAGTACATCCAGGCATTTAATTGGCAGTCGATGACTGTGACGGTACACAAAATTCTAGTCCATGGTAAAGAGATCGTATAATCATGTTCTCTTCCTGTAGGTATGCTCTCAGAACAAGCGGCTGAATCGCGCAATAAATTTTGGCGCTCAGGTAGGGAACGCCACTGCCGGAAAATGAACAGGAAAAAAACTATGATTGACCTCTTCCACCATGCACTTGAATCGTCGGGTCCGTTTGTGTCTATGGCACACTATAGACAGCGCCAAAGATTGTCCAATAGGATTTGTCTGCCAGCAGCTGTTCGTGAACTTCTGAAGCCGGTTAATAAAGAAAACTTGCAGTTGGAAGAAGTGGCTGACGAAGTTCCAACATGATAATGTTGACGACAGCATGCTGATACTCGTAATTGAAAATTATTTGTATGAGTCTTACATTTTTTATTGATTACAAATATTACAATTGTTTGACCTTTAGTGACAACCCTAAAATGTACTATATAACCTTTATCCGTAACTCCCAAACGCTTCCATAGTGCGACTTGATTTTTTTATCACTGATAGACGCATTTATGAGGAATCTTTGAGTGCCAGTCACAAGTCGCACTTTTGCGGTTTTTGGGAGAAAAAAAATAAAAACAAAAATTTGAATAAAAATTAATAATTCGGTAGCCAAAAGTGATCTTTAAAAAATAAAAACTGGAAAATATGCGCCTGAAGGTCCTTTATCAAACCATATTAATCAAAAAGATATATTTTGATCAAACACGCTTACAGAATTTATTTAATCTTTTTTTTACGTCAAAGTCACGACACACAAGTTATTTTTTTAAAAAAAAAGTATGTTAAATAGACAGGTGGGTATTTTACTCCTGCATTTAAAAAGCATTTCTTAATCGATTTATGCGATAAACAGCATAGGGAAATTTTTTTAGTGAAATGAAACAGTGTGCGTACCTACCAACTTTGCAACAAAACGAAAAGTCAGAACTTATATTATTAGTTTAGCGTTACCGTCTAATCACTTATACTCTAGCTAGCTGGTTCAAGATGGCGAGTTTCTACCCGCGAGGTCCCCGCGCGCTGGTCTTCACCCCTGCGAAATTGCGTTTGACATTTTCGATACTGTAAAGTGACGTTTATAACTCTATTAAAACCAATGATTAAAACGTTATTATTAGCGTAGGTACTTAAGCGTTGACATCCGTCAAAGATATAACTTTCCATTAGTATTTGGCGATGGCACTCTGTGTGAATTCTAATAACATACATAGAACACCGAGCTTATATTGTAAAGGAATAGAGACAACTTAAGACTTAACGTTTTTCACTCTTCCCCCTCCATGAAACACCAAGTAGACGTTTTGATTGGCTCCTCCCAACCCTTCTCTCAAAGGTTACGTAATTTTCCACAATTTAATACGTACGAAATTTCCGATATTGCAGTTTTATATTCAAATTTTTGTTTTTATTGGTAGGTCTTTGGGTAGGTATTAGGTATTCGTTTATATCTATTAAGTTCGTTAACAGCAACTAACACGCCACGTGTCCCTCTAAGAAACATCTGATTAAAAGATTAAAAAGACTTGGAACTCTTTTTGAAGGGTTCAGACCCAAAGGATACTAATGGGAATATTATTATTAAGCCTCCGCTGTCCGTCCGTTTGTCACAGGGCTGTATCATATGAACCGTAATATGTAGAAACTTGAAATTTTCACAGAATGTGTATTACTTTGGGCGCTATAACAACAAATAATAAAAATGAAATATAGTTAAATATTAAATTTTTTTCTACATTTTTTGTGATTGGTTGTGGCGAGATCGTTGCTTACACTTGAAAATTTCGTGAAGTATGTACTACTATGGCGCTAGAACAATAAATAATAAAAATAAAATAAAGTTATTATCTTTATATTATCTATTTAAATATGTATATCAGTTGTCTGGTACCCCATAACACAAGCATAATACTTGCTTACTTTGAGACTATATGGCGTTGTGTAGGATGTCCCATATATAATTATTATTATAGTTAAAAGTTGAAGGAGGTCTCCATACTTCGCTTCACTTCATCAGCCCATTTTTACCCCACTACAGGGGCTTAGGCCTCCCCCAGGGTGAGGAGGGCTTGGAGCTTAAATCCACTACTCTGCTACATTGCAGGTTGGGGATTGTCTCCATACAAGATACGTGTTTCTATGGACGTTTTTGTTGATTGGTGATTGTGAGATCATTACTTACACTTGAAATTTTCATGATGTATTTACTACTAAACTACTATGGCGTTAGAACAACAAATAATAAATATAAAATAAAGTTAATAATTAAAGAGGGTCCCAATACAAGAAACGTGTTTTTTTTATGTACCTATAGTGGTACGGCCGTGATGTGCTAGTCCGACTCGCACTTGACCGTTTTTTTCCAGTGTTTTCGTTTTTATATCTAATTGCGTCTTCTATTTAGTAACCAGTGTAACAAGCTCGGTACAATAGACTAAGTTAGAATCAGTTAACCAGAACACTTCAGTGACGGCAGTGATATTTTTGTTGTGCTATTATTTTGTTGTGTTTGTTTGAATGGATTGTCTCTGGTCTGTCCATGTAACTAAAAGCCCCAAATGTGTGAATTTTAATATAATTATATTCATATAAAATGGCTAAGCTGATTTAAACGATATCTCGTAATGTAGGAGCGGATGATATTCATGAGTTTGTATCGTGTTACTTTTTTTTTTCAAAAAACCCACCAAAAAAAATTAGAAAGGACCATTTTAGTTTTTAAATTTTCGGCTACGTTGTTTCATCTGAAAAACGAATGTAAGTAAATTTTAAAACGGTATGTACCTCTATCTCTATCCTCTAGCAGTCGGTCCCGGATGCTGTCAATAGATGGCGGTCGTTACAGTTCCCAACCCGCAGTGAAGCAGCGTGGTGGACTTAAGCTCCAAGCCCCCCTCCTCACCCTGGGGGAGGCCTAAGCCCCTGCAGTGGGGTAAAAATGGGCTGATGATGATGATGATGTACCTCTATGTTATTGTTCTGTCCATAAAAGAACGAATTGACTAGAAGCCCTCTTCTCCCTTTACCGTTTAACCACACATACTCTAACTAGTTGGTGGAAGATGACGAGTTTTAGTCCGAGTTTCGGTACGCAAGGTCCCCGCGCGCCGCTCTTCACGCCCGAGAAATCCCGCGCGCCGGTTTTCAACCCCGCAAAATTGCGTAATGTCACTTCGATGCTGTGAACTGACATATATGACTCTATTCAAACTTAGAACCAAACGCTGCTGTCAAATTAATTTACTGTAGGGGTCCGTCTAAAGAACAAACACATTTAATTAAAATAATGTTGGTGTATAGAAATATTGTTTTTTAATCTGTCTTCCTAGTATTTTTAAAATAAATAAGGCTATTTTGCTTAAATAAAGCACGTTATGGGACGTAAAATAAGAAAGCGAGTGCGAGTCGGACTTACACACGAACGGTTCCGTGCCACCTTACAATATAAAAAAAGAACATTGTTTTTTGTATACGGACGGACCCCCTTTAATTTTTAACTTTATTTCATTTGTATTGTTTGTCCTTATAGTCACCATAGTATTACATACTTTATAAAAATTTCAAGTGTAAGCAATGGTCTTACTTCAACCAATCTCCGAAAATTTCGAAAATAGCAACTTTGAATTTTTAACTTTATTTTATTATTATTATTTGTTGTTATAACGGATGTAGGTAATAGATGACACATCATAAAACGTCAATAAAATGCGCGAATATAAGAAATAGTACAAAATAAAACAATGTTATCCGAAATTCATGACTGAGTAAATCATAAATGATATAGAATAGTTGTCAAACTTATAGCATTAATGGCCTAGGAGAGCAGTCGATAAAATCCACTAATCCGCACTGGAGCAGTATGGTGGATTAAGCTCCAAGCACCCTCATCACGAGGTGAGGCCTGAGCCCCTGCAGTGGGACATTAATGGGCTGATGGTATGGTACGGCATCAATTATTTATTACTACAATATAGTTATCTTCCAAAACTTTGCCCATAAATACAATACACAAAAAAACTGTGCCTAACACTTAACTTGGCTGCATTGTTGAATGCAGTAAGATGCGGTTTTCTAATACAGTCCCATGTTGGAATTGAGCCAAAGTCAGAGTATATACACAGGATAAGTAATATGACTTCATACGAAATTAAAAACTAAATGCACTCATAAGCAACATGACAAAGTTAGCACAGCAGCATGGGATTGTCTTTGACATACAAGACAAAGTTAGTGCAGGATTGTCTTTGACATACAAAACATACTGTAGGTACTTAATGTAACGTTAAAGGTTGGCAGTGATTTCCATACAAAATTTCTTTGGCCAAGAAGTAAGAAACTACGCGTTATATTTATTTTAAAGTGTATCTTTAAATTGTTGTTAAATTATAAAAAAATACGCTCATTCTGACACGAAACTTTTCTAATTTTGATTTTTAATGTTCATAATTTTCATATTTCTAAAAACAATGACGCTGTTACTGTTGACAATTCTGAGACTGACATTCTTTTTATAAATATGCAACGACAATGACTAAACTTATAATTCCACCCAGTGACGTCACGCTACAATAATTTTCAATATATCTTCGTAAATACCGATCCAAAAGAAAAAAATTCAAATTAGTTTTTAAAATTTGCCTATTCTTTCAAATAAAATATAACGTACTTTAGTTCAAGTTCAATTGCGTCTTCCTTTGTCATCCTATGGCTCAAATGTGAACTTCGGTTCTCAAACTAAACGGCCCGCATTACTCCTCTATTGAACTGATTCCAGGCTCGGTGGTCTGCTCTGTGTCCAATTTGGACCTACCAGATCGGGTAGTCTAACTTTTTCTTACTATAATAATAATAATAACGTATACATCACACATACATACTAGGCTCCAAACTAAGCATTAGCTCATGTTTTGAGTACCAAACAAAGACATCGCATACATGCAACACAACCAATGTTACTGGTCATTTATTTATACTTTGCCAATATAGTTCGACGACCGAATTTATTTTAGTGCAAAATGCAACATACGAATGAGATATACATATATCAAAGATACCTACATCAAAAAAGGGTTCACTAACGTTCTCAGAGAATTCATCTTGATCTTGCACTTTTAGACGTTCAGATTAGGTTGCGCGTAGACATGTTCGATTTCTATCATTTAAGAAATCATTTCAAAAGCGCCCAAATCTATTTTAGGCTAAATCCGTAATTACCATACCATCAGCCCATTAACCGCCTATTGCAGGGGCTTAGGCCTCTCCTCGGGATGTGGGCGCTTGGAGCTTAAGCCACCACGCTGTTTCAATGCGGGTAGGTGGATTTTAATGACTGCTGTCTATTGATGGTAACTGGGAGCGACGGAAGGCTTAAAATGCTCTCCGAGGCACAGAGTCAGTGATAGTTATGTATACCTAAGTTATCAGAATAGTACGTAAGAATCAAATTAATTTTGAGGGACCTGAAATATTGTATCAACTAAATATTTCTTTTAATAAGGATTTTTTTTTAATGTGGCCTTGCTGGTTCTGTTTTCCCCTCTTGTAAAAGAAGCGTCCATTGCGGTTTCTTAAAATAAAGTGAAAACATAGTGCTCGCCTCAAGACAACACGTGTAATCGGGTTCATTTCTCGAGCGTCTTTACTAACGCACTGGCCCATCTATAAACATCGATGGCCTAAGAAAAAAATTTGTCTTGTAATTATATAATTGTATTACTATAAAGAGACTAATTTCCCTCCGTATCGTTACAGCCTTTACAAGAGGGGCATAGTGAATTTTTGATTTTTTTTCAAGTCAGTTCATTTTTAAATAAATATAATTATAGTATACAATAAATAAAGGGTGTCGTGATAGCCCGAGCGCGGTGAACCTGTCCCAAATTTATAAGGCCATAGGGCCGTGGTTCGAATCCGGGCGTGTACCAATGAGTTTTTCTGACTTTAGTACATAACTATAACTGACTCTGTGCCTCGGAGAGCATGTTAAGGTGTCGGTCCCGGGTGTCATCAACAGATGGCAGTCGTTAAAATCCACCAACCCGCACTGGAGCAGCGTGGTGGATTAAGCTCCAATTCCCCTCACCCTGAAGGGACGCGTAAGCTCTTGAAGTGAGGGTATAATGGGCTGGTGGAATGAAATCGAATAGTATAAACAAATTGTAATTATTATTAATTAACAAAATGAATGACATAATGTTTATTATGAAAATAATATGTATTCGACATTTGGTAACGGCGTGCCAAAAATATTTGGAACGAAGTGTACTTACGTAGTTATTTCACAGTATAAACGAAATACAGACAAAACAAAATACAGTTTGCCGTGCTCTAAAACCACAGACCAGTCAACCTATAGACCACGCTTTAATAAACGTCAGTACGAAAACGAAATCGCCAAAAAGTGGCGGGGTGTGGGGAGAGGTCGGCTAGTTTTCATTGGCTCGTTCAAAATTGACAATTTAATGGCTTCCGACGTGCTTCCAACTGACGGCTCACTAGTGACGTAGTTATGTAGTGTCACTACATAGCCTTGACGAATGCTACTTCCTGTCAAAGCGTGGTCTATAAGGTTGACTTGTCTGTATCTAAAACGTATACCTGTATTCTTACAAAGATTTTATTTCATTTTTTCATTTGAGAATAATTGCAGAAAACTGGTTTTTTATACCATATTATTATTATTATAAAACTGTGAAGGGGTCATGTCTAGACGTGAAAGTAATTTTCGAAAAATTATGGGAGTAATTGGGAAATTTGATATACATCACCAGAGTTACGTCTCATTTAAAAGAGCTTTATCCAAAGTACAAATGTTTTCTTTCTTTTCAAATATTTTGGTCGTTTTTGTGTTCATTACTTGATTATTACTATGTACTATTTTACAATGCCGTATATACCTATTAAGGTCAACAGACTCGCCTCTATTGCATTTTGTATATTTACCTATTTTTAAGTTTGTTAACTGTTGCTGTATCTATGTAATAAATAAATAAAAATAAACGTCTCTGAACCCATTTTTTACGTAGGTACTTTTACATTCTGAAACCATAAATTAGTATGTACGAGTAAGATTTTTGGTTTTATAACGAAAGTAAAAAAAAAACATGTTTTATCTGTTTTTTTTTTTTTTTTGTCGGTGCGTATATTATCGCGTCCTATATTAAGAGTTGTGCGGCTTCACAAAATCCGTGTTTTATATCTTTCAGTATCCGTGTAACTTCGCTTACGCTCTGTGCCGGCCGGGACTCGAAATTATCGCTCGTGTACAAAGGTGGTTTATTACCCCAAAATTTAAAAAAAAAAATCAAAAAACCTAACTAATGTTTTTTGCAAAAAAAAATTAAAATCCCATAATAGTAATTATAATACAAGTTAGGTAGGTACGTGTTAAAAAAATCATAAAAACTAAAAAATTATAAACCTATCGCAAAAGAAATTAATGAAATATCTCGTATTGGTTTCGATGTAAATAGTTTATATTTTTAAAATCAATTAATTTTAATTATTACATATAGTTAGAAACCCCATTCAAGTCTGTCCAATGTGATTAAAAGCCATGGCAGTTACGACAATCGTGACGCGTGTGATCCTCACTTGCTTACATAGAAAGCTTTCTGACATATCATAATGAGGTTTTAGTACGTGAGTTACAAAGTAATGTTTTTGACTGATTTGACTGACCGATTGGCCGAGTGGTGATAGACCATAACTGCGGAGCCAAGAGTCGCGGGTTCGATTCCCGCCCGGGACAAATATTTGTGTGCATGAACATGTCTCTTTGTTCCGTGTCTGGCTGGGTGTAAAAGTATCTATAATGTATGTATAATATAAAGAATATATAAGTGTATATCAGTAGTCTAGTGCTCCATAATACAAGCATAATACTTGCTTTTTTTGGGACTAGATGGCGCTGTGTGGGGTGTCCCACATATTATTATTATTATTATACAATTGATAGCAACATGTGTAATAGTGTAAGAAATTACTGCGCATAGGTACCTAAGTGGTATGACGGAACGGTTGGTTATACCCAAATAATTTAGTAAAGGCGTAAGGCGGTTTCCTTTTTTTTTTTTTTGTAAATCTTCTTTCGATTTTAAATGTATTGTCGAAATATATGTAGGACTAGCGACTGCCCGCGAATTCGTTCGCGTAATGTTCATATATGTAGTTTCTCCAGTTTCCCTTAAATATTTCCGGAATATAGTGGGTAGCGACGTATGTACGTAGTAGCGGGTATAGAGCCTAGTGGGTAGCGACCCTGCCTACGAAGCTAGAGGTCCCGGGTTCGAAACCCAATATTATTATTATATATTATTAAAATAGACATAAATAGTAACCTATGTCACTCCCTACAACTTCCTTTTCATATCTTTGAAAAACCGGTACTCCTATACGAATCTTCACCCATCATTTCTTCCCGTTGACATATGAAAACCGAAAACATGTCATTATTTATTTGTGTTGAGTATACATATAGCTGAAGTTACAATTTACAAGTCTCTACCTTTAAAAAACCGATCCCCCTTACAAACTTTCACCCGTTATTTCATCTCAATAAACTGTGAAAATCCTAACACGCAGTAAATATATTAATTGAACTTAGTCCAAACTTATAGTGCGTGTAGAGTTTCTTTTTAATTTCTTTTTATTTTTATTATCTTATCTTATCTTAGGAAAACCAACAGCTACACAATACTTATTATATTATACACAGCTTAACCGAACTAAACAAAAGTTTCGAGTGAGCAGCTGACATAAACTAACGGTTACCGAGCAAAACGTTTTTAATATTTATTAATTTTGTATTTCAATTAGATAACAACATAATATAAATAAGTAAAAAATGAAACGCTAATTAAAAGCTAAAAATACCTACAAATAAAAAATATCATCTAAATCAGTGTTATCTAGTTGAAATACAGTACTGCGCAGCATTTTGTCATCCGACGGCTGATATTCAAACAACGGTGTAAAATTGAAAATTGATAAAATAGAACTCTTAGTTGAAATTTTGACATTAGTAACAGGAAGCGTTCGTAAAATGGAACACGCGTCAACGCTATGTCGTCACCGGGCGAAAGTGGATCATCTAGACAAAGTAAAAGTAATATGCTAGTAAAATGCTACTTGTGAACTATGTAGGTGAAAACGCATTGTTTTGACGAAATAATATTGATAATGGTAACATACCATCGGCCCATTAATGACCCCGTGCAGGGGCTTAGGCCTCCCCTCGAGATGAGGAGGTTTGGAGCTTAATCCACCACACTGCTCCAGTGCGGGTTGGTGGATTTTAGCGACTGCTATCTGATCATGGTTACCGAAACCGACGGATTAACGTGCTCTCCGAGGCACAGAGTCAGTGATAGTAGCGTTCGTACAGTTCCAATCAACCTTTATGGCGAATGTGAACATAGGCACAAGTCGCGTCGCAGTAACCAGTTTTAGGTGTAGCGGGACGCAGTGGAGCGAGGGGCATATGACTGAACCTGCGCAAGCATTCTTAAAACGTTGTAATCTGATCCGCCATAAAGTTTGATTGGGACTATAACTTAGAAAAAACTCATTGGTACATGCCCTGGTATTCGAACCACGGCCTTCTAAACAAAAAGCGGGCTCCTTACCACTCGGCTATCACAATCTATAATGTCTCGAAAATATAAAAATACACTTGTTACAGTAACAAATTTAAAACAAAATCGAAATCGGTTGAAAAATTAAGAACTTATAGGTTATCAAAAGATTTCTCTCTTTCTAGCAAAATGCAGTGTACAAGTATCTTAAATAGCTGTACTGGGGCGTGACGTCACAATGTTGTCCTTTCTGGAACTTAGATCAGGAATTAAACATCAATAAGGTGGATACTACTTATATGTTTAAAAAAAAAGTTTGCCTGTTTAAAAAAGTTTAGGGGTCGTCAAGTATTACGTAAGCATCAAAAAGATGGGTATTTACTTGTTGAGTTTACTTGTAAAAGTTGATATATCTCGTGAAACTCGTGATATCGTGAGTTTTTTTTTAAATTATTATTATTATTACTAGTGTATTTTCTGTTTGAGAGAGAAATAAAGATTATTCCATTCCATCAGCCCTTTTTTATACCCCACTGCAGGGGCTTAGCCGTCCCCTCAAGATGAGAGGGTTTAGAGCTCGAATCCACCACGCTGCTCCAATGCCGGTTGGCGGCTTGTGACGACCGCCATATAATGACAGCAACCGGGACCGACTGCTTAACGTGCTCTCCGAGGCACAGAGTCAGTGACAGTTAATGTACATAAGTCAGAAAAAAGTTATTGGTACATGCCCGGATTCGAACCACGACCTATAGGCCATATAGATTTGAAACAGGTTCGCTGTGGCTCGGGCTATCACGACACTACGACACGAAATAAAGATTATTATTATTATATTATAATCAAGGTCGGTCTTTACCGCCAAGTTATGTGCATATTTTGAAAATAGACTTTGTCCTATACGTGTCAGTGCACTCACGATAGCGCTCACGTCATCGAGCGAGGAGGATGGTCGAAGAAGGGCCTCGAAATACACTCCATGCGACCAAAGAATTGGTCATAACTCCGCAACGGAAAGGGTTACACAAGATATTTGTTAGTCGTTGTGTAGATATTGAGGTGCTTTAAAAAGTACGTCGAGCAGAAAAAAAAGCTGTCATGAGGGTTCCTCTCAAATTATACTTGGTAACACGATAAACGTTTCACTTTTTTGATGACATTTGATATGAGAATGATTTTTAAAGAAGTGACATGGTACGGACATATATATGTCGTTTCGTATTGTACATATATATCGACCGCTTAGCGTAGTGGGTAGCGACCCTGCCTACGAAGCTGGAGGTCCCGGGTTCGAATCCCAGGTCGAGTCAGTATTTCATCATCATCATCATCAGCCCATTTTTACCCCACTGCAGGGGCTTAGGCCTCCCCTAGGGTGAGGAAGGGGGCTTAAAGCTTAAGTCCCCCACGCTGCTCCACTGCGGGTTGGGAACTGTAACGACCGCCATCTATTGACAGCGTCCGGGACCGACTGCTTAACGTGCCCTCCGAAGCACGGTGTCAGTGATATTGTGTACTTAAGTCAGAAAAACTCGTTGGTACACGCCCGGATTCGAACCATGGCCCTATGGGGTCTTATAAATTTGAGACAGGTTCGTCGCGCTCTGGGCTATCACGACACTCACGGGTCAGTATTTATATGATGAATATTGATACTGGTGCCGGGTCTTGGTTGTTGTCGGTTGATGTGTGGTGTCTTCGCAAAAATATTTATATGTATATATTATAAAGAATATTTAAGTATGTATATCAGTTGTCTAGTAACCAATAACACAAGCATAATACTTGCTTACTTTGGGACTAGATAGCGCTTTGTGGGAAGTCCCATGTATTATTATTATTATTATTATTATCAATTGAATCGCTTTGTCGCCTAGCCAGAGATGTCGCCCGCGCTTCTGTTCAGCCATACGATAAGAATGTCAAAATTTGGAGCAACAATGGCGTTACGGTAATATTTAAAATGTTCGTTTTTGCTGAATGGATAGTGTCGTGATAGCCCAGAGCGCAACGAACCTGTCTCAAATTTATAAGGCCATAGGGCCATGGCTCGAATCCGGGCGTGTATCAATGAGTTTTTCTAACTTAAGTACATTAACTATCACTGACTCCGTGCCTCGGAGAGCACGTTAAACAGTCGATCCCGGACACTGTCAATAGATGGCGGTCGTTACAATCCCCAACCCGCAGTGGTGTAGCGTGGTGGATTTAAGCTCCGAACCCCCTCATCACCCTGGGGGAGGCCTAAGCCCCTGCAGTGATGTAAAACGGGCTGATGATGATGAATGGATAGACAAAGTGCATTGTGAGCTATTGTCAGAATGTTAGAAGTTTGACGGCAGTGCGTAATCTATGGTTTAGGTATTTTTTGATATTTCGTGTACTACTAAACGTTTAATACTAAAACGGACTCAACTAGTGGTGTCCACGCGTTAATTTCCAGCAGATTTTAATAATTTTCTTCCGTTACCAATACCTATTCTCGTAACTACTGAACCTTTTATCTGTCTGTCTAAAAGTAACTTGACCGAGTTAAAAACGAGGCGAGTTACACAAGAGCTTCCTCATAGCTTTTTAATGATTCGTACGGGTTATGCTGAAATAGACACCCTCGAGATTCATTTTTCGGTTCAGATTTAATTTTATTAAAGTGGGCTTTATTTCTTGAGATGTATTCTTTTATTGGATCATATGATCTATTATTTTGATCTTTTTCGTTTCTTTTATTTTCTTTTGGTATTATTTTCTTGGACTATTTTACTGACCGATTGGCCGAGTGGTAAGAGATCCTAACTGCGCAGCCAAGGGTCGCGGGTTCGAATCCCGTCTGGGACAAATATTTGTGTGCATGAACATGTCTATTTGTTCCATGTCTGGCTGTAAAAGGATATGTATATGGATATAGTATAAAGAATATTTAAGTATATATCAGTTGTCTAGTACCCCATAATACAAGCATAATACTTGCTTACTATAAGACTAGATGGCGCTAAGTGGGTTATCCCAGGTAATATTATTATGTTCTTCTTAAAGTTGTTTCGACTATACCCACGTGATCTAAAGGTATAAATATCGACACGATGAGAAAACAGTATGATCCGTAAGTGACCAATTCCATTTCACCTTTATAAAGTGCGCTAGGCGTTAGCATTACCAGCTAACTCATGCACCCCTAGTAAGTCAGTTTGCTTTGTAAGTCTACCGACCGCCATTACGCTACCAAGTTCCACTCACATATACTTACGCGGGCGCCATTCCAGTACTTCATAGGTAGTTCGATGACAGGAAGTCTAACATTTTTAATACGTCTGTGGCTGTGGTGTTCTTTAACCTATTCACTACTCATTTACCATATTTGAACAGATAGAAGGTCACGACGTGATACGTGTCGTGATAGCCCAAAGCGCAACGAACCTGTCTCAATTTATAAGGCCCCATAGGGCCATGGTTCGAATCCGGGCGTGTACCAATTAGTTTTTCTGACTTAAGTACATAACTATCACTGACTCCGTGCCTCGGAGAGCACGTTAAGCACTCGGTCCCGGACGCTGTCATTAGATGGCGGTCGTTACATTCCCCAACTCGCAGTGGAGCAGCGTGGTGGATTTAAGCTCCAAGCCCCGCTCCTCACCCTGGAGGAGGCCTAAGCCCCTGCAGTGGGGTAAAAATGGGCTGATGAAGTGAAGAAGGTCACGACCCTTTTAATTAACAAAGACTGATAATGATTGATCTCTAAGTAGTTACTAGAGAAATTTTTGAAGAAAAAATTTTTACCTAAAAGTTATTGTTGTTTTCATTAATCGACACTTTATCTCTAACACTAGCTTTCTGGCCGTGGCTCCGCTCGCGTTGACTATACAGTTGTACCGAGACTCCTTTTTTCGGAACAAAAAGTAGCCTATGTCGCTCTTCAGCTAATAAAGTATATCAATGTAAAAAATTATAGCGGTCCCTGTACAACTGTGGTCCACGCAAGCGGAGCCGCGGGCGGGGAGCTAGTTTGAAATCAACATATAGCCTCATGCTACTCGCTGATGATGGAACTTTCTATAAATTAAAGAATTTCTGTGAAAACCAAACAAAAAATCAAATCTTTCTTCTTTATAATATTAGTATAGATAACAAGATAATTTTATGTAGCTCTTTTATTTAAGGGTGTTCCTGCAATTCATCAACTAGAAAATTTGACCAAAATGGTTTATGGACAGAATTTTTAGTATTTTGTAGAGTAGGAAGTTAATGTATCCAAAAACAACTTGTAGATGACGCAAAATGTTGGGAAGCTAATTAGTCTGACTGGCACCATATTTATTATCATTAGCCTTTTTCTGTCAACTACTTGACATAGGATTTAAAACAGCCAAATCCTTCAGGTCGCCTGTCTACCTGGCTGGGGTTCTAAGCTCTGTTTTCCGACCCATCATCATCTCCATTCAAGAGCTCGTCGGTCCCATCTGGACCGTTCTGTTATGGGTTAGTTGGAATATGATGTATACAGTGCCTGCATTCAAGTATCTCTTCTGTCAACACAAAGTACTTACGCATTCAGAGAAACAAACATAAATACTGCAGCCGTTCGTCCGCCGAATATTCTATGTTTACAGATGTGACACTCGTGTTCACATGTGTGCGGTTGGCTTGTATGCATTCCTAGGAACACTTTTGAGAGTGACTAGTTATTAGGGAACGTAACAGAGTGTCACATATTCAATTCCTCGCAATGTGCATCCAGACTGAGTTTTCTTTTTTCTGATTCTAAATTTGAACGTGGCCACGCGCCAGTCTCGACGCGCGCGCACACAGAACTGCACTTTTGGTTCGTTGTGAAATGAAACAGATTTTTTGTTATTTTTTTCGTTTCTATTCGAAAAAGTATGTATATATATAAAATTTAACAGTTTTGTGGAGATAATATTCGCTTACCGGTTGATCCTACATGTGCTTTTTTTTAATATGCTAACGATATTAGAATTTCCTGGAACTAGAATTTCTAGAGTGTATCTATAATATTAGTTTTTTTTTTTTTTAAATATATTTGTATATAACTACTAATACATCGTTTGTCCCCAACTGCGAAGACAAATTCGCTTCTAATTTTACATATTCAGTACTTGTGCGACAAGGATAATTGATACGGATGTACTGCTCTAACGTGATGGCGTCGTTTGATTTTTACTTACGTTTTCAATTGACAACAACGAACAAAAAACCACGGTAATGTGTGGTGAATAAAAAATGAAATATACAATATAATTATGTCCTAAGTGAGCCCCCCTCTCGAGTCCTGAACCGGCCAGAGACAAATCGATTATTAATAAGTGCTGTATGACGATTTTGATTATTATACTGTTTTTATTAGACATTTAATGCGATAAAACATTTGCAGTGATCATAGACAAACATTTTGTGTTTATGGTATTTTTATGCGTCTTTGAAAAATGGGAAAAAAGAAGAAAAATAGTGGACGCAGAACCGGTAACAGGTTCTTTCGGTGGATCAGAAGGTATTTGTTTGAAAGTTATAAAATTGTCATTAATAAATTAACGTAATATTAAATTTTGTGCGAAATGTATGTACTAAACTGCACTAAGCATGGTGTGTATAATTTCGAATAAATAAGTATTCACTAGTTTTTGAATTGTAAATACCAGGTGTTTGGCTGAACATAGTCCAAACTTATAGAGCATGTAGAGCTTACCGAACTAAACAAAAAGTTTTAAGTGACCAGATGGCGCAAATTAACGGTTACCGAGAAAAACATGTCTTAAGTTGAACTACGTTCAGCTGAAAACCCCGTAACTTATACCGCGTGTTCGGCTGAACGTAGTCCACACATATACATCGTGTAGAGCTTACCGAATTAAAAAAACATTTTCAAGTGAACACATGGCACAAACTAATGGTTACATGGTTCCTGAAAAAAAAAAATTAAATTATTTATTTTTTAACATTTCTATTATGTTCAGCTCTGAACGCTCTATATGTTTGGGCTACATTCAGCCGAACACCAGTTAAATATTTAATTTATGAAGGTTTATGAACTAAAATGAGCTCTGAATATTTTGAACTATTCGTTGTAATATACCTATATTTTATACAGTAGCGTCTGCTTGCTACGTATTAATAAAACACTCAAGTCCGTATCGAGTGACGTATGGGTTACTTAGTTACACCAACGACAAAAATATTATGTTTTCTTTGTAGATATCTACTTACATATTATGTCTTTGTAGCCGAGTGGCGGCGAGCCCGTTTCTTTTTTAGAAGATCGTGGTTCTAATCCCAGAAACCGGCATGTACTTACTTAAAAAAATGTTTGAAACCTTGATATCATTTTTTAAGACCTATCGTTAGGTACCTCCCGCGTTAATATACGATGAAATTTTTTTTCATACTTCAGTTAAAATACACGCATTGCGACCTATCCAAAAAAATATTTTTCTTAATTTCACTACGTCGTTGTGTGCGGTTCATAGATTACACCTACCTTCCAAATTTCATCTATATATTGCCAATAGGTCCTGAGAAAAACCACAGACAGACGAACGGACTGACGGACATGACGAAACTATAAAGATTCCTTTTTGGCATTTGGCTACGGACCCCTAAAAATCGAGTTTTTTTTTTATTAAAGACCTCGTTCATAAGTTGAACATGCCGGCCTGTATTAACACAAATTACTGCAATTACTTACTCATCTAATTTCTAATACTTTACAATTAAATGGTCCGTAGCCTTCTGGAATATTGTTCCTCTGATTGATGCCCGATCAGCGTTAGATTGGGCTTGAGGAAAAGACTTCCAGAGTATAACGATCGCCTAAAGTACTTCCATCTTCAGAGTCTTCTGGACTGGACTTGTGCCTTCTTCACGAGCTAGGTAACGGTGGTCTGGGCGCCGAACTTTTGATGCTCTCAATTTCAGAGTTACTCGCGTTACTCGTAACAAATATCGTTTGCGTGCTAAGCGACTGTTTACTGTACCAATGACCAATAAAGCCTCTTACAATAATCCAATACATAAATTTTACACTCTAAGGAAACAATCTTAAAAGAGACGATCTGGACGATTATTATCACCTTGCCTTCATCATCATCATCATCAGTCTGTGTCTCTCCACTGCAGGATATAGGCCTCTCCCAAGGCTCGCCACCACACACGGTCCTCCGCCTTCCGCATCCAATTACCCTCGGTATTTGTGCTTTAGGTTATCAGTCCACCTGGCCGGGGGGCGTCCTTGCCTTACGACACAGTCTACCAATTTATAGTTTTTACAAAAATTTGTGACAATTTTAAAGAAAATCTAAATTATTAGGTGGATTACTATGTAGCTATTTACAACTATTTAGTATACTTGTTGAATTATGAACTAATTAATATAAATATAACTAATTAATTATTACAGGAATATATATGTGGTTCATAACTATTATCGAAGAATCCTTAATAATTTCCAAACATATTGACTTCAACTCTGTACACTTAAAATTGTTTCTTTTGAAAAAGTCTACCAGAAATTTGCTAGCTGTGCCACGAGCACCGAAAGGCAGCCCAATAACTTGCCAGTGGACTTGCCTCCAACAATAGTATAGTTGGTAGAGGTATGGTATGCATGGCTCATAACGGGACCGCTTATGCTGGTCAATCATTTCTGCTTGGTTTTCGTCATTTGCTTCGAAACAAACGGTAGGATCGATTACGAGGCCGAAATCTTTAAAGCGGCCAAGCACGACATATCAGCATGTCGGTTGTCGTCAGTTGATTGACACGGGACTTCCTCGTATACTTGAACTTTTTTTTAGAGCGGATGAATTCGATATACATCTCCAGAGTTACGTCTCATTTAAAAGAGCTTTATCCAAATTATAAAAGTTCTATAAATGTTCTGTAAAACTTTCTGTATTATTTGGTCGTTTTTATGTTTATTACTTGATTATTACTATGTAGTATTTTACAAGGCCGTATATAGCTATTAAGGTCAACAGACTCCATAATATTTCATTCCAGCAGCCAGTTTTATACCCCACTGCAGGGGCTTAGGCCTCCCCTCAAGATGAGGGGGCTTGGAGCTTAAATCCACCACGCTGCTCCAATGCAGGTTGGCGGATTGTAACGACCGCCATCTATTGACAGCACCGAGTGCTTAACGTGCTCTCCGAGACACGGAGTCAGTCAGAAAAAACTCGTTGGTACACGCCCGGATTCGAACTACGACCACATGGTCTTATAGATTTGATACAGGTTCGCTGCGTTCGGGCTACAGACTCGGCTCTATTGTATTTTGTACATTTTATATATTTACCTATTTCTAAGTTTGTTAACTGTTGCTATATCTACGTAACCACAACAATTAATTGCTAGGAATAGCAACACGTAAAGCATATTCTCCTCACTCGAGGTGGGTGATGCCAGAATGACATTACAGGCGCCGCGCCGACGTTATCTAGACACAGAGCCACTAGCAATCGTAGAACTTCTAAGAGCTTCTGTCCGGATACATTCCGTAAGCACATGCATCACATCTTCTTCCACGTCACATTCTGAACAATTAGGTGATTAACTCTTTCCCATTAGGTAGGCAAACTTGTTCCACGGCATGTGTCCAGGCCGAAGTCTGAAGGCACCTGTTACCTGTCTGGAGTAACTTGAATAGAGTTTTTTTCGTACACCTTTAGACCGAGACCGCTCATTCAGAAAATCATTGGGAATTTGAAATGGAAGCAGAAGAAAAATCATCCCCACTTTCCCCGCACAGGCCGGTAAATTAAAAAAAAAAATGAAAATGCCTGCCAACTCCGACCAATGTACATGCAAAATTTACTCACTTGAGTAGCTACTTACGAGGCGAGGGTCTGATAGACAGGACAGGCGGATATGTGGACACTAAGAGTTCCGTTTTCGCTTTTTGCTGGGGAACCCTAAAAAGGGTAAATAAACAATCTTCAAGACTCTAGTTCTTATGAGTATTATGTGTACTAAATATCGATGTCTAAAAATGGGGCTTTGTAACCAAAAAGCGGTCCCTTCTAAAGGACTTAAAATATTGTATCATGTATTTTTTTTATTTTCGTGTAAAAAAAAGCGTGCATGGCGGTGGTGCATGGTGTCCATTGCCGACTAACTGATTTAGACTCATCAACTGGCCGAGTGGTTAGAGACCCTGACTGCGGAGCCAAGGGTCACGGGTACGATTCCCGCCCAGGACAAATGTTTGTGTGTATGAACATGTCTATTTGTTTCGTGTCTGGATGTAAGTATCTATATATGTATATATAAAAACAAAAATATTTAAGTACGTATACCAGTTGTCTTGTACCCCATAATACAAGCATAATACTTGCTTACTTTGGGACTAGATGGCGTTGTGTGGGATGTCTCAGGTATTATTATTATTGTTATGTTGGCGGAATTTCGAATGGATCCGAAAACGGACACATGAAATGATTAATTCTATGATTTGGCCTGACATAATATATTACGTATAAAAAATATTTAAATATGTATATCAGTATTGTGGTAACTATAATACAAGCTTTGCTTAGTTTGGACTAGATGGCGCTGTGTGAGATGTCCCAGGTATTGTTATTGTTGCGGTTTCCATAAATGAATTAGAAAACATAGTGTGTACCTCAAAATTTTCGGATTCATTTCTCGAGCGTCTTTACAAAGTCACTCTTGCATCTTTAAAAACATCGATTACTAAATTCACAAATTATCAAAAAAAATATTCATAAACTTCGTAAATAGTCAATTCTCTGATTAGTCACACGATTCGTTCATTGATTTCCGTATAAATACATCGTATCTAAATGTTTACAATCTGTGAAATTTGCCGGGATGTGCTGCGAAGCAACGGTAGTTTATATTCAGATCAAAGAGATTCCCCAAGATGTGTAGGCATAGATACAAATTGGAACCGCATGAAATTAGAGCGCATCACGTATTCCATCCACGTCGACTAACTTTTAGCTGCGAGGTTTTCACCACGTTTTCACCATCCGCATCTTTCAGTATAATTTAAATCATTAAATATTTAATTCCCAGAATGGGGTGTGTCAGGCAAAACTTTTGTAGATGGCGTTCTCGGCAATGGTACCTTACCGTACCATCAGCCCATTGATGCCCCACTGCAGTGGCTTAGGCCTCACTTCAGGACGTGGGGGCTTGGAGTTTAATTCACCATGCAGCTCCAATGCGGGTTGGTGGATTGTAACGATTGCCATCTGATGATATCGACCGGGACTGACGACTTAACGTGCTCTCCGAGGCACAGAACCGGTGATAGTTATGTACATAAGTTAGTAGAAGAAACTCATTGGTACCTGCACAATACATGCCTTGAGATTCGAACCACTGTCTTCTAAACAAGAAGCGCGCTCGCTATCACTCGGCTATCATGACATTTGCTACTGATACCTTACCTTGCTTACAAATTGTGGCATTTATATTGTTTGTGGTTAATATATTTAATTTTTGCGGTAATAATCAATACGTAATACATTCAAACGATCTCATAGTGACTGAATTAAAAGACTAGTTACGTAAGTGGAAAACATTATTGATAGGAAAAAAAACGTAATTGATATAGATGTAAGTAGATAAGAGATTTTTATGAATAATGTCTTGTCGAATTTAAAATCAGCAATTCAATTCAAATAAATTTTTATTGCGTTCGACAGTTTCTAGCATACATTTACCTTACATAGAGAATAGACATGCAATATCATTATTGGCGACCCTGTCATAGAGAACACAGCAAACAAAAAAAATGGATAAAAGAGAGGATGCCTTAAATCTACTAAAAATATAAGGAACATCAAAATTTTTAAATACTTGCTATAACTACACTTAATACGAGACCTACCTATACTAGGTAGTAGTAATCTTAGGTAGCTGCCTATTATCGTGATTTATATTTAATAATAGTGATACCTCAGACATCCTACACAGCGCCATTTAGATCGAAACTAAGCAAAGCTTGTACTATGGATACCAGACAACTGATATAAATACTTATATAATCTTTATAATTGACGACCGCTTAGCCTAGTGGGTAGCGACCCTGCCTACGGGGCTAGAGGTCCCGGGTTCGAATCCCAGGTCGGGTCAGTATTAATATGATGAATATTGATACTGGTACCGGGTCTTGGTTGTTATATATAAAAAAAAATTTAAAAAAAAAAAATGTTTATATAAGTATATATTATAAAGAATATTTAAGTATGTATATCAGTTGTCTAGTAACCCATAACACAAGCATAATACTTGCTTACTTTGGGACTAGATGGCGCTGTGTGGGAAGTCCCATGTATTATTATTATTATTATATAATATTTATATAAGTATATAGATAATTTGTTTTTTCACCCAGACACAGAACCCGATTTGTCCCGATTTTTCCTTTTCAAAGCTTTTTCTCAAAGCTTACAGCGCTTCTTGTCTTTTGAAAAAAGATTAATTCCTCGATTTATATATTTGAAAGCTACACACTGCGCTATTATCGCAATATTTAGGTATCGCGTCAAACTTTATGGCGGATCTGAATACAACGCTCTAAGCGTGCTTGCACAGGTACAGTCATATACCCCTCGTTCCACTGCGTCCCGCTACACCTAAAATTGGTTACTGCAACGGGACTTGTGTCTACTTTCGGATTCGCCATAAAATTTGATTGTAAATGTAATAAAAGTGCACGTTTTGTATGAAACTGACACGTCAATTGGGTACCGTCGCTCATGCGGCACCTGGCGAGATAAAAAGACAGTGACACACCACATTACAGGAAACCCCAAAAATTAAACAACATGGCCTTCATTCTTAAACGAGAACGAACAAAAAGAGTGGCGACGAAAATTCAGGTATTTTAACTAAAAGGATGATGTCTTTCATTTGATGCTTGCCTGGTACAGTTACAATCAAACTTCATGGCGGATCCGAACGTAGGCACAAGTCGCGTCGCAGTAACCAGTTTTAGGTGTAGCGGGACGCAGTAGAGCGAGGGGTATATGACTGTACCTGCGCAAGCACGCCTAAAGCGTTGTATCCGCCATAAAGTTTGACGCGTAAGCTTTGTTTCTTCCTGCCAACCTAAGTGTCACAATCGAAACATAAAGACAAAACTGGATCTATTTAATATTGCTGTTTCTGAGCGCGAACTAATCTTTGGAACAATTTTGCAGTTATGCTCTATTTAATTCAAACAATGAGCCGGCGCAATTTTAAATGATTCCATTGTTCTCATTGAGTATTTGATTTTACTAGACAACTGTATTGAGATAAAATCTGAAGATCCATCGTCGTTGATTAGTTATAATAAAAAATAATGACATAAAAAAAATATACACTGTACATTGACGACCGCTTAGCCTAGTGGGTAGCGACCCTGCCTACGAAGCTGGAGGTCCCGCGTTCGAATCCCAGGTCGGATCAGTATTTATATGATGAATATCGATACTGGTTCCCGGTCTTGGTTGTTATATGTATGTGGTGTCTTCGCTTGGTACCCAAAACACAAGCTAATGCTTAGTTTGGGGCCTAGACGTTGTTGTTCATGTATGCGTCATTGTTATTGTTGTTGTTACGGAATTGACAGCCCAATTTTAAAACATTGGGGGGGGGGGGGCTGTTAATTAAATAACTATGTAAATTATTTACTAATTGTAAATAAATTTGATACTAACATTAGAATAAGTCACATGATGGACTATGTTGTCTAAATAAATAAAATTTCATTCATTCATTATACACACAGACAAGTCAACCTTATTGACCACGCTTTGACAGGGAGTAGCATTCGCCAAGGCTATAGCCGACCTCTCCCCGCACCCGGCCACTTTTTGGCGATTTCGTTTTCGTACTGACGTTTATTAAAGCGTGGTCTATAGGTTGACTGGTCTGTGATTATACAGGATGTTCTGCTAATGGTATAGTTCGAACTTGTAGAGTGTGTTGAGCTTACCGTACTAAACAAAAAGTTTGAAATGAACGGACGACGCAAACTAACGGTTACCGAGGAACACATATTTTAAGTTTATTTTTTATCATTTATCTTTTTTCTGATTTTTTGTTTAGTTTGGTAAGCTCTGCACTGTCTACAAGTTTGGACTACGTTTAGTCGAACACCCAGTATAATGAGTATTTCATACATACAAAGCTCACTATTGTACATGGGACTATCTAAATAGAAAATGAGAAATCGTAACATAGGTAACGTTTGTCTCGAAAAAAATTTCTTCAACCTCTCAAAAAATGAAAATTTGAGAATGAACACGCGGATAATACAAACGTGTAATCCATGCGGCTGCATAAGTGCGACGAGTGCGGAGCTACGAGGCAAAACAAAAGATTAAAAAAAACATAAATTTTTAATACTTTCAATCAGGATTTTGATTTTTGAGAATTCAAAATTGTATCATCAACATCATCTTCTTTGGCCTCGCGGAAGTCAGATTTCCCATTCATGTTACACCATTTGTTTCGGTCTTGTGCTTCACATTTCGTAAGTTCCATCTCCCTCATGTCTTCTTGGACCTTCGTCATCCATGTGGCTTAGGGTCTTCCTCTTCTCCTCTCCTTCGCCTCCTCATTGAGCTATTTAAAGGTACTTTTCACGACTTGGTCATCTGTTCGTCGAAGTACATGACCATGCCATCACTGTCTGGAGTCTTCTACTACACCGTATCATTAACATTTATTTACCGTCAGCCCTTTAATGCCCCTTTGTAGGGGCTTAGGCCTTCTCTCGGGATGAGTGACCTTGGAGCATAATCCACCACGCCGCTCTAGTGCGGATTGGCGAATTTTTACTGGGACCGACAGCTTAACATGCTTCCCGAGGCAGACCTAGACAGTGATAATTATGTACATAAGTTAGAATAAACTCATTGGTACATGCCCTGGGATTCGAACCACGGCCTTCGAAACAAGAAGCGGGCTCGCTGCCGCTCGGCTATCATGACATCAACACAATAATATTTAATTAAAAGAAACTAAAATAATCGTGTGACAGAGTTCACAGACTTTGTGGTGTAAATGATTAAGACACAAAAAGAGGCGTATAAAATATTTTTTTAAATCAATAGCCGAATGAATGTCATTTGGAAATTCAAAGCTTTTATACCCTTATGTATACCACTTTAAATACCAAAACAATATGAATTTTCAATCGACCGACTAAAACTGATTGACCAAGTGGTTAGAGACCCTACTTGCAGAGCAAATAAGGTCGTGGCTTCGATTCCTGCCCGGGACAAATATTTGTTTCGTGTCTGGGTGCAGAATATCTATATATGTATGTATGTATATTATAAAGAATATTTAAGTATCAGTAGCAGATTAGAAAGGCGCACTCTCCTTAAATTCAACGACTCAAACCCGACTTTTGGCAACTTAGTAGATGGAATACGAGAACCCACGTAATACATCTACTCAACTTTGATTACTTTAAATTGTTGTATGTACAGTTTGAGCCAATAGAGTAAATAAATTTTACAGCAGCGTTTGGTTTTAATCGAGTCGGAAATGTCAGTTCAGAGTGAAGAAAATGTTAAACGCAATTTCGCGAACATGAAGACCGGCGCGCGGGGATGGAAACAGGCACGCAGGGACCTCACGGACTGAAACTCGCCATATTAAACGCGGAAGTGGACTTCTAGTGAATTCCTACTTTTATGTTTGAGCCGTATGTTAAGAAACAGTACATACACTTAACAACTAGGTATTAGGTATTTATGTACGTTGTTTCTTAAAGATAATTCAATCAAAACTTACAAATAAATCTAAGAACTAATTAACAATATTTACAATATTTACAGCATAAAAATATCCTCCAGGTTGGTCCCATGTGGCATCGATCCCATTACGCTTGCACTATTTCCGCGCTGCACAGCGATGCTCAGTTGTTGTGCGAAATAGGCACCCGCTCTGGGATCGCCAGCAGTGCTGACCAGACGGGTGGACAAATCTTTTACGATTTTTTTCGTATCAGACGACCACGGACCGAGTGTCTCTACCGCAACCGCCGCAAACTCGTAGTGAGGAATCAACCCCGAGTATTTGCGACGTTTACATAATTGGGCCTGGTCGGCCGCCGCGCCAGCACTCTGGGCCGTGGCCCGGACATGGGACGGAGCCAGAGTATCCACACATGTGGCATCCCAAATCAAAGCACGGCCCAGGCACCAAGGCACCAACGTTGCTCCGTCGGGTCTCTTGCCATCGTCCCTGAACAAACCTTTCGGCTCTAAAGATGAGGGGATAGATGCTGTCATAAGAGCCCGGCGGATCAAGTCATTAATGGCTCCGTGGCGGTAGATACGACCGGCGCTTTTGAGACACGAAAGTCCGTGGCGACCCAGCCGGTCCACACCACGGCCACATGGGCATTGATGAGGCTCGCACACTTCTGTGCCTAACCGCAAACACACAGCGATGCGCAGTGAAACGGGATCCAAAATTGTACCGATGTTTTTGGATGGGAGTGCGTGTAGCCAGTGACCCGATTCCTTTTCAGATACAGCAAGGAGTCTCGCTCGATCAGCATCGTCAGGGGACCGGTCGATGAGATCGGCATGTACGGCTTTGACTGCTGGTAGGTCCCACGAATTTTGTGTACCTACCTCGCTAGGCATCTTTTCCCCGGGGAAAGCCGCAATCCAAACTGTCCGAGCCTCCGCCAACCCAGTCACCTCAACATCGGCTAGGCGTGGTATATTTAAGATCCTGCTGATGAGGGTAGCCGTGCTATAAGTGGAGGATAGGAAAGCCGGGAGTGCTACACTTGTCGAAGAGCGGATACCCAAACCACCAAATTTAATTGGCAATGTTGCTTGTCTCCATGAGCGATCATCAAATTTTAAATTTAAAATTTTGCTGACTGTATGTCTTAATGTGTTGTCAACCTGTGCAGTAACCAAAGGGAATTTCCATAGAGGGCAACAGCGAAGCAAGTACAGAAACTGTGGAGTAAATAGGCAGAGCCGCAGAATATATATAGCCATGTGTGGCTTAATCTTAAAAAGCCGTTCACACGAATTACCAAAAAGTTCTAATTTTTTATTTACTATGGGTGGGAGAGCGTCGTCAAATATTGGTGCGCCGAGAAGAGTTAGGTTTGATCTGGTGACAACGATGACATTTGGAGTGATAACATTGAATTCATTCAAAATTTCTGAACGATTACTAATGTGTACTGTATCCGGAATGTATATCTCACACTTGTTAAAATTTAATGTCAGACCGATATCTGAAAAACGATGTATGATTATCTTAAGGTCATCCAGTACTGTCGTCGCTTTTCCACTCAGGGAGCCATCATCAAGGAACCACAAATTAAATTTTGAATTTAAACTACGAATGATAGGGTTAATAGCCAAACTGAAAATGACCGGGCCGAGCGGGTCTCCTTGCTGGCAGCCTACAGCTGAAGTAATTTCGTTATCTCCAAATAATAATTTTGATGGAGTGCCATAACATTGCCAAACATAATCAAATATTTCTGGTATTTCATTTCGAATTTCTTTCAGTAAGGCACCCCTGTCGACTGAATTAAACGCATTTTTAACATCAATTTTTATAAATACCTCGTAATCCAAATTATTGACTAAAAAAGAACGCGCCGCATGCACCGCCGCCTCGCAACCACCTTTGGAACCGAAACCGAGCTGCCGTGGCTCAAACTTATTTGTAAGTTTTTCATGTAAAACTCGGCAACATAATTTTGATGCCAAACGACGGAAGGTACTACCGACGGCGATTGGACGGACACCCCCGTCCTTCTTAGATAGAGCCACGAGGTTCGCTCCGTAGAGGATGGGGGTGATCTCTTCAACTACCCGTCCTGCCAACATAATATTCACTAAATAAGTAATATACAGAATGGAATTTAACTAGTTGTGACGGGCAGGCCCGGCGAGAGCCAGATTGGGCCCCGGGTGTAAAACATTGCGGGGCCCACCCCACCTTACTTTGAATAAAAAATCAATTAACCGGGCCCCCGTTTCTTAGTCCGGGCCCTGGTGGTACTACTACCCTTAACCCCCCCTATCGCCGGTCCTGGTGACGAGTAATACACAAAGACTTAGACACAACGCAAACATTTAGGCAACCCATTGCATAGGTTCACCCGTCTCCCTTCTTCATCCTAGACTCAAACGTGATAACTTTTGTTCTCGAAAGAAACGGCCAGCACCACTCCTCTATTCAAATAATTCATAGCTCGGTGTTTGTCCCCGTAATCCTAAAAAAGAACACTGAACTGTGAAATTACGACAAAAGCTAAAACCGTTCGCGTCACAAAGCGTGGGTAGTTTTAAAAGTTCAGTTACGAAATGGTTGCATTACGTTACTGGCAGTTGACCCTCATCCAAATTAGGCGTGCGTTATATGTACCCATCGATATTAGAATGTACGTAGATACTCGCGAATCGACATTAGAGTCAAACATCTTGGTCCTTGTCTATTGAGTTTGATAGTGCGCCAAATATCGGAATCCTACGAATACCGGATGTCGTAGCATTTGTGTTAAAATTCACATCTGAAGATAATACGTGAATTTTGTTTAACTTGATCTCAAAAATTTCACCCCCTACCTTCTTTATTTAAATCGACGATGCTAATTTCTGTAACGTAGTCCAAACTTCTAGAGCGTTTAGAACTTTAGAGCTTACCGAACTAAACAAAAAGTTTCAGGTGAACAGATAACGCAAACTAACGGTTACCAAGGAAAACATGCTTAAAGTTGAATTACGTTCAGCCGAACGCTCCATATCTGGGGGCACGGCCGCGCCCCCACCAAGTCGAGCGAAAAAGCGTCACGGCCGTACCATCCTTTTCTCGAAGCAATTCAGACCATTTTCGACCCCCTGTAACTTCGTTGTGGATAAAACTAGAAGACTGAAATTTTCAGTAACCATGCAGGCATATTATATAAGCATATTACACGTTTTCATTCAATTTGAACCAGTATTTTTAAGAAATTATAACGGGTCAAATTTCTTCATTTTGTCACTCACTGACTCACCGATCATCAAAATTCTAAGGCACTTCTAGCAGACCTAGAAGCTTCAAATTTGGAAAATAAGTAGTGTTTGGTGTATGAATCAAGGAAAAACTAAAAAATCTAGAAAAGACCGCAAAGAAAATTAAGCCCATACAGCCAAGTCTTCAGTTAAATTTTTCAATATTGGCTTTATTCGTAACGATGTTTTATTACGGCAGTTATTATTATATTGCGTGCGAAGCCGCGGGTTTAAGCTAGTCCCATTTAAATATAGGCGCATGGTTGTGCCCCTGCCAAATCGAGCAAAAAATGGGTATTCCCGTCATGAAAACACGTGTATTAAATTATTTATGCAAAAAGTTCATAAGTCAGAGAGAGGGCTTTAAGAAAATTCGTTGCTGGTAGATATACATATATACAATAAGTAGAAGGTACCGAAAAGGAAAAAAGTAGAACTGTCTACAAAATACAAAAAGAAATGAGATCCCATCAAAAACAATACTTGTCAAAAAAACCAAGTCTCGCAACTCAGTTGTTCTGCGGTAAAAAGTTGTGAGATCCATGTAATACCAAGTCGGTTATTAATTTATTCAGTCTCTACTTGTAAGTATGTAATGTTTTATATAAATATATTGAGACTTGGCCATCGCACTAAATAATTGAATTTACATGTGTTTTCAGGCGATTGAATTTACACGTGTTTTCAGGCGATGGCCAAGTCTCAATATATATATTAAGTAGAGACTGAATAAATTAATAACCGACTTGGTATTACATGGATCTCACAACTTTTTACCGCAGAACAACTGAGTTGCGAGACTTGGTTTTTTTGACAAGTATTGTTTTTGATGGGATATATTATACCGCGTGTTCGGCCGAACATAATGCGAATTTCTAGAACGTGTAGAGCTTACCGAATTAAACAAAAAGATTCAAGTTAGTTGACGGCACAAACTAACGGCAACCGAGAAAAACATGTTGGAAGTTTTTTTTTATTTTCGTTTACTTCGGGCAGCACGACACGCTCTATGTATAAGTTTGGACGACGTTCAGCCGAACACCAGGTATGAACAACTGCCCATTGCGCTATATACACAGACAATTCAACCTTTGACCAATTGTCTGTGGCTATATACAATCGATCCAAGTCATTATTACGTGACTTTAAGTTAGTTGCCCCAAATTAAAACATTTAAAAAGGTCGTTATTTTGGAAAATTTTAAATAGGTCATCATCATCATCATCATCATCAACCCGTGTCTCTCCACTGCAGGATATAGGCCTCTCCCAAGGCTCGCCACCACACACGGTCCTCCGCCTTCCGCATCCAATTACCCCCGGTATGGTGCTTCAGGTCATCAGTCCACCTTGCCGGAGGGCGTCCAACGCTTCGCTTCCCAATACGTGGCCTCCACTCGAGAACCCGTCTACCCCATCGGTTGTCGGTTCTACGGCAAATGTGACCGGCCCATTGCCACTTAAGCTTGCTAATCGCTTCGGCTATGTCGACAACTTTAGTTCTTCGACGGATTTCAGTATTCCTGATTTTGTCCATCAAGGAAATGCCGAGCGTAGCCCGCTCCATAGCGCGCTGAGCGACTTTAAATTTGTAACGTTTGTAAATAGGTACTAAATGATATTTTCAAGCATCATTATTTTACCGTATTGTATGGTTCGAATCAGGGCGTGTACCAATGAGTTTTTTCTGACTTAAGTACACGATTATCACTGACACCGTGCTTCGGAGGGCACGTTAAGCAGTCGGTCCCGGACGCTGTCAATAGATGGCGGTCGTTACAGTCCCCAAGCTGCAGTGGAGCAGCGTGGTGGATTTAAGGTCCAAGCCCCCCTCCTCACCCTGCGGGAGGCCTAAGCCCCTGCAGTGGGGTAAAAAATGGGCTGATGAAGTGAAGTGAATTATTTTACCTGCAGTTTCTTATGCCAGTTGCTGAAAATTATCATACACCAGCTCATATACTACTAAAATTATAATTGCGAAACGTGTGTTTGTTTGTCCTTTCTTCGCGTCGTCACGGAGCAATAAAACTGTTCATCCTGGTAAACGGTTCCGATGGGATACAAAAGTAATCAAGTCGAAATGATTGAAATGATTGAAAATTTGAAAAAACATTCTAATTTGTATGATGTGGGAGTAGAACAAAAAAGTGACATACAAAAACTAAACGGTGTATATACGGCCGTGGAAATGGAATGGTATATTTATGTCGCCGCCAAATGGTTAAGTCAGCCTTTTAATTGAACGGCTAGGCTGTTCATCTAATGCCGACATTCAATTTAATGGCTTAAGGAGGATTAGCCAAATTGTTGAAAGCAACGTATAACGAAAGCGCTGAAACATCGCATTTAGCATTATAATTACTTAAATGAAATTCTGATGTTAGGGTGTCAATGAGACCGTAAAAAGTGTGAAATTAAATTTTCCATGATTCTGCTGACAGGAGGAAAATCATGTTGTTAAAAAATAAAAAGTACACATGGCGATGGATTGAAAATAAAATAATAACGTATACATCACAACAACGTCTAGGCCCCAAACTAAGCATTAACTTGTGTTTTGGGTACCAAGCGAAGACAATACTTGCATATAACAACCAAGACCCGGTACCAATATCAATACTCATCATATAAATACTGACCCGACCTGGGATTCGAACCCGGGATCCCTACCTTCGTAGGCACGGTCGCTACCCACTAGGCCAAACGGTCGTCAATTCAAAATACAATTCGTAACTTGCGGAGAACTTTATGATTAATTCCTTTTTCTTTTACCATACTGTCTTGTTTTCACTAAAAGTAAAATACTTTAATAAAAAAGGAGGCACGTATTATCAGCTGTTTTATTTATTACTAACTGCTACTACTGTGGCAAAAAGAAATAAAATTTAAAAATGACCTGGCGGTGTTTAGATTAGTTCAGCCGTTTCCAAAGGACTAGCATTTAGTCAGCCAATATATAGACCTACCTATTTATACCGGCATTTAAGAGGAGTGTGTAGTGGCGAATTTCTATACAAACGCCGTTAACGGTTACACCGCGTTTAACCTTAACAGATTGGCGCAAATAAATCATATTGTATTCAGATCAATACATATTGATACTTGGTGCGGGGTTTTCTTTCTAATTTTTTTTGTCATTTTCACAACACGTTCAACATGAAACTAATTGCATTTTCATATGTGAAAACTTAAAAAATTCGATGTGATATTTTTGAATTTTGAAGAAAACCGCGTGCATTAAATTTTTTTTTTCTTATCATGCATTAATTTATTTAAACAATTAAAAACGTATGAACCTAGTTTTTGTTGATTTGAATACCATATAATTTTTTTGCTCCAATCGGTAAAGGTTTAATGGGGTGCAATCGTTAACGTCGTTTGCAAGGAAATTAGCCACTACATAATAATGAACGGGCTAGTCATCCAATCGAGTAGCTGATTTAACCATATGGCGGTGACATATAATACATGAAGAGAGGCGTGGGCGAAAGCTACTGTATTAGACAATAGAAGGCAAAATATACTTTCGTTTTTTTTTCTGTTTGGTAGCGTAAACACATGCAGTGTCGTTCAGTGCCAGCGTAACTAACTTCAATTATTAATATGCATGGCAATCAAAAAATAAGTCCATTCTAAAACTAGAATTTTTGAAGTGAAACTTCTTATGGCACGGGGTGAGCCTAAAACGACACGAAAATGCGTCACGCTAAATAATATAAGTGGGGGAGATATAAGGAACAATCGGCTTTCACACAAGTAAGGCCAGAGCGTTACTCAGTTTCGTGTTGCTGGCAGCTGCGTCATATATCCCCACTACTAACTGCTGAGTGTGGGGAGTAAGGCCGGAGCGTTACTCAGTTTCGTGTCGCTGGCAGCTGCGTCATTACTCGGAGTGTCAATAGAGTTGAAAACCGCAAAAACCAAATTTATGTTGATAATTTTAATAACATTATGAAAATTCAAATTTTAATACTAAAAGTTCTAAGTTTTCACTTCTGTCGGCAGTTCCTATAACTGCCAATCAGTTTTTTATTATAAAATATTGCATTAAATTTTATCAATAGTATTATCTTCCATCGTTCTTCTTCTTCTTTTGTTCTACTATAAAAATTATTTTAGCGTGAATGTTAAACCTCTTGCGTTTAACGTAATAGTACTGGGGATGGGTTCTGATTTTTTTAATCCTACTAATATTATAAATGTGAAAGTTTGTTTGGATGTTTGACAGTCAGTCACCCAGCAACGGATCGACGTAATTTTTTGCATAATATAGTTTATGAGCTGAAGAGTGACATACGCTATTTTTTATCCCGGAAAAAGGTACGGTTTCTGTGGAATAATTATTCTTCAAGCTAATACGGCTAATGGATTTTGGTGAAATTTGATATTTTCTTAGGTAGTTTTTCACAATTTTCTAGAAAGTCTCATAATTTCCTGGAGCGTCGCGTCCCTTAACCGGTTCCGTTACAACTTGTAGTCTGCGCGGGCGAAACCGCAGGCGTAAAGCTAGTGTTGAATAACAGGAGAATACACGTGATTTTTCAAACGAATATGTTAACAAAGAATAAAAAATTTAAATTAATTAAAATTTAATCTGATGTCGCATAAATAATTGATCGATTAGTCGAGTGGTTAGAGACCCTAACTACGGAGCCAAGGGTCGCAGGTTTTATTCTATTTTTGTACATACATGTCTATTTTTGTTCCATTTCTGTGTGTGAAATATGTTTGTATGTAGATATTATAAAAAATATTTGCGTATTTATATCAGTTGTCTAGTACCCATAATACAAGCATTGCTTAGTTTGAAACTAGATGGCGCTGTGTGATATGTCCTAGCCCAAAGCGCAACGAACCTGTCTCAAATTTATAAGGCCCCATAGGGACATGGTTCGAATCCGGGCGTGTACCAATGAGTTTTTCTGACTTAAGTACACAACTATCACTGACTCCGCGCTACGGAGGGCACGTTAAGCAGTCGGTCCCGGACGCTGTCAATAGATGGCGGTCGTCACAGTCCCCAACCCGCAGTGGAGCAGCGTGGTGGATTTAAGCTCCAAGCCTCTCACCCTGGGGGAGGCCTAAGCCCCTGCAGTGGGGTAAAAACGGGCTAATGAAGTGAA
Source organism: Luffia ferchaultella (assembly GCA_949709985.1). NCBI lineage: Eukaryota > Metazoa > Arthropoda > Insecta > Lepidoptera > Psychidae > Luffia > Luffia ferchaultella. Next base: position 2,693,152 of record OX453269.1, read on the forward strand.
GTGAAGATATGTCCTAGGTATTATTATTGACAAAGAAGTTTTATTTTAATCAATTAGATTATCAGCTGTTTGCGTCACGTGTAAGAAACTGGGTTGCGTAAATCCAAACCCGGATACGACACTGGCATGATCTAAGCTGAATCACTTCTAGTTTGCCTTTTTACGGTATCATATGTCACGTTACTGCTTCGTAATTCCTTCAAACGCAGAAAGTAGGTAAAAGGAAATTGAAAAGGTAATAATGTGCATAATACGTGAGACATCCCACACAGCGCCATCTAGTATAAACTAAGCAAAGCTTGTATTATGAGTTCCAGACAACTGATGTACATATTCAAAAATTTATTATAACGTTATATAGATACATTGACTGACTGATTAGACGAGTGGTTAAAGGCCTTAACTGCGAAGCCAAGGGTCGCGGGTTCGACTCCCGCCCAGGACAAATATTTGTGTGCATGAATATATTTTTTTCGTTCCGTGTCTGGGTATAAAATATTTATATATGTATATATTATATAAAAAAAGATTATTTAAGTATTTCTAGTAACCCATAGCACAAGCATATTACTTATAATATTATTTAAAATACGTTCGATTGATATCGATTGATTGGCCTGCTGTTATAGTCATGTGCGGATATAAAGTAACAATGGCGCTAAAGTTTTATACCCTGTTATAGGTTTTAGTAAAATGTTTTACCACCCTGTTGGTCGACTTAGTGCTTTTTAGCGTTCCGTACAAAAAGGGTACCGATGGAACCCTATATGCCCTATTACTAAGAGCGTCCGCTGTCCGTCCGTCCGTCCGTCTGTCAAGGGTTGTATCGTCTAAATCGTAATTGCAGAGTAATAGGTAGCAATTTTCACAGAGTAGGTATAACTATGGCCGCTATAACAACAAATATTAAAAATGAAATAAAGTTAAAAATTAAAGGGGGCCCCTCATAAAAGAAACGAGTTTTTTCTACGTTTTTGGTTACTTTTGGTTGTTAGATCATTGAACTTGAAACTTTCATGGAGTGTGTATTACTATGGCCACTATAAAAACAAAACAAATAATAAAAATTAAATAAAGTTAATAATTAAAGGGAGTCCAAGCGTGGTTTTTTATATTGTACGGTGGTACTGAACCCTTCGTGTGCGAGTTCCACTCGTCATTGACCGTTTTTTTTTTTTAATTTCCATTCTTTGAAATTGGTTCCGCTTTTACTTGAAATTATAAGAAAGGATTATACGTTCTAGATATCCGGTTAAGAGATGGATGTGATTGACAAACACACATCTAAAAAGTGTATTTTATTTATTCTCACGTTTAATGAAATTGTATTGCAATTGAAATACAGCAGGCTGCGTGTGAGTTGACTGTTCAAGTCGGTTTGGCTCTCGCCAAAAATTTGTTGCAGCGCCATTTACATACACCTACGTTAAGCAATATTTTATTTCCAAATATGTTTTAATAGGCCGCAAAACATACAAAGAAAATGGTTTAAAAAGAAATTGTTTTGAATAAAATTAAGAATATAAACTGTAAAAATAAACCGCAACGAACCTGTCTCAAATTTATAAGGCCCCATAGGGCCATGGTTCGAGTCCGGGCGTGTACCAATGAGTTTTTCTGACTTATGTACACAACTATCACTGACTCCGTGCTTCGGAGGGCACGTTAAGCAGTCGGTCCCGGACACTGTCAATAGATGGCAATCGTTACAGTCCCCAACCCGCAGTGGAGCAGCGTAGTGGATTTAAGCTCCAAGCCCCCTTCCTCACCCTGGGGGAGGCCTAAGCTCCTGCAGTGGGGTAAAAATGGGCTGATGAAGTGAAGTGAAGAAGGATATAAACAAAATGATAAATCGTTTTATTAAAGTTGATAACTCTGGCTTTCAAAAAATATACAAATTATTTAAACAAGCGAATTTCCAAATGACACCGTGTCCGTGACCGTGAGTTGACAAGCCAGTCCCAAATGCGAGTCTCAACAGAAAGAGACAGAGAACAAGTTAGTATACTTCGATTTATTTATTTTATTTTATTTTATTTTATTCGGAAAACATACAGTGCTTATATAACTATACATAACAGTAATTCAATCTAATCACCATTTAAATGTTTCCACATATATACAGCTAAAGTGCTAGTTTGTAAATACAGACTAAGTTATTATTAAAAAAAAAAAAAAGAAAAATTAAGTAAGAGAACAAAAAGTAATCTAAACAAAAAGAGAACCATTGAACCAGTCTTCGCTTAAGGTATTTTTGAAAATATTTGGACGGGTATTAAATAGATCTAGCTCCGGGAACTTGATCAACTTGTTAAATTCATTAGCAGATCTGATAAAAAATGAATTTTTTCTGTAGTTAGAACCGTGTTGATTAACATATAAGTACGCAGAATGTCTTATAGCTCGATTCGGAATTTTCAAATTAATTTTAGAAAGTAAGGACGGAGAATCTATTAAACATTGTGCAATTTTGACTAAAAAACGGAATCAGCTATGCTACGCCTTTCTTGGAGTGGAAGAAAATGTTGATTGTGGCATCTAGCATAATAATTAGTGTCATGACTCCTACACTTAAACTGTAAAAATTTTAAAAATCTTCGTTGGATCGATTCTATTCTTTCTATATAAACGCTATACTGTGGATTCCATACCTGCGAACAATACTCAAGGATGCTGCGCACCATGGAGGAATAAAGAATTTTGATAACCTTAATATTAGAAAATTGATTGCTAGCCCTAATAAGAAAACCCATTGCCCTGTTTGCCTTTTTAACAATAAAGTCAATGTGGTTTTTATATGTTAATTTTGTGTCATGTATAACACCAAGGTCTCGAATTTGCTCGACACGTTGGAGTTCTTGGCCGTTTAAAAAATATTTGTATTTTGGGAACATAGTTTTACGAGTAAAGGTTATAACATAACACTTTCCAACATTTAAATCTAACTTGTTAACAATACAATATCGTTCAAAAGATGCTAAATCCTCTTGTAATAACTGATGGTCCATAGTATTATTAATACTTTTAAATATTTTCATGTCATCGGCATATAGAAGAAAATGTGAATGTTTAAAACAGGATCCAACATCGTTAATAAAAATGTTAAAAAGTAACGGGCCTAGTAAGGACCCTTGGGGAACTCCAGAGGGAACGTAATTCCATTTAGAGGTGAAACCGTTCACCACAACAGCTTGAGTTCGACTTTCAATGTATGATGTGAACCACCTTAATAAATTACCGTGTATTCCTGCGTAAAATATCTTTTGTAGAAGGATTTGATGGTCTATCCTGTCGAAAGCTTTGCAATAATCTGTAAAAATTGCGTCAACTTGACTACCCGAATCCATGCTAAAAGTAACGGAATCTACAAAGGTAATCAGATTTGTTGCGGTGGATCGCTTGCTTAAGAATCCATGCTGTTGCGGAATGAACGTTGATGACAATGTATTGTACACTTGTGTAAATACAATACGTTCAAATATCTTGGCAAATATGCACAATTTGGAGATGGGTCGGTAATTCTTAATGTCATTTTTATTACCAGCCTTGTGAATGGGTGTAATAAATGCTGATTTCCAGGCTTTGGGTACAATACCTTCCGAGATTGAACGTTTAAATAAGATGGATAGAGGCTCTACTAGGCAATCAACACAATTAACAATAAATAGTGGTGAAATGTGGTCTGGACCAGCCCCCTTTGTGAGATCTAGGGACTTTAAAAGTTTAGATATTGTATCATTATTAATTTCTATGTTACTAATGCAGTTCGAGTTATTGAAATTCCTGTAAAAGTTGCAGGATGCAGAAGCAATGTTGCCTGGTGAAGAAGGAAAAAGAAATGTAGACTGAAAATATGAGGCAAAAAGATTGGAAACTCCTTCACCAGTATCAGCTGACCGTCCCTCGTAGTGTAAAGAGGATGGAAGAGAACTAGAATCTTTTTTGTTAGCTTTTATAAATGACCAGAAAAATTTAGGAGTTACAGCTATTGAATTTTCTGAGCGCTTGATAAAATCTTTATAACATTCATGTTCTAGAATTTTAGCCCTCTCGCGTAATAGGGAAAAAGTGTCATAATCTGTGCTATTGCCATAATTTTTGTATTTCTTAAAAAATTTATACTTTTCTTTAAGTACTTTTTTTAAAGGAGCGCTATACCAAACCGGGAAGGAAGAGGAATTTATTAATTTATGAGGTATATATTTGTCTCTAGTGTCATACAAATGATTATAAAAAACGTCGACAGCACAGTCTAAAGAATTGTTATTTAAACAGGATTTCCAGTTTACCTCATTCAATGATGCTTTAATGCCGTCAAAATTACCTTTCTCATAGAAATACTTCATTCTTGGCATTACTTTCAAATTGTTGTCGTAAGCAAGATCCAAAGTAACATCTAGTGGTTTGTGGTTAGTATCCTCAGGAACTAAAGGATTATCACAGTATAAAACTGATAATTCTTTGTTACATAAAACGTAATCTAATATCCTATTATTTATATTTCTGCATAAATTATATTGATTGAGGTTACACTCGTTCAGAGTGTCAAAAAAGAATACCTGTGTTTCACCCGAGATACCCTGTGGTTGAAGCGAGTCCAGTTCACCCAGCCAGTTAACTTTAGGTAAATTAAAATCGCCAAGAATTAGAAATAAATCATTAGGGCAGGAATTAATAATATAGGAAAGTTTTTCAGAAAAGTTATATAATTGTGTATTGAAAGAATTACCCAAATTCTCATCACAGAGATACAGTGTGCAGATATGTAGTTTATTTGTAGCTCTGACGTGGTCTTTAAATGTAATCGTCACCCAGATATCCTCAGCCGAGGAACACCATTCGGGGCGGTCAACCGATGCTAGTTCGCGACGAACAGCGATAAGTACTCCACCTCCGTACTTTTCTTTTGTAGTTGAATAATTTCTGTCTCGCCTCCATACAACATACCTACCGTCAAAAAGTTCAGCGTCATGTAAACCCTCCATTAACCAGGTCTCCGTTAGTGAGATTATGTCATACGTTGAAAGCAGTAAATTACGTTTGAATGTGTGTGTCTTTGTGCGCAGCCCTCGAGTATTTTGATAGTAGAAAGTTAGCCTAGAGGAAGCCATCAATATCGATGCATAAACAAAACCCGAAGCGAATCAATGTAATAAAAAATTACAATATAATGCATACACGAAAAATGATAAACAGTGTGCGTGTAATTGCTCAGTATGTAATATAATATTGAAAATAAATATAATTTGTAAATGTAATTACTTGATTTATCTGTAAAAAAATTATTCGAACTCACTACACAACTACATAATAGAAAATAAAATCTATAATAGATATAGTAATGTTTTAAATATTTTATTCGTATTCCGAAAATCACGTTTGTTGAAATTAATCGAAATACTCGTATCTTTCTGAGAACGCAAAAAAGTATACAAATTGTTTTAGCAAGAACACTACGTGCTATAGCAATATTGCGTAAACTTAATAGCGATTGGTAAAAATAATCAAGATAGTAATCTTCACAAAAAAATATGATCAGTATTTTATTATTGATTGTTTCTTCGTAATTTGAATGACTGGCCATAAATATATAAATAGGTAAAAATTTTAAAATTACATATAATATCAAACAATGAATTTGAGTAAATATTGTGCAACTTTTAGTTATTACGTTATTTATTTTTGTATGATTGGATAGTAAGGTAGTTATGAAAAAATTAACAAACGGTCGATCGCCGCATTTGTGAAATGTGGCTTCGGTTAATCGATGTATATTACAATACGCGCAAGCTAAAATGAGCGTTATAAATGTACAAGTAGATACGAACATTGGCAGATATCGTTCAAAATCATGCGTACTTACGTGCAAAAACTGGTTGTGAAATCCATTATAATAATGTAAACAATAAAATATTCGAGCAATGACTGTGGTTCTCGATTTGTCCAAAAGTGCAACAAATAACAAAAAAAGAAATATTATAATTGATATGGTTATGAGGGGAGTTAGGAAATTCTTGCAAGATCGTTTTCGGATTTTATAAAAAATATTGATGACGTATCTGATTTTCGGACCATAATTTTCGAGTGCTTGACCCAGACGTATTGATAATTCTTTTCTTTGGCTAATGATCTCGCCCTGCTTAGCAAGTTCTTATTCCGTTGAGTCAAGTGATCATTCACGTAGAAACCTCCAGATATAGAAAAGCCTAGATTAGATAAGTTGAGTTGCTTGCTCCTTCGGGATGATGCTACAATGTCCTCCTTGGTATAACGATTATTGAATGATATGATAATCGGTTTATCCGCGCCAGGTACTCTCGTTGGTATACGGGCAATATAATTTATCTGCTCTTTATTTATAATTAAATTACTCAAATTGCCTATTTTCTGGGCAATTTCATAAAGATTCTCACCCTTTTTTAAAGGTATTCCACGAATTTCGACGTTGTTAGCTCTTGCCCACTGGTCCCTGTCATCAAGTTCAGAACGAAGTCTAGTTACTTCTGCCCTTAGTGCTGGAATTTCACTTTCAGCCTTCTCCAGTTGGACCACCCGGGCATCCAGAGACTTTACGGTGCACGAAAACTTGTCGATCAGATCGTGGGCCATTTCAAGAGAGTTTTTTAAGTTTGAAAGGTCTTCCTTGATAGACTTGACGTCTTCTACTAGCCCAGCCAAAGGTGCTAGTTGAAATGCGATGCTGTTGAGCTGCTGCTGTACTTTGTCCCACTGATTTGATGGCATTGGTGAAGTTGGGACTGATGATGCAGATGGACTTAAATTACATTTACATTTAGGACATCTCCATGTATTCTTTCTGTCTCCAAGTCGCCTGAATCCAGTTTCAGATATTCCAGCGCACGAAAAATCGTATTTGTTTTTGCAAACACTGCAGGTCGGGCCGTCAGAATGTTGCAAGTCACAGCTATTGCAAGTAAACATTATGTCGACAGAAAAAATATATTTATATAAATTATTAAGTTGTAGGTACTATGAAAAACAAAAATAAACAATTTTTATTTACTGGTGAAACAAACTAGCGTGCGTACTCTAACGTAGCTAACTGACGAATCTTATACACAATTATACTGAGTCTATCTCTTTTCATCCGCAGTTAATTAATAGCTATTTAATTGATAGCTGTGACTGTCAAATGAGTGTCCTAAGCAATGCTTAATTAAAAGTAAAATGAAGATAAACATAGGTACAATTATTTTCCATCCTTTTTTCTCCCATGCCCAACCGTTACTTATAGGACTTTATGTTACTTGCCTACTCTATTTATATTCTCTCTATAATAATAATAATAATAATGTATACATCACAACAACGTCTAGGCCCCAAACTAAATAGCTTGTGTTCTGGGTGCCAAGCGAAGGCACCACATACATATAACAACAAAGACCCGGTACCAGTATTCATCATATAAATACTGACCCGACCTGGGATTCAAACCCGGGATCTCCGGCTTCGTAGGTAGGTTCGCTACCTTCTAGGCTAAGCGGTCGTCTCTATGATTTTGTCACGTTACAAAAGATCTCAGGGACTGTGACATAAAATGAATTGAAAAGACACTTATAATAATCATACATGGGACATCCCGCGCAACGCCATCTAGTCCCAAAGTAAACAAGTATTATGCTTGTATTATGGGTTACTATACGACTGATATACATATTTAATATATTTATTTATTAATATTTAAATATTCTTTATAATATATACATATATAATAATAATTATTGACGACCGCTTAGCCTAGTGGGTAGCGACCCTGCCCGCAAAGCTGGAGGTCCCGGGTTCGAATCCCAGGTCGGGTCAGTATTTATATGATGAATATCGATACTGGTACCGGGTCATGGTTGTTATATGTATGTGGTGTCTTCGCTTGGTACCCAAAACACAAGCTAATGCTTAGTTTGGGGCCTAGACGTTGTTGTCATGTATACGTTATTATTATTATATTATTATTATTAAGATAAACATGTTCATGCACACAAATACTTGTCCCGGGCGGGAACCGAACCCGCGAGCTTTGGGTCCGCGGTTAGGATCTCTAACCATTCGGTCAGTCAACTTATATTGGTTCACTTCCCTTCTCACGTCTTCATATAATAACAATGCCCATTGCGCCATAATATGCCATTGACCCATGTTATTATTACATGACTACATATGCCATTGATAAGATCGTCTTGTTTTAAAATTGTTAGTAGAACATGTTTTCAAAAAAGCGGCTTTTGAAATATATATTCATCAGCTGGAGGTCCCGGGTTCGAATCCAAGGTCGGGTCAGTATTTATATGATGAATACTGATACTGGTACCGGGTCTTGGTTGTTATATGTATGTGGTGTCTTCGCTTGGTAGCCAAAACACGAGCTGTAGCTTAGTGTGGGGCCTAGACGTTGTTGTGGTGTATACGTTGTTATTATTATTGACACATGAACTAACGGTTACCGAGAAAAACATTTTAAAATTTAATTTTTTTTTCTTTATTTCATTTTCTTTTAAATTTTTGTTAATTTCGATAAGCTCTAAACGCTCTAGAAGTTTGGACTACGTTACGTTTTGGACACCAGATATTTCTTAGCTAAACGTGTCCAAATGTTACAGATGGTTACAGGTTAGAACTTGGCACCTTCAAATATTAAGAAAGTTGTTTCTTTACCTAACCTTTTATTTGAAATCATTCACATGAAACCTATAACAACTTGTTTTATAAGACCAGGTAACAGTTTATCGCTGAAGCATAAAATGACGGACCACAAAGCGATTTCTATCAACAATTAACATGCTTTCTAAAAATTATTTCATTAGACAACCTACATAACTCCTGACCAAGAAAAATAATCGATTACATAGTTGGATGGGGTTCGACCACCCATTGCAGTTAGTGTTTAGACTCGCTTTGTTTACACTGTAAGAAGCGTAATCGAGGCCTTATATTCTCCTAATCACTTATCACTACATATTATAAAATAAAGTCCCCCGCCACGTCTGTCTGTCTGTCTATCTGAACGCGATAAACTCAAAAACTATCAAACCGATTGGCATGTTATTGACACCAATGGACAGAGTGATTCAAGAGGAAGGTTTAAGTGTATAATTTATTAATGTTTTGTAGAAATTTGTTGAAATATGACGATTATTGTTGAAGACGTCGGAAAAAAATCAAGCCGGCTGGGAACTTTCATCGAAAACGCTGCCTAATCTTTTTGAGATATAACGAAATAATGTATGGAGGAATTGTGTCTCTTTTATAGGACTAAAGAAAAATCCGCGCTGGCATATGTCTATCTTTTATGAATAGCTTACTATACCTATTTTTATGTTTTAAAAAATGGTGTCATATGATGAGGTGATTGGAAAGCAATTTATACGGATACAGTAATAATCCTTATCAAATTAAATACGTTATTTACCTTCAGCATTTTATGCAGATTATGATATAAATATAAATTTACGCCCTGGACAGTATACAATTTAAATCAATATCTTAGGAGCTATCACGAAATATAAATATCGCGCGGCAAGAAGCTGGATATAAAAAAATGCTGTAGTTTGTTTTTTGAAATCTGTGGATTTTTCCCCATGCTCGACTGTCACATACAAGGCTTTATGGATCTTGTCTACTTTAGTTAAATTATCTCTATGAAGGCGTCTCGAGTTTTTACCATTTGTGGCGCAATACACTAAAAAAGAAACGGCCATGGATTGTGGATGTCAGTAACCAGGACATATACAGTCTAACTATTGAAGTAATTGTCTATTGTATTAACACACTGTATCCGGCTATTCTTGACGTTCGCAATTAGTTGGGTCCCTGGGACCGTCTCTATTTGAGGTCAAAGCAAAATACAAACTTTTTACAGTATACCACCCAATTTATATAAACAACTTTCTTCTGCCCACGGCTTCGCCCGTTTGGAGTACAGGATTTACGTTAGTTCTCCGTTCCTATACACTGTCCACATGATTATATTGTACAGCGACCTCTGCGATTTCGTTCGCATGGTTTTGTGATTTCTATAGTTTATAAAATTCTAAAAAATTTCGTACTATTTCGGAGATTAGCCCGGAAAAACAGACAAACAAAAGTAGAGTATGTCATTCCTGACAACCTCTTTTTCATATCTGCGAAGTTCCATTAAGATCGGTTCAGTCGTTTTAGAGATTAGAGCTGAACGTACCGACAAACAGACTTACACTATGATTTTTTATATATAGCCTATGATCTTCCTCAAGAATTATGCTATCAATTACAAAAAGAATTTTTCAAACTTAACTGGTAGTGCGAGGTTCACGCGTTCAAACGATTAAATAAACTCTTCAGTTTTATATATTAGTATGGATAACTATAGATTATATTCTGCCTATCCGTTTTATTAAAATACACCATACATAACTATCTATAGCAAACCATAAATAGTTCATTGCATATCATTTGTGTATAAGCAAGACAGGTGAGTGTAGTGCATTAGTCCACGTAGATTCCAATTGGCGCCAATTCAATCAAGGATTACGATTGGCTGTTGATAAACTTTCGCGCTTTTTAAACATAAAAATACGAATACGCTAGTTTACTCTATGTTTAATGCGGTCAATACGCGGGCAAAGAAAGTATTCTTTATGTACATTGTACATTTGCTAGTAATTCCTTTCTTTAGTTATTTTCGAGTTGTTTTTAATTTTGACGTCATTTTTTTATTAGGTACTTTAAGAAAATTAGTTATTTATCTCAATGTTAAATATACTTAGTCAAAGTTTTGCATGAAAGGGACTTAACCGTATGCAGATCATGAGGCTGCATTACCTACAAAACGACACGTTGCCCGAGAATACTAGAGATGATCATTAAAATTTAGAATAGAAACGGCGCTCGTAGCTGTATAAACTGCAATCCGTTGAGTGCCTACACTGTTCTTATTAACGTCGCTGTGGTCAAAGGAAATGGCTGAGATGACATCTTCTGTGATGATACTTCGTCCGGATTTGCGTAATTTGCTTTAAAAGCAGAAAAAACGTTTCGCAACCTTCTTGCGATTAAAATTGTTGAGTCATAGAACTCTCAATACTTCAATAACTGCATTTTTCATACTTTTTTATTCAATTACGTGTAGATCTTAAACTCGATTGGTTCCTTTGTGCTTTTTTATCTCTCTTTTAAAAAAAGAACATCTGGCCCAGAAAACTCAACACCTCATATTAACTAAGACAGCACGTGCCATCACGCACACCTTCTTCCATAAACAACAGTTCCGTTCCGAACTCGTCGCTCGATGCGCAAGAGTGACTTCGCCGCACATTCCCCTCTTTTGAACCTCCATTATGACGTACCGTAAACAACGTCTATCACTTCATTGAAATCCATTGTCGCTTGTGATGTTGGCTTAAGTGAAGCTTCTGACTCCTTTGATATATAAGAAGCAATGGATGCTCAACTAGTGAATGTGACCGTTATTGTCAATACGTAATTAAAGTAGGTAGTTACACGTCATACCATACATACAGTCGCACCGCCCACAGCCGGCGGACGTGCGCGTACGCCTGTCTCTCGAAGAGAAATTGTGGGGTCACACAAGGGTCCATATTTGGTACTCTATTCTTTATCGTTTTTTTTCGATGTTCATAGAAAGTTTTTATTTTGGTAGCACTCAAGCAATTTCCGAATATAAGTATTTATTTGACTGAATGAAAATATCGGGTGCGATTGTACATTTTATTTTATCAATGGTGAATTATTGATCTTTGAAAGGTTAAAAGCAATTTAAGACTATGACTTTCGTTAGTGTCACTTGAAGTTTCAATATAAAGTGAGATTACTTATTAAGTTACACATGAATGGATATTATAATCAAGAAAAATTCAAGTGAAGGATTTTTATATTGAAGTTAATTCAACAGCAACATCTATAAATTCATGATGTGTAAGTACCTATCTACAGAAAAAAAAAATGTCTTAATACCTTTCATATACTTACTGATGTGACTAAGCATGACTTAGAAAAATTAGCAAGTAGACCGCCAAGTAAAAAACGTTATTTGTTTCATTTTCAAGCTATTATAAACCGTATTCTGTTAGATATAAGATATCGTTTTCATTGTAAACAATAAATATACTACGGCAATCAGGCAAACGTCTTGGTGAAATGTCCGACTAACTGTTGGTGTAATTTTGTACCGAATACTTTTATAGTTATTATTTAAGGTGTGTTAGCGATGGATTACTTTTTCTTGTGCACATCTTAACCAAAAGTTTCAATGTAAATTGTTAACTTCAGAAAATTCCATAGAATTTTGTACCAGTATTTGATAAGTAGGTATATTGGGCAGTTTAACACGATAATTATATTCATTATCGTGGGTTTTAGTAACTTAGTTTCATTTTATATTTGTGTAAGTAGAGTGGTTAGTTGCATTGCTATAGTTAGGTTTAGAACTGGTGTATTTGATATATAGATAGAATTAATAATCTGGGTAGCTTTATACCAAACATACATTTATCAGGATAAGTTTTGTGGTCATTCGTGTACGAAACTTATCCATGTAGGGCTCTACCTTAGAGAGCATAATAGTCAAGATGGGGCATCCCACTTCGAAACGATCGAAAACGTAAATAAGATGACAGACTCATAAATGAGATAGACCATACGTCATTATCATTGTTTTAAACAAACTTTTTGTTAAGAAAAAAAATTTTGTATATAATATAAATGAAGAGCTATTTTAGATACCCTTTATTGCTAAAATCTAGTATGATAAATTAATAATAAATAATAATAACGTATACAGCACAACGACGTCTAGGCCCCAAACTAAGCATTAGCTTGTGTTTTGGGTACCAAGCGTAGACACCACATACATATAACAACCAAGACCCGGTACCAGTATCAATATTCATCGTATAAATACTGACCCGACCTGGGATTCGAACCCGGGACCCCCAGCTTCGTAGGCAGGGTCGCTACCCACTAGGCCAAGCGGTCGTCGAATACATACAATACATTATTATATTTTAAATAAATTTTTGTTAAATTACACATGAATTATAATTTCTTAATCTTTATTTTCTTTTCCAATACGAATTTTACATGATCATACAAAATTCTATTTCGCTATATAAATATATATATATAATATCTCAAAACCTCAACTGGTGTATATTTGGTTTACGTGGTATATGCTTTTGCTTACATTTTTGTTGCCACAATGCGGTATCTCTATGAACATCCATGGTCCCTACTTATACAGACAGATTTAGTACATAAATATATTAATGACTAGGCTAAAGTTAATAGTAGCATAGATGTAGTAACTTGGACAGCTTTAGAACACTACATTGTTCCTAGAAGTCCTTTGCGATCTAGGATCTCGAGAAGCTTCCCGAACTCAGAACCGTAATTCTGAAAGTATACCTTCGTTAACCCAAGATAACGAGGCACGATCTTCAAACGCAGGTTTATATATGTGTAAGGGAGAGTAGACCAGAGGGCGGTTGAGAGAAAACTGGTAGGAGTGTCATTGAGGGATTGAAAAACAACTAAATGGCTTCGAAAGTAAAGGAAAGTCGCAGACGTAACGAAAAGGATAGCGCACTTTAAATGGAAGTGGGCTGGCCACGTGGCTCGAAATGAGACGTCCTGGTGTAGAGGACGTGACCTGGAATGGAAACCATGGGAAAACTAACACTAGAAAGTGGCTGGATCGAACTGGATTCAAAGAGCATGACACAAAGAGGACTGGACTGGACTGGTGAAAGTTGAAGGAGGCCTACACCAAAATGGTTGAAAAAAGCTAAAGAAGAAGAAGGGAGAACCATAGTCATCCAAGTGACTTTTTTGTTTTTGTCGTAATTGACGTCTAGACATGAATGCATAAGAAAAAAATAAATCCTTGATGCCACTCTGATCTAAGTGTGAAGGTACTTTTGCGTCAGCTTGCTACTTACAGGAATGCCTACACATTGCCGCATTGTTTCAAGCGACGATTCGCACTGTAATAATGTCACTTGGATCCATAAAGTAAATTAATTTGACAGCTGCGTTTGGTGTTAATAGAGTCATAAATGTCACTTCACAGTATCGAAGTGACGTTACGCAATTTTGCGGGGTTGACGACCGGCGCATGGGGACCTTGCGCACTGAAACTCCGACTAAAACTCGCCATCTTACACGGGCTAGCTATATAGAGTATGAGTGGTTAGACGGTAAACGTAGAAGAGGGCTTCTAGTAAATTCTTACTTCAATGCTTGCTATGGTTCTATATCTCTTCTATGGCTCTATGGGTTTTATTCATATATACTTATGTTAATCAATAACATTCTGCTCATTGTTTACGTAATAATGATAATAATAATAATAACACATACAATCACAACAACGTCTAGGTCCCAAACTAAGCATTAGCTCGTATTTTGGGTAACAAGCGAAGACACCACATACATATAACAACCAAGACCCGGTGCCAGTATTAATATTCATATAAATTCTGACCCGACCTGGGATTCGAACCCGGGACCTCCAGCTTCGTAGGCAAGGTCGCTGCCACTAGGCCAAACGGTCGTCGTAATAAAACGTCATAAGTCCATTAAAAAAATTTCTAGATTTAAAATACGTGAAGGTAAAGCTTTCAACCCCTTTTTAAGCATACCACGCACACGGAGGAGTGTGTTTTGCATAGTTAAAGTTTATGTGGAGTAGGAGTGCAGGAAGCTAAAATCTATATACAGAATGCGTTTTTGAGATAGGATTTTATGACCAAAACTATGAGAAATTGCGAAAAGTGTTGAAAAGGGTCATGAGCTTCGAGAAAACAAAGCTGCATATTAACATTTTTGAAAAATATGTTACTGGAACGACACTAAGAAGTAATACATATCTTTGATTGATTGATTTATCAAAAAGCTATTTCATATCAGTCAATATCTAATAGGGAAATAACAATAATATTACCTGGGACATCCCACACAGTGCCATATAGTCCCCATAGTAAATAGAACTTGAAAAATAAAACCAGTCTATCCGTTTAGGATTGATGTCACAATCAGACACGTACCGTCATGCACTTCAAACATACTCCTCGTTTTCGATGTCTGGGGGATTACTTGGAGCGCGCGGCCCCGTGTAAGTAAGTCATCTTCGGTACTAACCCCGGTTTACGTATATTTAGCGCGTGTAGAGATGTCGACACATAGCAGAGCTTTTTTGTTCGTAGCTTTTCATATATAGAAATATATCAAATCTATTAGACACCTAAACTTCTGTGACATTTGAATACTTTTTTTATTAATTAACTAAACCTTTTTTGTCTGCTCTCCCGCCGCTCGCGGTAGTGATGGCCGGGAAGCGTCTTCTGCCCCACCGCACCGCTTCTTCCCACTTGTGTCGCCTATTTATCGCGAAGATGTTCTCATATAGAATCTTAAGTTTAACCTACTTTGGTCTGGGTTGCAAAGAAACTTCCTCTAAAACCCGGAGCTATTCTAGGCGAAATCGATGCAAACTACACTAGTACACATTATATTTTTATTTTCCATGTTATGGTAGTTTAAGAGTTATTTGTTTTTCTTGTGTTTACATTACTAAAACATGTTTAAGTGAAAGTTTGTTTGTTTTACGTATTGTTTGCGAAATCATTGTACTCATAGTCCACATAATGTTTACACATCACATTTTTGGTGTTTTATATCTTAAACTATTTTTTTCGCATTTACTTTGCCTGCAATAGAGTCATGTAAAAAGATGTATCTTTTACTTTTAGGGTTCCGTGCCCAAAGTGTTGTGATAGCCCGAGCGCAGCGAACCTGTTTCAAATTTACAGTGCCCTGTGGCCGTGGTTCGAATCCGAGCGTGTACTAATGAGTTTTTCTGACTTAAGTACACAACTATCACTGACTCCATACCTCGGAGAGCACGTTAAGCAGTCGGTCCCGGTCGCCGTCAATAGATGGCGGTCGTTACAATCCGCCAACCCGTATTCGAGCAGCGTGGTGGATTTAAGCTCCAAGCCCCCTCATCTTGAGGGGAGGTCTAAGTCCCTACAGTGGGGTATAATGGATTGATGGAAAGTCTAGTTTGTTCTATCAAAAAAGAAACGTAGCCAAGTGCGAATCGAACTCGGGAACCGAGAGTTCCCGTACTACCACACAATATATTTGCGTTATGTATTTATCAAAAAAAAAATTGTGTTTTCATTCAATAAGTTCGGGGTCTTTACTTTAGAATTTATGCTATGATTGCACATATTAACAAAAAAAGAACAAAACCAAAAAAAGAAAAACTTCTTTTATAGGGACTTTAAAAATAAAACAATTATTTACTTTCTGTTCTTTTTAGGGTTCCGTGCACAAAGGATATCAACAGGAACCCTATTACTAAGCCCTCGGAAGTATCCATCCGGAACAGGTTCGCTGCGCCTGGGCTATCACGACTAGACTGATTTAGAGAAAAGAAAAATAACTATTTTATTTTAAATTGTTTCATTTTCACAATATGTTCAACATGAAACTGATTGCAGTACACAACATATTGTAAATAATAATAAATAAAATAAAAAAAAAATAAAAAAAATATTGAGAAAAATAAAAAATTAATCGAAAAATAACCCCCCGCGTATTTATGTTTTTTTTTCTTATGATGTATGAAAATATTTAAAAAATTAAAAACGTCTAAACCTAGTTTTTGCTGATCTGAATACCATATAGATTTTTTGCGTCAATCGGTGAAGGTTTAATGGGGAGCAACTAACACCGTTCGTATGAAGGCGTTCCATTCCATTCCATCAGCCTTTTTTATACCCCACTGCAGGGGCTTAGGCCTACCCTGAAGATGAGGGGGCTTCGACCTTAAATCCACCACGCTGCTCCAATGCGGGTTGGTGGATTGTAACAACCGCCATGTATTGACAGCAACCGGAACCGACTCCTTAACGTGTTCTCCGAGGCACGGAGTCACGAGAGCACGGAGTGACAGTTAATATACTTAAGTCAGAAAAAACTCATTGGTATACACGCCCGGATTCGAACCACGACCACATATAGCCTTATAGATTTGAAACAGGTTCGTTGCCGCTCGGGCTATCACGACACGAAGCATGAAGGCGTGCAAATAATGTTATACAATATAACGATTCGATTGTCTACAATACAATATTTAACTTATATATGGCACAACGAGCGAGAGCGTATGATTGTAGTTATTGTTGGCCGTGTGAAAGTTATCCGTCAGTTGAGTTGACTTTATTCTTTAGGTACGTGTGAATTGGTGTAACCGAGGTAATGATTCCAAACGTTTTGTCAACTAATTAGCAACGGTACGCGAGTTTTCTGCATGGGAAACGAAACATGACGGTTTTAACATGACTAGATAAAAAAAACGGCCAAGTGTATTGGACACGGTGAGGGGTTCCGTGGTCGAGATTAACGTTCATGGTTGAAATTCAAACTTTTATACGTATGTATAGTTACAATCAAACTTTATAACGGAACCGAAAGTAGGTACAATTCGGGTCGCAATAACAAGTTTTAGGTATCAGCGGGACGCAGTGGAGCGAGAGGGCAATGCGTTTCTCCCGCAAACCCCGCGGCGTACGCATATAGTTCGAGCCGTTCCTCCCGCAAACCCCGCGGCGGCTTATCCCACGTAATACCTGTGCAAACTCGCATTTAGCGTTGTATTCAGATCCGCCATCAAGTTTGACGCGATAGTTACGAGAGGCTAGAAGTCAAATCAATTTCAAATCTCAAAATTTGCGTATAAACGTCATAATACGAAATATTCCTATGTACCTAGCTAGACCTGATACTTCACTGACCGATTGGCCGAGTGGTTTGAGACTAACTGCGGAGCCAAGGGTTGCGTGTTCGATTCCTGCCCCGGACAAACATTTGTGTGCATGAACATGTTTATTTCGTTCCGGGTCTGGGTGTAAAATATTTATATATGTACGAGTATATTCTTATTATTTAAAAAAAAGAATATTTGAGTATGTATATCAGTTGTTTAGTAACCCATAACACAAGCATAATACTTGCTTTCTTTGGGACTAGGTGGCGCTGTGTGGGATGTCCCATGTATTATTATTATATATTAAACCATTCATTGACATTTGACGACCGCTTAGCCTAGTGGGTAGCAACCCTGCCTACAAAGCTGGAGGTCCCGGGTTCGCATCCCAGGTCGGATCAGTATTTGTATGATGAATATTGATACTGGTATCGGGTCTTGGTTGTTATATGTATGTGGCGTCTTCGCAAAAATATTTATATATGTATATATTATAAAGAAAATTTAAGTATATCTGTTATCTAGTAACCCATAACACAAGCATAATACTTGCTTACTTTGGGACTAGATGGCGCTGTGTGGGAATTCCCATGTATTATTATTATTGACAACTCTATGACTTTAAAAAAAATTACCCTACTTCAGCTGGCTTGACAAGAAAAAAATATGTTTTCAACCCCTTTTTTATTCAGATAGTTTTTTTCAAATACCTGTAGATACAAAATATCTGTTAAAAGCGGCTTTTTAGTATCTGTTACCTTCCGCTACACATTTGTTTTTTTTTTTCGTTTCCGATAGCAAAAAAAAATCTGACAACATGTTATCCCTAACCTTGGAGTAATTAAATACAGCAGCATTTGGTTTCCTTGGTCGTGCTTTTTATATTACAACAGAAATCTATTGAGATTTCTTTGGCTAAGTTACTAAAATTAAATAAGTGGTAAATAATATATACTTATAATATTATAAAGCTGAAGAGTTTGTTTGTTTGTTTGTTTAAACGCGCAAATCTCAGGAACTACTGGTTCAAATTGAAAAATTATAGTTGTGTTGGATAGTTTATTTATCGAGGAAGGCTATAGGCTATACTACATCATGTTACGACCAATAGGAGTGGAGCATCAATGAAAAATGTTGCAAAAACGGGAAAAATTATTCCTTTTGAGAGCTTCCGTCGCGCGCGCTGCGTAAACGGTTGATTTTAAGCAAAAATCATGTACTACGGAATTGTTCTCCTTTAAAAGTTGTAACCAAAAGTCCGCGACAGCATATGTGTATCTTTTAAGGTTAACTTACTATAACCTTTTTTATGACAATCAAATTTGTTCTAAAATAATGTACTATTTGCTAAGATGTTTTTTGAATCCTTATCAAATTAAATACGTTAGTTGTTTTAAGCATTTCATGCATATTATAATTGCCGGGTATACCATACAATTTAAATTAATATCATAGCAGTTTTTATCGAAATATGAAAACTATAGCGGGGGAAAATAAATTTGCTGTCTGCATAACTTTTTACTTCCAAACCACGCAATAGACTTTGATACGGTTTTCAGTAATATCTTATTTTCTTATTATCTTATAATCTTATTAATCTATATAATAGATTATTATACTCATTATAAAGCTGAAGAGTTTGTTTGTTTGAATGCGCTAATCTCTGAAACTACCAGTCGGATTGAAAAATTATTTTTGTCTTTGATAGCCTGAATCTAGCGGAGGTTTATAGGCTATATATGAAAACGAGCTGTCTGTCTATTCGAGCAAATCGGCTTCGGCCAAAACGGCTTAACCGATTTTGATGAAACTTTATACATATGGAAAGGATGTAGTCAAAAGTGACATACAGAACTTTTTGTATGTCTGTACGTCCATCTATCTAAACCAATTTTAATGAAACATCGCAAGTAAGAAAAGAAGGTCGTCAAAACTAACAAATGTTACTTTTTGTCCGTCTGTCTGTCTGTACGTGTATCTGTCTATTTGAGCTAATTTCCGAAACGGCTAAACAGATTTTAACGAAACTTTGCAGACGGGAAAGAAGGTTGTCAAAAGATTTGACATTAGCTACTTTTTGTCCGTCTGTTTGTCTGGACGTCTATGTGTCTATTCAATTCAATTTCCTCTATTCGAGCTAATTTTCAATACGGCTGAACAGATTCTAATGAAACTTTGCAGACGTGAAAGAAGGTTACCAAGAGTGTCATAAGCTACTTTTTGTGTTTGTTTGTCTGTCTATCTGTCTGTCGTTTGTCCTCACTGATCTATCAACGTACAGCCGAAACTACTAAGTCTAGGAAGCTTAAATTTGGAACATAGGTTTATTTTATTACGTGAGCGTTAAGTTAAGAAAGGCTTTTTTAGAAATTTCAAACTTAAGGATGGGAATGGAGGGACTTAAATAATGACGTGTTTCAGGGTTTTTAGATTTCCACATTTTAAGGGTGGGAAACGGGAGATGAAAATTTGTATCGGTTTTTTTAAAGGGTGGAAGGGGAATGAAGATTGAAAGTTTAAATGGGTGTAACCAAAATCGGTTCCAGCAAAAAGTACGTATAAACCATCTCGAACGTTAATAGTACCTATGACAGGAATTTATAGTCTACGCAAGCGAAGCTGCGGGCGGTCGCTAGTAGTAAGATATACCGCATAAGGTTTCTTGTAGCAGCTGCGTGGTGCGAGGAGGGGTTAATTCATCGCTTTCGTGACCACAAACATGTGAGCAAAAAAATTTACACCGCACATTACATGTACGTCGCTTGATGTATTAACATTTACTATTTAGTGTGACCATAGAATAAATTAATTTGACAGCAGCGTAGTGTCACGAATACGTAAAATTCATACTAGAAAAACCAATATTTCATCTGTAATTTAATAAATATTTAAAACAAAACGACGTATAATCTTGACGTCGTGATAGCCCGAGCGCAGCGAACCTTTCAAATCTAGAAGACCGTGCGGCCGTGATTCGAATCCGAGCGTGTATTATCAACATTACCAATGAGTTTTTCTCACTTAAGTACTTACATAACTATAGCTGACTCCATGCCTCGCAGACTACGTTAAGTTGTCGGTCCCGGCTGCTGCCAATAGATGGCGGTCGTTACAATTCACCCACCCGCACTGGAGCAGCGTGGTGGATTAAGCTCCAAGCCCCTCCCTCACCCTGGGGGAGGTTTTAGCCCCTGCAGTGGTGTACAATGGGCTGATGGAATGGACGTATAATCTTTGGATGAGTCTGTCATTTTGTTCAGGTTTTAGATAGTTTTGAAGACAAGTTTCGAAGCATGAGGCGCTCCATCTTGATGATTCTGGTATCTAAAATTATGAATTAGCATAGTCGGCTATCATAGAAGTAGGAATAACATTAGATAGACAAAAGGACGCACAATACGCTTACGCTGCCTTACCGGAAGTACATCTTATTTGAGTGTAGTTGATGCGCCGCGTTCTAGGTCCGGTACAATATTAATTTTAACTTGGGAAAAGAATGGTAGACGACGGCGTTAACTCTGACGCTCTATTTCCCCTTCCCGTGACTTACTGTCACTATTCGTGTTGACACCTCCCACACTTCGCCGCGTACCTTCCCCCGCGTTAGCAGCCTACGACGTTATAATAGTTCAGTTGAATAGCGCTCGTTCTAGGAAGGCTGTCGTTATTTGGCCTACCCTTTAATGTAGCACGCGTCATATGCGATCAGATGTGCTTATTAGATAGAGCCTAGTGTTTGTTTATACATCACCATCATGCCTCCCGTTAGGTTTGACGCTTCTATCCCTGTGATAATATTTTAAGTAAATCGGTCGATTAAAAAAATTAAAAAAAAAAACAGTGAAGTGCGTACCCAAATTTGAAAAAATAGGGTTACGAAGTAATTCCACAAAACAATACTACAAGACTACTTCTACAACTTTACGTAAGTATTTCTTGGCGTTTCAACAAACAAGTAGAAGTAATTTCTAAATGACATTTCGTGTTCTCTACCTATATTTAATTTGATTTGTCGTATGCACACTTCTAAGTTCTAATCACAGAAAGCAGAATTGTATAAAAATAGGAATTGACTAGAAGCCCTCTTCTGCGCTTACCGTCTAACCAGTCTTACTCTAGCTAGCTGGTGTAACCGTTTAGCGAGATGGCGAGTTTCAGTCCGCGAGGCCCCCGTGCGGCAGCCTTCACTCCCGCGAAATTGTGAGTGTGAAGTAACATTTCTGACTCTATTAAAACCAAACACTACTGTCAAATTTATTTACTCTATGTCATCTAGGCATGTCTATACCCACTGTGCCTACTTCACTTCACTTCATCAGCCCATTTTTACCCCACTGCAGGGGCTTAGGCCTGCCCCGGGATGAGAAGGGTTTGGTTTGGAGCTTCAATCCCCCACGCTACTCCATTGCGGGTTGGGGATTGTAACGACCGCCATCTATTGACAGCGTCCGAGACCGATTGCATAACGTGCTTTCCGAGGCACGGAGTTAGTGATAGTTATATGTACTTAAGTCAGAAAAACTCATTGGTACACGCCCGAATTCGAACCATGGCCCTATGGCCTTAAAAATTTGAAACAGGTTCGCTTTGGGCTATCACGACAATTATGTGCCTACGTGTGCCGCAAATACCATCAATTGTGCATATTTCACAATGGCTTATGAGGGCCTGTTTATGATTACCATTATGTCGTCTGCCTTTTTTTTCTGTGTGAACATGAAACGTATTTTTGAAAATTCCCTTTTTTACATAGTCGATTTTTAGTCACTTAAAAACCTGATCGAAGTCACGCGATCTTCACCGCATCATATTATTCTGTGACCCGACCTCATGGCCCCCACATCCTGAAACCGGGCCTCAGGCTAATGTTATTGGCAGGCCCCTGTAAGGTGTTCCAAGAGATTATGCATAATCTCGCTTTACTCGGCCCTCGCGTGCAAACTCGGTCGAACGTACGGTTGTCTCAATTACATTTTTGGCTGTACATACATTAAGACATATGTCGTGATAGCCCAAAGCGCAACGAACCTGTCTCAAATCTATAAGGCCCCATAGGGCCATGGTTCGAATCCGGGTGTGTACCAATGAGTTTTTCTGACTTAAGTACACAACTATCACTGACTCCGTGCTTCGGAGGGCACGTTAAGCAGTCGGTCCCGGACGCTGTCAATAGATGGCGGTCGTTACAGTCCCCAACCCGCAGTGGAGCAGCGTGGTGGATTTAAGCTCCAAGCCCCCCCTTCCTCACCCTGGGGGAGGCCTAAGCCCCTGCAGTGGGGTAAAAATGGGCTGGTGAAGTGAAGAAGCGAATACATTAAGGGCCCTTAGGCTAGAGCTCTGTCAGCTCCACCTGTGGGAGCCATGCCCGACTCGCTGAGTTAAAACGCGTCTATTGAACTAGCAATTGTCAGATATCTATACTAATATTAATACTGTAATCTATATTAATAAAATTGAAGTGTCTGTCTGTCTGTCTGTCTGTCTGTTCCGGCTAATCTCCGAAACGGCTGAACCGATTTCAATGAAACTTGGCAGACGTGTAGAGGGCATTACCGCGGGTGACATAGGCTACTTTTTGTCTGTCTGTCTGTCCATCTGTCTGTCTGTTTGAGCTGATCTCAGAAACGGCTGAACCGATTTCAATGAAACTTGGCAGACGTGCAGAGGGTATTATCAGAGGTGACATAGGCTGCTTTTTGTTTGTCTGTCTGTCCGTATGTCTGTCTGTTCGAGCTGATCTCCGAAACGGCTGAACCGATTTCAATGAAACTTGGCAGACGTGTAGAGGGCATTACCGCGGGTGACATAGGCTGCTTTTTGTTTGTCTGTCTGTCCGTATGTCTGTCTGTTCGAGCTGATCTCCGAAACGGCTGAACCAATTTCAATGAAATTTGGCAAACGTGCAGAGGGCGTTATCGGGGGTGACATAAGCTGTTTTTTGTCTGTCTGTCTGTCGATCTGTCTGTCTATCTGTTCCGGCTACTCTCCGAAAAGGCTGAACCGATTTCAATGAAATTTGGCAAACGTGCAGAGGGCGTTATCGGGGGTGACATAAGCTGTTTTTTGTCTGTCTGTCTGTCGATCTGTCTGTCTATCTGTTCCGGCTACTCTCCGAAAACGCTGAACCGATTTCAATGAAACTTTGCAGACGTACAGAGGGCATTACCGGGGATGACATAGGTTATCGTGTTGGTACTCAAACTTGATGTTTTGGCGAGATCTAATTGACCACGTGACCACATTTTTAAATGCTTATATTTTCGAAACCATTGATCGCAGACCTATCATGTTGGTACTCAAACTTAATGTTTTGACGAGATCTATGTGACCACGTGACCACATTTTTAAATGCTTATATTTTTAAAACCATCAATCGCAGACCTATCATGTTGGTACTCAAACTTAATATTTTGACGAGATCTATGTGACCACGTGACCACATTTTTAAATGCTTATATTTTCGAAACCATCAATCGCAAATCTATCGTGTTTGTACTCAAACTAGATGTTTTGACGAGATCTATGTGACCACGTGACCACATATTTAAATGCTTATATTTTCGAAACCATCAATCGCAGACCTGTCGTGTTGGTACTCAAACTTGATGTTTTGAGGAGATCTATGTGACCACGTGACCACATTTTTAAATGCTTATTTTTTCGAAACCATCAATCGCAGACCTATCGTGTTGGTACTCAGACTTGATGTTTTAACGAGGTCTATGTGACCACGTGACCACATTTTTAAATGACATTTTTTTCGAAACCATCAATCTCAGTCCTATCGTGTTGGTACTCAAACTTAATGTTTTGACGAGATCTAGGTGACCACGTGACCAAATATTTAAATGCTTATTTTTTCGAAACCATCAATCGCAAATCTATCGTGTTTGTACTCAAACTAGATGTTTTGACGAGATCTATGTGACCACGTGACCACATTTTTAAATGCTTATATTTTCGAAACCATCAATCGCAGACCTGTCGTGTTGGTACTCAAACTTGATGTTTTGAGGAGATCTATGTGACCACGTGACCACATTTTTAAATGCTTATTTTTTCGAAACCATCAATCGCAGACCTATCGTGTTGGTACTCAGACTTGATGTTTTAACGAGGTCTATGTGACCACGTGACCACATTTTTAAATGACATTTTTTTCGAAACCATCAATTTCAGTCCTATCGTGTTGGTACTCAAACTTAATGTTTTGACGAGATCTAGGTGACCACGTGACCAAATATTTAAATGCTTATTTTTTCGAAACCATCAATCGCAAATCTATCGTGTTTGTACTCAAACTAGATGTTTTGACAAGATCTATGTGACCACGTGACCATATTTTTAAATGCTTATTTTTTCGAAACCATCAATCGCAGACCTATCGTGTTGGTACTCAGACTTGATGTTTTAACGAGGTCTATGTGACCACGTGACCACATTTTAAATGACAATTTTTTCGAAACCATCAATCTCAGTCCTATCGTGTTGGTACTCAAACTTAATGTTTTGACGAGATCTAGGTGACCACGTGACCAAATATTTAAATGCTTATTTTTTCGAAACCATCAGTCGCAAATCTATCGTGTTTGTACTCAAACTAGATGTTTTGACGAGATCTATGTGACCACGTGACCACATTTTTAAATGCTTATATTTTCGAAACCATCAATCGCAGACCTGTCGTGTTGGTACTCAAACTTTATGTTTTGACGAGATCTATGTGACCACGTGACCAAATTTTTAAAAGCTTATATTTTTGAGACTATCAATCGCAGACCTATCGTGTTGGTACTCAAACTTGAAGTTTTGACGAGATCTATGTGACCACGTGACCAAATATTTAAATGCTTATATTTTCAAAACCATCAATCTCAGACCTATCGTGTTGGTACTCAAACTTAATTTTTTGACAAGATCTATGTGACCACGTGACCAAATTTTTAAATGCTTATATTTTCGAAACTATCAATCTCAGACCTATCGTGTTGGTACTCAAACTTGATGTTTTGACAAAATCTATGTGACCATGTCATATTACCTAATTTCATAAAAAATTTCATAAGATTTCTTAGGCAGTTAAATATCAGAATGTTCTAGAAAGTGTTACAATGTTCTACAGCGTCGCGTTCCTTTAACTGTACACAACCACTACAACTGTGGTCAACGCGAGCGAAGCCCGCGGGCGGAAAGCTAGTATAATAATAAAATAAAATAATAATATTAAGACTGAACGATCGGTCGAATGGTTAGAGACCGTAACTGCGGAGTCAAGGGTTGCGTGTTCGATTCCCGCTCAAGGCAAATATTTATGTGCATCAACATGTCTACTTGTTCTGTGTCTAGGTGTGCAATATCTCCATATGTATATATTATAAAGAATATTTAAATATTTATATCAGTTGTCTGGTAGGTACTCATAATACAAGCTTTGCTTACTTTGAGATTAGGTGGCGCTGTGTGGGTTGTCTAAAGTATTATTATTATTATCATAAGAGGAACGATTAGATTTTTGTTTGTTATGGATAAACTCAAAAACTACTTAACTGATTGTAAACATTCTTTCACCTATAGAAAAGCACATTATCAGCAAGTAACATGGGCTATTTTTTATTTTCAAACTAGCTTTCCGTCCGCAGATCCGCTCGCATGGACTACACAGTTGTATCGGGACCGCTACATATTTTATTTTGCATATAGTTTATAAGGTCAAGAGTGACATTCTAACTGTGTGGTCAACGCGGGCGGAAAGTTGGGTATATATCTATACTTAATATTATAAAGCTGAAGAGTTTGTTTCTTTGTTTGTTTAAACGCGCAAATCTCAGGAACTACTGGTTCGAATTGAGAAATCCTTTTTGTGTTGGATAGTCCATTTATCGAGAAAGGCTATAGGCTTTACTACATTACGCTACGACCAATAGGAGCGGAGCATCAATGAAAAATGTTACAAGAACGGGAAAAATTATTCCCTTTGAGAGCTTCTGTTACACGCGCTGCGTAAACGGTTGATGTTAAGCAAAAATCATGCATTACGGAATTGTTCCCCTTCAAAAGTTCTAACCAAAAGTCTGCGACAGCATATGTGTATCTTTTATGATTGACTTACTATAACCTTTTTTATGCCAAGTTGCTAGACGCGCCAGATAATTTCTTTGTTTGGATGATGACGAAGAAGTCGATGATACCATAGTGTAAAGATACTATGTAGTTGGACTAGCGACCCACCTCGACTTCGCACGGCTGCAATGTACTAATGCGTCGAACGGGACGTTATAGCTTATAATTTCCATATTCTTCAACCGAATATAGTTTAAAAATGTAAAATTTGTCTGTCTGTTTGTTTGTTTGTTTCCGGGCTAATTTCTGGAATGGCTGAACCAATTTTTATTAGACTTTCATTAGTAAAAAAAGGACTATTTAGTGAATATTGAGGGTGGGTTTATATGGGTTATGAGGGGCAAGGGAGGGCAGGGAAGTGTATGTGGCTGGAAGGGAGGTGGGGTGGTGGAGGGAATGGGAGGGGGAACATTTCTGTAGTCCACCCGGGCGGAGCCGGGTACGACCGCTAGTATAAGATAAACTGTCACGTATTTAAAAAAAAAACAATGCTATTCTAAACCTTCCTCAGACATACGATGTTTCTGTTTTCATAAAAAAAGAATATATTTAAGTTAGAAACTAATTTTTTATAGCTACACAGTGGGCAAGTTGCGTTGAATGTGTCCATAAATCCAGGTAGGTAAAAGTTGATAACAGCTTTCCCCATTCACATGTCAAGCGATAAGCACAAAAGGTAAAAACTGGGCGAGTTAAGACCATAGATTAAACGGCCATAGATTAGAGAAACGAGTCTTGTCTTTTCGAGTATATTGCTTTTAGGGAGCTTCGTAAAGGATCACTTTGTTGATATGTCTATGTTTCTGTCAAAAATTTTCGTCAAATATCCAACTTGATTTTTGTATATATTCATATGACGACCGCTTAGCCTATTGGGCAGCAACCCTGCCTGCGAAGCTGGAGGTCCCGGGTTCGAATCCCAGGTCGGGTCACTATTTATATGATAAATATTAATACTGGCACCGGGTCTTGGTTGTTATATGTATGTGGTGTCTTCGCTTGGTACCCAAAATACAAGCTAATGCTTAGTTTGGGACCTTGACGTTGTTGTGATTGTGTGTGTTATTATTATTATTATTGTTATATTGCCCTCTGATATTTTTGCATTAATCATTATTGTTACAAAATCATTAAAACTTGTTTTTTTCTCGACTTGAGTTTAGTTTCGCAAAGACGTCGACCTTCTAATAGGATTACTGCGGTGTGGTACGAGGTTAATCACTATCTTTCCTATGTAATGTTTTGACAGACTACGTTAAAAACGTTCGACGAATTCATTACGGAATACGGCTTCAGAGGACGTCAGTCATTTAATAATGCTGCATGCATAAAAATACGAATTGACTAGAAGCCCTCTTCTGCTTTTACCGTCTAACCACTCATACTCTAGCTAGTTGGTATAAGAAAGACAGCAATTTGATGGCCAGTTTTAGTCAGAGTTTCAGTGCGCAAGGTCCCCGCGCGCCAGTCTTCAACCCCGCGAAATTGCGTAATGTCATGTCGATATTGTGAAGTGACATTTAGGTATGACTCTATGACTCTATGAGGGATTTTCTGACATGTAATGTAAAAACCTAACTCGATAAATGGCGCTGACGAGACAAGCTACTATAGAAGATTATTCAGTTAAACAGAAGACCCACTCCGTATATTTTTTTTTGTCGAGATAATGCTGCCTATGTTAGTTGTCTATCTTTTTCACCCAAATGAAGTTGAATTCATGTGTGAAATGTCTAGTAGTGTGTCCAATCAGCGTCATCTATCGAGCTATATGGATTTTTTTTTTAAATAATTTTAATTAATTTTTTTTAATATTTGAATACGATATGAATGCGTGGAAACGTCATGAATGTACATGACACTTTGTGATCACAAAAACGTGAACTGAAAAATATACGTTACAGACCAAATATACGCCTCTTGATGTTTTGAAATATTGTGTAGGAGAACTTTGTGAGAATTGTAAGAATTGTGAGACCCACGTGTAGAATTCGTACTTAAAAAGAAAATATTTCGAAATTAAAGTATTTGTGTAAGTATAAGGGGCCGTTCAAGTATTACGTAAGCACTATAAGGGGGCGGGGGGTCTTTGCTTTGCTTATTTTTGATGACATTGGGGGTGGGGAGATACAGATGGTGATTACGTCAGCAGTAATTATTTACTTTTTTATAATATTTGTAACTTACTCTATATTGACAGTACCGTGTCAGAAAAGTTTATTTCAACGTTACAATCCTCTGTTCCAAACCTATTCCTTATTTTTAGATTTATAACTGCCGCTCATGGATCAATCAATTGTACCAATGTTTACGTAAGCATGACAGGGAGGGGTAAGAGCTTTGCTTACTTTTGCTGATTAGGGGGAGGGGTGGGTTGATAATTCCAAAAAATCTGCTTACGTAATACTTGAACGGCCCCTAAAACAATGATAATGACATAGGTACGGTCTGTCTAATCTTTGGGTCTGTTATTTGCTCGCGTTTTCGATCGTTTTGAACACAATTTCGAAGTATGAAACGCTCCATCTTGGTAATTATACTATCTAAAAGAAAAATACATTAAAACGAACCGATCGATGGTTTCATATAATTTAAAACGGGTCATGGTTCGAATCCGGGAGTGTACCAATGAGTTTTTCTGACTTCAGTACATTAACTATCACTGACTCCGTACCTCGCAGAGCACTAAACAGTCGGTCCCGGACGCTGTCTATAGATGGCGGTCGTTACAATCCTCAACCCGCAGTGGAGTAGCGTGGTGGATTTAAGCTCCAAACCCCCTCCTCACCGTGGGGGAGGTCTAAGCCCCTGCAGCGGGGTAAAATGGGCTGATGATGATCGATGGTTTACCAACCCTACAAACGTAGTAAATTGATAAATCGAGTCGTGATCATTATAAGTCCAATGTGGACTAGTCCAACCGTCTATCTCACTCAATAGCCAATACGAAAAAGGCAACAAGGATGGCAACAAGTGAAAGCAAAGAACAAAAATAAACTGTACTGAGCGATTTGATTGCTAGACGACACTTAAAAAAAGTTTCTTTCAAAAAAGTTACACAGCGCATCTTGCGTAATATAAGGAAGTGTTAGGTTGCGCAAATCGGCCCAATCTGTTTCTTTATGCATATTCATTTTATAGAAAAGCGATTGTTATCAATTTTACGGTTCGTTAAAATTTAAATGCGTGTTTCCATTGTATGTTACTGTCACGACACCGATTTTATACAATTTAATTTGGATTACGAAAACAAATTGGGGCCTATAGGTTGTTGTGATGTATACGTTATTAAAATAAAAAACTTAAAAATTTTATGGAATATACGATTTACGATGACTGAACAGTTAAAAGCTCGGGTTGCAAATATAGATAATAGGATAATATTGTTACGAACAGACAGAGTAACGACCGCCATCTAGCGTCAACCAGTAAAACCACTTTGTAGAAGGGTTTTACAACAAGGACAACACGAAACCACTACTCAATACTAGATGGCGTTAGAGGAAACAATGTTCTAGAATTGTCCAACCTGGTCGATTGCATTCGTTGGAGTGGAGTGATTTCTAGGATGCTCTCGAGGCTCGTTACGACCTATATAAATAGCCGCAGGAAGACGAGCGAGTCCAGTTCAGTTTTTGGGCTACTTTCGAGGCGACTTCGAAGTGAAAACTAGTGAATAAAGTCTTCAAAAGAGTCAGCAGGTCTTTCTCTCCAAATTCTTCGAACCCTAACACGTAACAACATGATAGTATATGTAAAGCAGTCTGAAATGCGGGCCTCAGTAGAAAGAGATAGAGAATAAAAGTACCTTGATTTACCTATACTTTGGCACAGTTATTTTCCATCCTTTTTTCTCCCATGCCCTACCGTTACGTCCAGAGCTTTATGGAGCTTGCTTACTTACTCTAGTTATATTATCTCTATGGTTAAAAATCTGTTACGGAAATCATGTTACTCAACAATGATAAAGGTATTGTGTTACTATGTAAAACATAAAAGTAAGCCAAAAAACTGAAAATTGTAAGTAACAAATCATATTAATATACGCAAATCTGCCTGTCGTGGGACTCAACTAGCATCAGAACTTTGGCTTCTATCGCATCTCGTCTGAAACACGATTTCGGAATAATTCTATATCTTTGTTCCTTT
Organism: Luffia ferchaultella; assembly: GCA_949709985.1. Lineage (NCBI taxonomy): Eukaryota > Metazoa > Arthropoda > Insecta > Lepidoptera > Psychidae > Luffia > Luffia ferchaultella. Next base: position 2,724,206 of record OX453269.1, read on the forward strand.
AGCTGAGGATTTTTGGCCTCAAGGCCCCAACGTCCCACGATGGGCTGCTGGGACCTTAAGGCCAGATTGAGGGAGATTGAAAATATATCAATTTCGGACACAGAATTTCTAGAAAATACTATAGGTAACTCGCCGATCGAACGATGTTTATTATTCGATAATCGCGTGTATACGGACCATTGAATGCGTTCAAGTCAAAATTAATTACCAGTTACAACGAAAGAACGCAGGCTTAATGCTTAGCTTTCATATAAAAGCGATCCACGCATATACGCGGTAATTACATGTATACAAAAACACTTTTTAATCGAAATCGATTTTTTTTCAAGCCATTAGGTATTACTTAAAGACTCCATTTAAAAAAATAATCATAGCCTAGTCGAGAAGTGAGTTTCTTGTGAAAAATAAATCCAAGTGTTCAAAAAACATGAGCAATAGCTCATTCGTTTCGAAATAAACATTCCGAAAAATACTTGATTTTTTTGCCGACAGTAATATTTTAGAAATTAACCTCCAATTTAAAAAAAAATTAAGCTTTTTCTAACGAAACTTTTTTCTTGTGACGTTAAGAGACGTGGATTGTTATTGCCCAAATACCCTAACAACTCCGACCGAGAGATCGTCAACGAGGGCACCTGATTGACGGCTGAACCACGACCGGAGAACAGTAAAAGAAAAAAGACTAGGTGAGGATACGCCAGGCGTCGAGTAGGATAACCCCGAAGCCTGTTGTATCTGGCCCCATCGCCTCGGTCGACTGCCGTTCCTCGGAGGTAAATGCGGGGCGTACCAGTCCATGCTCTTAAGTAGCTTCGTTATCACCGTTAAATATATCAATGATTTCATTACTACTTTAAAAGCTTAGCCTTAAAAAAAATTGTATGAATGCAAAGCAAGAAGTTTGGAGCGATACGGTACAAGACTGCACGGCGCGGCGGGAGTGTTCTTTTTAGAGTATAGTCCCGAGTAGTGCTCACGCGACAAATACAGACACGCACTGAGTGTGACAAACGAATTGACTGAAATAATGCTGTCATAGTGTGACAGACTAACGGACTATGAAATCGTAAAAAGTTAAAAAAAAAACAACATTCGTGTAGTGTTAAAACAAAGAAATGACTAATTATTTTAAGTCGTTTTACTTTATAAAAAGATATCTCCATTTATACTATTCATAGTACATAATCCAAGTTTAGAAAATGTACCTAAACTAAATATAAAGATATTAATTAATCAATACAACAAGTGACATACGCATTGCTTAGACTAATTAACAATATTTACAATATTTGTTTTGACAGGAATTTTATATTTCATGTAAAGTAAGACAATGAACCATAGGAATATACATCCAAAACCGTATAATGATACATTTTGTTACAAGTACGGAGAGGTACCCCCTTTGTTTCGTAAAATTATATTTACCTTTGCATGTGAAACGATAGCTATGAATCACGCGATTTTTTCTCTAAAACTTATTTCATTTTTCCATGTTTTAACAATGACTAAATCATAATAATTGATAAAGTCTTGTTATTTTAAAATAATCGTTTTAATATTGGTTTTGTCGTAATTAATTTGTGACATGTCTGTTAAAAGTGAGTATATAGTTTGAGTTTCGCTTTATTTGTTTTTTTATTGCATGCTTTATGTTTTTGTGTTTATTTTTTCTTTGTTTTTATTTAACGTTCGATAGTAAATATTTTTTTGAATAATTTGTTTACGAAATAATAACACAAAGAAATTGTAGGAATAATAATTTCACAATTACAAAACCTAAAGGTCTAATGAGTGACTTTAATAAATGGTATAAATTTCTTTACAGCGATCTACCAGACAATGAAGATAAAAAGTCTCCAGTACTTCTGCTTGGCGTGAACAAAATCGCAGACTCGCCATCTTTCGTCCGGAGAAGATCTAGCGAAAGTTCTGGGTCAGGAACTGGAAGATTATTTAGACCACCAAAATCAAAACACAACCAGGGACTCCATGGCGACGAAAGATTGGAGAAAATTCGGCAAGATCTCTTAACTCACAAATGTAAACAGGACCGATACATTCCACCTACAAGCCATGAAAATACCAACTTTGATGTCGAATCTAGGAACGTTTGTTTAAAACTAAACTGCGCTGGAAATTGTAAGATCTGTCAGAGATACAACTCGTCTAACAGAGGTTCCTTCTCATTCCATAGACCAGAGAACAGACAGTCCTCGCTATGCCCTTCCGAACCCTATGGGGTTTCTGAACAAAGTCCATCTAAAGACTACTCAGAAAGCGAAATAGAATTCAAATACACCGAACACGCCCCAACAGAAAATTTTCAGCAACCGTCTACAAGTAAACAGTCGTCTTACAACGTCACCCCTAAATCGACGGAACGCAGGAGTTTCTTGTTAGCCAATCTTAACGAGAGATTCAGAAAAACTTTAAGTCTAGATTCGAGAAAAGTCGAAACAGACAGACTACCGTTAAGCTTACCTCAAGAAAAACGCCCAAAATCTTTCGATGCAAATACCAGTAACATCCTGATCCAACCTTATAGATCTGGCGAAATATTAGCACCTAATTCAGATAAGAACAACCAACAAAAGAAGAAGAAATTTCGACCCAAATCATTTTTCTCTTTGGATACTTTCTTTGATTCCAAAAAATCTGATACTTCGTCAATAGACGACTATTCTTCTTCCAAATATAAGAGGTTCGAATTAGAAAGTGACGATTCTCCTTTGTTTCGTAGAGGTTGGAATTCTTCAAAACCTAACGAAAGACGAGAAAAAACTCCTGACCTACTGAATTTACCAGTGATAATAGATTCAGTTAGAAAGAAACAATCGGACACAAAAAGGCAGTTAGATAAACTAGAAAACCATTACTATAGAAGTCTAAGTAAGAAAGTGGTCGATGCAGTCCCCAGGGACGCAACTACTGAAGGCACAAGTCATACTAATAATTTGTATATAGACGACGATGATGTCGAATATATAGAACCGATCAGAAGTAACTTCACAAGTCAAAGCACTCTAATATTGGATTCCAAAAACATTCCTCAAGATCTCCATGTAAAACCGGACTCAATATTAACCATAAATACAGATGAGACTGATATTAGATTACCTAGTTCTACGGTATCTCCTAAATTTAACGAAGTAACTCGAATAGAAAATGATTTAGATAGTATAGGCGCGTTCGAAATCGAAGTGAAAGAAAGCGATCTGTTGGTCGATCGATCTAAAGATTTGGTCGTGAAAGTCATGGATAAGTCGATAGATTCAATTGGCAGCTGTTCCTTAGACGTCGACGCTAGTACGGACTTTTCAGGTAAATTAAAGGTTTTTCGATGTCTTGTCCGTATATTCTGCTGTGGCATGGTAGTTTGTAATTTTTATCTATCATTTATTTTATTGTATTGTGTATTTCTATTTTCATTATAATAAATCTTCTTGATGCTGTCCTTGTCATCATATCGAGTGTTTCCTTTTATTGACCCGCATTACTGTTTGTAGTATAGTGCGCTTTATATGATGTTTTTTACATTACAATTTGTTTTGTGTTTATACATATGATTAGAAAATATTTCTAGCTACATATTATTAACGTTGAGTCGAACGTCCAAAGCTTCTTATAGAACGAGAGGGACTATGTCAAATGTTAAATTGTTTGTTCGCATGATCGTGACTTGAAGAGAGCCACAGCGCTAAACATAGATATGATATGACGACATAAAGTAGAATTAGACACTAATCCACCTTCAGGTGGACTTTTATATCCTTGTCCATTCGGAACGACAAGATAATATGTCACTTACAAAATGGGTCACATAATCGCGTCACTTTCTAAAAGTTTGTACTTAGTAGAGTTTGTTTATTTAGTCAGCCTATTTCTATATTTGGTGTTCGGCTGAACGTAATCGAAACTTACAGAGTGTGTAGAGCTTACCGAACGAAACGAAAAGTAAAAATACGAGTTAACAGAAAAGCTTAATATTTAAATGCGGTATAACGTCGTAATCATGCTAGAGCGTTTGTTTGGAGATTTGACTGAGATGGCACCTCTTAAGCTCCAAACCCCTCATCTTGAGGGGAGATCTAAACCCCTTCAGTAGGCTATTTTTTCAGCACTTTTTTGCGTGACAGATCCTACATCTTCTCTTATCTTAGATCAAAACGTGTGCAATTCACACGTAGAAGTGAAACCTTCAAAAATTTTGGTTTCAAGGTAATGAGACGAATGTAAAATTTCGAGAAGAGGATAATAAATTGTAGGTTTTAGTAATGATCATAGTGATACAAAGTTAGATGATTATTTTACATGTTATTCGTGTATATTACATAGATTTGTTCAGACTCAGAGCTTACATTTTCGATAAATGATACAAGAGAACGTACACGTATACAAGACACCACGGTTGTTGTGATGCCTTTTCTCAAGCTTTGTACTACGCATGTGCGCACAAACACGTATTAACACACGTACAACTCTGAAGCCCAAGCTAACTCCCACTATGCCTTGGTAAACACGAGTGGAGGAGGTACGAAGCAGAGCAAAAAGAGAACCACGAACATAAGAAACACTATAATGATTCTTATCTCATTTTCTCCTACGTTAAATCTTATGAATTTATGTGTCTGTTCCTTTTTACTGTCGCTTTTTCGTTTCATCTACTTCCAAATCACAACGATGCTAAAGAAGTTTTCACTTTAAAAAAAATACTTTAAACATGCTTTCCTCGGTAACCGTTAGTTTGCGCCATCTGCTCATTTGAATTTTCTTATTTAGTTCGATAAGCTCTACACGCTCTATAAGTTTGGTCTACGTTCAACCGACCCGGTATATTTTCATAGGAATTTGAACTTGGAATCATATTGGTAGCAGACTGTCGGTCATCACGTAGCGTGATGTGTTTGTCTGTGGTCCAGGTCTGTGGCTATCGTATGCCGTTAATTGTGAACGAAATGTCGCAAAACCCCTTCGAAAAATGCTTAGCCTTATCTATATTTGGTTTCGTGGTACAGTTACAGTCAAACTTTATGGCGATGCCGAACGTAGGCATGAGTCGCGTCGCAGTAACCAGTGGAGCGTGGCATATATGACTGTACCTGCGCAAGCACGCTTAAAGCGTTGTATTCCGATCCGCCTTAAAGTTTGACGCGATCTATCTGTACCCGTCTATTTAATCTCATATTGTATTTGGATTTCAGTCGACTCGACGATAAGCCCGTCTTCAGTACACTCGTGATTTTTTCTGATTAAAACTTAATTATAGTTGTAGAAGAGAACTTTTGTAATATTTCCTTAAATATTTTCTTTCTTTTTTTGTTTGCCTTGCGCATGATCGTCTCAGACTTCCTAGTTACCATAAATTACATTTTCCTAAATAAGATCAAAATAGAATTTAAACTATCTCGTAAAAGGCTAATGAGGTGCGCGTTCGTCGCTATAATTTTGGTCATACGTGAAAAGACCGTTAACATGCAGAGTTATAGCTGTCACAGTACAATTTGTAATAAATCAGTATAATTACTATTGTGATATTTCACTTATCTATTTTAGTTATAATTTTATTTATCCAGTTAACACCTCGAATACGGTAGTTGACTAATTGACGACCGCTTAGCCTAGTGGGCAGCGACCCTGCCTGCGAAGCTGGAGGTCCCGGGTTCGAATCCCAGGTCGGGTCAGTATTTATATGATGAATATTAATACTGGCACCGGGTCTTGGTTGTTATATGTGTGTGGTGTCTTCGCTTGGTACCCAAAATACAAGCTAATGCTTAGTTTGGGGCCAAGACGTTGTTGTGATTGTGTGTGTTATTATTATTATTATTAATTTAAAAAAAAAAATTTTATATGAAAGAGTTTTCAATATAAACCATAACGCTGAAAGAATTTTAAAAATGAATCATTATTAACAAAGTTATGACTATTTAAAATGTCCTGTTAGATAGAGAAAGCAATTCCGCACGGCGTACCTTAGTCGGCGGACGTCACGCCATTTAAAATAATGTTAAATATCGTTTTGCAAGAAAGAGACAGCGATAAAATTTTAATAGCTTATAATTTCCATACTCTTCAACCGAATATGATTTTGTTTATAAATTTTGTTACCGTATAATGTAAATTTTTATATTTTTAATATTAGTCCAGCTACCGTATTCAAAGGTTGTCAAAAGTTTTTTTTTATATTACGCTTAGGGGCCGTCCATTAATCACGTGATCTTTTTTTAAGCATTTTTTAACCCCCCCTCCCCCTTGGTGATACATGGTGAGGTTTAAGACTACCCCCCACCCCCCATCCAACATCACGTGTATTATTAGTATCTACAAAAATTCTTAAATTTTTTAGAATATTTTAGAATATTATCTTACGGGTGTAAAGTATAATCTTATTTTATTCTGAAATTAAGGACCATGATGAAAATGTCTAGACAGAAAAGTAGCAGGTTGTTTGTGATTGGTATAAAAATAATGAACGAATGGTGTACACTACATGCCGCTTTTCGGTTTAAAAATAGCGCGTTTGAAAAAATAAATACACGTGATATCTTACTACACCCCTCTCCCCCCTTGTGACATTTAGTGATTTTTGTCAAATCCCTCCCCCCCCCTTACAAGCCTCACGTGATTAATGGACGGCCCCTTACGAAAAAATATATGAATTTAATATAGATCGTGGATAAACGACAAATAAACGCCAAGAAAAAAGAATAAGTAATTTAAACGTCGACAAAAATTGTAGGTACTATATAGTATAGAATTAATATAATAAATATAATAGAAAATACTATATAGTATAGAAGTAACGTTATTGCTATTTTAACGGTAATATATCTAAATAGTATCATTTCGCGAATAAAAATAAAGGACACCATAAGAGAACAACAAAATTATCTAGCCACCGATATTTTTTTAATAACTTATTACACTTATTATATATTTTAAATGTAGTCATATGAGGAAGCGACAAATATTGCACAATGTCCTTTGTCTCTTTCTTTCCTTTGGGTTCGACCGCATAGTCTCTCCATCTAATTTTAGCAGGGCTATAATGAATACAGATTACGGCTTTCTGTGTTATCTAAGCCGTAGTCTTACATTTATCTCGTTCGCACGCCTCTGCTATATTTCAGTGCCCTGTCGACTTTCAACGTCTGCATCTCGTCTGTTTTAAGACTGTTTTTATCTTTGTCAAGAATCAACAGATAACCTCATAGGCATAGACATCAGATAATCTAGACTGGGCATTGAAATAAATGTTAGAAGTAGGTACTAGAAGGTACTAACTCCACCGCCGATTTGTTACGTCGTGAACCATAGAAATTGCAACTACAATAATATAAGGCGTATGGAGTTATTTGTTAAAGAACGAAGTTCAGTATTGACCTACATTATTTGTTTAAAAATAAAAAGATTGCCCCTTAAGAAAATCAACATCAGTCGAAGACGTGTTGTTAAGACCACTATAGAATATAGAGATACTGCGTTGTGACTACAAAAATGTGACTAAAAAAAATACGCGCTGACCAAATATGGTGTAGGTATATTGAGTTGATGATTTGAAATATTCACTGTGACGTAGGTAGGTCAGTGTCGTTTTTGAGAAATCATTATATGACAAAAGAAATTTATTCGACCAATGTCATCTAACTATACCACATAAAACCATGTTAGGCTACTATCGTTTTGAAAATATTATTGCAATGTTAAAGTTTACATGTTTTAATTCATTTTTAGGGTTTTGAACCAAAAAGGTATCAACGGGAACTCTATTATTAAAGCTCTGCTGTCCGTCCGTCCATTCGTCCGTCTGTCACAGGGCTGTATTGTCTGAATTATAATGCCTGGACACTTGATTTTTTTATAGAATGTGTATTACTATGGCCGCTATAACAAATAACAAAATAAAATGAAATTACAAATATGGGGGGGGTCCCATACAAAAAACTTGTTTTTTTTTTCGTTTTTGGGGATTGGTGATTGTGCAATCATTGCTTACACTTGAAATTTTAATTAGGTAAATTAAAAAGGTAATTAAAATTCATGACAACAAATAATACAAATAAAATAAAGTTAAACATTAAAGGGGACCTCCATACAACATACGTATTTTAATTGACGTTTTTGTTGATTGTGAGATCATTTTTTACACTTGAAATTTTCATGGAGTAAATATGAAACGAGTTTTTTTTTAAATATTGTACGGTGGTACCGAACCCTTGGTGTACAAGCCCGATTCGCACTTGATCGGTTTTTTGTAATGCCTATATGTACATCTTAGATAAAGCCTGTGTTATTTTTGTTGATTATACGAAGTAATAACAATAACATCAAATAACACAATATATGTTTATATTTGGTTCAAGCACAGAATAATAAGTTCAAGCTGCTTTTGAAAAACAAATCTGCGCAAACAATTGACATGTGTTTGTTAGGTTTGTTATGTATTTATCATTGTATTTATTCTTCAGACATAGTCCGTGTCCGGACCTTTATTGTTTACAAAATCATATTCACTTTATTCTACATTTTAGGAATTATTCTATGCGTGAAACGGAACGTACAGCATTGATACGCTAGTTGTTAGGAGTCTCAAGTGGTGTAAGACTCCGAGCGTATAAGCGTTAGCAATGTCGAAAAAGATTTGCATGGAAAAATTCACATACATACAAATCTGCATACAAAATGTATACAAATCTTTGAGGCTGCCGTCTCTAGCGATATGACTTGGAACTCATGGCAGCAGTACATGCCACTTTTATACTCAAAGTTTCAAATTACTTCAATAAATCACTAAACTCTCGGGATCTCAATGCAAAATATGAAATACTTACATTATATAGTCGAGTTTAATATTTTTCTGTAATTGGATGTAAATATAATCTTAATTTGTAACTGGGTATTGTATCGTTCGTTTATGTTATATGTTGTTAGTTTCTATCACTGTTTATAATTTTTTTTTAATATAAGCATAAAATTGTGTAATTCTCTTCAGTTTCAAACGGAACGCGTGCAATACTGGCCGCTCGCTAGCAGCTGTCAAGTCAATGTCAAATTCAGAAACTCAAAAGTCAAGTTTGACATTTGTTTCTATGACGTTAGATCTTATAAATTTTGTGTTCCTAATATTGCCTTTGGAAAATAATATATTCTCTTCAAGTTAATATTCAATACAGTTTTCTACGTTATTAGATAATTCCGTAAGACTATTTATAATTTTTTTATATGTTCTTCTAGGTTATGTATTTTCACAGAGAAACTTCAGTTTACGTAATTTCTACCTACATTTTTATTTACTAAGCGTTGTAATTCATATTTACCTATTTTGTAGTTTAAAAATATATCGTGAATTTTCTCGAATCATATTGGCTTAGTCATTATTAATTGAAAAGTCATAATTATTTGGATTTGCTTGTATCCATAAAATTGGATTTGCAAGAGATGACTAATCAGTTTAAGACTTCCCTTGAACTAAAGTTGATTTAATTATATTTTGAACATTAAGTTCTGAAGAACTGATTGTTGTATTAAATTTTTATTTGCTATATATTTATAATGTAACAAGAAAAGTACTTTTGTCACATTTTAGTGCCTAATAATAAAAAAAATCTTTTTTTTTTGAGTTGCTTAGATAAAGATAATAAATTAATTCAAGGCGCCATAAGTCATTCATGGCTATTCTAATCTTTACCCAAAAATTCTTAATAAATTACAAAATAAAATAAAAAAACTTTTCTTCAAACAGAATAATAATATTTTTTTTTGTCAAATTATATGTATGTAATTAAAATTAACACACATATTTACCTAATCTCTTATTAGTTATTTTATAATTAAGTGGATAAAAGCCCAATTTTATGTTGTTTTTTATTGGCTTTTATACATTTAAATTGTGGGCTTGATTTATAAATTTTATGTTGGTTCTTATTCTCTATATTAAAATTAGTAAAAAACATAATTATCCTAATTTTATCATCTAAAGTAATAAATTGAGAACAGGGCGGACAGAAACACAGGTGGATGGAATGACGGCCACCATGTCTCACGTACAATGGTCCACATTAAGGACTAAGTGCGGAAACCACACCCACTGGATAGATAGATAGAACAAATGATAGATAGCATCCATAGGTATTGAGACGAGAATTAACATTTTTTTTTAAATTGTACACTACTGTTTTCTTGAGACTTTGCTTTCACCACTTCCACATTATGCATTTTTTAATGTTTGATCTACATTATGTCCAGTACACCAGCCCATTTATGCCCCACGGCAATGGCTTAGGGCTTGGAGCTTAATCCACCAGGCTGCTCCAGTGCGAGTTGGTGGATTTTAACAACTGCCATCTGTTGATGACACATTACTTAATAACCTACTTAATTACTACTAGCATATACACAACATTTCAAACATACCCAACAACACTTTCATTCACCAGTGCATACGATTGTCATTTTATATTTTTTTTTATCTACCTACCTTTTGTCTTTTAAATTTAATTTTATCTTTTATTATAAAGCATGCCCATTTTTTTTTTCTTAATATGTATTGTATCAATAGAAATGAATATCGTGTTTTTTATGTTTTTATTGATAAATTGCAAGATTGTTGAAATTGTATACTTGGGAGGACACTGGTTTCTAAAATACAGGCCCTGCCTAGTTTAGAAATCAGAGACCAAAAATTTTTGTATATTGCTTTTTTCTAATAAATAAATATTATTATTATTATTATAATAACCCATAATTCATACATAACACAAACCATCTTTTCAACATTTCCTTAGTGAAATCATGTGTTACTATAATTTATTATTGCTTAGGCTAAAAATACAGTGTAATACTTATCTACTCTAGATGTTGAATTAAATATATAATTTACATCAAAATTAGTTTAGTGATTCTCAAGTAACAAACTTTCAAACAAAAGTACAGAAAAATAGACAAAAAAAAGTATTTTGTCTTCAGAGCCACAATTTATGTCACATAAAGTAGTCACATATGTGATTTGTGACTCCCAGTCTTCGTGAAATTTACAATTTGTAAATTGACAAATAGTTATAAAAAATATTTTCATAATATTTTTTTGTTTTATAGGTTATTTGTAGTTTTGTAACAATGTAATTAAATAAGAAAATACCACCGTACTTCAATCAATTTCATACTAAAATATTGCTATTACCACTTTTACATTTAAGTGAATATTTTGGGACTCTAACGTCCTTCCCCATGTCACACCACATCAAAACCGCCGCTTTTTGATACTGCCCCGCTTTGACATGTGATGTAATTTATGAATGGCCCCTTAGTCGCTTATAATAATTGTTCTAAACAATATTTTCCATGTTCAGAGATCACTCCATTACAATATGTATTAGTGAAAATTTTAAATTATCTGTTACAATAACTTTTTTCCAATTTGGTTCCAGATACTACTTCAGGCAGTTTGAATCTCCTCACACCTTCATCAACAACAAGTCGCATCAGAGATTTTACGACCCGATTCCAAGAGAGAGCCGCATCGGCCAACGTCCAACCTAACAACAGACATCTCCTTGCTCAAGCCAGCTCGAACCCATCGCCAGCTTTAACACTAAGTAGTCCATCAAGAACACCAATCGACAATCCTACTATAAGAGTAGAAACGCCGAAAGATAATTTACTAAAACCACCTGGTAAAGTAATCTTCAATGATAATCAAAGTCATAGATCCAGAAGTCATCATAAAAAACGAGACGAGCTGCCACATAAAAAACCGAGCTACTTGAACCTAGCCTGCTCAGTCAACGGATACACCAACTTAACTACATACGATTCAAAACTGAGACAAGATATAAATAAGTCTCGAGAGGCTTCACCGATAAGGCCTATCACACACACCTATCAATACAAAAGTGACTTCAGCAACACTTTAGTTGTGCCAGTGCCAGTCAGTGTGAACAAGCTGCTGGTGCCCACCTTCGAGCCTCATGATATTAGAACTGATCTGACAGGAAAAGCGCCTATAAAGGCGCACACGGATCCATATTTAGCTTCATCGCCGTTACACGCATACATGGCAGCAGAGAATAAACAGTTGAAAAATGAATTTCTAGGGCCAAACATGACGTCCGCAACGAATAGACCGTATATCTCAAATGAGAGTAAAACTTTTGCGGCTTCTATGCTACACCAAAGTAAAACAGATGAAGTCGACCATTCTAAAGAAATGACCTTCAAGTCGAGTTACTCGGAAACAAATTTTCTAAGTCGACGATCAATAAACGGCCAAAAATCAGAATCGAGGTGCATGACATCGGAATCTTATACCATACACAACTCAAATGGAGTCTCGAAAAGTGTAGAAATCACAAAGGAGAATGGCGAGAAATTGACAAGCCCGATGAAAAGTTTTATTCAGCAGAGAGTTGAGAGACTTTACGGACCAGGGGCTTTAGCGCAAGGTTTCTTTAATCAGAAAAGGCACAAAACTAAAAGTCAGACAGATTTTGACGAGGCGACTGATTTGAAGATACTAACGGAAAAATCTTTAAACTGTCCAAACGAAAGACTTTCAACTCATTCGCTCAGTTCTAAAAGGTCAAGTGAATATTATGAACAAATTGAAAATTTGTATTCTAGTCCCAACGGGGAGTCTGATCTGTCACTACCTGTTTTGAGGCATTTGAGGCCTGAATTCAGGGCGCAGTTACCTATTTTATCTCCGAAAAAAATGACCAAAACTGATGTTTCGCCATCGAAACCCATTCAAGCAGCTGACATTCCAAAAACCCTAGAAAAGACTGAATTGAACGGTACAGAGCAGGATGGAAATAAAACTGATATTTTGACGAACGGTGTATCTGTGATAAATTTAGATGATTCCGGAAATAGTGTAACGGAGCCAGTGAATGGTGTAAAACAAGCTGTTAAAGACGCACATTACTTTTTGGAATTAGAGAAAAAAGAGACAGAGAGGCTGATTGCCCTCGCTGCTTCGGCTGACAAAGAGTTGGAAAGTTTACAGGTCTGTATAATCCTGACTCATAAACTGTCGGCCGAGGCCGTTTTTCTGATGTTTCGTATCGCGCATAGTGACATAATACGACAAATTTTAAAAACCTTAATAATATAGGCTTTATCCATTCCTCACTTAGTAAAATAGTTAATGAAATCAAAAGTTTGTAATATGTTAGTATTGATTATTTACTTGCTACGAATTGGGTTAGTATTTACAAATTCACATTTGTCATGTTAAGGACCCCTTTTTGATATAGGCCTCCACCAAATCATTCCATTCTTCCCAATCTTTAGCATACTAAAACAAGTGATATAGCAGCAATATCAGAAATGTCATCTACCCAACTCGTTCCAGACCACTCAGTTCTTTTTCCCTGCGATTCTAGTCATTTCATCACTCTATGGGTCTGTCCGTTTGTATGGCCGACCCATCACCATTCTACGAGTATGAGTACAAATTCGAAGGTACCTGTAACTTCCGTCTTAGATCTCTTGTTTATTTTTAAGATGTTTCACTCCTTCCTGACAGAGATCTGTAACCTACCGACCAACAGGCAGAATTAGGGCTCTTGCTCTTGTTTCGCTCTCTTGGTACACCATACCATAAGCCCATTGATGCCCCCTGCAGGGGCTTAGGCCTCCTCTTGGGATGAGGAGGCTTGGAGCTTAATCCACCCTGCTGCTCCAGTGTGGATTCGTGCATTTTAATGACTGCCATCTATCAAAAGCAACCGGTTTATGATATGGATCCTAAAAATTATGCATTTTACACATAGCTGTAATTGAAATTATTCTTGAGGTCCTGGCCATGACACTGGATTAGTTCTGGATTGGTTCCAGAAGGATCCGTACCTGGATAAAAAAAAATCTAGCAATTTATACATGTTAACTAAATATGGTTCTAGTAGGAACCAAACTGAGCTCGTAAAATTCAGGCTTTTGGAGGCACCTGTGTAATAAAATTATGTAGATTTGACAGTTCGCGTCATGCTCTTTGGAGATAGCATGAAATGGTTTTTTTATGAAAACATGACTACCATTGACGACCGCTTAGCCTAGTGGGCAGCGACCCTGCCTGCGAAGCTGGAGGTCCCGGGTTCGAATCCCAGGTTGGGTCAGTATTTATATGATGAATATTAATACTGGCACCGGGTCTTGGTTGTTATATGTATATGTGGTGTCTTCGCTTGGTACCCAAAATACAAGCTAATGCTTAGTTTGGAACCTAGACATTGTTGTGATTGTGTGTTATTATTATTATTATTCAGTGGGAGGTAAAGATGCTTTCAAGTGAGACAAAATGAGACATCATGTGACGAAACGAGACGGCTATTACGAAACGTCATGATTGAGAGTCAAATTCGCTTCTCGTTCTACCTCCACCAAACTTACTTTGTGCTTGTTCTATAAGGAACTGCACTTTAATTCCATTTAATAAAATTATATAAACTTAAATCACTAACACAAAATAAAATGTTCACTTCTTACTCTCTATATATTTTAATATCTTTCTAATCATACGACATGGCATATGGCATACCATACGCATAGTGTTATTCTTATTTTAGACTGAATGTTTTGCGTACTTTTAACGTGTAAAAGGTATTTAATTTCCAAGTGCTTTTTTTTGGAAATACCACAAACCCGTCAGTGAATTTTTAGAATAAATACCGTTCTGGAACACTATAAAGGAATTTACATACAAACTTAAGAGGGAGCTGCACGCGTGAACGCCCACGCAAACGCTTTTAAACCCTTACACCGTCAAAATACAATACGCATTTCAATCTTATATTTTGAATTATTGTAACATTTGAGTTAGAACGAGGTTTGCGTGCAGAGCTTACCGAACAAGAAGTTCCAAATGAACATGTTTAAAGTTTTTTTTACCTTCTTTTTTAACTTTTTGTTTGGTTCGTTAAGCTCTACGCGTTCTATAAGTTTGGACTACGTTCATACGCTCATCCCGTATAAAGCCAAAACTCTGAATTTTTTATAAAAACATCCTAATTATAGAAATTTCGACTATTATGAATTTTTTATAATTTTGGAGTTTCGACTATTACCCAGTGTAATTCGGATGTTTATATACATTTCGAAGTTTGGTTCAATCACCACCCGTGACATGAACATGTCTAATTGTTCCGTGTCTGGGTGTAAAATATCAATATTGGTATAATAAAGAATATTTAAGTATGTATATCAGTTGTCTGATACCCATAATACATGCTTTGCTTAGTTTGGGCCTAGAAGGCGATGTGTGGAATGTCCCATGTATTATTATTATCATACAAATCTAGTTTTTACTCATCTGTGACTGTAATTCAAAACCAAAATTACAATGCGTATTAACGTCGTAATAAAAAAATGCGTTTAAGAACGTTTGTATGGGCGTTCACGCGTCCAGCCCGTTCTTAAGCATCTTTCACAAACTTGTGTCATATAATCAGGGATTTGTCAGTGAAGTACAAACATAAGTATTTTGGTTACATTATGAAAATTCAACATCAGATGACATTCATGTGACACTTATGCAAACGCTTGTCCTCTTTGATATGCTAATTAGGAAAATATTTTCGTCATTGAGTTTCATAACGTATCGCGTCACCTTCGTATATTTTCTTTACGATTTCTATTTTTTTTTTTTTGTCGGAATACTGTGACTAATGATGTGACAGAATTTAAATATACGTGAAATATGAATTGAATTTATTCAAAATGTTAATATTATTATTTGCCATCGTTAAAATCCACCAGCTGTAGCAGCGTAGTGGATTAAGCTCGAAACATTCTCATCTCGACAGGGTAGGCTTAAGTGGTGGATTAAGTTCCAAGTACACTCATCTCGAAGGGAGACCTAAGCCCCTACTGTCCCGGCATATTGGGCTGATATGCTATTTATAGATTAAGTACTCATTACAAGAAGCTATAAATTTTGTAAACAAATACCCGGTTCACAATTATTTTTCGAACTCTTAAAAATGTGTGAATCTTGAATTATATTATATGGTCAACATATACAAATAACTTTTATTTACAAAGATAACATAACTTCATAAGTAAAATTTTCGTTTTTTTACTTAGAAAATTAATTTAAAATTAACAATTAAATCGTTTAAAAGTAAATGTAATTAATCTTTAAAACTCTTACTTTAAGTTAGAAATATTAAAAACTTATTGAATTAATCTATAATTTTTTTTTGTTTTCAAATATTAAAATACAAATGTTATTGCCCAATAGCTATGGCTTCAATATAGTATAGATTAATAATAATTGCTTTTTGTTTTCTACATAATATAACTAGGCATACAACAATGTTACAGAATGAAAATGTGAGCGAGGAAGTGTTGGGATTGCTCCGAGCCGCGTCTGGCAAAGCTCGGTTACTGGCCACGCAGAAGATGCAGCAGTTTCAAGGTACACTCATTTTCATGATTACCACCGAGCTGTGAAATATATATCTCAATAGTCTCTTCATATATGAAATAATCTCTCTTCAAATACCTTAACTCCAACAATATTAAATTATAACCTATAAATATATTATCAATATTGCAATTATGTAATAAAATTATTATCTTATACACAAAAATACAATCCTTATAATTGTATATCTTCACTTCATCAGCCAATTTTCACCCCACTGCAGGGGCTTAGGCCTCCCCCAGGGTGAGGGGGGCTTGGAGGTTAAATCCACCACACTGCTCCACTGCGGGTTGGGGATAGTAACGACCGCCATTTATTGACAGCGCCCGGGACCGACTGCTTAACGTGCTTTCCGAGGCGCGGAGTCAGTGATAGTTAATGTACTTAAGTTAGAAAAAACTCATTGGTACAAGCCCTGATTCGAACCATGGCCCTATGGCCTTATAAATTTGGGACAGGTTCGTTTTGCTTTGGGCTATCACGACACTTGTATATCTAATAAATAACAATATATCCGATTACTCTTGCCAAACATGTATTTTATCCTCTATCATCCCCTCAGGAATTTAAATCTCTAACTCTTTGAATCTTAGCCTAAAGTTTCTCTAATACCTATAGTATAAACTGATACAAAAAATCTAATACCTCCCAAACTTGAAACCACAAGAAAATTCAAATTAAAACCCAATCAAACGCCTAACCAATCTGCAAATTTCCTCACACTTCAACTCCACTTCAAGCTATTGCAACAATTACAGCAAACAGAATACCTCCATACAACTAGACACTGGCAGAATTATCAAAATCAAGATGGTAGCCATTAATAAAAGAAGAAGAAGAATTTATATTTCCTGGGCCTACATCTCCCCAGGTGCTAAAACTTACTAGAAGGGACATTAGAATAAATTATGCGTGTATTACAAAATGGAAGTATTTGTCAAATATGGAAGAAAAAAACTGGCCAAGTGCTAGTTGGACTTGCACACTGAAAAGGACCCCCCTTAATTCTCAACTTTATTTAACTTAAAACTTAACAGTTTCCATCGGTTTTTTTGTTTTTGAAAATAATGAACCGTAAATTCAATATTACTGTGACTTTAAAAAAAAACGTACCACCTTAGGGAGATCCTTTCTCAAGACCCTGCAAATTTTGGTTCCAATTCATACACATTTCAGGGGTGGAAACAGTCACGGCCCGCAAGCGGTTTCGATGGTTATTTTAAAGGTATTTTTTTGGGAATTTCCTCTTGTTATTTCTGTCACTCAGGAATAGGTCGGGGAAGAGAGACTGAAACGGAGATAGCAATGCCAATTCGAAGCCGCGGTTTGAAAGACTATCCCCTTAAGGGGACTCTACAACCATGCAGATTTGTTATTTAAATAATTACTAACAGTTTAAAACGCTTTGCTAATTACGTTGTCTTTTATTTCTAACATGAACTTACTCAATTCTTGTATATTTTTAAAGGCCTATGCTACAATAACATCAATGAGCGCACCGGGGAGCCTTTCCCTACGACCTTAGAAGACCTACAAGGCTTTTGGGACATGGTGTGTCTGCAAGTGCAAAATGTGGACGCGCTCTATGAGCACATATCTCGTTTGAAAGAAAATGGATGGCGAGAGGTGAGATGTACAGGGTACTTAATTGACTTCACTGACCGATTAGCCGAGTGGTTAGAAATTCTAACTGTAAAGCCAAGGGTTGCGGATTGGAATCCCGTCTGAGACAAATATTTGTGTCTGTGAATATGTCTATTTGTCCTGTGTCTGTGTGATGAAATTATCTATATTTTGTATGTATAATAAAAAAGATATTTAAGTATGTATACTAGTTGTCTAGTACCTCATAATACAAGCATAGTGCTTGCTTACTTTGGGACTAGATGGCGCTGTGTTGGATCTCCTAAGGATTATTCTTATTCATTTGATGAAGTTAAATGAAAGATTAAAAAAATGTCAAAAGATGGTATATGGATGTCCACACTTTTCTGTCCTATCTCTGTTTCCAATAAAATTATGCAACAGTATGAATATTTCTTCTGACAAAGTTATCAACAACAAAGTCGATGTCTATAAATAAAACGGAAAGTTTTTTTTAAAATATTCAACTTAATTAATAGAAACTGGCAACCCACAAGCAATCTTTTTTTTATATAATAGTACCTGAGACATCCCATACAGCGCCATCTAGTCCCAAACTAAGCTAAGCTTGTATCATGAGTACCAGACAACTGATTTACATACTTAAATATTGTTTATAATACAAATTTATTTATTTCAACTTCAATGTTACATAAAAGAAATAATGAGAAAACAACAGACGAAATGTCAAAAAAGACGACATACATGTATATATATTTTACACCCAGACACGGAACAAATAGACAAGTTCATGCATACAAATATTTGTCCCGGGCGGAAATCGAACCTGCGATCCTTGGCTCCGCAGTTAGGATCTCTAACCACTAGGCCGATCGGTCAGTCGTTTTTACCATCTACAATTGTAAAACGAAACTGAGATTCTGTCAGGTACACGAGTTAAACGTTTAGTTTTTTTTTTTTGAGGGATTTTCGTGGTTTTTGTCGTTCAGTGTTGTATTTTGCGTATTAATTCTTTTTCTCTTTTATTAAGAATAGTCCTTTATTTTTAAGTTTACTTGTGGTCCTACGCTCGGCGTTGCTTAAAACTAACAAGCTTTTGCTTTTTGCTGTGAAAGTATTTAAATTTCCCGTGCGCGAATATTTCTATTTATTTTCGTATTTGTCGTTTTCACTTTTATAGATCGGGAGCCATCGTCTCGGGTAAACAACTGTCTATGTACACACCAACTCTTGAAATATCTCCGTGCTAAAATCTCGTCGTTTTATTGCTCTGTTACTACGTGATGAAAGTACAAGGAAACACACAACTCTTTTTCACATCTATAATACACTAACGTGTATATATTGTATTCCAGATAACACCAACTCCTACGCGGCCGCCGCCCACCGCGCAAGCTACGCCGCGAGTCGCACGTGTCACGCGCACCGCCACGCCCGCCAATGAGAAGGCGCGACTGGCCGCCGAGAAACGGGACGCAGACAGACGCGCCATGTTGGAACACAGGAGGTAATCGCAACTCGATCCTAACGGGTAGTCCAAGCAAAGTTGAGACGGGCTACACATTGAATTGACTGACCGATTGGCCGAGTGGTTAGAGACCCTAACTGCGGAACCAAAGGTCGCGGGTTCGATTCCCGCCTGGGACAAATATTTGTGTGCATGAACCTGTCTATTTGTTCTATATCTGGGTGTTAAATATCTATATGTTTATAGTCTATGTTAAATTATTTAAAATAAATTATATGTTTAATTATGTATATCAGTTGTCTAGTAGCCATAATACAAGCACAATACTCGCTTACTTTGGGTTTAGATGGCGCTGCTTAGTATTATTCAAAAAGCGCTTATTTATATAAGTGACCAGCCTTCCTTGTTCTAGTTATGAAAATAACAGAGATATTGAGTTAATTAGTTTTATTAGTCAAGGTTGAGACCGCGTATTCTTTGTTTTGACAGAGACAAGATTGTTTAACAACTGCATAATCCAATGAATCACATATGATACACCACAGCTAACATAATATCTTGAATAATATAGAATATTACAATTTGGTAATATGTTGCCAAATTTTTTCACGCGCTAAGACTGCGTTACGAAAATATGCGATTCAGCCTTCGCTTTCTTTGTCCTCGCACAGTATGTTCTTCTTAGAGATAATACAAGAGTAGACAAACCAGTCTGCAATGCGGGTGTCAACAGAAAGAGACAGAAAATAAGAGTGCCTTGATCTATACTATGGTACAATTATTTTCCAACCTTTTTTCTCCCATGACCAACCGTTACATACGGAGCTTTATGGAGCTTGCCTGCTGTAGTTATATAATAATAATAATGACGTAGGTATATTATATCACAACTACGTCCCAAACTAAGCATTAGCTTTTGTTTTGGGTGTCAAGCGAATACATCACATACATGCAACAATCAAGACCCAGTACCAGCATTAATATTCATCATATAAATACTTACTCGACCTGGGGTTCGAACCCAGGACCTCCAGCTTCGTAGGCAGGGTCGCTATCCACCAGGCTAAGCGGTATCTCTATGATAATTCTGTAAGTTTGTTTTCTATGCACGGCTGTGTTCAAATAGCAGCAGGAGATCGGAAACGTGTGGTGTGTGTAAATTGGTATTGACCAAAGCATGTGTCGAAGCGAGACAACTAGTCATTAACTCCCGCAAAACTAAAATGACCTAAGTCGCAATACATATTTTTGCTTATAATTATAATTTCTAATAACTTATACATAGTATAATAGATTTAATATATTAGTAAGACTTAAACGAGCCTATTACAATATCGTAAGCGGAAAACGCGACAGAAAGTATGCGGCGAAGTGTGGTACTCAACACGAACGGCGACAGCAATTCACGGTAAGGGGAAATAGAGAGTTGGATCGACATTGTTTTTGATAATTTTTCCTTATTAAAATTAATATTGTACTGGACGTCTAACAAACGCTGTTGCCAAACGCGCCTCATCAACAACACTTGATTTAAGTGTAGTTCTGGTAATGCAACATAAGCTTAGTCTGTTTTCCAGACCCATAGATATGGGTTTAATTAATACCTGCTTTTACAGACGCGTGTCACGGGAGAAGCAACTTGCGGCAAAATCAGCCAGCGCGTCCAGGGAGCCGGCCATCAATATCCCCGTAGAGGGAGCACAGGTCAGATTCTAGTAGGCACTAGTCCACTCGCAGTAACCAGTTAAAGGTGTCAGCGGGACGCAGTGGAGCGAAGGGGTAGTGCGTTCCTCCCGCAAAGCCCGCAGCGCCGTTGTATAGGGCCGCCATAAAGTATGAGGTCAACTATAACTGGATGTTAATTTAAAACTGACGAGTAAAAACCTGTTTGACTTTGTGCTGGTTATAGTTAAAAATATATTATTAAACTAGCTTTCCGCCCGCGGGCTTCGCTCGCGTTGACCACAGTTGTACTGGGCTAGGTAATGGAACGCGACGCTCCAGAAAATTGTAACACTTTCTAGAACATTCTGAAACTCAACTGCCTAAGAAATCTCTATACCTAATTTCATAAAAATCTATTTAGTCATTTTAGCATGAAGAATAGCTATCCCACAAGTCGGTCTTAAAATCAGTCAGGTGTTTTGGAAATTAATTGGAACAGACAGATAGACTAACAGACACTATGATTTTCTATATGTAGGTATATATAAAAAAATTGCTTTTCACTCTTGACAACGCCTTCTTTATATTTGCAAAATTTTAGTAAAATCGGATCAGCTGTTTCGACAATTAGGCCTAACAAACATACAGACAAACACACAGACAAAAACCAACTTGTGTCACTCCTGGTAACCTCCTTTTTATGTCTGCGAAGATTCATAGAGGTGGTTTAGTCGTTTTGGAGATAAGCCGGAACAAAAAGACAGACTGACAGCCACACGGACAAAAAGTTTCCTATATAACTCTTGACAACCTATTTTTAATGTCTGCGTAGTTGCATTAAAATCTTAAGTTCAGCTTGAACTATATAGACAGACAGACAGACAAACGAACGAACGAACAAACAAACATACTAACAAAAAGTAGCGTATATCACTCCTCTCACCCGTCTTTTTACGTCTGCGAAGTTTCATGAAAATTGATTAAAATGTTTTAGAGTTTAGCTCAAAAGACAGAAAGACGGCCAGACAGACAATCAAAAAGTATTGTATGTCACTACAGACAATCTTTTAATCACATCTTTGAAGTTTCATTAAAATCGGTTTAGCCGTTTCGGAGATTAGCTCGAATAGACGGACAGACAGACAGACAGGCAGATAAAAAAATTTGGTCATGTGATCACATAGATCTCGTCAAAACATCAAGTTTGAGTACAAACACGATAGGTCTGCGATTGATGGTTTCGAAAATATAAGCATTTAAAAATGTGGTTTCGTGATCACATAGATCTCGTCAAAACATCAAGTTTGAGTACCAACACGATAGGTCTGCGATTGATGGTTTCGAAAATATAAGCATTTAAAAATGTGGTTTCGTGATCACATAGATCTCGTCAAAACATCAAGTTTGAGTACCAACACGATAGGTCTGCGATTGATGGTTTCGAAAATATAAGCATTTAAAAATGTGGTCACGTGGTCCAAGTCACTCCCAACAATACCCTCTGCACGTCTGCCAAGTTTCATTGAAATCGGTTCAGCCGTTTCGGAGATCAACTCAGACAGACAGACGGACAGACAGACAAAAAGCAACCTATGTCACTCCCAACAATACCCTCTGCATGTCTGCCAAGTTTCATTGAAATCGGTTCAGCCGTTTCGGAGATCAACTCAAACAGACAGACAGACAGACAAAAAGTAGCCTATGTCACCCGCGGTAATGCCCTCTGCACGTCTGCAAAGTTTCATTGAAATCCGTTCAGCCGTTTCGGAGATTAGCCGGAACAGACAGACAGACAGACACTTCAATTTTATTAATATAGATTTACCTATCGTAATAGTGGCTACGATTAAAAATAAGCTGTGTAGTGCATGCCCACTACTGGGCGTATGTTGAGTCGTGGCAATTTTGGCGTTGCTCTTATTTAAGTAGCTCAGCGAAAGAGTGGCCTGAGCTTATTCAACATCATATGAATTTTCCATTGCACCAGCCCAGTATGCCCCACTCTAGGGGCTTAGGTCTCATCTAGGATGAGGGGCTTGGAGCTTAATCCACCACGATGCTCCAGTGCGGGTTGGTGGATTTTAACGACTGCCAACTGTTGATGGCACCCGGGATCGACGGCTTAACGTGCTCTCCGAGGTATGGAATCAGTGATAGTTATGTACTTAAGTCAGAAAAATTAATTTGTACACGCTCGAATTCGAACCACGGCCGCACGGCCTTTTAAACTCGAAACAGGTTCGTTGCGCTCGGGCTATCACGACACTAAAATATGGATATAACGAGCAAATTTATTTTTATTTTTGTTTATTGTGTGATTGTATCTTTTTTGCAGGAAGTGGAAATATTCGTCGGCAAGAGTCAAATGCCGCCAAAATTAGCTGCCACGGGCGACGATGAATCACGCAACGGTAGCTGATTTGAAAATTACTATCAAAAACACCGCTAAATTATTTATAGTAAGACGCACGATGAGGTTTTGTCTTTGTCGTCTGACTACACTAGCCCTGTTGTAGTATAGAGACACTAAATTTGTTTTTGGTATTACGGGTGGCTAGTGTTGCGATATTTCTTCTAAATTCTACCGAGTCGTGAGAAAAACAATGTAAGTAGTTAGACATATACAGCTTGTGCATTCACTAGAAAGTTTCTACACCAATAACTAAATAAAAAAACCGGTAAGTCATGATTGCAAAATAATTTTTTTTAATGTCATATAACTACAAATCAAAAATTTTCGGATTTTTCCTTTACTTTAGCTCTCAGATCTTGCTTATTGTCAAATCATGATTCTAGGTCAATAGGACATACCATATAGGTTTCGATTTATTTGCGAGGGTCAAAATACGCAGCTTAATTACGTTGACTTTGAATCTTGAATTTATTACAGCTCCAAGGGACCGTAGACCTTTTTTGATATTAATTTCAACTTGATACCTCCACGCGTTCCTGAGAACAAGGGTCTTGACAAACAGACGGACAGACAACAAAGTGACCCTATAAAAGTTCTTATTTGCGTTTTGATGTACGAAACCCTAAAAAAGTACGAAATTATTAAAGTTAACTTTTTATGAACATATTCATACGTTCGGGGCCAACCAAGTTATTAGTCCATCAGTGAGGGCAGGGGGGGATAAGGACGTCGCACGCTACAACGTCCGATTCGTTGTCATCACGTATAGCATCATGCATTGATCGTTACCGCTCTGAATTGCCTGCGAATGTCTGGATGTGCAGGTGGCGCAAGTACCGCCACACGTGTAGCTAGGGATAGTAGTGGTCGCACGCGCGAGCGAGTAGCGCGAGCTATCCGACCTCTCCCTTCTTCTCCTTCTTATGCTACTGCGACGCTTTCTGTAAATAACTTCACAGCGGCAAAGATCCGTGCGTGAATATTGTACGAAACTTTCTACCTCAGCATCGAAGACATTCTAGAGAAATATGATAATAAAAAGGAATAAAACTAGAATACTCGCAGTGGAATACTTTCTCCATAAAATGTAAAAAGTACAGACTTGATAAAATACAACGAATCATGAACAATATAGGTTTGACAACCATAATCAAAATTGATAGTAAGTTTGTAAAAAGTAAAATAATTTAAAAAAAATCCATCGTGTGTCTTACAGAAGAAAAATTTATAGTGATTTCAATCTTTCATAATGAAAATCACTAATCGAAATATATCGTTGCAATACATAAAACAATTTAATTTCTTCTAAAATAGCTATTCATTGTTTTTTATATGATATAAACATACTTTATAAAAATATTTGAAACAAATAAAGTATTGGCGTTAAAAACTTTAAGTTGACAATACCATATACTATAGTATTTACATATGTATTTAATTATTTTAAAATTCTCATACCATACCATCAGCCCATTAATGCCCCACTGCAGGGGCTTAGGCCTCTCCTCGGGATGAGGGGACTTGGAGCTCAATCCGCCATGCTGCTCCGATGTGGGTCGGTGGATTGTAACGACTGCCATCTATTGACGGTAAAATTTTAGTGAAAAGTATTATTTCAATCTGCATGAAGTGCATTTATTTTATACTCTCTAAGAAATGCTAATTAATTAGGTCATGAGTTAGGTTTTTCGGTTAATATTTTGTTTGACTCCATATTGAGCTACACGGTTGATACAGTGATACACATCAACGATATACCGTCGGCAGAAATCCCTTATAGGTTTTTAATATTGCAACGATGTAGAAAAGATATATTTATAGCATTACATATAAAAATATGTTATTGTATATCAGTTGTATAATGTATATAATGTAATTGGTAAATTAAAATCGTATTTGTTATATTTCTATGCGGATCCATGGAATAAGTATTGCGTCCATAATTGTAATAGATTCCAATAAGTACAGCCGTAGGAGAAAGACGATAGACTTATTGTCCGGAGGTCGTTCAAGTATTACTTGAGCGTTTTTAGGTGACATGACTTTGTAATGATTATTTACTGCAATGGCGTTATTGAAATTTTTATTGAGAAGTAAAATCGATGCAAAATATTTTAACCCAGAAAGACCTTTCAAGCACTTCCTGATAGTCAGAAATTGTTATTGATTCGGATACAGTACAGCAAAAAAGAGTAGCCAATAACTAATATCCCTACTGTCGTCTATCTGACAACCCGAATACTTTGTATATTATTTCCCTCGCATCATCACAAATAGTTTTATTCACTTAAACTTTCCGAACCCACCTATTTATCATAAAAACTTAGGGTAAAACTTAGGGCTTGTAACAATTGAGATCAGTATTGCCAGGTGGGACGTCAATTAGTTTCCAAAAAAATTTTGAGTGTTTTTTGCTGTGCTGTACTCAATTCCACTGAGAAGAACTGCAATAAGCTGATTAGAAAGAGTTTTCAAATCACTATCAAAGAATAAGTTTACAAAACGAAGGTACAATTAATTGGCTCCGAATGTTGGTGAGTTGGATATGACTCCGACTCATTTTCCACAAGAATAATCAGTGTTGACGCATACAACACTAGTTTTTTAATTTTCAAATACAAATTCAGCATAATCCGAGCCGGAGCCAAACTGGTGGTATATTGCGAATTTTAGGGTTTACTCCAATGGGCATTGATCAAAAATTTTGGCATTTCTTATTGAATACTTTTTTATTTTATTTTATTTGGGAAACATACAGTGATACATAACAAAAATAATAGAAAATAATTATTGAAAATATGGACAATCTGGAGTGTTTTAGTATTTGTTTTTGTTAAAAAATTTATAGCTGATGATGTCCATACTATTAATTGTAGCTACAATGCGCTATGTATTGCATTTGTTGATTTTAAAACTTCTTTTTTTTAAGATATAGACAAACTGGAGTATTTTAGTATTATTTTTAAATTTTATGTATGGATTTTAAAAGAATAGATTGTTAAAGTTTATAGCTGATGTCACTAACTACTAATTGTAACTACGATGCTGTACGTATTTCATTTGTTCATTTGAATAGTTTTTTGGGAAAATACGGACAATTAAATTAAATACGGACAATTAAATTAAAATTAAATTTTATGTATGAATTTTCAAGAAATGATTATTAAAAATGTATAGACGTCGCTACGGTGCTGTACGTATTGCATTTGTTCATTTGAAATTTTTTTAATGAAAATATGGACAATTCGGAGTATTTTAGTATTATTTTTAAATTTTATGTATGAATTTTCAAGAAATAATTGATTATTTAAAATGTATAGCTGACGACGTCGCTACGGTGCTGTACGTATTGAATTTGTTCATTTGAATATTTTTTTTTAGAATGGAATAGAAAATATAACGTTTTACGCCTAAGACGGTAGGACATCCATATAGTTTACACAGTGGCAGGCATGTGGCTAGGACAGTTTTCGCGCCGCGTCTCTAGAGGTAGCATGAAATGTTTGAATGAAAACTCGTTGGCTAATTGATATGGAGGCAAATATAAGCGTTCGGGAGTGAAAAAACTAAACTCCGAAGTGTGACAAAATGAGGCATCTGTCATAAAATCTTGATTGAGGGTTAAAATCTCTCCTTTGATGTCACGGAACTTATTTCATGCTTGCTCCATGAGGGGCGGCACGCCACGGGCAGGAGCCACCATCCTGAAAGCAAGATTATAATTAAACAAAACATTTCTTGAATGAAACCACTGTATACCGTTCTAAGACTACGTACATAATTTTAGAGTGCGTCGCTACCTTGTTACGTATGCGATCAGGCAAAACGGAACAGTTCGAACTTTGAACTATATAGTTAAGTTTCATCTGTTAAACTCGTTCTGTTGACGTCCCCGTCCTCTGTCTCATATTGCAATCATTTTAATTAAACTTAACTGTTCCGTTCTGCTTGTGCGCCGCTGTAATATACTTTACTGGAATGAACTATTTTGAGCTTATAGTGTTTGATGTTTTATTTTGAAAGTTCATTGTTGTGACTGTAGTTATTTGTTTTGTTTGATAAAGGATCAAAAATTTGTTGTTCGCGTGATCAAAGTACGATTTTAATATTTATTGATAGGATCAAAATTTCGTGAAGGGCGGCCCGTGGTCCCACCGATTTGACCTACTGGTAACCACGGTATACCACTATGCACCGATGGTCCTACTGGACCTAAACCTGAGCATAAAATTATTTTGGATGTGTTATACCACAGTGGTATACCGTAGTCCTACCAGTAGTTCAAATCGGTGGGACCACGGGCTCTTCACCCAAAATTTGTATGATCAATTGGTGACTTCTAAGTATTCATTGATTATAAGTTATATCTGAAAGAACTTAACAATTTAAAACAAAAGCCGCCAAGTATTTCAAAACAGTTTTCATGTACAATCGAATATTTATAAAGTCAACATGAAACATACTGTACATAGCAGAAATTTAAATTACTTTAGTAATATTCCAGCAATTTGGAAAGTCTACAGAAGTTTTGCTTCTTTAAGAAAACCCTCAAACTGTGTCAATACGACAAGTAATTAAACTTCAAAAAAAAAAAAATTACCAGTTTCATTGACTAGTACCGAGAAATTTACAACGCACCATTGTGCCAAATAAAATATTTAACATCCATCCTTTTGAAAAATTTAATAAGTTTTTTTAATCATTTTTATACACGCAATAAGTGTCAAACGCTTAGCAATCCCGCGTGAATAAAAAAACTATTTAAAAATGGCGGCCTTTGTTTTTGCCTCTCGGTGTACAGTCATAAGTGCGAGTGAGACGTAGAATCTGTTTCATACTCTGGCCGCCATATTGAATTATTTCTTTATTTGCGCGGGATATATGGAAATAAGTCTATTGGAGATAGTGGTGACTTAATCTGCTGTTAAACTTTTGTATGTATATATTTTGAAGTAGCATTAGAATGCACTTGGTGGACTGACTGTATCTACATTATCTTTGGCTTCGTAATTCATAAATTCCGAAAACCGGGTTTTATTTTTTTATTTATTATATTATATATATAATTTATTTAATTATATATGATATGTATTTATTTATTTTCTATTATAAAACCTATTTAAAAAAAAAGTATTTAATTTATTTTCAACATTAAAATGTAATCATGGAAAATTAGATAATAATGAATATTATTTAATGCTCAATTTTAAATTTCTTTAATCACAATTGATTAGAACACATATTTACATATTATTATTTGACTATTATATTAAAGAATATAATGTAATCTATCATTTTATACTAAAAAAGCGAAATCTCCCAAAAAAAAACATTGAAAACAATTTATTTGAAAATACCCACAACTCTTTTTATTTTAATTATATGATTTTGATTTAATAAAAATCAATTCCTGTTCATGGTGTAATAATGTCTATACTGTTAAATGCGTCTCACAAACTTAATTAAAAAGTTATAATCTTAGATAGCATAATAACCAAGATGGAGCGTTTCATACATCGAACGATTGAAAACGTGACCAAAATGTCAGACTCGTTGATCACAAAGACCATACGTCAGTCATTGTTTTAAACACATTTTTGTTAGATTACACAAGAAATATAATTTCAAAATCTTTATTTTTTTCCACTACGTATTTCATATATGGGTCGCACGCAATTTTACTTAACAGCAAATTTAAAAAAAAAAAACATCAAATTGTTTGTATATGCTCAGTGTATTTATCTTGTTGTCACATCTCTATGCTCATCCATGGTTATAACGCGCAAGTTAATACTGTTACGGGCTATCGGTCCAGATATATGGGATGCACTAAAACACTGATTTATCCGAACTTTACTATGATACAAAATCACGAACTGGTTTAATAACAATTCACACGGTACACAAATTACACCGTTGTCGCACTTTCTACTTCGCAGTTAATCTAACATCACATACACCTCCAGAATATCCCCACCAACAGGCATCGCGAATATTCCATTCTCGAATGTTCTATTTAAAGATTACAATCCTCTATTTTAGCAAGAGAATGTTCTATGCTTTGACAAAATGCGCCTTTATATTCAAATAACCAAGCGCGCTTGTTCGTTTTGTCAAAGGCTGCCTCCAAAATGATTTAATAAATTCGTGGAATTATTTTTTTTATCTCGATGTTTCTGTCTTTATGAATAGATATCGACGTTCTTCTATATGTAGAAGTCACAATACTGTTGAAGTTTTTTGACAAAATCTACTTGTTTTTTTTTATTGTTTTCATTTTTTTAGTGTTTTCGTTATTAATAATAGTTCACACCTTGCAGTAATCGTCGACCATAGACTACAGGAAATGAGATAGTGTCATCGCTGCTCTTTATGCTGCGGTCATACTTATTATAGTGTATATAATTAGACCAAGCGCTCGTATCACGTTTAGACTACTTTTTTAGAATTCCGTACCCGATGGGTAACAACGGAACCCCATTACTAAAGCTCCGCTGTCCGTCTGGATTTTCACATAGTGTTATTGCCGCCATAACAACTAGCAATAAAAATAAAATAAAATTGAAAATTAAAGGGGGTCCCCAAATAAGAACCGTGTTTTTTTTTTAATGTTGTACGGTGGTACGGAACCCTTTGTATGCGAGGCCAACTCGCACTTGGTAGGGTTTTTTTTGCATGAGATGCTTGCTAGGGTTTCTTCGTACATAAAAAATTTCAAAAAAAGTGACTCGGGATTGAATATGAAAATCAAAATTTTGTAATTTTGAGCTGTTTTTAATTTTTTTTTAGTATTTTGAAATTTATATGCGTTTTCGTGCTATTTGACGGTCAGTAACTATACCTACACACATTAACATATGTAGCCGCCATTTTATTTCTCTACTCGTATATATGACCTAACTCGGATTAGTAGGACGCGGTCTTTTTACTGTTTGGCCGCCATCATCCGAGTAAGCTTAGCACTTTTACGATGTGTTTCAATCATCGATATTCGTTAGCGACGGCGTAAAAGATTTGTATGACAATAAAATCGTTAGTTCTTCTCAGTACCGCTAGCGGCGCTGTACCAGTTTACCATTTAAATCTCTTAAGCCGTCGCTAGCGAATAAAGAACATTAAACTCGTGGTAGCATTGCAGCAGTGCAACCGACAACCAGCAGCTGGTTGTCTAGACAACCAGCAGTTGGCTGTCGGTTGGCTCATCAATAGAAGCGTTCAAATAGATATCGGCTTTCGGGCTGAAAACACATGATAGTGTTGCCACGGCTTTAGTTTGTAAATGCAGCCTTTATAATGCTATGCGTGATTCGTTCCATTATTCGATGAGATTTTTATGAAATTAATTGATTGTTACCAAGATATCAAATATTGTAATGCTTACATAATTTAATCGAATTGAATATGAAATGCATAATAATTTTCATTAACGTGTATATAAGAAATTAATGGCCTAATATTTTAATAGCATGTCTAACAGAATAGTTATGCTTATGGAATAAGTTTTTGTTTTATTTTGAATTTTTATTCCAACACAATTTTTATTGAATTCCATGACATTATATTTGCATTTAACGAGTTTGTTCTGTCAAAATGAGTATTTATCGAATATTACAATACATTTAAATTTTTATATGAACAATGTAATAATGTTTATTCTTTAAGTTAATTTAAGTCATTAGTCATACATGAACATTATTTTTTATTTAATAAATCGCAAGTTGTAAATTCAATATTTATTTTTCATTAAATATGCTCTGTTTCAAAATTGAAATTCACCATGTAAAGAATTTTTACTCATATGATTTTAGATAATAATTTGCACTATGTATAGTGATTATCTCAGAACTAAATTATGTACTAGATTTTGAAATATCACTTGTATAATAATGTTTAATAAAGATATGAACATTAAAATGGAATTTTATTTATAATTTTATAGATCAAATAAAAAGTAGAAAATAGTACCATATATTGTAACCCAAGAGCAATTATACTAAAGTTATAACGTAAATAAAGAACTACTAAAAGAAAGAATGAAATTTAATCAGAACCATGGATAAACAATTCCCAAAGAAAACTACAAAAAAAAGAGAGTATCCGCAGTTATGACAGTAATTGATTCAGCACCTGCTGCAGGTGTGGGTGGCCACGCCCACGGCATTGATTTTCAGTCTGACACTAATAAAATCGAAATTAATATAATTATTTTTTTCATTTTTATGCTAATTAATAAATAAAATTAAATATTTAATTAAATTCACATACATAAATGTAACAAAATAAAACATTAGATTACAAACTTGACATGACATGACTAACCTAATTTAATTTACAAATTAAAAATAAAAGCTTATACCAAATTAAACACTAATTAAAAATACCTACAAATAAAAAACATCATCTAAATCAGTGCCGTGCGGCAAATTGCCCAAAAGGCTAGCGGTATTACCTCGCTGTATGGCAATACTTATTCGTTGGCCAAGGTAAGCGCCAGCCCTCCGCTCCGGTCACCCGATGCGTCGACCAGGCGCGCCGATAAATCACGGAAAAACCGACGCGCCTCAGGCCCCCACGGCCTATTGTTATTAAAAACTAAAAATTCCCATCTATAAAAAAATACATGAAATCTTTGACTAAAATAATGTTCGGATCATGTCTGGATAGACCCTTACAATACAATCACAAATTAATACAATGTCCACGAAAATGACAGACCAACTTTTAAATTATGACCACATATTCTCGCTACGTCATACTAACTAGGTAGGTACAAACCGTCTCTGCTGCGTGAATTATAACTGAACAGTTAGGTGATATTTTCATCTAAGTACCTACATTTTTTGACGACACCGACTTTCTATCCAGACAAATACAATCAAAGCATTAAATAAATTACTGGGGTACTTAGAACTGACCCTAAGAAAAAGCCTACCTCGCAACTCTTTCCCCCCAAAAGTAGGTACTCATTACGCTGGCGGCGGGGCGTTGCCGCGCTTTATGGGCAGCGAAATGCGCTGTCCAAAAAAAAGCTAGAGCGCCTTTCCAGACCTCACATTTTCAGTCCGCCGTCTATTTGACAGACAAGGTGATAAAGGTCTTCACCTCCGAATACTAAGAAGGTCAAGCCGCGCCGCGTCTCGACGATGACCAGCACGAAGACAAGTCAATTCGATGTTTTTCGACGAAAACTATTAGATTTTTTTATCAAAACATTTTTGGTTCATTTCCAAGAACAAAAATTTAATTATTATTTGCAATTGACAATAATTTTATTATCAGTGATTTTTATTGTAGTCAAATTATTTAAATGATAATTTTGGCAGTTCAAACGAATGCACATTCGCCATATCTGTCTTCATTCGACTGAATCATATTGACATTATTTAAGATTGCAGTTATAGAGCATGTAGAGCTTACCGAACTACATACAAAAGTTTCAAGTTAGCTAATGGCGCAAACTAACGATTACCAAGAAAAATATATTTAAAGTTTCGTGTTTTTTATATATATAATTTATTTCAGAAACCGCATCAACATTGATCCCGTAGTTTTAGAAGGAAAATTCATACCTAGGTAATTAACAAAAAATACATAAAGAAGAACACATATACACAAACGTTAGATTTGCTTGCTTGCAGAAATATAATTTTAAAGTAAAAAAACCGGCCAAGTGCGAATCGGACTTGCACACGAAGGGTTCCGTACCATAACACAATATTTAAAAAAAAAACCATCGTGATATTGACGACCGCTTGGCCTAGTGGGTAGCGACCCCGCCTACAAAGCTGAGGATCCTGGGTTCGAATCCCAGGTCGGGTCAGTATTTATATGATGAATATTAATACTGATACCGGGTCTTGGCTGTTATATGTAAGTGGTGTCTTCGTTTGGTACCCAAAACACAAGCTAATGCTCAGTTTGGGGCCTAAACGTTGGTGTGATGTACCTACACGTTATTATTATTATTATTCGTTATTATTATGTAATTCAAGAGTTATTGTACAAGTATATTTCATTTTTATTTCGTTAGTTATTTGGAAGGCGCTCGATCCTCCCTGGCTAATGCGAAAAGTAATAACATGAGTGCACTGATAGCTAGAGACAATTTTTATTACTTATTTTATTATAGTGAACCTTTGACTTTTAGTATCGATTGTGAAGAGAATAAGCTCTGCAAAGGAAAGTCTAAATTTACAGTAGCTAGTAATACAATGTAGTTACCATCATAAAAATTTTTTTTTATATATCTTTTACAATAACATCACAAAGATAAAATGCATTTACTTTTCGGTTATTGATTAAACGCCATCTGTCATTTTCTATAAAACTTTTACTTATAAAAAGTACTTTTTATTAGTTAATCTATTACGCGTTAAATAATAGTCTAGTTAGCTGTGATAGTTTTCCTTTTCACTACGTTATATATACTGTCATAAATTTTTTCCACATATCCAAAAACAACGGTTCAATGTCCCCCCCCCCATTACCAAGTGGGAGGGGGACATGACTCTAACAAAAATTAGAAGTTTAAAAGTGCATATACCAACAACTGTTGACTTAAATAAAAATAAAATTTGTTGAAACCTTTATATATTATATATCATTTTTTAAGACCTATCGCTTGGTACCTATCGCGTTAGTATACGATGAATTTTTTTTTTCGTACTTCATTACATGTATGGCGACCTATCCCAAAAAAAAATTTTTCTTAATTTCACTACGTCGTTGTGTAGCGGTTCATAGATTACACTTACCTTCCAAATTTATCTATATATTGCCAATAGTTTCCGAGAAAAACCACAGACAGACGGACGGACAGACATGGCGAAACTATAACCCATAACACAAGCATAATACTTGCTTACTTTGGGACTAGATGGCTCTGTGTGGGAAGTCCCATGTATTATTATTATTATTATTATTATTATTATTATAACGGTTCCTTTTTTGCCATTTGGCTACGGAACCCTAAAAGCAAGGATATTGTAAGCGGCACGAATTAAGATCGCTGGCCTTCACGTACGCAGTGGTGTACTGTACCTTCACCTACATTGCGCGTTTAAAAGTCAGCGCTTGTAATTCGTGCCCCTTATACCTAGTAACATGAAGCTAACACCTTAGATTATCTACACAACACGCCAACTTTTAGCGGCCTCACTTTTCAGTACATAATCTTCCTAATTTTTCCTCATTGAAGCATGACCTTATTTTAAATTTTGTTAGATACCGTTTTTTATATAACATTATTTAATTATTTTAATCAATCTTAACGTGTATCGATGAAAATAAATTACAAACATGCGGAACGGAACGTAGAAATATAGACATATAGTCTATGATGGAAAGTGACATTTGTTAACAGCTTTAATTTCTATACTCTTTATTTTTTAAGAAATTTATGAATACTTTTCTTGAAAATTACGTAACAAAACAATTTACACATTTATTTATTGATAACATTGTGATTATAATTAAATGTTTATAAGCAGTATTTACTTAAATAGTTGACAAATCACAGGATTGGTTTCCGCGTGTTTCCTTCCCGCGCACTAGGAGCTCGGTGGAAGTTGGTCATGGTCGCTCGCCAAACGGAAGGCCGCCATGATGGCTTTCTGTAAAGTACGCTCAATATGTAAAGTTTCGTTTATGTTTTTCATTAATTGTGACTGAGTGCGTGGAAAAATTAATCATGGGAACGAATTAGAGTGCGCGAAGTTCAGTTTGCGGTCCTTTGGGACCTCCCGGAGGAGATATAGAGTGTGTTTTGAGTGCGTTTTCGTGTCGACGCTAGCGTGTTTTGTTCTGTCAACAAGATGTCGAAGCTCTCGTTTAGGGCGAGGGCCCTGGACGCATCGAAACCGATGCCTATATATCTTGCTGAGGAGCTCCCAGACCTCCCGGACTACTCGGCGATCAATCGCGCCGTTCCTCAAATGCCCTCTGGGATGGAAAAAGAGGAGGAATGTGTAAGTCATTTGCGCAGTTAGATGTTAAGTCATCGCGAGTCGACGGTGTCCGCCATTATATGTTTTTTGGTTCTTTTTCTCGCCGCTAGGGGCGTAATTATTTTTAAATAATTTTTGAAAATTATATTCTATTACTACCTTCTATACCTACACATCTAATGTGATCATTACTTGTATATATGTAATGAAAATGACATCTAAAATAAATCAGAAATCGTTCTACCACATAAGTTCGTATGCCTATTATCTGTCACATTTCGCGGGTTACGAGCACATGGTGTGATGACTACTTGATATTTCTCTTATAAACTTTAAATCGACATTTCTTAGTCGTTTCTTGATAGATATCTATAATATTCAGAGAGTTTAAGGGGGATTATATGTAGTTTTTATTAAAATTTTATCTTACGGGTTGAACGCGTCGATCATATGTTATTTGTTTACAAACAATGTACGCCGGCTACATACGTGGTTGACCGACAAATCATCATCGATTTCGCGTTCCCTTATCATATGTTTAAAATATTAAACCATGTTTCTAATGTGTACGTTTATGAAATATAAATAACCATCCTGAGAAATACTATCAAAATAAATTAACACTAAAAACATTTATCTTATTAAGACAAGATTTATTAATTATTCTAATTTACTACTGATTAGATAAAATATAATTTAGTAAGAAATTTTTCACAGTAGTCTACATAAACAAAAGCAATGATTAAGTACTAAAATAAAAAAGTAATGTGTATCCATTGATATATTATTACATGGAGGCGACATCACCTTAGTTGCACATGGTCTGCAAATTTTTATAATTTGTGAAGAATCATCACATGGCTCCATAGTCCTAACAGCCTTTTTTATAGCCGTTCTTTATTTTTTTGAATGAAATTTGACCCATATCCTAGCTATGGTGAAAACTGATCTTTAATAGTGATGTATAAATATACGTGTATCACTGTCAAACAGGTAGCGCTTTCCAATGTTGCCTGCTGAAAAGTTATAAAATATTTATAAATGGGCTGACGTCACACAACAGGTACGCCGAGCGGTATTGTCTTCTCTTTCTAACAAGACATTTTAATAATCAGGCTTATAGGGGAGGGGTGTGGGAATGCAGTAAATGTTTTTTTAAGAAAATGTGAAAAATATTATAAG
Source organism: Luffia ferchaultella (assembly GCA_949709985.1). Classification (NCBI taxonomy): domain Eukaryota; kingdom Metazoa; phylum Arthropoda; class Insecta; order Lepidoptera; family Psychidae; genus Luffia; species Luffia ferchaultella. The sequence continues at coordinate 2,760,907 of OX453269.1, forward strand.
GCTTAATGATGGCTTGTCGCTCCACTCTGTTTCGCTCCTCGCATTATCAAAAGCAAACCCTAACCTATTTTTTTGAAATGATGGACCATCAACCTATCTTAGCTGGATTTCAAATTGACCATTTTTATGAACACAATTTTCATCAGGTGGCATTGGAAACCCGACCCGTCAAACATAATTTTTAATTTTTTTTTTAAATGCTTTATAAGTATATGTTTTGATTTTTACATTTATTAGTGTGACACACCAAAATCATCAAAACACCTATGAAAACATCTCAATGACTTGCTAATTGAGAGTAAAAAGTAATAGTTCTAGTTAATACAACTCACTATAATAACAAAAAAAATTGAAAAATGCTTTCACAAGTGAAACAAGTACCCTGAAAGTTGCAAATTAAACTCCCGAACATTTTTGGAGTCCCCTCGGTTTGTCGCTTTGTCACCATCAACCTTTTCTTCAACAAAGGTTGATGCCAACCGAAAATGCAAATTTTTGATTTGTTTACGAAATGCAAATGCGGTCAGTCCTAGAACGATTATCATATAATTTATGTGCATATGTACACTCACAGAGAGATCGCCGTGTAGGGCATGTGGTGTTGCGGAATAAACAATGCTACACATCCTCTGTGAATGGGATGCACTAGCCCGAGCATCATGGATGAAGTATTTGGGGATATGCTATCCCAAACCAGATGATTACTGCAACTTACAAAATAGCCAAATCATACACTACATGCATACATATTATACATATTTTTGAATGACCATTAGTAGGGTCAAAGGATGTGGACACAATAGATCTAAATAGGTTGCACTGTGGGGTAAACCCACCCCAATTAATTAAGGAGATAAGATAAAATGTGCATATTAATGCTGTCGAATGAAAACCTCGTATGTCATTATTCCATTAGCCCTTATTTTTATACCCCACTGCAAGGGATTAAGCCTCCTCTCAAGATGAGAGGGCTTTTGAAGTTTAAAGCGTTTTATTAATTTTTAGCGATTTAGCGATGTCCATGAAAACCATGAATAAAAGTGAATCTCGTAGTCTGTGAGATAACCTTCTAAGATGTGATGGAGATAGATATTATTTGGACATATGACGTCTTCACTCTACAGCGTCGATATGTATATTCTGGAGAGTCTTCCTCACCAGAAGATGCTACGGATTTCCGACGTTTATTTTACAATACAATTATCATTTCGCATTAAGCCTTTTGGATAATTTTGCTGTGTCAGCTTGTAGGTAGCTTTAGCTTGTTTAGGTGATTACAAAGGTGCATTTTGTTTTTCACCATTGTAGAATATACATCCTCTTTTACTGTGACCATTTTAAGTTCTTTGTGGATTTTGTCAATACTTCCTGACAGACAATGTCCTGATCCTGATCAGGACATTGTCTGTCAGTCAATGATCCTGCCTTAGAATAACATTCTGAGACCCTAAAAACATTGCTACAATCATTGATTAATTTATCTAGTAAAATTTAATCAATAAAGTTATTTTAGTAACGTAACGTATATAACATGGGTATAACATATTCATCACAACAACCTCTAGGCCCCAAACTAAGTGTCTTGGGTACCGAGCAAAGACACCACATACATATAACAACCAAGACCCGGTACCAGTATCAATGTTCATCTTATACATACTGACCCAACCTGGGATTCAAAGCCAGCTTTGTAGGCAGGGTCGCTACCCACTAAGCTAACGATCGTCCATAAGTAACATAAAATGTATGATAGCTAATTTATTTTAGAATGAATTCAATATTACTGGAATAATAGGACTACAAAAAAAAATAGCAAGAGTGATTTGCGAGTTTTTCTATTAAAATCACAGTAACTATATAACGACCGCTTAGCCTAGTGGGCAGCGACCCTGCCTGCGAAGCTGGAGGTCCCGGGTTCGAATCTCAGGTCGGGTCAGTATTTATATGATGAATATTAATACTGGCACCGGGTCTTGGTTGTTATATGTAAGTGGTGTCTTCGCTTGGTACCCAAAATACAAGCTAATGCTTAGTTTGGGACCTAGACGTTGTTGTGATTGTGATTATTATTATTATTATTCTAGATCATTGCCTAAAATATTCTGAATTATGATATAAACCTACTATTTATACTTATCTATTCAATAGATAATTTTACACCAAACCTAGTAGAAAATTAATCTTGGTAGGTAAAACATTAAGACGAATACTATCGTGCAGTATAAACTACGTCCTTCTAACATTATATCATTCCTACGATTGCACTATATGTTGTTACGAACCTATATTGTATAAGGTTTTGGTATATTCCTGTTTTATACGTTCGTGACATTTGCAAATTTTTTACAGTGTATAAAACTAACTAAACTCACCCTGCCTTATAATTGTGAAATGTATAGATGTGAAAAGTCAAGAAAGTTATGTATGTATAAAATGACATCTCGTTAAAGATATTTTAAAGTTACAGTATTTATTTGTAAAAAAAATTATTTGATATTCTGCGATGGTTTATAATTATTTTATATTGTCCGATTCACACTTAGCTAAAAATAATTTAAAATTAAATACGTTTTTTTTTATTTAAATATTAAATACCAGAGTTTACCCACGGCTCCCCACGTGTCGTTGTTAACTGTGTGGTTAACGGATTGTGAATGTTGTCATCATCTACTTCGCTTTACATTGCTGGTGAATCATTTCATCGGCCAAAGTCTACAAGTTGTTTTGTATGTGGGAACGACACATACGTATAATCCTACTGAATGCATAAAAGTATATGACTAGAAGCCCTCTTCTGCGTTTACCGTCTAACCACTCATACTATAGCCAGCCGGTGCATGATGGAGAGTTTTGGTGCCTGAGTTTCAGTGTGCAAGGTCCCCCGTGTGGCGCTCTTCATTCCTGAGAAATCCCCGCACACCGGTTTCAACCTCCCGAAAATCCGAAATGTCACTTCGATGCTATGAGCTGACATTTATGACTATTAAAACAAAACGCTGCTGTCAAATTAATTTACTCTATACAGTACAGTACCCGGCAATAAATATTGCACATCGGCAATAATCACATTTCCTAATACAAACGAATGCCAATATACATGTCCATCAATTATTAGATTTATCGTTTATCAGAATTTAATAATAATAATAATGATGTATACATGACAACAATGTCTAGGCCCCAAACTAAGCATTAGCTAGTGTTTTGGGTACCAAGCGAAGACACCACATACATATAACAACCAAGACCCGGTACCAGTATCAATATTCATCATATTAATACTGACCCGACCTGGGATTCGAACCCGGGACCTCCAGCTTGGTAGGCAGGGTGGCTACCCGCTAGGCTAAGCGGTCGTCATTTGAATTCAGAACTAAATACTTTATTGCTGTTTTGTGTGCAATAGAGATAACGCTCTAAGAAGCCGAAATTAGCCAATTGTCACTTTTTAAAGGTCAATGTGCAATATTTACCACCGGTTACTGTATTTGTATAACAATTGGTTATGAATTTATGGCTGAGGAACTTTTCTTATTATTTTTTTTCTGCACTGTTGTATAATAATCATTAAAATAATGACTGATATCACACACATGGTGATCTTGTATGAGACGACTCAGTTGCGCTCGTGAGCAGGTAGGTACCTACCATATAAAAACCATAATTTTTCAGTAGCTTATGCATCTAGTCGTCTATGAACACTAGCCCTAAGTTTATCTGTTTGTACAGTTCCAATCAAACTTTATGGCGAATGTGAACATAGACACAAGCCGCGTCGCAGTAACTAGTTTTGAGGTGCAGCGGGACGCAGTGGAGCGAAGAGTATATGAGTGTACCTGCGCAAGCACGCTCATAGCGTTGTATTCCGATCCGCCATAAACTTTGAAGCGAACTATAACTATTGTATTTTAATCAATCCAGTGACACATTTTATTGAGCGATCTATTGAAATGTAACTTTTAAACGAAAAGGTGTATGATTTATAATCATGAATTATATCAGAGATGGTGAGACGGGAAAATATGTTTAAGGTATGGTTAGCAATGACTCGGGCAATAGGTCAAAAGGTGCCAATTGTAATGCGTCGTGGCTTTGCCGCACGGACTAAATACTACAGGTTTGTAGTAAAGTTGTGGACATATGATGACATTGATGAGCGGTTAGAGACCCTAACTGCGGAGCCAAGGGTCGCGGGTTCGATTCCCGCCTGGGACAAATATTTCTATGCATGAATTTGTCTGTTTGTTCTGTGTCTGGGTGTAAAAAAATTAAAAAGAAAATCTAGTTTTACATAATATATGTAGATATTATAAAGATTATTAAAGTATTTATATCAGGCGTCTGGTATCCATAGTACAAGCTTTGCTTAGTTTGGCACTAGGTGGCGCTGTGTGAAATGTCTGAGGTATTATTATTATTATTATATGTGAAGTCCCTTTATAGTTAAATGGAGAACCTATGTCTTGAATGTTATAAAACAACATTTTGTAGCTTGAGCAGTCCTAGAAGAGTTATAAATTAGAAATACAAACAAGCAGACAGTTTATACTGTGTAGTACATGTGATGTAAATATCAGATTTTTGTTGGTACATCTGTCAATAAAAAATTGAAAACATAATAATTCCCATTCTCACAATTTGAGATTGATTTCATAAATTATTGGTGTGTTGTAACTTAACATTGTTTGATATTTTAATGTATTACAGGCAAATGTCAGGATGCATGGTTGTATGCTTGTCGTTTCTATTTGGGTAAATTATCCTTTTTCAAGTTTTTTCTGATATTATTAATAAATCCCCATTTTTTTTTTATAAATATGTAGCAACATTTACCCTATTTATACTTTAATTTAGTATTTATTATTTATTTAGCAAACATCTTTATGCATTATTTTAAAAAGAATATTTAAGACTGGCCGATTGATAGTGTTTAGAGACCCTAACTGCAGAGCCAAGGGTCGCAGGTTCGATTCCCGTCTGGGACAAATTTTTGTTTGCGTGAAGGTATTTATTTGTTCTATGTCTGTGTGTAAAAGTATCTGTATGCATTATATAATATAAAATTTATTTTTGCTTTAGGACTAAATGGCGCTGTATGTGGTGTTTCAGGTATTATTATTTAAGTGTGAATATACCAGTTGTCTAGTACCCAAAATAAAAACATAATATTTGCTTTGGGACTAGGTGACACTGTGTAATGTTCCAGATATTATTATAATATTTATATTATTTAGCAATTTTATGTACTTACTCCCCTCGCTCAGATGATTTGTGGTGAAAAATCACACTTCTCATCCCTTTGAAGGTTCAATTTCAAATGATCTTTCGATAAAATGTATCATTAAAATCTATCAAGATAGTAGGATACAGTTATAAACACACATACAGACTTTTAATTAACTGTCTGTATTAGTATATGGAAAAAACAATTTAATATAAGTATGTAGGTATTCCATGCTGTGGATATAGGTATGATGGAATGGAATCGTTGCCGACTCGCCCCGGTAGGTAGGTCGTGAGGGATGCTTTCGTGCCCTTTAGGTCACACCCTACTCTGCCTGCGCTATTCTGGCAGTTGACCTTGGACGGCCCAACGGGATCACGTCACGGACGTGATAAATGTTAAGTATATTTAAATACCGGCTTTCGTTCGTCGCGTCGACTTCGTCGTCTCCGTCCGCGTGGTCATTCAGAACTTCCCATCGAACTTGTAATGTAGCAGACTAGAAGACGCACGCTTGCGTCTTCTAGTTCTACAAATTAACTATATTTACTTACATTTTTTTATCGGTGTTTAGTACCTTTCTTCTTCTTCTTCTTACTTAATGGCGTTTTCTGCTTATAAGAATTTCGCCATTTAATACCTTTCATTCGATAGTATGTAAGTATTGACGCGGAGTGAGGCACATCTGCTTGTCAGTCCGTCGTCAACGCTTAGGAGCTGCCTTCCCTCCTCGCCGCGCACATACCTAAGGCGCGGTACAGCGGTTTCGGTCAAGATACGGTTGTAACGGGACGGGAGTTTTTAATACATGAGTATTAAAAACTCACGTCGATCGCTAAATAGTAAATGTTTAATTTAAAGTATTAAACTTATCATCATCATCAGCCCATTTTTTACCCCACTGCAGGGGCTTAGGCCTCCCCAGGGTGAGGAGGGGGACTTGGAGCTTAAGTCCACCACGCTGCTCCACTGCGGGTTGGGAACTGTAACGACCGCCATCTATTGACAGCGTCCGGGACCGACTGCTTAACGTGCCCTCCGAAGCACGGTGTCAGTGATATTGAGTACTTAAGTCAGAAAACTCATTGGTACACGTCCGGGTTCGGACCATGGCCCTATGGGGCCTTATAAATTTGAGACAGGTTCGTTGCGCTCTGGGCTATCATGACATCTATTAAACTTATGCAATTTTTTATTCTTTAATTTAATTTATTAAGCATTATTTAAATGATTATTTATTGTGTGTTTGATAACACTTATCAATTGTTATCACGAAATGTGCTATCATTTACTTTTGACAGCGCCCTAAAGGGGCTCGTGTATAGCACTATGGCAGCGTCGCGTATATTTCGGCTATCTTGGAAATTAAGTATTTACATACGTATCACCTCAAAACTGGTTTCTAAATAAATTTTATGACTATTAACCACCAAGGGACGCTGCAGTAGATGCGCATCTTCGAAACTTCTGGACTAGTTTTGATACGGTTTTTTGCATTACATAGGTATTACTTACGAGTAGATAATTAAATATGTTGTGTAGTATGCGCCACCATGGGGCGCTGCAATAGATGCGTGTCTCTACAACAGCCGGGAGGATTTCTACGCGGTTTTTTAGTGTTATATAGGTTTATACTTAAAAGCGAATTCTTAGATAAGGTTTAAGGCCATGAGCCACTAGGAGGTGCTGCAATACCAGTAACAGAAATGTTTCTCTGAAACGGCTAGGAGGATATTGGCGTAGTTTTGGCGTTATATAGATATCACTTAAGAGCATGTTCTCTGATAAGGTTGGCTGTTACGGGTCACAAGGGGACGCTGCAATAGATATGTTTCTTTAAAACGACCGGGAAAATTATGTCGCGGTTTTTTGAGTTACATAAATATCACTTAAAAGTAAGAGCAAGTCTAACTGCAAACACGAATATATTAAAAAAACCGAGCTGAGCTCGGTCGCCCGATTTTATGAGATAAAATAAGCAGTCGCAAATTAAATAAGATTATATTAAAGAGAAAAGATGTTTTTATTTTTTTTAGATAAATTTATATTATATAATAATAATAACGCATACATCACAACAACGTCTAGGCCCCAAACTAAGCATTAGCTTGTGTTTTGGGTACAGTTCCAATCAACCTTTATGGCGGATGTGAACATAGGTAGAAGTCGCGTCGCAGTAACCAGTTTTAGGTGTAGCGGGACGCAGTGGAGCGAGGGGCATATGACTGAACCTGCGCAAACATGCCTAAAGCGTTGTGTTCTTATCTGCCATAAAGTTTGATTGGAACTATACCAAGCGAAGACACCACATACATATAACAACCAAGACCCGGTACCACTATCAATATTCATCATATAAATACTGATCCGACCTAGGATTCGAACCCGAGACCTCCAGCTTCGTAGGCAGGGTCGCTACCCACTAGGCCAAGCGGTCGTCTATATTAATTTGTTTGTAATGGATAAACTCAAAAACTACCTAACTTTTTCTAACTAAACTAACTAAATTCTTTCACCTATGCAAAACTGCATCTTCAACGAATAACATGGGCTGCATTTAATTTAAAAAAAAATTAGATATTCCTACAAAAAAAAAAGAATTTTATTACCAGTTGCTAATGTATTCCGACGCCATCAAAAATTGTAGACTTGTCAAATTGATAGATTTTAAAAAAAATTTCCCGTGAAATCCCATTATTAATAGTGCTGCGCCTACATTATTTTTTTTATATTTACTATCTAATAAAATATTTACAAGGCGACTGAGAAAACTCTTGTTGGATAACCCAATATATTCTACAACAGAATATTTAACTTCAAGTATGACATAATAAATGCATACTAATGTAGTTGTACATTGCTGTAACTGACATTTTATAAATTGTTTTAAATTTTATTATTTTATATGAAGGGGATAGTCTTTCTCTCCGCGGCTTTGAATTGGTATAGCTATCTCCGTTTCAAACCCTCTTTCCCGACTTGTTCGCGAGTGACAGAGATGACAATAGCAAATTCTTAACAATACCTATAAAATACCCCTTAAAACAGCTCGCGGCCCGTGATTTCCACCCCTGAAATGTGTATGAATTGGAACTAAAATTTGCAGGGTCATTAAGAAAGAACGTTTCTAGGGCGAGGGCGGTACGTTTTTTTTTTACATTTGCATTAATATCGAATTTACGGATCATTATTTTAAAAAACGAAGAAAAGATGGAAATCATGTTTTTCAGGAATTTAAACTTATACGAGTACAATCCCAACAACGTCTAGGCCCCAAACTAAGCAGTAGCTTGTGTTTTGGGTACCAAGCGAAGACACCACATACATATAACAACCAAGATCCGGTACCAGTATCGATATTCATCATATAAATACTGACCCGACCTGGGATTCGAACCCGGACCTCCAGCTTCGTAGGCAGGGTCGCTACCCACTAGGCTAAGCGGTCGTCATTTCATATCATCAACTAGCGACCGCCCGCACCTTCGCTTGCGTAGAATACAAATTCCTGTTATAGGTACTATTAACGTTCGAGATGGTTTATACATACTTTTTGCTGGAACCAATTTTGGTTACACCCATTCAAACTTTCAATCTTCATTCCCCTTCCACCCTTTAAAAAAACCGATACAATTTTTCATCTCCCGTTTCCCACCCTTAAAATGTGGAAATCTAAAAACCCTGAAACACGTCATTATTTGAGTCCCTCCATTCCCATCCTTAAGTTCGAAATTTCTAAAAAAGCCTTTCTTAACTTAATGCTCACGTTATAAAATAAACCTATGTTCCAAATTTAAGCTTCCTAGACTTAGTAGTTTTGGCTGTAGTAGTTGATAGATCAGTGTGGACAAACGACAGACAGATAGACACACAAAAAAACACAAAAAGTTGCTTATGACACTCTTGACAATCTTCTTTCACGTCTGCAAAGTTTCATTAAAGTCTGTTCAGCCGTAGTGGAAATTAGCTCGAATAGATATAATTGAATTGAATAGACACATAGACGTACAGACAAACAGACGGACAAAAAGTAGCTAATGTCAAATCTCTTGACAACCTTCTTTCCCGTCTGCGAAGTTTCCATAAAATCTGTTTAACCGTTTTGGAGATTAGCTGAAATAGACAGATACACGTACAGACAGACAGACGGACAAAAAGTAACATTTGTTAGTTTTGACAACCTTCTTTTCATACTTATGATGTTTCATTAAAATTGGTTTAGACAGATGGACGTACAGACAGACATACAAAAAGTTCTGTATGCCACTTTTGACTACATCCTTTCCATATGTGTAAAGTTTCATCAAAATCGGTTAAGCTGTTTTGGCCGAAACCTATTTGCTCGAATAGACACACAGTTCGTTTTAATATATATAGCCTATAACCCTCCGCTAGATTCAGGCTATCAAAGGCAAAAAAAATTTCAAATCCGACCGGTAGTTTCAGAGATTAGCGCATTCAAACAAACAAACAAACTCTTCAGCTTTATAATAAGTATTTCTATTATATAGATTAATAGATTATAAGATAATAAGAAAATAAGATAATACTGAAAACCGTATCAAAGTCTATTGCGTGGATTGGAAGTAAAAAGTTAACGAACCGAGGCAGACAGCGAATTTATTTTCTCCCGCTATAGTTTTCATATTTCGATAATAACTGCTAAGATATTAATTTAAATTGTGTGGTGTAAAGGGCAATTATAATATGCATGAAATGCTTAACACAACTAACGTATTTAATTTGATAAGGATTAATATTACGTTTAAAAAACATCTTCGCAAATAGTACATAATGTTAGAACAAATTTGATTGTCATAAAAAAGGTTATAGTAAGTTAACCTTAAAAGATACACATATGCTGTCGCGGACTTTTGGTTAGAACTTTTAAAGGGGAACAATTCCGTAATACATGATTTTTGGTTAACATCAACCGTTTACGCAGCGCGCGCGACGGAAGCTCTCAAAAGGAATAATTTTTCCCGTTTTTTGCAACATTTTTCATTGATGCTCCACTCCTATTGGTCGTAGCGTGATGTAATATAGCCTATAGCCTTCCTCGATAAATGGACTATCCAACACAACCATAATTTTTCAATTTGAACCAGTAGTTCCTGAGCTTTGCGCGTTCAAACAAACAAACAAACAAACTCTTCAGCTTTATAATATTAGTATAGATTTATCACAGTGTGCAAGAAATATGAGTATGTAAATTAAAAAAACAGGCCAAGTACGAGTTGGACTCCCACACGAAAGGTTCCGTATTACCATACAATATTTAAAAAAGAAGACGTTTGTGACATGGGGATCCCTTTGCATTTAACTTTATTGTATTTTTATTATTTGTTGTTATAGCGGTTGTAGTAATATACATTCTGTGAAAATTTCGGTGAAGGGTCCGTGGTCCCACCGATTTGACCTACTGGTAGGACCACGGTTTACCACTATGTACCTATGGTCCTTCTGGACTGGGAACGATTACTTATCTGTATTTTTATTAAGTAAATAATACGTACTAACATTATTTTTTTTTTCATGTAAAATAAAATTCACTTGGAAGTCGAACACGTTCAACGTAATTTTATGCTCAGGTTTAGGTCCAGTAGGACCACGGGTACATAGTGGTGTACCGTGGTCCTACCAGTAGGTCAAATCGGTGGGACCACGGGTCCTTCACGAAAATTTTAAGTGTCGACCTATTACAGTTCAGACGATACGGCCCTGTGAAGGACGGACGGACAGACAGCGAAGCCTTAGTATTATATAGGGTCCCCGTAGTACCCCGTCGGTACTATTTGGCTACGGAACCCTGAAAACTGAATGGTAAAAGTTAGTTTAAATTATAAAACATTAATTGTCCGTGTTAACCCTCTTCACTACTATGATGTAGGTAGCTAGGTGTAGGTGGTTGTTCGCATGCTCCAAATTCGAATATCCGGATAATCCGGGATAATTGTGACATCCGGATCCGTTTTATTTGCAATCGAATAATTCCGGTATTTGTTTCGTTTAAAAAAATCAACTGTTGTCTTCGTCGACTAGACCAATCTAATATACAGGATGAGATTTTAATGACCAGCCACAATTCAATATAATGATCTTAGGTAGAAAATCGATAGCCGTCTTGTGTCCTTTTAGTATCGTTTTATAGAAAAATATTGACATATGACTACACAAACCTTTCCCGAAAAAACCAATAACTCTAGTCACCATTCATGCCCGCCGCCCCATTCCGTTTCAAAGGCTTCGGACACGTACGTTTACTTTAGCGTTAAGAAGGCAACCAAACGTTATAAAATAACACTGAAGATAAAATAATTTATTACAAAAATGTAACCCATATTTTTTAATTACGCAATGACGTCTATTGGTGATACCTAACATCTAGAAAAATTTTGACCGGTTACTAAAATCTCACCTTGTATATATATGATATCACGTTGTGACAATAAAATGTGAGCAAAAAAATATACGCCGTAAACCAAATATACGCCAGTTGATGTTTAGAAATATTCACTGTGAAGTAGAATTTTGTGTGACCCACATGTGTTAAATTCGTACCGATATATTATATTGTTCTGGTATAAATGTAGGTATTTTATTTGCGTAATCAATTAGTACCTACCTACATCATAACTATCCTATATTTTTTCTCAAGTTTTTACCAATCCATCCAAAGGTTGTCTAGAATAAATTGCTTTTAACGATAAGACCGCCCATTGTACCAAATAAGAGTTACTTTGTTTATTCTTGTTCAAATGAATTTTGGCCTACTGTAATAGTGCATTATGATGCAAGTACGGTAAGCTGGATATTATAGTCGCGGTGTTAAATAGGCATGAGGCGAAGCCATGTGCTTGTAATAAACCGATTACTATAATAGCCAGCTTACTGAGTACGAGCATCATACGACGTATTTAAATACATTTGCGATTAAAATTAGATAGATATTTCAAATGTAATAATGGCGGGAGCTAAGGGCGCGAGCGGGTTGCTTTTCGCGATTTACGCATGCGTTACAAACAGTATGCTCGTTTGTGATTGGTGTAAAGTAAAAAGGCCTAGTACTGTAAAATACAACATTACGGTACAAGTTTCGATGTCATAAAGACCGTATTAATAGTAAACGTATTGAAAATAATATTATTATTATAATTATTATAATCGTGTATGATCTGTCTCATTTATAAGACCGACATTTCTTTCAAGTTTTCGATCGTTTCGAAGTACGAGACACTCCGTCTTGATTATTATGACGACCGCTTGGCCTAGTGGGTAGCGACCCTGCCTACAAAGCTGGAGGTCCCGGGTCGATTCCCAGGTCGGGTCAGTATTAATATGATGAATATTGATACTGGTACCGGGTCTTGGTTGTTATATGTATGTGGTATCTTCGCAAAAATATTTATGTATGTATATATTATAAAGAATATTTAAGTATGTATATCAGTTGTCTAGTAGCCCATAGCACAAGCATAATACTTGCTTACTTTGGGACTAGATGGCGCTGTGTGGGAAGCACCATGTATTATTATTATTATATCTATGTGTACAACGAAGATTAATCGATACCTTTTTAAAGTTATGTATTCACTAGTTATTTACAATCGATGATAGTCTTAACTAGTTTCCTTTGATATAGATGAAGAGCATACATCATATTCGCTTGGCTATTTCGCGCGTTATTATTTCACCGTTGATGCTTTCATAAAGAAACGGAAGGATTTGCAACCGCGCCCCCGCCGCGCCGCGCCGGAGAAGGCTGAGAGATTAAAATTAAGGCTATTATTCTGACGGCGGCGTATCGACCGCTCCCTCCTAGTCTATAGGCTTTTATGATTAATTAGACGAGGGAATTTTTCTTGGAAAATTATATACTTTAAGATCACCTTTGACTGACCGATCGGCCGAGTCGCTAGAGAGTCTAACTGCGGAGCCAATGGTCGCGGGTTCGATTCCCGTCCGGGACTAATATTTGTGTGCATGAATATGTCTATTTGTACCGTATGTGGGTGGTAATAGTATCTGTTGTATGTGTACATATTACAAAAAAAGAGAAGAATTTTTAAGTAAGTGTGTATATCAGTTGTGTAGTACACCATAATACAAGCATAACATTTGCTTACTTTTGGACACAGACCAGTCAACCTATAGACCACGCTTTAATAAACGTCAGTACGAAAACGAAATCGCCAAAAAGTGGCGGGGTGCGGGGAGAGGTCGGCTAGTTTTCATTGGCTCGTTCAAAATTGACAATTTAATGGCTTCCGACGTGCTTCCAACTGACGGCTCACTAGTGACGTAGTTATGTAGTGTCACTACATAGCCTTGGCGAATGCTACTCCCTGTCAAAGCGTGGTCTATAAGGTAGACTTGTCTGTGCTTTTGTACTAGATGGCGCTGTGTGGGATGTCCCAGATATTGTTATATTATTACCTTTGCATTTCTTTACTTAGTAAAAAAACGTTGTGGGGACTGTATCATGATATTTTGCCTTAGCGTTCATGGTAATCTTTTGCTCCCGTTGTCGCTGCCGTTCATCGTTACTGTTTGTATCCCGGTGTCGTACAGAACACATTCCGTATGGCCGTACAAAGTTAAATGTTTCCATCTGCAGGGGCTTAGGCCTCCCCTCAAGATGTGGGGGCTTGGAGCTTAAATCCACCACACTGCTCCAATGCGGGTTGGCAGATTATAACCACTGCCATCTATTGACAGCACCTGGGACCGACTGCTTAACGTGCTCTCATGGCTGCGGAGACCTTTTTGTTCGTGTTTTCCTTTTTTTATTTTCTTTCCATTTTTGTTTTTTACTTTATTTTATTTTTCTGTTTGACATGTACGTTCCGTAGCCGTGAATAAATGATGTTTCTTTCTTTCTTTCTTTCTCTCCGAGGCACGGAGTCAGTGATAATGTACTTAAGTCAGAAATATCTCATAGGTACACGCCCGGATTTGAACCACGGCCACATGGCCTTATAGATTTGAAACAGGTTCGCTGCGTTCGGGTTATCACGATACAAAGTTAAATATTGTCGTGTATTAACTATATTTGTTCGTGTTTACATAATTACTCGTGAGATTAGTTAGAATTAATGTTATTTTTCTTCAGCACGGTCATGGGTTGCATGTATATTATAAAAATAATAATTATATCTGGGACATCCCACACAGCGCCAACTAGTCCCAAAGTAAGCAAGTACTATGTTTGTATTATGGGGTACTTACTAGACAACTGATATACATACTTAAATATATTTTTTTAATGATATATACTTGTATAGATATTTTTACACCCAGCACGGAACGAATAGGCATGTTTATCATCATCATCATCATCATCAGCCCGTGTCTCTCCACTGCAGGATATAGGCCTCTCCCAAGGCTCGCCACCACACACGGTCCTCCGCCTTTCGCATCCAACTACCCCCGGTATGGTGCTTCAGGTCATCTGTCCACCTGGCCGGGGGGCGTCCAACGCTTCGCTTTCCGGTACGTGGCCTCCATTCGAGAACTCGTCTACCCCATCGGTTATCCGTTCTACGGCAAATATGACCGGCCCATTGCCACTTCAGCTTGCTGATCGCTTCGGCTATGTCGATAATTTTAGTTCTTTGGCGGATTTCAGTGTTTCTGATTTTATCCATCAAAGAAACACCGAGCCTAGCCCGCTCCATAGCACGCTGAGCGACTTTGAATTTATGGATCAGTCCTGCCGTGAGAGTCCACGTTTCGGCACCGTAAGTCATTGTAGGTAGGACGCATTGGTTGAAGACCTTGGTCTTCAGACATTGTGGTAGTGGCGACGAGAACAGATGGCGAAGCTTCCCGAAAGCAGCCCAGCCCAGCTGAATTCTTCGGTCGGCCTCTTTGTTGAAGTTGTGTTTGCCTAACTGGACAGTCTGTCCTAAATAGACATAGTCTTGCACAACTTTTAGAGTTGCACCCCTAATCGTACCCTAGACATGTTTATGCACACGAATATTTGTCTCGGGCGGGAATCGAACCCTCGCCTCCGCAGTTAGGGTCTCTAATCTCTCGAGCAACCGGTCAGTCAATATGCAATGCGATTGGAGTTTCGTTGCCCATGAGTCACGGGTGTAGTGAATGGATAAACGGCTGCCTTCCGATGAGCAGACACACACACACACACGCATACTAATAGCGTAAAAAGTAAATTATTTAATAATAACAAAAAACCCGACTGCGAAACGATTTGCGCGATAAGAAAAAAGTTGTAGAATCTGGTTTGAAGTACGTAGAATGCATCATGCAGTGTCTTTTTTTGTCCGATACCTACTTAAGTACAGATGTATCAGAAAAGTAAGGGGCCGTCCATTAATCACGTGAAGCTTGAAAGGGGGGGGAGGGGTTTGACAAAAATCACGAAATATCACAAGGGGGGAAAAGGGTGTAGTAAGATATCACGTGTATTTATTTTTTCATAATTTTTTGAAACGCGCGGTTTTTAAATCAAAACGCGGCGTGTAGTGTACACCATTCGTTTATTATTATTTTTATGCTAATCAAAAACAACCTGCAACCTTTCTGTCTAGACATTTTTATCATGGTCCTTAATTTCAGAACAAAATAAGATTATACTTTATATCTGTATTTAAGATAATATTCTAAAATATTCTTAAAAATTAAAGATTTTTTGTAGATACCAAAAATACACGTGATGCTGGGTGGGGGGTGGGGGGTAGTCTTAAACCTCACCATGTATCACCAAGGATGAGGGGGGGGGGGGGGTTAAAAATGCTTAAAAAAAGATCACGTGATTAATGGACGGCCCCTAATAGCAATCGGTTAACATCGGACGCGCATGTTCGTCCGAAGTTATCCGATGAAATAATTTTAATAAGAAAAAGTCATAAATTATGACGAAAATACTGTAATAAAATTTTTATTATTAAATATATTTAGTTCAAATTGTCTTGCGAATTGCAGGTACGTCCAGCCACATTACTTTTCTGATAGATCTGTACATATTTGTTAAATTTGGTTTCGCCATAAAAGTATGAATTGCCTAGAAGCCCTCTTCTGCGTTTACCGTCTTACCACTCCTACTCTAGCCGGTGTACAGTTCCAATCAAACTTTATGGCGGATCCGAACATAGGCACAAGTCGCGTCGCAGTAACAAGTTTTAGGTGTAGCGGGACGCAGTGGAGCGAGGGGTATATGACTGTACCTGCGCAAGCACGCTTATAGTGTTGTATTCCGATCCGCCATAAAGTTTGAGGCGAACTATACCCGTTTGGCGAGATGGCGAGTTTCAGTCCGCGATGTCCCCGCGCGCCAGTCTTCGACTCCGCGAAGTTGCCCTTGACAACGTTTCGATACTGTGAAGTGACATTTCTGACTCTATTAAAACCAAACGCTGCTATCAAATTTATTTACTCTATACGCATAGGTTTCGCAAATACCGAATTATTCGATTCGCACTTATCCGGATTTTCTTTTTGTTTGGTTTCGCTAAATTTTGTGTTTGTATGTGACTGTGAACCTCGATTTATCGATACATCTATCGTTGATTTTATCGATGTTTGTCTAAACAACACTATCCTAATATAAACCTTTGTGTAGGCCCGCCGAGGAACTATCTCGGGGTTCTGAATCTAATTAGAGCTAGGTATGTTTACCTAATGTTTACTCAGCGTAACACAAGTACAGTCGACGTGAATATCTTATTTGACATACTTGTTAGTTAAATAAGTACACACCGCATGTTTCTCCAAAACGCAGAGTGTGTAATTTTATCCAAAAAGTGACATTCGTTTTCGGTCTCAAATCGACTGTTATTTTAATTATAAAAGCAAGAATAAAACTCCCGAGTGCCAATTATGTTTAGTTTGAGAAAAATATAATTTCAAGTTAGCGAATTTTCTTTGCCGTAAATTAGGGGAAAAAAATTGTAGTCTAACAGATACTACAGATTCCTAAGATTTTATACTATCCATAGACAATAGCTACAACAATAAACAGAAATGTAAGTATTGACATTTTTTTGAATTTAATACTTAATTTTTTTGTTTTTCGGAATTCTTCGTATTAGCGTCAATTTTTTTTTTTGTGGGATTAGTGTATAATGTGGGCTTTAAATGTGTATAAAAATCGTTTCTCATCAATCTCTCATTTCTTATCGTGTAATGGTATTAATTTAAAAATATGGCTTTTGCCCAATGCCAGCCAGTATTAGGTAAAAAAAAATAGTGGATTTTTTATTTGAGAAAAAAAATCTCCTTGGGCGTGATTCCTGTAGCCACTTCATACACCATCCCACAATCAATGTTACTCAAATACTACTATATGAATAAATGTTAAACACGAAACCAAGTGAAGTTAATAAAACAATAAAAAAAAGGGCGCCATCATCTCAACATATCACAATCAAAGACGCTAAATACGGCAGAATTCCGAAGAAAAAAACTAAGTAATAAATTTAGAAAAATATCAATAAATGCATTTCCTTACGTAATAGAGACTCACAAAAACTTTCTATGGATGCGCTGTTGTAGCTCTTATGCAAAGGTTGTAAAAAACTCGAATATGCAGTATTTTTTTTTATAGATTTTTTTTTCTTGAATGCCGGCAAAGAAAATTCGCTAACTTCGAAATAAAATTTTTCTCAAACTAAACAAAATTGCCACTCCATTGTTTTATTCTAGAATTTATAATCGTAATCATAACCGTTGTCGGTCTGTAGGTGAAACCGAAAATGTAAATTTTTTGGGTATAATTACACACTGTGGGACGTAGAGAGACACTGTGGATGTTCATTCGGCACGTCCCTTACGTATCTCTTCCGCTTCAATGACATTCGAAGGTAAATTAAACTGTCCATTATGTGTACTTAATTATCGATGCCTTCCAGTCCAGGAGGCTACGAAAAATTAATTGTTTTACACATTAACGCATATTCAAGAAAGATTGGAGATGTGCTCTATTTAAAGTCATACTTTAGTTTTGCGTATTCATTTAAAAGAGGAGTTTCAGTTTCCATGTAGTGACAGATCCATACAAACGGCGTTAACGGTTGCACCCCATTAAACCTTAACCGATTGACGGGAAAAAAATATATAGTATTCAGATCAGCAAAAAATAGGTTTTTGCGTTTTTAAATCTATACTAATATTATAAAGCTGAAGAGTTTGTTTGTTTGAATGCGCAAATCTCAGGAACTACTATTTCGAATTAAAAAATTCTTTTTGTGTTGGATAGCCTATTTATTGAGAAAGGCTATAGGCTATATGTAGAAAATAATACTATCTGTCTGTCTGTCTGTCTATTCGAATAAATCTCCAAAACGGCTAAACTGATTTTGATGAAACTTCACAGATATGGAAAGAAAGTGGTCAAAAGTAACATACACTACTCTTTGTATGTCTGTATGTACGTTCATCTGTCTATTCGAGCTAATCTCTAAAACGGCTGAACAGATTTTAATGAAACTTTGCAGACGTGAAAGAAGGTTGTCAAGAGTGACATCAGTTACTTTTGTGGCTGTCTGTCGTTTGTCCTCACTGATCTATCAGCGTAGATAAAGCTGAAAATACTAAGTCTGGGAAGCCGAAATTTGGAACAGTGGTTTATTTTATAACGTGAGTATTAATTTTTTAGGAAAGGAATATTTGAAAATTTCAAATTTAAGGATGGAGGGGCTTTGTATGAGGGTCTTTGTTTTTTAAAGTTAGAAACAAAAATTTTATCATAAATAAATAATGACGTGTTTCAGGGTTTTTGGATTTCTACATTTTAAGGGTGGGAAACGTGAGGTGAAAAGTATGTGAGTATCGGTTTTCTTAAAGCTGTCAATAGATGGCGGTCGTTACAATCCCCAACCCGCAGTGAAGTAGCGTGGTGGATTTAAGCTCCAAAACCCCCTCCTCACCCTGGGGGAGGCCTAAGCCCCTGCAGTGGGGTAAAATGGGCTGATGATGATCGATTTTCTTAAAGGAGTGGGGAGAATGAAGCTTGAAAGTTTAAATGGGTGTACCCAATATTAGTTTCAGCAAAAAGTACGTATAAATCGTTTCGAATGTTAATGCTACCTAAAACAGAAATGTGTAGTCTACGCAAGCGAAGCTGCGGGCGGTCGCTAGTCTTTAAATATTTTGATACATTATAAGAGGAAAAAAAAACTTTACGTAAAAACTTAATAATGACCTATAAATGAAATGCATAACTTTTATTCTTACTGGTCTGGTTTACGTTTTGTATTACGATTTTATATATTTTTCAAAGACGTTTTTAGCTGCGTCTTGGAATTTATTCAGTAGTAGTACACCCAATTTTTTTTTTGAATACCCAAAAAAATCGTGACAAATATGATATTTAACATATTTTTTTTGTTCACTGTACCTATTACGTCATGTGAATATGACACAGAACCACCCACATAAATACTACATACGTGGATTAATATTAGTGGTATTAGTCACTCGTTTATATATTGTCGTTTTTGGAGTGATGCAATTTCATTATTCTTGGTACGTGATCATACGTAGTATTTTGTTTAACCTTTTGAACGCCAACCCCTCGCTTATCGCGAAGACGTTCATCCAGCATCTCTGCAGATCATCTGTAGATATAAAAAAAATATATAAATGATTTAATAAAGTGTGAATATTATTTAATACATACCGTGATAGCCCGGGCGCAGCGAACCTGTTTCAAATTTATAAGGCCGCGAGGCCGTGGTTCGAATCCGGGCGTGTACCAATGAGTTTTCTTAAGAGTACATAATTATCACAGACTCCGTGCCTCGGAGAGCACGTTAAGCAGTCGGTCCAGGTCGCTGTTAATAGATGGTGGTCGTTACAATCCGCCAATCCGCACTGGACCAGCGTGGTCAATTTCCAAGCACCCCTCACCCTGGGGCAGGCCTAAGCCCCAGCAGTGGGGTATAATAGGCTGATGAAATGGAATGAAATATTATTTAATATAACCAATAGGTACATATGAATTTGCTTAGAAAAAAAAATTCGTTTCACAGATTCACAATAGAATGAAAGAAAACACACGAAAGAATACAAGTAAAAATGGTGTCTATATATACTCACGGACAAAATTAACCCCCTACCTTAATTTTTCTTCAAATTCAATTTGATAATTGTTAAAAAATATATGTATTCTTAATTTTATTTTAGCCGTTAATTTGTTTAATTGGTTATTGGTTTATCTAGTGCTTTATTTATTACTGAACTAAAACAAAAACTAGGCAAGTGCGACTCGCACACAAAGGGTTCTGTAGCACCGTACAATAAAAAAAACACTTCTTGTATGCGGACTCCCTTTAATTTTTAACTTTATTTCATTTTTATTATTGTTATACCGATCATGGCAGTGAACCCTCTGTGAAAATTTCAAGCGTCGACCTATTACGATTCGGACGATACAGCTCTTTGACAGACAAACGGACGGACAGACAGCATATCCTTAGTAATAGAACTCCCTTAGTGTACCTACGGAACCTTAAAAACATTTCAAATAGTTAGCGGTTAATTGTATCTGTGAGTGTAGTAGCGTTCAAAGAGGAGTTTCAAACCAACCTTTATATACTATAGAGAGACAAGAAAATTGTGGATATTCCCTCTCTAACACAAGGAATTTAAAATTTTAATAATTAAATATGTACAATGTGGCATTACATTTTAAATAATTTATATTGTATAAATATTAATTATTTGGTATTTTTTACGTTTTACCTCTACGTTTACGCCCCCCCCCTTGTCATAAAAAATATGAAAAAATGTAGCCCCTCCTAAGCCTCCATAAATCCATATAATTGTCTAACTAAGAAATTGCTATCTATGGTTTTCTAAAGATAAATTCGACTGCGTGGTGCGTTTTGTGAGGCCGTTGCGTTGTTGCCGCGTGTTTTGTATCGATTGAGTCGCCTAGGTGCGTTGTTTGTTTGTATTTTGTTTGAGATAAGTATTTGTTGATGTATATGCGTTTATAGACAAAACTTATCTACTAGTATAATATATTATAAAATAATTGACCGATTGGCCGAGTGGTTAAAGACCCTTACTGCGGAGCCAAGGATCGCGGGTTCGATTCCCGTCCGCGACAAACATTTGTGTGCATTAAACATGTCTATTTGTTCCATGTCAAGGTGTAAAAAGTATCTATATATGTATATATACTGTAAAGAATATTTATGTATGTATATCAGTTGTTTAGTACCTCATAATACAAGCATAATATTTGCTCACTTTAGGACTAGATGGCGCTGTGTGAAATGTCCCAGGTATTATTATATTATTATTATAAATTGTAGATATTTTTGTGTTTATTACGATCGAGTTATTAATAATAATTATTTTATTTGTTTATTGGCATGTTTGTAATTCAAAGAACTGCTGAACTTTCACATATCATAAGATGAAAATTATATTATATAGAACAGCTATGTCGCCATAGAGTAATAAAGTATACAGCAGCAGTAATAATATAATAGAAATGAGGCGTCTGTTTTTTATTTTCTGACTCGACTGTGTGGGGAGGAGGGTGCGGACTAGGTTTGCTTTTTAACCCCCGACGCAAAAAGAGGGGTGTTATAAGTTTTTCACAATAGTATTTATTCGGTTGCGAGTTCTCATATAAATATTTTTTTTTTATAACGTATACATGACAACAACGTCTAGGCCCCAAATTAAGCATTAGCTTATGTTTTGGGTACCAAGCGAAGACACCACAAACATATAACAACCAAGACCCGGTACCAGTAACAATATTCATCATATAAATACTGACCCGACCTGGGATTCGAACTCGGGACCTCCAGCTTCGTAGGCGGGGTCGCTACCCACTAGGCTAAGCTGTCGTCGTATTATATTAAATACATCTAATTCACTTAGTTTCTATGACAATGGTTTGTAGTGCCTTCACTAAAAAAATATAAGCCGCTCTAAATTTCTTGCAGTGTTCTTCTTAGGCTGGTCGCATACTGCTTAGACTTAGCTTTGTGAAATTCAAAAGTGACAGCAGTGTGTCCTACTTGAAAATAAATGATGATTTTTTTTTAACCGTCGCGATGTGGTCCCAGCTGCCATGCAGTCATGAAAACTGACAGCTGTTGTCGCTTCACGCGCGCCTGGCAAGCCAATATATTGTAGTATGACAGTATTACATAAAAAAATAATGGACGAGTGGAAGGCAAGCGCAAGAGAAATGATGCCTCTGTCAAAGAGTGCGCGTATAAACGTATTTCTCTATTCTGTGTATGGCCACGTTATCGGCACTTCGTCTGCGTCGTGGTTCATGCGTGTTTTTTATAGGGATGTGATATCGTTAAACTGGCGAGACACGTCGTCGATATTGCGGTGACTCAGCGCGACCACGTGGCTGGCGCGACGATCGCGATGTAGCTTTATCGTGCCTAGTAGATAGTGATGTGACCTTAACGAGCATGAATCGAGTTTTGTAAGAATCGAATGTACTAAATAGTCCGGGAGCCTGTGACCGAAAATGATCACGACTTGCTGATAATGAATTAGGGCGCGGCGAACGTAAAACTACGTATGTAAATTTAAAAAGATATGTATTTAAATTGGATTTTTTTGTGTTGCTGTTGTTATCCACAACGGAACGGAGACGATATACCTACTAATGATGCCACGAATAGTGAATTGGCCGAATACCGAATACCGAATATTCGGCAACGCTGTCGGCCGAAGCGCCGAATATTCGGCCGCCGAATATTCGGCGCGAAGTACATACTTGGTGGGGGCGCGTTAGGTGGAATAAGACAAGTCACAACCTGTTTTTCTCGTTGCGTTCGCGCGGCAGGCGACAACGGCGCGCGCGCGGGGCGGGGTGCAAGCAAATATTGCTTGTATTTGTTTCAATTGCGAGTAAATCGCGTCACGGAGCACTTTGTTAATATACAAATAATACGTAAAGTGAAACTTAATTACTATTTTGCTAAGAAGTTTGTTCCTTAGTTCATTTTCAATTGTTTTCAATTGTATTGTTCATTTTCAACTCAATTGTAATTTGGAAATAAATACATAATTTTGAGTAAAACAACATGTCTCTTTTTACATGATATGCTATTCGGTATTCGGCCGGATAGTACGTACTATTCGGCCAATACCGAATAGCAAAAAAAGTGGCCGAATAGGCCGAATACCGAATAGTTGCCGAATATTCGTGGCATCTCTAATACCTACCTAACAAGTTTTTGACGACCGCTTAGCCTAGTGGGCAGCGACCCTGCCTGCGAAGCTGGAGGTCGTGGGTTCGAATCCCAGGTCTGGTTAGTATTTATATGATAAATATTAATACTGGCACCTGGTCTTGGTTGTTATATGTATGTGGTGTCTTCGCATGGTACCCAAAATACAAGCTAATGCTTAGTTTGGGACCTAGACGTTGTTGTGATTGTGTGTGTTATTATTATTATTTTATTTGTTTCTTAGTAATATATGTTGACTTTAAGGGATGTGTATTAGCTATTTCTTGACATGAATTGATTTTGACATCAATGCTTGTAAATCATATTTTTGTTTATGGTGGTATGGTTTTGTTTATGGTTTACTGACTATGTTACATGTAAATAAACATTTTTATTAAAATCGCACTTCTACTTATTTTTAATATTATCACTGCAAACAACCTTTAGAACAAGAAACATTTGAAAACTCAAAAGTTTAGAACGTATAGAATCCATGCGATTTGGATGTTTAAGTTTTGGGGCTGATTAAAGTTGTTTTTTAGTTTGACCAAATAGATCCAACTAGATCACCAATTAAAAAAAAATCTTTAAAGTGTGAAAAAAAAAACTTAAGGTTATGGTATGTGTCAGAAGTCTGGTTTTTTTTTATATAAAGTGCCTAGCAGTATTTGCTTCCAGAAAGTCAACAAATATAATGGCTCAAACAGCTAAATAAAGTGAGTTTTTAGGATTTTTAAACTTAAAACTTTGTTCTGTAACTATCTTGAATAATATGTGCCTTTGCGCTGAAAATTACTTACATTATTTTTCTCAGATCGACATCTCTATAAGTATATACAACGTGTCCCAAAATTGAACGATTAGTGGGCACCCTGCTCATGACTACTAAAAAAAAATATATCTAATTTTTTTTTTAAATTACAAAAAAAAGTAATCCTTCAAACATTGACAACCCTTATGATATCCTTAACGACCACGACCACAATTTTTCTAATATTTATTATTATTTTTTTTAATTTGTATCAGCAACCTAAGTAGCAGTGCTATCCATCGTAACCATTAAAAAAATCTAAAATTATTTATAACGAAAAAAAATTACTTATATATTTCTTAATTATATAATCAAAATCGATGCCAGATCGTCTTATACGCCTTGCAGGTGGATCGGTATCGGAAGTAAGCGATGGTGGCTGCGACCGCCCCTCTCCCTCTTTATTATGTTTTTGTTCTTTAGTTAATTCTGGCCGTGTTAACACTTTTTCCTTTGTTAAAATGTCAGTGTCTGGAATCGAACCAGACTTTGACGGTACCGGTTCCAGGATCTGGACGTTCAAAACCCTAAAAAAAAAAGAACACGTACAACGACAACATCCATCGGAAAACGATGACTGTCCCATTTATCAAGTTTTTTTTTTATCGGATCCCGATTCCCAAGAGTCGCCGAGTGAATCGACATCTCGATTCATCCTAACATTTTAGACCGACTTTTATGTAATGGTTTGTTCGGTCGTCCACAAACTACGTGGAACCGATCTATGCGGTTGTGAAGTTACTTATAAATACGTCGCAGTGGCCTAATTTTCATAGAGATGTAGTAATAATAGGGTGAATATACGGTATTTGATTTTTTTGTGTCCCTGAAGGAAATGTAATCTGTTCTATTCAATATTGATAATTTCTCTATTTGACACTATTTTTAAATTTGTAATGATGAAGGCCAGAAGATTTCTCCATTTTTTTTAATTTTATAAGCACCAGAGGAAAATTTGTTACCAGAGGAGTGACACTATTGGTAGAGTAGTGACAAATTAAAACAGGGAAGTGGCAGGCCATTGATTATTAGCTAAGGAAGGGGACTAATATTAAATAAAACGTATATAAATTATAATATTTGGTTATTGTTTAATATACACACTTCACAAGTCAAGTTACAAGTCTTCACAAGTCAAGTTACAAGTCTTCACAGTTTCTAAATGCAACCTTATTTTCAATATTAATGGTTTGTTAATGTTTAAGTTTTAATTACCCGTACCAAATAACAGAATTAATATTTTCTGCTTATGAGTCTCATCTGAGATAAAAACCACAGTATATACCGTTTGACAGTTTTTTGCAATTTTGCAAACTTAAAAGCCACGTTCAAGGCGCTTAAAACTGAATAAAATTTCTAAATGAAACAAAAATATAAACTTCGTTTACAAAACAGAACAATAGTACTATCTAATGATACACCTCTCAGTCTCGAGGCTATCTAAACAAATAAACTTAAAAATTATCAGTGGACAGTATAAATGAAAACTTTAATTTTTTGCAAAGAACAGGATCAATAACATTTTTTTTATAAACTTGGTGCGTAGATTTTTTATTGCTGTCCTGTAGAAATCTCTTCTATTTTTTCTATTTTACCTTTTGTAATGCTATCTTTTTTACCTGGCCATAATCTACTATTGCAATTTTCTTCAAAAAACTCGGCGACTATTTCTCTAACTTCGAATTCGTTTTATCGTTTCTTGTCTTCCGTGTCATATCTATCAAACTTTTATTTGCAGTATATGACTGTCTTATAGGTTTCATATTTGATTCAAAATTTCTTGACTATTTTGCCACTTAATGGTTTTTTACATAGTCATTTTCTGTTTTCCGATGCGCCGTAGTTTCTTTTGATACTCACGTACTTTTTGACGTAACTGTTTAATTTCATATTTTTGTTGTTTTATAAGTTTATTTCGTAGTTTTCGCTGAATTTCTGATCGCTTTTTAGCAGCTAGAGCGATGTTGTTTTATGAAAGTGCAGATTGGTCTTCATTATCAGACGCAGGTGGAGGTACTGGATAGTTTCTGGTAGATTGTAGCTTTACGCGATCTCTATGCTTTTTAGTCTTTTCTCTCCATATTTTTCTAAGAGCCCTTTGTTACCTTTTACTCATTTATGCTCTTAATTTAACCCTTTTCTTTTTTTTTATATTGCTGTTTTTATTTTTCTTTTAATGCAGCATTTTTAACCGGATTGTTTTTAATTCTTTGTAGCGTAATTTTTCAGCTTGACGCTTTTTTTAAAGCTTTTCTTCCCTTGTTTGGTTTTTTTTTTAACATTCGTCATGATGCCCGATTATGATTGAGTATCTAGAACAACTGAAATGAAGCCTTAAAAGATTAAATAATAGCGAAACAAAATTTCGTCACTTCCCTGGCACAAATGTATTTCCTCTGTCATGAAATATGCCAGAGAAGTGACGCCAGAGAAGTGATAAAAACGCACATAACTTACAAAAAGTATATCACTTGCTTTTTTGACCACAGTTTAACGTAATACATGACATCTACAAACAATAAACATTGCATTGAGCAAATATACAATTTCGTAACGATAAAATACAAAAACATATACTTACCAAAGGAAATACTCCATCGACTGGCACAAACACGCTTTCCTACAGTAGATCACAAATTGACACAATATTATTGGAGTTTTACTCAACGTGGTTGGCCCGCTTCTAACTTCACACTGTTGTATGTGCATAGTTCAAAGACAAAAACATACTTTAATGGTTTTAAGCCAAATTTTACTTCTTTGAGTTTTGCCAGATGAAGTGACATTATTGTAACATGGCATGAAATTAAGTTATTTTTTTTTTATATTAATAAATATTTTTACAGTGTATTTTGATGAAATATGTTTCGATGTTTATAAAAGCATATGATCATATTTAAAAAAAACATGATGGCATACATATTTAAAGTATCTGACCATAAAATCATTACAATCTAGTAAAGGGGGAGGCCAGAGGAGTATACATTTATAACTATTTTAAACTATTAATGCCTTAAAATATACAATTGTCGTGAATAGACTATGTGGGCCAAATAAAAGACCATATTCTTTGTTGTTTAAGCATACAGAAACAGTAATATAATAAGTTTAACATAAAATTTGTCTATGGACCATTGGAATTCAAATAGCGTATATTCACCCAATAATACCTGAGACATCCCACACAGCGCCATCTAGTCCCAAACTAAGCAAAGCTTGTACTATCGGTACAAGACAACTGATATGCTTACTTAAATATTTTTTATTTATAATACAGACATTATAGATGTATGAATGTATAGACATATATAATATTTTCTACACTCAGCCACAATAGACATGTTCATGCACACAAATATTTGTCCCAGGCGGGAATCGAACCCGCGACCCTTGGTTCTGCAGGTAAGGTCTCTAACCACTCGGCCAATCGGTCAGTCTATGTTGCAGCATTGTTTTTTTCTCCTTTCAAGAAATGGAGAGAAATAGTTAAAAATATCTAAATTATTTTAATTTTTTTTTTTTCATTTAAACTATTGAAAATATTTGTTGGGCGATAATTCATCATTGTTATTAGTATGGAGTGAATACTGTGAATACAGTGCCCCCTATAGCATACACTTTGATTACAGAATGTCTGGATGGACCCTCGAAATTCAATATCAACATAAATAACAGACCAATTTTTTTATACTCGTGTGTGTGACTAAATAGACTGCGTACTCTCACTACGCTATACTAACCATGTACAATCCGTATCTGCGTGCGGGTTTTGTAACCGAACAGTTAGGTGATAATTTTTATCTACCGTTTTTGACGCCGTAACTATCTCTTTCCAGACATTATGTTATCAAAGGGAACGAGCATGAAATAAATTCGGTGTGGTCGAAGGAGAGAAAATTTTTACTCTTTTTATGACAACCGTCTCGCGAACGCTTACTTACACTCCCGCGGAAAGCAGTCCTGTATTCACGTAAAAAAACATTTCATGTTGCCTCCATGCTGTTCAGAGAGCGGCGGGTAAACTGTCATAGCTCCATGGTACGGCGGCGTATATAATAAATATCGCATAGTATAGTCAATGCCTACCTAATGTATGTAGCAGTCGTAACACATCACTTGTATCGCTAATTTATTGGTCGTACGCAATTCGAGGTTGTATATTATATCACAAAACACGACTCGAATGTCAATCAACATCAATCAGCGCTTTGTGACGTCACAGCCCTTCGTAACGCGTCTCCAATATACTATGTCCATTTAGTTAAATGCCGAAACATTGTGAAGATTAATATTATGATGCGTAATAAAATTTGAAAAATTAGTCTTTTTGAAACTGTTTCTATTAAGTTTATCAAAATCTTGAAGTTCTCTGACGGTCATTAAAATTAAAAGGAATAAGATTCTAGATTACCTAACCTCTCAAAATATCCTTTCATCATCAGCCCATTTTACCCCACTGCAGGGGCTCAGACCTCCCCCAGGGTAAGGAGGGGGTTTAGAGCTTCAATCCACCACGCTGCTCCAATACGGGTTGATGATTGTAACGACCGCCATCTATTGTCAGCAACAGACTGAACCGACTGCTTATCGTGCTCTCCGAGGCACGGAGTCAGTGATAGTTAATGTACTTAAGTCAGAAAAACTCATTGGTACACGCCCGGATTCGAACCATGGCCCTATGCCCTTATGAATTTGAGACAGGTTCGTTGCGGTCTGGGCTATCACGACACAAAATATCCTTTATTTCGACATATCTTTACAAAATTTTAAGTATCTAGACTGCGTTGATGTACCAATCAGTCATATTCTTTTTCTATGTAATTTACATATTTTATCGTATCGCATCGGTTGCCACCAACAGATGGCAGTCGTTAAGATCCACCATGGAGCAGCCTGGTGGATTAAGCTCAAACCACCGACATTCCGACGGGAGGTCTAAGCCCTTGCAGTGGGGCGTAATGATACGGTATCGTGTCGCATCGCGTCGCCTTCTGGCGCCCGTTAGTTGTGAGAGAGGCCTTAACACGTACATGAAAGGAGACGCCCTTGACTGCGTTACTTAACAAGTCTCAAATCCGGCAACTCATTATATTACCTATTAAGTTGCGCGTCGCCATCACGTGACGCTTTCTGAATAATCTACGCGTCTAACAAATAATAAAACTGTGACGGGGTCCCGGTCGTATCGTGTCTGTACATTGGTTATTTTTTGAAAATTATAATTCAGGTGAACATGCCTAATAAACGATATAGAGGGGATAAGGGCAACTATGATTCCGGTCTGTGACGTCACACTATAAAAATTTAAAAAATACATATTTACGTAACCAACGTTCCATTATTTTTTTTTTTTCAAATTGTACCTAATATATATTATACAACATAATAAAAATATAATGAACTTCAGTTAAAAATTTTGGTAAAGGTCAATTACACGAACATTTTAAACATTGCTGTCTTCGTGTATCGTTTAACTTTATTATATAAGACTTTAAATTAAAAAAGAAAAAACAATTAAGAAAAACATATATTTAAATAAAATAAACAGAGAGGAATTTCTTGCCGGTTCTTCTCCTCCTAGTTTTTGAACCGGTACCTAATCAATTTTTACGACTTTCAATAAGTGTGTGCAAACATATTATATTGAATAAAAATTTTTGAATTTTGAATTTTTTTTTTTGAACAACTTTTTCAATGTACTTAACAATTATTTTTTGTACGCTTAAATCTCTTTAAATATAGTAGTAGGGTAAGCCACCGTAACTGCGGAGCCGAGGGTCGCGGGTTCGATTCCCGCGCAGGACAAATATTTGTGTGCATGAACATGTCTATTTGTTCCGTCCTGGGTGTAAAATATCTATGTATATATTATTAAAAAAATAGAATATTTAAGTATATACTATATCAGTTGTCTGGTACCCATAGTACAAGCTTTACTTAGTTTTGGACTAGATGGCGCTGTGTGGGATGTCCTAGGTATTATTATTTAAACATATTATGTTAAATAAATGAACTTTAATCCCTACACAAGATATTTATTTTCGTTTTAAATCTTGACGGAAATAACATCAAAAAGTCTCACCACCCGCAGCGCGAAAATGTGAGAACAGAAAACTGACTACTCATTGGTTTTTTAATATGAAATTAATGACATCGTTAAATAGCCTTATACTTATATATTTTTATTTTTTGTGATTAAATGCTTCATCATCATCATCATCAGCCCATTTTTACCCCACTGCAGGGGCTTAGGCCTCCCCCAGGGTGAGGAGGGGGGCTTGGAACTTAAGTCCACCACGCTGCTCCACTGCGGGTTGGGAACTGTAACGACCGCCATCTATTGACAGCGTCCGGGACCGACTGCTTAACGTGCCCTCCGAAGCACGGTGTCAGTGATATTGTGTAATTAAGTCAGAAAAACTCATTGGTACACGCCCGGATTCGAACCACGGCCCTATGGGGCCTTATAAATTTGAGACAGGTTCGTTGCGCTCTGGGCTATCACGACATATTTAAATGCTTATTAGATACTTATTTAGTGTCATTACCTGATTCCGGTTTCTGACTAACGGTTGCACGAATGGCGGCTGATTATACACTCCTGTCACTCCACTCCATCCTTTATTTATGTATTCTTTGGTGTATTGGGACTTGTCCCTTTCAGACTACTGGGTCTGGCTGAAGGTTGAACGAATGGATGATATATCTTGAGAAATGTATCGTCGCCATTAGTTTAAATACAAGGCAAAATCGCTCTGAAGGGAATTCGTAAAAGATGCGATCGTACGAATCAAATCACTGCACAGTATAAAACAAAGTTGCTTTTCGTCTGTCTGTCCCTATGTATGCTTAGATCTTTAAAACTACGCAATGGATTTGGATACGGGTTTTTTAAATAGATAGAATGATTCAAGAGGAGTGTATATATGTATATAACATGCATAATATAGTAGAGAAACACTGATAATTTTAGAGGTTTCTAATGTCGTAAATAAACACATTTTTTTTGCGCTCACATTGCAAACGCTGGCTGGAACTTACGAGAAAGATCAAAATAATGTACTTACTACAGTATTGTACACCTTAAAAAGGTCTACTAAAAAATCCGCGACGGTATATGTCTATCTCTTAGGGATAACCCACAATAACCATTTTTTATCCCAAAAATTGGTGTAGATAAGTTCCCAAGGACAGAAAAGATTTTCGCGGTATCCACTTTATTGTTCTTGCCACCAGATGGCCCTGTAGCATTTCTTTTTCTACTTACAAGCAGAAATGATATAAAAATGTAGTCCATGCGGGCGAAGTTGGGAGCGGTCGCTAGTATAATATATTTCGTAGCGTAGGTGCTACTCAGTAGCCATTGAATCCGAAATAATACGGAAAAGTTGGCGGTCTTTTTCGTTGTATGAATTTAGTGTAGTTATTACATTTCTGGCAACACTGAACATCTGCGAAAAGTAATATATTGTTTGATAACTGACTTTCTTGTTATAGCGGCAAAACTAAGATGTCACTGTGTTTCACAGTGCGACCTTGTGCAATTTTCTAAATCAATGTTCGCCGGTTATTGTTTTGGGAATTTAGGTACGAGGAACGGCGCGAACTTTAGATAGCG
Organism: Luffia ferchaultella; assembly: GCA_949709985.1. Taxonomy (NCBI): domain Eukaryota; kingdom Metazoa; phylum Arthropoda; class Insecta; order Lepidoptera; family Psychidae; genus Luffia; species Luffia ferchaultella. The sequence goes on from OX453269.1 coordinate 2,792,745, forward strand.
TAAAATTATATTCAAGAGAAGGCTGTGTAATTCCATTCCATCAGCCCTTTGTATATCCCAATGCAGGGGCTGAGGTCTCCCCTCAAGGTGAGGGGGTTTAGAGCTTCAATCCACCACGCTGCTCCAATGCGGGTTGGCGGATTGTGACGACCGCCATCTATTGACAGCAACCGACCGGACCGACTGCTTAACGTGCTCTCCGAGGCACGGAGTCAGTGATAGTTAATGTACTTAAGTCAGAAAAAACTCATTGGTACACGCTCGGATTCGAACCACGGCCACATGGCCTTATAGATTTGAAATAGGTTCGCCGCGTTCGGGCTATCACGACACGGGCTGTGTAAATATATATAACTAGCGACCGCCCGCAGCTTCGCTTGCGTAGACTACAAATTCCTGTTATAGGTACTATTAACGTTCGAGATGGTTTATACGTACTTTTTGCTGGAACCAATTTTGGTCACACCCATTCAAACTTTCAATCTTCATTCCCCCTTCCACCCTTTAAAAAACCGATACAATTTTTCATCTCCCGTTTCCCACTCTTAAAATGTGGAAATCTAAAAACCCTGAAACACGTCATTATTTAAGTCCCTCCATTCCCATCCTTAAGTTTGAAATTTCTAAAAAAGCCTTTCGTAACTTAATGCTCACGTTATAAAATAAACTTATGTTCCAAATTTAAGCTTCCTAGACTTATTACTTTCGGCTGTACGTTGATAGATCAGTGAGGACAAACGACAGACAGATAGACAGACAAACAAACACAAAAAGTAGCTTATGACACTCTTGGTAACCTTCTTTCACGTCTGCAAAGTTTCATTAGAATCTGTTCAGCCGTATTGAAAATTAGCTCGAATAGAGGAAATTGAATTGAATAGACACATAGACGTCCAGACAAACAGACGGACAAAAAGTAGCTAATGTCAAATCTTTTGACAACCTTCTTTCCCGTCTGCAAAGTTTCGTTAAAATCTGTTTAGCCGTTTTGCAGATTAGCTCAAATAGACAGATACACGTACAGATAGACGGACAAAAAGCAACATTTGTTAGTTTTAACGACCTTCTTTTCATATTCATTGATGTTTCATTTAAATCGGTTTAGACATATGGACGTACAGACAGACATACAAAAAGTTCTGTATATCACTTAAGGAAAGGATGTAGTCAAAAGATTACATCCTGTTATATGTGTAAAGTTTCATCAAAATCGGTTAAGCCGTTTTGGCCGAAGCCGATTTCCTCGAATAGACAGACAGTTCGTTTTCATGTATATAGCCTATAACTCTCCGCTAGAATCAGGCTATCAAAGGCAAAAATATTTTTTCAAATCAGACTGGTAGTTTCAGAGATTAACACATCCAAACAAACAAACAAACAAACGAACGAACGAAAGAACCAACCAACCAACCAACAAACAAACAAACAAACAATCAATCAATCAAGCAAGCAAGCAATCAATCAATCAATCAATCAATTAATCACGCAATCAATCAATCTATCTATCTATCAAACAAACAAACTCTTCAGCTTTATAATAAGTATTTCTATTATATAGATTAATAGATTATAAGATAATAAGAAAATAAGATATTACTAAAAACCGTATCAAAGTCTATTGGTTTGGAAGTAAAAAGTTAACGAACAGAGGCAGACAGCGAATTTATTTTCTCCCGCTATAGTTTCATTAATTTTAACGTAAATGTCAAAAAATCAAAAAACATAAATTTCAATAAAAACTGTTAAGATATTTATTTAAATTGTATGGTGTAAAAGGCAATTATAATATGCATGAAATGCTTAAAGACAACTAACGTATTTAATTTGATAAGGATTAATATCACGTTTAAAAAACATCTTCACAAATCGTACATTATGTTAGAACAAATTTGATTGTCATAAAAAAGGTTATAGTAAGTTAACCTTAAAAGATACACATATGCTGTCGCAGACTTTTAGTTAGAACATTTAAAGGGGAACAATTCCGTGATACATGATTTTTGCTTAACATTAACCGTTTACGCAGCGCGCGCGACGGAAGCTCTCAAAAGGAATAATTTTTCCCGTTTTTGCAACATTTGTCATTGATGCTCCACTCCTATTGGTCGTAGCGTGATGTAGTATAGCCTATAACCTTCCTCGATAAATGGACTATCCAACAAAAAAATAATTTTTCAATTCAAACCAGTAGTTCCTGAGATTTGCGCGTTCAAACAAACAAACAAACAAACAAACAAACAAACAAACAAACAAACAAACAAACTCTTCAGCTTTATAATATTAGTATAGATTTATATCAATTTTTCATTCATACGTCCTAAAACTTATAAAGCGACGGAGTAATGGTTCTGCCAAAAAATTGGCGAAAGATTGTCGAATAAAATGGACATTATTTAATTCAATGAATATTTCATGCCATTGAATATAAGTCTTTATTATTTGTAGCATAAAGAGGCCGCGAACTTTTCCGACTGCCTAATATTACGATTTTCCGCTTCATATCTATAATACCTAACGTCTATAATGGTATGTCAATATAACATGTGTGATTGTGGAAGTTTTCCTGCAAACAATTTTAAGTGGGTATTATTAATATTACTATTGTAAATCTCATTTATTTATACGTTACATAAGATACAGTTATAAGCAAGTAGCCAAGTAGTTATTTTTTAACAAAGATTAGGATGCTGGTAGGTACTGGTAATTGACTATTTGAACCGAATTTATTGAAAAAAGATTTTTTAACCTGTGTTGTGCAATAATAAATTGTTTAAAAAATTAATTAATTTAATTTATGAATAGTGTGGTGATTGATGCTCAATATTAAATTATATAATTTATTACAATTAAGTTATCACTTTAAAAATTAAAACAATTAGAAAAATAAATATTGCTGTGCACCTATGTTTGACCACTAGCTTTATTGACCTATAAGTACCTATAATTTACCCCACTGCAGGGGCTTAGGCCTCCCCCAGGGTGAGGAGGAGGGCTTGGAGCTTAAATTCACCACGCTGCTCCACTGCGGGTTGGGGACTTTAACGACCGCCATCTATTGACAGCGTCCGGGACCGACTGCTTAACGTGCCCTACGAAGCACGGAGTCCATGACCAAATATTTATAAGGAATTGACCTTTCCCAAATTTTTTAACAAAAGTCTGTTACTTTATTTTTGGAAAGAATAGGCAATTTTAAGAAACTAATTTGATTTTTTTTTATTTAGATCGGTATTTACGTAGTTATATCATTATGAAAATTCTCATAGCGTGACGTCAAAGGGTTGAATTATAAGGTTGTTATCCATTGCCGTTGCATATACATAAAATCAAAGTCACTGTCAGAGTGTTGGCTGTCAACTGTCATTATTAGTTCCATGAACTGTCATAACAGCCAACACTATTATTTTTATAAATATGCAACGGCAATGGCTGACCTTATAATTCCATCCTGTATAACATGGAATAATAAAAATTAAATGGTGTCCCCGTACAAGAGATGTGTTTTGCTCGATCTTAACATTGACATTAATGCACAGACAAGTCAACCTTATAGACCACGCTTTGACAGGGAGTAGCATTCGCCAAGGCTATGTAGTGACACTACATAACTACGTCTCTTCTGAGCGGTCAGTTGGAAGCACGTCGGAAGCCATTAAATTGTCAATTTTGAACGAGCCAATGAAAACTAGCCGACCTCTCCCCGCACCCCGCCACTTTTTGGCGATTTCGTTTTCGTACTGACGTTTATTAAAGCGTGGTCTATAAGTTGACTGGTCTGTGCATTAATGGCAAGACATACAAACGTCAAACTAGTGTTATTATAATGAATATTAAGTAAAACAAATAATAAAAAGTGTGAGTTGAATCCGCACTAGTTTGTTCCTACGCCTTAAGGGTGCGTCAAACTTGGGGACCAGTGTATAACGTACTATTGAATACGGAACCCTTCGTGTGCGAGTCCAACTCGCACTTGGCCGTTTTTTTTTAAATACCATGTAAGTATGTCGTTTTTGAGAAAAATAAAACAACTAATTAAATAATAAATATCTGGGACATCCCACACAGCGTCATCTAGTCCCAAAGTAAGCAAATATTATGCTTGTATTATAGGGTACTAGATAACTGATATACATACTTAAATGTTCTTTCTTTTTTTTTAAATAATATATACATATATAGATACTTTTTTTACATCCAGACACGGAACAAGTAGACATGTTCATGCACACAAATATTTGTACCGGGCGGGAATCAATCCGCGACCCTCGGCTCCGCTGTTACGGTCTCTAATCACCCGCCCAACCGGTTAGTCAAAGGTTGAATAACTGTTGAGAGGATAACGTTACGGCGACGCTTCTCATATTTTGATCGTGGTACATATTACCAGTTAATTAAAAAAAAAAAAAAACGTCATATAGACTGTTTTCATCCAACCAATAATAATAATAATTTAGTTTAGTAAATAGAATAATAATAATTTAGTAAATAGAATCGAAAAGGTAAAATTGGGTCCGGTAAGGTACCTATTCGAAATGTTTAAGCATTGAAGGTATCGAATACGTCTCTGTCTACGAAGAAGATAATTTGTATTTGAAAGGTATTATTATTTAAACATATTATATTAAATAAATGAACTTTAATCCCTACACGACCTTAGATATTTATTTTCGTTTTAAATCTTGACGGAAATGACATCAAAAAGTCTCACCACCCGCAGCGCGAAAATGATATGAAAATGTGTGAGAACAGAAAACTGACTACTCATTGGTTTTTGATATGTAGGTATTATTAATAAATATGAAATTAATGACATCGTTAAATAGCCTTATACTTATATATTTTTATTTTTTGTGATTAAATGCTTCATCATCATCATCAGCCCATTTTTACCCCACTGCAGGGGCTTAGGCCTCCCCCAGGGTGAGGGGGCTTTGGAGCTTAAATTCACCACGCTGCTCCACTGCGGGTTGGAGAATGTAACGACCGCCATCTGTTGACAGCGTCCGGGACCGACTGCTTAACGTGCTCTCCGAGGCACGGAGTCAGTGATAGCTATGTACTTAAGTCAGAAAACTCATTGGTACACGCCCGGATTCGAACCATGGCCCTATGGCCTTATAAATTTGAGACAGGTTCGTTGCGCTTTGGGCTATCGCGACACTAATTAACTACATACAAATAAACAGAAAACAAAAACCGGTCAAGTGTGTGAAACATGCCAAATTTCAGTTTTATGTATCGTGCTGATAGTCTACTAGTGAAACTGCTTTGACAGACGGACGGGCATGGATAAATTATAAAAGCTATTTGTGGACATTCGCGCGCGAGTCGGAATTCCGGCGTTTTGCAAAGGATTCACGTGCGAGCGCGGTAAAACTCGCGGCTGCTTCTGGGCGAAATGTTTAGACCACCACCGTACCCCTACGAATGGAATGGAAACGTGCGACTCTATAAGCGCGTGAAACGCCCTTACGGGCACGGCTTAACAATAGTTGGTAATTAGTGACCAAAATTGATCACGACTTTTTAAAATCAGAATTAACGACAAGCTAGAGTAAGATAGAGTAAATTAATTTAATAATAATAATAATGATAATAATACATGGAACTTCCCACACAGCGCCATATAGTCCCAAAGTAAGCAAGTATTATGCTTGTGTTCTGGGTTACTAGACAACTGATATACATACTTAAATATTGTTTATAATATATACATATATATTATACCACATACATATAACAACCAAGACGCGGTACCAGTATCAATATTCATCATATAAATACTGACCCGACCTGGGATTCGAACCTGGGACCTCCAGCTTCGTAGGCAGGGTCGCTACCCACTAGGCCAAGCGGTCGTCAATTTGACAGCAGCCTTTGGTTTTCATAGTCATAAATCAATTCACAGTATCGAAGTGACTTTACGCAATTTTGCGGGATTGAAACCGGCGCAGACGGGCGCACGGGGCTCACCTTGCGCACTTAAACTCGGACTAAAAAAATCGTCATCTTGCACCAGCTAGCTAGAGTATGAGTGGTTAGACGGTAAACGCAGAAGAGGGCTTCTAGTCAAATCGTACTTTTGTGTATAGTACGAACAGTATTCATTTACAGATCGCGGTCACTTGAAACTATTTTTTTTTTATATTCAACAAAAAGTGTGATACCAGTTTTACCAGCTTTGAGAAAGACGTGAGCATTTTTGGCCACGGGCTCCCGGGCTATAAATCTTGGAATACGTCCGGATACCCTGAGAGTCCTCTTGCGCAGTGTGTGTAGTGATTTCGGCAGATTTATAAATAACGGAGAGCTCGCCTGGCCCTAGTTTATACTTGGACGCTGTTTACGTTATGAAATAGTTGTCATAAATCGAATGTATGTATGTACCTATGCCGTCCTTGTTCCGATAACGGAAGGTCGATCTCATATAGAGCTGGATTACTTTTTGATGATTTTCATCGCACAGATTTAGGTTCACCTGTGCCTGAGAATGCATTGCCTGTTACTGGACATACGTGACAGGGTTGCCAAAGACCTGGAAAATCGGAGAAAACAGAAAATAAATCCAAGAAAATCTTGAAGAAGTTTAAAAAAATCGAGTGAAAATCAATGACGTTTGTGGTACCTTGACTGTTCACTTTAATACAGACGAAAGCTAGAAAGTGGCTCGAGCGAAATTTCGTATGATTGTACTACTTACAGGCATATTAAGTTTAATTTGTAGAAATGAAAAAAAAAAAGTTGTTTTCATTAATTCATTCATCAGCCCATTTTTACCCCACTGCAGGGGCTTAGGCCTACCCCGGGGAGAGGGGGGCTTGGAGCTTAAATCCACCACGCTGCTCCACTGCGGGCTGAAGATTGTAACGACCGCCATCTATTGACAACGTCCGGGACCGACTGCTTACGTGCTCTCCGAGGCACGGAGTTGTTATGTACTTAAGTCAGAAAAACTCATTGGTACTCGCCCGGATTCGAACCATGGCCCTATGGCCTTATAAATTTGAGGCAGGTTCGTTGCGCTTTGGGCTGTCACTACAAATTGGTTTAATAAATATACATTTTTTTAATGAAAATTCTGTATATTAAACGAATAAAATTGTAAGAAAAAAGAAAATTGTATTTTTTGTTTATTTTCTAGTAGTAATATTACTTCCATATTTAAGCATTATACAAGAAGGCATTTTGAAAACTGAGGCAGGAAAAACGCAGAAGCCACGTGACAGATCGCCTGTGTAGGATTGATCGTAGACTGAAGCAAGTAAACCTTACTTTGAACTTCCCACGCCGAGAGGGCGTTTAAAATGTCTACCTAAAAACTATATGTAATGTCATTGGTGTAGATATTATGCTTTTAATAAATTGCTGGGAAAGAAAGATTCTTGAGTGGAGACCACGAACCGGCAAACGTAGTGTGAGACGCCCGCCGGCTCGCTGTACCGACTATATAAAGCTGGCTGCCGGTAGTGGCTGGATGAAGATGGTTGAGGATAGAGAGGTGTGGTGTGCCCTGGGAGAGGCCTATGTCCAGCAGTGGACGAATGTGGGCTGTTGGATGGATGGATGGATGGATGGATGGATGGATGGATGGATGGATGGATGGATTGATGGATGGATGGATGGATGGATGGATGGAATAAACTGCTATTGCATTTATTCATTTTTCGTTAGCTTACAGTTGCATGTATGTCTCTACATTTTATAAAGTGAATTCATGTTAATTTTGATGTTAATTTATTTTGTTCTTATATAATAGTGTTCAAAGTAATTAATACAAGCGGTAAAAAAATTTATGTTTTATTTATATTAATTATTTATAAAAAAAAATATATATCTAAATATTATGAAGATTTACACAGAAGTACGAATTGACTAGAAGCCCTCTTCTGCGTTTACCGTCTAACCGTTCATACTATAGTTAGCTGGTGTAAGATGACGAGTTTTAGTCTGGGTTTCATTGCGCAAGGTCCCCACGCGCCGCTCTTCACCCTCGAGAAATTCCCGCGCGCCGGTTTCAACCCCCCGAAATTGCGTAACGTCACCTCGATACTGAGAACTGACATTTTATGACTATTCAAACCAAACGCAGCTATCAAATTAATTTACTCTATGGTTGTTTAAGTATTTATATCAGTTGTCTGGTATCCATAGTACAAGCTTTGCTTAGTTTGGAACTAGATGGCGCTGTGTGGGATGTCCGAGGTATTATTTACCTTTGAGTCAGATTTTTCCGCATCGTTTGAAAGGGTATACTCCCGAGGTGCTCCCATTGTCATCATGTCAGGATCTGATGATGGGATTCCCGGCAAATCGAGGGATACCCTCAAATCTTATAAGCACGCACGCTTAAGATTATTTTATGTTTTTTAAGTCAGTTTTTTTCTATTTTTTTTTTGTTAAAAGTTTTAGACAAACCGTATCTTGCCTTGCCTGCCGTGTGTGCCTGTCAATCCCAAAGTCAACGGTGAGCTGAAATCTAATTTAAAAAAAATCATCATTTTCGGACAAGGTTTGAATAAAGACTTTAATTTCAAGTCAAATCAGTGAAGTCAATTTAGTGCTTTTCAGCTTTTGTCTGCGAATGCGCAGAAGATATATCATTCTTTTAAGAAGCTTTGATGACGAGGGTCGACTGAATGAATTTTACGAAATCAATTGGAATTGCGTGATAAGGCTAACACAGTCGACCGCTGCGCTGTGTGCACAGAAGTCTACAAACAAAAAAAATATTGCATTTAATACGGATATTTATTAGTACATAGTTAAAGAACGCACGGAACCCGTTGTGTACGTTTCCTTTCGCGGTTGGCCGTTTTATTTTTGGCCGACTGACCCATTGGCCGAGTGGTTAGAGACCCTAATTGCGGGGCCAAGGGTCGCCGATTCGATTCCTGCCCGGGACAAATATTTGTGTGCATGAACATGTTTATTTGTTCCGTGTCTGGATGTAAAAGTATCTATATATGTATATATTATTAACAAAAGAGAATATTTAAGTATGTATATCAGCGGTCTAGTACCCCATAATACTTGCTTACTTTGGGACTACATAGCGTTGTGTGGGATGTCCCAGATAATAATATTACCATTTCTTTTATCTATACTATAATATTATAAAGCTGAAGAGTTTGTTTGTTTGTTTGAACGCGCAAATCTCAGGAACTACTGATTCGAATTGAGAAATTCTTTTTGTGTTGGATAGTCCATTTATCGAGGAAGGCTATAGGCTATTATTGTATAAGCTACGACCGATAGGAGCGGAACACCAACAAAAAATGTTGCTAAAACGGGAAAAAATATTCTTTTTGAGAGCTTCCGTTGCGTGCGCTGCGTAAACGGTTGATGTTAAGCAAAAATCATGTAAGACGGGATTGTTCCCCTTTGAAAGGTCTAACCATATGTGTATCTGTTAAGGTTGGTTTACTATAACCTTTTTAGGGCAATCAAATTTATTCTAACATAAAGCACTATTTGCGAAGATGTTTTTTAAAAATGATATGAATCCTTATTAAATTAAATACATTAGTTACCTAGGAATGGAGTGATAGGAAAGGGGGGGAGAGAGAACGCGATGGGGAACGTTTCTGTAGTCCACCCGGGCGGAGCCGGGCACGACCGCTAATCATAAATAAGTAACGACGTGTTTCAGAGTCTTTTATTTTCAAATTTTAAAGGGGAGGTGGGAGTCAAAAGTTTGTATGACAGTAACCAAAATTTATATAAGCAAAAAGTACACAGGAACCATCTCGAATATTAATAATAGATCACTTTAACAGGAATGTGTAGTCTACGCAGGCGAAGCTGCGGGCGGTCGCTAGTCTATAATATGGGTAATATTTTACCACGGCGGCGTCTACCTGGCTCACCGCCAAAACAGCCATATTTGATCCCAGATTAATGTAAATCAAGTATAGTCATGAGAAAGATTATATATAATATACCTCCGAAGACGACTTTGACTAATTTCGTATTAGTTTTATCAACCGGATATTGAAGTTCCGTATTAGTTTTATCAACCGGATATTGAACACGTTTTCACAACCGACATTAATATTGTTACGGGTTAACGGTCCAGATATTTGTATCCACGGAAACACCGATCTAAATTGTATTAAAATTTATACTTAACAAAATCACTAACTGTTATCACACTCGCAGGTATGTTCGTTGACTCTTCCAAAAACATTAGCTCGTGCCCGCGCCGGTCTTCTTATATATGCGCCGTAGTCCCCACCCCGAAGCATCTTTCGAGATGCCTCAATCATCGAACATTCGATTTTGAAATTGCAATAGTATTTTATTAGGTATAGAAATAACTAACGATGCCGACGCTATCTTTGACTGCCCTACGACGCCGCCTCAAAAATAGAATTTCGAGCTGAAGCAGTCTTTTGACGCGCCGCCTTTAAAATAATAATTAAATGTCATTTCTTATTTAATTTGATCTCAAATTTCTAGTTATTTCTGTGTTCAGTCGATATGTTTGTGAAGCCGATAGTCGATATGTTTTAAAGGGCAATGTATACGCTTTTACAATAAGATCCCAGTTGACATTCAAGATCTACCCTTTAACAAGTTTAAAACTACAATAAAACGAAAGCTTTATGCAAAAGCTTATTATAAAGTATCAGACTACTTAGATGAGAAAAATCCATGGGTGTAAGCCGCTCGCCTATTAGTTTGTTTCAATAACATTATTCTTTAAGCACTTATTGTTAAATTTTTTTTTTTTTATAATTTTGTTAAAAAGAGCGTCCCTCAGTTTCTTGCGTATTCTTCTGAGAGGAACCAGCACTTTTGAATGCGCCTTTGTGGTGACGTCCTTCCACAAAGTAATAAAATTCACTCTTATGACGTATTTCAAGATTACGCTACATAACTACGAAATAAAGATATTTTGATTTGATTTGATTTAAGCCACGTGATCATGCCAGTGTTTTCTATAGAACATCGACGTGTTTCTATGCATTAATAAACGTCACAAGATTATTGATTTTTTGGGGTTCGTACTTTAAAAGTGAAAAAAAAAACGGACCTGTCTATCAAGACACTTTGCTCAAGAACGGGTAGAGAGGTATGAACGTTAAATTAATATCGATAAGGTTTATTATTGTCCGTTGGAAGTGTGAATAATTCATGCTTTCGGAATTTCGGAGGAATACGGCCATTTGTGTCACATATTTTGTTACTCGCCAACTCACTAATTAAAACCTATTATAGGGTACTTCGACCTAGAAACATGAAATTTGGTTAGAGGCAAGGTCTCACAGCACAAGTAAAGGAAAAAAATCTAAACATAGTTAATTTGCAGTTATATCATATTGAAAGACCGGACAAGTGCGAGTGGGACCCGCCCACCAAGGGTTCCGTACAAAGTAGGTACATATGACCGTTGCTCAAGTTCGATGATTGATTACGTACTTTAAATAAAGACTATATTTTTTATGATTTAATTACAAATGTATCAGATTTTTTCTCTATACTTGTAGTATAAGACGGTATTACTTGCCATATTTCATAGTTGTAGGCCAACGGAAAGTAACCTATAAATTGTGATTCCCTTGAGAATGTCGTAATATACGTTTTTTTGCGGTATCAATGGCCGTATTTATTTTACCGTAACTTGAAGTTTGATTTTTTCACAGCTTCAAAAGACTGTAGACTTAAGTATACAACATGTTCCTTTTTATATCCCATAACTCTAAGGTTATATTCTATGACTAAAAATAATATAAAAAGTCCAAGGAACATCTATTCAAAAATGCGTAGTTTTAGAGAAATCATCAATCACAATAAAAATAGTTCTAAATTTTTCTGCCGTATGATGCGTCCTAATTTATGCGATGTTGCCCAACTTACGCTTGCAGAGCGGGATAGCAAAATTTGTAAAAATCTTTGCTTTACCTAAGCTGCGTACGAATGAACCTTATCAACTATGGATCATGATCACGTTCAATAATGCGACGTTGTCAAATCTAACGTAAAGGCGTTATACATGGAAACTCACCTTTTTATCGAATTAGTTTGTATGAAAAATTTAAAAATGTAATTAATAATAATTGAAAAATAATGTGTATGCTATTTGATTCATATTCGTGGTCCCACTGAAACCCCGGAGTTATGGGATATCAAAAGGAACACGTTGTATATATGGTTTTAATTTCAACTCTATACCTCTACGCGTTCCCGAGGCAAAGGGTCTTCATAGACAGACAGAGAGACAGACGGACGGACGGACGGACAACAAAGTGATCCTATAAAGGTCCCGTTTTTTTTCCTTTTGAAATACTGAACCCTGAAAAGAATTTTAATATTTTAAATTGCTATATAGATATTATGCGTTTACGTGCTATATGAGGCGAGTAGCGATAAATACGTTATATAATAGTACCGAACCTTCTCAGGGTCGAAAAAATCAGGGAAAATGGCACTTGCTCAATTTTTTTTTTATTAAGAGGTGAATTTCATCTTAACATATGCTTTTTCGGTCGAAAAATAGTTGTTGGTCCGTTAGGTGTTTTGTTGTCGATTTCAAATTATCGCACGAAAATTTAACATTTTAATATAATTGATGTACGCGCGTGTTCTGCAAACCGTACCGAATAATGCGTACCACAAAAAAAAAAAAAACTGGAAGTTCACGTTTGTTTTCTAAGGTGGTAGGCACAATATAAATACATATACATTAATGGAAATAATAATAATAAAAATAACCCACACAGCGCCATGTAGTCCCAAAGTAAGCGTATTATGCTTGTATTATGAGGTACTAGACAACTGATATACATACTTAAATATTCTTTTTTTAATAATATATACATACATAGATACCCAGACACGGAACAAGTAGATATGTTCATGCACACAAATATTTGTCCCGGGCGGGAATCGAATCCACGATTCTTGGCTCCGCAGTTAGGGTATCTAACCACTCGGCCAATCATTTAGTCTAGTCGGGAATGTTTTAGAATGTAGACTGTCTTGTTTTCGTTATGTAAATCTTATTAACTTATTGTTGGTCAATGTCTGTTTGTTCTTCAATTAAGTAAATAAATAAATAGATATTTGACACGCAGACACGTAACAAATATACCTACGTGTTCATACAAATATTTGTCATGGGCGGGAATCGAATCCGCTACTTTTGGTTTTGCAGTTAGTGTCTCTACCCACTTGACCGTTCGGTCGGTTAAATACAATATATTTATATTTGTTCTAATACAATAGATGGAAACGGTTCGTAAATTTAAGATGTTTTTCGTTTAATTGAAACACGAGAATCAATGAAACGGGTAGGTACATAGGCACGTGCTTTGCAAGCGATACCGAATCCCACGTGGGCGAAGTCACGGCCAGTCGTTGTAATACGTGTGCAGAGTATAGCATGAAGCCCTCACATCCGGAAAAAAACTCGATTGCCGCCAAAACGCCTAGTCGAAGGCGGCCAGTGTGAGCTAAATGTGTATCACAGAGTTCGTAATTCTATAAGTTGCGCGCTCTTCGATAGAGCTATCATATCGGTCGCTCGTTGCTAAAACTGATACATGACTTATCCATGTCTAAGTTGCATGGCAGCTAGATGACAGCGGCTATCATGACGACTCTGGGGTCAACATCGTTTCGCAATACTCCCGCGCAAACCCACGGCGTTTCGGGTAACTCTCGAGCCATACCTAAAACTGCCCGCACTCAGTATCATATGTAGCTGTCAGTTTTATTACTCTGTGGTACGTCAGTACCACATGTTAATACTACAAGAGCGGGTCATTGCTACAGTGCCAAGAAAAATGCAGACTGCTCACTCCACGTATAATAAAATAGATAAAAAACACTCGTGTTATGCGTAGGATACGCTACGTACGTATTTTGATTATTTGTACAGATGAAAAAAAATCGTCTCTCCTATATATCCTATCTGCACTAATAATCGTCCTAATTTTTTTTGTTTTTGTTAAATTATAATTATTTTTTTTTGTATTCATCAAAATAAAAAATACAAAAACATTTATATTTTTTCTATGAATTTGGAAACCTACTCAATCTCCCAACTACCTTAAAAAAAACCCACCTTGCATTACCTTGTATATGTACAAGATTCAAAGTTAATTGTTTTTTTTTAATCTCTCTAAAGTAAACATTTTTTATTGGGAAACTCAGACGGAATTTATTATTGGATATTTGTTGATTCGCCCTACACAATGTCCTCCTCCTCAATGTCGTGATAGCCAAGCGGCGAGCCCGTTTCTTGTTTCTGCCTCAAGAGCACGTTAAGCCGTCGGTTCCGGTTGCCATCAACAGATGAACGATAGATAGCAGTCGTTAAAATCCACCAAACCGCACTGGAGCGGTGTGGTGGAGTAAGCTCTAACCACCCTCGTCCCGAGGTGAGGCCTGAGCCCCTGCTGTAGAGCATCAATGGGCTGATGGTATGGTATAGTAACCCTCAACAAGAAAATGTATGACGAATCCGGCCGACCAAGTCAAACGTTTGTAATTTTAAACTAAAACGTAACACGCGATTTGGTTCCTTACTCGTAAAATTATTTCCGAACGTATGTATTTAGTTTTCGTTACTCGTTCAATGAGATTAAAATACATCACTTCCTCTGACGCCGTGCCTCGGAAAACACGTTGAGCCGTCGGTCCTGGTTACCATTATCAGATGGCAGTTGTTAAAATTCACCAACCTGCACCGGAGCAAAGTTGTGGATTAAGCTCCACCCACCCTCATCCCGAGGGAAGGCCTAAGCCCTTGCAGTGGGGCATAATAATCTGATACGGATTAAGAAAATAACAATAAAAAAAAATTAACATTGTATGGATGTTTTTTTTATTACAAAGAATATTAAGGAGTAGGAATCATATAAATTATTACGTTACATTATAGATTAGAATAGACATTACTAGGAATCATATAAATTATACGTTTTAAATATATATTAAAAACGTATAATTTATATGATTCCTAGCAATGTCTAGGGGTTTATCCCACCCCACCCTTTTGTTGTCCATTGTAGTTCTTCATTATGTAGGTATGCCGGGGCGTTAAATGTTGTTTTTAGGGTTGTAGTAGTTACTAACGACTCTTTTAAACAAAAGCATAGAACAATACGCTTATATTATTAGAAATGTAAAGTGATATTATGATCAAATGAACCTTGATAATCTTTTGATGAATGGCTGATTCAGGCATTATGTAGTCCACACGAGCGTAGCCGCGGGCGAAAAGCTAGTTTGAAAATAAACTATAGCCCATGTAACTGCTTATAAGTTGGTAGCTTTCTCTAGGTGAAAGAATTTTTAAAATCTGTTAGTAATTTTTGTGTTTATCCATAAAAACCAAAAAATAAAATCTTTCCTCTAATACCTATACATAACCTAAACCTTGCCCCTATACCTACATAACCAATCGAAAAAACATTTGCGAGTTTAAAACTCGTACTGGATTTTCGTGATGACTTATCAGTATGCCTATCCTGAGAAAATATCTTTAATTTGCACAGTTAGGCCATCCGCAGACTTACAATTTCAAAATGGCCAACTAAATCGCATAGTATACTAATGGCTAAGTAAGTTAATGATAGGCCGCACATTTTATCCAACTAAATCGTACAATGCAATTTAGTTGTTCGATAGTTGGCCAACTTGAAATTGTAAGTCTGCGGGATCTCTTAGTTTTCTAGTTGATGAAAATCGGGTTAATTCTAGGTTTGATAATAGCGGAATATAGTTTTTTTTTTGTAGGGAAATAGTTTTAGATCAAATTATGTTTCGTAGAATCAAGCGTGTCGAAGGTATATGCTGATGTGAAATATTATACACTATAGCTGACCCGGCAAACGTTGTTTTGCCAAATAAATTATTTCTAAAGATTATTTTAGTAGAAATATAATAATTTTAGTATTTAGTATTGTTAGTGTGTGTGGATGTGGTATACGAGTGGAAGAGACTTGGACCGCTGTGAACGATGATGGATTATAAGAATAACAAAATATTTTCTCATTCATTAAAATTTATTTTATATTGATAATTATGATGATCATCATCATCATCAGCTCATTTTACCCCACTGCAGGGGCTTAGGCCTCCCCCAGGGTGAGGGGGCTTTGGAGCTTAAATCCTCCACGCTACTCCATTGCGGGTTGGGGATAGTAACGACCGCCATCTATTGACAGCGTCCGGGACCGACTGCTTAACGTGCTCTCCGAGGCACAGAGTCAGTGATAATTAATGTACTTAAGTCAGAAAAATTCATTGGTACACGCCCGTCAATCAATCCCTTAACGCAATAGAATGTACAATATATATTTTGTTATCCCATCTTGAGCTAACGGAAACAAACTGGGTGGTTTACCCACTCGGGAGCATGCCACGTATGAATTGCCCGTGTGAAAAGCATGGTGTGTTCAAATCTAAGCCACAAACAGACATCGTTTTGGTCTTGAGATTTATTCGTTCTCATCCCAACTCTACGTTGTTTACGAAGTGAGAGTGACATTGGTAGACCCCTCTGGCTGGAATAACTGATCGAGTAGAAAATTATTAAATTACGAATATTGCTTTTTAAAAATATAGAAGTTGGTGGTGGAAGGGTAAACATTCTGGAGTGTATGTATTTTTTAATGCCGCATTATAAAAAAATAAGAAATAAAAATTTTGCCTAAAAGAAATTAATAATTGTGGGGTGGACCACCCTTATCACTTAGGGGTTATAAAAAATAGATAAAAACCTATTCTCTGACCTACCAAATGCACATATAAAATTTCAACCAAATCGGTCTAGCCGTTTCGGAGGAATATAAACACTAAAACTGTGACACGAGATTTTTATATCATACCTTATATACTCAGTTTTATCATCAAGCATGATTTTTTTGGTTGTTCTGAGTAGCTTGGTTGAGCTGGTATAACAGTTTGAAGGATCGCTTACCTTTAGGCACAGACCAGTCAACCTATAGACCACGCTTTAATAAACGTCAGTACGAAAACGAAATAGCCAAAAAGTGGCGGGGTGCGGGGAGAGGTCGGCTAGTTTTCATTGGCTCGTTCAAAATTGACAATTTAATGGCTTCCGTCGTGCTTCCAACTGACGGCTCACTAGTGACGTAGTTATGTAGTGTCACTACATAGCCTTGGCGAATGCTACTCCCTGTCAAAGCGTGGTCTATAAGGTTGACTTGTCTGTGCCTTTAGGACATCATTGTGTTTAATTCGAAAATAGAAGAAGATCGAGATCTGGTATCACGCACATAGGAGTCCTAAGTCCTGCCAATACTCCACTAAGCAGGATTACCAAATTCCTTAAGAGGGCCTATCTTCTTACTTTATTCTTTTCTCTTCTAATTTTATTTGACTCGTTACCAGGCTAAACAGTATATTCTATCTAAACCTCCAAAATAAATAGGCTAATACGAAACGAAAATAATATCCCCTGACTCGGCTTTGCTCTGGATTAAATTGGGTCAACGCGCAGGCGGGGACCCTCGCGTTATGTTATCGCACTATACATCTGTTAGCCCCCGAAATGTTGCGTTTTCTGTGAACGAGTAGACACCAAAGAATTCCTTCTCTATTTTTCAATAGGCACTAAGTTGATATAGTACCTATCGACTGACAAGTATAAAAATTGTTTATATTTTTATGTATACGAAATTTGAAATCCATCCATCCATATCAGATCATTATACACCACTGCAAAGACTTAAGCCTCTACTCGAGATGAGGGTAATTGGAGCCTAATCCACCACGGTGCTCCAGTGCGGGTTAGTGGATTGTAACGACTGCCATCTGATGATGCCTACCGGGACTGACTTTTTTTTCGAATTTTAATAAAAAAAATAGTCTGGATCGAATTTTAGGGTGCCAACCTTCCTCAGTAATGTTTAATAATATATTTTGTAGTATATGAACAATATTATGTATATTATATATATATATAAAGGATTCTGTAGCCACTCACATAGTTTTAAGTTTGGGTGCAATTCTATTGTAAACTGCATATTAATTGTCCACATTGTCCTTGACTTCCCGTTTTTGTATTTTCGTTTGATGATTTGTTTTGTTTCCTCTGAATCATTTACACACTGCAGTGCTTTTAAATAATTTTTATATTCGATTCATAACTAACTTTAAGTGCTTTCTTTTTACTTGTTTTGACCTTCGTTTTTTATTTTGTATTTTGACCAGTGCTTTGATAACCTTGTATAATTATTAATGTTGTATGTATGCCCATAATTTGGCGTACATATTGTATTGTGATAATTTAAAATATATAAACTTGCGAGCACGTATTATGTCGGCGTATGTATATGAATAAATAAATGAATATTTCGTCTGGGAAAAAAATGAAGGGTTCACATGATAAGAATATTAGACCATAATGAATAAATGGATAATAATAAAACATGGAACTTCCCACACAGAGTCATCTAGTGCCAAAGTAAGCAAGTATAATGCTTGTGTTATGGGTTACTAGACAACTGATATACATACTTAAATATTGTCTGACCACCTAAAGATTGACATGTGACAATGCAATAAATAAAATAAATAAATAAATATTTTTTTATAATATATACATATATAAATATTTTTGCGAAGACACCGCACACATATAACAACCAAGATCCGGTACCAGTATCAATATTCATCATATAAATACTGACCCGACCTAGGATTCGAACCCGGGACCTCCAGATTCGTAGGCAGGGTCGCTACCCACTAGGCTAAGCGGTCGTCGATATGTAAACATTGCTCTGTTACAAATCAATAAATAAATAATTATTACTATTTTTATTATTATTTGTCGTCTCTATATACCAGTATATTGTAAGTCTGTTAAGTTTGAAACGCGTTGAGCGTTTGCAATATACTTTCCAGGTTCAATGTCCGATGTATCGGAAATTTTCGAGGTGTAGTAGAATATCTAGAAAAAATCCAGTTTTTAAAAATGTTTTCGATACGTAGGTAGGGGGCAGTCAAATAGCTATTCGGTCGCGCAAAAAAAAATTACGAATCTAGTCTGACCGGTTGTCGGCTTTTAGTGTGGGATATTGTTTTGGAAAGAGCTAGCCAAGTGCGTTTCGATTTATCAACTTAGGGTCCCGTAGAATTTTGCGATCACCAACCTAAACCTTATAGCTTTGAATTGAAGTTTATTTCGAGGATCGCGAAATTAATTTTTGTTGCTGATTTTTTTTTAAGAATTTATAAAAGAATTATATAACACATCTGCCTGTGAAATTTACAAAAATAATGAAAATAATAGCGCAATATGTTTGGATCAAAAACACGTAACTTGTATATTTTTTTTTTTCGAAAATTTCGACAATATTATATTCATTCACACCTGTCTTTGTTCACCAGTTCATAGTTTATTTTTCAGACCAGTTCATAGTTTATTGTTCATATTTTATTTAGATTAAAATAAAAACTATATTATTGTTATTAGGCATATTAATCTATACTTATATACTTATAATATTATAAAGCTGAAGAGTTTGTTTGTTTGTTTGTTTGTTTGTTTGTTTGTTTGTTTGTTTGTTTGTTTGTTTGTTTGAACGCGCTAAACTCAGGAACTACTGGTTCAAATTGAAAAATTCTTGTTGTGTTGGATAGTCCATTTATCAAGGAAGGCTATATATAGGCTATTATTACGCTACGCGCTACGACCAATAGGAGCGGAGCATCAATGAAAAATGTTGCAAAAACGGAAAAATTTTTTCCTTTTGAGAACTTCTGTTACGCGCGCTGCGTAAACGGTTGGTATTAAGCAAAAATCATGTATTACGGATTGTTCCTCTTTAAATGTTCTAACCAAAAGTCCGCGACGGCATATGTGTATCTTTTAAGATTGACTTACTATAACCTTTTTTATGGCAATCAAATTTCTTGCTAGACATGTCAGTGAATTTCTTTGTTTGGGTGATGACAATGATACCATAATGTAATGATACTATATGATTGGACTAACGACCCAGCCCGACTTGGCACGGGTGTAATGTACTAATGCGTGAATCGGGAAGAGGAACGTTTCCGTAGTCCACCTGGGCGAAGCCGGGTAATACCGCTAGTTTTCTATATTTTTTTTGTTTCATGTTTCCAATTTCTATTATTTGAAATGAGGTTGAACGTCGTTTCTGTTCAGAATCGAAATTGGATATTCTGATAAAATATATTTCCTATTATCCGACTTGGGATGTGTTTGACGTGGTTCTAGGAGATGACGTCGATTTCTGTGTCATAACAAAATCGTTCTCACAACCAGGGATCGAAGAAATTCATTCATTTCGATTACCGGTATCGAAGAGTTTTGTGTACCGCTGTTGTCGCCTACTGTGATTACCGTTACAGTTTAGGTTACAGCTATATGTTCGTAGCTAAGGAATCAACCCTTACTAAAAATTATTTCTATTACCGGTTTATATAATTATTTCGTTTACCGGTTTTTATTCATATCCCCTCAGGATGAGGGTGCTTGGAGATTAATCCTCCAATTTGATTTACGGGTAACCTGTGAACATACCGGTGAACATAATAGAGGTTGTAACCCAAATAATCACCAACTTGTACTGGAGCAGCGTAGTGGATTAAGCTCGAAACCCACTCATCCCAAGGGGAAACCTAAGCCCCAGCAATGAGGCGTTAATGGGCAGATAGTAACGAAAATAATACCAGTTTCAATTTCACAAGAGATGCGATCATCATTTAGTAATCGAAATCGGCCGTCGTCGTTGTCCCCAACTTTTATTGTTAATGTATTCTCGCGCTCCGAGTCTATCTAGTATAAAGTTTATGTTTTGCGATAGTCTAGGAGACGGCTACAATTTCCGGATCTAATCCGTTTCGAAGCGAGGTACGGATGTGCTCTGCCGGCTCCTTCGTCTATGAATTATTCTGGTTGGCGTACTGTAGAATATTTTGAATATAACATGCTTAGTTATGTTTCTGATTTAATTCGTTTGATAAAATTTTTTGATGAATCATTTCATACCTAGTCGTCTAAACACATCAGCTTAAACGCAACAACTAATAATAATAATAATAAGTATTCGAATGATACGCAAGGGGTGAAGGAAGAGTAACTACCAAAAATATTGATTATTTCATAGAGTAAATAAATTTGTCGCGTATTCGTACTTCCCTGGATTATATTATTTAATAAAAAAAAATTTTGTCACGATTTTTTTTGTCGTTCTTTTTTTGTTCATTTGCTTCTTCATTTTTAGCCACAGGGCTACGGCTACATTTATGTTTATTCGGCTAAAAATGAAAGAAATTGACGTTATCCCATAGAGTAAATAAATTTGACAGCAGCGTTAGGTTTGAATAGACTCAGAAATGTCACTTCACAGTATCGAAAATGTCAAACGCAGTCTCGCGGAGGTGAAGGCCGGCGCGCGGGGACCTCGCGGACTGAAAGTCGCCATCTCGCAACGGGTACAGACAGACGCCTGCTCCCATGACTGAACACCGTTCAAAACGGGCTACGGGTGAACAGAAAAGTCACAAGTCTACCATTCTCGCCCTGCACGTGTTAGTTGCAGCTGATTTCAGAGTCGCCCCCCTCCCCACCCAAACGTAGGGACTCGCGTGCGCATTTTATACCGCGCTGTACGTACCACCTGTAAAATTGTGATCGGCATAATGTTAATAATACAAGAAACAAAGATAAACTTGCTAACCATGGCAGCTGCCTCAACAAAATCACAAAATCTTTTAAAAGGCAATCGCATACGCTTTTACAATAAAAAGATCCCAGTTGACATACAAGATTGACTTCTTAACAAATTTAAATTACAATAAAACAAAAGCTTTATGCAAAAGCTTATTATAAAGTATCGGACTACTTAGATGATAAAAATCCATGGGTGTAAGCCGCTCGCCTATCAGTTTGTTTCAAATATATTGATATTTAAGCACTTATTGTAAAAAAAAGGGACGTATTTCAAGATTATGTTATATAACTACAAAATAAAGATATTTATAGACTGTTGATAGACAGACAGACGGAAAAAGATGTGATCCTATAAGGGTTCCCATTTTTCATCTGAATTATGCAACCCTAAATACCGGTCAAGTGCGAAGTAGGACTCGAACATGAACGGTTCCGTATCACCGTGCAGTATAAAAAAAAACGATTCTTGTATGGGGATCCCCTTTAATTTTATTTTCATTTTTTGTTGTTGTAGCGGCCATAGAAATACACACTTTATGAAAATTTCAAGTGTCTATATAACGACGATTTCCCACTGTGGCAGACGGACGGACAGCGGGGCTTTAGTAATAGGCTCCCTCCAAAAAGGATCAACTCACAGCCAAAGTTTAGTTTGGCTTTTGCCCATCAATAGATACTTTCGGTCGAAGTATTTTACTTTCTCTAAACACGCAGAAGGGTTCCAACGCGATTCGCTCGTTCGAAAATTTCCGATTATAAGAAATTTGTCGTCCGGCCGTCCGTGAAAAGGCCGCGCCGATTTTCCGTCAGTCAGTCGATGCGGATTCGAACCCGTTATGTCGATTGTTTTTTTTTTCCTAATTTTATTTTCCATTTTCCGTTGTTTCACTTCTCTAATACCGAAACACCTGTTGGATTGGATTAGTTAATGGGCTTGGAACAAAATTTTATAGTTACTTTGATACTCGTTGTAATTCTAGATTAAATTCTAGAATAACCCCTCAGAATATAATTTTTTTCATAGAGTAAATAAATTTGACAGCAGCGTTTGGTTTTAATTGAGTTTTAAATGTCACTTTCATCATCATCATCAGCCCGTGTCTCTCTACTGCAGGATATAGGCCTCTCCCAAGGCTCGCCACCACACACGGTCCTCCGCCTTCCGCATCCAATTACCCCAGGTATGGTGCTTCAGGTCATCAGTCCACCTGGCCGGGGGGCGTCCAACGCTTCGCCTCCCAATACGTGGCCTCCACTCGAAAACCCGTCTACCCCATCTGTTGTCGGTATCGTAAAGTGTCCCCATGTTGAAGACCGGCGCGCGGGGACGCTAGCTAGAGTATGAGAGGTTAGACGGTAAACACAGAAGAGGGCTTCTAGTCGATTCGTACTTATATGATTTTTTTCTATTTATGAATTCCTCAGATATTTATTAAAATTTATCTGACGTTGAAAGTGTCCCTGTGACGTCTTCTGAGCGGTGGAGCTTATTGCGCTGGTTTCCACAGTAAAAAATCAAAACCGAAATTAAATAAAAAATATTGAGGTCACTATGTGAAATAACATAAAAGCACGATTTGACTAGAAGCTCTTCTGCGTTTACCGTCTAACCACTCATACTCTAGCTAGCTGGTGCACGATGACGAGTTTCAGTCCGAGTTTAGTCTGCGAGGTCCCCGCACACCGGCTTTCACTCCCGCGGAATTGCATTTGACATTTTCGATGCGTGAAGTGAAATTTCTGACTATTAAAACGAAACGCTGCTGTCAAATTAATTACTCTATTGGAATAAAATTGTAATCCTCATGAATCAATAAAACATGACGTTATTTAGTCTAACATAATGCAAAATATAAAAACTTTGTGTTAAAAATTTTGATCCAATGGTCCAAGCCCGTTCTTTTTCGTGAACACCAAATGTAAACAAACTTTGTTTGTGACTAACTTGAATCGTATTGGAAGTTTTCCAAACGTCTAAAATACAACAACAAGTTACTTGTTTACGTTGGAATTAATGTTTTTTAATCAATACATCTGTACACATATTTATAGATAAAATTAAACTGTCTGTCTGTTATTTCGAATTAAAGACTTTTCTTATGCTCATATGTTTATTTGATCGTAAGCGAAACCCGAAAAAAGCTAATGTCGTGATAGCCGAGTGGTGGCGGGCCTGAGTTTTTTTTATAATTTATGTACATAACCATCACCGACTCTGAGCCTTCTTCCTCTTCTTTCCGGTCCCGGTTGACGTCAATGGATGGTAGTCGTTAAAATCTATCCACCCGCACTGGAGCAGCGTGGTGGTTAAGCTCTAAGCTCTCTGATCTCGATGGGAGGCGTAAGCCACTGTAGTGGGGCATTAATGGGCTGATAGTATGGTATGCGAAATAAAAAATTAATAACGTAATAAATAGGAGGAAATACGCACATTAAACAACTTAGTAAACAATGGTTGACTCATCTATGACGGTTGACATTCAATCGTTGCCATTGCTATCAGTTGCCATGACAATCTTTTTTTTTTCCTTTTTCTTTTTTGTCACTGTGTTTAATCGTAAGGATGTAGCACAACGATAGTGTTGCCACATCAATATCACCCTATAAGTACATGATAATGCAATTTAGTATAATTTAATAGTAATTAATGTATCCTTTGTTTTTTTTTTAATATCCCTTTTTGATGTTTGTTATTAATTCTAGAGTGCATCATTTTTCTTTTTTTCTAAAGACGTGTTTTTAATTTTTTTTGCCTCTCTGTTTGTTTGTTTGTTTGTTTATCAGGGATAATCTCTGAAACGGCTCGATCGATTTAGCCGGGATTTTCACTGTAGGTAGAGAACTTTTTCGAAAATTTTATTGGCTACTTTTTTATTCCAAGAAATATTTAGAGTTTTTTCGTGAAATTGAATAAACACGCAAACGAAGTCATGGGCGTTTTTATGCTCTTATTTTTAATTTTATTTTACCAAACCCCAAACCCGTGTTTTTGAAATGGGTTTGGTGCAAAATTGGAAGGCCTCGCTAATGGTAATTAAAATTAACAGGAATAAGTCTACTCTCTAAATATAAATTTTGAGATATTTATGAAAATTCATATGGCGTCGGAATTGTCCATGTGGCATCACCTGGGCTGTTAAGTTCATTGCGTTGCTTTCCACAGTAAAAAAACCTAAGCTATCTAAATAAATCATATAGACGTGAGGTCACTACGTCAAATAAAGTTGTTAATCCTCATAAAAAAAGAAAAAAATATGACTCCATTTAGTATAAGGTAATGTAAATTGTAAACATCTGTTCAGATGACGTCACAGAGATATTTTATAAAAAATTTAGAAAAAAAATAACTAATAAAAGTACAGACCTAATTTTGGTGTAAATTCTGAGAAACGTATAGTTTGGTTTACATTTTCGGAAATAAATATAAAAGCCATGTGTTAAAAATTATATCTCAAACCCATTTCTTTCTGTCTGTCTGTTTGTTCGGGCTAGTCTCAGAAGCGACTGAACCGATTTTGATAGTACTTTCATTATAATAATAATAACACACACAATCACAACAACGTCTAGGTCCCAAACTAAGCATTAGCTTGTATTTTGGGTACCAAGCGAAGACACCACATACATATAACAACCAAGACCCGGTGCCAGTATTAATATTCATCATATAAATACTGACACGACCTGGGATTCGAACCCGGGACCTCCAGCTTCGCAGGCAGGGTCGCTGCCCACTAGGCTAAGCGGTCGTCATTGACAGGACCTTCGAGTAATCTAGGCTAGTTTTTATCCCGGAAATATCAATTCCATAGATATCAAATAAAATAGATGAGTCTGTGATTACGAAATAAAAGCTTGTTCTTGATATAGCTTACTTATAGCGCGATCCTCGTTTCAGTTTTGAAAGGACGAGCGAAGAGCGGTGAGGAAAATGATTAATATAAAAGAGGACACGTGAAAGGATATGGGTCTCTCCCTTGCCTAATTAATTTTAATTACGATATATACAAATGGTCCGCGCGGACAAAGCTGTGGGCGTTCGCTAGTGTGAAATATGGCTGCAAAGTACGCGAATCTATAAATTTTAATTTAATTGAATTTTACAATTGAATTGAATTTAAGTTACAAGGGGGGTACGCATTGTGCTGTCGCCTAGATGAGGCGATTGTTCGAATTATAACACTGCCAAACGACATAGCCATGTTAAATTAGTTATAGATCAGAGTAATAGACGTCTACAGAATTTTGTCATTTATATTTTCAATCGCCTAGTGTAAGTTTAACCGCCTAAACTGTGTAGGCGCCTAGTACTGTGATTCTTTCCTAAGTTAATATGATTATCCAATGAGCAGTATTATAATTTAAACGATTGCCTTAACTAGGCGATGACAATGCGTAACCCAGCGGAACTTGACTGTCTTGGTGGAGTGGTTAGAGATTTGATTCCCGCCCGAGGCAAATATTTGTATGCATGAACATGTCTATTTATTTCATGTCTGGGTACAAAATATATGTACATGTATTATAAAAAAAATACTAAAGTACGCATTTACCTATATCAGTTATATAGTACCCACAGGCTCTGCCTAGTGTGGGATTAGATGGCCATGTGTGACTCGTTCTTGGTATCGTTATTATTATAGAAATCTAAACGAAAAGTTAGACGCACTAGGAATCGGACTTCTAGGAGAAGACTTCACGAGGGACTGTAGCGTAATAATAAAAAAAATCATGTATATTTATACACCTAACTATTTTAAATATTTGTCAATAGTTTTCATTCCCCGCCTTAAGAGGAGTGTGTAGTGGCAAATATTCATATAAACGGTGTTAACAGTTGCACCCCATTAAACCTTAACCGATCGGCACAAAAAAAATATATGGTATTCAGATCAGCAAAAACTAGGTTTACTTACACGTTTTTAATTTTTTAAATATTTTGATACATCATAAGAAAAGAAAACTAATGTGCGAGGTTTTTTTTTTCTAATTTGTTTCATTTTTCACATGTTCAACATGAATATATTTGTATTTTCACATGTTGTAAAACAAAAAAAAAACCCTGCGCATTCAAGTTTTTTTATTCATATGATGTATCAAAATATTTAAAAAATTAAAAAACGTATAAACCTAGTTTTTGTTGATCGGAATATCATATAACTTTTTTGCGGCAATCGGTTAAGGTTTAATGTGGCGCAACCGTTAACGCCGTTCGTATAGAAATTTGCCACTACACATTCCTCTTGAAATACAGGGTCTGTGTACAGGGTAAGGTCAAGGTTTAATGTGACGCAACTGTTAACACCGTTTGTATGGAAACTTGCCACTACACACTCCTCTTAAAGCACAGCGTTGTGAGTTTGACGCGAGCACTTGTCTATAGGTTTCAGTATATTGAAGGCCAAGGTCTCGAATAATATCGCGTGTCCTTGATTCGACGCGTAACTCGATATAATTTATGTTCGCTCGTCTGTCTGTGTGTAGATACTTACATATAAATTTAACATGCGGTTTACGAACCTCGCACGTTTTGCTTTTACGCGATCGTCTTTCTATTATGATAGAATATAATGGATAGTCCATGAAGCTAATGAATGTTTACGCGGTGTGTCGTACCTGGTTTAGTTCACATCAAACTTTATAGCGGATCGGAATACAACGCTATTAGCGTGCTTGCGCAGGTATAGTCATATACCCCTCCCTCCACTGCATCCCGCTACACCTAAAACTGCGACTGTTACTGCGATGCGACTTGTGCCTATGTTCACATCCGCCATAAAGTTTGATTGGAACTATAACATAAAATGAATTTGTACAACAAAACAGGGTTGTCGGTCTCTGGTATGGTGGTGAAGTATGCGTTCGGGAGGAGGGTTGTCAGTCTATATTTCGGTGAAGTATGCCTTCGGGACACAAAATAGTGGGATAACAGGAGACAGACAGCTTTCATGAAACGTTCGCGAACGTTTAGCTTCAGTCTTTTAGGGGGTTGTCCATTTATCACGTAACGCTCGATCAAGGTGGACGGGGTTCGGATTAAATCACGATCGATCGCGAGGAAGGGTATTACTATAGTCGTGAAGTAATACTTCCAGTATGCGTCATAATTATATTACGATTTGATTAAGATTATTGTGCCGGTTCCCATCTATACGCCGGCGGCCATCGGCCGTACTGAGACTATATGAATAAAAAATGTAATTTAGATATGAAAACGTCGATATTAAAAAACAATGTTTTTTTTTCTTTGTTTTCTTGAAAACACAAGTATATCTCCTTTTTTTTTTAAACAAAAAATCAAAAGTGACGTTGCGTAGGACCCACCGATTCGAGGAACGATCCCTGAAGTGTGCGCTCTTGTGTTATAGTACCTAATTATAAATGAAACTATATCTCATAACCCTGAACATGGCATCACATGAGCTTCTAGGCTTTGGTATCGACCAATATATCAATCGTCATTTCGTGGTGACAGCTTTGGTCCTGTCACATACAGCCCTAAGTGCTCCGATTCGAAGTTTTCGAATCCATTTTTGCGTCCGTTACAACGTGAAAAAAAGAAAAAAAATATTATATATCATATTAATATTAGTATGAATATGGCAGCCAGCTGCTTTATCCGAGGGACCCCTAAAATAACAACTTCAGGTCATATCCCTTAAATGATATTGTTTCGCCGTAAGATAACACCGGACTGTGCGGTGGCATGGCGGGGCTTAGAGCCTCAGTGCGTTGACCCAACGGGCGCCGAGCATCGCGTCGCTCGCACTCGGTTACGTAACGCGACGAATTTGGATTCCCCCTCGACTTTACCATACTGTCAAGTTTTCAAATTCATTATGCCTAATGGTGACTTCACACACATACAAACATAAGCTCACGTCTGCTAAGACTATAGATCTGCATTTAGTAAAGATCGTGCCAAACATCTTGTACCCTCTTGAGTTAACGCGTCTGCTGTTTCGCATAGGCCAAACTACCTCAACATACCATTTTTCATTGTAGTCAGTACATATTTTTTTAAATTGTCTCGTTCACTCGCATCACATTTTATCTATCTTTGAAATATACTCCACATATACGCGGAGATCGCATCTTCAAGTAATCGAATCTATGGTTTCCAATTTCCCTATTCACTGACGACCGTAGGTCCCTAAAATGTTTTTTTTTTTGCCATGCCAGGTCATCAGCCCATTATACCCCACTGCAGGGGCTTAGGACTCCCCTCAGGTTGAGGAGGCTTAGAGTTTAAATCCACCACGCTGCTCTAGAGTGGGTTGGTGTATTGTAATGACCGCCATCTATTGACAGCAACCGGGACCGACTGCTCAACGTGCTCTCCGAGTCACGGAGTCAGTGATAGTTATGTACTTAAGTCAGAAAAACTGATTGGTACACCTCCGGATTCGAACCATGGTCACACGGCCCTGTAAATTTGAAACAGGTTCGCTGCGCTCGGGCTATCACGACTTTTCTGTTACTTCGATTCGAAGGACTTGACTCGTAAACGATTTGTATGTGAATTCTAGTTCATCTCGGTGCCGTTAGAAGTGCTTTCCATACAAATCCTATAAGCTGCAAGTGTCGACACGTTAAACTACTTTAAATTCATGGTAGCCGTACTGAGTTGTTGAGCGTCTTGGTACCCGTTAGCGACTCGTAACAGATTTTTATGTGAATTTCAGTTCTCGGCGCCGCCGGTAAAGGCGCTTTCCATACAAATCTTGCAGGCTGTCGCTAGCGAGTGTAGACACGTTAAAATTACACGTCAAGGCTTCGTTGATCCAAATCTATGGCTGGATGCAATCGAAGCGCAACGCGAGGGCCAAAGCAAAAGCAAAGGGCTTCTGCTTAAAAGGTTTTTTTTTTCAATACAAATTACAAAGTATATTCACTCTTAAAACAAGAATTTGATTAATTTGATTGGACTTGGCGATTTTTTTCTGATGCTAAGAAACTATGTTAACGCGATATTGTGTTATGTGACATAGACACTGCTATCGTCGCGGTAATCCCCCCACCCCCACGTCCACTACTTTTTTTTTTGTTTTACCCTTGCGATGGGAAGGCGGATTAAACTCTACAGCTTCCGTGCGCCCGAGCGCCCGGGGTATGTGGGAGTTGCACCCACTAAACAACCGCCTGAAGCAGAATAAGGATGAATGTCGTTAGCCCGAAAGCTCTTACGACTTCATCGGAGCGGCCAGGTGGCACACTAGGGTGTCATCGGCGCGAAGTTGTCGGGTAACTCCTAAGGGTTACTCGAGGCGAAATAAGAGTACAGGCTTCCCATATAGATGTCCAAAACAAACGGACTCGAAAACCTTTCTTTCCCGGCGGCTATAGGTTCTCATTTCCTAAAATGACCCCTTCCCAAAATAACCACAATCCAGAATGACCATTCTCAAATCGTCCACTTCTTCTAATTACTACTTTACTATGGATCACATCCCATAATGACTACTTGAAATTCGATGTTGCGAGCGATTTAGCATGCCAGTAGTCACTTCGAATTTCTAGAATTTCTAGTTCTGTGAAGTGTACCCATCACTAGTTCTTCTAGATTTTTTACGTTTAGATATTCTATCCAGAAAAGAATTTCCTTGTACCGCAATGTCTAAATTGTATAGGTGTACTGTAAAACGAATTGCTGTAAGCGAATTCCTATACACGTGTACATCTTATCTGTTTATAGGTCGTTTATCTAATCGTTTAGTTGGATGGCGTCATTGGCATTTGGGCGACCTCTCGCGTTCACGTCACCGTTTCATAGTATCGCTCAATACCTACTACCTACCTGCCATATAACAGAATAGTTTCGAAAAATAAAAGGTAGATTTAATAGGTGACTTTTATCCAATTAGAAACAAAAATGTAAAAAACGGGTCAAGTTACAAGTGGGTGCCAAAAATAGGTGCCAGGTAAATTATTATTATTATGTAATGTAACTTAACAAGTTTTCATGAATAAATTAAATGTTTCTTCTACTATGAAATATTACAACTTGGTTGGTATATATCGAACTTGCTTGTTTTTTACATTTTCAATTTTAATAGAATTTTTTCCATTCTATCAGCTCTTTTTATACCCCACTGCAAGGGCTTAGGTCTCCCTTCAAGATGAGGGGGCTTGGAGTTTAAATCCACCACGCTGCTCCAATGCGGGTTGATGGATTGTAACGACCACCATCTGTTGACAGCAACCGGATATCATTAGTTTTTCAATTTTTATTTAAATAAATATATTAAAAGATGAAATAAAAACATGAACCAATAAATTGCTATTTTTTAGTCATTTCCTCTATATTTTTTATACGCCCAAAATAGCAATATTGTGCCCAACGGCCCACCTGGGTGCGCAAATTAAAGTTTCTAATTACCTAGTTCTATGTTTTTAACGAACGAGTCCGTCGGTGATAAAAATGACCCTTTCAAGGCCTTAACACAACAACTAAGGTATTTATTAATGACATTTGGGATTCCAGAAGTTTAAGACAGAATTGCAACAAGTTATAATAATACATGGGATGTCCCACACAGCTCCATCTTCTCCCAGACTGAGCAGAGCTTGTATTATGGGCACTAGACCTCTGATGTACACACTTAAATATTTTTTATTATATATACAATATGCATATATAGATATTTTACAGATTTTACAGAATATTTTACAGATTTACAGATATTTTACGAGAAAAAAAATTGTGACCGGTAATGAATTTTATCACAATTGAATTAAAGTTCAAAGTTGTGTTGCTACGATTAAATTATTTCAATTGTGAATAAATTTTTTATAGGTAGGTAGGTTACTAATTTTATTTTCGCCGATGGATCTTGCTGGTGTAACGGCAGCCTCATGTACACAAATATTTGTCCCGAGCGGGAATCGAACATGTAGCAACCTTTTGTTCCGAGTCTTTAAACACTCGCCCAGTCGCTCAGGCAAGTGTGTCTGTCGGTTGTAGTAGTTTTTGAGCTATAGGATGGTGGAAAGTAGCTAGCAATGGCTCTTGTAACAATGCCGCGCCGGTGGTGCGTCACCCATTTTGCGAACCTGTAGCTGACACAGTGCCGTGTGTCTAGATAGCTAGGTGAGGTTACGCTTACAACTTTAAAATTATGGATATTCATAGATATACAGCAGCGTGGTGCCACCAAAATGTGAGCAAAAAAAATATCGACGAAATATAATAGTAATATTATCGGGGACATCTCACACAGCGCCATCTAGTCCCAAAAGAACTATTATGCTTGTATTATGGGGTACTAGGCAACTGATATACATAAATATTCTTTTTTTATAATATATAAATATATAGATACTTTTACACCCAGACACGGTACGAATAGACATGTTCATGCACACAAATATTTGTCCCGGGCGGAAATCGAACCCGCGACCCTTTGCTCCGCAGTGAGGGTCTCTAACCACTCGGCCAACCGGCCAATCAATATACACCAGTTGATATTTTGAAATATTTGCTGTAAAGTAAAATTTTGCGTATGGTCTATTTAATAACTGAATCTGAGATTTTGTTCACGTTTTCGATCGTTTCGATGTATTATCGACGACCGCTTAGCCTAGTTGGTAGCGACCCTGCCTACGAAGCTGGTGGTCCCGGATTAGAATCCCAGGTCGGGTCAGTATTTATATGATGAATATCGATACTGGTACCGGGTTTTGGTAGTTATATGTATGTGGTGTCTTCGCTTGGTACCCAAAACACAAGCTAATGCTTAGTTTGGGGCCTAGACGTTGTTGTCATGTATACGTTTGTTATGTTATTATTATGCTGTCTATACTTGAAATTGATGACTTCAAGTTATTAGCTTAACGTTTAGCTTTTATATAACGTAAAAATCGTTTATTTATATAACGCAACCATTATTATTATATGTTCGCCGCAATTTCCCCTCGAGGAATTTCTGGCTTCAGTTTGAACTGTGAGTTGGAGCTTTTCAACTCTCCGAATTTAATTGAAATACGGGAAGCCTCATAGCTTTTTTATTATTGTTACGTGCGCAATCGCTTCGGTCGAGTCGATTATCGAGACTTCTCAATTCTTAATTTGGTTCTAGGAACTTAAGTTATAAAACTCGATTTATAAGTAATAATAATAATAATGACGTATGCATTCACAACAACTTGTATTGTGTAGTTTGTATTTTGGGTACCAAGCGAAGACACCACATACATATAACAACAACGACCCTGTAACTGTATCAATATTCATCATATAAATACTGACCTGACCTGGGATTCGAACCCGGGACCTCCAGCTTCGTAGGCAGGGTCGCTACCCACTAGGCTGAGCGGTCGTCCATAAGTGAAATGTCAGACATTGAAGTGGCGTCAGTCAAGTGTCTAAATAAGAATATTCCGTTAGAAGCGAAAGCCATTCCACAGCCGATTTATATAATAATAATAGCTAGGACATCCCACACAGAGCTATCTTGTCCCAAAGTAAGCAAGTATTATGCTTGTATTATGGGGTACTGGACGACTGGTATACATATTTAAATATTGTTTTTATAATATATGCATATATAGATACTCTTTACACCCAGACACGGAACAAATAGACATGTTCATGCACACAGATATTTGTCCTGGGCGGGAATCGAACCCACGACGTTTGGTTCTGCAGTTACGGTCTCTAAACACTTGACCAATCGGTCAGTCGATGTCGTTGGTATTCCGGGCTGTAACTCTCGCGAGACGATACTACCGACAAGGGCAAAAAGGGCATAGCGCACTGGTAGCTCGGCATAATGTATGCAAGACGAGTAAGAACGCGCCTGCGGCGTGGCGGCGCTGCGGGCACATCAACAACGCGACGATGACGTTGCAAGCAAAATAGACGAAGTAGTGCTAGAGTCCAAAGGTCAAAATCTTCCGTTATGCCGGAACGCGTGTCGTAGATATAGGGCGGTATTAATAAATCATACTAGAGTTTGTGTTCGATCTTAATACCATCTCAAGTCGTTAGGTCCTAATTTATAAAAGCATTTTAAGAAGAAAGTCGAGAAGTACTCAAAAAGTAATTGTTTATTTTGTGGTCAGTTTATACGCACAGACCAGTCAACCTATAGACCACGCTTTAATAAACGTCAGTACGAAAACGAAATCGCCAAAAAGTGGCGGGGTGCGGGGAGAGGTCGGCTAGTTTTCATTGGCTCGTTCAAAATTGACAATTTAATGGCTTCCGACGTGCTTCCAACTGACGGCTCACTAGTGACGTAGTTATGTAGTGTCACTACATAGCCTTGGCGAATGCTACTCCCTGTCAAAGCGTGGTCTATAAGGTTTACTTGTCTGTGGTAAAAAAAAACCTAAGTGATGATTGGTCGTCGTTTTATTATTAAAAACAAAGAAAATATTCTTTAATTACGTCTCAGTTCTACAAAATTAATAGAATTTACACTTATCAATGTTAACTGTGGATCCAAAGTTATAGCAATAAGAACTATTGTCTTAATTGGTATGAAAGATCGATAACAAACCTTGACAATTTGTTTGGAACGATGTGTCGAATGTCCCAAAAACCACATCGTCACTACGCAATAGTTCACGCAAAAGTGAGGTGAGGCGGTAGATATGTCTGGAGTCTCGCTATGCATAAAATAATTTAGGGAATTTTAATTCACGGTACCAAAATACTGTTACAAAATGAACATATCCGGAGATTTTACTTTAATTGATATTTTATTTTTCGTTTCTAAGATAAATAAAAGCACAAGTATCAAGCTCACGTTAAGAATGAAATTAACAAGATGGTGAATTAAATTGTCAAAATATATTTTGCACTGGGGACAACCCGAAATCAGGACATATTCTGTAGCGAAATGGTAATAACCACCATTTACATTTAATTCACACATGTGACAATAACGTCAAATAAGTATTAATTTAATTTCCCTTTTTTTGTTTATTTATTTGATTTTAATTATGGTACATGTATTGTCAGAAAATAAATATACAACTCGCGGGACATTATCCGAATCCTTGGTACACTTTTTTCTGAAAATGCTCATAAACGCATCTCGAGTGGACAAATTGAAAGCGATTCAGTGTGCGCGTTATATGACGACATCCGAATTTAAATTAGATAATAATAAAATACATAACTGGTGTGCACAAAGTGTCGTGATAGCCCAGAGCGCAACGAACCTGTCTCAAATTTATAAGACCCCATAGGGCCATGGTTCGAATCCGGGCGTGTACCAATGAGTTTTTCTGACTTAAGTACACAATATCACTGACACCGTGCTTCGGAGGGCACGTTAAGCAGTCGGTCCCGGACGCTGTCAATAGATAACGGTCGTTACAGTTCCCAACCCGCAGTGGAGCAGCGTGGTGGACTTAAGCTCCAAGCCCCCCTCCTAAATGGGCTGATGATGTGCACAAAATTTATTGACCCTTAACATTTCAAAATGTAAAATAATATTCACGAAAAACAGATTTCCCCTAAATTTCGACTATGAAGTACATGGTGGTGTTCTCGAGCGGGTGCACTCAATTAGAAATCTTGGTGTGATCTTCGACTCTGAGCTTTTTTTTTAGGCAGCACTATGACTACATTATATCAAAGGCAAACAAAGTGGGGTTTCATAATACGCACTACGGAACCATTCAAAAGAATATCCAACCTATTGATTCTTTACACAGCATCAGTTAGAAGTATTTTTGTATTGAAGTATTGCTCGTCTGTTTGGCTACCGAACTACGCTGTACGTAGTCTGAGAATAGAATCTATACAAAAGCGATTTGAAAATCAGACGCTCAGTACCTGATTGCACTGACAGACTGCTGCAATTTAAGAAGTCTCCAATCTCGGCGGAGCGTTCACAATATTACTATCCTGTACAAGCCCGCCCGAGAGCCAGATCGGGCCCCGGGTGTAAAACATTTCAGTGCCCACCTCACCTTACTTTGAAAAATCCACGATCCAATCATCACCACCTGTACCTACAGCGGATTTTTCAGCGTGCAACAACGATCGATTCATAAATCTTGTCTATTTGGTTTGCCTAGCTGTAACAATATCGTGTCGCAAAATAATCCACTCATAAGAATATGTCGTTCTTACAATAATTTATTAAACGATGATTGCTATATATTCTGTGACACACTAGATGATTTCAAACGCAAAATTCGAAATAATAATAACGTACACATGACAACAACGTCTAGGCCCCAAACTTATTAGCTTGTGTTTTGGGTACCAAGCGAAGACACCACACATATATAACAACCAAAACCCGGTACCAGATATCGATATTCATCATATAAATACTGATCCGACCTGGGATTCGAACCCGGGACCTCCAGCTTCGTAGGCAGGGTCGCTACCCACTAGGCTAAGTGGTCGTCAAGAAATGTTTTGTAGTTGTCATTGTGTGCCGTAACTACTGTTGTGTTTATTTAGTAAGAAATGCGTTCTGTTGTTTGGTTGAAGTGTTTTTTATTTACTAATGTATTCATCGTTGTCTTCATTTTTCTTTTTTTTGGATTAGCTCTAATTACCTCATAAAGTTTACCATAATTACAGCTAATTACAGTTATAATTGAATTGCAAATTCAACATGTATATTACAATTTAACATCTAACTTAAGTTTAACTTTGTAACTGTTTAAATAAATAAATAGTACGTCGGATATCTCACACTGGCGCCATCTAGTTCCAAAGTAAGCAAGTTTTATACTTCATATTTTTACATAAGTAGATATTTTTGTGTCCAGACATGGAATAAATAAGTACGTTCATGCACACAAATGTTTGTTCTGGGCGGGAATCGAACCCGCGGCCTTTGGTTCTGCAGTTAGTGTCTCTAACCACTTGGCCAATCGGTCTGTCAAGATAAATTGAACTCGCTCTCAGCTGATACCGATCTCAAGATGATATAGAGTGTGATTTATTTATGGCGACAACATTTGGATGCTATCTTTAAGGCAATTCCGCTTACACCGATGATCGTGGCGTAACCCGGACGTACGTTAGATGGACGGAGACCGAATGGGCAACAGTACATTCTTCTTCTTCTTTTATTTATTGGCTACTAACTTGATTTATATAACTTTGCCAGTGTCTAGTAATACGGAGGTATTCTGTTTGTATTTTTATTATATTTTATTATAAGAATAGGCAACGTAGTACGGTTAATATGGAGCTTTTTTTAAAATGTCGCCGGAAACCATGATGTTCCACGTGCGCCATTTTGAAAAAACTCGGGCAACAGTACGTTATGTAATTTATTTTTTTTTAAATTGAAAATGTTTATCAAATAGTTTTCGTGGGGGAGTGTAATTCGCCTATATTTCCGAAATTTATGATGGTAGACAAAAAGGAGCGGTGTCCAAAGATTGACAAAAATTTGTTGTAAGTTTTTATTTTGATCTTCATTTTCCATGTTCTCCGATGGTTTTTTTAACTGTCCAGAGGCAAAGACCCTGATATTACACATAGGCATCTTGGTGAAGAAGAGCTTTTGAGTGACAAGCGAACAAATTCAGCGCACATAATTTACATTTTTAAGTTCCCGTTAACCTTACTTACGACACGAAGCGTAGCAACGTCTTTCTTTACTCGTATTTTCGATCTTATTGACGGCGTCACACCCAATTCAGGGTTGCCACTCGCCTATAAAAATTGGGATCGCATGAGATTTCACATAACTGATAAAGTCATGACATTCGATGTGGAATATCTTTATAAAAGTAATTTGATTACATTTAATAAGTATTACAATATATAGGTACAGTTTCGAAAATATTTATAAGAGTCAGTATAACAACGCCTGGAAAAATTGCTGCTGCCCGGCCGGTCCGATTGCGTGCGATAGAGAAGGCAGATGCGTCATAGACTCTTAGTGCAAACGGGATACAAGACTGCTTGAAAATAAAGAAGCAAGCGACTACATACAAAAATAAAAAGCTAATGGATTAGATATATGTAAAATCTTCGTTTGAGATTTTTTTTTAACGGTAAAGAGTTATGATATTTACTATGCCAAAAGAAAATGTGTTTTATTAAAGTTCTTTTGGTGATTTTTTTCTATCGAGCGAAATTAATACTATCTCGTTTTAAAAATAGCCAATGGACAAACAAAGGTCCATATTTACTTCAAAATTTTTTTTGTTGCTGTTGAGTAAAGATTTGAGCCAATAACGTAGAATTGAAAATCGATAAAAATGGGACAACATAAATTGTACAGGGTCTTAATCGAATTTCGTATTTCAAGCTGTCCCAAATACCTGCGTGATATATATATCTTTTAATTATGATAAACACGCTCATTACCAAACGGAATAAAAGAACTTTACCTTAATATTACTCGTTATGGTTTTTTGAAAATCATGAAAATCTCCACTTGAGGTTGCTATTTTGGCATACCACAGCTAGGTATTTAGTAGTTCTGTTTTTTGATAGATATTCAGGAAAAACCTATTTATGAAGGCTAATCAACAATTTTCCATATAATACCAATTACAAATTTCCCATAAGAATTTTATTTCTTCGTTTTTTGCGTTTTTCAAATTTGTATGAACTGGTTTCGATAATTTTATAATACTGTAAAAAATTGTAAATAATTAGTTTCTAAGAATTATGCCTCTACTCAGATACTTTTTGACTGACCGATTGTCCGAGTAGTTAGAAACCTTAACTGCAGAACCAAAGGTTGCGTGTTCGATTCCCGCCCGGAACAAATATTTTTATGCATGAACATGTCTGTTTCTTCTGTGACTGGGTGTAAGGGTGTATGATGTCTAGTACCCATAATACAAGTTCTGCCTAGTTTTGTATTTGATGGCGCTGTGTAGGATGTCCTAAGTGTTCCTAGGAGGTCGTTATTATTATTAATGTTTCGAATATTTCATAAACGGGACCTCTGAAAAACCTCCCAAGAGTCTCGTTCTTATTTTATACCTATCCAAAGAGACCGCAATCGAAAGAGCATTTTTTTTTTAGTTTGCGCGTAGAAGAGGCATTTTAGTTTTTATTTTTTCATAATTTAATACACATCTCTATATAGCAATTACAAATATCTATATATATGCTCAGTGCAGTCCTGCAGTCTTATTAGTGTCTGGGTAAAATGGCAGAATAAACCTGAAAAAATATGAATTTTCGATAGCAAAATCTGGGAATTTTCATTCTAGAAAGTAAGTGGCAACCCTGCAGTTGTATACTTGTCTCGTAACCATAATCTCGTTAACGATAGCAGTTAGCTCGTTCGTTTGAAAGCGTGATTAAAATTATATAGCAAATAATAGATGGATTATATCGAGCTACAAATGAAAAGGATACATCCCTATCGCTATTGCTTATGTGAGTTTTTCATGTTGATGCAGTGGACGCTCCGTAGTCCGAGGGTTCACTAGACACGTTCAGTAATCCAGCCCTTTTTAGGAATCCGTAGCCAAATTGTAGAAACGGAATTTTTATAATTTTATCATGTCCGTGCGTAGGTCACAAGCTCATATTTCTTCCTTTTTCTATTGATTCTAATGAAATTACACAACCGGATGTCTTATGCAGTCTGCTGTATTACTATTATATTCTTAGATAAGTTACAAAAATTATTTCGGGGGGCTTCCCGTTCATTTAGCTAAGTAATTTTTATTCGCATATCCATCGTGTGGTGTATAGTTGGAAAAATATTTGATAATGCAATATAGGTGCTTCAGCGCAGCGAACCTGTTTCAAATTTATAAGGCCGTCGGCCGTGGTTTGAATCCGGGCGTGTACCAACGAGTTTTCCTGACTTAAGTACATAACTATAACTGACTCCGTGCCTCGGAGAGCACGCTAAGCAGTCGGTCCCAGTTGCCGTCAATAAATAATAATAATAATAATAATTGTTTATTACCCAAAACAGATCTTACAGAATAAAAAATTTACATAACAAACAAAGAATTAAATACTAAAATGGGTAATGAGAGCAAGCTCAGCATTATGACGGTAGCAGCATGCTGCTGCCGACGCTGATTTTCAGTTTTCCCTTCCCGAATTGATAATACCATAAAATAATAAAATAAATTTAGCATGAGGTCGTGCTCAATACTCATCACACATCATACAATACAGCTATGATAATATACATATGACAAAAAAAGAAAGAAAAGACATAATTAAATAACAAATAGTAAGAAAAAAAACAAATTAGTGTCACATTTATAGCACTCAAATCGCAGACAGACCGAGACCCAGGTGAAACCGGCGCGAGGCCCAGGATTCTACACAGATTTTTGCGAGTCTAACAGATATATCTTGCATAAACGTTTGAATGTAAATATCGAATTAGCATCCCTTACCGGCGGAGGCAGGTCATTCCAGCACCTCGACGCCGCGTAACGAAAGCTACCCCTGAAAACGGCAAGTCTAAGAAGGGGAACCACCGTCAACTCATTTCTGATACCAGCCGTTCTTGCTCGTGCTTGTTGGGCCCATTCTATTTTTTGTGCCAGATACAGAGGACACCCATTTTTATGCAGTTCAAACATTATTGTAGCCAACTTGAGTAATAGCAGTCGTTACAATCCAACAACCCGCACTGGAGCAGCGTGGTGGATTTAAGCTCTAAACCCTCTCACCCTAGGGGGAAGCCTAAGCCCCTGCAGTGGGGTACAATGGGCTGATGGAATGGGATGCAAAAATAGTACATATATTCCGATATAGCCGAGTATGTGTCATTTAGCGTCACGTACCCAAGCATGGCGCTGAGGCGTGACGGGGCGTCAAAAAACGAAAATGGCAACGTAAAAAAATTTCGCTTAAGAACTGTAGACTTAAACAATTGCAACGACACAAATTTTAATCAGGATATAGTCCCCTGTTTTTTTTTTATATCTACAATTTTCATTTATCGACAAACTTAATTTGGCGGTCGTCAATCAATCAATTCGCTTGATATTCAGCCAAAAACGAGGGACAATACCCTTTACACCGAAGGAAACGTAGATATAAAACAAAGTGTAGGAAGCAAGTTTGATTCCCGCCCGACACAAATATTTTTATGCACGAATCTATCTTAATATATAATAATAATAATAATAATAACACACACAATCACAATATGTCTATTTATTCCGTGTCTGGGTGTAAAATATTTATATATGAATGCGTTATAAATAAAAATATTTGAGGTTAAAACGTACCCCTTAGTTCCATACAATATTTATTTGACTAAAAGTAAGAAACTACGCGTTGTTTTATATATTTTAAAATCTTAAAAAATAAAAAAAATATTAAAA
The DNA here is from genome assembly GCA_949709985.1 of Luffia ferchaultella. Classification (NCBI taxonomy): domain Eukaryota; kingdom Metazoa; phylum Arthropoda; class Insecta; order Lepidoptera; family Psychidae; genus Luffia; species Luffia ferchaultella. Next base: position 2,833,675 of record OX453269.1, read on the forward strand.
AATATTTAAATTGTTTTATTTATTTTAACATTGTAAAAATTAAAAAAAAATATTTTAATTAAAATTTATAAAAAGTTTGCAATTTTCGATTTAACTATGTACGAGTGAGCGAGTTTTTTTGAAAGCCAAAAATAAAACGGTTTCGTGATAGAAAGAACAAATTTTATTAATATATCAAGATTTTTTGTGACACGATTTACTTATCAAGATGGTAACAGAACTATTACAACGGTATTTTTTTTTTAGTTTTGGTCAAATTAAGTTTGTATGGATGTATCGTTTAACCTTAATATGTATATATCAGTTGTGTAGTAACCTAGTACAGTGCGTAGTATGATACTAGATGAACGTGTGTGAGATATCTCAGATATTATTATTGTTAGTATCTTTCGAACCCCAGACGTATAAGTCACAAATGAAATTTGTTGCGTTCACGGTGAGCTGAAAAACGTCTATGCGTCTGTTATTTTAAATGACTGTACAAAAACTTGAAAAGCTGTGTTATATAATCATTATATACCAAGCTTTATAGTTACATACGCAGTTAAATTTTTTTGGGGCGTTTCTCCTCAAAGAAGCCACTTCCCGAAGCGGTGGTTTATGTGACGTGTGAAGAAAGTGCCCTGGGACCTATTCGTTGAGAGAAATAGTTCTAGTTCGTATATCTAGTACACGTCACGTTTGATTAATGGAATAGTGCTGTTCTCGATGTGTATAGTTTGATAAATTGCGATTTTTTGCATATCGATATTTTCGAATGAGAATATTGCGAGTTGTTTGTAAGTCCGATCAAAAAAGTGATCAAAAATGGTTACGATTCCTTATTAACTGGTTTTTCGATAACTAATACATATACACAATGATATATTCTTACATGACGTCACATGACATGATTGCACGAGTGTCGTGATAGCCCAGAGCGCAACGAACCTGTTTCAAATTTATAAGGCCCCATAGGGCCATGGTTCGAATCCGGGCGTGTACCAATGAGTTTTTCTGACTTAAGTAGGTACACAATATTACTGACACCGTGCTTCGGAGGGCACGCTAAGCAGTCGGTCCCAGACGCTGTCAATAGATGGCGGTCGTTACAGTTCCCAATCCGCAGTGGAGCAGCGTGGTGGACTTAAGCTCCAAGCCCCCACTCCTCACCCTGGGAGAGGCCTAAGCCCCTGCAGTGGGGTAAAAATGGGCTGATGATGATGATGATGATATTTTTACATACGACAGTTATCGCAGACTGTGGTCAGTTATTTAAAACTATTAAAAAAAAAGTATTCGATTCCTAAGTTTTGAAACACTGCTAGTTTATAGGTTAAAAAAAAAACGTGGTACCACTCTTACCGACTTTAGGATATAGTATATAAGCTCAGTTTTTTAGGGTTCCGTACCCAAAGGGTAAAAAACGTGACCCTATTACTAAGACTCCGCTGTCCGTCTGTCTGTCCGTCTGCCACCAGGCTGTATCTCATGAACCGTTATAGACAATTGAAAATTTCACAAATGATGTGTTTCTGTTGACGCTATACCTACAACAAATACTAAAAAACAAAATAAAAAATATTTAAGGGAACTCACATACAACAAACGTGATTATATTGCTAGTTTTTACTCGATATTGATGACGGCAACAGGTAGACGCTTGAAATATTCACAGAATATTTAGTTAAATATTCACTTTAAAAATAAATAATTAAATTAAAATAAAACAGATATTCAATGGGGGGCTCCCATACAACAAACGTGATTTTATTGCTCGTTATTGCTCGATATTGATGACGGCAACAGGTAGACGCTTGAAATATTCACAGAATATTTAGTTCTTCACTTTTATAATAAATAATTAAATAAAAATAAAACAGATATTCAAGGGGGGCTCCCATACAACAAACGTAATTTTTTCATATTGTAATTGTACTGTGTATAGAATCCTTTGTACGCGAGTCCGACTTGCACTTGGTCGGTTTTTATTGCATAAGTACTTGCATCGCTACCGAATCTACGAACGCAAAGATATGCTCGATACACAGACCAGTCAACCTATAGACCACGCTTTAATAAACGTCAGTACGAAAACGAAATTGCCAAAAAGTGGCGGGGTGCGGGGAGAGGTCGGCTAGTTTTTATTAGCTCGTTCAAAATTGACAATTTAATGGCTTCCGACGTGCTTCCAACTGACGGCTCACTAGTGACGTAGTTATGTAGTGTCACTACATAGCCTTGGCGAATGCTACTCCCCGTCAAAGCGTGGTCTATAGGTTGACTGGTCTGTGGCTCGATATTACACGGATGCCTCCTGACCGTAGTTACACATGGTCCGCTTAATCTTGTGACGGATCGCAACACATTCTTTGTGTAAAAACGGATATCGCGGATCCTAAAATAGAAATCACCCGCAAATCGTAATCTGTTATATCGAAACTTGTTCAATAGGTTACGGACGCCTTTATCAACTTAATCCTACTATGTCCTTGGAAAATGTAATAAATTGGTAATATCTATTGTATTCCGTATCGATAGTTATACATCTCTTCATTGCACACTAGCGATCGCTCGCGGTTTTGCCCGCGTTCACGATACGTTTTTATATAGGTATCGTAATGAACGTCAAAGACTTCTTATTTCTGTCATCCTCTATTACGTTTCTCACTTCCTTCCTTCTCTAGTCTTCGCTTGTCATTTCAAAACTGGACTAAGAATCTCGTGATACAGAAACTCATGTTTAGAAAAATGTTTTATTTCGAATCGCAATTACAGACAAACACTTCTATTTTATTTATGTGTATAGATAAAAAAGTAATACAGAATTCTCTCCGAAAAATCTTCTATCTGCCAATGAAGATCCTATCAAAAACAGATCTCCTGCTTTCGGACGAACTTCTTACGACATTGGAAATGAACCTAACGGAATAAAGTAAACACACATATTATGGATAATATTTTTAAGCGGCTTCAAAAAAGAAGGAGGTTTCTCAATTCGACCGTATATCTGTTTTTTTTTTTTTGTGTGTTCAGGGATAACTTCGTTGTTTATGAACCGAATTGAATGATTTTTTTTTTTGTGGAAGGGAGATATCTCCGGAGTGGTACCATGATAAGGAAACCAGGATCTGATGATGGCATACCAGAAAAATCGAGGGCAGCCTTCGAAAATCGTATTTTAAAGTATCGTATTTTAAGTATTTTGATAAAGTACTACTACTAGTACTATTTGATAAAGGCCGGGAGTCGATCTGATGATGGAGCTGAAAGACAGTCGAGGGAACTCCTCAACGATTTATAGCAATTACCTGGTGTTTGGACTTGATTCATTTCTATTGATGAGATCTTTGCACCCGTATGGATTATAAGTGCCATTACAGGTCTGATGATGGAGACCATACACAATCGAGGGAACTCCTCAACGATTTACAGCAATTACCTGGTGTTTGGACTTAATTCATTTCTATTAATGAGAACTTTGCACCCATATGGGTTATAAGTACCATTACAGATCTGATGATAGAGGCCATACACAGTCGAAGGAACTCCTTAACGATTTACAGCAATTACCTGGTGTTTGGACTTAATTCATTTCTATTGATAAGAACTTTGCACTCATATGGGTTACAAGTGCCATTACAGGTCTGATGATGAAGACCATAAACAGTCGAGGGAATTCCTCAACGATTTACAGCAGTTACCTTTTGTTGGGCTTACTTCATACGGTTCAATATGCCAAAAAGTTCAGTTTGCACAAAAATAATAATTAAGATTGAAGTTTTACATAGGAATACCACTACCTACTAGGCATGCTGATGCGTCAATTTGACACTGAATTTATGTTGCGTAATCGCGGTGTTGTCTCATTTGAGTAGCGCGTTTAGAAGTCCCATTTATAATAAATACAAATTAGTTACAGATGCGTTCAACTAAAAATTGAAAAATAAAATAATTAAAAAAAAAATATAAAAACCGACTTCAAAAAGTTAAACTAAAAAGTTAAAAATAAAATTTTCACTTTAAAGAAAGGAGCATTAACAGGCGGCATATAGTTAATGAAGTCGGTGCCAACTCACTTTAAATGTGTACTTACCAGGTAATAACAATTACAACAATGATATATTTATAACTATAACAAATATAGAACACAATTTAAAAAGTCTGAGTGAGTAGGCACCGACTTCATTAACTATATGCCGCCTGTTAATGCTCCTTTCTTTAAAGTGAAAATTTTATTTTTAACTTTTTAGTTTAACTTTTTGAAGTCGGTTTTTATTTTTTTTTTTCGAAATAATTTTTTTTCGCAAAAAAAAAAAAACCCAACTGTATCTGAATAAGCTTAAAACTTCGAAATATAACATTGTATATTACATTTCGATCAAACAAACCGAATTAGTACGAAATGTAACACCGACGCATATCCGATTTCCAACTAAGGGCACCCTTAACCACTACTTCCGGTTGTCCGATTCTAACAATTTTAGTCTCAATCGATCTCCCGTCTAATTACCCCGAGCCTTTTTTCTTCTTATTCGGACCTAGTTCTCGAGATATGGGGCTCCCAAAATGAAAATCTGGGAAAAAAATTGCAATTTTTTTTTACGTTTTTTGCCGATATTTTTTTTTGTTTTTGAACTGTTTTTCAAATTGTCTTTTACCGCTTTATAGAGCTCACCGCGCTGCGTCTTTTAACACCACGTTCATCCCGATATCTCGAAAACTCTTCGTGCAATCTGCCTGTCTCACAAAACTCCTAAATGACCACCTATACTCCAACGAAATGAAAGTCATTTCCAATGACAAGAGTATCAACGGTTCTGAAAATAACAGACAATTTTATCATGTGAAAGCTCGATACCCTATTGAAACTCTGGTCCCCTGCGCAAGGAGATTTTCTGTTAATACATTACAATGAATATGACTATATATGTCTACAATGTTTTTTTTCTTTCTGCCTCTTATAGGAACACCACCTGCAGCGGGCGATATGCACCGGGCTGATAATACCTACGCCGGAGGTGTTCCCCGTACACGACATCGAGTTCTACGAGCGGTGCTACCCCCCCGACTACAAGATGCCGAAGCAGCATATACACATGCAGCGTGAGTGACGTACAGACAGACACACAACAGCCCTAACAATAGGATAGGTTATTATAAAACTTATAACAATATTATATATATCTACTGCATTAATATTATAAATACATTCGTGCTGACTGCTCAACAGTACTGTAGTCAGTCGGTTTTCGTAGAATGGTTAAAAATCAAGTTACTGAAATACCATGGATGGGCCCTGGAAAGGGACTTTTAGAAGTTTATAAAATAAAAAGCAAAACAATCTTTAGGGCACCCGCAGACTTACAATTTCAAATTTGCCAACTAAATGGCCGAGTACACTAATAGTTAAGTAAGTTAATGATAGCCAAACAAAATCATCCAACTAATTAATTAGACACCGATGGTATCAGAACCGAGATTCCCTTCCGATTAGGCACAATTAAAAAGTTGCCCAACTATGGGCCGACTCTTGTTCGATAGTTGGCCAACTTGACATTTTAAGTCTGTGGCGTCTCTAAGCTTCAGAAAATGACACTTCTGAGAAAAAGCGCCAAGAAACACCACTTTTCAGTATTTAAAAAAAAAATCTTGATAGACATTACACGTAGAGAAGTAAAATAAGCCAAAAAAACAAGCTAATTTTTTCTATGTAATCTTATGCATTCGCTTCTAGTGTTAAATAAAAATATTTTTCAATACATTTTCTAGTAATACGGTCTTTATGACGTCGAAAGTTGTACCGTAATGTTGTATTATTTTACAGTACTAGGTCTTTTTACTTTACACCAATCACAAACGAGCATTCTGTTTCTGACGCATGCGTAAACCGCGAGAAGCAACCCGCTCGTGCCCTTAGTTTCCGCCGTTATTATATTTGAATTTTTTTTTTATTATTTTAATCGCAAATTTATTGAAAAACATCGTATGATGCTCGTACTCAATAAGCTCCAGCTTACCGCACTTGCATCATAATGTACTATTATACTACACTTGCTCGGAAAGCGTACTAATACTTTTTTAAAGAAGAAGGCGAAAACTCCTTTATTCTCGTGGGGGGAAAAATGTATGAAAATCTACTGCTCCCGACAGCAGCGGGAGGAATGTTGCATGAAAATTCATAACTTCCGGTGTCTTTTCTAATATTGAAATACGAATTTCCTTATATTAAATTAAAATGGCTAGTTGGAATATAAAAAATATAAAATAAGTAAAGATTTTCGGATGTACATAATATACATGCATAGAGATAATAGAATAGAGCAGCCAAGCCAGTCTGAAATGCGAGGTCTTAGTAGAAAGAGACAGAACAAGAGTACCATGACTTATGGTACAGGGCACAGAATGTACAGGGTACAGTTTTTTTCCATCTTTAGTTCTACCATCGTGTCGTGATAGCCCAAAGCGAAACGAACCTGTCTCAAATGAATCCGGGCGTGTACCAATGAGTTTTTCTGACTTAAGTACATAACTATCACTGACTCCGTGCCTCAGAGAGCACGTTAAGCAGTCGATCCCGGACGCTGTCACTAGATGGCGGTCGTTACAATCCCCAATCCGCTGTGGAGCAGCGTGGTGGATTCAAGCTCCAAGTCTTCCTCACCCAGGGTAGGCCTAAGCCCCTGCAGTGGGCTGAAAATGGGCTGATGAAGTGAAGAAGTGAAGTTCTACCATACCCAACCGATACATACAGGGTTTTATTGAGCTTGCCTATTCTAGTTATATTACCTCTATGTACACATCTGACGTTTCATTACCCGAGTTCAAAATGGCGTCCACACATATTTCAATTTATCTTCAGATCAGTTTTTATATATTTAGCGACCGCCCGCGATTTCGGCCGCACGGTACGGTACTTTGTTCTGAAACGGCTTCAAGTAACGAAATTAATAGCAGCGTCCATTACGTAGTGATAGCATTTCGATTCTTCGGCCCAACCGTCTGTCTGTACACCAGTTTAGTGGTGTTCATGTTGGCGGTTTTTAGGCGAAACAGCTAAAAACCGCCCAAGCACAAGTCGGATTCGCCACAAAGCGTTCCGTACCACAGTAAAATATAAAACAAACGTGTTTCTTGTATGGCACCCCTAAAATTTTTAACTTAATTTTATTTTTATTATTTGTTGTTATAACAGCCATGGCCGTACATACTCCATGAAAATTTCAAGTGTAAGCAATGACCGATTGCCGATTTGCCGAATTGTTAGATACCCTAACTGGGGAGACAAGGCTCGCAGGTTCGATTCCCGCCCGGGACAAATATTTCTATTTATTAATTCGTCGCTTTTTGTATCGGGGTTTGTTTTACACAAAGGAACGAAACAGCAGTGTATGGTTTAGTTGGAGTGTGCATTCTCTCAGTTTGAACTTCGGATCTGACGTGCACTAAAGTCTCGGGTGTGAAGGGGGCCGTGCGGATGTTACCGAACGGTTGTCTTTAGGGATCCGTACCCAAAGGGTACGTATAGAAGGATTTTTTTTTCATATTGTACGGAACGCTTCGTGTGCGAGTCCTCGCACTTGGTTGGTTTTTCATTACACATATTGTATGTTAAACGTTGGGTACTGTTTTAATTAAAAATTATTATTATTATTATTTACCATATACATACCACATCAGCCTTTATACCTCACTGCAGGGGCTTAAGCCTCCCCATCGGGATGAGGGTGTTTGGAGCTCAATCCATCACGCTGCTCCAATGCAGGTTGGTGGATTTTAGCGATTGCCGTCTAATGATGGCAACCGGGAGCGACAGCTTAACGTGCTTTCCGAGGCACGAAATCAGTGATAGTTATGTACTCAAGTCAGAAAAAACTCATTGGTACATGCCGATTTCTGGGATACGAACACGACCTTCTAGACAAGAAGCGGGTACGCCACCACTCGGCTATCACGACACCTTCTTATTATTTTTTATTATAGTAAATCTTTGGTCGTGCAGCTACTCAACCCGACTGTCGCGTGTCGCACGACTAAATCCGTCTCGGCGACAAAAACGCTTGTCCTGAGTTTTCTTGAATTTACCGGTTGGATTATCATATTTTTTAATGATTCAGTTCTTAATATTATTTTACTTGTGAGTTTAGATACAAGGGCAGTCGAATCGAGTGCTTCTTCACTTCATTATCAGTCCATTTTTACCCCAATGCAGGGGCTTAGGCCTCCCCCAGGGTGAGGAGGGGGGCTTGGAGCTTAAATCCATCACGCTGCTCCACCGCGGGTTGGGGACTGTAACGACCGCCATCTATTGACAGCGTCCGGGACCGACTGCTTAACGTGCCATCCGAGGCACGGAGTCAGTGATAGTTGTGTACTTAAGTCAGAAAAACTCATTGGTACACGCCCGGATTCGAACCATGGCTTTATTGTGCCTTATAAATTTGGGACAGGTTCGTTGCGCTTTGGGCTATCACGACACTATTATCACACAATCGAGTGCCATTTATTTTTAAATATTGTTGTTTTATGCAGGTGTAGTAATTTGAGATGGAGCAGTACTTGCACTGAAAAATATTACAGTGAATTCAGATTTTATTATAATGGTTTCACTATTAGTACAGTTCCAATCAACCTTTATGGCGGATGTGAACATAGGCACAAGTCGCGCCGCAGTAACCAGTTTTAGGTGTAGCGGGACGCAGTGGAGCGAGGGGCATATGACTGAACCTGCGCAAGCACACATAAAGCGTTGTACTCCGATCCGCCATAAAGTTTGATTGGAACTATATCAGTAGAGCAATTAATGAGCGAGATCGTCATAAATACGAAGAAACTAAAGAAAAAAAAAAAAATCTACGCGTCATCATATTTATACGTTACAGGGTCCATAATTTCTGCTGACGCATTTTTTTTTTATCTTCATGTTCCTCGTTTTTTGTTACGCGGGTCATCCGTCGCTCCACTTTTTACTCAGGGCACAGACCAGTCAACCTATAGACCACGCTTTAATAAACGTCAGTATGAAAACGAAATCGCCAAAAAGTGGCGGGGTGCGGGGAGAGGTCGGCTAGTTTTCATTGGCTCGTTCAAAATTGACAATTTAATGGCTTCCGACGTGCTTCCATCTGACGGCTCACTAGTAACGTAGTTATGTAGTGTCACTACTTAGCCTTGGCGAATGCTACTCCCTGTCAAAGCGTGGTCTATAAGGTTGATTTGTCTGTGACTCAGGGTATCTATCTAAACTAGTATAGCTACAGCAAAAGGGCCCTTAAGGGACTGTCATTGACTTTTAAACGTATTTTCATCTGAAATCACTGCTTTTAACATAATAGTGACAATATCACGTTTTATTCTATAGCCGGATTCGATTCTATTTTCTATGAGGATCATTTGAGCAACTAAGGTTTACGTAGTAAGCAAGCATTATGCTTGTATTATGGGTACAGACACGGAACCAAATAAACGCATGCACACAAATATTTGTCTAGGGCGGGAATCGAACCTGCGACCTTTGGTTCTGCAGTTAGGGTCTCGAAGCACTCGACCAAGATTGCTTATTTTAGAATAGTTTATCAATGTGGTATAATATTAGTTTTGTTAGATAGAGACCCGCGCGTATTGAGTTAGCCTTTCGGCTGTACTAAAAACAGAATAATGCTCATAAGTTTTGGAATTGAAATATGAACTCTATGTAGTACATTATAAGGTTTAAATTACGATAGCATTGGGAACGGAGATGTGATGTGATTACCCAACCGTTCGCCGCCCGCCCAACAAAGAGCTAAATTAAAAAGTAAAATGGGCCATTCGAAGTCGCAAAATGTATGTAGGTAAATATATGTATGTACAGTGGTATGTTTATGGTTACCTGGTACCTTACCCTTACTCTGGTTACCAAAAAAAAAATAAAAAAAAAATTGTTCAATACCTAGGGGTTGTTTATTTGTCACATGAGGCTCAAAAAAAGAGAGGGGGAGGGGTAGTATGACATATCTATACTAATATTATTAAAAAGAGGAAAGGTTTGATTTTATTTTATTTTATCTGAAATAAACAATTATTATTATGTTTGTTAGGGATAACCTCCACAACTAGTCAACTGATTAAAAAATAATAATTCACCTATAGAACACTTTATACTCGAGTAACATAGAGTATATTTTATTATCAAACTAGCTTTACGCCCGCGGCTCCGTTCGCGTGGACTACACAGTTATGCCGGGCCCGCCTTTTTTTTTTTGTACCCTTGCGACGGGAAGGCGGATAAAACTGCTGAGCTTCCGCGCGCCCGGGCGCGCGGGGTATGTGGTAGTTGCTCCCACTAAACAACCGCCTGAAGCAGAATAGGGACGCGTGTCATTAGCCCGAAAGCTCCTACGACTTCATCGACGCGGCCAGACGGCACACTAGGGTGTCGCCGGCGCGAAGTTGTTGGGTGACCCCCAAGGGTTACTCGCGGCGAAATAATGCCAGAGGCGCGGGCCCCCGGTTGAGATTAACGTTATTAATATAACGTGAAAAGTGTTTTATTGATCACTCATTTGAGGTGAGGTCAGCAGGGGGCGGGTGCGGGGGGCGCGGGAGCGCCCCCACTTCAGGTTCGAGGGTCGCCCGAAAAAGACTCATTAGCTTTAGTCAGCTGCTCGACTTCGAGAGTGAGGTCGTCAGGCTGATCTGTCAGAGCATTCCGTGGTCTTCTTAGGAAATGATTAGGAGGAGGTGCCTCGTAAGCGGCAGCTGAAACTATCAATGGATTGCTGTGATTAGTGGCTCTAGTGAAAAAGCGCTCTGATGCGTCTTTCATGTATTTTGAGATTGTAGGGAGCTCTAAGTCTTGATGTAAAACTGAGTTTCTGACGTACCAGGGTGCGCCAGTCGCCCTTCGACAGAATTTATTTTGGACAATTTGGAGTCTGTATAACAGATTTGGTGCTGCATGGGCGAAAACGGGGGATGCGTAAGTCATCACCGGCCTGATACATACGGTGTAAAGAGTACGCTTATTGCGTAGAGACATTTTACTTTTAGGGCCTAACATGCCGCTAAGGCGGGAACTATAAAATTTAGCTAAGTTGCAAACACGATTGATGTGATCTTTGAAATGGAGGTGTTTATCAAGCGTGATGCCTAGATATTTGGAATTGTGTTGCCACGGAATGGGCACGTTATCCATTCGAAGATGGGAAAGCTGGTACGGAGGGGCCGCCTTAATAGTTTGCATATATATAGTTCATAAGCTGAAGAGTGACACAGGCAACTTTTTATCCTGGAAAAGGGGTCCCAGTATAACTGTACACGCGAGCGGAGCTGCGGGCGGAAACCTAGTCGCGCATAATTAATCCTCCAAAAATCAATGTTATTATTATTAACATAGATTAGAAAATTTTTCATAAATGTTTGGGCGATTATATTATATAGTATAGGCGATAGATCTAAATGATTAAACAAATAAAAAATAAAAAAAATAAAAAAACACAGTACACACACTAAATGAAGTGTTTGGGATAGATCTTTTTTCGTAATAAAACTTTTTTTAATAAACAATCAGTATTTTCAGTTGTTACTTTTCCCATATCTTTCAAATTACTATGAAGTGACTGATCGATTGACTGCGTGGTTAGAGACCCTAGCTGCAGAACCATTAGTGGCAGGTTCGATTTCCGCGCGAGGCAAATATTCTTGTGCATACGAACAAATCTATTTGCTCCGTGTTTGGATGTAAATTGTCTTTACGTAATATTGTAAAATAATATCTAAGTATGTATATCAGTTATTTAGTACCCATAATACAGGCGCTGCCTAGTTTGGGACTAAATGGCCGTGTGTTAGATATCCCAGATATTATTATAATTATAATTATTATAAACGGCAGTTGGCTTTCCTTTGTAGACTTTTTTTTGGATCTACGAATGCATCTAAAGTCTCTTTCAGTGGAATCCGGCAATTCTGTAAACAAACCAATGAAATAAACACAGTTGCTCCGTACTTATTTACATTTGAATATCTATCCTGATTATATTCACATTTCAATAATAATAATAATAACATATATATATGACAACAATGTCTCGGTCCCAAACTAAGCATTAGCTTGTGTTTTGGGTACCAAGCGAAGACACCACATAAATTACAACCAAGACCCGGTACCAGTATTAATATTCATCATATAAGCACTGACCCGTCCTGGGATTCGAATCCGGGGCCTCCAGCTTCGTAGGCAGAGTCGCTACCCACTAGGCTAAGCGGTCGTCAATGAATCATCTTTTGTTCTTAGAATGATTTCGACACCAAAATAACCTCTTTGGGATTGTTCCATTCCATCCCATTAGCCCTTTTTATATTCCACTGCAGGGGCTTAGGCCTCCTCTCAAGATGAGGGGGCTTGGAGCTTAAATCCACTATGATAGCTTCAATGAAGGTTGGCGGCGTATTGTAACGACCGCCATCTATTAACAGCACCCTTTGGGGTAGTTATTATAATGAAAATACTTGGACGACGAAAATTACAATGATTCGTAAAATTGTCAATTTTTTTTTGTTTTACCCTTGCGGTGGGAAGGCGGATTAAACTCTACAGTTTCCGCACGCACGGGTGCGCCGGGTATGTGGGAGTTGCACCCACTAAACAACCGCCTGAAGCAGAATAAGGACGCATGTCGTTAGCCCGAAAGCTCCAACAACTTCATCAAAGCGACCAGGAGGCACTCGATGTTACTCGATGCGAAATAATTCCGTCGGCGCGGGCCTCCGGTTAAGATTAACGTTATTAATATAACGTGAAAAGTGTTTTACTGTTCACTCATTTGAGATGAGGTCAGTAGTGCGCGGCGCCAGTCGAGGTCAGTAGTGGAGGGCGCGGAAGCGACCCCGCACCGTCATATTTTTTTTTTAGTCATCGTAGTGAACTACAATTCTCAATGATCAATGCTCGATCACTCATGTTGGCACCAGTATAGGTACATCACTATGAACATAGACAACTAGGTGTCAATGTAAAAAAAAAAATATTTGTTTACATTATTGCCGGATTCCATTGAAAGAGACTTTACCGCTCTTTAGATTTTGAACTTCAGTCAAAGAGCATTAAAAAACAATTGTATGTATACTGTCTAAAAAAAAGAAAGAAACATAATTACAAGAGTAACTCGTATTTCAGTCATAAAAGTCGAGAAGGGCCGCGACGGGCGTTGAAAAAAAGAAAAATTCCTTTGTGAAACTTTTCGCGTCGGATTTCCTTTAAGCGAAACTATTTGGCTAGAGGTTTTTTTGAAAGAAAATACGTTTGTGATATGATTTTTTCGATTTTTCCTTATATTTCTGGCGTGTTTAGTGGGTGGCTTTTTAAAAATATTTTTTTCGACTTGTGTAAATATTTTATCGTATATGGACGCTAAAATAAGATAAACTTTCAATAGAAAATTGTTCAAGTGGGTAATTATAGTAAATATCATGTAATCGTGTTAAGGACGCCCTTCAAAGGCACGCGACCTTACTGTCCAGTATCTCATGCGACCTGTCGGTAAATACCCAGAAAGTTTGAGAGATTATGAATGCCTTGTAACAAAAAGCTTTTTTTTTGACGAAACTGACTTTCATACCTTCTTTACATATATCATGCTTCTTGGAAAAACAATATTGCCAGTAATAATAATAATAATACCTGGAACATCCTACACAGGCGCCATCTAATCCTAAACTAAACAAAAGCTTGTATTATGGCTACCAGACAGTTGATATACATTCTTAAATATTCTTTATAATATATACATATATATAGAAATTTAACACCCAGAAACTAAACAAATAGGCATGTACACGCACACAAATATTTTTCACGGGCGGGAATCGAACCCGCGACCCTTGGCTCTGCAGTTAGAGTCTCTTACAACTCGGCCGATCGGTCAATCATTAAGGGGTCGAGTCGATCGGTTATTTTGTTTAAATCATTAAAGTACGAATTGACTAGAAGCCCTTTTCTGCGTTTACCGTTCTACCACTCATACTCTAGCTAGCAAGTGCAAGATGGCGGTGTTCAGTCCGCGAGGTCCCCGCGCACCGGCCTTCACTGTGTTCAGAAATATCGCTTCACTACGCTGTGAAGTGACATTTCTATTAAAACCATACGCTACTGTCAAAAGTAATTTTCTCTATGGTTTAAATACATTAACAAAATTACTTTCTTCATGATAACACTAGAGTCCGGATTGAAGTCGTCCAAACTTACAGAGCCTGTAAAGTTTACCGAACTAAACAAACATTTCTAAATAAATACGCTATAAAAAATTAAACTTTAAACATGTTTTGCATTTTTAGTTGCTTGCGCCATCTGTTCACTTAAAACTTTTTGTTTGACAACATTCAACAGATTAACGTCACAGAAGCTCTATCTAGGTACCTAATGGACGTGAAAATGTTAGCTCAAATTCTGTTACATCGTTCGTTTGTTATATTTTATCGAGTCTATCTTGGATTTATTTATTTCCCAGCGAATACAATCTTGGGCAATAATAATCCATTTAATAAAAGCCCCTCTCGGAGCAATAACTGCGTAGCAATAAATAAATAAAAAAACTCGTACCACCCTCTTTGTGTGATGTTTTCTCCCATCACTGTTTTCGTTACTGTATTCGATATGATTTGTTAGACACGTCTTACTAATTGGCACGGTTAGTTTACTGCAGTTACTTTTTAGGTATCTTCACTTCAGAACCCCGTGATAGCCCGAGCGCAGCGAACCTGTTTCAAGTTTATAAGGCCGTGCGGCCGTGGTTAGAATTCGGGCCTATACCAATGACTTTTTTCTAACTTCTCGGAGAGCACGTTAAGATGTCGGTCCCGGTTGCTGTCAACAGATGGTGGTCGTTACAATCCATTAACCCGCACTGGAGCAGCGTGGTGTATTTAAGCTCCAAGCACCTTTCACCCTGGGGGGAGGCCTGCAGTGGGGTATGATGGGCTGATGGAATGGGATGGAAAAACTGCAGAAACAAAATTCGCAGGTTCGCTTCCCGCCAGGGGCAAATATTTATGTCTATTTGTTTAGTGTCTGAATGTAAAATACCTACAATCTTATGCTATAGGTAATAATGAAAAATTCTTAATTATTTTCATATTTCGCCTATCTCGAAAACATCTCTAACGATTTGGATGAAAATTTGTGTTTAGATAAGGTGTTTCTTTTTAAGTTTATCTACTTATCAGTTGCATTTTTTTTAAAACTCAATATTTAACAAAAAAAATTTTTTATACTTAATTTTCTACCATTACTTGTTGGAGGCTGAAGCTTGCGTAGTGTCGGAGCTCCCATTGCAGATGATTTCAAAGTACTAGATCCCCGATAAAACCTATTCCCTTAATTTCTCTTGAATTCCCTTACTACGATCAGGCCCCGGCGCGGGCGGTTTGTCCGAGTTTCATACAAAAATCCGTGACACGGTATTCTAGGGTGTGATTTTTTGGGCATTGTAATGTAAAATGTAAGGTTAAAGCCTGATTTCGCCATGATAATACTTAGTGTGTTCAAATACAGACGTAATGAAACTGTAAAATGTATTATAAAGCAAATTTTTGCTTATATGTTAGTAAGATCGGAAAATATTTCCATTTCCAAAAAATCAAGGTCGCAGAAAAGAAATAACTCGATTTTAATAATAATATAGCATGTGACATTTCACACACGGCCGTCTACGAGGCACGATTAAATAGTATCCAAAATGAGTATGAAGGAAGTAACTTATAATACACTAGTTTTCCGCCCCTGCCTCGCCCACGTGAACTACAGTCGTACCGGCACAGCTAAATGGACGCGACGCTCCAGAATATTGTGATACTTTCTAGAAAATTCTGCAACTTAACTACCTAAGAAATCTCTATACCTAATTTAATCAAAATCTATTTAGTCATTTTAGCATGTAGAATAGCTATCCCACAAGTCAGTACCAAAATCGATCACTCGTGACAACGCCCTTTGCACAGGCTTACAGAAGATAAGACTGCATTCCTGTGGACTGAAGAATGCGAAAAATCCTTTACAGAGCGCCCTCTTTACATTTGCAAAATTTCAGTGAAATCGGATCAGCCGTTTCGGCGATTACCCCGAACAGACAGACCAACACACAGACAAAACCAACTTATGTTACTCCTAATACCCTACTTTTTATGTCTGCGAAGATTCATTGAAATGGTTTAGTCGTTTTGCAGATTACCCGGAATAAAAAGATAGACAGACGACAACACGGACAAAAAGTTACCTATATCATTCCTGGCAACCTTTATTTTCATGTCTGCGTAGTTTTATTAAAATCTTTAAAACTGTAGGTCGAACATACAGATAGACAGAGAGATAGACAGACAAAGATAAAGTAGCGTAGGTATGTCACTCCTCACACCCGCCTTTTCACGTCTGCGAAGTTTCATTAAAATCGGTTTAGCTGTTTTAGACTGTAGCTCGAAGAGACGGACAGACAGACAAACAAAAAGTATTGTATGGCACTCCTGACAATCTTTTAATCACATATGTGAAGTTTCATTGAAATCAGTTTATCCCTTTTGGAGATCAGTTCGAACAAACAGACGTACGGACGGACAGACAGACAAACAAAAACTATTGTATGACACTCCTGACTATGTATTAATCATTTCTGTGAAGTTTCATTGAAATCGGTTCATCCGTTTCAGAGATTAGCCGGAACAGACAGACAGACACTACAATTTCATTAATATAGAAGATTATAGGTATATTTTTCAACACAGTCTCCATTCCTATGAATTTTAAACAGTGCTCATTATTGTGTTCCACTTTTCATTTTGACGCACCCCAATGTGCCCCAATCGTAACATGCAGGCCTTTTTGCTTTGTAACACTCTAAGAAGTGTGCTTACTGCGCTATTATACTCTTGATTTTCATTAATTGCCGGCTTCGTTGGGCCGCCGGAGACGATGTGAAAATAAAGTTGGCGGCCGTGTGCGAGGGGCGGGGGTCACTGATGATTAAATGCCGTCTGTTTATGACTTATTATCGCACAATCAAGGGTTACAACACACGAGTGAGTATAATTCAAAGGGGTTGGGTGTCGTCGTCCAGAAGCGGTAGGCGAAGGTGTATGTAGTGCAACGTTATACAGTATGTTCGGTTGGTTCATAGAGCGTGTAGAGCTAGCTTACCGGACTAAACAAAAAGTTTCAAGTGAGCAGATGGCGCAAACTAACGGTTACCGAGAAAAAACATAATAACGTATACATCACAACAAAGTCTAGACCCCGAACTAAGCGTTAGCTTGTGTTTTAGTTACCAATCGAAGCGAACATACGTTTAACAACCAAGACCAGGTACCAGTATCAATATTCATCATATAAATACAATACGACCTGGGATTCGAACCCGGGGTCCCCAGTTTCGTAGGCAGGGTGGCTACCCACTAGGCTAATTTTGTGTTTAGTTCAGCAAGCTATACACTCTCTATTAGTTTGGACTATGATGTATTGGCTATACAATAAGACTATAAGTTTAATATCTGGTTTTTTCCCTTTCTTCTCTCTATTGCTAATATATTCCATTTTTTTTTAAATTTTTTGCTAAATAGTATGAAAAAGACTGGACCCCGCAACCAAAAGAATCCTAGTGTGTCTGTGTAGGGTGTGGGGCCTGAGCCAACTCTTTTGCATAGTAAAGTGTCTTTGACGGTCCCCGGTTTGGTACAGTAAAACACGTATTGTAAATTGAATAGTTTGCATTATTCAATTTTAGTTCTAATAAAGTTATAAATATAAAAATAAAGAAATATTCTTGAAGATATTTCGACAAAACATTCATCCAGATAATGCTCGCAGCCTCAATACCCATATCAGAATGAAGGCAATTTTTCTAAATATTTGTTCTGCGGTCGAAAGTTACTCCGAAAATTCGATTAACTTCCTTGATCACTTCCAACTTCTTAATCTCGAATAGACCCAGGGGCCCGTTTAATTTCGTCGATCGATAGATATGAGGTTGACCTACTTGGTTTCATTTTAGTCAGCAACCATTGTCACCGTTTTGACGAAAGTTGGGGGGGGGGGGGGGGTGAAGTTAAGTTCACAAGTTCAAGGTAGTTATTTAAAAACGATACTTCCAAGCAATATCATAGATTTGTCAATAAATTCAATAATTATGTAATTATGTATATGATAAAAATGCTTGGGATTGAAAAGCTCTAAACCACTTAGTTTTTAAGTCAATGGTTTGTAGCGCCGCCGTAATTAAAAAAAGAACCCACTCTTAAGTTCTCTTAAGTGATATATCTCTATATGTCACATATAAAGCTAACGCGTTTCATTCAGCACGATATATTGCGTTGAGAAATTTTGTCGCGGTGTGCCTGCTAGCCCTGCTTGTCGGAATCGTGAAGCTCATTTCTATTAGGTTCTTCAGTGATGAAAAAAATAAATGATCACACTCAAACAATAAGTAGATTGACCGATTGGCCGAGTGGTTAGAGACCCTAACTGCGGAGCCAAGGGTCGCGGGTTCGATTCCCGCCATGATATTAGTTCCGTGTCTGGGTTTGAAATATATTATAGACGACCGCTCAGCCTAGTGGGTAGCGACCCTGCCTGCGAAGCTGGAGGTCCCGGGTTCGAATCCTAGGTTGGGTCAGTATTAATATGATGAATATTGATACTGGTACCGGGTCTTGGTTGTTATATGTGTTAGTGTCTTCGCAAAAATATTTATATATGTATATATTATAAAGAATATTTAAGGATGTATATCAGTTGTCTAATAACCCATAACACAAGCACAATACTTGCTTACTTTGGGACTAGATGACGCTGTGTGGGAAGTCCCATGTATTATTATTATTTATTATATGTAGATATATGTTATAAAGAATATTTAAGTATGTATATCAGTTGTATGGTACCCATAGTACAAGCTTTACTTAGTTTGGGACTAGATGGCGCCGTGTGGGAGGTCCCAGGTATTATTATTATAATTATATCACACTACATTGATTTACACTTTCACATTACTTAATTCAGAATGTTATTCTTAATATCGCAGTAGAAGCGCAACAACACCCAACTCGTTCATTCTTCGATCCTAGTGACACTAACCGAAGACAAACTAATTGCACCGCATCGTATGGCTCGTTTTCTAGGCTGTATAGGCATTTGGCGGGCGCGCGCCAGAGAGGTTCATAAAAGACTTCCATCATATAATCTTGACTGCATTTTGTTGTTGTATTGTTCCAGCGCTATGGCAGGAGCAGGAAGCGCCAGAATACGACATGGACTCGGATGACGAACGGTGGCTGCGGCAGCAAAGACATCCAGAACTCACAGGTCATTATATACATGTTCTTCTGTTCGGTTACGAATGGCGAGGCCCGTACAACCTTTTGTTTCGTTACCGGTATCGAAGAGTTTTGGGTTCCCGTTATTGTAGTTACCGAAAAAAATAAATGTTATTTGTATATTTCGGTTACCATTTCAGGGCAGGTATTTTTCGCTGCTAACATACATATGATTAGTGCCCACCACGGCACGAAGATGGAGGTTATTTTTATTTCGGATATCTGTATTTATACAGTGCTATTTAATTTCTCGGGTGCCATCACCAGATGACAGTCGTTAAAATCCACCAACCCGCAGTGGAGCAGCGTGGTGGATTAAGCTCTAAGGCCCTTTCACCCTGGGTGGAGGCCTAAGCCCCTGCAGTGGGGCATGATAGGCTGATAGAATGTAAAAAAGCTTTTATTTACGTGTAACCTGTAAAAATACTAGTTTCGAACCCTCGTTTGTAGCCTAGTTCGTTGTTCATTAAAATATGTCATGCATTGGGGAGATACTTTAGACCATTAAAAGAATTAACCAAAAAGCTCACACACCCCAACTGATTAGTATTAGTAAACGTATCAAATCAATTACGTATCAAACAGTTACTAATTACAATTACTAACAATCAATCAAGAGCCAGACATTCAAAGACATTTAAAAATTAAACAAGTTTACATTATAAACCCACCCACTGACCCACCACATATAGGTACATTATAAAAAAAAACGGTATGAATGTATACAATAACATTTAATGGTTTGTGGATTAAAATACATGATTTAAACATAGGAGTCAGACTACAAAAAAAAAATTCCTTTATTCTGTTTTTGCTGGTGTATTATTGTGAATTATAGTAGATTGAAAAAAAATTTTAGAAAAATTACTAGTACATTGTGGAAACAGTTTTCTAAATAAGTTACTCGAATTGTAAGCAAAAATATAAATTGTGACTTAAGCCATTTTAGGTTACCGCGAGCCAATGACTATAGTCATCTCGCTTCTACACACGCTTTGGTTGTTACGAATGTGTGCGAGGAAGCGAGGGCAATATCGTAGGTATATTTTCCTGAGCCATTCTATGTCTTAACTGTTATTACGTGTAATGTAAAATTTAACCTCGTAGCCTGAGAGAACAATAATGAGCTTTAAGGATTATTACATAAGGTTTGTATTTGATTAGGTATGTACTTTTATGCCTTTTTAGGGTTCCATAACCAAATGGCAATGATGTCGTGTTAGTCGAGTGGTAGCGAGCCCGCTTCTTTTTTAGAAGGCCGTGGTTCGAATCCCAAGCCATGTACCAACGCCTTAACGCGCTCTCCAAGGCGTGCAGTCAGTGATAGTTATGTACTAAAATCAGAAAAAACTCATTGGTACACGCCCGGATTCGAACCACGGCCGCACGGCCTTCTAAACTTCGAACAGGTTCGCTGTGCTCGCGCTATCACGACACACAATTATAGGCATTGAAAATTCTGAAAAAAATTAAGTTAGTACGATTAAAATTTTTTTTAATAAGTGGTAAATTGTTTTGAAAAAGTTTATTTCTTAACTTAATATTTGAATTTTAAACTTGAACGTTCATCCCGACTACGGAACCATTTTCCATACGTTTCTCGACACGCGCTTGACCGGTTTAATTTAATTTAATTGTAATTGAAAAAAATATACATTCAAAATATTTCAATTGGATTTTCGATTTGTTCGATTTGTTAGTTCGTGTATTTTGTATATTCAATTAATGTAATATAGATTTCAAATCTCATATTTATATGATAACGAACGTGGCCGATTTTAGGTACTAATTAATAAATAAGGTACAAATTAAGGTTACACGTAGCGCCATCTGTCGGTCAAGTGTGACAATACGTGAAACATAACCACCTTTATTAGAAGGTAGAGATGAGGACCGTCTTTTAGAGAGATCAAATTGTAAACGTGTCCAGCTGAAAGCATTAAAATAAATAGTTCAAGAAATGGCCACAATGGCGCTCGTGTAAAATGAATGCAGATAGAATGAAGTGTAACTAGTAGAAATATTTAATATTTTTGGCGAGTGGAGTAGTCAATGTAGTCAAAAGTCAAAATAATTTGTACTCTAATGGCTTTCGGCGCTTTCTTTAAAATGTTACAAACTCTTGCGACGTCAGATGAGCCATCCTAATAATGCTTTATGACGGACAGTTTTTCATACATAGAGTGGGTCCTCGTTACCTCTTAGCCGCTCTTTTTTTAATCAGTAGGGTCGTTATATACACGACTCGTACGAAACTTAGAGCTTTCCTGGATAACATTTGAAACAATAAAAGAAGCTTTTAAACATTCGGCGCTGCTATTTCGGTGTTAGGGTGGTGCGTTAAGAGACACGCCGACCATATACGTTGGTCACAAAGTTAGCCCAATGCTACTCGTTTTTAACTACGCCGACTGCCGTTGTATGTCTTAAAATAAGAAGTGAAAAGAAGTAGAACAGCTCCGTAGAAATCTATTGATCAATTCAGAACTTGGTTCATATAGGAATGGTTCACTTTTTTCAAATTATTTGGTTAGGTTAAATTAGGTTAGGTGAAAGGTCGTGAGGGAAATATAAATAATTAAACAGCAACATCTTATATTATTGAGGAAAAAAAATTAAAAAATGAAATAAGTTATTCCCGTATATCCACCAAATACTTTCTATATTTATATCGTAAGCTTGGTCGGTGTACGAGTTTTGGTTGGTGTACGTGGTAAAAAAAATAGAGATATATACGTAGATAGGAAATAGGATATAAATAGGGCAAACTCACTGACGCAGGAGAACACTGCAAACGCGGCGCATGTGCCAAGTTAGTTCCTAAAATTTTAGTAATAAAAGCTCATATAAGAACATGGACTTCGAGTCTATGGTAGCTGAAGTTATTACATTAAAAAAAACATCTTATTTTTTGTTACGATACTTATGGGTTATTGCTCTATGGTCTAAATGGATTAAAATTCAAAAGAAGATTTAAAAAATTAAAAAGATTGAACTATTACAACTAACTTTCAGTTGGCTTTAGTTTGATTGTTTAAATTTGTCTTTTGCTATGGTTCGTTTACCAAATTGTTTGAGCGACCTTTGAATGAAAATAGTGAAACAATTTAGTTTTTCCCTGTGTAAATATTTTTACGGCACCCTAACCCATAGAACTAAGTTACCGTTAGCGGCACAAAAAATATTGTAAATTATAACTTTTTTTTCCATCTGCAGAGTTAAAGTTCGAACAAATGATGGACAAACTGGAACGCAGCTCGGGGCAGACGGTTGCGACTTTGGGCGAGGCGAAACTTCTGCTAGAGCGACAGGACGATCTCGTGATTGCAGTGTACGACTACTGGTTGAACAAGCGGCTCAAGACGGTATGCGTGAGTTCATTATATGATCTATACTATGTTATTGATAGAAAAGACGGTGTTGTTATGAAGGTAGTAGATATGGGTGGGTCAGGGCAGACGTTCGCGACTTTAGGCGAGGTGAAGTTGCTGCTAGAGCGACAGGACGAACTCGTGATTGCAGTGTACGACTACTGGTTGAACAAGCGGCTCAAGACGGTATGCGTGAGTTCATTATATGATCTATACTATGTTATTGATAGAAAAGACGGTGTTGGTATGAAGGTAGTAGATAAGGGTGGGTCAGGGCAGACGTTCGCGACTTTAGGCGAGGTGAAGTTGCTGCTAGAGCGACAGGACGAACTCGTGATTGCCGTGTACGACTACTGGTTGAACAAGCGGCTCAAGACGGTATGCGTGAGTTCATTATATGATCTATACTATGTTATTGATAGAAAAGTTGGTGTTGGTACGAAGGTAATAGGTATGGGTAGGTCAGGGCAGGCGTTCGCGACTTTAGGCGAGACGAAGTTGCTGCTAGAGCGACAGGACGATCTCGTGATTGCCGTGTACGACTACAGGTTGAACAAGAGGTTCATGACGGTATACGTGACTTCATTATGTGATTTATATTATGTTATTGATAGAAAAGTTGGTGTTGGTACGAAGGTAATAGGTATGGGTAGGTCAGGGCAGGCGTTCGCGACTTTAGGCGAGACGAAGTTGCTGCTAGAGCGACAGGACGATCTCGTGATTGCCGTGTACGACTACAGGTTGAACAAGCGGCTCAAGACGGTATGCGTGAGTTCATTATATGATCTATACTATGTTATTGATAGAAAAGACGGTGTTGGTATGAAGGTAGTAGATATGGGTGGGTCAGGGCAGACGTTCGCGACTTTAGGCGAGGTGAAGTTGCTGCTAGAGCGACAGGACGAACTCGTGATTGCCGTGTACGACTACTGGTTGAACAAGCGGCTCAAGACGGTATGCGTGAGTTCATTATATGATCTATACTATGTTATTGATAGAAAAGTTGGTGTTGGTACGAAGGTAATAGGTATGGGTAGGTCAGGGCAGGCGTTCGCGACTTTAGGCGAGACGAAGTTGCTGCTAGAGCGACAGGACGATCTCGTGATTGCCGTGTACGACTACAGGTTGAACAAGAGGTTCATGACGGTATACGTGACTTCATTATGTGATTTATATTATGTTATTGATAGAAAAGTTGGTGTTGGTACGAAGGTAATAGGTATGGGTAGGTCAGGGCAGGCGTTCGCGACTTATGCGAGACGAAGTTGCTGCTAGAGCGACAGGACGATCTCGTGATTGCCGTGTACGACTACAGGTTGAACAAGAGGCTCATGACGGTATACGTGACTTCATTATGTGATTTATATTATGTTATAGATAGAAAAATCGGTGTTGGTATGAAGGTAGTAGCTATGGATGGGTCAGGGCAGACGTTCTCGACTCTACTGCCGTTATCTTGATTTTGTTCTATTATTTATTTGTGGTAAATCACACCAAGCACACAAAAAGCGCATTATGTTAGTAGCTTCTTTCCTTCTAACATCTCGAAAGCTTAATGTCTTCCTCAGTAGTCTAAGAGACAAATCAATTGTTTTTATGCATTTATTTATACATTTATGTAGGTCTTAATAAATAATAACAGTATGACACACTACGTCGCGTGATGGGTAAAATCTGGTAGCGACTCTTATACGCGTCGTCGCGTTATTGGCAATGAACGTGTTAAACCACATAAATTCTAATGTGGTAGTCCAAAACCTTTCCTCACTAGTTAGCTGACGTCTCAGTGGCGCCATCTGGTGGCCCGCATTTGTGAGCACTTGGCATATAGTGACGGGAATAATAATTAGGAACGTTTGCTGAAAATGTACCAAATAACAAATATTCAAGAATAATAATTTTTATTAGTAAGTGTACTCGGCTGAAATATCAAACCAACATCTTTGGTAGCTTTCATTGCATACGTCTCTATGGTTTTCACTATATATATTAAATTAAATACAAATTAACGCAAAATCGATTAAAATCGATATCGATCAATAAATAAAGTAAATGTATCGTCCAATAAACATTGCATTCAGATATTATGCATTAATTATGTTATAATCTTGATACGGGGCAGTTCGGGAAAGCGCGGATTACGAAAGGGGAACAAAGAAGACTTATTCATTAATTTACAAGATCAACTCATAATAAATTAGGTTGTAGATTTCAAATTATATCGAGGGTCTTCGTGAATATACTTCATGAATGAGTTGCCGTATTAAGATCGTACGCTGTCAATAGATGGCGGTCGTTACAGTTCCCAACCCGCAGTGGAGCAGCGTGGTGGACTTAAGCTCCAAGCCCTCCTCCTCACCCTGGGGGAGGCCTAAGCCCCTGCAGTGGGGTAAAAATGGGCTGATGATGATGATGATTATTAAGATCGTAGAACCGTATATTTTTGTTATAATTATACTCTATCGCTTAAATCTTTAAGTGATAATAGTTTTCAATGTTAAATGTTTGACGACCGCTTAGCCTAGTGGGTAGCGACCCTGCCTACGAAGCTGGAGGTCCGGGTTCGAATCCCAGGTCGGCTCATTATTTATATGATGAATATCGATACTGGTACCGGGTCTTGGTTGTTATATGTATGTGGTGTCTTCTAAAATATATACTATAAAGAATATTTAAGTATGTATATCAGTTATTTAGTAACCCATAACACAAGCATAATACTTACTTTGGGACTAGATGGCGCTGTGTGGGAAGTCCAATGTATTATTATTATCAAATATCTACCTCAATATTACTAGTTTGGTTACACTGTTACTGAATACTTATTATTAACTGTGCTGAGCATGTTACCTTCAGTGCTGTGTGCTATCATGCTGAATTAATTTATTACGTATACTTATTGGAATATTTAGGAAAAAATTTAAAAAATATTGATATTGTCCGCGGTAGCGTGGCGCAGATTAAATAGTACGTATAGGAAAGAAAATCAACTATCTCTACAAAATCACAACAAATTGCACGCACGCACAAACACACACACACACATACACACACTAGTCACACCTACAGACGGTTAACTCCGCAAGTTCATTTAAGTAATAACCACTCTAGGTACGAAGCAATAAAGTGCAATTTCGTTCGCAAAACAAGCGTTGCAGCTGAATTACCCTACGAGCGCCTCCGAGCTGCTGTTCTTCTAATGCATATAACTATTGCTTTCTGTACCACAAAATCACCGGCCTGGGCCAACAACCTTCTGATGTATTTGTTACTTCTAGTTAAGAGTTCGGAGTGCGTACACATAGTACGCCACGTAGGCGTTCTGAAATAGATATTTTTGTGTCAAATGAAATGAAATGAAATCGTTTATTGTATGGATTACAGGTATAAAATTAAATAGTAGATCCCCTGTGACCCTACCTTTCCAGGCATATACAAAAATATTACATTACTTCCCAAGAGAGAATGTCACAAGGTAAACAAATACTAGTCACAAACCTTAAAAAAAGTGTCATCTATAGTTAAAAAATTCCTTAATACTATAAAAACATTTTTCAATGAGCCAAAGTTTTACAGCTATTTTGAACCTTTTAATATCATAATCCTTAAATATGTCTGGAAGTGCATTAAATATTTTTATACACATACCGAAACTATTGTTTGAAACAACTGTTAGTTGCATGCGTGGCCTATGCAGCTGATATCTATATTGAGGTCGAATATTACGCTTCCAAATATCACTGGTCCTTTCAAACAACACCTCATTCTTGTACACAAACATGCAGACATCTATAATGCGTAGACACGGCAAAGTTAAAATTTTATTTTTTCGGAAATATGGCATACATGACTGCACACGTGAGAGGCAAAATATTGCTCGACGCTTTAAAATAGAAAAAAAAGGTAAATTCTGTAGTCAATTTAAAATGAGACTATTTAGTATTATTGACCGACTCGTATTCTCTCGGATATGCGGGTACAAATTTTTTTATCGTGAGGCGTCAACAGATTTTATGCACTGTTCTCTTCGTCCATCCATCATATCAATTATTTTACTCAGGTGAACAGTGGCCTACCCCTGCTTTTGTTGCGTAGCGATGGAAAAGGGAAACGATCATCAGGTGGCTGCGTCATGTGAATCTTCTTTCGGTGGACTAAATCTGCCTAAAAACTGTATCTCACATGGTCGTCGTGCACTCTATGATCAGCATGGCATATGTATTTCAGCAGGGTGTATTTTGTGTGTACCCGTTTTTCATGGCTTCGCTTACGAGCTCGTGGACCAACGTCGTCGCATATAAATTCGGCAGGTGTGAAGCTGTCATTTCGCGTACCTCTGCCTTAAATTTTCATGGGCATTTTTCTGTCATATATAGCACTCCGATGATGGGTCACTACTTCCTCCATGCTGTGTTGATTCTATGTGCAGCATCCGCATCGATAGAGCCGTCACGTCTAAGGTATTTTGAACAAATTATTTCCATACTAAAGACATGGATGGAAGGGTTGGTAAGGGGCGGTCTGGACGGCATCAGAAGGGCCGAATTTTAAGCACCCGAAACCGACTAGTCTGTTAGGAACTTTTCATAATAGTCATGTAAGGACTGAGGAGACATAATCTTGTTTTCCTGCGGAAGAACGATTAGGTTTTTGCGTCATAAATTGAGTCGAAGTTGTCCTACTACCTCATAATATGTATTATATAC
This sequence comes from Luffia ferchaultella, assembly GCA_949709985.1. NCBI lineage: Eukaryota > Metazoa > Arthropoda > Insecta > Lepidoptera > Psychidae > Luffia > Luffia ferchaultella. The sequence continues at coordinate 2,861,069 of OX453269.1, forward strand.
TATACTCTCTGGGTTCATAAGATTGGCTAGGACGCAAACCTTTCCCGAAAAAACTAATAACTCTCGTCACCATTCACGGCCGCAGCACGCTCCGCCCCGTTTCGGCTACAAGGTCTCGGGCGCCTCGTAAAAAAGAAGGCAACCAAACGTTATAAAATAATTTATTATGCAAATGTAACCTACATTTTTCATTTACGTAATGAAGTCTATTGGTGATGCCTAACATCTAGAATTTTTTTCGATGGTCATTAAAATTTCATCCTGTATATAATTTAACAAACTGCTTAAAACAATAATAATGATGTATGGTTTGTTTAATCACTAAAGGCCGGTATTTCAGTTTTCACTTATTCTAGGAATAACGTTACGTATTGGATTTTGAAAATTAAGCTTCACTTAACGTTTAAGTGAGAACTGAAATACCAGTCCTAAGTTTGACATTTCGCTCACGTTCTAGATCGTTTCAAAATGTATGAAGCGCTCCATCCTGATAATTATGCTATCTGCAGGTTCAGGGTTGAAATGCTGTTTTAAATTAAATTAAAAAAAAAACAATTGTTTTATTATATTTATTATATTAATATTCCAGCAACATCCATTGATCCTGGCGGTGCGAACGGAAAGCCGGGCTGGCCAATCCACCAACAACCCGTACCTCGCGTTCAGGAGGCGCACGGAGAAGATGCAGACGAGAAAGAACAGGTCAGGACTCCATCGACAGATAATTGTGATGAGCTGATGAATTGTACGTATTATATATACGCGCTTGCAATGTTCGCATGTGTGTCGACAGTATTACGTCGCAATGAGATACAGTTTTTAGGCAAAAGTTTAAGTTCCACTTTAATAGTTACAAGTATTTAAAAAATATTACTTAGCCTTTCAGTACTCATAAACAAAAAATTTAATTTTTGGGGTTCCGTAGCCATAAGGTACTAACGGGAACCTTATTACTAAGGCCGCGTTATCCGTCCGTCCGTCTATCACAGGACTCTATCGTCTGCCCCGTAATAGTTTGACACCTGGAACTTTCACAGAGTATCTATTACCATGGCCGCTATAACAAAAAATAATAAATAAAAATGGAATAAAGTTAAAAATTGAATTGGGTTCCAATACAAGAAGCGTATTCTTTCATTGTACAGCGCTAAGGAACCCTTGTCGTGATAGCCCAGAGCGCAACGAACCTGTCTCAAATTTATAAGGCCCCATAAGGCCATGGTTCGAATCCGGGCGTGTACCAATGAGTTTTTCTGACTTAAGTACACAATATCACTGACACCGTGCTTCGGAGGGCACGTTAAGCAGTCGGTCCCGGACGCTGTCAATATAGATGGCGGTCGTTACAGTTCCCAACCCGCAGTGGAGCAGCGTGTTGGACTTGAGCTCCAAGCCCCCCTCCTCACCCTGGGGGAGGCCTAAGCCCCTGCAGTGGGGTAAAAATGGGCTGATGATGATGATGATGAAGGAACCCTTCGTGTGAGAGTTCGACTCGCATTAGGCCGATTCAGTGTTAATTAGACGCATGCAACGATTGCCGACGCGATGATGGTCTAAATATATACATTTCGAGTACAGTTAGCCCGCAGACTAACTGATAAATACATACAATTGTATAGTTAATGAAAAAAATATTAGGGAATGCTTTCTGACGTGGGTTCCTAAAGAGATTGCGATAAAAAAATGTGATCATAGAAAGAAACAATCAAGATGACGCACTGGCCAAGTATTTTAAATAAAATTAAATGTTTTATATAAATATATATATGCAATACAAAATGCAAGAATTAATATGATATACGTCAAAACAGATTTGTTCGTCAGCGCCATAGAAGTAGGATTAATATAAGTTAGACAATAGAATACACATTACGCTTATCCATACATCGATGTTTAAAGACGGGTCTTTCCAACCAAATAAGTTCCAAAAATTCTGATTCTCAGAATTAGATTGATTTTAAGGGACTTCAAATATTGTATCAATTAAGTTTTTGATAGCCGAGTGGTAGCAAACCCGCTTCTTTTTTAGAAGGGCGTGGTTCGAATCCCAGGACACGTTCCAAAGAGTTTTTTCTAACTTATGTCCATAACCATCACTGGCTCTGTGCTTCGTAGAGCACATTAAGCCGTCCGTCCCGGTTGCCATCATTAGAAGTCGTTAAAATCTACCAACCCGCACTAGAGCAGCGTGTTGGAAGATACAAGCCCCTTTATCCTAAAGGGGAGGCCTAAGCCCCTGCAGTGGGTTATTAATGGCTGATAAGTATTTTTAAATTTAAGGTAATTTAAAAAAAAATCTTACGTTGGCTGTACACACTCGCTTCCGCTCGGCGACTGTGAACAGCCGGCGTTACATTGTTGGTTCTGTTCTCATCTCGTGTAAAAGATGAGCACTGTATCCATTGCGGTTTCCAAAAATGAAGCGGAAAACATAGTGCACGTCTCTGACGACACGTACAAATTTTCGGGTTCTTTTCTTGAGCGTCTATACTAAGGCACTGGTACATCTTTAAACGTCGATGACCCTATCCCAAAGATGTAAGAGCTACCGCTTATGGACGAGTAGACGCATAAGCGACTAAAAATGTTCAGTGGCCCTACTCTGACTTTTAACACGACACCGACCGAAGTAGCGCCGAATACGTTGCGTTTTAAAAATCCGTTCGCTAGGACTATGAGCGAGAGTATGGATTTTTGAAATGGCACGTATTCGACGCTAACTCGGCGCTGCGTTAATTTACCAGAGTACGGTCGCTGGTTTTTGTACGGTATCCGCTCCCGAGCGCGATGGAGTCGTCTGTATTTGGTGCCCGATGTCGTTTCAGTGACTGACGGCGGCGTCTCGCCACTTGTCGCCCGTGAACGGTCGCACTGTCGCTCAAGCGTCTTAACGGCTTTCTGAAATGAGATGAATCTGATACAAAATTATTTACATATATATAATGTTTGTACTTATATTCGTGGTGTGAGTTATTATTTTTGGGACTCGTGTCTCCTAGCGAATACCGTCACACGGCACTTCTAACCTACTCTATTATCTCTGGTTCACCTTTGTTGTTTATATGGAATTTGGCCTATACTTAGCTATTGCGATGGATCTATATCTATTTATAATAGTGATATACAGCAAAGTATTTTTCAGATGCATCTATACGCAAAATAACGTTTTTTATAGGGTGTCAAAATTGAGACATTTGTGAGAAATAAATATTACATTTCAGGGAAATTCAAACTGACAAGGTGTAAGTGTAAAGAGAAAAAAATGTGTTGTCATGGATTACCGAATCGGTGTCAAGATTTTTAGTGTTGTACCCAAAGGGTACCGACGGGAATCTTCCCGCCCGTGCGTCTGTCACAGGGCTTTATAGTCTGAACCGTAATTCATAAACACTTGAAATTTTCAGTGTGTATTACTGTGGTCGCTACAACAACAAATAATAAAAATAAAATAAAGTTAAAAATTCAAAGGGTGGTCCCCCCCGTCCCCCTAAACCCTACAAGAAACGTGTTTTTTTCGAGTTTTTTGGTCATTATTGGTTGTGAGGTCATTGCTTAAACTTGACATTTTCATGAAGTATGTATTACTATACTTGCTATAACAATAAATAATAAAAATAAAATAAACTTCAAAATTAAAAGGATACAAGAAATATTTTTTAGCGTTTTTGGTGATTGGTAATTATTGTGAGATCATTGCTTAAGCTTGAAATTTTTATAGAGTATGTATTACTAGGTATATCTGCTATAACAATAAATAATAAAAATAAAATAAAGTAAAATTAAAGGGGGTGCCCATGCAACAAACATGTTTTTTTTTTTTTGTATTGTACTGTGGTACGGAACCCTTCGTATGCAAGTCCGACTCGCGCTTGTTTTAATTAACCGTCATTAGTTGTTTATGAATTATTCTAGAATAGTGATGAAAATCACTATCAATATTCGATATCGCGGACGTAGCGTCGTCTATTTCGAGGACCGTCTGAACGTATATCTATTAAAATGGCCATTTTTGTATATAAAATTACAGAAAAAACGACGAGAGTTCGTACGAAAAAATGCTCAAACTCCGTCGGGACCTGGCCCGTGCTGCTACTCTGCTGGACATGGTCGCGAGAAGGGAGCGAGCGAAACGGGACCTTCTGAGGTTGACCGCACTGATAGCCGAGAGGCGGTTCCACGCTCAGGATTTCACTGGACAGCTGTTGGCGGAGATCGCGCATGCTCAGTGAGTATTATAGTGTTTGCTTATTAATGCGTCATAAGATAAAATCGGTTGTGTCAGTACAACGACTGTTTTTTGACAGTAATAGCAGTTAAAGTTTTTGAAACAGTTTTGCAGGGTATTTATACTCTCTCTCTCTCTCTGTCTCTCTCTCTGTCTCTCTCTCTCTTTCTCTCTAACCTAACCTAACTTAATCTGTCGATATAAAAATGGTGGACCAATCAACCTATCTTGGCCGAATTTCGAATAGATCCGAAAACGAACATATAAAATGGTTAATTCTAATCTATTTCTAATTCAGTTCTGCGAACATATGAAATAATGAATTCTATGAATTGGCAACGACATATACATATCGACTATTGAAAAACTCAATCGGTCTCCTAGACACGAATAAGTAGTAAAACGTTGGGAAACATTAGATAGGCTTACTTGATTTATTTGTTTAATAACGCAAACTGGCAAGTTTACATTTTTCCAGAGGAGGGAGGGAAGTTTTAAAAATATTACTTTTAAAAACAAAGAATAAGGTTTTAGCGTAGAGTAAATGAATTTGACAGCAGAGTCAGAAATGGTTTTTTTTCTTTCAAAATAGCGCACGTGGAACGTCGTGGTTTTTGGCGATATTTTGAAAAAGCTCCATATTAACCGTACTACGTTGCCTATTCTTATTTTATGATAAAAATACAAACAGAATACCTCCTTATTACTAGACACTGGTAAAGTTATCTAAATCAAGATAGTAGCCAATAACTAAAAGAAGAAGAGTCAGAAATGTCACTTCACAGTATCGAAACTGTCAAACGTAATTTCGCGGTGGTGAAAACCGACGCGCTGGGATCTCGCGGACTGAAATCGGACTGAAACTTGCCAAAGATATACCAGCTATCTAGAATTCTAGAAGATGAGTGGTTAGACGGTAAGCGCAGAAGAGTGCTTCTAGTCGATTCGTATTTTTATGGGTTTTAGTTATCAAGTTTAGTAGACAAAATCTATCATAGACGGTTACCGAATGGACGACCGAATGGCCGAGTGGTTAGAGACCTTAACTGCGGAGCCAACAGTCGCGGGTTCTATTCCCGCCCGGTACAAATATTTGTGTGCATGAAAATGTTTATTTCATTCTGGGTCTGGATGTATAATATTTATCTATGTAAGTATATATTATTAAAAAAAAATATTTAAGTATGTATATATAGTTGTCTAGTAACCCATAACACAAGCATAATACTTGCTTACTTTGGGACTAGATGGCGCTGTGTTGGTTGTCTCATATATTATTATGTATTATATTACCGAGCGCTGATTCGTACCGCCTATCTACATACACGATGTTTTTTTAATGATGAACCATGTTTGATCACATGGTTGTACTGCTGACCAATAAAACGCGTGTGGAAATTTCAATTGAAAAGCTGTATTGTCGCGCCCAGACCCCAATACGCGGCGGTGTCGCTCGGCACGAACGCGACGGCGGTGAGCTACCGCCGCGAGGCGTACACAACGCAGCACTATCCGCCTCGAGCGCCGCCCACGCCAGTCGACCAGCCCAGACAGGTGAAATTAGATTTTATATAAAGTACAATAAGGTTTATATTAGGTGATGAATGAACTTGTGAGTGACAGAGCTGTTAGCAGACGGAATTTGTTTCAAATCGTCAGCGTGATAAGATTCAAAATGGATAAAACGTTTCAGAACCGAAAACGGTACATTTCTGAAGGATTTGTATAAAGTAAAGCTACATATTCAAAAGTTTAAACAAACACTGAGCAAGTTTAGACGGGTAGAGATTGAAAACTAAAAATTTTATTCAAATTAATAAAATGTTAAAATAAATAAAGCATACTTTAAGGTATAACATTTTAATTTACTTTGATTTTTACCAATTGGCCGAGTGGTTAGGAACGCTAACTGCAAACCTAAAGATCGCGGGTTCAATAACGGTACCTTAGTTTAACCTTGCGATATGGCCACGCGAAAAAGGCACCATAAAGCGAAACTGGAATGTTATGATGAAGGTGGAGTGGTTTGACCGTGGCGCGTGGTCGTAGTAAAAAACTGGTCAAGTGCGAGTCGGACCCGCACACAAAAAGTTACGCGCTGTCATACAATACAAAAAACACGTTTCTTGTATGGGGAGCCCCTTCCATTTTTCTCTTTATTTTATTTTTATTTTATTTGTATGGAAAGCCAACAGCACAAATAACTTCTTGAAAGACGTATTAGCTACAAAAGGCCAAAAACAGGTTCTCACTTATAGCTACAGAGTAGAAAAAGTAAACTTATGTTATCAACTGACAGCACAAGAAAAAGAAAGTGAACAATAATAAAATTAGTAAGAGTTACAAGTACACATAGTTACACACTAAGAAGTAAAGAAATCGCGACATAATGTTCGCCTTGCCGATATAACTTTCGTGTTAAACAAGTCAAAATATTATTGATTACATTACTTATTAAAGTTATCACTAGCTCGCAGTGGCCATCACTCATAATAACACGATTCCTTTCGAGTTACCTTTTGAATTGACGTGATTCATAAACATTAATAATAAACTGATAATTCAAATTATAGCGCGCGGCGTGGTGCGGCGCTCTGTGTACGTAAACACGTGTGTGTGTAAACCGATGCGACGGTGTAATTACAATTATCACATTTAAAATCAGTTTCAATAATTCATAGTTAATATGAACTTTATTGCATATGTAATAAGGTACCTTTTACTTAATGTCTTTATAGGTAACTCCATTTGAAACAGGACGACGTTACGCGGCCAAATTAAGACGCCTTCATACACCGCTATCTTATTAAAAGCAGCACACTCCGTGATTTGAGAATATATATTTGGCTGTCGTATAGCACACAGCTGCTCATTCGTTACAAGTAACACGTCTTAAACCGAGTTATTTTGGCTAATTTTCTTTGAAATATGTTCGTTCACTGGTTGGTATTGAGTGAACCAGATATCAGTTATGTATTTAAGAACGAACTTAAACAATTCATAACGGCTACTGGACTGGTTGCTGGTTGACTAACGTTTACATGTGCAAATATTTGAAAATTTATTTTAATTAATGATTGCTGGTTGATTTAGTGATAAAGTGTGTGAGTTTTAGATAATTAACGTACATATTTTGAGTGGCGTTCGTAATATCTGTAAATAGTTATCTTATTTTTGCAAATAAACAAATTTTTCCTACGTAAGTACAACTTTTTTATTAAGTTAGATAGGTAGGTACGTAAGTAGGTAGGTAAGTAGGTACGTAAATAACGAAATATGGCTCTTATAGCAATAGAATGTTGTTCAGTGGATTTTTGATTAAATCCTGCAACCGAATTTCCAAAATTATCTTTTAGTCAAAAACAAAGAATTTTAGAAATTGGGCGCGCTAAACCAAATTTACCGATAGATTATAAAAGGAAAGATGGTTTTACGAAGCATTTTCATTTATCAATGTACGATAAATACAATTGGCTTACCGGAAGTTGCAAGTTAAATAAACTGTATTGTTTTCCATGTTTATTATTTTCTAATTCATGCAGTGTTTGGAGTAAAACGGGGTTTACGGATATAAATAATCTTGCCAATTCCACAAAAAAACATATTCATACTGAAAAACATATCCGCAGTTGTCTTAACTTGCACGAATTTGGTACGATAAGAATTGAAACGTCGCTTGTAAATTCATTTTCTGTACATAACCAAAAAGTAAAACGAAATCGCGAAATTATGAAAAGATTAATCGATACCGTTGTGCTTTTAGGTAAACAAGAATTATCCTTCCGTGGTAATGACGAAAAACAGTATTCAGACAATCGTGGTAATTATGTAGAAACATTATTGTTTTTAAAAAGTTATGATTCTATTTTAGAGACCCATTTTGATATATGTTCAGAAAGTAGTAACGGAATTTTTTCGGGCTTATCAAATCATATTCAAAATGATCTAATAGAAAGCGTCGCGGCCGTTATAAAACATGAAATAAAATGTGAAATTTCTAAAACCGATTTTATTTCAATAATGATCGACGAAACTGATATATCCAGATATTAGTCACCGCGAACAAGTTACAGTTGTTTTCAGGTATTTAACTGAAACTGGTGTAGAGGAACGATTGGTAGGGTTTCAGGATGTCAGTAGAAGTAGGGACGCGGAAATTTTAAGCAAAGTTGTTTTAGATCATACAGAAGAATATAACTGTATGCAAAAATTGATAGGTCAAACGTACGATGGCGCGTCGGTAATGACTGGTTCCGTAACTGGTGTTAAAACTAGAGTCCAAGAAAAATGCCCTATGGCAATCTTTGTTCCATGTTATGCTCACATTCTAAATCTTGTTTTATCGCAGTCAACTGAAAATATTCTGGAATGTAAAACTTTTTTCGGGGCCTTAAATAATTTGATTCGATTTTTTAATAAATCTACCAAAAGATCGTATCTTTTAAAGTGCATCGCGGAACGCCGTTTGCCTGGAGTAGCAGAAACTCGTTGGCAATATAATTCGCGTATTGTTAACGTAATTTTAAATTGCAAACCGGATATAATTAAAACTCTAGACACGATATTAGAAAATCCACAAGACTGGGATAAAGACAGTTTATTTCTCGCGGAAAATATTTTAACAAAATTGACCGAATTCGAATTTTGTTTTTTGTTGAATATTTTTCAGAAATATTTGGACGATCAGATATTTTGTTTGCGCTCATTCAAAATAAACAAGTAGATATTGAAATTGCTATTAAGGAAATCAAATCATTTCGGTCATGGTTATGCAATGAAATGTTAAATAAATTTGATTCGATTTACGATGAACTGTCAAAATCCTTAGAACCGCCGCGTAAACGTCGCCGTCAAACACAAGGTATCGATACTAAAACCGCTTTTAAAAGACTTTTTCGTGAAATAATCGATAATATTAATATGCAAATTAATGACCGATATAATTCATTCGACCAATTAGAATTTTTGGATTTAGTAAACAAATCAAAATACGATAGTTACGGTACATTTCCCGATAGTAAAATCAATCTTTTAAATCGACAATTCCCTAAATTGATTACAACGCTTTAAAAAATGAGCTAAAAGTCATATATTCATCGCAATCGTTACGTCAATTAGATGTCTATGAATTATTGTTTCATCTTAAACAGCCAACTTTAAAAGATGCTTTTCAACAAACATTACAATTGTGTAAATTAATTGTGACACTGCCGTTCAGTGTTGCGTCCGCAGAACGATCTTTTTCGGCATTAAAACGCATACATACCTATTGTAGAAATACTCAGAGCGAACAAAGGTTGTCCAATTTGGCTTTAATATCTATTGAAAAACACTTGTTATTAAAACTAAAAGGTAAGGAAAATTTTTATGACAATGTATTATCACATTTTGTTCAAAAAGATAGAAGAATAGCTTTAGAATATAAATAGGCGAAAGAGATAGAGAGTAGATTAAAAAATGTCTCTGTTAGGTATGTCAAACAAAATATATACGTTTCTTCAACTAAAACACTACAAAATTTGTTGAGCACATTCCAATAGTCGCCCATGCTGCTATATTTACTATACATTACAATGTATAGTCAAAAAAGGCTTTTTTCAAAGCCGCTACTCAATCAATTGTTTCTAAAGACGCTCTACGTCTTTTCTGGACCAAAGACAACCATGTCTTTTAAGAAGATGAGCTATAGGAGTAGACATGTGCGCCGCGCCGGCGCGCCGCCGCCGCCGGCAATCACATGACGCCGCCGCCGCCGTCATTTTACCACGGCGCGCCGGCACAGTCCAGCCAGGAAATTTTTACATTTTCAATACGCTTGAGACAAATTTGACTACAATTGTGAATCAAAATATTACGGGTAGATTTCATTAAAATTTAAACTACGCTAATCATATTTCTGTTTCTGTAGATAATAATGAACACGAATAAATAATAAATACCTGTCAGTGAACATTGTGTGACAACCCTATTTTGTGTAATAACACTACTGCGCACGAAAATCGGGTAATCCTATACATAAACAATACAGCACTGTTATTATCCGACGTATTTAAATACAACTTAAAGTGAAAGAGGACAAATACCTTTTTACGACTTTTCGTTTTTGTAAAGTAACATCGCGTTGCCAATAGCGAATTGCTTCTAGCGACAGTCAATCAGTAAGTCAGTTGTTGTGTTCTCTATTTTGCGCTAACAAGTCAGTTTTCACGGGTGTTATTTCTATCTAGACTAATATATAATGGCGAGTGAGAGTCGCACGAACATAATCGCAATTATGTATTCCTTTATAAAGGAATACACAAGTTTAAAACTTCTAATTTTAGTGTGAATCCATTGTATGACTTAAAGAATTGTAGTAGTTTTTGTTGGAAACACTTAAGAATTTTAATATTACAAAAGGAAAACAAAAAATTGAGTATTCTGCAAGAACATGTTTTCTGTTATGTATGTTTATCCAACGCCGAGACCGAAAATGACACCATAACTTTTGGAGCGTTCAAACGAAGCGAAATATCAAGATGTGACAGCAAAATTACACTCTAAAAGTTCCAATTCTCACAAATACCTTTTATTTAAACTGGCTTTATTAAAATTTATTAAAATTTGTGTAGGCTTAGAAGATCCAGTAGAACTAGAATGCTGGAAGTATTTTGCTGCAGCCAACCCACACGGACTATTATATGGGGACATATTAAAATATTGGTCGCATAAGGCTACAAATTTTCTTTAGCTTGCTGCGTTAGCAAGGTCAATCTTGTTTGTGCATTCCAGCTACGAGCACATCAAGTGAGAGGGTGTTTTCAATAGCAGGCATGGTTTTATTTGCCAAGCGATGTAGACCATGTGCCAGCCGCGTAAATAAGGTTATCTTTGTTCACGACAATTATAAAATCTGTAAAAGTGATAATATACAAGGTGTTACAAAACTACCCGTAAAGCCGAAAGGAGGTTAAATGAGGCCTCATAACGAGTCCATTTACAATATTTCAGAACCGTAGTAACGCTGTATAACATACCAAAAAAAAATTAAAAAAAATTATTATTTTCACTGATGTGCAAACCCTATTTCAGTAAAATTAAAGAGTAAACTACACAGAATGTACCTTCATTTCTACCTAATTCGTGGAACGACAGAAATTTTAAAAGATCTAACCTAACAAAACAACCTAAACTGACACCTGCTTTTTCAAAATAAATGTCAAATTTACAGAAACGGCTCAAAGTGTGCTCCGCCTTGCTCAATACACAACCTCACTCGTCGGGAATGGCTTGTGTAGCATTTCAGACCATCGTCGGTGTTATTGATTCGAAAACCGATCTAAGACGCTGTTCCATCTCGGCAAACGTTGGGCAATCGGAGAAATACACTCTGTCCTTTACATAACTCCACAAAAAGAAGTCCAAGGGTGTGAGGTCCGGAGAACGAGCAGGCCATAGCACTGATAGTTATAGGATGTTGTAGGATATCGATTAGAAGATTTAAAATTGACAACATATTTTTTTTCCAAGTTGACATTTTTTGAAGCCAGTACTTGAGTATAATGACATCCTGCGTAATATGTTGCAAATATAAAAATTATAATAATAATAAAAAATAAAACTAATCCAATAATTCACCCCTCGTCGCCCCCGACGCAAATGTGCCCATGACGCTCATCGCATTGCCGCGCTGAATTGTAATGGCAATTCTTTGCACCAGGAAGGTACCGGAACGGGGGTCGAGTCCCCTTTCTTTTAGACGACGGCCGATGCTCGCGACGAAACGTTTGGCTTCAATCCCCCAACAGTCAGCATCTTCCACCGCAAGAGGGACGAACAAGAATTTACTCTCCAGAAAAGAGTATTTGACTCGTTTTCTGGCGGCTGCAGACTCCGCAGCGGCTCCGGCCGTTCCCACGGTACGACCAAGGTGAGATGCGGCAAATGTGCTGACACACGTGGCGTCCCAAAGTAGACACCTACCCTTCTCCCACGGCACCAAAGTCATACCATCGGGTCTTTTGCCATCGGATCTTTTGCCATCGGATCGGCTAAGACCAGGAGGCTCCAACACGCACGGAACATTGGCCGAAATTAAAGCTCTGCGGACTATGTCGTTAAGAGCGTGGTGTCGCGGTAATCTCCCCGAGCAGCGACGACAACTCAACGCGTGGTGTCCGTTGGCCTCCAACATGGAACCGCAGATGCATAGGTGTCGTTCACAAACATCGCAGCCCAGGCGGAGCCCCACTGCCACACGCAAAGACTCGCCGTCCAGTAGGGTACCAATGTGCGGGGAGGGAAGAGCGTTGAGCCAGGCCCCGGACTCAGCCCGTGACACCGCTCGCAGCCTCGCTAAGTCCACCCCTACCGCCTGGTCTAAGAGACTGTTAAAAACCCTTTCAGCTCCCGTTTCGTCCCATGCGCGCTGGCTATGTAGAATCGCCGGCAACGGCGCGCCCGGATTGAGAGCCACCCAAGAGGCTAAAGCATCGGTTGCGTAGGGTATGTCCGCCCTGCCACCTTTACAAGATAGGATATCAGTGACAAGATATTGTATTGAGGTAGCAAACATTTATGAATGACAAATAGAAAAACTATTAAAGTAGACCATTATTAGGTAAAAAAGATACGTAGGCCTATCTGATAAATAATCTGGTTCCCTGACATGACAGCTTACCAGGGTTGACAAAATTTTTGGCTTTGATAATTAATTATATTTTCACCGGGTACCTATTTCGTAACACGTCGTATAATAAGAAAGTCTATATTTGTCAATAAAGCATTCCTAAATGTTTTGCTATATATGATTGATTTCATTTGACTGATAATTACTGCACTTTCTTTTCTATAATAATTAAATAAATAAACAAACAAGAGCTTATTTTAATCGTGTTCAATAAAGGTACCAACCAAAGTCGCAATATGATAAAAATGTTTTTCTTCCCTATCCAATCATAAGAGTTAAAAACTTAATTCAAAATCTTACTACCTTATCAGTGTCTAAGCGTAGATAGGTAAATGATAGGCGTCTAATGGTTTTAAATGGAAAATTATTTTAAGTTTTGCGTAAAGCAAACTTGGTAGTCATTTTAAAGAGTACAAATTTGGTTTATGATAGAACATTTGAACCAGAATTTGATTCTTTTCGTTTATTAAAATTTTTGGAAAAATAAAGGCATTAGTATAAACTAAAAAAAATCACGCCGCCGGCGTCGCGCCGCCGCCGTATTAATTTAGACGGCGCGCCGCCGCCGATAAAAAGTAAAACGGCGCACATGTCTATATAGGAGGCAAGGAATCATTTTCATCACGGTAAGAAATTATATTTTAAGTGTTAAATATTTTCAAATACCATAAAACATCCCAATATGAACAACGGGTGTATGTATAATGGCCTAGATTAACGCGGCCGGCTTCCCTTGGTACAGAGGTCACCGCACGTCACTGCTAGCTCGCCAGATAAAAGCATTCCTTCCATAGTTGGTCGACATGTTTCGCAAATGAAGTGGTACGTTATTTTTGAGGTTCACTGCAGGAACCCTTAGCGATAGCTAGGATAGAAGGTCAGGGGAAGGTTCTTCACCTCACATCTTCAGCCCATTTTTACCCCACTACACGGACTTAGGTCTCCCCTCAAGATGAGGCGGGCTTGGAGCTTAAATCCACCACGCTGCTCTAATGCGGATTGGCGGATTTTAAAGACCGCCATCTATTGACAGTGTCCGGGACCAACTGTTTAACGTGCTCTCCGAGGCACGGAGTCAGTGATAGTTAATGTACTTAAGTCAGAAAACTCATTGGTACAAGCCCGGATTCGAACCACGACCATGGCCTTATAGATTTGAAACAGGTTCGTTGCCGCTCGGGCTATCACGACTTACGGGGACACGAAGGGAAGGTTAGTTTATTTTTATTATTTGTTGTTATAGCGACCATAGTAGAAAATTTCAAGTGTAAGCTATCTCACAACCGCCAATCACCAAAAACGTCGAAAAAAACACGTTTCTTGTATGGGATTGCTCTTTAATTTCTAATTTTATTTTTAATATTTGTTGTTTTAGCAACCACAGTAATACACACATTGAAAATTTCAAGTGTCTACATATTACAGTTCAGTTGATACAGCACTGTGACAGACAAACGGACGTCTGGACAGCGGAGCCTTAGTAATAGGGTTCCAGTTGTTACCCTTTAAGTACGGAATCTTAAAAATGAACTCTATAATGTTAGCTATGAATACTGATAATTTTTAATTGTTCCAGCGCGAGAAACGGCCGTACAAGAGACGGAAGTATCGACACCACGGCTCCGGCGTCGGGCACCCGCTACGTGGTAAGCACACTTGAATAGGATTGTAATTTGCGACGGGGCAGTAAAACCCACTTAAACAATTGCAATTACAGGGAAACGTTCATAATAAGTTAACTGCCGATCACGCGCGGGTGTGGAAAGCGGTGTGCAGAACGCGGGCCGCTTCCGCGCTGGCGCGTGACAACCTCCTATGAAATTGTATCGCCTTTGTGCGTGGCCCGGTTTGGATGCAAGGCGTTGTAAACAAATCGGCCTCACGGGCTGCGCTTCCAAGTTTCATAGGAAAATCGCATCTAAAATCTTATGTTATATTTTGGCATTATAATTTGAAAATTCATATAAAAAATGTCGACCTCCCCGCACGTCTCGTTTTTAAACTCAGCAGTCAACCTGTTAATAGCCCGAACGTAAAAAAATCATACAGTCGTAATTGTGGATTGAATTGAATTTCATCATCATCATCAGCAGCCCATTTTACCCCACTGCAGGGGCTAAAGCCTCCCCCAGGTCGAGGAGGGGGTTTGGAGCTTAAATCCAACATGCTACTCCACTGCGGGTTGGGGATTGTAACGACCGCCATCTATTGACAGCGTCTGGGACCGACTGCTTAACGTGCTCTCCGAGGCACGTCGTTAGTGATAGTTAATGTACTTAAGTCAGAAAAACTCATTGGTACACGCCCGGATTCGAACCATGGCCCTATAGCCTTATAAATTTGAGACAGGTTCGTTGCGCTCTGGGCTATCACGACATAATTGAATTTGAACAGATTCAATTGATACGTCGTATGTAGGATCGGATACGATATATCTGATTTTACCGTGGCACTTTTACAATATCTATTTAGAGAATAAGAAGTTACTTAACAATTGCTGTTTTGTTATTGCAATGAAACAATACTACGATAAACAAGGGAAAATGACCCAATAATTTGTTATGTTATTTGTAATGTTATTTGTAATGTTATGTTGTTTTAAATTTTTTTTTTTTTTCGAAAATATTGTTATAATCGTAACGCAGATATATCGTATCCGATCCTACTAAGAACTATAGTTGAATCGATTCAGTGAATTTAAAATGAATCTATGACTACAATTGTTTGAACATTCTCGTTCTTAGGAGAATGTCCTATCTTTGGGAGTAATTTCCATCTACATTAAAATTGTGTAAATTGCCCGCCTATAACAGATGGACACATGACAAAATTATGAAGTCTTTCAAGTTTCACTATGGAACTTAGAAAAGAGACAGAATAGAATATATTATCAAAGTCGCAGAGGATTTTGTAGAAGAGAATTTCGGTTTAGAAAAAGGCCGTAGCATAAACACACAATTTATTTGGAAATTGATTTTAAATCGTTTCACTGTTTTTTTCACAATTAGTGCAATTTCAACTGATTTTTGAATTATGATTGTGACTAAAGTCAAAACATTTGAATCAAAATAATGCATACACGTGAGAGTGTATTAAGAATAACTTGGGTTTAATTAACCAGCTAAGTTTGGTAAAATCTTTAGGTACATTCCTGATATGCTTTTTAGGAATTTTGTGTTTTCGGAGTTACTTAATTAAATTTTTGCTTACGAAGAATGGGTAAAAATGTTAAATAAAAAATACTGTCAATATGAATATAAACTGTTCTTGAGAATGTATCAATCCGATTATACAATGTTCATAGAAAATCATAGTAAAAATACATGCTAAAAAATTGAAAATCTGCCTAAATCAGAGGACCGGAATATATTTTATTTCTGTTATTTTAGACGGAATACCATCAAGCTAAATTATCATCAGTAAAGTTCAGTAGTTACTTAGTCCAGTTTCCTTTCACCTAATTTGAATTGTTTAAATATTTGCACAAATATTTTTTTTTTTTTAAATAACCTATAAATGAAGCGACGAAAGACCTCGCTTGAAAGATCGCGGAGCGTGAAAATACCTAAACTCCTAAATTTTTTTAACAGAAAATGACAGGAACCGCTTTACCGCGCCTTAGGTATGTGCGCGGCAAGGAAGGAGGCAGCTCCGTTCTGTTAATCCGCCGTCAACGTTCAGGAGCTACCTCCCTCCTTGCCACACACATACTTAAGGCACAGTAGAGATTTTTTCATCACCTACCAGGTTTTAATGTTATGATCTTTGTTGAAAATAATGAGGTTATTGAATTACCGTAGCGATGCGCGGACGACTGACAATTGCGTCGGTCAGCGACCACCGGCGGAATACTCTTCCCCGCTACACCCGTGTACACGTTTCTTATGAATAGTATTTATGTTTGATTTAGTAACCACGTTGTATTAATAATTTTTTCCAGAAAAATATTTTTGTATTAAAATTTCTTCATAAGTGGAGTTCTTAGATACTTTTGCCTAGAAAAAAAGTGAAAAAGAGTGGTGAAAAAATTGCCTCGTTTATGTGTCTGTCGCGCATGTGCACATATGCGCCTGCGCGCATTCGTAATGTATGTATAATAAAATGTATGCGAATTGCAGACTCTGGCGTGTACACGTCGTCGGAGGAGGAGTGCCTGGGCAGTGTGGCGGCCGTTGGCGCTGCTTTGTCGGGCGGGCGCTCCGCAGAAGGGCCCACCACTCCGCCAGACGACGGCCCCTTCGCCTTCACCAGAAAACCGGGCTGTTTTTACGAACTGGTATTATATAGAGTTCAATGAACACGATATATATTTTTTAATGTTTTTAATTTAAAAAAAATTACGATATTTTGAGTTTGAAACTTTTTTTAATGGTCTGCTTCGTCTAGGCCTGTCTCAAAACGAATTAGGAATTTGTGTAATGTACCATTTACTGTACTTGAATAACAAATATTGAAAATAGTTTGTAATCTATGACCAGAACAACTTGTCTGCGTAAACTTTGGGACTAGATGGCGCTGTGTGGGATGTTCCATGTATTATTAATTTGTTATCATCTGTTATTGAGTAAAAGTATATCAATGTCTCGACCGTAAAATGCTGTGGAAATTTTTCACTGTTATAGTATAGTTAATAAAAACACCATCTCTTAAAGAATACTTGTATTAATTGTACATATTTATAAAGGAATTTCGCTACTTTCCGTTCGGTATAATTCCGTCGCTACGTTTGATTGTTAAATTCATCCGACGAGCGTTCTAATAATTTGATTCGCTTTGGTGTCGAGACAAATATACTTCCTGTCGTGACAAGTTTAATGTTTAATCCACTACTTCAAAAATAAAGGGTCGCCATCGTAAAAAAAAGTATTAGGCCTTCATATTGTCATTTTCCAGCCCACGTCGACGCTGTGCGGCGACCCCACCGACCCGGAAACCCCAAACAAGGACTCGCTCTACGAACACGAAATGGATATCAGGCATAGGTATTGTATTTATTTTACTTTTTTTTTGTATATATGACATTCGTATCCATAGAAAACAACTAAGTTGGTCCTGCTGGCCGCGCTATGGCCATTTGATAAACTTCATTATATAATTTAAAATAAGTATATTTATTTGCCAACCCTACTACCATGGTCGGTGTGGCTGTTAGAGTGAGCGAGTGAGTGAGTGAGCTTCGGAATCGGAATCTGCAAAATCGGAATCGTTGTTCAGAGTTTCGCAATATGCGTTTTCAAACAAATCTACTAATATATTTAAAAAAAAATAATTCAAAAGTTGCGCTCGAGTCGCTTTGCAGCTTTATTGACGGTGACCAATAGCACGCAGGCGCACAGCAAAATTGTTTGTGAAAATAAATAAAAAACAAAAGGTCACATAATGTACAGTGAGCCTTCTTACGCTGACAAAAACCTGTCACTTTTAATGGGTATCACTCGCTGAATTGGACATTACCTTGTAGAACTTCATGTCAAAATATTGAAATTAAAATAAAATAGGGTATATAAGTCATTGTTTTAATTAAAAAAAATAAGATGTTATAACCACGGAATATACAATTGATGTCATGGTTTTTGTTTGAATGGCCGCCGACCGTAGCTGTGACGTCAAATCTACTTCGAAATCTTTTTTTAAACTGTTATGCCTCTAAAAATTTATTATATTGATGTTTTGTCCCGCGCAGGTACACACTCACGTCGCTCAGCGAGCCTTACGAGAAGTGCATAGGGTTCGCACGACGGAGACTCGGCCGGGGCGGTCGGGTGCTGCTGGACAGGGTGTCGACCCCGCTCGACCACCTGTGGCCGCATTTACCCTTCACCTTCCCGAAGGTAAGTGCTCATACACAGATTGCGCTCTCATTTGAGTTAGAACTAGGTTTTTATAGAGCCAAAATTTCAGAATTTCTCAGGTCATGTCAGGACATTTAAAATAATGTTAAATATTATTTTGCAAGGAAACAAACAGACATTTAATTTTATTAGCTTATAATTTCCATATTCTTCAACGGAATATAATTTTGTTTATAAATTTTGTTATCGTATAAAGACTATTTTTATATTTTCCTCATAACCATAATATCCTCAATATAAGGCTAGTACCCTATTCTAAAATAAATCTTATTGGACATATCTTGTAGCTAAACGAGAGATACTAACACCACTGGTTTAAGAAAAACTTAAGAATTATAATGTTCTTTTTTTAAAGTCGTCACGGCATCGAGCACGACGTGACGAAGAAATGGATCTAGAAATGAAAGCGCATCGACACCCCAAGGAACTGATTAGAGATTACCACACGTTGGGACAACATCCGTGGCGGCACGCTTTCAGAAAACATCTAGCTAAAAACTCACACCTATGGCTGAAGGAAGAAAGAGAGGAAGTCGACAACAAGCCCAAAATCAAAACGGAACACCCCATGGACATTGAAAACGGCGATAGTGCAGTGAAATGCGATAGTTTACAAGTGAACGGTTTAAGTGATATTAGTATAATAAGTGATCGGACCTTTTTGGATAGAAACGCCGAAAGTGCGTTGAAAAAGCACATGAGGAAACGCTCGTGGAGCGGTTGCAGCGACAGCAGTTACGATTCCGATTCCAGTCTGCTGCCCGTTGAGGATCAGTTTAAACAGTTCTTCGATGAAGTCAACACGAAATGGTGAGTGTGTCGATTGGCTTATATTTGACTGACCGATTAGCCGAGTGGTTAAGAGACCTTAACTGCAGAACCAAAGGTGCGGGTTCGATTCCAGCCCGGGACTAATATTAATGTGCATATACATGTCTATTTGTTCCATGTCCGGATGTTAACTATATATGTACATATGATGACAAAATATTTATTCATGGGTCTAAACTGCTTGTCTACCGGTTTGTTTCATATAATATTAATCTTTAAGCACTTATTTTTTGTATTTTTTAGAGGAGTCGCTCTCAATTTCTTGTGTATTCTTCTGAGAGAAATCAGCACTTTTTTGAATGCGCATTTATGAGGACATTTCTTCCACAAAGTAATGAATTCTCTCATGTGACGTATTTCACGATTATGTTACATAACTACGGAATAAAGATATTTGATTGATTATAATAAATTGATATCTTCCATGTACAACCATCACTGTTATAGTTTTGTAATAATATAAATATAGAGTAAATAACTTATAATAATAAATATAATAATGATAAACAATTTATAAGGCCATAGGGTCATGGTTCGAATCTGGGCGTATACCAATGAGTTTTTCTGACTTAAGTATATATCTATTACTGACTCCGTGCCTCGGAAATCTCGGACGCTGTCAATAGTTGGCGGTCGTTACAGTCCCCAACCCGCAGTGGAGCAGCATGGTGGATTTAAGCTCCAAAGCCCCCCCTCCCTCCCTTGGGGAGGCCAAAGCCCCTGCTGTGGGGTAAAAATGGGCTGATGAATAAATAATAATATGATGATAATAATAAACTTATTATGATTATATTACAAACATTGATGAAAAAGTATACATTGGGTTAGTTAAGTTATTTCAAAATATTACATGTGTGGTCAAAATTAAAAGGAATAAGGTTCTAGATTGACCTCTCAAAATTGTTTTTTTTCTTTTTATGCATTTGCCAGATATTTATGAAATTCATCTGACGCTGAAATTGTCCTCGTGATGTCATCTGGGCGGTTGAGATTATTGTGCTGACTTCACAGTTAAAAAATTAAAGCCAAAACTAAAAAAAATAAATTCTGGGGTGAGGTCATTGTGTGAAATAAAATTGTAATCCGCATGAATTAATAAAATTATTAGGACTTTATTTGGTCTAATGCAATTTATTAGCATTTGTCCAGTTGACGTCACAGTGATATTTTACAAACCAATTTTTTTTTAGAAAAAAAATAACTAGGAAAATTGGAGACTTTTTTTAAAAAAATTTTTTAAGGGGAAGCCATAAATTGGTAAAAAAAATTTGGTACAATAAATTAATTCCATTTATGTATTCACACAAACTTAAATTACTGAGTGATATAATTAGGTTCTTTATCCATTGTATAGGTTTTTAGAGTTCCATACTCATAGGATACCAACGGAAACTCTATTACTAAACCTTTGCTGTCTGTCCGTCCATCTGTCATAGGATTGTATCGGTTGACCCGTAATAAGTAGACACTTGAAATGTATTATTTATGGTCTATAATTTATGGCCGCTATAACAACAAATAATAAAAATGAAATAAAGTAAATAATTTAAGGGGGTCCCTATACAAGAAACGTGTTATTTTTTTTTATATTGGAGTCCTACTGGCACTTTCATAAAAATTATATTAAAGTTAGTCACCTCATAACAGATCTTCAGTCGATCAACTATTGCTTTGTATATATTAGTATAAAATATTTTCACTGTTCTACACCAGGTTGCACTTCCGACCTAAAACGCCGCCGCCGACATCTCGATCGTCGCCGCCTCGGTGCACCAACTCGCTAGTGTCGTTGGCAGCGGACACGCCCTTGGCTGTCGACCTTTATACGGGGCAGGGAGAGGATCCCTTCACGACGACCGAGTTCACATTGCGAGAGTTACAAGAAGTGACCCCTGAAAGCGAGCTGGTCGCTCTCGATGGCAGCGGTGACGACTTACTAGCTGAAAATTTCACGGGCTTAACCGACGCCCAGTTAGAAAGCATCTTAGCCGAGACGGTGGCCGATACGGCGCGGGGCGGCGACGATATTCTAGAAGAATTAGTGCGCGACGTGGCTTTAGAACCCAAGGAGCATTTTTTATCGCGCGGCCAGAGCGCGGGTGGCGGGCGCGCCGGCTCTGGCCTCGCACCGCCGCTTTTACACCGCCATCACCGCGCCCCGACTCCGAACTTCGGTTCGAGCCTCGTCAGCGTCGCGCCGCCGCCTGATGATGTACCGCTTCTGCTTCTTGATTCGCAACAAGAACAAAAGCCGCCGCCGCCAGCGCCGATTCCGAAACCCGCGATCACGGTCGTTCCCAAGCCATCACAAGTGCAGAAGACTACATCGACGGTTCTACCGAAGGTTCGTTTTATATCTTTGACTGACCGAGTGGTTAAAGACCCTAACTGCGGAGCCAAAGTCTGCCGGTTTGATTCCCGCCCGGGACAAATATTTGTGTTCCGTGTCTGGGTGTAAAAGTATTTGATGTATATATTATAAAAAAATATTATTTAAGTATGTATACCGGTTGTCTAGTGCCCATACTACAGGCATAATATTTACTTACTTTGGGACTAGATATTGCTATGTGGGATGTCCCAGGTATTATCACTTGTGTGAAATAATGTGACAAATGAAGCGTACTTATTTTGAAAGTGTAGATGAATTTTGAGAAAAATAATTGTTCCGTGAAAAATTAACAGCAACACAAAGAACTCCACATTGGTTAGAGCAATAGAAATAGTTAATTAGTTTGACTTTAGGGTACCCGACTGGGATGATACCTGGTGTTTCGACAACGGTCAGCCGAACACCCAGTATTTATATGTAGTATTGGGTCTCGTGTTGCCGAATGATAGCGAGCCTGAAGGCCGTGGTTCAAACCAATGAGTTTTTTATAACTTATGTACATAACTATCACCGAGTCTGTGATAATCGATAGAGATGGCAGTCGTTAAAATCGATCAATCCGTCCTGGAGCAGAATGGTGGATTAAGCTCCAAGCCCGCTTATCCCAAGGGGAGGCTCAGGGCAGAGCTGATGGTATGGTATTGGGCATCTGGTATTCGAATGTAAAGGCATGCTAAAATGACACATGTAAATTCTCTTTTATTATTTTCATAATTTATTGTTTAGTCTAAGATGAAATATTTCATTGAACTATTTAAATAAAAAAAATCACAGTTTGCTTTTAACAAGTTTTCTATAACCCCACCGCCCTAAGAGACACACATACACACACAATATTTGTCAGTTTTGAGTCCCCTATAATTATTATTAAAATTGTCATAAACGATCGTAATTGCTTTAAGTTTTATTTTTCGGTTAAAAATAAAAAAGAACACATTGGAACGTGATTTGCACTGTTATAGGTTGCGCCCGCTACGCCGGTCCCCTCCGCAAAAATCATCGTCGAAGAGGTGAATGAAGTTATCCACGGGCGGTCGGAGGTTCGACGTCATAGGCATCGGGAAGACAATGCCGGCACGACCGAGGAAATGCAATCACCGCATAACGTGCAGCTCAAGACTGTACACAACAAACATTCCCCGCTGAAGAAGCACATCGTGACGAGCGCACCTCACCGCACCGTCAACGCGGCATCGGCTGCCACTCCGCCGGTATCGACACAATCCGCGACCGTTTCTATACCGGCGAGCGTCCAAGAAGCGGTGCACGCGCAACCGCAGATCGTGACGGTAGCGGTGTCTGAGAGTTTGAAGGTGCGGCTGCAGAACCATCTCCTGTCAGCGCAGCAGGGCGCCGTCGGTCTTCTCCAGAACGGACCTATCACCGTCAGCGCCGCACACGGTGAGCATGCG
This sequence comes from Luffia ferchaultella, assembly GCA_949709985.1. NCBI lineage: Eukaryota > Metazoa > Arthropoda > Insecta > Lepidoptera > Psychidae > Luffia > Luffia ferchaultella. The sequence goes on from OX453269.1 coordinate 2,884,449, forward strand.
GTATTATTTGATATAGGATCATGTCGAGTCAACTTGTGAATCATGACAAATAGGACAGGATATTCAACATGTAATGGAATCTAATTAATTACAGAGGGTAGTTCTTTATCATATCTCTAAGAAAAGCGCAACAAACCTGTCTCAAATTTATAAGTCCATAGGGCCATGGTTCGAATCCGGGCGTGTACCAATGAGTTTTTCTGACTTAAGAACATAACTATCACTGACTCCGTGCCTCTGAGTGTACATTAAGCAGTCGTTCTCGGACGCTGTCAATAGATGGCGGTCGTTACAATCCCCAACCCGCAGTGGCGCAGCCTGGTGGATTTAAGCTTCAAGCCCTCCTCAGCCCGGGAAGGCCTAAGCCCCTGCAGTAGGGTAAAAATGGGCTGATGAAGTGAAGTGAAGAAGAAGTTTAACGTCTCTCTTGTCTCACGTATTTATAGGCATGGACTTTGGGCATGGACTTTGGCGTCTCAATGTTCACTGCGAATAACTTAATTTTTGGGACTGACACCAAGACTTGCGCCTTAAACTGTGATTTAATGGCAATGGCAATCTTTTTTGACAAGTTTAACAATGTATACAAACTAATTCAATATTGTAGTAACATTGTATTTGTTACAGGTGTCTCCGTCACCGGAGTGAGCAGCGCGGGTGTGGCGGCAACGTCATCGCCGCGACGCGTGTCTAGCGGGGCGCCCGTTGTGCACTTAGCGGCGAGCGCGTTGCAACAGAAGCCATTGCAGTTAGCGCCGCCAGTGGTTGTGGGCGCGCCCCACACGTTGCAGCACGTGCCTCCTAATAAATTGAAAGTGGTGCATGCCAACGCGCTGACGCACTCTCAACGTGCTCAACTGTTAGCACAGAGTCGCGCCGCAACAGCTGGCTTAGCGCATCTTCCCGCAGTGGTATCTTTGGCGACGCTCGCAGACGGCAAACCGGGCCCGGCCGCGCCCGCCGGAGCGTTACAAATAAAAACGGCACCCGGCTCGGTCGCTCAATTCTTCGAAATAAAGGGCGGTCAGTTGGCGAAAGGCCATCAACTTGTGAACGTAGTACGTCAACCGCACCCCGCCAAAGCGACGATCGCGAGATTCGACTTGAATGATCCTAAAAAGCGAGGCGCTCACGTGCTGGCCACCTTCGACAGCGCGATCAGAGGTAACCTGACAACGGGTGGAAGTACAGGCGGCGTCGTGACGACAGCTGGAGCGGGTACGCCTCGACCGCACCGGCTATCTGTCAGCTTAGACGGACGGCATCTAGTCCGCGCCGCGTTGCCGGGCGTTCGGGCACCTCATTTGCGACATCAGATCCAACTGAAAAATCGTACTTTACAAGTGGCTCGTGCCGACCACGCGGTCGGTGGCGCACAGGGGGCTTTGGCCGGTCACAGCGCTGCCGGCGCACCGCCCGGCTCCATCACGATCGCTACGACGGGGAAAAGTTCCACACTGCCGGGTACGGTGGTGGCCAACTTGCTGCATAAAAACGTGGCGCATTTACACAAGGGCCAGAAGATCGCTATATCGGGAGCAGTGGGAACTGTAGGCGTGCAGCCGTTAGCGGCTAACGTTCAAGCGATAGCGTTCACCGCTCAGCAGTTGAAGGCGAGACAGGCGCGATTGATAGCACAGCCCCGACCGCAGCAACAGACGTGAGTATACGTATCGTCTTGACGAAGTTACACCATAAGGATAAATGATAATTAGGTAGAAGCGACACTTCGTATAGCCGAATCATCGAACGTGTTTTTTCTTGATGATTCCACGACTAAAATGTTCAATAGTAATCGTTTTTGCTCGGTTAAGCCCCTGATTGAACAGCGAGCCACAAAGCTATGGTTTTCAAAACCACGGTAGTATTCGTTTCGTTTAAGGTGGTGATCGACTAGCGAGGTTTATTGTAAGAAATATTTAAGTGTGTATATTAGCTGTCTAATACCCATACCAGCTCTGCTTAGTTTGGGACTAGATGGCGCTGCGTGGAATATCCCCGGTATTATTATTATACATTACAATTTTTAAACTACAGTCATAATATTTTCGTTCACAGAGAGATAGTTGAAACTTCGCCCGCTGGGTCGTCGTCGAGCAACGCCAGTATACCGGTCGACGGTGGTCTAGACGCCGTCGCCGATTCGACGGACGCATCGACGAACGGCTCGGTACGTCGACGGCCCGCCGACACGTTGCCGATGGAGGTTACGTGACGACAGCGGCCGCAGACGGTCGTCGAGACCGCGACGCCGAATCCCAAGCAGCAGATTGCCGACGACACAGATACGAACACGTCATCACCGGCGCCGACGCCGTTACAGCCTTTGGTCGTGTTCTAGCCCACGACGTAATACCGACACCGTACCGCAGCTAAATTACAATTTATCGAATAGCATTTAACTAGCTACAGGCCGAGACGGCACGTACAGCGCTTTCAGCGCATTACAGCGCATTGCCCCGTATTCTAGTAAAGTGTTCTGGAGCGTGTGCTTATATCGGCGGCATACAGTATTCGCTATATGTATGTGCGACTCTGTAGTTGACAACTAAAACGTCGCAGTAACATGATTTCATAGAAGCGTTGCGGCGCAAAGTTGGTGGACCTGCGCAATACGGCGTGGCTCTTCAGAGCCGCACGTGTATATGACAAATACTGTAAGATAGAACGCCCTTCTGTCGTATTCATTCATATCGGTCACTCTCAACTTTTCACTTCGACAGTTCTCAAACTGACACCAAAGCAATTACTTCTATATTTTGCTTGAAATCAGTTTCTCTCACACAATCTGTATTTCGCTTTATGTTATAAACATTATTACGTTGTTGATCATATTTCAAACAGCAAATGGTTGCACGCGCGTCGGCTTAATTTCACTTTTTCACCATCGGCCATGATGGCTTTTGGCGTTGTGGCTTGTCGTGGCTGCAATCATTCTACAGATCGCTTCAAACTTTATGGCGTATCCGAAAGTAGGCACAAGTCGCGTCGCAATGACCAGTTTTATGTGTCAGCGGGACGCAGTGGAGCGAGAGGACGGTGTGTTCCTCCCGCAAGCCCTGCGGAGAACTATCCTATTCGATGCCTGCGCGAGCCCGTATTTAGCGTTGTATTGAGATTTTTTTTTAGGAAGATCAACGAATTCTTAAGTAAATAAAAGACTAAAAAAAAAAAACAATTAAAGATCGTCACAGATAGAATTAAACTAGTCGAATCCGCCATAAAGTTTGAGGTGATCTATACTGTTCCTATCGGAAGCGTAAAATAAGAATCACGTTACTGGCTTTCACGTTTTATTTACGATTATTAACAATTACAATATCTTTATATTACTTGGCTCACTAGTCGCATACATAGGTTTTCGTCTATCTCTCAACACCGACTGTTTTTATTCTATTCATTCTATGTTAAACGTTCTACATTTTAAAAATACATTCTAGAACCTTAATATATTATGTGTACGACCTGTACGTTAAGTGGCCAGTTGTTTACGGTACAATACCATCCACACAAACCATTGTTCATTCACGAGATTGCCGCGAGTGATGATGGACGTCGAAGTGGTTGCCGCAGCCGCTATTTATATTTTGAGTAGGTACACTGTCGTAGATTAGGTCAAAAAAGAAGTGGTGAAAAAGAACACAAGGTGTTGGCCACGATGGGCCGGCGTGTAGACGCGCGCGCGCGCGCGCCAATTACTGCGTCCATTACCATCGCGCCATTCAACCCATCGACCACCTTCGCAATCATGATTGGCCATGATTGGCGATGGGGAAGAAGTGTTATAACAAGAACAATTGTGTTACCTGCAACTTAATGTTGTGCCGTCTCATTTTGGCGGTTTATAACTTTGCCTACAGTTAGTGTTTGAGGTGATATTTAATGGTCTAATCATATTAAAGGCCCTTAAATATCTATATTCAGATCAAACTAGCACCACCTAGCGGTTTAGTGCTTGCACTCATTGACAGCGTAATTTTTTTTTTAATTCAAGGGCATTAGGACATAAATCTCTGTAACTTCGAAAAATAAAAATAATAGTGGATCTATTGGGAAAGGTATTTTCATCATTAAAATAGTATGCCACCATATTTTCCGTATCTCACAGTATACTATGTGCAACCGATCTGCGCGGTTTTGAGTTTCGGTACAAAAACTTCCTAATATAAATTTAAGCGTTGCGCACACGCGAAGCGTTGAGGCGGGAAGTGAGTTGGACCTGCGCAGTAGGGCATGCGCATCGTACTCCAGAGCCGCACAGAACGGTCGCTCGTACTGTAACTACTGCATTTCGAGAAATATATAAATTTTTGATTTTATCAAATGACAACTACCCAATACGCGTATCCAATGACTATATTATAAAGAGAATACAATAGATCTATTACGCAGTGGTCAAACAATTGGATTTTGTTATATTTGGCTTAACTTTAACTTTCATTAAAATGTTACAACTTTTAGTATTAAGATTGACTTATATGATCACCACCAAAATGTATTCTTTTAAAGTTATTTGATTACAGGTATAATTTTAATTCACACGCTTGGGTGCGGTTGGTAACACTGAAGCCACGTTAGAGTACGTTATTTTATAGTTTTAATTTAAAGTAATAGACTATTTGTAATGTTTTTAATGTAATTAGCGCCATCTGACGGCTGACTCATTGGTGCGCCATGTTTGTTTTACTTTATTAAAAACGGGAATTTGAAGACCACTGCGTTATAGACTGAACTTTGTTTGCATTGGGTCTACATATTTTTCGTAACGATTTGTTGTTAAACTTAGTTGTGTTAGTTACTTCATTGTCTATTTAGCTGCGGTGCGTGTTTATTTTATACCATAGACGATAAAAATATCTTTATGAACAAAAAGTGGAAATGCATAGTTGCGTATTGAACGCCACTCATAGACCATTAACATACGTCTGTATTGTGAATTATTGGTGGAAATATTTTTAATTCAAAATTAAATGCTGTGGTTGTATTCGATTGTATTATTGGATGCTTATCGGATCCTATTCGGTTAAGTTGCTATTAAGACAGGACGTTTGGTAGTTGCGCTGCACTCGTGCATCACAGTGTGACTATTTTTAGTAGATTTTAATAGTAATATAATAACTTCACAAAAAGCAAACAGTAATTTCGTATTTTAATTAATGAAATTTCGAAAAAGTATGCCAACATTATATTTAGTATAATTTATCTTATTTATTTCTATCTTTGTTTTCCGTATAGAAAATATCGTTTTAATTCTATAATTCTACAAAGGCAACACTGCCAACTCTGTCATTACTGCTCAGATCCAAAACGTCCAATCTTAACAGCAACATAACCGTGTAGAGTACATTGAGATAGCGGTCAGTACGTTCGAAGCTTTTCTATAATTAAACTTTGCATTGTCTAAATGGTTCAAAAACTATGGTATAAAAAGAAACATTTGTTTAGACGGTGTTTGACTTGTTAAGGCGCTGTTATCGATAAAAGAATACATCCCTGTTCTAATTATGACCTAGGACTAATTGTATGTCGAATGTGGAACACCGATCGAAAAACTTATCTCTGTTAAACTGTGAGTTTGGTATACGAAATAACTAAGTTTTGATGTGTGACATTGACCTAATATTGATAAAGAGATAGTCTTTCAATCGGTTTTTATATTGACAGCTGTAATATATATGTTCCATCGACTCGCTGTAAAACTTTAGGGTGTGAATACACTTTGGGCGGAAGCTGACGTTTCCGCGAGTGACATTTTCGATTTGAAGTGTGTTATAACCTTTGTTTTGCACTATGTATATTATTTCGCTCGCTGTAAATTGGGTTATGAATCATAAGAGCGGGACAGCGATATTGCCCTCTCTCTCTTAGGCTTGCCAATAAATAGGGTATAGGCAGGTACGGACTTCTCGTATGACCGCAGGGCTGTCCATTGCCGGGTACACGCAGCATTTAGTAAGTGGGAGCGGTAGCGCAATATCTCTGTCTCGCTTCGATGGTTTATGATCGAGTTTGCAACATGGAGATAATGGAATAGAGAAGGCAAACCAGTCCGAAATGCGGGTCGCAACAGAAAGGGACAGTGTACCTCGAATCGTACAGAATCACATTGTCTATCTCTTTTTATTATTTTAGTGTTAGCAGTTAATACGTCTTTGGTTGATAGCTGCGACCGCTCTGTGACCGTCAAATGAGTGTCCTAATGCACATGCACCATGAAAGTAAAATAAAGATAGAACTAGGTATGGTTATTTTTCATCCATGTCCGACCGTCATATAGAGGGTTTTAAGGAGCTTGCCTGCTCTAGTTATATTATATCTATGGTTTGCAGGGAGCGAAATATTTTATTATGGTACAGGTGGGTCGAAGTCTACATGTTATACAATATCGATGTGAACTTTAACGCCAGTCTAGATGGCGATCTTTTAAGGCGTAAATATATGTTGAATCGCTGTTTAAAAAAAAAGTATGTGAACAATGTTTAAATAAATAGTTTGTATATCGAATTAGCGAAACAAGAGTTTGTCCTGACTGTGTACAATCTAGGGAAAAAAAATCAAAGCTTCTGTAAGTATATATAAGTGGCTGTGAAATAGTAATAACTGAATCGGTGCGCGCTGGTTTTTTTTTATATTTTTTTTTAATTGGCAAAATATTGACTGTACAATGAATGAGTCCGTAATGCCATCCGAAGTGGAAAGTGTGGTATGGCCATGGGAGGTGGTGGGTTCTGTCCAATAAGTCCTCACAGTTAAATAATAATAGTTGTTTCATTTTTGATCCAGTCAAACTATCAAAAGCTAAATATCAAACGTTTCTAACAGATCAGAAGTCTTCTTCTTAATTCTTCTTTTGGTCGATGGCGTTTTAACATATGTTAAGTTTGCCAAGTTATATTTTTATTCATAAATAATAAAAACAAATAATAATAATTGGGATAGCAATGGGAAAACAGGATACATTGTACGGTTTATGTATTATTTTTTTATTTTTTTTCAAAATGCCGGCAGCAACTATTAAGCTTCGCGTGCGGAATTTTTAGGAAAAATCTCCCTCAAATATGGCATTTTCTGCTATAACAATTTCGCAGGGTCAGAGGTCACCTGGATTTATTTTGACAAGAAAAATATTACTATATCAAAAAAAAAGCGCAATTTTTACTGTCACGACTCATTGGCCAGACAATATTTTGCGACTCGGCATTTAAGTGATTAAATTTTCTCTGCATTTTTTTTTAATTTTTTTTTTATTTGCCCGTACGTACCGCGTTTCTTTCACTTTTAGATGCATAAAAATCGAGGGAAATAAAAAAGTAATGTAATTGTTTTTAAAATTTGTATTTATGATTTTGAACTGACGCGCGCCACCACCGGTATGTTTATATAAAAAAAAAACGTTACAGTTTTTGTTTCATGCGCTAATTAGACGTATCGAAGTCGAAACTGAGCGTGCTGACACACGCATCGGATTCCCGGAAGGGAAGAACGGAACGTTGAGGGAACGCATAATGTTTTCACTATCCGGATTTTTTATATCCGGAATACCTGTGCGTGTCTCATTACCATTAAACTGTAATTTTCTAAATGTATCGAAATGAAAATTAAAAAAAAAAATTAAATGTATTACTTGTGTAATATGAAATTGTGTAATATAGCTTAACTTGTATCATATAGGTGTATCTGTAAAGATGAAAACGATTTGATTTTTACTTAATTAGTTGGCGCGGCGTTGCTGGCCAACGACGCGCATTATCTTCAAATACGGGATTCTTTGAGCCCGACATTCACTCGACGAACGTGCGAGAGTGTCGGTTGAGTGTAGTTGTAGTGAAACTCGATCGCTTGGTGAATGCGTTCTTTAAAATTAGTCCGACTTCACACGTTCACTCTAGCGCCTAACGGTTCGCCTACTGAATGTCTGGCTTTTATAGTTTAGGGGCTGCCGACTGATTTTCCTATGTGGTTCTTTTAAACGCACTTCTTTGATTTCCTCTCTGACATAGGCATATTCGTCGTCAGCTCTCCGCACCGTCAAGCCAGTGATGGAACAAATCGAGTTTACGTGGTTAAATAAAAGTTATGTAGGCGAAAAATTGAGTTTTGTTTTCAAACCGATGTATGCGATGGACTCCGACTTGGTGACTTGATAGCTTATTCTTTGAATAATGATAAAATATAACTTTGACACTGTAGGTAACTAAAAAAAGAAGTTTAAAATTCTTTTTGTTAATAATCCAAATCATTCTATCCCAGGTTTTATACACCGTGCCCCATGGAGATATATCTAAAACTGTGGTACCTACTGATCTTTTTTTGAAAAAATTGAAAAGAAAAATAGACTGTGGCTAGAGGAGGGTTCGATATAGAGTTTGAGATTATTTTTCAATAAAATACCAAGTGACTATGTCATTGTTTTTTTTTTTTTTAATTGCAAGAAATTTAGAAACCTATTTTGTTTTATATACATGATGGATACGATCATGCGTCTTTTAACAAATATTTATAATCTCTCTTTGTTACACGTGTTATACGTAACTAAATAATATTATATTAAAGTAAAACCAAAAATGTTTAAAAAAAAAATTGTATCATAGTGACAACCCTGCGCGCGCTTTTTTATTTTTTCAAGCAAATTTCTTCAAATGACATGCAGAATTTGTCTTGTAATTTAGACAATATGAAACCAGTAGGGTTGTGTTTGAATAATTTCTAAGTATGTGTTCAATGTTTTTTTTTACTCAGTATCTTTGGCAATATTTGTACAAAAAAGAAGTGGATTACAAATGTTTTCAGAAAGACCTGAAGTATCCATCCGATATGAAATCACAAACGATCGTAGACCTAGCGCTGACTAATCACGAAGCATAGACCGGAACTGCAGAACCGAAATTAGTTCGATTCCCGTCTGGGACAATTTTAGTACCCACGGTACAAGCTCTGCCTAGTATGCCCCATCAGCGAAAAATGATCTTGGCTAAGCCACTGTGGCTAGATGTCATACGCCAGTAAGTGTGAATCTAAGAGAGTTAGCCGGCTTTTAATAAGCTGTAATGATTGGCATGTATGAGACGGGCTCGGTGTAAATCCCTCCATTTGAATTAAACACATACCAATGTAAATTTGTAGATACCTCACTATCTTCACGACTTGATCGAATTTTAAAACAGTTCGTTTTATCGAAAACTCTTATAACATCAATTTTACACTTCGTTATATTTAATTATATATATATATATATATATATATATATTCAAAATTATAAATATAATTTTGATTTTGTGCGCGAAAGACAATATATGTTTGTAGGATCTTGGTTAAAATCAGTTTTACAGTGCATTCAAATTTATAAAAAAACTCAGCTTAACAGCTAAAATTTTTGTTCGATAATCAAAAACTTTAAACCAACTCGTGTAGATGTTAAAAAAAAAAATTGTTGAAAATGACAGAAAGTGAGATACAAAAGAAAAGGTATAAATACAAAATATTTTTGGACGCGTATTTATTATTCTGTTCACCGCTCCCTTGAAATTTAGATGTCACTAATACTACATAATATTATAGACCGATTGAATTTATTCCGGGGCTCATTCCATATACTCTTGATTCTGATCATCAGAGCGGTATATGATCACACCCTACATGGTACTGCCAGGGTTGTACTACCAGGGTTGTACTGCCAGGGTTGTACTACCAGGGTTGTACTACCAGGGTTGTACTACCAGTTAATCCATGGGGTATTTTTGCTCATACAACTATGTACCTAAGACCTACTATGTACGACTGGTAGTACAGCGGGACATTTCTTAATTGCTCGTACTACCAAGTCTCGAGTTAATTGTAAATCGTAACATGGAACTGACCCTATGGCCGAACCTAAACTAACCTAACAGATGACGTCGGTTATAATTTTCAACTAACTCAACACTTGGTAACCACGGGCAAGTAAGGACATAGTAGGTCCAGGGGCAAGAAAATCTATAATATAAAAAATTAATATTCTATTGTAAATGTTGACCATACACGACGAACTAGACACACGGTCCGTGCTTCAAAAATAACGCGTTCGGGATGGGTATGGGGGGCGGGGGGTGACTCGGACAGGTTGATTTTTTGTCTCTTAAGAAAGTAACAATGGACCATTTTTTTCCTTGTGAAAACGTAATTCTTATTCCGAAAACTCATGATTCCCAAAAATCATAATATTTTTGTCTTGTTTTAGAATACAAAAGACTGTCGTGATAGATAGCCCAAAGCGCAACGAACCTGTCTTAAATTTATAAGGCCATAGGGCCACGGTTCGAATCCGGGCGTGTACCAATGAGTTTTTCTGACTTAAGTAAATAACTATCACTGACTCCGTGCCTCGGAGTGTACGTTAAGCAGTCGGTCCCGGGCGTTGTCAATAGATGGCGGTCGTTACAATCTCAACCCGTAGTGGAGCAGCGTGGTGGATTTAAGCTCTAAGCCCCAATTCACCCTGAGAGAGGCTTAAGCCCCTGCAGTGGGGTAAAAATGGGCTGATAAAGTGAAGAATACAAAATGTCATTGATATTGTCTCGCGAGATATAAAATCAAGCAGTCCCAGAATTTCAAAGATTGATAAGATTTCACACTTTCGAAAAGTAAATTTCGGTGTAATTTAAATTTGTCAAATACTTGGGAAAAATACAATAAATGGATTTAAAGAAAAAAATTAAAATAATTTTTTACCGTAGCGATATAGATAGAATTTTGTTTCCATTTGATACGTGATTGTGTGTCTAGCAGTATATTAGGTCAATGTTTGTGGAGTATCTAAAATGGAGTCCCCAATTTTATGTAATGCCGCAATGCGATATCTGTATTTAAAAATTATCAAATCTATGCCAACTTATCAGCTTTAATATAGTAGTCAAAGCTGTTCAACACTATGTAACTTATATATACAGTACGTTCAGTAATCTGAATCAGTTTCACCATTGTACTTTTAATCTCTGACTGTTATTAAATAAGCGCGTAATATACAGGGTGAGTCAAAAGAATGGCCCCTTTATGATGAGTAGGTACCGTGAATATTAAAGATAGCAAAATTTATGACGAACTTAATTTTATTATTATAGACGAAGAGTTTATCTATAGTACAAGGTGAGATTTTAGTAACCGGCTAAAATTTTTCTAGATGTTAGGTATCACCAATAGACCTCATTGCGTAAATAAAAAATATGGGTTACATTTTCATAATAAATTATTTTATGTAGTGTTATTTTATAACGTTTGTTTGCCTTCTTAACGCTATAGTAAACGTACGCGCCCGAGCCTTGAAATGGAATGAGGCGGTGGAAATGAATGGTGATTAGAGTTACTGGTTTTTTCGGGAAAGGTTTGTGTAGTCATATTTTAATATTTTTCTATAGAACGATACTAAAAGGAAACGGCTATAGGTTTTCTACCAAAGATCATTTATATTCAAATTTGGTTGGTCATTGAAACTTCAACCTGTATAGATAAAAATAATCGTCTTTAAGAGCCTGCTGTAAATTGTCCGTCGTAGACAAGCCCTCAAGCACGACTGAATGCAGCGAGGGTGTGCATAGGTTTATAAGGTTATTTTGGAAATTGTATTACATACAAATTTGCAAACAAAAATTTAATATGAAAATTGTATTTGGCAGACAACACCTCAAATTTTAATTTTAATAGGTTTTCTTATTTTCACTAAATTGTAACGCGTAGACGACGATCTCACGCACGACTTTTTTTTTACGTTTATTCAGTATGGAGCACATTTTTTTACAGTACGAAATAAATTTTTAAGACAATTTGTGTCGTACACTTACTATTATACTATACGCGCCCTACGTAAGTATGATTTTTCTGTAATTGGTATTCGCTATATACCAGTTCGCTAAAAAAAAACATTGAAAATCTAATGTTTAGTGCTTACCCGAAAACGTACGTTTGAATTTATTTTTAACTTATTTATATTATGTCGTTATCTAAATGAATTTTCGTAGACTCACTAGATAAATAGGTGATGTATGTTTGTGTGTTAAAAATATACCGAATATCTTAATGGTTATTGAGAAATTCGATCTGAAAAAATAGTGTTTTTCGGTTTTCAGATCGCGAAATCATTAGAACTTTGAGTAAAATTTGATATTATTTAATATTTACGGTATTTTCTTTCTAGAGGCCGTTCGTTTGGTTTGCTCTGTGTAAGTATTTTTGCCCTTATAAATTAATAATAAAAGTCTAGCTGTGTACTTTCGATATGGGCTATAAAATAATCGTTAGTGATTAGAGAGTTGCTAATCGTTGTGGTTGGAAAATACACGCGTGATAATTTATGTCCCTCACTGATGTATGAAATTTGTTCTTTGCCTATTTTTCTCTATTATAGAAAAAAAAAAAAAAACAATTAGACGGTTTAGAGTTACAATTTAATAAATAAAATGCATTAATTTATCAGCAGTTTTTTTTTTTAAATCGGAAGTTTTAATCGATAATAATTAGCGATGAATCTTTCGATATTTTCAAAAAAATTGCGTGTTTAATTGCTACCTATATACTTTACCGGAAGGTTTTTTTTTCCAATTGTATTCTACACTAGGGTTCATATGAGGGAGATGTAAAAAGAACCGTGCGTATTTATCGCACGAACGATATCGCTGTAGGTGGACGATATCGGTATTGTATCGTTGCTAAATGTTTTGGTGTCTTTAAACTGTTATATTTTATAAATTGGCCCTTCGAGCCGGATTTTATTAACACGAATCACCGAACTTCAGTAAAATCTACAAAGTTACTCTGCAACGATAGAATAACGATTGACGGTTTTATTGGTCCACTATACGAAACGGTTTTGAATCAAAACATTAATTATAAATAAAATATGACAAAAGAAAATACATATACTACCTACGCTGTCCATAATAAAAAGACTTGAATCGTTCGATGATCATTAGATTGTAGTTTCTTTGTTCGATGAATTGAAAATACGCGTTTCGTGTCTGTCAAAAAACAAAATCTAGAGTAGGTGAATAAAAAAGCTTACGTGAAAAAATGAAGAATAAAAAATAGTTGCGATGATTTTGAAAAATTAAAAAAATAAAAAACTATATATGAGTCGTAAATTAATCGCAGTGTCCTGTTGTTCACATGTTGAAAAAGAATGCGAAGTTTTTTTTTCGTTTCGATTTCGACGTTTAAAACCGGGCGCAATCGAAGCGAGGAGAGAAGATCGCGTACAAAAAAAAATATATATAATTATATTTAACAAATAAAAAAATTGTAACAGTTTTACCTATGTCTAAACATGTATAACTAGTAAGTATCATATACTGTATGAAAAGGCTGCATATTTGGGAAAAATGTAAAAAAAAAAAACATAAAAATCGCGGGCCTCGATCATGTTCTCGGGGCCGCGATTATACGCTTAGTAATGTGGTTAGGAAGTGTTGTGTAACTCGGTAAGTTCTTAATTTCTAATATTAAAAAAAATACGAGAAAACGCCTGCTCCGCCTTCGAACGTTCCTCGAGTGCATTATATATATTACGTGTAATATATAATTTCTATCCAGTCTCTTGGTGTGGTTCGAGCGCTGAGGATTTTTTTTTATCGTGTAAATATATAAGTTTAAGTTTTTTTTTTCTTGTAAGAAAATCCACTGCGCCGATTTGCGGGCAGCGTTCTAGGGCGGAGCACATAAAAGATGGAGATCGCTGTAAATTGTTTGTAAAGATAGTCCCATTCAGATATTCAGTGTAGTTTTGTTGGTTATTTTTTTCAACCGGAAATTGCTGAATAAAGCGACGATTCTGTTCCAATGATTAGTTTTATTGCATCCTCAACAAACGAGAGCGGCTTTTTTGGATTTATGGTTGAGTCCATTGTTACGTTAGAAAATGGAAAGTTCGTTGAGAAAATAGAAATGTTCGTAAACCATATTGTTACGTTAAAAAAGGATAAGGTTTACTTTCAATTGTGATGGAAGTCTAGCGTAACAACAAAATGCATACTCTAGTCGTCGTGAGGCGATGCTAACCTCGTAGTTTGCTCGGATAGGTATCAGCAGCGGAGCTCAGACCTTTGGTTCAAGGACCGTGCTGTCGGGAAGGTAACTCGCCGTCGCAAATGAAACACCACCATACAACGAAAGGATGTTTACTATATCTAGATCAAATATGAGAACAAATAATAAATCTAATTACAAAGATGCGCCGCGCCTTCGATGGTCTCGTCGTCAGTATGTTTGCGCGGGCGTTCAAGTTATGCAAATTTACGTAAAATTAAATACTTTACTCTGAGATTGAATCTACGTTATATGCGCATATAAAACAAAAAAGAAACAGGCCTTTTACGTTTCGACGTGAAGGGGCGGAGGTACATTTCGCTCCTGCCGTCCAGTGCCGAATTCGGTTTCGCCGCAGGGGCGGCGGGGCTGGCGTTTCGTCTGGCGTAGGCCAGCTGCGACGTCCCGCTCCTGGGCTGCTCCGTCTCCTCCTGGTCTTCGGGCGGCGGTTTTCTTTCGGCCCTCCTCCCGGGCCGTGGGTATTTGGATAAAACAGTTACCGAGGATACAAATGTCGAAAGAATAGGAAGCCTCTTCAGTAGACGGCCGCGACGTCGAGAACGAGACCTCTCGGTTTGTCCCGAAGGATACTGGGATATTTCGGGCGCGGTGTGAAGAATACTCTATCTACAGCGGATCGGCTGCGCCAGGGATAGATCGACCGCCGCTCTGTTGGTGGTGTATGAATCTACCGGGATGTTCCCTTTTTTTTCCTTCTTTTCCCGGACCTCCACCTCGACCGTTTTTCTACCCTCCTAGCCATCTTGCCTTTTTTCAAATCCCCTCCTCTCTTACTTCGTCGGTAAAATCGCCCGGTCTGTCGATAAAGCAGGTCGCGGCCCTCTGCCGTTGTTTCGCGTTGTTATGATTCGATTTCTTTTTACGCCTCGTTTCGCGGCCGTGGTTTGCCGGCAGATGGCGCTCCGCGTCCTATTAGCCGGCCTAAGGACTTTATGTAACACCATACAAACGGCGTTAACCGTCGCATTAGACCTTAACCCAGTAAGTACCGCAAAATTTAAAAAAAATCGCGGCTTTTTTTCTCGTTTTATTTTTCACATGTGAAGGTGCAATTAATTTCATATTGAAGTTGTAAAAAATAAATATGGAAAAAATAAAATTATTTAAAAAATTACAACGGTTGAACCTAATAGTTTTTGCTGATCCGAATAATAATAACGTATACATCACAACGACGTCTAGGCCCCAAACTAAGCGTTCTATATAGTATACATAATTGTTTACTACCCACAACAAATCTCACAAAATAAAAAAATTACGTAACAATCAAAGATCTAAAAAGCAATATGGGTAATGAGAGCAAGCTCAGCATTATGACGGTAGCAATATGCTGCTGCCGACGCTGGTTTTCAGTTTGCCCTCCCCGAACTGTTAATACCATAAAAAAAAAAACTGACCGGAGGTCGTGCTCTATATCCTCATACCACATACATCATATACTAATACAAGTATAATACCTACAGCTCACAGGCAAACTTTGCCTACTTCTTTCGCATAGTATGGAATGTTACGATATACTACATATAATAAAAAAAAAAGATAAAAGAAAAATAACAAATAACCAAGTTAGTGTCCGAATGTATGGCAATCAAATGCTTATAATCGTAGACCAGACCGAGACCTGGGCGAGATGTCGCGCGGTGCAGGACTCTATGCCGCTTTTTGTGAGTCTAACAGATACATCTTGAGTAAACGTTTAAATGTAAATATTGTTTTAGCATCCCTTACCAGTAGAGGCAGGTCGTTCCAGTACATCGACTTCGCGTAACGAAAGCTACCCCTGAATGATTTGGCATCCCTTACCGGTAGAGGCAGGTCGTTCCAGTACATCGACGTCGCGTAACGAAAGCTGCCCCTGAATGATTTGGCATCCCTTACCGGTAGAGGCAGATCGTTCCAGTACATCGACGTCGCGTAACGAAAGCTGCCCCTGAATGATTTGGCATCCCTTACCGGTAGAGGCAGGTCGTTCCAGTACATCGACGCCGCGTAACGAAAGCTGCTCCTGAATGATTTGGCATCCCTTACCGGTAGAGGCAGATCGTTCCAGTACATCGACGTCGCGTAACGAAAGCTGCCCCTGAATGATTTGGCATCCCTTACCGGTAGAGGCAGGTCGTTCCAGTACATCGACGCCGCGTAACGAAAGCTGCCCCTGAATGATTTGGCATCCCTTACCGGTAGAGGCAGATCGTTCCAGTACATCGACGTCGCGTAACGAAAGCTGCCCCTGAATGATTTGGCATCCCTTACCGGTAGAGGCAGATCGTTCCAGTACATCGACGTCGCGTAACGAAAGCTGCCCCTGAATGATTTGGCATCCCTTACCGGTAGAGGCAGGTCGTTCCAGTACATCGACGCCGCGTAACGAAAGCTGCTCCTGAATGATTTGGCATCCCTTACCGGTAGAGGCAGATCGTTCCAGTACATCGACGTCGCGTAACGAAAGCTGCCCCTGAATGATTTGGCATCCCTTACCGGTAGAGGCAGGTCGTTCCAGTACATCGACGCCGCGTAACGAAAGCTGCCCCTGAATGATTTGGCATCCCTTACCGGTAGAGGCAGATTGTTCCAGTACATCGACGTCGCGTAACGAAAGCTGCCCCTGAATGATTTGGCATCCCTTACCGGTAGAGGCAGATCGTTCCAGTACATCGACGTCGCGTAACGAAAGCTGCCCCTGAATGATTTGGCATCCCTTACCGGTAGAGGCAGGTCGTTCCAGTACATCGACGTCGCGTAACGAAAGCTGCCCCTGAATGATTTGGCATCCCTTACCGGTAGAGGCAGGTCGTTCCAGTACATCGACGCCGCGTAACGAAAGCTGCTCCTGAATGATTTGGCATCCCTTACCGGTAGAGGCAGATTGTTCCAGTACATCGACGTCGCGTAACGAAAGCTGCCCCTGAATGATTTGGCATCCCTTACCGGTAGAGGCAGATCGTTCCAGTACATCGACGTCGCGTAACGAAAGCTGCCCCTGAATGATTTGGCATCCCTTACCGGTAGAGGCAGGTCGTTCCAGTACATCGACGCCGCGTAACGAAAGCTGCCCCTGAAAGCGGCAAGTTTAACAAGAGGAACCACCGTTGAGCCCATTCTATTTTCTGTGCCAGGTATATAGGACATGTATTTTTAAGCAGATCAATCATAATTATAGCCAGTTTTAGCGTGGGATGCTAACGTGGGTAGCTTATTTAGGATGGGGTGCTGTGGGTGCGCAGAGGCTACAGGCTGCCTAAAACGGATAGATACAAGAATTTCGCACTCGCTGTACGGCTTTCTGAGTATTTTTCAATTAACGCAGACCATAACGTCACCAAAAACCTAGTGTGATAGTACTAACGAATCACAACTAATTCCAAACGCTAAAATTTAAGAATGGACGAAGCTTATGTATATCGATTTAAGTCTAAGTCCTGTCCCTCAAACCTCAACTGACTGTCAAATAACACTCCTGAATTTCTCACTTCTGTAGATTCTAAGATAGGTGAGTCTGCGACTATGATATCGTCCACGTACGTACGAATAATTTGTTCTTCATGTTTAGTACCAAGAATTATGTGCTTTTAGTGGGATTAATTATATATTAATCCGTGTATGCTTGACCATTCTACAATAGCCTTCGAATCGCAATCAATATCAAGTACAGCCTTCATTACGGATTCTTCGTTAGGTGATACGTGTAGATAAAGTTGCGTGTCGTCCGCATAAATATGAGACGAACAATGAGTCAATACATCTGGAAGGTTCGCAGTATAAAGTGAAAACAAGAATGGCCCTAATATTGATCCCTGAATCACACCTCTGTTTAGCCCAAGTAGTGCAGAGCGGCGCAGAGTACCTTTGTCGTCGACACATTCTACGATTTACTCACAATCAAGAAAATAGCTATGAAACCAATCGCATGCCGTTCCGGAGAACCCATAATATAATTTCGCTAACAGGATCGATACCCTAATGCAGTCAAAAGCTCGGCTGTAGTCCAAAAGTACCAGTAACATATCCATAGCTTGATTCGTCGCATGTACTGCATCGTCAGCAACTCGTGATAGGGCAGTTGTGGTACTATGCCCCTTTCGGAAGCCGGACTGATTGACAGGTATAATGTAAATATGAACATATTCTGAGATTTGGATACGAATCGCTTTTTCTAGAATTTTCGAAAGGGCAGGTAGTATACTGACAGGTCTTAAGTCACCATATGATTCGACTTTGTTTTTCTTCGGAATAGGTGTAACTATCGAACATCGCCATTCAGAAGGTAATACCTACGCTATTTTTGAGAGAGAAGTTAATAATTGTAGATATTGCGTCCAAGATATATAGTAGCGTAAACTTAATCACATCGATACTAATTTTGTCAGTCTCAACCAGCCAACAGCCAACAAGACTTAGGTAATTGAGTGAATTAGAGAAAGCATCAAGTCTCAGGGGTAAAAATAAATAAGTAATCAACCGCTCTGGATAGGTAAGTTACATGCATCTTGCATATTATCATCGTCCTGACAGTGAGGTACCTACTGAGTATACAAAGAAGTTGTTTAAGTCGTTAGCATTGCATAAGTTGGCCGGAAGAGCAACCGAATCCGATCGTCCCAAAAATTTATTCAAGGAACGCCACATCTTGCGACTATCTTGGACATTTTTATTTACATAATTGTTCAAGTAAACTTCTTTTTCTTTACGTAAGTACTAACAGCGTGATCTGGTTCCTAATTTTGAGGTAGAACTGTGTAGGTATGTTTAGGATTGTTAGTTTTCTTAGCACGTACACATGCAAGAACTCGTTTTGTTATACACCTAATACTATCAGTGATCCATGGTGTAGGAGGAGTTTTAAATGGTCAAACGTTGGGAACAAAATGGTGAAACAAACTCAACATAAGGCGATTAAAACAATCATTCCATGGTCGTCATCAAACTGACTCACCAAATACCATGGGGTGATCGAGGAAGCGAACTTAAAAGTATCGGGATCCAATTGCTTGAATGACCTGTATTTTATTGTCCTCTGATCGTGGCGAAGAATATTAATAGTACAGTCAGCGAAAATGTACTGTAAAAATATATGAAATGTCACTAAAATCGTCATTATGTTTAATGATCAACTTTGGGAATTGTAAGTTCAGTTCTGCAACATATCACGTCCAACAACGACTGCTCCCGTAATACTCATATAAGTAGTGACCCGACCTTGGGATTCGAACCCGGGACTTCCAGCTTCGTAGGCAGGCTCGCTACCCACTAGGCTAAGCGGTCGTCAAATTCTTACAATTTTTTTTCGCCAGTCGGTTAAGGTTTAATGGGGTGCATAAGGCCTTTTGTATGGTTCGCCAGTACACTCGTCTCGTGACGTGTAATACACAAAGACCTAGACACAACACAAAGATGTTGACCCGCCCTTCTGCTTTTCTCACCCAATGGCTCTAATGTGATAACTTTGGTTCTCTCAAACTAAACGGCCAGCATTACTTCTCAGTTAAAATAATTCAAAGCCCTTTCAGCTTGTGTACCTACTTTAACGTTATAATCCTTAGTTGGGAGGTGTGGGCTGGTGGCGCAGCAGGCCTGTACGCTTATGCTGTGAACGCCAGCGGCGCTTGTGGCGCTGAAGAACTACATTCGCCTAAAATGGTGGCGCTGCTTACAACCGCTATCCACTCGCAGCCTGGTGAGTGGCGAGGCGATCATACATACATTTTGTTTTGTTGTAGTGTAGGTAAAATTGTGATTGGCTTTGCAGAATGTAATTTCGTTACATTTCAAGTTTTTTAAACTATTTATAGCTGTAAGTATACTTTGTAACAATAAATAAATATGAAAAATATTTTTAAAGAGCATGAGATACGAGAAACCATACTTACATCAACTACTAGATTACTACATTAACTACACCATAGAGGTAGCGAAACGCGCCCGCCCGCTCCGCACTAGAACCACGGCACGCTATCGACAGGGCGACCGCTCATGCACCGCGCTAGTAGCGTAAGTACCTACCTACTCGCTAAAACGAGACGTCGAATTATGCAGTCAAATATTGTAATACCACGTCCTAAAACAAAAAATAACGTTGTGTGGAGTAACTTTTCATGTGTAAATATGAAATTGTGTGGACGCTCCCCCCCCCCCACCCGCAAACGCGTCTCACACCCCTGCTGAATGGAACGCAGCGTTTCGTACAGTAAATGTCTTACCGTGTTCTAGCGGGGCGGTGGTGCGGGCGGGGAGCTTCGTTGTCTCTGTGAACTATACCAAGATACAACCGTTACTACAATAGTCATGTATATATTCACTTAAAAAATTGTAATAAAAAGTAAAGAAATCACTGAAAGTAAAAATTTAAATACATTCCAAAGGAATGTTATTAACATTATAAGAATATTTAGTAATCCTTTTTATTCAAAGGATTTTTTGATATATTATTATAACGTGGGAGGGGTCATCGGAAAGTACCCATTAACTGACTGACTTACCGATTGGCCGAGTGGTTAGAGATCTTAACTGCGGAGTCAAGGGTCGCGGGTTCGGTTCCCGCCCGGGACAAATTTTTGTGTGCATGAACATGTCTATTTGTTCTGTGTCTGGGTCTAAAAAGTATCTAAATATGAATATATTATTAAAAAAATACTTAATTGTGTATATCAGTCGTCTAGCACCCCATAATACAAACATAATACTTGGTTACTTTGGTACTAGATGGCGCTGTGTAGAATGTCTCAGTTATTACTTTAGATAGTTCGCTATCGCAGCCTCTTCGACCCGCCTGCGCCGCGCCGGGAGAAACCCGCGCCTTTTGAAATAACAATAGTTTGAGAGTATTTCTCATTCATTTGGCTAAATGCTAGTTTTGAAGTAACTAGCAAGTATTTAAAAAATCAATATGATTCGAAACCTCCTTTACATATTACAATTCAACAAATATTAAAAAACCTACAATTACACACACGATGCTGGAAGCAAATGCAAGTGTATTATAGATTTAAATAGTCCGGGAAAAGTTTTATAAATGACTGAAAACTGTATCAAAATCCGTTGCACGGTTTAGAAGAAGTAAGCGGAGAAACAAGAAATGAATTTCGTAACGTTGTCTACTCGCGCCCAGGCTGTACCAGAGAGCTCCAGCAGCGCAGCACCAAGGCGGCGACGACTCGACGGCGAATTATGCGAGGAGAACGCCGCGTCATGTTGATACTAACTCAATCACGCACTTGTATTTTATACCTAGTGTTCAGCTGAATAGAGCATGTAGAGCTTACCGAACTAAACCAATATATTTTAAAAAAAAATTTGAACACGTTTTTCTCGATAACCGTTAGTTTGCGCCTTCTGCTCACTTGAAACTTTTTGTTTGATTCGGTGAGTTCTACGTTCTGTATATGGTTGGCCTACGTTCAGCCGAACACCTGTTATAGGTTTTTTACTTTTGTACAAGCATATAAATATATTTAAAGAAATATAATTTTTGAAGGTGCTATATTATTGGAAAAACCAGTACCTACTGTAATACAAATTTTCACCCTCATTTACTCCCATTTTTCTGTCAGACCTTTTTATACCCCACTGCAGGGACTTAGGCCTCCCTTCAAGATGAGGGGGCTTGGAGCTTAAATTCACTACGCTACTCCAATGCGAGTTGGAGGATTCTAGCGACTACTGTCTATTGACAGCAACTGGGACCGACTGCTTAACGTACTCTTCGAGTCACGGAGTCAGTTTTAGTTATGTACTTTTTTTTACCCATGCGAAGGGAAGGCGGATAAACGTCTACCGTTCCCGCGTGCCCGGGCGCGCGGGTTATGTAGAAGTCGTAACAACCAACCGCCGGTCACTAACAACCGCCTGAAGCATAATAGGGACGCGTGTCGTAGCTTATTCTTACCTACCTTTTGCCAAACGGCAGACAAACTGGAGCTTTTTTAATTTATTAGATATTGACTTTTGTTTTTGAAATATTAACTAACTTTTTGTCCGAAACATTAGAATATTTCGTGTTTTTTTCACCATTTTCGATTTTTAGAAAAAAGTTACAAACCGATTTTAGAAAATTTGATATCATACGAAGCATCTTAAACCCCTGCATCTTTTGAGGCCACTGCCTTTTGTCTACCATCCTAAATTTCTGAAATCTAGCCGAAATACACTCCCCTACGAAAACGATCACATAAACATTTTCAAGGTTAAAAAGCTCACTCCAGACAACCTCGTTTTTATGACTGCAAAGTTTTATTGAAGTCGGTTCAGCCATTTCGGAGATCAGTCCGGACGGACAAGCAGACAAACAAACAAATACAAGAAGTAACCTATGTTCTTATACAATGTCTAACCTATTTTAGTACCAAATTTCATTAAAATCGGTTAAGGCGTTAAAGCGTAACAAACAAACAAACTCACATTCGCATTTATAATATTGGTTAGGATTATTAGTATGAACTGGAGACTTGGATCCAAACTGAAAAACCCAACGGCTGCAGTTTCAAGCCAAACACGACATAGAAATCTTATGAGACAAGAAACTAGTCAGTCAGTCAGTCAACGCCATAAAAATAAAAGTAGGTAACCAAGACCTACTTCAAGGCGTTTGGAAGAATTTCAAGGTTTCATTTTTCAAATTCCAAAAAAGTGGTCTGATTCCAAAAAAGCTCAGTCAAACCGATCACAAAATGAGTTCACAAAGCGGGTGCAGACGTATACAATGTAACTTAATGTGATTACTATCACATATTATGTAATTATCGTAATGCCATAGACACAAAAATTTTGCGTTGGGTTACCTTTCACGTCACTTTACACTCGCTTGATCTATCATTTTTAAAATATTTTTTCCCTTTCTATTTTTATCAAAGTTTCTGACTTTTCTGTTCTGTTCATATTTATTTTATCGAAAAATAAACACAGACTCGTCGCGGCTGTACAAGCGTATTTAGGTGTTAGCACAAATCATATCATCTCTTATATTCAAAGCTTTTTATTTATCACGAGTAAAGTCCATTACTTCTCTATCCTCCTCAAATTGTGAAATCCGTTATAAATTGCTATTAAAAATTTTTAGGTTTCATCATCATAAATATAAATCTCAACAGATATTCTAGACAATAAATATAAGACAATATTAATAATAAAACAATATATATATACACAATCTAATGTAACATTGCGCTAGTCGCTACGTTCCTATTTAAGAAAGTACAACTCAAAGCGGGACAGCGGATGACACAACAACTTTCCTGTTTTCTGCTGCATCGCCGTCATCGCTGGCAACTAAATCTTTCTATTTTTATTTTATAAAACTTACATTCCTTAATCCTTGTCAAGGTTCCCGCTGGGAAACGTAGTATACTGTAACGTGCTCTTGGTAATAATAATAATAATAATAATAATAATAATAACACACACAATCACAACAACGTCTAGGTCCCAAACTAAGCATTAGCTTGTATTTTGGGTACCAAGCGAAGACACCACATAGATATAACAACCAAGACCCGGTGCCAGTATTAATATTCATCATATAAATACTGACCCGACCTGGGATTCGAACCCGCGACCTCCAGCTTCGCAGGCAGGGTCGCTACCCACTAGGCTAAGCGGTCGTCGTGTGCTTACACGTTGGGTCACCGTGCGTGCACGTGGCCAGAGACAACCCTTGGGTCGCCGTCGGGCCTGTTGATAAACGGCTTAAGCACGAAGCATAGAAGCTGCGAAGTTCTACCTGGAGCAGTCGGGCTGCTAGCAATAGGAAACAAGTCTCGACTAGATCTTGTCCAGCTAACCACTCGGAACGGAATCGGCAAGGTTAAATAATAAAATAATATAACTGTTCACAGTAGATATTTTATTAAGAACCCACGGACTACCTAACCTACCTGTTGGCAAAGAGCTAAACGCCACACTCAATAGCTAAAAATAACCATTGCTTGCTTCGTTCCCGGCGTAAAGGTCCCCATAACACTCACGGCATTACCGCGTTGGATCGCTATGGCGAGTTTCTGTGCCGAAGCGACACAGGGTGGAGATCACAACCCTCTCCCTAAGTCGGCGACCGATGCTCCTAGTCAAATTTTTGGCCTTGAAACTCCAACAGCCTGTCGTCTCCACAGCAAAGGGAACGAAGATATATGATTGTTCCAAGATTGTGTATTTGCTGTATTTAGACGGGTCGCGGATTGTTAGTTGAGTTGTTAAATTGATTTTTAGTATTTAGCAATCTTATGGAGAGTGGTTTTCTTTATAGATAGTCCGGGAGTTTGTGACCCGAGACGGTCACGAGTTGAGTTACAAACACCTGAATTAATGACAGGTGATAGTATTGTAGTGACCTTATTTTCGTTGCTGCTAGGAGCTCTGTATATATTGAGATTGGTGTAAATTAAATGTATACACTGGAGTCGTAGCTCTCAAAGGTAAAAGCTGAAAATATTCTCTTCATTCGAATCACAGTGATATCTCATCTACACCTATATATATATTATAAAATAAAGTCCCCCGCCGCGTCTGTCTGTCTGTCTGAACGCGATAAACTAAAAACTACCGAACGGATTGGCATATTATTGACACCAATGGACAGAGTGATTCAAGAGGAAGGTTTACGTGTATAATACGAGGCATGTTTTTTAAGTAAGTACCGTTTTGGAATTATAAAAAGACCTTAATCTACTTTTCTACATAATTTCCGTGAATATTGAGGCACTTGTCATAACGTGGCACCAGTTTTTGAATACCCTCCTCATAAAATTCTGCCGCCTGACAACCACGGTATCACAACTGTTTTGACTTCGTTATCGTCTTCAAGACGCTGACCGCTCAGGTGTTTCTTCAAGTGCAGGAACAAATGGTAGTCGCTGGGCGCCAGATCAGGGCTGTATGGAGGATGATCTAGAGTTTCCCATTGAAAATCTTCATTAAGGACCGAAGGACGCCCACTCCGTTCTTCATCATGCACATTTGTGCAGCCATCTTTAAATGCTCTCACCCATTTCCTTACCATTCCATCACTCATAATGTTTTGTCCGTAAACTTCACAGATCTCACGATGAATATCGATCGATTTTACGCCTTTAGCACTAAGAAATCTTATAACAGTCCGTACTTCACAATCGGCGGGACTCACGATTGTCGGAGGCATCTTAAATACTCAGTAAACAACGCATAACAATGAAGAATCAGACTGTAATGGCGTCAGTGCGTAGACAAGAGATGTAGGTAACCAGCGCGTATGCGCGGAACGCCGACCGTAGCGCTGCGGCGGCGGAATCGCAAAACGGTACTTACTTAAAAAACATGCCTCGTATATTAATGTTTTCTGGAAATTTGTTGAAATATGACGGTTATTGTTGAAGAAGTCGGAAAAAAATCAGGCCGGGTGGAAGCTTTCATCGAAAACGCTGCCTAATCCTTTTGAGATATTAGAAAATAATGTATGGAGGAATAGTGTCTCTTTTATAGGACTAAAAAAAAGTCTGCGAAGGCACATGTCTATCTTTTATGGATAGCTGACTATACCTATTTTTATGTATAAAAAAATGGTGTCATATGATGAGGTAATTGGAAAGCAATTTATATGGAAACTTTATTAATCGTTATCAAATTAAAAACTTTATTTACCTTCAGCATTTCATGCATATTATGATTGCCTTTTACACTATACAATTTAAATCAATACCTTAGGAGCTATCGCGAAATATAAATATATCGCGACAAGAAACTGGGCGCTGCGACCACCGCGCGCCGGCCAGCGTGGTTAGGCTGACGTTATGACGCTGACGAATGTTGTATATGAAGAATTATTGTAGTTTGTTTTTATGTATATATTCTTTACTTTTTCAAATATTTATAGAATTGAAAATAAAATACATTAAAAATACTCCAAGTAGGATGAATTTACGTTACATTTGAATCTAATCAAGTCCAATCCACATGTTCGATACATACAAACAAGCTGATAGGAAACTACGCAGAAAAAACACTACGGGTTATATTATGCTCTGCTACCCGTGCGAAGCCGGGACGGGTCGTTAGTATACTATAAACACTATCCTTCGAACTCGAGCTCGTGACGATCTTTGATCTCTCTGTCAAAAATCTAGGTCTCTCGACCTCACCTCTCGACCGACTGCCGGAGATCCATTCTAAAAACAAGACATATTGTTGCGCATGGCAACATTTAAATATTATAAATTGTCAAATACAAATATTATAAATTCGATGTCAAAGATCGCTCTTGTTTCTCGGATTTAATGTTCAATACACGGTTATACGTCTGCTCGAGTATTTTTATTCCCGATCCACGAAGACTCCAGCCACCTACATAACAACAAATACAGTCCGACGCGCTACACATATACATGCTTCGAATTTCCAAGCCAAGTCAAACCAAACCAAATTCGGAGCCTATATCCCATTCCCAGCGATTAGCGCTACGCAGTAGGTATTCCGTTCACGTATTTGCGTCCACTCAGATGGTGTGTTAGGGCGAGGTGCCCTTACGATTACATAAAAATTCAAATTCCTGAAACATATTTTTTGGCTAATTTTACGTAAGCAAAAAATCAACGGATTTCCTGCTTTCGCACGAACTTCTTACGACTTTGGAAGTGAACCTAACGGAATAAAGTAAACACACATATTTTGGATAATATTTTTCGAAATAATTTTTTTTCGCAATAAAAATAACACAACTGCATATGAATAAGCTTAAAACTTCGAAATATAACATTCTGTACGACATTTCGATCGAACAAACTGAATTAGTACGAAATGTAACACCGACGCATATCCGACTTCCAACTAAGGGCACCTTTAACCACTACTTCCGATTGTCCGATTCTAACAATTTTAGTCTCAATCGATCTACCGTTTAATTACCCCGAACCATTTTTTTATTCTTTTCTTATTCGGACCTAGTTCTCGAGATATCGGGCTCCCAAAATGAAAAAGAAAAAAATTGTGATTTTTTT
Organism: Luffia ferchaultella; assembly: GCA_949709985.1. Lineage (NCBI taxonomy): Eukaryota > Metazoa > Arthropoda > Insecta > Lepidoptera > Psychidae > Luffia > Luffia ferchaultella. Next base: position 2,911,475 of record OX453269.1, read on the forward strand.
CGTTTTTTGCCGAAAATTTTTTGTTTTTGAATTTTTTCCAAATTGTCTTTTGCCATCTCGTAGAGCTCGCCGAGCTGCGTCTTTTGACACCACGTTTATCCCGATATCTCGAAAACTCTTCGTGCAATCTGCCTGTGTCACAAAACTGCCAAATGATCCCCTATACTCCAACGAAATGAAAATCATTTCCAATGACAAAATATAGGTCCAGTCAGTCAATCATATCTTGGAGTTGAACGCGATAGCAGCGGTCGGCGGTCAGCCGTCACTGATCTCAACTCGGCGACAACCCAAAAGGCCTATACCAATTATCATACATTTAAATTGAAAATTAAGGGAAATATACGTTAATGTGCTCTCTTAATAAGTTTTAATTTTTCAAAACATTTTAAACACTGATACACAATAACACAATACTGATTTTCAGGCATTTGACTTTAATAATTATGGATTTTCATACATACTTACCCCCTGTATTTTAAAACCTTAGGGTTGAAATTACGAAAAATCCTTGAGTGTGATAACACCATTTTCAAAACTATATGCTCTGTATGTATGCGAATGAATGATTCGATTCTACAAGGGCTGCTATTCATGAATTGGCCATTTCCAAAAATTATGCAAAAATCTACAGATTTCACATTACGCGTAACAATCTATCGGCATTGGAAAATGAATTTAGAAATACTAAAACTTGGGAAGAAGGAAGTTTAAATTCTAAACAGCTGTTTATTTATCGGTGAACACGGCTCTTCGTATAGTAGAGGTAGAGCAGGCGAGGTAAATGACTCGTCGAAGAGCACGACTCATAGACGCCGCGCGCGAAAAAAGTCTATGTGTCTATTCAAGCTAATCTTCAAAACGGCTCAACAGATTTTAATGAAACTTTGCAGACGTGAAAGAAGGTTGTCAAGAGTGACATCAGCTACTTTTTGTGTCTGTCTGTCGTTTGTCTTCACTGATCTATCAACGTAGATAAAGCCGAAACTACTAAGTCTAGGAAGCCGAAATTTGGAACAGTGGTTTATTTTATAACGTATCAATTTTTTATGAAAGGAATTTATGGAAATTTCAAATTTAAGGAAGGAGGGACGGAAGGGCTTTGTATGAGTCTTTGTTCTTTAAAGTTAGAAACATAAAAATTTTGACATAAATAAATAATGATGTCTTTCAGGGTTTTTGGATTTCCACATTTTAAGGGTGGGAAACGAGAGGTGAAAAGTATGGGAGTATCGGTTTTCCTAAAGGAGTGGGGAGAATGAAGATTGAAAGTTTGAATGGGTGTACCCAATATTAGTTTCAGCAAAAAATATGTATAAACCATTTCGAAAGTTAATACTACCTAAAACAGGAATGTGTAGTCTACGCAAGCGAAGCTGCGGGCGGCCGCTAGTGTTATATACATATAGAAAATCAGCGGTCATAGATGAGACCCTTGTTATGTGTCTGGCTTAAATAAATAACAAGTAAATACATAATTGTCATATACATTATTTTTCTTATACCTTCATATCAAGACACTCCAACGAAAACATATACGAAATTGAATTAACGACTGAGAATATAGTTACTGAGAATTCGTTTGTATGTACTATTTGCATGAACAACGTACAGTACCCGGCAATACATCTTGCACATCGGCAATAATCGCATTTCCGAATATAAACGAATGCCAATATCCATGTCCATCAATTATTAGATTTATCGTTTACTAGCAGTCGTACCCGGTTTTGCCCGGGAGGACTACGAAAACGTTTCTCTTCCCGTTCCACGCATTAGTACATTGCACCCGTTCGAAGTCGGGGTGGGTCGCTAGTCCAACTATATAGTATCATCGTCATCATCCAAACAAATAAATTCTCTGGCGCGTCTAGCAACAAACTTGATTGCCATAAAAAAGGTTATATATAGTAAGTCAACCTAAAAAGATACACATATGCTGTCGCGGACTTTTGGTTAGAACTTTTAAAATGAAACGATTCCGTAATACATGATTTTTGCTTAACATTAACCGTTTACGGAGCGCGCGTAACGGAAGCTCTCAAAAGGAATCATTTTTCCCGTTTTCGCAAAATTTTTCATTGATGCTCCGCTCCTATTGGGCGTAGCGTGATGTAATAATAGCCTTTCTCGATAAATGGACTATCTAACACACAAATAATTTTTCAATTCGAATGGGTAGTTCCTGAGATTAGCGCGTTTAAACAAACAAACAAACAAACAAACAAACAAAAAATATAGACTATAGCTTTCCTTGGTAAATGGACTATCCAACACAAAAAGAATTTCTCAATTCGAACCAGTAGTTTCTGAAATTTGCGCGTTCAAACAAACAAACACTTCAGCTTTATAATATTATTATTAAGTATAGATAAGTACATAAGTATAGATCAGAATTTGAATTCAGAACTAAATACTTTATTTTTGTTTAGTGTGTAATAGAGACAACGCTGCGCTATAAGAAGCCGAAATTAGCCGATTGTCTCTTTTCAAAGGTCGATGTGCAATATTTACTGCTGAGTACTGTACCTGACTGAGGTACCTGACGACATCTGATCCAGTTCCAGCCATCATAGCATCTAGCCATCGGGGTCCTCGATATATCGCAATAAGGGCGATGGTGGCGCCTTCCCTAAAATCGGGCTAAAACAGTTAACAATTGAATTGTATATAATCTTCTATAAAATATGTTCTCAGTTATTTCTATTTTCAATCCCTGACGCAAAAAGAGAAGAGGGGTGTTATAAGTTTGACCTGTGTGTGTATCTGTGTATCTGTCCGTGGCATCGTAGCTCCTAAGCGGATGAACCGATTTGGTAATCAAAACGACTGAACTAGTTTCTATGCTATACATTAAATAGACGCAATTTCGGTCCTATACATTCAGAAACGTATGTTGTAAGACCACAACAAAAAAATTCCGACTGTAAAGGCATATGTTTTAAAAGATAAAGTTACTTATGGATAATGCCTACAACTTGACGACTTCTTAGCCTAGTGGGTAGCGACCCTGCCTACGCAGCTGGAGGTCCCGGGTTCGATTCCCAGGTCGGGTCAGTATTTATATCATGAATTTTGATACTGGTACCAGGTATTGGGTTGTTATATGTATGTGGTGTCTTCGCTTGGTACCCAAAACACAAGCTAAAGCTTAGTTTGAGGTCTAGACGTTGTTGTGATTATACAGGGTGAGATTTAAGTCACCAGCCAAAATTTTTCTAGGCGTTAGGTATCACCAATAGACCTCATTACGTAAATGAAAATATATGTCAAATATTCATAATCAATAATTGTATTTTAAATATTTTTTAACAAAATTTGGCTACCTTCTACTTACATACGAAAGGGCGGGGCATGGAGCATGTGAGCGGGGCGCGTCACGTGCACTGGCGCCCTAGTGAGCAACCGCTCACGAGGGCCGCTTACTAGTATTATTGGTAATTTTGGGAAAGGTTTACGTAGTCTTAACTGAATATTTTCATATTGAACGATACTAAAAAGGAACAAGACGGCCAACGGATTTTTACCAAAGGTCATTATATTAGAATTTGGCTGGTTATTAAAACCTCATCCTGTATACGTTAAAAAAACCGCTTGCTCGCCGCCCCACGCCACCGTGGGGAACAGGTAATACCTATCAATAGTACAAACATATACAAACCTGCTGTATTGTATTGTTTTTTTTTTGGGAGTTCATCATCATTAGCCCATTTTTTACCCCACTGCAGGGGCTTAGACCTCCCCAGGGTGAAAAGAGGGTTTGGAGCTTAAATCCACCACGCTACTCCACTGCGGGTTGGGGACTGTAACGGCCGCCATCTATTGACAGCGTCCGGGACCGACTGCTTAACGTGCTCTCCGAGGTACGGAGTCAGTGATAGTTAATGTACTTAAGTCAGAAAAACTCATTGGTACACGCCAGGATTCGAACCATGGCCCTATGGCCTTATAAATTTGAGACAGGTTCGTTGCGCTCTGGGCTATCACGACACTCGTTGCGCTCTGGGCTTTTTGGGAGTTGCACCCACTAGACAACCGCCTGAAGCAGAACAAGGACGCGTGTCGTTAGCCCGAAAGCTCCAACCACTTCATCGAAGCGGCCAGGAGGCACACTAGGGTGTCACCGGCGCGAAGATGTCGAAAAACCCCTAAGGATTACTCGATGCGAAATAATTCAGTTGGCGCGGGCCTCCGGTTAAGATTTGCGTTATTAAATTAATATTACGTGAAAAGTGTTTTACTGTTCACTCATTTGAGATGAGGTCAGTAGATGTCAGGTCAGGTCAGTGATGGGGGGGCGCGGGAGCACCCCCGCTTCGGGTTCGACTTGAGAGTCGCCCAAGAACGACTCATGTTTGAATCAGCCGTTCGACTTCGAGAGTGAGGTCGTCGGGCTGATCTGTCAGTGCGTATTGTATTGTATGCTGTACTGTATTAAAGGATCTACTGAAACCTAATCAATAATGTAAAAGTGTATCGTGGACCACATTATTTTTGGCTCATATGTAGACATTCACCAATACAAGTAAATATTTATTTTCGTCACGTCGTCTCCGAGACGTCATTACAACCTAGTACATCCTACGTCCATGACCTCGACAAAAAAAGTAAAGGTTCCTTTTCGATGGTCAAACTAAACTCGGCGTCTTGTGCTCGAACCACCGAAACCAGCAGACGTAAAAGGAAGATTATCGTCACCAGCCAAAAGCTGTCGCCGAAGATGAGGAATTGGGCGTCCGGTCGTGCGACGTCCTAAAACCAAAATTAGTCGAATCTAGCACATAATACTAATAACATAAGCAACTCATCGGGATGTTATAGCCCCAGCGCAGCGAACCTGTTTCAAGTTTACAAGGCCGTGCAGCCGTGGTTCGAATGCGGGCGTGTACCAATGTATTTTTCTGACTTAAGTACATAACTGTCACTGACTCCGTGCCTCGGAGAGCACGTTATGCTGTCGGTCCCGAGCGTCATCAACAGATGGCGTCGTTAAATTCCACCAACTCGCACTAGAGCAGCGTGGTGGATTAAGTTCCAAACTCCCCTCATTCTAAGGGGAGGCTTAAGGCCCTGCAGTGGGGCATAATGGGCTAGTGTAATGGAATCGAAATAATTCATTCAAAGGCATAGTTCGCCTCAAACTTTATGGCGGATAGGAATACAACGCTGTAAGCGTGCTTGCGCACCTACAGTCATATAACCCTCGCTCCACTGCGTCCCGCTACACCTAAAACGGGTTACTGCGACGCGACTTGGCCTATGTTCACATCCGCCATTTTGATTGGAGCTGTAATTGTGTGTAACTTATATCTAAGCATAATACACTTTTAAAAAAATGTGTGAATGGTAAAAACGCTAAGGATTAAATACCTCTAATTCACTTGGTTTTTAAGACAATCGTTTGTAGCGCCGTCACTAAAAAAAAACTCTTAAGTTTCTTGCAGTGTTCCAGCAGGTTCCAGTATTCTTCTTAGAGTGGTCGCGTATGAACCTGCGTAAAATTACCTGTATGACGTTCAAAAGTGACCGCAGAGTGACAGTTCTACTCGAAAATAAATGGATTTTTATTTTATTTATTTATTTTCAGTGTACAACTTAAAATAAGCTATATGAAAAGTACTTCTATCCCCGAATCAGGTAAATTGCGAGAGTTATGTAGCTCAGTATGTACGCCCGAGGCGTGGCGCCAGCACATCAGCAACATTTTTATTGGCTGCATTATTGTTGTAAGATACCAGTAGAGTAGTACCAGGGTAAGATATCCTGTCGTCACCAAAATAACCACTCGCATCAACGAGCCTGCATCCATTGATCAACCCTGCCACCGAGAACGTCTGCAGCCGGTGGTCCTGTAAGCCAGCAACCCGCCCGTGCTAACTGCGCTACCAGGACCTGTCACCATCGCACACTGTTTCATTTCACTAAAAAAATTTCCCTATGCTGTTTATCGCATAAATCGATTAAGAAATGCTTTTTAAATGCAGGAGTAAAACACCCACCTGTCTATTTAATATACTTATTTAAAAAAAAAATAACTTGTGTGTCGTGACTTCGACGTAAAAAAAAGATTAAATAAATTCTGTAAGCGTGTTTGATCAAAATATATCTTTTTGATTAATATGGTTTGATGAAAGAGCTTCAGGTGCATATTTTCCAGTTTTTATTTTTTGAAGATCACTTTTGGTTACCGAGTTATTAATTTTTATTCAAATTTTTGTTTTTATTTTTTTTCTCCCAAAAACCGCAAAAGTGCGACTTGTGACTGGCACTCAAAGATTCCTCATAAATGCGTCTATCAGTGATAAAAAAGTCAAGTCGCACTATGGAAGCGTTTGTGAGTTACGGATAAAGGTTACATAGTACATTTTAGGGTTGTCACTAAAGGTCAAACAATTGTAATATTTGTAATCAATAAAAAATTTAAGACTCATACATATAATTTTCATTTACGAGTATCAACATGCTGTCGTCAACATTATCATATTGGAACTTCGTCAGCCACTTCTTCCAACTGCAAGTTTTCTTCATTAACCGGCTTCAGAAGTTCACGAACAGCTGCTGGCAGACAAATCCTATTGGACAATCTTTGGCGCTGTCTATAGTGTGCCATAAACACACAAACGGATCCGACGATTCAAGTGCATGGTGGAAGAGGTCAATCATAGTTTTTTTCCTGTTCATTTTCCGGCAGTGGCGTTCCCTATCTGAGCGCCAAAATTTATTGCGCGATTCAGCCGCTTGTTCTGAGAGCATACCTACAGGAAGAGAACATGATTCTACGATCTCTTTACCATGGACTAGAATTTTGTGTACCGTCACAGCCATCGACTGCCAATTAAATGACTGGATGTACTTTTCCGCGAGCGTGCGACAGAAAATGCCAAACTTTACAGTGTCAATAGGAAATTCACAAGATATGGCGACAAAGATAGTATGCAGCCCGTCGATAAAACATGCATCTAGACCTAATATCTCTGCAAATATAGCACGGTATTTGTCTGATAGTGCCGTGCGGGCTGAATTACCATCATTTGTGGTTCCTGCATTGGGTTTAACAACGTCCAGCAACAATCCAATCCGATTTCGTATATCAGCCTGGATATGTTTTTCCGTTCTTCCACAATTTGACTTTCTCTGCTATCTTTTTTGATTCTCCATTTCCGTACTAACGGATCGTTTTTGTAACTGAGATGTAATAAAAATTCGAAAATACGTATCCATACATGAAGTGGATTGATGCCGTGTTGCATATTTTCTTTTACACTTCGTCTTGTTTACGATGTTGCCAAATCATGAACTGACTGGCAGTAGCTTTGCAAAATGGGCACCTTAACTGTGAAGACGTACCAGTTTAGGACTTTGCCGTCGATCACACTCAAAATTAAATTAGAAACAAACGTAATAAGTATGATGCCCTTCGGAGGTTTGGGTCGTAATAAGAATTACGACTCAAACCCAAACTTTGATAGAGAAGCAAATTAAACGTTCGACTCCTGTCAAATGTTTAATTTGCTTCTCTATCAAAGCTTTTTCCTTAAGAATAAGATTAGTGTCCTCTTTTCTATACTGAATGTGGAGCGGCCGACAAAATCTATACGACTGGGGTGCAGGATGGTGCCATGAAATATAATTTTTGTCCATTACTATACTTAAAGGAATAAAAGTCGAAGCAAAAAGACTATTTTCGTTCACAGAAATGTCTTCGTCTGATCCTGAGAAGTGTTGTTTATATAATGCTTGGCCTGTGCTTCCATCAAAACCGCAGGACCCTTCAAATACGCATGAGACTTCTTGCTTACCTGTTCTGTTACAATACTCGATAAAATTCTCATCACAACTTCGAACGATTCGTTGCAAAGTATATGTAAGAAGTCCATGCAACGAAACTGACGCTTCTATTTCCGAAACATCTAGCTCTTTTGCTGGGTAACATGCTTTTCATGCTCTTATTAGTAAGAAGGGTGGATAAGCTGAATAAACTCGACTTTTCAAATCCTGTCTTAAAAGTTTATATGTTTCCACATTCAGTCTCCTGTCGATAACGAAACCTAGAGCTTCCTTAGGTGTATTAGGTTTCGTCAACGTAGATACTTTTTTTAAAACTTTGAATCGTTTTTTTGGTGATGTCAGACAAAGTTTTATTACGTCTTCTAAATCTTTTGAAGCTTTTGGGGTTATCTTGCTTCCATCTTCTGAAGTAATCGTGGATGCAAAAGATTTTATCACTTTAGCTTGGGGTTGATCTTCCAAGGACTCCATGATTCGTTTTCTAATTTTGAGGTCTTGTTTATAATTTTTACTGGAGTCATTGGTTAATTTAGAAGATCCCAACAATAACGACCTGCTTCCTCTAAGAGCATACCGACAGGAAGAGAAGTGTACGGTCACAGTCATCGGATGCCAATTAAATTACTGGATGTACTTTTCCGCGAGCGTGAGGCGGAAAATGCCAAAATTTACTGTGTCAATAGAAAATTAATAAAAAAAACTAATAAAAGTTAAAAAAAACTTCTAAAGTAATTAACGAAGTAAACGATAAAAGGGTAGACATTACAAAGTAGAACCCACTTAGTGATAAAATATTGTCGACACTCTAATTGTAAATAACTAATATGCAATTGTAAATTTTTTTAAAATAAATAAATGTAAATAAGTAAATAAAAATAAAATAAGTAAACAATATACAATTTTGTTGTTAAGGACAAAATTGAATTAATTTAAACAAAAATAAAAGGTCAAGTTGAGTGACACCCCTAACACCATATTTTGAAATTCGATTACTCGTAAACGCTTCCATAGTGCGACTTGAGTTTTTTATCAATGATAGACGCATTTATGAGGAATCTTTGAGTGCTAGTCACAAGTCGCACTTTTGAGATTTTTGGGAGAAAAAAAATAAAAACAAAAATTAGAATAAAAATTAATAACTCGGTAACCAAAAGTGATCTTCAAAAAATAAAAACTGGAAAATATGCGCCTGAAGGTCTTTCATCAAACCATATTAATCAAAAAGATATATTTTGATCAGACACGCTTACAGAATTTATTTAATCTTTTTTTTTACGTCGAGGTCACGAAACACAAATTATTTTTTTTAAAAAAAAGTATGTCCAATTGACACGTGGGTGTTTTACTCTTACATTTAAAATGGATTTCTTAGTCGATTTATGCGATAAACAGCATAGGGAAATTTTTTTAGTGAAATGAAACAGTGTGCATCGCCGCACTCAAGACTAGAAACGCGGTGTGGTCGATATAAAATAGTGATCGAGGTCATCTAAGGATTTTCATTGCTGTGTCCGATATTAGGGACTCGTAGTGAGCGTGAAAACTTGTCAGGTTCCTATCATCCATTTAAATATTTGTCGATGAGAGGCCGCCGGGTCATTTTATCCATATTGTGTGTAGTTTATTTTGTTATATTTTACTTTTAAAAAAATAATGATAATAACTAGGACATCCCATACAGCGCCATCTAGGGGTCGGCTTTCCATTGGTGCCTGAGGGAAATTGTGTTCATAAAAATGATCAATTTGAAATTTGGCTAACATAGGTTGATGGCGCATCATTTCAAAAAAATAGGTTAAGTTATTGTTTACTTGTAATAATGCGAGAAGTGAAGCGGAGCGGACCGACGACCCACTAATAAGCTTTATATATTTTTTTCATTTCCTTAAAAAAATATTTACTGCATGAAATTCCTACACCCCTCCCCTATAAGCTTGATTAAATATTTTGTAACTTTTCAGCAGGCTACAATGGAAAGCGCTACCCCATCTAGTCTCAAAGTAAGCAAGGATTATGCTTATGTTATGGGGTACTAAACAACTGGTAAACATACTTAGATATTTTTTATATAATATTATACTCATATAGATACTTTTGCACCTAGACACGGAACAAATAGACACGTTCATGCACACAAATATTTGTCCCGGGCGGGAATTGAACCTACGACCTTTGGCTCCGCAGTTAGGGTCTCTAACCACTCATTCGAAAATAAATATTGTATATCGCTTCACATAGAATACCCATATATATATACCCATACGTCTCTCGCACCTCGACAGCACAGAACGTCGGAATTTAGTACATTGCTTGAATCAATAGTTCGTTGTTGCCCTTTTATTTACCTATACTCGTGGGCCGCCCGGCGGTCGAAGTTCGACCGTACTCACTTTTTGAAACCACCAAAAATAAATAGGTGAGAGTAAGTCAATTGAAACTGCATCAAACGACAGACTATTAAACTCGTTTGATGGACAGTATTTGTAATACATATTAGTTATATATAGATTTTAGCTTTTGGGACTCCTTTACCATATAAACTTTATTTTTGCCATTTCCTACACTCCTCCGTATCCCTAATACGCTTTAATTGGGGTACATAGTTTTCTTTTCACGTATTAGTAAATAGATTATCAAATCAAGTGGTTTGATCCCCTGTTAATGTAATAGATTTTTCAAAGATGTGAATATGTAGTTTTTGTTTCCTCAAAAATCGACCTCATGATTCCTTTGAACATTTTTCGCTATTTCTCATAGTTTAGGATTTGGCTACACAGTATACAGTCCTATCTCAAAAACTCAACTTGTATATAGATTTAAGTTTTCTGCACACCTACTCCACATAAACTTTAACTGTACCAAATCTCACACACCCTCCGTGGGCGTAGTATGCGCAAAAAAGGGTCTAAAGTTTTTTCTTCACGTATTTATATACAAGGTGAGATTTTAGTAACCGGCCAAAATTTTTCTAGATGTTAGGTATCACCAATAGACCTCATTGCGTAAATAAAAAATATGGGTTACATTTTCATAATAAATTATTTTATCTACAGTGTTATTTTATAACGTTTGGTTGCCTTCTTAACGCACAGTAAACGTACGCGCCCGAGGGCTTGAAACGGAATGGGGCGGCGGGCATGAATGGTGTGGTGACTAGAGATATTGGTTTTTTGGGGAAAGGTTTGTGTAGTAATATCTCAATATTTTTCTATAGAACGATACTAAAAGGAAACAAGACGGCTATCGGTTTTCTGCCAAAGATCATTATATAAAAATTTGGCTGGTCATTAAAACCTCACCCTGTATAGAAGAGGCACATGAAAAATATTTAATTTCCCAGACGGCCTCAAATGCAAAGAACTGAGTGAAAAAATTTAAATACTTAACACAATAAAAATGTATTCAATCAAAGTCAAACAAAGATTTTCATTTTGGCGACAGTTAACAATTTGTGTGATTTTTTATGTTCCTGGGTTTTCCCTATCATCATCATCAGCCCGTGTCTCTCCACTGCAGGATATAGGGCCTCTCCCAAGGCTCGCCATCACACACGGTCCTCCGCCTTCCTCCGTCTCCAGCGGCCCTTCTATTCCTGGCCACGGCAGCAGTCATGAAGGGCAGGAGGTGTCATGAATCCCCGGATACGATTCGGCTGCCAAAACAAACAAAAAACAAACGTTTTCCCTATATAATTCACTAATATTCCCCTCTCTTTTCGAACAAGCGATTTTAATATATTTTTCAGGAGGAAGTCAGAGATGGTTCCGATATTTATTTTTTGCGTATTTAAAATTTGAATATGGAGCCTTGCAGTTATGTGTTGAACCATAAAAAAATTAAAAAAGCACAATAATGTACAGTTATCGAATTATGTGGGAACATTTTCCAGAATTCTATATATTCTTTGCCGACCCTTTTTTCCATGAAGAAAGCTTTATACATAAACAAGTAGTCACCTGCCTTTTTTATAATAGTCTAAGGTTAGAACTAGATGCTGTAGATTATTTACCCTTTCTATCTCAACTTTCAATTTAACATAGTTACCAAGACTTTTCGAGATAATCCAGAAGGCGGGTTACAGTTTATGAAAGAATTCATAAGTATTAAAATAATAATAATGCCTGGGACATCTCACAAAGCGCCATCTAGTCGCAAAATAAGCAACGCTTGTATTATGGGTATAACTGATATACATACTAAAATATCCTTTATGATATATACATATACAGATACTTTACACTCAAGACACGGAACAAATAAACATGTTCATGCACACAAATATTTGTCCTGGGCGGGAATCGAACCCGCGACGAACGGCTCCGCAGTTAGGGTGTCTAACCACTGGGCGAATTGTCTGTCTAAATTGAAAATCAATAAGTGTTTCAGTTATGCAGCATTGAACATAGTTTTCGTCGGCGTCGCCCCGCTGCCACACTGCCACTTCGTTGAATGGTTTTTGCAAAGCCGCCGAGATCTGTGATCTAGGTACAGAATTTGCTTTAATATACGTTTGAAATTATGTTACTAAGACGGTTTTGTAACTAACTTCAAAGCCGCACAAACATATATACGGCAAGTAGGTATAGTTCGCCCCAAACATAATGGCAGATCGGAATACAATGCTATAAGCGTGCTTGCGCAGGTACAGTCATATACCCCCCGCTCCACAACGTACCCTTACACCTAAAACTGGTTACTGCGACGCGACTTGTGCCTATGTTCACGTCCGCCATAATGTTTGATTGGAACTACACTGTATACAAGGACGTTATATTATTGGCATCCAATACGTCACATCGGCGAGTACCTATAACTGTGTTTTTTTGGCCATTCTGTTCTGTCGGTAGGCCTCCAGCAGAGCGATACTGAGGTCAGTCGCGTACATCAGTGCATCTTATTATATCAAATACAACCACACAGAGCTCCGATGACGATCCGCACCGCGTTTTATATAAGTTCTCTACGTCGCCGACGTACGCGACCGACATCAGCGTCGCTCTGTTAGAGGCCCTATTGGATAGTATTTGTATTGCGGAAATGGCGGATTCCATACTTGCAATACTTTACGCATTACTACAAACGTAATTCGGTTTACACATTAAGCGCAGAATGGCGGACATTTTAAAAAGTCAACAATTGCTGCCCATCGTCGTCTAAATTAGAGAAGGCGCTGGCACCCGCCCTACACAGACAATTAATTATAAACTTTAAATAGTCGTTATTTCAAAGAAAAACCCTTTAAAGCTTCCTAAAATTTTATATTGTTTATTTACATTATATACTTATTCAGATTTTTTTACATTTACTAAGCGATACTCTATCATCTGCGTAGGTACAAATATACTTAATCTCGCATGAAAAAAAAATATCTAACCTATTTTGAGCGTCAGATATTCTTTCGGTATGACTATTATATTCACACATCTTTTTTTTTAAATAACTAACTTAACCTTTTTTGTCTGCTGTCCGACGCTTGCTGTAGTGATCGCCGGGAAACGTCCTCTGCCCAACTGCACCGCTTCCCTACTTGTGTCGCCTATTTATCGCGAACATGTTTTACTTATAGAATCTAAACTTACTTTGCCTTCAGTTTGCTATGTTGATAGTACGTGATTGTAAATTTATAATTCATGTCGCTAAGGTATAAAAAGAAAAAAAACTTCAATGATATTCATTTCTTTTATTTTTAGTTTTACAAACATTACTTTAAAATACAATGAACAATAACTTAAATATACATATATATAGTTTACATACTTCCATACAATCAAATCCTTGGCAATATCTTATTTTTTTAATTTTCGTAATTGATTACTATATACATCTAGTCTTAATCCGGCAGCCCTTCTGCGATTCACGAGGACACACGATACAATTTAAAATATCAATTTTAATGGCACACAATTATCATAAAATCCCTAATCTAATTTAAATTAAACACGTTTAAGTTTAAACAAGTAAATTAAATATAAGTTTAAACTAATAAATTAAATACTAAGTTTGAACAAGTAAATCAATCATTAGTAAACACGAGTTTTTAACAGCAGGCCCTGCATCTCGGAAGTCTGCGAGTTGAATTTTCGGAGCAACCATCAATCAAAAACTGGGAACATATTTCCCACTTAGTCGAAAGTTCCTAAATCGAATAATATTTCTATTGGCAACACCGACCAACAGTGCCAGTCATACAGAAATACATTCTCGGTAATATACTGAAACTGATAAATGGCAACATTTTCTTATAAGTCAATGTATTGTACTCGTAGGTTGAAGTCCTAAGTAACAAGATGTGTTTTTTGTGAAAAATTCCTGTTGTCAGTATTTCAGCGATTATGTAAAAAAAAAATCTGTCGAGCACAAAGATTCAAAAAGTCACCGTAAATTTAACTTGTTTTCTCAAAGTTTTGATAGAAAACAATCTTGAAAGCAATAGAATCTGTTGGAAATTTATAGTTTTGAGTATGTGGGAAATAATTTGAAAATCGGTGACACACTTCTTTTTGCGCCGAGGTTGAACGGATATTTGACGTTTCTAAGCGGTTATTAAAAAAGTTAATATTGGACTAACTCTTTTGAAATGTTTTGCCTGAGTAAATATTTGAGATTTTGTTTAAAGTCAGGAATGGTATGTCAGGTATGGCACAGCTCACATTGTTCTTTAATATTTAGTTATAAAATGAACATACAAATAGCATTTAAACATTGCAAAATAAAAAAAATAAATAAATAAAAAAGTTAGTAGTTTTAGAGTGGCAAACTCATTATAGGAGCAGTAAGCAAAACGTAGAGCAGATACGTTAGAAACAATAGATATAAAAATTTATATTAAATTAAAGCTCTTCTAAAGACGTGGGCTTCGCGCCTATGGAAATGTGTAGTTATTAAAAAAAAAAAACATTGTAATATTGAATCCAAACTAACACTATTGTCTTTTGTTGGCACCTGTCTTTATACCCTTTACCCACCTAATTCCTTTTACTCATAACTATAATAGCATGTTATAGTTAAGACATTTTGTTTCTATCTTCATAATAATTCTTTTAGGTTGTAGTTATAAGAACATCCTTTATAAGTTTAAGGTTTTATGACGTGGGAAACAGGCGATAAGCGAAGATCAAACGCCATTTTGAATTTCTCCAGAAAATTCATCATTTCTTTGAGACACCGCTCAATTCTCATGACTTATGTCTTATAAAAGGAATTCGGTTCAAAACCTGGAGACCTCCATTGCCGAGGGATCGACACGCGTCGGCCCTCATCCTTTTTAGTCATACGCCTACGAGACGGCGCCCTTAAGGCACCGCCCGTCAAAGGCACTAACACACTGAAGCATCCTCAATGCGTCCGGTCGTTGTTCATGCCAAACCCTATACGCTTTCCGGAGTATAGGTTGAGGAGTCGTTTAGCCGGTCGGGCTGCACCTTCTGTGTAGAAATCCCAACCCGGCACTACCTGCGCGGTAGGTCGGGCGCGCAGGTGTCTGTATGCAGATTCGGCCCTCACTAAACAAAAAAAAAACCTGGAGAGTTCGTACATATCGCCCGATTGAGTAACGCCTCGTTTACGTCTCACGCTCGATCGCTTGCCTCGCTTACTTAACAGTCATGTAATTATAAAGTATTTATCTAGCACAATAGAATATATCTAATATTAATAAGTAACATAAAAAGTGTACCTAGAATTAGTTTCTACTGCTGTAATAAAACGCGGTGATAATAAAACAATATTCAATTCAGTCTGTCTAGATTCATTTACGTGGGGAATCCAGTTAGGCTAACCTTCATCGACACACGAGTCAAAGACAACCCCACAAGTGTATTTAAAATGTGTTTATGCGACAAATATTTGTGATGGTTTAAAACTAGAATTGTGGGCGCTGTGTTGTCTTACACAAATCATTTTGATTTCAGAAAGTCTCCAGTGAAATTCCTTAAAGCGTGCCTATGTTTTCGGTATCCGCGTGAGGTAACATTATGGGAACATATCGCCTATAAAAGCTTTTGGTAGACACACTTGTTTAATGTATTGAAGCCGATTTAACGGAGATCATGAGCGTTATATGTTAAACACAAAGTTTCACCTAATGAACATTTTGTTCAAATAAAGGCACTCACTTAGACGCCTTGTCTCGAAGTTTTTATTTTATTTAAATAATTACAGGTCAAACATTTAATTTTAAACTTTTATGCCTCTGGGTCGTATCAGAGGGTTGTTGGGCAACATATTGCCAATTCTATCGCAAAATCAAAGCCCTGCAATTATGGGACCGATCTTCAACTGTGAATGGTTTTCAAAACATGTGAATAAGTGAAACAAGAGGCACCTATAAACATTTTTCTCCTAATTGAAAAAAAATATTCTGATTTTATGAAAAAATCGCTATACCAGGAGAACTTAGTTGTGTGGGTGAAACAAAACCTATCAAAAGATAAATTTTTGTTAAATTAATTATACATAATATAAAAAATAAAAATATCTATATTTAACGAGTTTTAATAAAGTACTTAAATTAAAAAATCAAGTAGATGAATCCCTAATAAAAAAAATTATTAGAAGATCTTGGATCCTGAATTTCCCATTGACGATGACTTCGACCCAAGGATGACATTTTCCCTAGCCGATCTGATCAACTTGAGACCGATTAAAAAGTCACAAATAATCGAGTGGAGCTCAAAGAGTTCCGGTGGCGCCGGAAAAGAATTGCAAAGACATGAAGTTTTAACTAACGAGGAGATCGTGCAAGCCGCAATGTTCAAGTCATTGACGAGCTTGACGATGTGGGTATACTCGCGCTATTGCAGCGCGGGATGAAATCCGCCTACAACAACGACTTTCGAAACTACACTTACCATGGCTTGTGCGCCGTGTGAACATAAGTAAATTGCGTTAAAAAAACGAATCAGATCGAATACCTTGGGATCCCACCTTAGTATCGGGCCAAAGAATAAAGTGAACAGAGCGTAACGACAAATAAACACAAATACGAACTATTATCCCGGAAGACGCAACGCGGCGCGGCGCGGCTAGCATGGCGTCCCGCCACTATTTTCAGCTCAGGTTTGCGAACCGTGACAACCCTGGTAGAACCACGGGCAAGTCATGTTTGCCTATCCACTTAGGTATAACGGGTCTTTTTAGTGTAGTTTCACTTTCTATGTAAAATAAACATTTCTATAAATTTTTAATTAATTTAAATTATTACGTAAATTTAAATAATAACTTTATTAGGTATATGCGATAGTCTTTGAATGTGCCGACGGATAAAAGAGCCTTATTTTATTCGACACAAGTAAACGGAAACCTCTAATGTTTACGTTTTAAACAATTGCTTTATTACGAAGCCGTGTTCAAATCATAATTTAACATAAAAATTCTGTCATATATATACAGGTATTCTCCCCTTCTTGGGTTGGTGCAACGAAATTTCAAAAGAAAAAAAAAATGCTAGCGAAATCTTATATCGTCGCCTTAGAGTGAAAACCTCGTGAAGTACAATTTTGCGAAATCAGCTTTATTTTTTTATTTGATAACAAACCTCGTTTAGCATCGATCTATTTAGTCGTCATTTCATTTTATAACTCGTACTGCCATCTATCGGTTTAAATGTAAACCTCGGAAAAAACCGATAGTCTTCAGTTGTTAGTTCAAAACTCGTATGGACAGGATTGTTTGCGACTCGCTCCCGAAAATTAAATCTAAAAGTTGGTTTAAACGTCGTGTTTCAATATTATTTCTACAAAATTATCTTCGGTAAGTACCTAGTTAGAATTATTAACACTTTTAAAAAAAAAACATAGCCATTTACTACTCAAAATCGATGTCAAATTTTTTTTCATGATTTTAAATACACGAAAACCTCGTATAGTATTAAAATTACAACAAAACATAAATCTAACCTCGTAAAGCGGACTTACCGAGGTTTTCTGTACTTAATATTATTTTATTACATTACTTACCGTTGTGTTAACTTTATTAGAATTAATAAAAGGGTATTGATTAGACGTGTTGTAATCTTGGCGTTTTTTTTTTTTAATTACAGATTGTCGAAAAAAATGAGCAGGGCTAAGAAGTTAGTTGAATTAGCGCAAAAGAACTTTAGAGAAGACTTCGAACTAAATCTTAATGTTACAGAAACTGAAGTTTTACAGGACGTCGAATCACTATTAACGACTGAACGGTTTGAAACCCCCACTGAAATAGATTTACACGATAAAGAAAACTTCGATTCAAATTTAATTTTACCAGAAGATTTAAACATAATTATTTACCAACCTTCGACGAGCCTCGAAACTCAGATCTTTAATCAACCTCCATCGACAAAAAATGGACCAAATAATACTAAAGTGTCAGAAATTCCGCAATTACTTCCAGTATTAGACAGTAGTATAGGCTCAGATATTGATTCATCATCATCTGCTTCAAATGGAGATTTTTCAGCATCAGATGAGGACTCTGATTATCAGCCACAAGAGTTACCTGTAAATTCATCAGATTCTGACTTAACTCAAAATGCTGAAACACCTGATCCTTTATCAGCCTCTATTGATCCTGCGAAGAAAAAGCGAATGAAACGGGGAAGACCTAATAAATCAAACTGGACAGCTTTAGACAACAAAAATAAACGCATGAAAGGACAAAACTACCAAGGAAGAAAAAAGAACGAAACAGGAAAAATAGTGTTTAATGTACCAAGGCCTGAACGATGTGTTAAGCCTCGTTGTGATCACAAAGATTCTAAAATTTATCAATGTTCCCATATTACTGAAGAGATGAGGAATGACATGTTTGCTCAGTTTTGGCAATTATCGTGGGAAGGGAAAAAAATATCAATAAAGCAATTGGTTAAAAATAAACTTGTAGCACCCAGAAAAGCTAGCACTGTGAATTTTCGTCGCGATAACACCTTTGTTTATAATCTTAGTACATCTGAATTTAATTTTAAGGTTTGTAAAAAAATGTTTTTGAACACTTTAAACGTTGGAGAATGGTCTGTTCAGAACTGGACAAAAAATTCAATAATAACAAATTCGAAAGAAACCCCAAAAACAAAAAGAAATGAAAAAATTAAAGAAAAAGAAGAAACAAAGAGACAACACGTACAAGATTTTTTGAATAAATTACCTAAATTAGAATCTCATTACTGTAGGAAGACGACAAGTAAACTGTACTTGGAGCGCAATTGGCAAAGCAAAGGAGCTTTGTACCGAGAGTATCTCAACTATCTTACTACTATTAACAAGAGCGAAAATAAAGTCTCGGTTTTTGTATTCTGGTCCATTTTTGAAACACTAAACTTGTCTTTATTTGTACCTAAAAAGGACGAGTGTGACATTTGCTCTGCCTACAGAGTAAACAATTTAAGTGAACAGGCTTACGCGTTGCACATTTTGAGAAAAAATACAGCTAGAGAAGAAAAGACTAATGATAAAGAGAGTTCAGATTCATCGGTGGCTGTATTTACATTTGACCTCCAAGCAGTCCTGTTATCTCCCAGTTTGAAAGCTTCTGCACTTTATTACAAAACTAAATTGAAAGTACATAACTTTACAATATACGATCTGCAAACTGGCAATGGATATTGCTATATTTGGAATGAAACGGAGGGAGGGGTGAATGCTGACGAGTTCGCAAGCATATTATTTTACTTTTTAAATAATAATGTGGATAACAATGTCATAAAGAAAATTATATTTTTTAGCGATGGCTGCACGAATCAAAACAGAAACGCTATTTTAGCCAATGGACTACTCCTTAGTGCTGTTAAAAATAAATTAACAATAATTCATAAATACCTTGAAAAAGGTCACACTCAAATGGAATGTGACGTAATGCATTCCACGATCGAAAAACAGCTGAAAAATAGAGAGATTTATACACCAGCGCAATATGTTGATGTATGTCGTGCAGCTAGATTTACAAAACCCTACATTGTAAAATACATTGACCATTCTTTTTTTCTTAAATTTAGCACAATGCCATATTTAAATTCGATTAGACCGGGACATAAGGCTGGGGACCCACAAGTTTTCGACTTGCGTTGCATAGAATATAACCCAAATGGTCAAATAAAAGTAAAGAAAAACTTTACAGAAGATTTTCAAATTTTGCCACGAAGAATTAAAAAACCAGAACCATCTGATTCTGAAAAGCTGCCACAGTTATATTTAGAGAGAATTCCGGTACAAATATCCAAATACGTTCATTTACAGGAGTTGAAGTTGGTGATACCACAAGATTTTCATTCATTTTATGATGACTTGCCACATCCCTGTCCCAATAAAAATAAGAAACT
The DNA here is from genome assembly GCA_949709985.1 of Luffia ferchaultella. NCBI lineage: Eukaryota > Metazoa > Arthropoda > Insecta > Lepidoptera > Psychidae > Luffia > Luffia ferchaultella. The sequence continues at coordinate 2,931,555 of OX453269.1, forward strand.
TCCTTGTTCCTGCAAGAAAATATAGCTGAACTAACAAAATAAATAGGTAAGGTGGAGTTTTGTAATTTCAACTATCTGGTTATTGCAACTAACTTAAATAACTCTCTTTAATCACCGTTTCGAACATCGACAGGCGTGAATTGTTCTTCTTAGTAAGTAGAAGTTCGAAACGGTGATCATAAAGTTAAGTTAGTTGCAATAACCAGATAGTTGCAATTACAAGACTCCACCTTACATGAACTAATAAGTCAGTAATGGACGTTACCCACCTCTTTAGTACCTACCTACTTAGTTTGTGATTATGCAGGTATTTGTCATCACAATAACGTTTTGTACTTTTGTTGATTGATTTTTTTATAGCAATTTAGCTTTTTGTTTATGTATTCGAAATAATTGGACAAAATTTAGTTTTTATTTGTCGTGTATCAGTTTCTTAATTCTTATTTCTTATTATGTGTGAAAATAAAGTAATCTTATTTCATTTTTTCTTTTATTTTATCTACGAAAACCTCGTAATATTTTATACAAAATTTATTTAATTATTTTATGAAAAACTCGTAAGTCTGGTTTCTATATTTTCTAGTAATTATAACTACATGCTCATAATACTATGTAAAAGTCGAATTATATAATGATAACTATTCTTCAAGAAAAATAATAATGTTTCATATATTTTTTTTTGGCATTGCAGTTTTTTGTGCCTCCTGGAAACTTACATAATTACGACTTACGAGGTTTTCACTCTAAGGCGACGATATGAAGCTTACATAACCAAAAGACGAAAGCTAAGCGTCAACTCGGACAATGCCCAAAAAATGACCCAGTGACTGTTGTAAACGGACAGTAGGTATGATATACACAATCAGCGGGATGAAGTTTTTGTAATATTGTTGAACATAATTTAGAACATTTATTTATTCTAGTAAATTCTAAAGTAAAAAAGATGCTAGAGTGGCTTGAGACAGGCATAGAACCTTGGGCTCCAGATACACGTCACCACCACCCAAAAAGAGTTATAAATCCCCGCGAATAGCAAGTCGCCAAATTGGCGACTTACTATTTTGCCCGGAATAGCAAGAGCCCAAAAAGGGACAATGCGTCCGTCCGATATATCTGTCCTTTTTCTTCGTCGGTTGATAGTTGTAGTAGCCGTAAAGTGTGCTTAGTCCTTCAATCGTTAACCAGTCTTGCTAATAAAAATTTAAAAAAAAAAACCTTGTCTTTGACTGGAAATATGATTTGCAAAATCGGCCATTTCTTTGGTTACGACGGTTACGAACGGATCGTTAATAAATATTAAAAAACAATTAACAATAATTCGTGCGTTTGAGTAATTATGTCCAGGTAAGTAATCTATCATTTTTGATAATTATTTTATGAATTCTTCAAATATTTTCTGTAAAATGAATGTAATTCTTCAACAATGGCGTGGCATGGTTTTTATATTATTAAATTTTTTGGGGTAAATCCATTGTATTTATTCGAATCTTCAATTATTCTAAGTAATTATTAATAAAGTATTGTAGTAATCATTTTATTTCATCGAAATTCACCCATATTTAGTTTAAAATAGCGAAAATGTTATATACGCCGATATCTGTACTGCCCAAAATGGCCGTTTTACATGTTTTTGCAAATTCGTCCCAATATTAAGGATATTACCGTTTATTATTTACTAGTTTACTATATATAATAATTAATTAATTTTGTCGTTGTCCGTCTGTCAGAAAATTTATATTTATTTATCTTTACTTAAAAAGTTTCTGACAGACGGACAACGACAAAATTAATTGATTTTATTACAAATTTAAAGTTAATGTTGACTGACTTTAAAATATTTTTATAAATCTTTTGTTTTTAGACCATCAGGTGCAGAAAGGCGGCGCCCCACACGGTTGGTGCGGGAGCAGGCAGGCCCGGCTTGGGGGACAGTTGGGTAATTAAAATTTTATTGTTTTTTATGTACGTATACAGTATATATACATATACAAAGTTATATATACTTTTTTTTAGTGACGAGTATCGCAGCAGCGGCCTTAGGGTCCGCGACTCCTCGACGCAAACAGGGGCGCTCAAGGCTAATTTGGCGAGGCGCCTTTTCGCCGCGGCAGTGTAAGATATGTTTTGTATATTGTTGTGTTTGTATGTACATATGTTTTTAATTCTTTATTTATTACAGTGGCCTACCTCACGACATCCAGTCGCTGCCAACTGCCGAGCCAATTGAGCAGCCTCTAGCGCCGAGAAAGCGGCGGCGCTGGCCCACAGAAGCGGTCTTCACTCCTCTGGAGCCCCGAGTGGTTCCAGAGGTTGTAGAGGATCCGTTGTCTAATGCGCCGTCGCATTGGCAAGACGTCTCGTCATCCAAGTAAGTGTGAGAACTGATGGATGGACATATAATCTCTCTCGCATGTTCTAATTTGATATTTGTTTCAATGTTTAAACTTAAAAGGTACCATATTACGTTATGAGAGAGAAATAAAACATTATCATTATTATAATTCCAACAATTACTAATATGTTTCCTGATTTGCAGTTTGTTCACCAACGAGCCGCAAATTCAATTGCCGGGTCCTTCGGGCGTGCAGAGCACAGCTGCACCCAGAACATCCTCGCCCTTTGAAGCACCATCGCCCGCAGAGTAAGTTCTGTTTTAAAAATTATGTATTTATGCTTTGCTGGTATCAAATGACTGACTGACTGACTGACGAGTTGGCCGAGTGGTTAGAGACCATAGCTGCGGAGCCGAGGGTCGCGCGTTCGATTCTCGCCCGGGACAAATATTTGTGTGCATGAACATGTCTATTATATCACTAACTTATACTTAATTGTATATTGCAAATTCTGCGAGATCGGCGGCTCTAACGTGTCAAATCCAGCATACTCCGGCAGCACGTCTCAACGTCCTCGTCTTACGGATGCTGAAATCGAAGACCTGATTAACTTTGGTAAGTATTAATGTTTACTATTATGGCGACTTAGGTTTGGCCCTTTAGTAACTTTTATTATTAGTTACAAATTTTTGTTGTTTGTTTTTGAAGGGAGCGAAGACGAGGACGATGTGTTTGTCGGAGTGGACGAAGAAGAACATCGAATTGACACGGTGGAGTTGGCCGAGCTGCGTGTGGTGCACGCATCTAGGATTGCGAGGATGTCGTTGGGCCCGGAATTCGAATTTGCTGAAGATGAGGATGCCATCGACGACGCGTCCGCTCCCCGTCGTTCGGTGGCAACATATACAGGTGAGGATTATATTGGAGATACTGAAGAACCTCATGACATGATGCAGTTTGATTGGAAGCCATTTCCTAATGTCAACGAACTACCTCCCGAGGTTTCAAGGTTATACAAGCCTGAAGTACGGAGGGAAAATTTCACAGAGAATGTAGGTCCTACTTCCAGCTACCGTACTCCCTATGCTGCATTTGTTGCCATTTGGGACAAACGGATTATTGAGCATATAGTTGAACAGACGAACTTATATGCTCAACAACGGGCACATGCAAGAATGGTAGGGAAGGATAAGGACGAATTGAAACCGTGGAGCAAGATAGGTTGGTGGGTTGATACTAATGTTGAGGAGATGTACGCGTATTTTGCCATCATGCTCGCCATGAGCATGGTGGTGAAAGCGCGTCAAGTAGATTACTGGTCAAAGGATCAAGACATATTCAGTACTCCTGGATTCACTGCACCGATGACGTTTCAGAGATTCCAGGACTTGAATAGTTACATTTTGTTGACAATGAATTGTTACCTCCTACTGCTACACGTAGAGAAGCGAAATTATCCGACAACAGTGACATAGACTCGGAAATTGTGTTAGACGAAGACGCCTGTGCTCTTCCAGTTCGGAATGCAGCAACTGAGCCGACATGCGACATCGACATGACAGAACTAGAAATGCTAGTTTTACAGGCTGAGGACGCGATCAATGACAGACTTTTACACGACTTAGTGCCGGAAAGTCCCCATTTTGGCCGGCGCGTTCGCGACCGCCGAGCGCGGAAAGTCCCCATTTGGGCCGATGCGTCAACAACTTTTTTATGAGACTGTAAACGCATTCAAAGCTCTGAACGCATCCGAAATGTGTTTCATTGGGAAAAGGATAGCCAACACTACATTTATAAAAAAAAAAAAAAACAAGTTTGCCTTGTTTCTGATTTATAGTACCATTCGCCATTTTCTGTGAATATTACGAGTAAAGGTACAACTAATTTTCAATTTTTTAATTACTTCTTACATTAAATTCAAGTGTTTGTTGTATAATTATGACATCCCGGTAAGTGTTTTTTAATTTGTGATTATTATTTTAGGAATTCTTTGTATATTTTTTATAAAATTGATTTTGTTGTTAGATGAGGCAACCCGTAGCTATATTTTCGATTAATTTCTTTGGGGTTAATCCAGCATAATTACATGAATCTTTAATTATTTTAGGTAATTATTAATCAAATAATATAGATACAATGTTATTTAATCGAAATTCACTAATATCTTTTCTAAATTAGCGAAAACGTTAAAAAAGTCGTTAATTGTACTGATCAAAATAGCCGCTATCGTACATCGTATCGAATTCGTGGCATAGAATATATATATATATTTTTGTAGTGACATCTATATTGCGGGAGGCTTACGCCTACGCTGTTCTTCGGTCCAGACGGTTCCTCTCACGGCCAGCCTAATGCGACGCCCATTCGCCGCGACAATGTAATGCATAATACTCTATTTCACATATATTTTGTTTATATTTATGTCCACATGTTCTTAATTTTTTTTTTATTGCAGTGGCCTATCTGAAGTACTTTCGGACCTGCCGACGGCGGCGGCAATAGAGGAACCCCTGGTGCCGAGGAAGCGGCGGCGTTGGCATGGTGAAGCGGACTTCACTCCTCTGGAGCCCGAAGTGGTTCCAGAGGTTGTCGAAGCACCGTATTCCCAAGAGCCCTCGCAAACGCAGAGCGTCCCGTCTTCCGAGTAAGTACTAGAACTGATTGTCGGACATAAGGGTTCCGTTTCTCGTTTTGAGGTATGGGACCCTAACAACAATTGAATTGTTTTTTGGTTTACAGTTTTAGCCTGTTCCCTGGTATACCCAGCTTTCATCTTCCGGGCCCATCAGGCATGCAGTTGCCTGCCTCCCGTGCATCCTCACCCTATGGCAATGCACCATCACCAGCAGAGTAAGTTGTATTTAATATTCTGTATTTGTGTTCTGCTCGTATCGAATGATGAACGATCGAGTTCCTTATACTTACTTGTATATTCCAGGTATCACGAAGTGACCGGCTTCGGCACGTCTCGACCCGTCTCCGCCACTGCGTTTAGAGTCCTCCACGCTATCAGCGATGCTACTGTGGCCGAGCTGATTAACTACGGTAATTATTTATACCCAATATGTAGAGACACGGGTTTGGACGTCTTAGTAATTTTTATTATGATTTGCTAACTTATATTATTTGTTTTAGCTGATAGCGACGAGGAAGACGAGTTAGTGGTCGAAACGGACGATGCCGACATGTTCCGTGAGCTGGATCCTTCAGTACAGTTGATGGTGCAAACCTCGAGAGCAACGAGGATGTACCTGGGCCCGGAATTCGAAAGCCTCGCTGCTGAAGATTCGGAGGAGGCTCGAAGATAAATAGGAACATATACAGGTGAGGATTATATTGGAGAAACTGAACAGCCAGAGCACATGATGCAGTTTCATTGGAAGCCATTTCCCAACGTGCCGGCTGTGCCGAGTCCACGTTGTGGACTATTCGTCAACCACTTTTTTAAGGACTGTGCATGCATCCAAAGCTGTTGAATAAATTTAGAATGTGTTCCATCGGTAAGACGACAGGTAACACTACATTTAAAAAAAAAAAAAGTCAAGTTTGCCTTGTCTATATTTTATAATACCAATCGCCATTTGTGTGACTGCGTGACATATTTTCAGCTCATTGTAATTTAAAAAAATAATAGTTATATTATTTATTTAAAATATTTCTTTCGTAATTATGACGTCTCGGTAAGTGTTTTTTAATTTGTGATTATTATTTTAGGAATTCTTTGTATATTTTTTATAAAATGAATATTCTTGTTTGATGACGCAATCCGTGGCTATATTTTCGAGTAATTTTTTTGGGGTTAATCCGGCATAATTACATGAATCTTCAATTATTTTAGGTAATTATTAATCAAATAATATAGACACAATGTTATTTAATCGAAATTCACTAATATCTTTTCTAAATTAGCGAAAATGTTAAAAAAGTCGTTAATTGTACTGATCAAAATAGCCGCTATCGTACATCGTATCGAATACGTGGCCTATTGTAGATATTCCCGTTATTTTTTTAACCATTGTTTTTTGTTATATAAAATTTATTATTTTCTTTGTCATTTGTCTGTCTGTTTATAATAAATTTTGCTAGTTAACTTGACCGACTTCCCGGTGTCCGATTGAGCTGAAATTTGGAATAAATATGTAATAACTTCGATGACAGTATATTAAAATTACTAACATGATCCTGATGCTGCAGCCAGGGTTGTCTTCTCATGAGGATACTCCTCAACGGTTAGCAGCACGGACATGAAACTTTGTACTTACGTTGGAGTGACATAGTCAACCATGATTTCCATCATGACCCTGATGCTACAGCCAGGGTTGGCTTCTCATGAGGATACTCCTCAACGGTTAGCAGCACGGACATGAATCTTTGTACTTACGTTGGAGTGACATAGTCAACCATGATTTCCATCATGACTCTGATGCTGCAGCCAGGATTGTCTTCTCATGAGGATACTCCTCAACGGTTAGCAGCACAGACATGAAACTTTGTACATACCTTGAATTTGAATATGATACGGGTTTCCTTGTAATATGTTTGTGCTTTTTTGCTGTTAATAGTTTTTACTTTTTTTTTGTGTTACTAGAAGCGCTGCAAGTCTGTCAAGTGTTCGGGCCTTCGGTCCAGACGGTTCCTCTCACGGCCAGCCTAATGCGACGCCCATTCGCCGCGACAATGTAATGCATAATACTCTATTTCACATATATTTTGTTTATATTTATGTCCACATGTTCTTAATTTTTTTTTTATTGCAGTGGCCTATCTGAAGTACTTTCGGACCTGCCGACGGCGGCGGCAATAGAGGAACCCCTGGTGCCGAGGAAGCGGCGGCGTTGGCATGGTGAAGCGGACTTCACTCCTCTGGAGCCCGAAGTGGTTCCAGAGGTTGTCGAAGCACCGTATTCCCAAGAGCCCTCGCAAACGCAGAGCGTCCCGTCTTCCGAGTAAGTACTAGAACTGATTGTCGGACATAAGGGTTCCGTTTCTCGTTTTGAGGTATGGGACCCTAACAACAATTGAATTGTTTTTTGGTTTACAGTTTTAGCCTGTTCCCTGGTATACCCAGCTTTCATCTTCCGGGCCCATCAGGCATGCAGTTGCCTGCCTCCCGTGCATCCTCACCCTATGGCAATGCACCATCACCAGCAGAGTAAGTTGTATTTAATATTCTGTATTTGTGTTCTGCTCGTATCGAATGATGAACGATCGAGTTCCTTATACTTACTTGTATATTCCAGGTATCACGAAGTGACCGGCTTCGGCACGTCTCGACCCGTCTCCGCCACTGCGTTTAGAGTCCTCCACGCTATCAGCGATGCTACTGTGGCCGAGCTGATTAACTACGGTAATTATTTATACCCAATATGTAGAGACACGGGTTTGGACGTCTTAGTAATTTTTATTATGATTTGCTAACTTATATTATTTGTTTTAGCTGATAGCGACGAGGAAGACGAGTTAGTGGTCGAAACGGACGATGCCGACATGTTCCGTGAGCTGGATCCTTCAGTACAGTTGATGGTGCAAACCTCGAGAGCAACGAGGATGTACCTGGGCCCGGAATTCGAAAGCCTCGCTGCTGAAGATTCGGAGGAGGCTCGAAGATAAATAGGAACATATACAGGTGAGGATTATATTGGAGAAACTGAACAGCCAGAGCACATGATGCAGTTTCATTGGAAGCCATTTCCCAACGTAAGAGAACTACCTTGTAGTACGTAACGTCATCATTAGTATAAACATAGGTATAAGTTGCACATGTATGCATGTTAGCAAGTAACAACAGTATCAATAGTCTTAGACCAGCAAACACGTGTCTTATTTAATACAGGCTCCGCATGGCGACCCTGCCTTAAGTTAAATATAATTAATAATAAGATATTTTAAATTTAAATATAATGGAATACATGTGAAATACAATTAAATAAGAAGCATCAAAATGATAAATTTAGTGGATGTCGATTCAAAAATCGATACACATCAACAAAATGTGGAAAATTACTTCACAAATTTAAGCACAACTACACAAATAAATGAAGAATTAATTATTGTGCTAATTGCGATAATAGGAATTATCGTTTTGATTGTTATTTTTAAATGGCTTAAAAAGTGCCATCAAAATACAATTCACCGAGAGTTACGAGGTAACCACAATGAATTACGCCTGTAGTGTATGACATCACCTTAGTATAAGCATAGATATAAGTGTGCATGTATGCATGTTAGTACGTAAGAATCAGTGACAATACAACCTTTGAACAACTCACTCGTGTATCATTGAGCTAACCTTTCAGATGGCGACCCTAGCCAGTCTTTAACTTGTTACAGTGCAGTTCTAACGACCACTGAGTACAGACACGTACAGTCAGGGCTAGGGCCTTTGGGCCTAGCCACCGCGAAATTTGTAAATATGTAAATATATAACTTTAATAGTTAGTATAAATAATATAAAATAAAATGAAAAATAAAATAAAAATATAATAAAAATTTAAAAATACAAAAACAAAATTATGTTAAGAAGAATTAAATATAGTTATACATAAATAGTTTTAAAAATTAATATTATAGAATACATGTGAAATACAAAGTATCAAAATGATATATTTAGTGGATATCGATTCAGATATCGATACACAAATACAAAAAGTAGAAAATCACTTCACAAACTTGAGCACAACTACGCATTTGAATGAAAACTTATTGATTGTGCTAATTGCGATAATAGGAATTATCGTACTAATTGTTATTTTTAAATGGCTTAAAAAAATGCCATGAAACAACCATTCAACGTGAGTTACGGGGTAACCACCACGAATTGCGTCTACGAGTTCCAAATACGGAGGAAAATTAAAGAGACAATCAAGATATTGTTCCTGTTTTCCTGAGTTTCCTGTTACTGACCAGTTTTGCTGTCCAGAGATGTCAAAGGACTTCGACACACGTAAATCGTGAGTAGCTAGTGCAATGTGCAAGTGAAAGTCAGTATAGTGAAATAGTCATAATAGTGAAAAGTGAAAAGTGAAAATCAATCACGAAAAACTTTATAAATTGTCAAGGACATTTCACACGGTGAATGCCTAAATTGCCAATTTATTTAACTAACGTTTTAAATTTATAATAAATTTATTTCTTTTTCAATTATTGTATTTCCCATAAATTTTATTATTTCATAAGAATTATATTATTGTTACTGCCATATATACTGTCGCGGTTTGTCGTTCTCCACATAAAATTGTGCACTGTAATAAATCAGTCACGGCAATACCGTTTTCCACAATATTTAAAATTAAATAATGTGCATTATTTTCACATATGAGCGGCAACAATATTTTTAACTTTATTATTTGAAGGTAAAAATTTTACGAAAAATTTTCTTTTCTTATCTTTTGTAATTTTGGTTATAGTCTGATCTATTTCCGGAAAGCTTTGGAAATTCCACTATTTTTCGGTTGTAATTTCAAAGCTCTATCGTATCAAAGTCGTAATTCACGAACATAGTAAAAGCTTTACTATTATAAAAATTTATTTCCGTTAAATTTTAACACTTTTACAGATTACAGTCATGCAATGTTTGTTTATGTCTATGCATCTGACTAAATGGTCACACTAATAACTTCTATTTAGCAAATGCAAATTAAAATAGCATGTTACTAAATATTTTCCTTTTTCATATTATTACATTTTTGTCAGAAGTGATATCAGTATGACATTCTAATTTTATTAGAATTTCATTTCAATTTCTTTTCTCTTTTTCAACGAAAGTTGCATTCGAATTTTATTCGTTTTATTTAATAAGAATTTTCTTTAATAAAAAAATTTTTTTTTTCTTCTCTAATCTTTTACAATTTTCGATTAAATTTGAGTCGATAAAAATTTCGATTAAAAATCGATTAAAAGAATTGATAGGGAGTAATAAATAATTATTTTATACAATGATTGTATAAAAAATTTAAATCATTTCACTGGTCAAACTAGTGACGGGTCACTCCACATTTTATGCAGTTTGGCCCTTCTGGGAACTGTTACCGACCCTCAGACTTGATCTGAAAACGTGGAAAACCGGATTTTATATATTTATATCGACATTTCACAATATATATATTCCATGTAAATAGCCGCATAAACAAAAACAAATTTTAGTTTTAAGTTTAGTTAAGTATTTTCTTGTTAACTGTATTTCAATGTATTCTGTAATGTAATTATTGTATTTCCATTGTGTATTTGTATTTGTATTAATGTGTTTTTATGATATTCAATATTTATGGAACATTTTCTTGATATAGAAAACAAACTATGTTTGATACGCGAAGATTTAAGAAAATTAGGTTCGAGACGATCCGAGAGATCAGAATATGTAAACACAAAATATAACGAATCAATTTCATTATATAAAAAGTTCGAATCTTTATTCAAACAAGTTGACAAAGGCTCAACGAATGAAAGTTTTATCATCGCGTGTAATAACATAAAAACACATTTTGCTAAAATTCAATTGTATTGTAACATTGAACCTTTAAAAATGTCTGAATTTGAGAAATTCGATCTACGCACAGCGACAAATTTAATACCTGTATTAACAGACAATAATCAAGAATCTATTGAAAAATTAATCAATAGCATCGAACTGTATCAATCGTGCATTGATAAAAATCAAGAACAATTATTAATTCAATTTGTTTTAAAGACACGTTTAAACCGCATATCTCGTTTAAAACTATCAGAAAAATACGAGAATATCAAGTCATTAATTTCCGATATTAAGAAATTTCTATTAGTAAAAAAATCTGCAAATACATTATTAACTCAATTAAATTCTCAAAAGCAGAATAGTAGTTCGATATCAAAATACGGTGATCGATTGGAAGAACTTTTTACGGATTTAACGATTTCACAAGCAAATGAAAACGCCGAAGCGTATAGATTATTACGGCCGATTAATGAAAGTTTAGCAATAAAAAATTTCGCATTCGGATTGAACAACAAGGATTTGTGCTCAATCCTTTTAGCTAAAGATTTTTCAACGCTTAAAGAAGCTGTTGAATTTGCAAATGACTTTAACGCTTTTAGTAAATCTTCCCAAAATGGACACGATGCGATATCAAAATATCGCAGTACATCATATAGAGGTCAACACAGTCGTGGGCGGCCACACGCTGGGAGAGGCGCGCCACGCAACAATTATGACTCACGACGCGCCGGTCACTCGACAACGACCCACAGTACGAGCGTTCGAGGTAAGCACTCACACAATCACACACATAATAGCTTTCGTGGAAGGTTCAACACAAGACGTACTTATCAAAATAACCAGTACCAAAGACGACCGTACCAAACACATTTTAGACGTAGAAATAATTTGAAAGCAATAGATTATCCACAAGAAAATAATGAACATCAGCAGCCCTTTCTTGACGAGGGAAATGTCTGAAAAAAATAATTTTCAACACAAAATTTTAAGTTTTTCAAGTAATACTTTTTATATCTATTTTAATATTAGCGGAAAACGATTTAAATTCCTGATCGATACCGGTGCATCTTTGTCGGTTGTTAAAACCGAAGAATTACCCAAAAATACAAAGATTGATACATCAAAATCAATTTCAGTAAAAGGAGTTGGTGGATATGTTCGCACCAAAGGATTAGTTAGTTTACAATTAAAATCAGATCAGTTAACTTTTTACCATGAATTTCAAGCTATTTCTAATCTTAATACAAGCTCTAGTGGAATTTTGGGCATGGATTTTTTATGTAATTTCAAAACTAATATAGATTTATATCATAGATTTTTAACTTTAACAACTTATGAAGGTAAAACACATCACATAAAACTATACAGAAAACATGAGTCAGAACACACAAATGCATTCATTCTTCCTAAACGAACGGAAAGCATTCATTTCGTTAATATAAACAATCCACATTTTAAGAACGGCGATGAGATCATCGTCAAGCCACTTCAGATTTCTGAGTATTTATTCATCGCAAACACAATTGCTACTGTACGCAACGGAAAAGTACCAGTGTTATGTTTAAACACAAGCGATAAGAATTTTTTGCTTCAGAATTACAGACCTACATTGTTTAAGTTATCCGATTACAATACTGTACGACTTAGTAAGAACGAACACGATTCCTCAAGAACAACAAAGTTGTTGAAAGAATTAAATTTATCTCATTTAAATAATGAAGAAAAGGATTCTATTGAAACAATTTGTAAAAAATATTCCAATTTATTTTTTTTAGAAGGCGATAAATTAAACATTTCTAACATTCCTGAGCAGTCAATTTCTATAAAAAAAGGGGTAAAGCCTATTTATTCAAAACAATATAGAATACCCTATGAAATGAAAAATGAAGTAAACAAACAAGTTGATAAGCTATTAAAAGATGATATTATAGAATGTTCTTCTTCATCTTGGAACAGTCCAATCTTATTAGTACCTAAAAAGTCAGATAACAACAATAACAAAAAATGGCGATTAGTTATTGATTTTAGAAAATTAAATCAAAACATCGAAGATGACAAGTTTCCCTTACCTAATATGACAGATATTTTAGACTCACTGTCAGGATCAGTTTATTTTACGCATTTAGATTTGTACCAAGGGTTTTACCAAATTTCCTTAGAAAAGGAAAGTAGAAAATATACTTCTTTTACAACAACAACGGGTCAATATCAGCTTAAGCGTTTACCGATGGGTTTAAAAGTTAGTCCTAATGCATTTTCTAGAGCCATGTCAGTAGCTTTATCAGGTTTAAATTACGAAAAATGTCTAGTATATTGTGACGACATTATAGTTTTTGGAAGAAATTTAAAAACTCACAATAAAAATTTAATTGATGTTTTCGAACGTTTCAATAAATTCAATTTAAAATTAAATCCGTCAAAATGTGAATTTTTGAAAAAACAAGTTTTATATTTAGGTCATGTAGTCTCAGACAAAGGAATTTCCCCAGATCCAGAAAAAACTAATACTTTAAAAAATTATCCAGTTCCAACAAATGCTGACGAGGTTAGACGGTTCGTAGCATTTTGTAATTATTATAGAAAATTCATAAAAAATTTTGCGGAAATGACAATTCCTTTAAATACACTTTGTAGAAAAAATCAAACTTTTATTTGGTCACAAGATTGTGAAAATTCATTTAAATTATTAATAAAAAAATTAACAAGTCCCCCAGTTTTAGCATATCCCGATTTTACGAAAGAAAATGAATTTATTTTGCAAACAGACGCTTCAGGTATAGCCATAGGCTCAGTCTTAAGTAACAAAAATAATCACCCGATCGCATACACAAGCCGACCCTTAAATAAAGCCGAGTTACGTTATTCTACGATAGAAAAGGAATTATTAAGCATAGTATGGAGTGTAAAGCACTTTAGACCATACTTATATGGAAAAACGTTTACGATCAGAACAGATCATAAACCATTAATTTACTTATTCGGTATGAAAGATCCTTCAAGTAGATTAATTAAATTTCGACTTGCATTAGAGGAATATGACTTTAAAGTAGAATACGTCAAAGGGACATTAAATTCAGTAGCAGACGCGTTAAGCAGAATAGTAACGACGTCAGAGGAATTGAAAGGTATGAGTGAAAGTAAGGTTTCGGTAGTGACTAGAAGCATGAGAAGAAAGATGGAAGAGGAAGAGCGTCAGAGGAAAGAAAGTGTTAGGAAGGAGAAAGAGGAAGTAGAGAAGGAAAAAGTAAGAGGAAATGAGAGTGAGAAGGAGAAGTTTGTAGAAAGTAAGGAAAGCAGTTTGCGGGATAACGATACGAACGATCGGCCTGATCAACCGAAAGTTGTAGAATTATTGCGCAAACCGATTGATAGCATGGATTTTGTTTTGGTTGAGAGAAATATAATAAACAAATTAAGAACGGAAGGAAAAATACAGTACGAAAATGATTATTTAGCGTATGTCCCAGACGATAAAACTATTTACCTAAATCTTGATTTTTCACTACGAATGTCGCGAGCCGAATTCGTACAAAAATTAAGAAAATTTTGTCAGAAAATTAAAATCGACAAGTTATGTTTTATAAAAAATAAAGAAAATAAATTTAATGTAAAATTTATAGAAGAAATTAGTAAAGAAATTAATAAAGATAAAAAATGGGTGTTTCCCACGTTAATAATTTTAAATGGAGTCATAAGAATAACAAATGATGAAGATAAAAAATTAATATTAAATGACTACCATATTTTGCCCACTAGCGGTCATTGTGGCATAAAAAGAATGATAAATAATATACAACGCGTTTATTATTGGCGAGGTATGAATTTAGACGTTTACAATTACGTAAAACGTTGTGAATTATGTCAAAAGTTAAAGCACTCTAAGCCAGTAAAAGAACCAATGAAAATCACGACAACGGCAACGAAAGCTTTCGAAACAATATATTTAGATTTAGTTGGGCCCTTAGATAAGGATAATTTAGGAAATTGCTATATTTTAACAATACAATGTGAACTAAGTAAATATTTAGAAGCTTTTCCTTTAACTAGTAAGCATACTTCTATAGTAGCTAAAAGTTTAGTTAATAATTTTATCTTAAAATATGGTATTCCAAACAAAATTGTAACTGACCGAGGTACTGAGTTTATTTCCTCAACTATGACCGAGTTATGTCACTTGTTAAAAATAGAAAAACTTATGAGTACAAGCTTTCATCACGAGACTTTAGGAGCACTCGAAAACACACACAAAACCCTACGTAATTTTCTACGCATTTACACAACATCATCAACAGAAAATTGGTCAGATTGGCTACCATATTACACATTTTCATTTAATAACACAGTTCATACAGAAACAAAATACACCCCACACGAGTTAGTTTTTGGAAAATTGTGTAACATCCCTACTACATTTTGCAACAACCAGATAGACCCACTTTACAATCCCGATAATTACGCTTTAGAATTTAAATACCGATTGCAAACAGCACAAATGGAAGCCAGAAAAAATTTATTAGCAAGTAAAGAGATCCGTAAAAATAAATACGACATACATAGTAATCCCATAACATACAAAGAGAATGACCTTGTTTTAATACGTTCAGAATCTAATCTAAAAAGTGATGCAATATTTCACGGACCCTACTTCGTAGTGAGAGATGAATCACCAAATGTGATTATTTTTAGGAATAACAAAGAAGAAACAATTCATAAAAATCGTACAAAATTATTTCATGTATAATTTTAATAAGGATTAATTAAAATAAAACAACATGTATACTCGATTCTTTTATTTCTTAAAAATGTACTTAAATAATTTCTTAATTTTAAGTTAAAATCTACGCAATGCATTGTCGTAGTTTCCATATTCTCATATTATTCTATATTATAAAATAATTTTAAACTATTGTCAAAAAAAAAAAAAAAAAACTTTTGTATTGTCATACTACAATAAAATTTTGTATTATCATAATTTCTTATTGACGAACATTTTATATTGTGAAAAGTTAACTTGAAAAATTTTAAAATACTATCATTAAATCTATAACATTGTCATAAATTTTTATTTTACTATTTCAATATTACTGCCCTACAATATTGTTATGTCATTATATTACCATTATAAAAATTTTACATCTGTAATGAAAATTTTTTTCAAAATTACCCCGGTGGTGTAGTGTATGACATCACCTTAGTATAAGCATAGATATAAGTGTGCATGTATGCATGTTAGTACGTAAGAATCAGTGACAATACAACCTTTGAACAACTCACTCGTGTATCATTGAGCTAACCTTTCAGACGCCTACGTATCCCAGATACTGAGGAAAATTAAAGAAGCGATCAACAGATGTTGTTCCTGCGTTCCTGTTTTCCTGAGGTTCCAGTATGCTGACCCAGTTCTTTGCTGTCCAGAGGATGTCAAAGGACTTCAACGCACGTAATCGTGAGTAGTAAAAATGCAGTGAATGCAAGTGAAAAGTCAATATAATGAAAGGTCATTATAGTGAAAAGTGAAACACGGAAAAACTTTATAAATTGTCATAGACATTTCACGAGTTGAATGCCTAATTTATCAATTTATTTTACAACGTTTTAAAAAATAATATTTTTTTAAATTGTAAGATTTTATTTGGCAAATGCAATTTATAATAGCATATTGCCAAGTATTATACACATTGCCTATTGTATTGTCGGTTGTGGTATTATCCATAACAATTTCTAATTATTATTAGAATTTGCTTTCATTTTTTTTCTTTTCTTTCTTTTCTCAACAAATTATTGAAATTTGAAAATTCTATTTTCCCCATTGATTTGTCGGTTGTGGTATAATCCATAACAATTTCTAATTATTATTAGAATTTGATTTCATTTTTTTCTTTTCTCAACAAATTATTGAAATTTGAAAATTCTATTTTCGTTTAAATTTAAAAAAATTTTAAAATATCATTTTAAATGATTTTGAAATTATTTTAGAACGAAATTATTAAAATTATTAAATATTTTATACATTATATTGTATGAAAACTAATCATTGTCGCTAGTTATCAACTAGTGACGGGTCAATCCACTTTTATGCAGTTTTGCCATTAAGGGAACTGTTACCGACCCTCAGAATCATTTCTGAAAACGTGGAAAACCGGACTTATATATTTATATTGTCACTTCACCACATATATATTCCCATGTAAATAGCCGTATAAAAATTTTAGTTTTAAGTTAGTTTAGTAATTTCTTTAAAGCTGTATTTCAATGTATTCTATGTCAAAACAAAAAATAATGTATTTCTATTGTGTAATATGTACTGTGTGTAATTTGAATCAATGTGTTTTTATGATATTCAATGGAACATTTTCTAGTTATAGAAAATAAATTGTGTTTGATACGCGAAGACTTAAGAAAATTAGGTTCAAAATGGTCTGAACGACTGGAGTATGTAAACTCAAAATATAACGAATCAATTTCATTATATAAAAATTTTGAATCTTTATTCAAACAAGTTGACAAAAGTTCAACGAACGAAGGTTTTATCACCGCGTGTAATATAACATAAAAACACATTTTGCAAAAATTTAATTGTATTGTAACGTCCAACCCTTAACAATGTCTGAATTCGAGAAATTTGATTTGCGTACCGCAACAAACCTCATACCTGTATTAACAGATAATAACCAAGATTCTATTGAGAAATTAATTAATAGCATTGAATTATATCAATCGTGCATTGATAAAAAGCAAGAACAATTGTTGAATCAATTCGTTTTAAAAACGCGTTTAAGTCGCTTTTCTCGTTTAAAACTTTCAGAAAAGTATGAAAATGTCGACTCATTAATTTCTGATATTAAGAAATATCTATTAGTGAAAAAATCTGCGAATACTTTATTGAACCAATTGAATTCTCAAAAACAGAATAGTAGTTCCATCTCAAAGTACGGGGATAGGTTAGAAGAACTTTTCACAGACTTAACCCAGCGGCTGTGATTCGTCCACAGCTTGGACGTTGCGTTTCAGTAGGCCGGCTGTACGGAGTCCACATTGTGGACTTTTCGTCAACCACTTTTTTAAGGACTGTGCATGCATCCAAAGCTGTTGAATAAATTTAGAATGTGTTCCATCGGTAAGACGACAGGTAACACTACATTAAAAAAAAAAAAAAGTCAATTTTGCCTTGTCTATATTTTATAATACCAATCGCCATTTGTGTATTGACAGGAAATATTTCTCGTGCAATATTATTATAAAATAAAATAGTAATATTATTTAATTCAAATATTTCATTCGTAATTATGACGTCTCGGTAAGTGTTTTTTAATTTGTGATTATTATTTTAGGAATTCTTTGTATATTTTTTATAAAATGAATATTCTTGTTTGATGACGCAATCCGTGGCTATATTTTCGATTAATTTTTTTGGGGTTAATCCGGCATAATTACATGAATCTTCAATTATTTTAGGTAATTATTAATCAAATAATATAGACACAATGTTATTTAATCGAAATTCACTAATATCTTTTCTAAATTAGCGAAAATGTTAAAAAGTCGTTAATTGTACTGATCAAAATAGCCGCTATCGTACATCGTATCGATTTCGGGGCATAGAATGGACATTACCATTTTTTTTTCCATTGTTTTTTGAATATATAAAATTTATTATTTTCTTTGTCATTTGTCTGTCTGTTTATAATAAATTTTGCTAGTTAATTTGACCGACTTCCCGGTGTCCGATTGGAGCTGAAATTTGGAATAAATATGTAATAACTTCGATGACAGTATATTAAAATTACTAACATGATCCTGATGCTGCAGCCAGGATTGGCTTCTCATGAGGATACTCCTCAACGGTTAGCAGCACGGACATGAATCTTTGTACTTACGTTGGAAGTGACATAGTCAACCATGATTTCCATCATGACTCTGATGCTACAGCCAGGGTTGGCTTCTCATGAGGATACTCCTCGACGGTTAGCAGCACGGACATGAAACTTTGTACTAACGTTGGAAGTGACATAGTCAACCATGATTTCCATCATGACTCTGATGCTACAGCCAGGGTTGGCTTCTCATGAGGATACTCCTCAACGGTTAGCAGCACGGACATGAATCTTTGTACTTACGTTGGAAGTGACATAGTCAACCATGATTTCCATCATGACTCTGATGCTACAGCCAGGGTTGGCTTCTCATGAGGATACTCCTCAACGGTTAGCAGCACGGACATGAACCTTTGTACTTACGTTGGAGTGACATAGTCAACCATGATTTCCATCATGACTGATGCTACAGCCAGGGTTGGCTTCTCATGAGGATACTCCTCAACGGTTAGCAGCACGGACATGAAACTTTGTACATACCTTGAATTTGAATATGATACGAGTTTCCTTGTAATATGTTTGTGCTTTTTTGCTGTTGCTGTTAATAGTTTTTACTTTTTTTTTTTGTGTTACTAGAAGCGCTGCAAGTCTGCCGAGTGTTCGGGCACGGATACACCGGGAACCCCATAATACGGCTTTGGGGACATTAGGGTAATCAATATTTTTTGTGTTTTATGTAAATATACATATTATTGTTTTGTCATATATATATATTTTTGTAGTGACGTCTATATTGCGGGAGGCTTACGCCTACGCAGTTCTTTGGTCCAGACGGTTCCTTTCACGGCTAGCCTATTGCGACGCCCATTCGCCGCGACAGTGTAATACATAATACTCTATTTCACATATATTTTATGTTTATATTTATGTCCACATGTTCTTAATTTTATTTTTTTATTGCAGTGGCCTATCTGAAGTACTTTCGGACCTGCCGACGGCGGCGGCAATAGAGGAACCCCTGGTGCCGAGGAAGCGGCGGCGTTGGCATGGTGAAGCGGACTTCACTCCTCTGGAGCCCGAAGTGGTTCCAGAGGTTGTCGAAGCACCGTATTCCCAAGAGCCCTCGCAAACGCAGAGCGTCCCGTCTTCCGAGTAAGTACCAGAACTGATTGTCGGACATAAGGGTTCCGTTTCTCGTTTTGAGATATGGGACCCTAACAACAATTGAATTGTTTTTTGATTTTAGCTTGTTCCCTGGTGTATCCAGTTTACATGTTCCGGGCCCATCAGGCATGCAGTTGCCTGCCTCCCGTACATCCTCACCCTATGGCAATGCACCATCACCAGCAGAGTAAGTTGTATTTCGAAATTTATATCGAATAATGAACGATCGAGTTCCTTATACTTACTTGTATATTCCAGGTACCACGAAGTGACCGGCTCCGGGACGTCTCGTCCCGTTTCCGCCACTACGTTTAGAGCCCTCCACGCTATCAGCGATGCTACAGTAGCTGAGCTGATTAACTACGGTAATTATTTATACCCAATATGTAGAGACACGGGTTTGGACGTCCTAGTAATTTTTATTATGATTTGCTAACTTATATTATTTGTTTTAGCTGATAGCGACGAGGAAGACGAGTTAGTGGTCGGGGCGGACGATGACGACATGTTCCGTGAGCTGGATCCTTCAGTACAGTTGATGGTGCAAACCTCGAGGGCAACGAGGATGTACCTGGGCCCGGAATTCGAAAGCCTCGCTGCTGAAGATTCGGAGGAGGCTCGAAGATAAATAGGAACATATACAGGTGAGGATTATATTGGAGAAACTGAACAGCCAGAGCACATGATGCAGTTTCATTGGAAGCCATTTCCCAACGTAAGAGAACTACCTTGTAGTACGTAACGTCATCATTAGTATAAACATAGGTATAAGTTGCACATGTATGCATGTTAGCAAGTAACAACAGTATCAATAGTCTTAGACCTGCAAACACGTGTCTTATTTAATACAGGCTCCGCATGGCGACCCTGCCTTAAGTTAAATATAATTAATAATAAGATATTTTAAATTTAAATATAATGGAATACATGTGAAATACAATTAAATAAGAAGCATCAAAATGATAAATTTAGTGGATGTCGATTCAAAAATCGATACACATCAACAAAATGTGGAAAATTACTTCACAAATTTAAGCACAACTACACAAATAAATGAAGAATTAATTATTGTGCTAATTGCGATAATAGGAATTATCGTTTTGATTGTTATTTTTAAATGGTTTAAAAAGTGCCATCAAAATACAATTCACCGAGAGTTACGAGGTAACCACAATGAATTACGCCTACGTATCCCAGATACTGAGGAAAATTAAAGAAGCGATCAACAGATGTTGTTCCTGTGTTCCTGTTTTCCTGAGGTTCCAGTATGCTGACCCAGTGTTTTGCTGTCCAGAGGATGTCAAAGGACTTCAACGCACGTAATCGTGAGTAGTAAAAATGCAGTGAATGCAAGTGAAAAGTCAATATAATGAAAGGTCATTATAGTGAAAAGTGAAACACGGAAAAACTTTATAAATTGTCATAGACATTTCACGAGTTGAATGCCTAATTGGATAGAGTTATGCATAAAGCAGCCACATGGCATTTTTCTTGATAATGAGTTTAAAACACAGACATCTTAATTCGACAGTACAGTTTTTTTTGCAAAGACAGCCATGTCGATATCTTAATAAAAGACGGAAATATGGAACGTAAAATGTAGCCATTACTTATTTTTTTTATGGCAAAAAGCAGACATCTATATGTAAAAAATAACCAATTACTACATAATTTCAACAACCTGTAAGGCAAAAAGCAGCCAACCTATATGACTGAATTATACACATCACAAAATGGAAAAACTTATCAGCGCTCGAGTTACATTAAAGACAGCCATGTAAATTGACTGTTTTCTACAAAAAGATTTTTCTGTCTTTGGCTGGTTTTTACAAATTGTTTTAATAGCTTTCCTTTGTCAAATTATTATTCTCCAAGTGTTTTAAATATTTTTACTACTCCTATTGTTAATAGAAACTAGACAGGATAGAAACCTGTTGCTTATAATGAAAGCAAACAATACAAAAAAAGAGATGATAAACACACAATGCCGCGCGGAGCCCAGGTTCTTTTCTTCTTTCAGCACGTGCGTACCTACTGTGTACTGGCGGCGCGTGGCACGCGTGGACCGGACGTCCGCACTAAGCCCGGTGTCAATATGGGCCGCGCGGGGGAGCCCGTGCGGGCCAGGTTCGTTAAGGGGGGGGCGTACCGGGCCAGTCACAATCAGTCATTATACTTTGTTTTGGCAAACGGACGTATTGCACGTTTTAATTCCGTACATCACGTTGTGTTATATATATTATTGAACTATTCAATTCAGTAGACGATTATTGAAAGAGTGTAGTGAAAAAATATTTTGTATTTTGTATCTACTTTGTGCAAAATGGATCGTCGAGCAAAACTTATGGTGGATATGATACGGAATCAAGGAAATAAAGATTCCCTACCAGATAATGAAGACATTGTACACAACCGAAGAATGTGTAGGCTAAATGAAAACCCTGATCCAACTTTCTTATGGGAAGATTCAAGATCTGGTCGCAAGTTTGGCGAAAACTATAATCATAATTATTCTTATATCACTGAAGTTCTTGATTCATCATCAAAAGTAAGTTAATATCTATGTATTCACAAAAAATATTTACTATCGTTGCTTGCCTCATCATAAGTTCATTAGAAGAATAAACTACTTAGGAACTTACTTATCTAGCTGTATTTAAAAAATAAATAAAGAAATAATTAGTAAAAATAGACTGATGTACGTTGAATGTTGATTTAGGTACCTACATAATATAAACTTAAGACCTACCCTACTAACCTACCTCTAAGAATGAGATCGATCCTCATATATAAGTACTTGTGTTTCAGTCTCAGTGTTTACCATTATCAACTGATGCATGACGAATTAAAAAAAAAAAAAAATCTTAATGAAAACAATATGTTTTCGAAACAGAAAAGAGTCTAACAGTTTTTGACGTAAAGTTTTGTAACGTCTTTGAAACAGTTAATATGTCATTAAGTGATTATTTTTATTGCAATATATGTAGTCTAAATAGGTAATAATTACTTTATTTTTAATAACTTTTATTGTGATTTCGTTTTAGGTACCTCCTATCAAACGGTTGGATCCTGATGACTTATGTGACGATAAAGTGCCTTCTACATCAAAGTCGAATCCTCAAAGTAAGCTAATTTCTCATAGCTCAAGATTCCTATCTTATGATTTATACTTTATAAATCAAGTTTCAAAGGTATACATTTCATTTTCAGTAATGCATTCAAAAACTCAAAAAGAGAGCAGCGGCTTAAGAATGATTATTAATCATTATAACTCAGAGTCAAGCAAAAGCTCTTTTTGTAGTAATGAACAAGATTTAATTACACTGAATGACCTGAGTATACCTTCGACACCGCCAATTCTTGTCCAAGAGCGAAGTGATTTGTCATGTTTTTCGCTGACAGAAGCCGAAGTTGGACAACAATCTTTTGAGAGATATATAAATTTGACTCAAAACCGTCGAACGCCAAATAATATACCTGAAGATAGTTCAGGCAACGGAAAAGAAAGTAGCTTTGAAGGGGACTTTTCACCTACAGACGGTTCCGATTACGTCCCATCCGAAAGAGATTCTAACGCTACTTATTGTACTGAAGACGAACGGGAGTTTGCAGAGTCACACGTTCAAGAGCAACTTGAACAACAACTTTTTTTAGAAAATACGGTGACAGGAACTTCATACGACGAACGGCTATCACCGTCTTTATTAGAACATCCAATCAGAGAATTCGAAGTATTAAATGAAGAGACTGGAAAGCTATCGATTCCTACGGGAAGACCATCTCGTGGTAGAAAAAGGAAATGTCCTCAAAGTCGATCAGAGCGAAAAAAAGCACGTAACAGTAATAAAAAATTTTTTGATTATAAACGCAGATGTCGGTCACCAAAGAAATTTATAGATTTTATCTGCAAATGCAAAAAATCGTGCAACGAAATTGTTCCCTTGGAAATTCGGAAGGATTTCTTCGATAAATTTTGGAGTCTGGGTGTTTATAATGCACAGACAACTTTTCTAGGTGCCTTTGTTAAGGAGGAAAAAAATGCAAACAATGCGAAGAGAAAAGTATTTTCTAGAAAATATAAAATTGAATCTTATGATGTATGCCGAGACATGTTTTGTAAGACTCTTAATATTTGCTCTGCTAGAATATCTACAGCAATGGAAAAACTACATTCACGCAGGCCATTGCTAGACCAAAGAGGAATAAAATGTGGGGGAGAAAATAGACTTCCTGATGTCCGTAAACAAGAAATTGTAACATTTATGAACTCTATTCCATTATATACTTCGCATTATAGCCGAGAAACCACTTCGGCTAAATTCTTTAAGCCTGGCGTGACATTGTCTATGGTTTATGACGAATACAAAGCCAAATTCAACGAAAATGCTGTGAGTTACAGCTTTTTCAAAAAAATTTTTTACTCTAACTATAACATTAAAGTAAAAATTCTTAGCAAAGACACGTGTAATGTGTGTGATAAATTCCATATCGAACTGAAAAATGCAGAAAGGGCGGGTCAAACTATTGACACTATAAAAGAAAAACATTATGTTCATTTACATCAGGCCAAAAGAGCAAGATGTCAAATGAAAAGTGACATGAATTTGGCTAAAACCCAAGAAGATACAGAGTGTCTTACGTTTGATATGCAAAAGACTTTACCTTTACCCCGGATTCAGACAAATGTAATTTTTTACAAAAGACAAATCTGGCTTTACAACTTGGGTGTTCATAGTTCAAAAAAAGATCAAAGTTATTGTTATTCTTGGATCGAAGGACAGGCTGGACGTGGCGCGCAAGAAGTGGGATCTTCCCTGCGACAATACATACATAACAATATACCAGAAAATACCAAGCATTTAATTCTTTGGGCAGACTCTTGCGGGGGCCAAAATAGAAATATCAAAATAGTTCTTATGATGAAAGCTCTGCTACAAGAAAATAAAAAACCAAATTTGGAATCTATTACATTTAAATATTTAATACCCGGCCACACCTACTTACCCAACGACAAAGATTTTGGCGATATTGAGAGAGCTTTAAAATTCAATCAAAGGATTTACACCCCTGAAGATTATATTCACATTATGCATATGTGTAAAAAAAAGAACCCATTAAAAACTTATTTAATGGCTAGTGAGGATTTTCTGTCTACTGCGCCTCTAGAAAAATTTATTGTTAATAGGAAAACTACACTGAGCAATAAAAAAGTAAATTGGCTTAACACGAGAGAAATAAAAATAACAAAATATGAAAAATACCATATTTATATGAAATCTGACTTTGACGAACAAAACTATGAATGTTTAGACATAAAACGTAAAGTATCTCAAAGACGCCACGTCTCTGGCTATCCACAAAACGAAGATGTTTTTCAGAGCCAATTGCCTAAATTGTGGCCAAACGGAAAACCTATCGCCGAGCCTAAGCTACGCGATATTATTTCGATAAAGCATTTGATACCGGAAGATGCCCTAGATTTTTACAATAACCTAACAGTTTCTTCGGAAGAGTTAGATGACGTTGATGGTCTTAACACTATTTTAGATTTTGAATTGGAATGGGAATAGCAAGTTCTTTTTATATTAAAATAAATTACATAGTAGAACCTTCCTTTTTTTACTTTTGTGTTATTTTTACGTAAGGTAAATATCACTATGTGTTTTTATTGCTATGTAATTAGGTTAATTCAATGTTATTTTTATTTACTTTAGAGCTAATTTTTCTAAAAACTTAAAATATCGATAAATAAAAATATCGCAAATTTCTGCTGATAATTTCATTTTTATTTACGTTATTTTATTTATTTGTCCCTATATATTTATTTTGTTTATTGAATTATAAATCTTCATGTAGAAATCGATCAATTATTATGAAAATTTTATTTAAAGAAAAAAAATCCTATCTAGTCTTGTCTGTTTGTTGAAATACTGTTCACCTATTTAAATAACGCAGAAAGCAGCCAAATCTTGTGGCTGCTTCATACCATATTGTATTTCAATAAAAAATCTATTGTGTAAAAAACAGCCATACCTGAAAAAAATATTATTAGATGGTAATAGCACCATTGGGAACATTGTATGGTATACAAAATATCTACAAATATTAGTAATACATAATACAATATTCAAAAATATCAAATAATAAAACTATATTAAAAAAAAAACGAAATCCAATGGTCCACACAAAAATGCTCATAACTCAGTTTGTATCTCTCATCAATTGGCTGCTTTCTGCATAACACGATCCAATTTATCAATTTATTTTACAACGTTTTAAAAAATAATATTTTTTAAAATTGTAAGATTCTATTTGGCAAATGCAATTTATAATAGCATATTGCCAAGTATTATACACATTGCCTATTGTATTGTCGGTTGTGGTATTATCCATAACAATTTCTAATTATTATTAGAATTTGCTTTCATTTTTTTTCTTTTCTTTCTTTTCTCAACAAATTATTGAAATTTGAAAATTCTATTTTCCCCATTGATTTGTCGGTTGTGGTATAATCCATAACAATTTCTAATTATTATTAGAATTTGATTTCATTTTTTTCTTTTCTCAACAAATTATTGAAATTTGAAAATTCTATTTTCGTTTAAATTTAAAAAATTTTTAAAATATCATTTTAAATGATTTTGAAATTATTTTAGAACGAAATTATTAAAATTATTAAATATTTTATACATTATATTGTATGAAAACTAATCATTGTCGCTAGTTATCAACTAGTGACGGGTCAATCAACTTTTATGCAGTTTTGCCATTAAGGGAACTGTTACCGACCCTCAGAATCATTTCTGAAAACGTGGAAAACCGGACTTATATATTTATATTGTCACTTCACCACATATATATTCCCATGTAAATAGCCGTATAAAAATTTTAGTTTTAAGTTAGTTTAGTAATTTCTTTAAAGCTGTATTTCAATGTATTCTATGTCAAAACAAAAAATAATGTATTTCTATTGTGTAATATGTACTGTGTGTAATTTGAATCAATGTGTTTTTATGATATTCAATGGAACATTTTCTAGTTATAGAAAATAAATTGTGTTTGATACGCGAAGACTTAAGAAAATTAGGTTCAAAATGGTCTGAACGACTGGAGTATGTAAACTCAAAATATAACGAATCAATTTCATTATATAAAAATTTTGAATCTTTATTCAAACAAGTTGACAAAAGTTCAACGAACGAAGGTTTTATCACCGCGTGTAATATAACATAAAAACACATTTTGCAAAAATTTAATTGTATTGTAACGTCCAACCCTTAACAATGTCTGAATTCGAGAAATTTGATTTGCGTACCGCAACAAACCTCATACCTGTATTAACAGATAATAACCAAGATTCTATTGAGAAATTAATTAATAGCATTGAATTATATCAATCGTGCATTGATAAAAAGCAAGAACAATTGTTGAATCAATTCGTTTTAAAAACGCGTTTAAGTCGCTTTTCTCGTTTAAAACTTTCAGAAAAGTATGAAAATGTCGACTCATTAATTTCTGATATTAAGAAATATCTATTAGTGAAAAAATCTGCGAATACTTTATTGAACCAATTGAATTCTCAAAAACAGAATAGTAGTTCCATCTCAAAGTACGGGGATAGGTTAGAAGAACTTTTCACAGACTTAACCCAGCGGCTGTGATTCGTCCACAGCTTGGACGTTGCGTTTCAGTAGGCCGGCTGTACGGAGTCCACATTGTGGACTTTTCGTCAACCACTTTTTTAAGGACTGTGCATGCATCCAAAGCTGTTGAATAAATTTAGAATGTGTTCCATCGGTAAGACGACAGGTAACACTACATTTAAAAAAAAAAAAAGTCAAATTTGCCTTGTCTATATTTTATAATACCAATCGCCATTTGTGTAACGACATAAAAATATTTTCCGCTCAATATAATTTTAAAAATAATAGTAATATTATTTATTTACAATATTTCTTTCCTAATTATGACGTCTCGGTAAGTGTTTTTTAATTTGTAATTATTATTTTAGGAATTCTTTGTATATTTTTTATAAAATGAATATTCTTGTTTGATGACGCAATCCGTGGCTATATTTTCGATTAATTTTTTTGGGGTTAATCCGGCATAATTACATGAATCTTCAATTATTTTAGGTAATTATTAATCAAATAATATAGACACAATGTTATTTAATCGAAATTCACTAATATCTTTTCTAAATTAGCGAAAATGTTAAAAAGTCGTTAATTGTACTGATCAAAATAGCCGCTATCGTACATCGTATCGATTTCGGGGCATAGAATGGACATTACCATTTTTTTTTTCCATTGTTTTTTGAATATATAAAATTTATTATTTTCTTTGTCATTTGTCTGTCTGTTTATAATAAATTTTGCTAGTTAATTTGACCGACTTCCCGGTGTCCGATTGGAGCTGAAATTTGGAATAAATATGTAATAACTTCGATGACAGTATATTAAAATTACTAACATGATCCTGATGCTGCAGCCAGGATTGGCTTCTCATGAGGATACTCCTCAACGGTTAGCAGCACGGACATGAATCTTTGTACTTACGTTGGAAGTGACATAGTCAACCATGATTTCCATCATGACTCTGATGCTACAGCCAGGGTTGGCTTCTCATGAGGATACTCCTCAACGGTTAGCAGCACGGACATGAATCTTTGTACTTACGTTGGAAGTGACATAGTCAACCATGATTTCCATCATGACTCTGATGCTACAGCCAGGGTTGGCTTCTCATGAGGATACTCCTCAACGGTTAGCAGCACGGACATGAATCTTTGTACTTACGTTGGAGTGACATAGTCAACCATGATTTCCATCATGACTCTGATAATGCAGCCAGGGTTGTCTTCTCATGAGGATACTCCTCGACGGTTAGCAGCACGGACATGAAACTTTGTACTAACGTTGGAAGTGACATAGTCAACCATGATTTCCATCATGACTATGATGCTACAGCCAGGGTTGGCTTCTCATGAGGATACTCCTCAACGGTTAGCAGCACGGACATGAATCTTTGTACTTACGTTGGAAGTGACATAGTCAACCATGATTTCCATCATGACTCTGATGCTACAGCCAGGGTTGGCTTCTCATGAGGATACTCCTCAACGGTTAGCAGCACGGACATGAATCTTTGTACTTACGTTGGAGTGACATAGTCAACCATGATTTCCATCATGACTCTGATGCTACAGCCAGGGTTGGCTTCTCATGAGGATACTCCTCAACGGTTAGCAGCACGGACATGAAACTTTGTACATACCTTGAATTTGAATATGAAACGAGTTTCCTTGTAATATGTTTGTGCTTTTTTGCTGTTGCTGTTAATAGTTTTTACTTTTTTTTTTTTGTGTTACTAGAAGCGCTGCAAGTCTGCCGAGTGTTCGGGCACGGATACACCGGGAACCCCATAATACGGCTTTGGGGACATTAGGGTAATCAATATTTTTTGTGTTTTATGTAAATATACATATTATTGTTTTGTCATATATATATATATATTTTTTTGTAGAGACGTCTATATTGCCGGAGGCTTACGCCTACGCAGTTCTTCGGTCCAGACGGTTCCTCTCACGGCTAGCCTATTGCGACGCCCATTCGCCGCGACAGTGTAATACATAATACTCTATTTCACATATATTTTATGTTTATATTTATGTCCACATGTTCTTAATTTTATTTTTTTATTGCAGTGGCCTATCTGAAGTACTTTCGGACCTGCCGACGGCGGCGGCAATAGAGGAACCCCTGGTGCCGAGGAAGCGGTGGCGTTGGCATGGTGAAGCGGACTTCACTCCTCTGGAGCCCGAAGTGGTTCCAGAGGTTGTCGAAGCACCGTATTCCCAAGAGCCCTCGCAAACGCAGAGCGTCCCGTCTTCCGAGTAAGTACCAGAACTGATTGTCGGACATAAGGGTTCCGTTTCTCGTTTTGAGATATGGGACCCTAACAACAATTGAATTGTTTTTTGATTTTAGCCTGTTCCCTGGTGTATCCAGTTTACATGTTCCGGGCCCATCAGGCATGCAGTTGCCTGCCTCCCGTACATCCTCACCCTATGGCAATGCACCATCACCAGCAGAGTAAGTTGTATTTCGAAATTTATATCGAATAATGAACGATCGAGTTCCTTATACTTACTTGTATATTCCAGGTACCACGAAGTGACCGGCTCCGGGACGTCTCGTCCCGTTTCCGCCACTACGTTTAGAGCCCTCCACGCTATCAGCGATGCTACAGTAGCTGAGCTGATTAACTACGGTAATTATTTATACCCAATATGTAGAGACACGGGTTTGGACGTCCTAGTAATTTTTATTATGATTTGCTAACTTATATTATTTGTTTTAGCTGATAGCGACGAGGAAGACGAGTTAGTGGTCGGGGCGGACGATGACGACATGTTCCGTGAGCTGGATCCTTCAGTACAGTTGATGGTGCAAACCTCGAGGGCAACGAGGATGTACCTGGGCCCGGAATTCGAAAGCCTCGCTGCTGAAGATTCGGAGGAGGCTCGAAGATAAATAGGAACATATACAGGTGAGGATTATATTGGAGAAACTGAACAGCCAGAGCACATGATGCAGTTTCATTGGAAGCCATTTCCCAACGTAAGAGAACTACCTTGTAGTACGTAACGTCATCATTAGTATAAACATAGGTATAAGTTGCACATGTATGCATGTTAGCAAGTAACAACAGTATCAATAGTCTTAGACCAGCAAACACGTGTCTTATTTAATACAGGCTCCGCATGGCGACCCTGCCTTAAGTTAAATATAATTAATAATAAGATATTTTAAATTTAAATATAATGGAATACATGTGAAATACAATTAAATAAGAAGCATCAAAATGATAAATTTAGTGGATGTCGATTCAAAAATCGATACACATCAACAAAATGTGGAAAATTACTTCACAAATTTAAGCACAACTACACAAATAAATGAAGAATTAATTATTGTGCTAATTGCGATAATAGGAATTATCGTTTTGATTGTTATTTTTAAATGGCTTAAAAAGTGCCATCAAAATACAATTCACCGAGAGTTACGAGGTAACCACAATGAATTACGCCTACGTATCCCAGATACTGAGGAAAATTAAAGAAGCGATCAACAGATGTTGTTCCTGCGTTCCTGTTTTCCTGAGGTTCCAGTATGCTGACCCAGTGTTTTGCTGTCCAGAGGATGTCAAAGGACTTCAACGCACGTAATCGTGAGTAGTAAAAATGCAGTGAATGCAAGTGAAAAGTCAATATAATGAAAGGTCATTATAGTGAAAAGTGAAACACGGAAAAACTTTATAAATTGTCATAGACATTTCACGAGTTGAATGCCTAATTTATCAATTTATTTTACAACGTTTTAAAAAATAATATTTTTTTAAATTGTAAGATTTTATTTGGCAAATGCAATTTATAATAGCATATTGCCAAGTATTATACACATTGCCTATTGTATTGTCGGTTGTGGTATTATCCATAACAATTTCTAATTATTATTAGAATTTGCTTTCATTTTTTTTCTTTTCTTTCTTTTCTCAACAAATTATTGAAATTTGAAAATTCTATTTTCCCCATTGATTTGTCGGTTGTGGTATAATCCATAACAATTTCTAATTATTATTAGAATTTGATTTCATTTTTTTCTTTTCTCAACAAATTATTGAAATTTGAAAATTCTATTTTCGTTTAAATTTAAAAAAATTTTAAAATATCATTTTAAATGATTTTGAAATTATTTTAGAACGAAATTATTAAAATTATTAAATATTTTATACATTATATTGTATGAAAACTAATCATTGTCGCTAGTTATCAACTAGTGACGGGTCAATCCACTTTTATGCAGTTTTGCCATTAAGGGAACTGTTACCGACCCTCAGAATCATTTCTGAAAACGTGGAAAACCGGACTTATATATTTATATTGTCACTTCACCACATATATATTCCCATGTAAATAGCCGTATAAAAATTTTAGTTTTAAGTTAGTTAAGTAATTTCTTCAAAGCTGTATTTCAATGTATTCTATGTCAAAACAAAAAATAATGTATTTCTATTGTGTAATATGTACTGTGTGTAATTTGAATCAATGTGTTTTTATGATATTCAATGGAACATTTTCTAGTTATAGAAAATAAATTGTGTTTGATACGCGAAGACTTAAGAAAATTAGGTTCAAAATGGTCTGAACGACTGGAGTATGTAAACTCAAAATATAACGAATCAATTTCATTATATAAAAATTTTGAATCTTTATTCAAACAAGTTGACAAAAGTTCAACGAACGAAGGTTTTATCACCGCGTGTAATATAACATAAAAACACATTTTGCAAAAATTTAATTGTATTGTAACGTCCAACCCTTAACAATGTCTGAATTCGAGAAATTTGATTTGCGTACCGCAACAAACCTCATACCTGTATTAACAGATAATAACCAAGATTCTATTGAGAAATTAATTAATAGCATTGAATTATATCAATCGTGCATTGATAAAAAGCAAGAACAATTGTTGAATCAATTCGTTTTAAAAACGCGTTTAAGTCGCTTTTCTCGTTTAAAACTTTCAGAAAAGTATGAAAATGTCGACTCATTAATTTCTGATATTAAGAAATATCTATTAGTGAAAAAATCTGCGAATACTTTATTGAACCAATTGAATTCTCAAAAACAGAATAGTAGTTCCATCTCAAAGTACGGGGATAGGTTAGAAGAACTTTTCACAGACTTAACCCAGCGGCTGTGATTCGTCCACAGCTTGGACGTTGCGTTTCAGTAGGCCGGCTGTACGGAGTCCACATTGTGGACTTTTCGTCAACCACTTTTTTAAGGACTGTGCATGCATCCAAAGCTGTTGAATAAATTTAGAATGTGTTCCATCGGTAAGACGACAGGTAACACTACATTAAAAAAAAAAAAAAAAAGTCAAATTTGCCTTGTCTATATTTTATAATACCAATCGCCATTTGTGTAACGACATAAAAATATTTTCCGCTCAATATAATTTTAAAAATAATAGTAATATTATTTATTTACAATATTTCTTTCCTAATTATGACGTCTCGGTAAGTGTTTTTTAATTTGTGATTATTATTTTAGGAATTCTTTGTATATTTTTTATAAAATGAATATTCTTGTTTGATGACGCAATCCGTGGCTATATTTTCGATTAATTTTTTTGGGGTTAATCCGGCATAATTACATGAATCTTCAATTATTTTAGGTAATTATTAATCAAATAATATAGACACAATGTTATTTAATCGAAATTCACTAATCTTTTCTAAATTAGCGAAAATGTTAAAAAGTCGTTAATTGTACTGATCAAAATAGCCGCTATCGTACATCGTATCGATTTCGGGGCATAGAATGGACATTACCATTTTTTTTTCCATTGTTTTTTGAATATATAAAATTTATTATTTTCTTTGTCATTTGTCTGTCTGTTTATAATAAATTTTGCTAGTTAATTTGACCGACTTCCCGGTGTCCGATTGGAGCTGAAATTTGGAATAAATATGTAATAACTTCGATGACAGTATATTAAAATTACTAACATGATCCTGATGCTGCAGCCAGGATTGGCTTCTCATGAGGATACTCCTCAACGGTTAGCAGCACGGACATGAATCTTTGTACTTACGTTGGAAGTGACATAGTCAACCATGATTTCCATCATGACTCTGATGCTACAGCCAGGGTTGGCTTCTCATGAGGATACTCCTCAACGGTTAGCAGCACGGACATGAATCTTTGTACTTACGTTGGAAGTGACATAGTCAACCATGATTTCCATCATGACTCTGATGCTACAGCCAGGGTTGGCTTCTCATGAGGATACTCCTCAACGGTTAGCAGCACGGACATGAATCTTTGTACTTACGTTGGAGTGACATAGTCAACCATGATTTCCATCATGACTCTGATAATGCAGCCAGGGTTGTCTTCTCATGAGGATACTCCTCGACGGTTAGCAGCACGGACATGAAACTTTGTACTAACGTTGGAAGTGACATAGTCAACCATGATTTCCATCATGACTCTGATGCTACAGCCAGGGATGGCTTCTCATGAGGATACTCCTCAACGGTTAGCAGCACGGACATGAATCTTTGTACTTACGTTGGAAGTGACATAGTCAACCATGATTTCCATCATGACTCTGATGCTACAGCCAGGGTTGGCTTCTCATGAGGATACTCCTCAACGGTTAGCAGCACGGACATGAATCTTTGTACTTACGTTGGAGTGACATAGTCAACCATGATTTCCATCATGACTCTGATGCTACAGCCAGGGTTGGCTTCTCATGAGGATACTCCTCAACGGTTAGCAGCACGGACATGAAACTTTGTACATACCTTGAATTTGAATATGATACGAGTTTCCTTGTAATATGTTTGTGCTTTTTTGCTGTTGCTGTTAATAGTTTTTACTTTTTTTTTTGTGTTACTAGAAGCGCTGCAAGTCTGCCGAGTGTTCGGGCACGGATACACCGGGAACCCCATAATACGGCTTTGGGGACATTAGGGTAATCAATATTTTTTGTGTTTTATGTAAATATACATATTATTGTTTTGTCATATATATATATATATTTTTTTGTAGAGACGTCTATATTGCGGGAGGCTTACGCCTACGCAGTTCTTCGGTCCAGACGGTTCCTCTCACGGCTAGCCTATTGCGACGCCCATTCGCCGCGACAGTGTAATACATAATACTCTATTTCACATATATTTTATGTTTATATTTATGTCCACATGTTCTTAATTTTATTTTTTTATTGCAGTGGCCCATCTGAAGTACTTTCGGACCTGCCGACGGCGGCGGCAATAGAGGAACCCCTGGTGCCGAGGAAGCGGCGGCGTTGGCATGGTGAAGCGGACTTCACTCCTCTGGAGCCCGAAGTGGTTCCAGAGGTTGTCGAAGCACCGTATTCCCAAGAGCCCTCGCAAACGCAGAGCGTCCCGTCTTCCGAGTAAGTACCAGAACTGATTGTCGGACATAAGGGTTCCGTTTCTCGTTTTGAGATATGGGACCCTAACAACAATTGAATTGTTTTTTGATTTTAGCCTGTTCCCTGGTGTATCCAGTTTACATGTTCCGGGCCCATCAGGCATGCAGTTGCCTGCCTCCCGTACATCCTCACCCTATGGCAATGCACCATCACCAGCAGAGTAAGTTGTATTTCGAAATTTATATCGAATAATGAACGATCGAGTTCCTTATACTTACTTGTATATTCCAGGTACCACGAAGTGACCGGCTCCGGAACGTCTCGTCCCGTTTCCGCCACTACGTTTAGAGCCCTCCACGCTATCAGCGATGCTACAGTAGCTGAGCTGATTAACTACGGTAATTATTTATACCCAATATGTAGAGACACGGGTTTGGACGTCCTAGTAATTTTTATTATGATTTGCTAACTTATATTATTTGTTTTAGCTGATAGCGACGAGGAAGACGAGTTAGTGGTCGGGGCGGACGATGACGACATGTTCCGTGAGCTGGATCCTTCAGTACAGTTGATGGTGCAAACCTCGAGGGCAACGAGGATGTACCTGGGCCCGGAATTCGAAAGCCTCGCTGCTGAAGATTCGGAGGAGGCTCGAAGATAAATAGGAACATATACAGGTGAGGATTATATTGGAGAAACTGAACAGCCAGAGCACATGATGCAGTTTCATTGGAAGCCATTTCCCAACGTAAGAGAACTACCTTGTAGTACGTAACGTCATCATTAGTATAAGCATAGGTATAAGTTGCACATGTATGCATGTTAGCAAGTAACAACAGTATCAATACAGTCTTTGACAGTGTCTTATTTAATACAGGCTCCGCATGGCGACCCTGCCTTAAGTCTCTGGTTTAAAAATAGTTCAGACTTGACATCGAGAGAGCACAGACGACGAGATCGCGGCTGGCCGGTAGGACCAGCCACACGCTGGCGTGAAGTGGCGTTCAAGATGTACATATGTAAATAAAAATAGTGTAAAATAAATACATAATAATAAAAACAAAATAAAAAAGAAATAAACATAAAAATTACAAAAATAAAAATTAACATAAGAAGATTAAATATAATTAGTAATAAGATATTTTAAATTTAAATATAATGGAATACATGTGAAATACAATTAAATAAGAAGCATCAAAATGATAAATTTAGTGGATGTCGATTCAAAAATCGATACACATCAACAAAATGTGGAAAATTACTTCACAAATTTAAGCACAACTACACAAATAAATGAAGAATTAATTATTGTGCTAATTGCGATAATAGGAATTATCGTTTTAATTGTTATTTTTAAATGGCTTAAAAAGTGCCATCAAAATACGATTCACTGAGAGTTACGAGGTAACCACAATGAATTACGCCTACGTATCCCAAATACTGAGGAAAATTAAAGAAGCAATCGACATATGTTGTTCCTGCGTTCTTGTTTTTCCTGAGGTTCCAGTTTGCTGACCCAGTGTTTTGCTGTCCAGAGGATGTCAAAGGACTACAACGCACGTAATCGTAAGTAGTAAAAGTGCAGTGAATGCACGTGAAAAGTCAATATAGTAAAGGTCATTAAAGTGAAAAGTGAAACACGGAAAAACTATATAAATTGTCATAGACATTTCACGAGTTGAATGCCTAATTTATCAATTTATTTTACAACGTTTTAAGTAATAATATTTTTTTAAATTGTAAGATTTTATTTGGCAAATGCAATTTATAATAGCATATTGCCAAGTATTATACACATTGCCTATTGATTTGTCGGTTGTGGTATAATCCATAACAATTTCTAATTATTAGAATTTGATTTCATTTTTTTTCTTTTCTTTCTTTTCTAACAAATTATTGAAATTTGAAAATTCTATTTTCCCTATTGATTTGTCGGTTGTGTTATAACCCATAACAATTTCTAATTATTATTAGAATTTGATTTCATTTTTTTTTCTTTTCTTTCTTTTCTCAACAAATTATTGAAATTTGAAAATTCTATTTTCGTTTAAATTTTAAAATTTTTTAAACTATCATTTTAAATGATTTTGAAATTATTTTAGAACGAAATTATTAAAATTATTAAATATTTTATACATTATATTGTATGAAAACTAATCATTGTCGCTAGTTATCAACTAGTGACGGGTCAATCCACTTTTATGCAGTTTTGCCATTAAGGGAACTGTTACCGACCCTCAGAATCATTTCTGAAAACGTGGAAAACCGGACTTATATATTTATATTGTCACTTCACCACATATATATTCCCATGTAAATAGCCGTAAAAAATTTTAGTTTTAAGTTAGTTAAGTAATTTCTTTAAAGCTGTATTTCAATGTATTCTATGTCAAAACAAAAAATAATGTATTTCTATTGTGTAATATGTACTGTGTGTAATTTGAATCAATGTGTTTTTATGATATTCAATGGAACATTTTCTAGTTATAGAAAATAAATTGTGTTTGATACGCGAAGACTTAAGAAAATTAGGTTCAAAATGGTCTGAACGACTGGAGTATGTAAACTCAAAATATAACGAATCAATTTCATTATATAAAAATTTTGAATCTTTATTCAAACAAGTTGACAAAAGTTCAACGAACGAAGGTTTTATCACCGCGTGTAATATAACATAAAAACACATTTTGCAAAAATTCAATTGTATTGTAACGTCCAATCCTTAACAATGTCTGAATTTGAGAAGTTTGACTTGCGTACCGCAACAAACCTCATACCTGTATTAACAGATAATAATCAGGATTCCATTGAGAAATTAATTAATAGCATTGAATTATATCAATCGTGCATTGATAAAAAGCAAGAACAATTGTTGATTCAATTCGTTTTAGAAACGCGTTTAAGTCGCTTTTCTCGTTTAAAACTTTCAGAAAAGTATGAAAATGTCGACTCATTAATTTCTGATATTAAGAAATATCTATTAGTGAAAAAATCTGCGAATACTTTATTGAACCAATTGAATTCTCAAAAACAGAATAGTAGTTCCATCTCAAAGTACGGAGATAGGTTAGAAGAACTTTTCACAGACTTAAAGATTTCTCAGGTGAACGAAAACGCCGACGCGTATAAGTTATTAAGACCTATTAACGAAAGTTTAGCAATCAAAAATTTCGCGTTCGGGTTGAACAACAAAGATTTGAGTTCGATCCTTTGCTAAGGACTTTTCAAAGCTTAAGGAAGCCGTTGAATTCGCAAATGATTTTAACACCTTTACAAAATCATCTCAAAACGGACACGATACGGTATCAAAATATCGTAGCGCATCGTATAGAGGACGACAGCAACGCAGTCGACCCCCCACGTAAAGCGGCGGATATGCGTCACGCGCCGAGTCACGCCGTCCCTGGCACCCGGCAACACAACAAAGAAGTCTCACAAACGCTCAATGTAAGTTTACACAAAACTCAACACATAATAACTTTCGTGGAAAGATTTAACACAAGGCGTCCATATCGGAATAACCTGTACCAAAATAATTCACGACGTCAGTACCAAACAAATAATAAATTTAAAAATAAGCTAAAAGCAATAAATTACCCACAACAAAATATTGAGCATCAGCAGCCCTTTCTTGACAAAGGAGATGTCTGATAATCAAAATTTTCAACATATAATGTTAAGTTTTTCAAATAATACGTTTTATATTTATTTCTATGTCAACGGAAGACGCTTTAAGTACCTGCTCGATACGGGCGCGACGATAAGTGTCGTGAAAACCGAAGAATTACCCAAAAATATAGAAATAGATACATCAAAATCTGTTACAGTTAAAGGAGTTGGTGGAAATATTCGTACCAAAGCTTTAGTAAGTTTACAATTAAAATCAGATCATTTAACTCTTTATTATGAACTTCAAGCGATTTCTAATCTTAATACAAGCTCTAGTGAAATTTTGGGCATGGATTTTTTATGTAATTTCAAAACTAACATCGATTTATATCATAGATTTTTAACTTTAACAACTTAGGAAGGCAAAACACATCACATATAACTATACAGAAAATATGAATCAGACCACACAAACGAATTCATTTTGCCTAAGCGAACAGAGTCCATTCATTACGTTAATATAAACAATCGAAAATTCTCTGAAGGCGATGAAGTCATCGTCAAACCCTTACAGATTTCTGAGCACCTTTTTATCGCGAATACAATTGCTCGAGCTCGTAATGGAAAAATACCAGTGTTATGTTTAAACACGAGCGATAAGAATTTCCTGTTACAAAATTACAGACCTACATTGTTTAACTTATCTGATTACGATACTTTACGACTTAGTAAGAATGAACACGACCACACTAGAACAACAAAGTTGTTGAAAGAATTAAATTTAACTCATTTGAATAATGAAGAAAAGAATTCTATTGAAACAATTTGTAAGAAATATTCCAATTTTTTTTTTTTAGAAGGCGACAAATTAAAAACTTCCAATATTCCAGAACAGTCAATTTCTATAAAAAAAGGTGTAAAACCTATTTATTCAAAGCAGTATAGAATACCACATGAAATGAAAAATGGTTGAGCAGAAGTGTCATGTAATCATCATCATAAATGTAAACATTTTATATGAAAGAGGAAAAAAAAAACTTAATATGCATGTATATATATATGATTAGATAGGATATAGGATAGGAAATAGGATATAGGTAGGGCAAACTCACTGACGCAAGAGAACACTGCAAACGCGGTGCATGTGCTAAATTTGCTCATAAAATCTAGTAATAAAGCTCATATAAGAACATGGACTTCGAGTCTATGGTAGCTGAAGTTAAAATAAAAGAAAAAAAAATGAAAAATGAAGTTAATAACAAGTAGATAAGTTATTAAAAGACGATATAATAGAAAATTCTTGTTCGTCTTGGAACAGTCTAATCCGTCTAGTTCCTAAAAAGTCAGACAATAACAAAAACAAAAGATGGCGTTTAGTTATTGATTTTAGAAAATTAAATCAAAACATCGAAGATGACAAGTTTCCTTTACCTAATATGACAGACATTTTAGATTCGCTGTCAGGTTCTATTTATTTCACACATTTAGATTTATATCAAGGCTTTTATCAAATTTCCTTAGAAAAAGAAAGTAGGAAATATACTTCTTTTACAACAACAACGGGTCAATACCAACTTAAGCGATTACCAATGGGACTAAAAATTAGCCCCAATGCTTTTTCTAGAGCCATGTCAGTAGCATTATCAGGTTTAAATTATGAAAAATGTCTAGTATATTGTGACGACATTATAGTTTTTGGACGAAATTTAAGAACTCACAATAAAAATTTAATTGATGTTTTCGAACGTTTTAGTAAATTCAATTTAAAATTTAATCCATCAAAATATGAATTTTTGAAAAAACAAGTTTTATATTTAGGCCATGTAGTTTCAGACAAAGATCCAGAAAAAACACATACCTTAAAAAATTATCCAGTTCCGACAAATGCTGACGAAGTCAGACGATTCGTAGCATTTTGTAATTATTATAGAAAATTTATTAAAAATTTTGCAGAAATCACAATACCCTTAAATAGACTTTGTAGGAAAAATCAAGCATTTATTTGGTCACAAGATTACAGAGATAACAAACCCCCCAGTTTTAGCATATCCAGATTTTACTAACGAAAATGAATTTATTTTACAAACATACGCATCGGGTATAGCCATAGGCTCAGTTTTAAGTAATAAAAATAACCATCCAATCGCGTACACAAGCCGACCCTTAAATAAAGCCGAATTACGTTATTCTACTATAGAAAAGGAATTATTAAGCATAGTATGGAGTGTAAAACACTTTAGGCCATACTTATACGGGAAAACGTTTACGATCAGAACAGATCATAAACCCTTAATTTATTTATTTGGTATGAAAGATCCTTCAAGTAGACTAATTAAATTTCGACTTGCATTAGAAGAGTATGTTGTAATTTTCTACATTGTCGTAAATCATTTAATACAAGCAGGGTGTTAATTTTTGATACTATCAGTAATTTAGTAAATTTACAAATTTGCTGTAAAAATGGGGAAAAATATTGTCCATCCTCGACTTCTATGGAAGTAACCACTGTAAATAGGTCTTCCAACTTTAATTGTTTGAGATGTAAAAAATTTGACCACTCATTTAAAGTGTGCGAAACCATTACTGGTCCAATCTGTTTCAAATGTGGCACTACAGGTACGACAACCAAACGTTGCCCTACTTGTAATAATAATTCGCCACCTGTTTCTATAGGAAAACAGTTAATTTTTAGAAATAGGAGTTTAAATAAAAATTTTATTCAACCAAAAGTCCCCGGACAAAAGGAAATTGAGTACCCCGGGTTCGGTTCGGACAAAAATAATTTTTTAGCCATCGAGGATGCACCAAAAAATTATAACGTACACAATTAGGTACATCTAAGGTTCAAAAAAACTAAATACAGTACCGTCGCTGGAACCTACCGAAAATACTGACTGGTCGAACTGGTTACAATACCTAAAACGATTCTTGTCAGGATATCTAGCGCCGATACAAATTAATAGACCTGACGGTAGGCCGTTTTTGGATTTTAAAGTTGAGGGTTCTACCTATACAGCTCTTCTTGATTCTGGTGCTCAAATGAGTATAATAGGTAATAATGCGCACACGCAATTATTAAAACTAGGCTATACCTAGCACTTTTACCGCCGCCACTGCCGACGGTTCGAAACAAAATTCGATTGGAAACCTACCGTTGCCCATACATGTGGACGGTCAGTGTTACGTAATAGTCATACCTGCTATAAAAAATTACTTTATTTTTTACAGAAACCTTCCAACTATATTCGATTCTGACGAGGAAAC
This sequence comes from Luffia ferchaultella, assembly GCA_949709985.1. Taxonomy (NCBI): domain Eukaryota; kingdom Metazoa; phylum Arthropoda; class Insecta; order Lepidoptera; family Psychidae; genus Luffia; species Luffia ferchaultella. The sequence goes on from OX453269.1 coordinate 2,973,187, forward strand.
ATCAACTCCAAGCACATGTAAGGTTTTTAAACGTAAATCATCAAAGAAATATATAAAGAAAACACACGTCGATCTGATGCATGATCTTTTTGGTGATGACAGTGATACGGAAATTTCAGAAAAGAAATCGGAACTATCCGGTACATTATGGAAGCGAGTTGCTAATGGAATGACAAAACATACTGAAAACAATGCGAATGGAGATTTGTTTTTGGAATTAAAACTTTACTACACATCCGAAATCGAGAAATTACCTGATGACACTCCTGGAAATTTGCATCGATAAACACGGAAATTAAGTTGCAGCGGGAATCCGCTGATTTCAAGCATTTGCAATGTCTTTTAATGAACATAAAAGAGAAATTTGCAAAATCTGAAGCACAATCAGCGGGAATCCGCTGCTTTCAAGCATTTGCAATGTCTTTTAATGAACATAAAAGAGAAATTTGCAAAATCTGAAGCACAATCAGCGGGAATCCGCTGCTTTCAAGCATTTGCAATGTCTTTTAATGAACATAAAAGAGAAATTTGCAAAATCTGAAGCACAATCAGCGGGAATCCGCTGCTTTCAAGCATTTGCAATGTCTTTTAATGAACATAAAAGAGAAATTTGCAAAATCTGAAGCACAATCAGCGGGAATCCGCTGCTTTCAAGCATTTGCAATGTCTTTTAATGAACATAAAAGAGAAATTTGCAAAATCTGAAGCACAATCAGCGGGAATCCGCTGCTTTCAAGCATTTGCAATGTCTTTTAATGAACATAAAAGAGAAATTTGCAAAATCTGAAGCACAATCAGCGGGAATCCGCTGCTTTCAAGCATTTGCAATGTCTTTTAATGAACATAAAAGAGAAATTTGCAAAATCTGAAGCACAATCAGCGGGAATCCGCTGCTTTCAAGCATTTGCAATGTCTTTTAATGAACATAAAAGAGAAATTTGCAAAATCTGAAGCACAATCAGCGGGAACCCGCTGCTTTCAAGCATTTGCAATGTCTTTTAATGAACATAAAAGAGAAATTTGCAAAATCTGAAGCACAATCAGCGGGAATCCGCTGCTTTCAAGCATTTGCAATGTCTTTTAATGAACATAAAAGAGAAATTTGCAAAATCTGAAGCGCAATCAGCGGGAATCCGCTGCTTTCAAGCATTTGCAATGTCTTTTAATGAACATAAAAGAGAAATTTGCAAAATCTGAAGCGCAATCAGCGGGAATCCGCTGCTTTCAAGCATTTGCAATGTCTTTTAATGAACATAAAAGAGAAATTTGCAAAATCTGAAGCACAATCAGCGGGAATCCGCTGCTTTCAAGCATTTGCAATGTCTTTTAATGAACATAAAAGAGAAATTTGCAAAATCTGAAGCACAATCAGCGGGAATCCGCTGCTTTCAAGCATTTGCAATGTCTTTTAATGAACATAAAAGAGAAATTTGCAAAATCTGAAGCACAATCAGCGGGAATCCGCTGCTTTCAAGCATTTGCAATGTCTTTTAATGAACATAAAAGAGAAATTTGCAAAATCTGAAGCACAATCAGCGGGAATCCGCTGCTTTCAAGCATTTGCAATGTCTTTTAATGAACATAAAAGAGAAATTTGCAAAATCTGAAGCACAATCAGCGGGAATCCGCTGCTTTCAAGCATTTGCAATGTCTTTTAATGAACATAAAAGAGAAATTTGCAAAATCTGAAGCACAATTCATTCCTAAAAAGAAAAAGTAATCGTCTACCGAACATCAACTAGGAACGAAGAAATGTAAAACTTAATCGGTAATTTTTTACTTTCGCACTTTTTTTTTGTAAGTATTCCTTGTGATGGACATAAGCGCACACGGTAATCAGTGAATTTAATTACAGATAGAATTAGATTTCTAGGTTTTAGTATAAATTAACGGACAATGCTTGCAAAGTAAATACTATATAACTGGTTTACCTACGGTCTTGTATCATAGCTTTTTTTTTACTTTGGATGAAATCTGTTAAACTACATATTTTAATTTTATCGTTATGCGCTACGTCGTGTGCGGAAAGTCCCCATTTTGGCCGGCGCGTTCGCGAACGCCGTGCGCGGAAAGTCCCCATTTTGGCCGGCGCGTCAACCACTTTTTTATGAGACTATGAACGCATCCAAAATGTGTTTCATTGGGAAGAGTATAGCCAACACTACATTTATAAAAAAAAAAGACAAGTTTGCCTTGTTTCTGATTTATAGTACCATTCGCCATTTTCTGTGATTATCACGATTAACGGTCCAACTAATTTTACATTTTTTAAATACTTATTACATAAAATTCAAGTGTTTGTTGTATAATTATGACATCCCGGTAAGTGTTTTTTAATTTGTGATTATTATTTTAGGAATTCTTTGTATATTTTTTATAAAATTGATTTTGTTGTTAGATGAAGCAACCCGTAGCTATATTTTCGATTAATTTTTTTGTGGTTAATCCAGCATAATTACATGAATCTTCAATTATTTTAGGTAATTATTAATCAAATAATATAGATACAATGTTATTTAATCGAAATTCACTAATATCTTTTCTAAATTAGCGAAAACGTTAAAAAAGTCGTTAATTGTACTGATCAAAATAGCCGCTATCGTACATCGTACCGAATTCGTGGCATAGAATGGACATTACCGTTATTTTTTTTTTTTGAATATATAAAATTTATTTATTTTTTTGTCATTTGTCTGTTTATAATAAATTTTGCTAGTTAATTTGACCGACTTCCCGGTGTCCGATTAAGCTGAAATTTTGAATAAATATGTAATAACTTCGATGACAGTATAATAAAATTACTAACATGATCCTGATGCTGCAGCCAGGGTTGTCTTCTCATGAGTATACTCTTCAACGGTTAGCAGCACGGACATGAAACTTTGTATGTACGTTGGAGTGACATAGTCAACCATGATTTCCATCATGACCCTGATGCTGCAGCCAGGGTTGTCTTCTCATGAGGATACTCCTCAACGGTTAGCAGCACGGACATGAAACTTTGTACATACGTTGGAGTGACATAGTCAACCATGATTTCCATCATGACCCTGATGCTGCAGCCAGGGTTGTCTTCTCATGAGGATACTCCTCAACGGTTAGCAGCACGGACATGAAACTTTGTACATACGTTGGAGTGACATAGTCAACCATGATTTCCATCATGACCCTGATGCTGCAGCCAGGGTTGTCTTCTCATGAGGATACTCCTCAACGGTTAGCAGCACGGACATGACACTTTGTACATACGTTGGAGTGACATAGTCGACCATGATTTCCACCATGACACTGATGCTGCAGCCAGGGTTGTCTTCTCATGAGGATACTCCTCAACGGTTAGCAGCACGGACATGAAACTTCGTACATACCTTGAATTCAAATACGATACGGGTTTCCTTGTAATATGTTTGTGTTTTTTTGCTGTTGCTGTTAATAGTTCTTACTTTCTTTTTTTGTGTTACTAGAAACGCTGCCAGTCGAGATGTGCCGCGGGTACGGATATACCGGGAACCCCATAATACGGCTCTGGGGACATTAGGGCAATCAATATTTTTTGTGTTTTATGTAAATATACATATTATTGTTTTCTCATATATATATATATATATATATATATTGTAGTGACATCTATATTGCGGGAGGCTTACGCCTACGCTGTTCTTCGGTCCAGACGGTTCCTCTGAGGGCAAGTTTGATGCGACGCCCATTTGCCGCGGCAGTGTAATGCATAATACTCTATTTCACATATATTTTATATTTATGTCCACATGTTTTTATTTTTATTTTTTTATTGCAATGGAAACTCGGAAAACATATCTGTCCTGCCGACTGCTGCGCCAACAGAGGAACCCCTGGTGCCGAGGAAGCGGCGGCGTTGGTATGGTGAAGCGGACTTCACTCCTCTGGAGCCCGAAGTGGTTCCAGTGGTTGTCGAAGCTCCGTCTTCCCTCGCAAACGCAGAGCGTCCCGTCTTCAGAGTAAGTCCCAGAACTTATTGTCGGACATAAGGGTTCCGTTTCTCGTTTTGAGGTATGGAACCCTAACAACAATTGAATTGTTTTTTGATTTACAGGCTTCACCTGTTCCCTGGTATACCCAGCTTTCATCTTCCGGGCCCATCAGGCATGCAGTTGCCTGCCTCCCGTGCATCCTCACCCTATGGCAATGCACCATCACCAGCAGAGTAAGTTGTATTTAATATTCTGTATTTGTGTTCTGCTCGTATCCAATGATGAACGATCGAGTTCCTTATATTTGTATATTCCAGGTACCACGAAGTGACCGGCTCCGGCACGTCTCGTCCCGTCTCCGCCACTGCGTTCAGAGTCCTCCACGCTATCAGCAATGCTACTGTGGCCGAGCTCATTAACTACGGTAATTATTTATACCCAATATGTAGACACGGGTTTGGACGTCCTAGTAATTTTTATTATGATTTGCTAACCTATATTATTTGTTTTAGCTGGTAGCGACAAGGAGGACGAGTTAGTGGCCGGGGCGGACGATGACGACATGTTCCGTGAGCTGGATCCTTCAGTACAGTTGATGGTGCAAACCCCGAGGGCAACGAGGATGTACCTGGGCCCGGAATTCGAAAGCCTCGCCACCGACGACGCAGAGCAGCCACGAAGATCCATAGGGACATACACAGGTGAGGATTATATTGGAGAAACTGAACAACCAGAGCACATGATGCAGTTTCATTGGAAGCCATTCCCCAACGTCAGAGAACTACCTTCCGAGGTTGCAAGGCTGTACAATCCTGAAAACCGAAGGGAACCGTTCTATTTTATAAGAAAATATATTATGCAAATCTTAGAACAAACGTACATAAATAAAAATTGTTTGTTACAAAGTCACATTCAAAATGTAGGACTTATAAATTCAGCATTTAAAAACAGACTACTTTCTTTTAGAATTGATGGTATTCATGATAGATATTTACTTATAGAAGACCTTTTAAATGATGTATGGGTTTCAGTGAAAAAGTTAATTAAGTATAATCTTCACCAACATAATAGCTGTAAAATTAACTTTGAACTGTTTTGTTATTATACTTTACCACACCAAATAAAAACCGAGTTGTAATCAAAGCAAAGAAAAAAGAGGATTTAAATTTAAAACACATTTACAATGAGCATGTAAATAGTGACACGAGTTTTGAAGAATTTAGAAACTATGTTTTAAATGTTGGGACGTAAATTATAGCTTTGTAGTAATTGATAAAGAGAATTCTTTAGAAAACGGTCGATACAGGAAAGGGTTTGACACTTTTATAAATATAAAGAGTCCACATTAGTTATGTCCAGTTTCAGTCGGTGACCAGTCGAAGTTTCTCGTACTAAACACAAACACCATGGAAGCAGGCGCGTGTTTTCCTTTAACGCCAAAAAGCCACGCATACCTAAAATTTTCCAACAACAATAAAGTAAAACGCAGAAATAGTGTGAGAGTATTTGAATTTCCCGCGAGCTTGTAATTTCAATAGCCGCGCTATTTCGGACCTATCACGACACCGGTCGACACGTTACCGAGTGACCCCGCCGAGTTCAGCCGACCGGCCCCACATAATGCCAGAATTAGATGGCTTTTATGTTTGTCTTTTTCTTACACGTAGTGATGAGTGGCATCTATCCCACTCACGTTTCTGTCGTATTACATTGATATATATCGAAATTTCATACGCCTTTTAAGCCATGCGTTTTGAAGTGAAGTTCGCACGTATTATTAACTGAAAAAGATTGATGTAAACTACCTAACTTCATTCTGCTTCATTCAATTGCTTTGCTGTGTTGTTAACTGCTGTTAAAATTGTGTTAAATTAATTGTAATGAAATACAGAAATGGAAATTTCAGAGAATTGCAATGGATTAAAGTGTGTATCGCAGTTATTTACAAGATAGCTAGTTACAAGATAAGTAATTTAACCTATACAGAACGTAAATTCTTGGTCGATAGTAGGTATTCGCCCTACACCAAACATGGATAGGATGTATTGGGGGAATGCCAGTCACCATTAGTCACTGTTAAATTACGAAATCTCTGTTATTTAGCAAAACAAATACGAGTTCTGCCATCTAGTCTTCCTTGGGTGAACTAATTTTCACAGGGCCGCCGCCATTTTGTACAATACTCTGTTATGACAACGTCCATGTTTCGGAGTGTTTTGATGTTGAAATTTGGATATTTCGATTAAAGGTAAGCTTAAGTATATTTTTACGATTGGAAATGCTTTAATTACCAATTACTACAAATTTATTAGCACAGCTAATGTACCGGTTAGGTTTTTGATAGCTTAAATAAATTTTTAGAAATGGGCAAATAAAAGTTTGTTTTTGTTTCTGGGTTATGCCAGTAACTCAAAACGGGTAATGGCAGTCAAAGACCGGCATTACCTTATTTGAAAATATAGGGCAATATTTTCCTTAGTTTTAAATTTTTGCTTTGTTTTAAATAGTGACTTTTAAATGTTTTTGTTTATGTAGATACCGCGGAACAGACCAAGAACTACAACAAGAGCACAGTGGACGAAAGACGACTTAAAAAAAGCTATCCTAGCTGTTCGTGATGGGGTTTCTATAAGAAAAACTGTCAAAATTTTTATGATACCCTTTAGTACGTTACAAAAAAGAATTAAAAAAGGTCTTCCTAAAATCAATTAATTTTGTCGTTGTCCGCCTGTCAGAAAATTTTTAAGTTATTGTTGACCAACTTTAAAATATTTTTATAAATCTTTTATTTTTAGACCATCAGGTGCAGCACGCCGTCGCCCCACGCGGTTGGTGCGGGAGCATGCAGGCCCGGCTTGGGGGACAGTTGGGTAATTAAAATTTTAATGTTTTTTATGTACGTATACAGTATATATACATATACCAAGTTATATATACTTTTTTTTAGTGACGAGTATCGCAGCAGCGGCCTTAGGGTCCGCGACTCCTCGACGCAAACAGGGGCGCTCAAGGCTCATTTGGCGAGGTCCACAGAAGCGGTCTTCACTCCTCTGGAGCCCCGAGTGGTTCCAGAGGTTGTAGAGGATCCGTTGTCTAATGCGCCGTCGCATTGGCAAGACGTCTCGTCATCCAAGTAAGTGCGAGAACTGATGGATGGACATATGATCTCTCTCGCATGTTCTAATTTGATATTTGTTTCAATGTTTAAACTTAATGTACCATATTATGTTATGAGAGAGAAATAAAACATTATTATTATTATAATTCCAACAATTACTAATATGTTTCCTGATTTGCAGTTTGTTCACCAACGAGCCAAGCGTTCAATTGCCGGGTCCTTCGGGCGTGCAGAGCACAGCTGCACCCAGAAAATCCTCGCCCTTTGAAGCACCATCGCCCGCAGAGTAAGTTGTTTTAAAAATTATGTATTTATGCTTTGCTAGTATCAAATGACTGACTGACTGACGAGTTGGCCGAGTGGTTAGAGACCATAGCTGCGGAGCCGAGGGTCGCGCGTTCGATTCTCGCCCGGGACAAATATTTGTGTGCATGAACATGTCTATTATATCATTGACTAACTTAAACTTAATTGTATATTACAGATTCTGCGAGATCGGCGGCTCTAACGTGTCAAGTCCAGCATACTCCGGCAGCACGTCTCAACGTCCTCGTCTTACGGATGCCGAAATCGAAGACCTGATTAACTTTGGTAAGTATTAATGTTTACTAATATGGAGACTTAGGTTTGGCCCTTTAGTAACTTTTGTTATTAGTTACAAATTTTTGTTGTTTGTTTTTGAAGGGAGTGAAGACGAGGACGATGTGTTTGTCGGAGTGGACGAAGAAGAACATCGAATTGACACGATGGAGTTGGCCGAGCTGCGTGTGGTGCACGCATCTAGGATTGCGAGGATGTCGTTGGGCCCGGAATTCGAATTTGCTGAAGATGAGGATGCCATCGACGACGCGTCCGCTCCCCGTCGTTCGGTGGCAACATATACAAGCGAGGATTTTATTGGAGATACTGAAGAACCTCATGACATGATGCAGTTTGATTGGAAGCCATTTCCTAATGTCAACGAACTACCTCCCGAGGTTTCAAGGTTATACAAGCCTGAAGTCCGGAGGGAAAATTTCACAGAGAATGTAGGTCCTACTTCCAGCTACCGTACTCCTTAGCTGTAAAGAGTTCGGAAAGAATGAGATATGGTATAGATGTCGTGGTTGTGGGCAGTGGGCTCACAAAGATTGTAGTGGTGCAGATGCACCTGATAAATACCAATGCGATTATTGCGAGCGCAAAAGTAGAGTTCTTAAGCGTCTTGATTTATAATTTTTGAATATTTTAATTAAACATTTTCACTTTTCACTTTGAAAATATTGTTTTATTGATTACTTTTTTTATTTTGGAAGCTAAGTTTTACTGATTTGACCCGACTGTTATTACCCTATTCGTGATCGGCCTAAGATTTGGACCGACTGTTATTACCCTATTCGTGATCGGCCTAAGATTTGGACCGACTGTTATTACCCTATTCGTGATCGGCCTAAGATTTGGACCGACTGTTATTACCCTATTCGTGATCGGCCTAAGATTTGGACCGACTGTTATTACCCTATTCGTGATCGGCCTAAGATTTGGACCGACTGTTATTACCCTATTCGTGATCGGCCTAAGATTTGGACCGACTGTTATTACCCTATTCGTGATCGGCCTAAGATTTGGACCGACTGTTATTATCCTATTGGTGACCGGCATAACCCGCAAGGTGTGGGCAATGCCGGTCAATAAAAGGTCTCTAAAACTTATAAAAATATGCTAAACTTCATTCGTTTGATAATTTATAACATAATAAACTTAAAGTAATTTAAATTAGCTGTAAGATAGTTTAATTATTTTTACGCTATGTTTGTTAAATAAAAAATTATATAGCTTTTCACTTAACTGACCGCCATTCCCCCATATTACCCTATAACTTCTACAGTTTCTAATCGAAAACGTAATTTTAGTAGAATAATTTACAAAATAATTGGATAGTTGGTTGTTCCCACTTAAACAGTTTTTATTGTTGGTATTGAATTTTATTTTCATTAGATTTAAATACTCCTTGGACCAAATTAAGTGGCTATAAAGATCTTAATAACATCCATAACTCTATTAAAAAGCATGAAATATCACAAAATCATTTGAATTCTACTATAAAATTTCATTCTTTTGGTAAACAGAGAATTGAAATGTCTCTTGCACGGCATAGTGCCGAAAGTATTATAACCATAGATATAAAGTCAGGATATGCCGTATAGAACATTTCACAATACGAACGGCGGCCTCAGATCGTTATTATTACATAACGCCATCTGTTATTATTCATTAGAACTACGTAGTCGGTTAGCAATCAACCTATTATTGAGACATCGATGTAACTTTGTCGGGACGTACTTAATTGAATGTAAACGTCTACATACATAATTATGTATTAACATTAAAGGAAACGTTTCACAGTGTATGGGCATCTGGGCTAGGACATTGTACAGTACTTCAAAAATACATAATCAAGGAAATTAACTAGTTGTACTACGAATTCCAACAATCTAGCAAGTTTTGTAGCCGCACAAAATGTTTTTTAAGTTAAACAATTAAAACAATCTAACATGAAAATGGTGGTATATAGAATGACAAACAAAACTGTCACATATCTTAACACTGTCATCTGCCAGGACAGTGACACTCCAAACAATTTTTTTGTCGAGATAGCACTGCCTACGTTTTGTCTAAGAAATAAATGGGTATGTTTTGCGTATGTCATGTGTGAACGAGATGGATGTCTACCGCAGGCAGCGCAATTGCGAAAAAAAATTGTTTAGGGAAGGTCTTCTGTTCTGACACCATCTGAAGTTGGTCAATCTTGGCTGAATTTAACATTTGTCTGTCAATATATGTCAAATCAGTATAGTCTTTCATATCGTAAAATATTGATAGAAATAATTTTTGTTCAACCGAGATACTAAATCAACAAAATTTTGTGTATTTTATGAAGATCTTTTTATTTTTTGTTATTTTTTATAAAGATGTACAAAAACCTAGCCCAGAATGAAACAACTTATTTAGCAGTGTAATAAAACTAAAAATGAAGTGTTGCCATGCTTGAGTCATATGGCTGTCTGCAATGACCTTATAGAGCGACTTTATATTTTGTAATATTTTTTCCATAAAATATGTTAATCCATAAAATTTTATCAAAATGAATATAAACGATTATTATTAATATTATTATATTATATTCAATATTATTAATTAATGTTATCTAGGTATGATTTTTTCTTCATATAAGTACGATTAGAAACCAGAAAGAACTTAATTTTAGAATAAAAATATGTGTATTATGATTTTATATTAGAAAAGAAAATATTATAGTGTGTTATCATTAGCCATCAAATGAAACTAGTTCTTTAGATTTTTGTAATGTTCACTATAATATGTACCTATTAGTTCAAATCTTTATTCCTAACTACATACATGGACGAGACGCCCTTACAAGGTTAAACCGTATACAGTGTAGACGCACGGTGCATGGCTGTACAGTTATTCTCCGACCAAACATATTTTTTGTCGAGATAAGTTTCCTACATCTCTTTCACGCATGAAACGTGTACTGCATGTGTGAAAGAGATTGACGCCTAACAGACGAACAAAAAATTTGTTCGGAGTAGGTTTACTGTGCTATGACGAACGATAAAACTCGAAAATGGTATTTAATCAATAACAAGTTAAAAGGGTATTATTTGTACATAATTTTTTCTCACCGATGATAAGAAATGTAATTTTTTTTGTTTATTGACCTCCCTATCATAGTTTGTGCAACCTAACACAACTTAATTTGGCATTTTTACGAATTAACAACGACGTGCACGCGACGATGTTCCGAGCGTGACGGAGTTGACGAGTGTCCTAAAACTAGAAATTAGGACACTTAACGTGGAGACATTGAGACGCGTTGTTCGGCCGGTCCTTTATTTATGTCTATGATTATAACACATAATGCAAAGTTTGATCATAATCGCAACGTTTTTCAAAGATTAATCGATTTAGTATGCTTATTAGCTTCTCAGGAACTGCCATTTCGCGGGCACAGAGAAAGTACTGATTCTATGAACAGAGGAAATTTTTTAGAACTTTAAATTTGTTAGCCAAATACGATCCTACTATGCGCAAATATATGGAACAACCATCTCCCACTTATTTGTCGAGCAGAATATAAAACGATCTCATTAATTGCATTAGTTCATTCATAAAAGCACGAATATCTCAAGTTAAAAGCACATCTTTTATTTTGTCATGATCGATTAAACTTCAGATATTAGCGGTAAAGAACAACTGTGTATAATTTTTAGGTATTGTATTGACAATAAAGATTATGATCGATTTTTGGGTTATACAGATGTGTCAAATTAAAGAACCGCTGACGCGTTGTCTAATATTTTATTAGAAACAATTAATAAATATACTTGTTCAGATAAAATAGTCGCTCAGTCATACGACGGTGCGAGTGTCATGTCGGGGACACGAAATGGAGTGCAATCGGTTATTAGGCAGTCTTGTCCGAGTGGTATTTATGTTTGGTGTACAGCACACATTTTAAACTTGGTTTTATCAAAATCATGCAGTCGTATCAGTGAAACTAGCTTCTTCTTTAGTTCGTTAAATTCTCTATCAAAATTTTTTCACAATAGTAGTAAGCGTTTGGCACTATTTATGGAAATTTGTAACAAACGTATACCACAGGTAGTTCCGACGAGATGGAGTTACGCGTCACGATCAGTGAATGTGGTGTACGATCAAAAACAAAATTTGACACAGTTGTTCCATGTCATTTTAGAAAATCCGGAAACCCGGGACGGAGACACGAATGAAAAGCGCTGAAAATTTCAGCAATTTATTAATTTCATTTAACTTCAACTTTTTCCTTTTAAGTTTTCATTTAATATTTGAGAAAACAGATCATCTTTATAATTTATTGCAAAAATCTAAGGTAGATTTGGGTTATTGTACCAAACAAATAAATGCTTTTGATCTTTGGCTTCAAAATATGTTTCGTCAAAAATTTGATGAAATATATTCACAAGTTTATGAGACTTGCGCTGCTCCAAAACTAAAACGAAAACGTGGGGTCGATTGCATTAAAACTTATTACAAGCGCATTTTTTTTTAAATAATAGATAACGTATCTGCTGAGATTCATACTCGTTACAGCGATATTAATAAATAAGTTTTCTTGCATTTAATGGAGTCGTCAAAGTTTGAATATTATAATAATTGTTTTCCATTACAAGAATTTGACTCATTAGGTTAGTCGCTCACGAGCACTGGAATAATCTACACGTATTCGAATATTTAAGAACCTCAAACAATAATGGAACTTATTGTGGATATACAATCTATTGTAAATGGAAAAAATGAATTGATCGTGAAAGAACTAGCTGTTCCATCTGTTGAAGACAAAGAATATAGTATACTATTTAAGCCAACATATCCTTGGTATAATTTGTCTGCAAAGTGTCGATCCACGAATTCATGGCTAACAAGAAACTATCATGGTATTTCATGGGACTCTGGAGAATTAAATTACACACAACTCAACACAATAATAAGTAGCCTAATAAAAGAAGCTACATGTATCTATGTTAAAGGGTCACAAAAAAAAAAATGGTTTGAAGGCTATATCAAGCAACTCGAAGACAAACGAATTGGTAAATATAGAAGACTTAGGATGTCCATCCTTACGGGAACTTCGTACGGACGTATATAGACATCATCAGACTTGGCACAGATACACAAATCAAGTAAATATTAATTGTGCATTACAAAATGTAATAGAAAAAAAAACGGTACCAAACTTTTTATAAAAATGACAAATAAACCTTAAATTATTTGTTTTACTTCTTGTAAACCTTCGCTACGTTAATTTCAATTAATTATGTATTTTAGTAATAAATATCAAAATATGAATTATGTTTTTTGTATTACAGTAAATAAATAAATAATATGCTTAGTGTTTAACTAATAATAAAATGTTGATACAATGAAGTAGTTCCTATAAAAGACAGCGCCTAGAAGCAAAAACATTAGGCCGGCCGTACACGGACTGCTTCAAGCAGTTGAGACCGACTGCTTAAAGCCGCGACCGCGCAGTGAACTATAGTCATTCATTCGCTGCCGTACACACGACTGCTCGAGCAGTCGCGACCGCTTCAAGCCGTCAACTGCATGATGAAATTCCATCGTGCCGTCGACCGCTCGCGAGCGGTTGCGAGGCATACACCGACTGCTCGAGCCGTTGACTGCGCTAGAGCAGTCGACAGCTCTCCGACTTCCCTCTCCCCCCCGCCCTTTGCGGCCTCGCGGCGTCTGTTTTCTCATTTGCCGACTGTTTTTTGAACATGGAGGGCGTGTGCGATAGTGATGCCCTTATTAGCGCAATTAAAACGCAAGAACTTATTTGGAACTATAAACTTAAGGAACACAGCGACAAAATAAAGAAGAACAATGCATGGGCAATTATTTGCGCCCAAGTAATTGAGAACTTTGATGAAAAACCAGTTAAAGAAAAAAATCAAATCGGTAAGTAAAAAAGTCAGTCATTTTACACACACATTTATTATTTTATTTATTATTAAAAAACAGACTGGTAACAATATAATAGTTGTTTTGCTTCTTATTATATTTTTAATATTTAAAAGAATACAGAGGCTATGTTATACGGACGGCGCCCTTTTGATTTATATCATATTCCATTGCCAATCTAGTTTGCCTTCTTCGCTCACAAAGTAATTAGCAAATTCTTCACGGATTGTTGTTAACATAGGTCCACCTGGACGAACTTGCTGGGTTGAATGTATTATAGAATAAGGAAGACCCTCAAACGTATCCTCAAATTTATTTCCATCTCGTTGTTTTACGTAGTTGTGAAGAACACACGATGATTTTACTATATCCACTGCGAAATCAACATTGACGTTAAGTGGTCTATGAAAGATCCGCCATTTATTAGCTAATATGCCAAACGTGCATTCAATATATCGCCTCGCACGTGATAACCGATAGTTAAAAATTTTTTTTTTCTCTGGTAAATTCTTGCCACCATATGGACGCATTAAATTTTCCTGCAAGCTAAACGCTTCATCCCCAATAAACACATTCGGTAATAACGGTCCATTTTGTGATATTGCAGAAGGTGGAGGTATATTTAACTTTTTTTCTTGTAACATTTTATATAGACAACTCTCTTCGAAAATAGTCGAGTCAGCGTGCCTTCCATATGAGCCTATATCCACGAAAGTGAACATATGATTACTATCACATACTGCTAGAAATATTATCGAAAAATAATTTTTATAGTTATAATATGACGATCCACTTTGCGCGGGTTGTATTATTCTAATATGTTTGCCATCAACGGCACCGAGGCAGTTCGGAAACTGAGCATTTTTTTTGAAACCATTTATTATGTCTTTCCATTTATCTTCAGTTAGTTGTTCCATACACATATCCTTCATATGTATCCATATATTTCTGCAAACATCCCTCACTATCTTACCTATTGTTGTTGATGCTATTCTAAAACTATATTGCAAATCCATAAATGTACATCCAGTTGCCAAATACCTGTAAAACATATTTATAAATCAATCAATTATACTAACTTATATTTTTGTGTTGTTACAGCCATGTTAATACAGAAAAAATGGAAAACATTAAGAGATGGATACACCAGATATGCTAAAAAAATTAAACCAAAGAGTGGTTCAGCAGCCCTCAACATTCGGCCATATGCATATTATCAGCAGATGTCTTTTTTAAAGGCAATAATAGAAGATAGACCCGACAAAACAATTAGTTTACAAGAGAGTGAGCACACTGAAATTACGTCCGAAGAAACCGAAAATGGTCAAAATAAAATACCCAGAGAAAGAAACAAAAGAAAATTAACTACTAAAATCACAGATGAGAACGTCTTAATTGAAAAATTATCCAAACGTTTAGATGAAAAATCGCAGAATTCGCGCATTGATAATGAAGATGAAGATAAATTGTTTTTACTATCATTAGTTGGCGAATTCAAAAAAATTAATGAGCATTATAAATTAGATGCTAAGACCGAAATACTTAACGTAGTGAAATACTTTAAAGGGATGACAAATCACACATATCCTTCGAGTGATGGTGACAGGGGATATTCATCGTTTAATGATTATCGTGGACCATGGGGTTATAATACTGGCCCCTCTACCTCTACATCAGTGCCTGGTCCCTCTAGATCAGCAACCGGCCCCTCTACATCAATGGCTGATGACCAAAATTCTCAATTTGAAGACCTTTCATCATGTTCTGTAACGTCCGATGATGTAATTTCCAATATTTTTAATGAATAAAAATTTTAATAATTACTATATATTTTTCTTACCTCAATGTTACTGCTAGTCTTTCTTCAGGTTGGATACTTCTCCTCATAATTGTGTCTTCACGTTTAATGTGAGACTTTAGTATATTATACAATTCATCAAACGAAGACATTGACATTCTAAAATAGTTGAAAAATTTTTCTTCATCACTTCTAAGTTCCATAAACAAATGATGGAATTGTCCACGTTGTTCTCTTAATTGCAAAATTGGATGAACCCAAAATTTTCTCTTTTGACGTCGCCGCCGTCGTCTCCGCCTGAGCAGGAGCAGCAAAAGCAGTGCTTCCTCGTCAGAATCCATGACTCGACTGTGGTAGAAAATCAACTGCTCGAGCAGTTGGGTCGTAGCTCGAGCAGTCAACAACCGACAGCTCAAGCAGTCGACGCCGACCGCTCGAGCGGTCCGTGTATTTCACTCAGCCGCTAACTGCTCGAGCAGTCCGTGTACGGCGGCCCTTACTCTTCATTTAACAGAGCGAGTCGCATGAGTCATGTAGTTATTCTGACTTGTAGTAAAATATTTTAGAGTAAAAATTTTGTTGCTGATGAAACTTGTCATGTGTTTTAGCGTTGTCGGTTGTCGTAGCGGTGAGTGTTTTATAAAACTTCTTTCACCTCAAAATGATTGGGGAGTCTGGTTCACTTGACATTTAATGAAATTGTGTTCCCCTCAAAAAATATTGGGGTCCAATAAAAAAATTGTGTAAAATATAATAAATAAAAAAATTGTGTTCCTCTCAAAGAATATTGTATTCATGTCAATGAGTAAGAATAGTTGCAATACAACCTTTGAATAACTAACACGTTGTATCATTTCACCAAGCAGTCTAATTCCATCATCAGCAGAGGATAGTCGACTACCTTATTAAGTGCGACGTGTGCCGGCCCAACCGGCTCACGCCAGCGTCAAATATAGAAGTGTAAAAATGTAAATATAAAAATAACAAAAATTAAATAAAAATGACATAAAACAAAAATTTACAAAAATAAAAAATTAGTGAAAGAAGATTTATAATGTAATTAATAATGGGAAGTTTTAAATATAATTATAAATAATAGAATACATATGAAATCAATTAATATTAAAATTACCAAGATGATAAATTTAATGGATATCGATTCAAAAATCGATACACATCAACAAGATGTGGAAAATCACTTCATAAATTTAAGCACAACTATGCAAATAAATGAAGAATTAATTAATGTGCTAATAGCGATAATAGGAATTATCGTATTAATTGTAATATGTAAATGGCTTAAAAAATGCCATCATACTACAATTCAACAAGAGTTACGAGGTAACCAAAATGCAAATACTGAGGAAAGTTAAAAAGGCGAACAACCGATATTGTTCCTGTGTTTCCTGTTTTTCCTGAGGTTCCAGTTTTGCTGATAATTGTCCAGAGGATGTCAAGGACTTCAACGCACGTAATCGTGAGTTATAAAAAGTGCAGTGAATGCAAGTGAAAAGTCAATAAAGTGAAAGGTCAGTATAGTGAAAAGTGAAACACGGAAAAAACTAAAAACTTTATAAATTGTCATAGACATTTCACGAGTTGAATGCCTGCATTGTCTATTTATTTTACAACGTTATAAATTGAAATATTTTGCTTTTTTGCTATTACTGTTAATTAAAGCACTTCATTATTATTTTCCTTTTTCAAAAAAAAATAAATATCCTCTATTGTGATATAAATCAATAGTTATTTAAAAATTTAAGTTTCATTTTTATAACATTATTTTAAATTTATTTAATCAAATTAATAAAATTTTAACGTATTTTATACATTAACATTTGTATAAAATAATGAATCTTTGTTCCTAGCGATCAGCTAGTGACGGGTGAATCCACTTTTATGCAGTTTTGCCAATAAGGGAACTGTTACCGACCCTCAGTCGTTTCAGAAAATGTGGAAATCCGGAATTATATATTTATGTCATCCCTTCACTATGTAAATAGCCATATAAAAAATTTGTTTTAAGTTAGTTTAAGTCATTCTTTAAAAATTGTATTTCTATTGTGTAACAGTAGTGTGTGTAATTTGTATTACTATGTTTTTATGGTATTTGTTCAATGGAACATTTTCTTATTATAGAAAACAAATTGTGTTTAACGCGTGTTTATACGCGAAGATTTAAGAAAATTAGGTTCAAAACGGTCTGAACGACAAGAGTATGTAAACTCAAAATATAACGAATCAATTTCATTATATAAAAATGTTGAATCTTTTTTTAAACAAGTTGATAAAAGTTCAAGGAACGAAATTTTTACCACCGCATGTAATAACATAAAAACACATTTTGCAAAAATACAATTATATTGTAACATACAACCTACAACAATGTCTGAGTTTGAGAAGTTTGACTTGCGAACCGCAACAAACCTCATACCTGTTTTAACAGATAACAATCAAGACTATCGAAGAGTTGATAAATAGTATTGAATTATATCAATCGTGTATTGATAAAAAAACAAGAATAATTGTTAATTCAATTCGTTTTGAAAACGCGTTTAACTCGCATTTCTCGTTTAAAACTTTCTGACAAGTATGAAAATGTACATTAATTAATTTCGGATATCAAGAAATATCTGTAAGTCAAAAAATCACCGAATACTCTATTAACTAAGTTAAATTCACATAAACAAAACAGTAGTTCTATCTGAAATTATGGAGACAAGTTAGAAGAACTCTTCACCGACTTAACCATATCGCAGGCGAACGAAAACGCCGTCGCGTACAAATTATTAAGACTTATTAACGAGAGTTTGCGATTAAAAATTTCGCATTCGTATTAAACAATAAAAATTTAAGTTCAATCGACGAAAGATTTATCGGTTTTTTTTTCACGTTAATTCGTTATTCGCGACGCGGATGCATTGTCGATTCGTATATTATAAATATTCGATAGATACTCTTGTAATTATAAATTAATTACGCAATCTTACGATGGCACAAACAATAATAACCAGTCCATCTGCTCTGCGAAAAAAATCTCTATAAAATAGAATTTTATAGCTAGACGCTCGGGAGTTAGTGCAGATTGAAAGCAGCGTCCAATTCACCAGTGTAATCGTTTGCGGCGATCCCGGAGTCCGGGGAACGCTTCAGTGACCATCGGGAGTGCAGTCACAAAAACCGGTCGAAACCGTCCCCGCCGACGACGGCTTTGAATTAGTCAAAGCCGGTCGTAAAAAGAAGCGAGCGTGCGACCGCCGCCAACTCGCTGCGTCTTCCGCGTCCATGGACGTCGACCAACCCCCTTCACCCCGCGCTCGCCGCACACCAAACGGCCGCCTCTTCTCGGTCCACCCCCGCGCCCTCCGCGCTCACTTGTGACACCGTTGCGGCCCACAACAAAATCACGGCTCACAAGCCAACCCTTCCGCCCGTTGGGAAATCACCCCCGAACGTCGTCCTTCGGGACAAAACTAAATGGACGATGGTCGCATCCGTGTGCGGCCAGCGTCACATATTATACAATAAAGCGATCAATACCTCCGAAGGTATTCGCATTTCGGTAAGCGATACCAACTCCTTTCGCGCTCTCACGCGTTACTTAACGAACGCGAAAATCCAGTTTCACACTTTCGCGCTCGCTGAAGAGCGCAAATTAAAGGTCGTCCTTCGCGGAATCCCCGACGAAGTCGACGACAAAACAATAATTGAGGACCTTCAGTCCCAAAACTACCCAGTTATTTCGGTCCACCGCCTACATAGGCGCGATGGATCTTCGCTAGGCCTCGTCCTAGCTATCTTAAAAAAGAATGAGCTCGGCAAGCTCATTCTTCACAACAACATCAAAATAGCCGGTCTTTCTGGTATTCGTTCCGAGGTTCCGCGAAGGCGCGGCGGCCCTGGGCAATGTCATCGTTGTTAACTATATGGCCACGCATCCATTAACTGCAACGCAAATCCGCGTTGCGTTAAATGTCTCACGCCCCACTTCACCTCGGAGTGCCCGCGCGACAAGGCAAAGGACGGACCATCAGCGTGCGTCCTCTGCCAACAAACCGGCCACACGGCCAATTATAGAGGCTGCCCTAAGGCACCTAAATTCACACCACCGCCAGTGCGTCCCGCACAAAGGCAATGGGCCCCGGCGGTCCATAATACGACCCATTTCCCGGCGCCCGTACTTTAACGGCCCTCCCGCTCCCACGACCGCTCGCCCCGCCGCGCCCGGGACGGCGTGGGGTCCGCGACCTAAACCGACGGCGGCGACCGCGCCCGCCGCTCGTACTACCGGACCCATGCCCAACAAACCGCTTAAAGATGCGAGCTCATTCCTCGCAAATTTAAGCATCATTAAAGCGGCCATAGCCGAGGTTTCTGAAGAGGAAGTCGCCGCGTTGGCTTCGGAAATCCCTCAAAGCAAAAGCACTAAGGACATAATGGCTGCCCTTAGTCGCTACCCAAGTGATTCAATCACTTTATTAAATTCAATTTTTCCAAATTTAATTTTAAATTTTATTAAATTGTAATGAGTGCACCCGCGTGCACACTGGGCACTCGCGCTGGGCGACATAAACCGAGATCGGTCTCGATTATGTCGTTCAACGCGCGCGGCCTTAGTAACAATTTTATTGAATTAGGTGAATGTGCGTCTGAGTACAGCGTAGATATCATTTTAGTGCAAGAAACCTTCCTGTATAACAAAAGGCCCAGGGCCTGCAAAATTAATAATTATAATTTGCTAAGAACGGAACGCTAACGCGGAGGGGGCGGTGGTACCGCAGTGTATTTTAAACGCTTGCTGTACTGCTGCTCTATCAACGCGCCCTCTCTTATTAACGTAGAGGCCACAGTGTGCAGATTGGCTATGACCGGTCACGGGACCCTTATCATAGCCTCTGTGTACCTGCCGCCGACTAGTGAGTTGCTCCGGAGCGACATAGAGAAGCCCTTGGAGATTCCGTTCTCTTATTCGGCGATCTTAATAGTAAACACACAGACTGGAACTGTGTGTCCACCAATACGAACGGCCGCAGGCTATCGGTCCTAGCCGAGGCCCTAAATTTAGATATAATCGCGCGCCTCACACCGACGCGATTCCCCGATGTCAATTCGCACCAACCAGAAATTCTGGATTTCACTGTAGTACGTAACGTCATCATTAGTATAAGCATAGGTATAAATTGCACATGCATGCATGTTAGCAAGTAAGAACAGTAACAATACAGTCTTTGACCAACTAGCACGTGTATTATTTTTCTCCAAGTACCGCATGGCGACCCAAGCCAGTTCGAATTTTGAAGTAGTACAGATTTGACATCGATAGAGCACAGACGACGACACATCGCGGCTGCCTTTGGGCCCAGCCAGGCGCTGGCGCGAAGTGACGCATTAAAATGTAAATATGTATATAAATATAGTGTAAAATAAATACAAAATAATAAAAATGAAATAAAATTAAAATTTACAAAAAAAAATTACTATAAGATTACTTATAATTAATATTAAGAAATTTTAAATTTAATAAAATGGAATACATATGAAATACAATTAAATAAGAAGCAACAAAATGATAAATTTAGTGGATGTCGATTCAGATATCGATACACAAATACAAAAGGTGGAAAATCACTTCACAAATTTAAGCACAACTACGCACATAAATGAAAATTTATTAATTGTGCTAATTGCGATAATAGGAATTATCGTATTAATTGTTATTTTTAAATGGCTTAAAAAGTGCCATCAAACTACGATTCAACGAGAGTTACGAGGTAACCATAATGAATTGCGCCTACGTGTCCCAAATACTGAGGAAAATTAAAGAGGCGATCGACGGATACTGTTTCTGTGTTTCCTGAGTTTGCAGTGTGCTGACCCAGAGTTTTGCTGTCCAGAGGATGTCAAAGGACTTCGACGCACGTAATCGTGAGTAGTAAAAAGTGCAGTGAATTCAAGTGGAAAGTCAATATAGTGAAAGGTCATTATAGTGAAAAGTGAAAGAGGGAAAAACTTAATAAATTGTCATAGACATTTCACCAGATGAATGCCTAATTTGTCAATTTATTTTACGTTTTAAATTGTAATAATTTTTTTTTCTCTTCTCTCAATTATTATTTTAACAAAATATTTTCTTTTTTTTTTTCCCAAACATTTATTTCTATTGTTCCTGCCATATGTTCAGGCACATATTGTCGTTCTCCACATAAAAATTTTTTTTTGTTGTGCACTGTAAAAAATCAGTCACGGCAATACCGTCAAATTTGAAGACAGTTCTCCACATCTTTTTCTCTTTTCCGCAGCTTTCGTCATGATCTTATCTATTTCCAGCAAAGTTTTGGCAATTTCACTATTTTTCGGTTCCAATTTCAAAGCTCTGTTATAGTATTTAAAAGCTTCGTCGTAGTAAAAGCTTTACCGTAATAAAATAGTCCGTTACAATGATTATTTATGTCAATGCATCTACCTAAATCTACGCACTAATAAGATTTTATTTGGCAAATTCAATTTATAATAGCATATTACCAAGTATTTTTACACATTGCCTATTGATTGTCGGTTGTAGTATAATTCATAACATTTTTCTAATTATTATTAGAATTTGATTTCAATTTTTTTTCTTTTCTTTCTTTTTTCAACAATGATTGAAATTCGAAAATTCTATTTTCGTTTAAATTTTCATAAGATTTTTTTTAAATTATCATTTTAAATGATGGAAACTATTTTAGAACGAATTTATTACAATTATTAAATATTTTATCCATTTTATTGTATGAAATCTAATCATTGTCGCTAGTTATCAACTAGTGACGGGTCAATAGACTTTTATGCAGTTTTGCCATTAAGGGAACTGTTACCGACCCTCAGAGTCGTTTCTGAAAACATGGAAAACCGGATTTATATATTTATATCGTCACTTCACTATATATATATTCCCATGTAAATAGCCATATAAACATTTTAGTTTTAAGTTAGTTAAGTTTTTCTTGTAAACTGTATTTCAATGTATTCTATGTCATTTAAAAAATTTTATTTCTATTGTGTAATTTGTATTAATGTGTTTTTATGATATTCAATGGAACATTTTCTTGTTATAGAAAATAAATTGTGTTTGATACGCGAAGACTTAAGAAAATTAGGTTCAAAATGGTCTGAACGACTGGAGTATGTAAACTCAAAATATAACGAATCAATTTCATTATATAAAAATTTTGAATCTTTATTCAAACAAGTTGACAAAAGTTCAACGAACGAAGGTTTTATCACCGCGTGTAATTATTACAAAAACACATTTTGCAAAAATTTAATTGTATTGTAATATCCAACCCTTGAAAATGTCTGAATTTGAGAAGTTTGACTTGCGTACCGCAACAAACCTCATACCTGTATTAACAGATAATAATCAGGATTCCATTGAGAAATTAATTAATAGCATCGAATTATATCAATCGTGCATTGATAAAAACCAAGAACAATTGTTGATTCAATTCGTTTTAAAAACACGTTTAAGTCGCATTTCTTGTTTAAAACTTTCAGAAAAGTACGAAAATGTCGACTCATTGATTTCTGATATTAAGAAATATCTATTAGTGAAAAAATCTGCGAATACCTTATTGAACCAATTGAATTCTCAAAAACAGAATAGTAGTTCCATCTCAAATTACGGGGATAGGTTAGAAGAACTTTTCACAGATTTAACGATTTCGCAGGCGAACGAAAACGCCGACGCGTATAAATTATTAAGACCTATTAATGAAAGTTTAGCAATCAAAAATTTCGCATTCGGGTTGAACAACAAAGATTTGAGTTCGATCCTTTTAGCTAAGGACTTTTCAACGCTTAAGGAAGCCGTTGAATACGCAAATGACTTTAACACTTTTACCAAAAAACAGTCAGCTATTTATGGCAAACCACAGTCACAGCGCTGGCAACTCCGCACTCATCCGATATTATATTTTTTCATGCCGTGATGTTCACGTCTTAATTTTTATTTTACATAACGACGCTGTAGAGTGAAGAACTTGTATGTCCAAATTGTCCAAACACCAAAACTCCATCACACTGCGCAAGATTCACTTATATATGTGCTTTTCGTGGACAGCGCTGGATGGGCTAAAATTAATTAATTTGAAAAACGGATTCGTTACACACTTTAAGAGTTGTTCTTTCTAACAAAGCAAAAGAAAATTAAAAAACTGACATACGAGGTCTTCACTCTACAGCGTCGATAAGTAAGTTTGATTTTAAATCTATTATTGTGAAGGATCAAGGTAAATATTAGTGCATTAATCGCGCAATTATTATTCGAAAAAAATTTGTCAATCGTAGCCGGTGATAGTAGAATTATTTTGTCAAATACACTTATGAAGGAAGACTTTAATTATATATGATTTTTGTTGTTTGCGATAGAAGGGGCGTCTGTACATAACATGAGATATATACATGCCATGGAGTCTCTAGTAGACCTTCAAGCATCCACAATACTAACTTCCATATAATTGACAAGTCAAGTACTTACTAAAAATTATATTTTTCTGGTAAATTTTTGGTGTGTTTACAGTAAAACGAGCGTTTATTCATAACACAAATGACAGAACATGATTCTGTTTCGACAATGCTTCATAGTTTTGAGGTGCCACGAGCGGGTACACAAAACAGTCAATTTTCCATTGATTTATCGAGATATTAATTATACATAAATATTAATTAAATAAAGAAATATTTATGTATATTTTACAGCCAATACCTCCCAAATTGAGAGTGATTCAACTGATGATACAACATCACCACCTCCAAAAAGATGACGAGAAAAAGAAACATAAAAAAAACGAGAAAGCGGCAATTCGATTTTCAGTTTTGTCGAGTGTTAATTATTTATGTATACAAATATTTGTATAAAATGAGTTCATCCGATTCAGATATAGATTTAACGCGTTTTTTTAATTTTCCTCATATTCATAATGAAAAGCAGAATGTTTACTTCGGGTGAAAGATCTATTTAGGCACTCGAACTATTGGCATCCTCGCTACGCTTGTGCGCCAAACCATCTCGTGCCTAACTAGGTCCCTTGCATCCCTTATGTGACAATCTACTATTAAAAAGACGAAAATTTTATTGATTTTTCCTTGGTATGTGACATATTCGACTTACGTTCAAAGTCAGACCAGCTCTAAATTGTTAGATATAACCTTTAAAAAAAGTCTGTAGAGATACGGATTTTTAAAAATCGGATCTGGCATCACCAGTAACATCCTTTGTTTTTGGTTAGTACTGACGAGTCACCTCTTCCTTACATGTGAAGAGTGTCAACGACGATATGTCTCTGTAACATGCCACTTTAGAAAAATTATGGCTATATACAATTTTAGATTTTTAACAAGTGAAACGCTGTATATTCAGCCGTATGACTTGGTGTTAGAAAGAGTTATAAATTAAATTTTATTGTAAACATCGGATAAAAAATGTCACAGCATTATAGATAATGCCATATTATTTTATCAAAAGCATGTAACATCAAAGGCATTCAGAGACATGTCAATAATAATTACCAATAAAAATCATAAACGAATACTGAAAATTCAACTCGCAGATTTAAAAAGTTAATCTCTTCATATTCACG
Source organism: Luffia ferchaultella (assembly GCA_949709985.1). Lineage (NCBI taxonomy): Eukaryota > Metazoa > Arthropoda > Insecta > Lepidoptera > Psychidae > Luffia > Luffia ferchaultella. Next base: position 2,998,174 of record OX453269.1, read on the forward strand.
CTTGTATTATATTTTATAACACAGCAATGTAGTACTGTACTACGCACGGATTTTTGCCACTCTTGAGTTGCCTGCGAATGCTCAATGCGCAGGTACCGCCGCGCGGGCACCGAGGGGTAGTAGTGGCCGCGCGCGCGCGCGCGAGTAGCGGCGCGTTATCCGACCTCTCCTTCTTATGCTATTGCGACGATTTCTGTAAATAACTTCACAGCGGCAAAGATCCGTGCGTATTACTGTGCCGTCGACGGATGTTTTTAAACCAAGAAACAAACATTTCGACTTTTCAACATATTCAACAGTATTTTTTTTTTATTTATAATCCCACTACCTCAACTACAAAATAAAAAAATAAATTCAGTGACAAAGACAAAAAAAAATATACCCTTGTCTGTCACACTAACTGACTACCTTATATTAATAATAATAATTAGCATATATACATGTTTCCATCACAACAGAAGAGAAATCAAATATTAAAGTATTATTATTATTATTAAACAAAAGTGTACAAAAGAGATCATATTGGTGAAGGCCTTTGGACCTACCGATTTGACCTACTGGTAGGACCACACGGTATACCACTATGTACCCTACTTGACATAAATCTGAGCATAAAATTATTTTGAATGTGTTCGACTTCAAAGTGAATTTTATTTTAAACGAAGAAAAAAGTTTTAATTATTTACTCAATAAAAATATCAATAGTATTTAATCTTTCCTAGTTCAGTAGGATCACGGGTACATAGTGGTATCCTACCAGTAGGTCAAATCGGTGGGACTACGGGCGCTTCACCATCATAGATGAAATTACATCAGTAACAACTGAGTAATTTGACTTCAATGGGCTTGGACCAAAATTTTTTAAGTTGTGCTTATGGTCGTAAAAATTTAAAGGAACAACGTTCTAGAATAACCTTCCTAAATATTAGTTTTTTCTATTTACGAATTTCCCAGATATTTATGAAAATTCATTTGATGATGAAATTGTCCCTGCAACGTCATATTATTATGCGCGGTTGAGCATATTGCGCTACTTTCCACAGTAAAAAACCGAAGCTAAAATTAAATAAAAATTATTGAGGTATGTTATATGAAATTGTGATCCTCGTTAATCAATAAAATAGTATGACTTTATTAAGTCCAAGATAATGTAAATAAATAGTAAACGTCTGTACACATGACGCCACAAGGATATTCTATTAATAAATTTTTGGAAAAAATTACTAAAAAATAACGATTTTCTTTAATTTTAATTTTAAGAGGAATGTTTATATACTCAATATGTTCGAAAAAAAAAACAAATATTTAAGCTATATGTTATAAATTTTAGTCCAATCCCATTGCGTCTTACCCGATAATTAGTCCATTACTGAAACCTTTGTGCCTTGTTATTTAACTTTTACTATAATAGGGTCGTAAATCATATTTTTAATGTTATTTCAAATTAATGTGTTTATCTAATGAATAGTAAAAAAAAAAAAAAATTAAACAAGTTAGAAATATTTCAAATCTTCTCTTAAAGAACAATACTAAGCTGTGACGTCACGCCCTAGTGCAGTCATTTAAAATGCATGTAAAATTCCGTTTCGCAAGTGAACGCCAGGAAAGACAATTGATACTTATTTATATTTTAGGTTAAGATTTTGTCATCATATCAACTTTATTTTTATTCTGCTCTTTTCTTTTTGAAAATATTTACAATATCAGTCTGTGACAGATCGACCTCAACTTCATGTCAGCTCTGAACACGAGGCGGACGACAAATTTGCGGCGGTACGCCACCCCCGCTGACCCTTAACTTGACGCTATGTTCCGATCGGCCATAAAGTTTTGCTTGATCCATACTATATTTACAAGGCGATCTAGTCAAAGACAGCGGTTTCGAAATGGACGTTTTCTTTTACAATTAAAACAATTTCCATATGTCACCGTCGTCCGGTAGTAAATGCTATGCTACTTGCCATTCCACTTGCAAAGGCTGCTCCAACACGCGACCGCTATCACTCTCCGACTCTGACAATGCGCTGTCTGTGTCGTCACCGTCTCTCTGTAAAAAGTGAGAAAAGCTATGATTATCGAATGATGAATGGTGAGTTGTGATAGCCATGGTGGCGAGTCCGCTTGTTGTTTAGAAGGCCGTGGTTTTCGAACCACGGCCTTCGAAAAAACTCATCGGTGCAAGCCCTGGGATTCGTCCCAGGGCTTGCACCGATTAGTTTTTTCTGACTTAAGTACATAATTATCTGCCATCTGCTATTAATAGATAGCAGTCGTTAAAATTCACCAACCAGCACTGGAGCAGTGTGGTGGATTAAGCTCCAAGCACTCTCATCCACACCGAGTGGTAGCGAGCCCGCTTCTTGTCTAGAAGGAAGGTTCGAGTTACAGAGCATGTACCAATGAGTCCTTTCTGACTTAAGTACATAATTATCACTGACTCCGTGCCTCGGAGAACACGTTAACCGATCGGTCCCGGTTGCCAACATGAGATGGCAATCGTTAAAATACACCAGCCCGAACTGGAGCGTGGTGAATTAAACTCAAAATACCCTCATCCCGAGCGGAGGCCTAAGCCCCTGCAGTGGGACATAAAGGGCTGATAATTTATTTGACTAGAAGTAAAAAAATACTAATTATATTTATTTTACCATCCTGATAAGTAAACTGGATTATGTAATAGTGAAATTCATAAAAATATATTGGTTCTTTCTGAGGCGAAACTCTATTTTTGGTTTTTAAAGTTACCAATTTTCGATTTAGTTATGTTAGTTAGTAGTATGTGTGAGCGAGTTTTTTTCAAAAACCGAAATTATAACTGTTTCGTGTTAGAAAAATAAATTTGGTAAATTTAACGAAAATTTTATGACACACTTTACTAATTAAGATGGTAAAATAAATTTATCGTGTAGTTTCTTACTTTAGGCTAAATATTTTTTTATATATATATATGTATACTTACATAGACACTTTTTTTTTGTTATTGTTATGGGAACCAGCGGTATTGTTTAACCTTAATATTTATTCCCAGATAAAATCAAATATTAATTCAGCATATTTACACAATATGGTCCGTCGACTAAAGATATATTAACAAACATAACAACAAAATATGTTTTTAATCAAAATAGAATTACAAGAATGACTTTTTGAACGTCAATTACTTAGCCCTAAAAATACAACCAAAAACGGTCGAACAACTAAACAAAAACATACATAATCAATGACGACCGCTTAGCCTAGTGGGTAGCGGACCCTGCCTATGAAGCTGGAGGTCCCGGGTTCGAATACCAGGTCGGGTCAGTATTTATATAATGAACTAGCGACCGTCCGCAGCTTCGCCCCTGCGTAGACTACACATTCCTGTTAAAGTGATCTATTTTTGACATTTAAGATGGTTTCTGTGTACTTTTTTTGCTTATATAAATTTTGATTACTATCATACAAACTTTTGACTCCCACCTCCCCCTTAAAATTTGAAAATAAAAATTCTGACACACCACCCTTTCCTAACACTCCATTCCTAGGTAATTAACGTATTTAATTTGATAAGGATTCATATCATGTTTAAAAAACATCTTCGCAAATAGTGCATTATATTACAATAAATTCGATTGCCTTTAAAAGGTTATAGTAAACCAACCTTAAAAGATACACATATGGTGTCCCGGATTTTTGGTTAGACCTTTCAAAGGGGAACAATCCCGTCATACATGATTTTTGCTTAACATCAACCGTTTACGCAGCGCACGTAACGGAAGCTCTCAAAAAGAATATTTTTTCCCGTTTTTGCAACATTTTTCGTTGGTGCTCCGTTCGTATTGGTCGTAGCAGATATAATAATAGCCTAGCCTTTCTCGATAAATGGAATATCCAAAACAAAAAGAATTTTTCAATGAACCAGTAGTTCTTGAGATTAGCGCGTTCAAGCAAACAAACTCTTCAGCTTTATATTAGTATATAGAAGTATAGATATTGATATTGGTACCAGGTCTTGGTTGTTATATGTATGTGGTGTCTTCGCTTGGTACCCAAAACACAAGCTAATGCTTAGTTTGGGGCCAAGATGTTGTTGTGATGTAGATGTTATTATTATTATTAGTACACGCAAAACAACAAAAGGAAAACGTGTCATTCTAGGAGCGCGTTCCCTCGAAACCGCCCACCAAAGACCAGGCCGTGATATCTTCAAAGTATTCTATGAGCCTTTATAGGACCTTTTTAAGGTTTTTAAATTTATATTCTGACATATTGGTAATTGTGTCTGGTTGTTTGTTATAAATTCTTGAATAAAAGCCCCAGAAATTATCCATTAACTCTACACAGCCTATGCTGGGGCAGCCTCAATCTGTCCTTTATCCTAGTAGTTATGTATGTGGCTATTCTTACTAAAGCCATTAATGTTTCTCCTTACGTACATAATAACGTGATAGATATACTGAGATGGAACTGTCAATATATTAATTATACAGGGATACTATCTATTATATAGAGATTTTATTTAAATATTAATTAAATAATTAACATTAATTAACCCCTATTTTGATGCAGAGATTGAGTTGTTCGATTTCTGCCATAGGCGTGTATTGCCAAATGAGTTTACAAATTATAAAAACTTAAATATATACAAGAAGCTTCGCCGCCACTATCACTTCTGTGATGGTGAAATTTTAACAGCCCCTAACTCGGACCAGACCAGTGTGGTGGGATTGTGGTTCAAACTTCTTAACAGGATGTTGTTGATGGGCTTTACTTCAGTGGTGGAAGCACGAAAAATTTGATTAAAGCATAATTATAAGGCCATAGGGCCGTGGTTCGAATCCGGGCGTGTACTAATGAGTTTTCTGACTTTAAGTACATTAACTATCACTGACTCCGTGACCCTCGGAGAGCACGTTAAGCAGTCGGTCCCGGACGCTGTCAATATATGGCGGTCGTTACAATCCCCAACCCGCAATGGAGTAGCGTGTTGGATTTAAGCTCCAAACCCCCTGCTCACCCTGGGGGAGGTCTAAGCCCCTGCAGTGGGGTAAAATAGGCTGATGATGATGACATAAATAAATATTTGTTATATACCACCTTAAGTGAGAATGAAGTATAATAGGGCGGGTCTGTGTGATAGCGGCACGCGTGCGTCGGCAGCGGCAATTGAGCTACAGGTTCTCTACAAGCGCCCCCACCAGGCACTCGACGATCGCCGCATTTCACGAAAAGAACCTGCAACCGTTACAATAACGAGCTACATTAATAGTTTTAATGTGAACACGGAATAGATGTACATATCGGAAAGCGGCCGTTAAGAGTACACGCAAAACTAGATAGCGCGTTTGCTTTGAGACAAAGCTTTCAAGTGCAGCTACAAAGACCGAGCACAAACAAATCTTAGCGAAACTATCCGTAGCGAGTCCAAACGCGCTTTGTTACTGAATAGGGATATTATACGTTTCGAATTCTATTGTTGAAAGCGTCGAACGTCTGCAATATAGTTATATCGTGTCACCTGTTGGCTATCTTCCATCACGTGTTTGAAACAGTGTCGCGCTGCGGGTAAAGCGCGACTCTCGCACCTTACTCCTCCCTCTGAAAAAGTACATCGGACGATTGCGGCGATGCGACTTGGCGCGTTAGGATCGGCTGCCTGTAAATGTATGGAGAACAGAGAACTTGTAATATTACTAACTGTGTTTGATGGGATTTCCCATCGGCGACAAAACGCATATGTTTTAGACAAACATATGCGATGACCAATTGGCCGAGTGGTTAGAGACCCTAACTGCGGAGCCAAGGGCAGCGGGTTCGATTCCCGCCCGGGACAATAATTTGTGTGCATGGACATGTCTATTTGTTCTGTGTCTGGGTGTTAATCTATCTATATACGTACATATTATTAAGAATATTTAAGTATGTATATCAGTTGTCTGGTACCCATAATACAAGCTTGGCTTAGCTTGGGACTAGATGGCGCTGTATGGAATGTCCCTGGTATTATTATTTTCGTAAATATACTGACAATACACTGTCATCATATCAATTTGTTTGAATTTATCTCTAATTGAATCTCTAGTTCGCACCAGCCCTAACTCACTTTTAATCTTTTTCTGTGCAACTTCCTAGCCAGTACTGCGGTCACCCCACGCCGAGTATGGTACGATGCGTAGGCTTTCAGTTTTCGCAGTTGGCGGCGTTCCCGTGCCGTCAACCCGCCGCCACGAGCCTGTGTGTTTATACTACCTGCAACAAAGTAGGTTAAGATTCTATAAGTAGAACATCTTCGCGATAAATAGGCGACACAAGTAGGAAGAAGCGGTGCGGTAGGACAGAGGACGCTTTCCGGCAAACACTACCGCGAGCGCCGAGAGAGCGGACAAAAAAGGTTTAATTTATTATATAATTTAAAAAAGGTATTAAAATGTCATAGAAGTTTGCGTGTCTAATAGATTTGATGTATACGCGAAGCTACGAAAAAAAAAAGATATTTGTTCGTAGCTATGCCGCTAGTACCGAAGATGATTTATTTACTTATGCTTAAATATTCATACATACTTAAATATTCTTTTATTATTATTATTAAGAAATCATTAGATACTTTTACACCTAGACACGGAACAAATAGACATGTTCATGCACACAAATATTTGTCCCGGGCGGGAATCGAACCCGCGACCCTTGGCTCCGCAGTTAGGGTCACTAACCACTCAGCCAACCAGTCAGTCATTCAATCTGTAATTTTGGTCAATTTGGTCAGTCATTCTAATTCAGTCAAAAAAATAAGCTAACAATTGACTTTTTTCCTAGGTTATCATTTGGTACTACAATCAGTCATATTAATAATTCAGCTATTCATTTTAAAGTGTGATCTACTTAAAAATGCGAAAACAAAATTATAATAAACGAAAACAACATTATTAGTTTTCCTTGTTATTTAATATAATTTTGTTATTAATATTATTAATATAAAATTTTTTTAGGAATTATTACAACATACTAATAAATCCTTAAATAAAAACAAAAAGATAAAGTCATTGTATCAATATGTCCTACATTTCGACTACACTTGTCATAACACGTCTGATTTAGACTCTGAGCCCCTATCCGAAATTATTCAAACTTTTATATCAGATTCGGTTATGGTTACGGAGCTCCACAATATCACTGATTAGTATCCAATAGGGGAAAAATTACTGCATTGCCAAAGGATGACAATACACAGAGTAATATAAATGGGTATTACTAAAAATAATTTGTAGTAAACGTAAGTAATATAGTAGTCTGTCAGCTTCATACATGAAACAATGAGTCAAACGTCAGATCATATGTCAGAATGTGTTTTATCCAAAGAAAAAGCCTTACTACAGTTCGCGTCAAACTTTATGTCGGATCTGAATACAACGCTTTGAGCGGGCTTGCGCGGGTACAGTCATATGCCCCTCGCTCCACTGGGTCCGGCTACACCTAAAACTGTTTATTGCAACGCGAGTTGTGCCTACTTTCGGATCGGCCATAAAGTTTGATTGACACTGTTTCTACTAAGAAAATTTTGCAAAATTATTAAAAAAAAATTACTTGCCACAAGGCAAATTTATTGAAACTAGTATCTGAAAATAGTTTAATTAGTCAGAAAAAATATAAACACAAATAGCTTTACATGCCGAATTCACTGACATACACACAGTATCTGCGTACGTAATCTTACTAACAAATCAAATCAAATAATTTTTATTCAATATAACATGTTTACACACACTTACTGAACGTCAAAATTAATTGATTAGATACAGGTTCGGAAAAGTAGGAGGAGAAGAACCGTCAAGAAACTCCCCCCTGTTTATTTTATTTGAATATGTCACTACATATTCAAATAAAATTTTTAAATTCTTAAATCGTTTTTTTTATTATTCACAAGTCAAAGCGATATATTAAGAACTATTATTTCTATGAAGCCTCGAGTCAACTGACAATCTCACAGAGATAATATGCCAAGCACCATAATGGATGGAAAAAGAACTGTACCTAGTTCTTACGACGCATGCGAATTGGGACATTCATTTGGCGGTCACGGCAACCAGCTGCGCATGCTCAAAATAAAAAGAGACTGTATATAATTGTTCTCTGTTTCTTTCTATAGATCTCCACATTTCACATTGGCTTTCCTACTCTATTTATTAATAATAATAATAATATCCGGGACATACCACACAGCGCCATCTAATCCCAAAGTAAGCAAGTATTATGCTTGTATTATGGGGTACTAGACAACTGATATACATACTTAAATATTCTTTTTTTTTATAATGCATACATATATAAATACTTTTACACCCAGACACGGAACAAATACACATGTTTATGCACACAAATATTTGTCCCGGGCGGGAATCGAACCCGCGACCCTCGGCTCCGCAGTTAGGGTCTCTAACCATTCGGCCAACCGGTCAGTCAATTTATGTCAATTTATTGTCTCTTTATCTAGTTTGTCTTTAACGGACAAACCATTTTGAATGACTGACAAGCTACGGCCTCCCGTGTCGTCGGCTAATGCAATCAAGCTAGTGAGCCTGCAAATGGACCAAGCAATGCATCGGCATATATCAGGACATGACAGCGTGAATTTTAAAAATCTCTTTACAAACATGAACCTAGAAATGAAGCATCGCGAACTATACTTAGTAAGTCAGCTAGCTAAGTACACACGCATCAACATAAACACATACGATAGTTCTATCGACCACCAGTTCGCTGCGAAATTCCACTCAGACATGCGCGGTGTCATGTTAGCCCGAGCGCAGCGAACCTGTTTCAATTCTATAAGGCCATGTGGCCGTGATTTGAATCCGGGCGTGTACCAATTACAATTTCTAAGTACATTAATTATCACTGACTCCGTGCCTCGGATAGATTACAACCGATTCGCGCATTACGGAGTCGCGTACAACGGGGTATTCCATTCCATCAGCTCACATTCGTCCACTGCTGGACATAGACCTCTCCCAGGGCATACCACACGCCTCTTTCCTCAGCCATCTTCATCCAGTCACTACCGGCAACTAGCTTTATATCGTCGGTCCAGCGAGCCGGTAGGCGTCCCACATCACGTTTGTTGGTTCGTGGTCTCCACTCAAAAACGGGGCATTACCGTAATCTAATGTCGACAGAATACTCACAGTAATGTTCCCGTTCAGTCTTCAGCTGTCTCAGATATTTTTTCCGAGAGGAACGAAGTGATTTGTATAGGCGTGTTAGTTGTTTTGCGTAACCCGCTTGTAGCAATTTCAAAGTTTCTCTGGCGGATAACACGGCTTCTTCCACTGTGAAGACACCAGCGTATCTGAGGATGTAAATATAAACAACCGTTCATAAATTAATTTGATAGCAGCGTTTGGTTGTAATAGAGTCGTAAATGTCAGTTCACAGTATCGAAGTGACATTTCGAAAAAAAAAACTCGTGTTTCATTATTGTGATAAAAATTTAAGCATGTATTTATATTTATAAGGTCTATGTTTTATAATATAGCAGTATATTAAATTATCAACACTAGGATAACTTTCTTCTCCATTCTATGGTATCATGTATGATAATAGTAGATACCTGAGTGGCTCTCTGTCGTACGGCGTCTCCTCATCACCAGAAAGATCTTCGTCGTATCCACCACGCGTGTTACCTCCACGACCTAGCGTCACGGAGTCAGCGTCACTGTCGCTGCCACTGCCGCACTCCATTAGCGTCGCGCAAGCTCCCGCGTTCACTGCCACGGCGTCTATCTGTTCTGGTTTATGTAAATTATTTTAAATATTTAGTGGAAATTTTCTACTACAACATGCCCGTTCCTCCCAAATTTCTGTTTCGGTATTGGTAATTCAGCCAGTGGGACATTTAGCTTCCCTTTGGAAGGGGCATAAGTGCGGGTATAGGGTTCCCCCTGTAACCGAGCGTCCTCTCGCCAGAGACACAACCCTGGCGGATCACTGGGGTTGTGTTGTAGCTTCGTCTCCGAGGGCAGGCAACGGGATAACTGTTTACCTACTCGAAAAAGGCGGAATGGGAGCAGAATGTGTTTTTGCTCCCTAGTCTGTGATAGTCCTGTGATTTCACTCCCTAGTGTCCGATGTGAAAAGTGATTTGAATTTCGAATCTGATAGAACAGGCTTCAATAATGTTAAACAAAAACAAAATTAGTGCCTAATCGATAAAGACAAAGGAGTTCCAGTGCGTGTTGGTGGATTTTAATGACTGTCATTTGACTTGACATTTTTATTATTATTATAATAAAACCAGTTTTGTGACGTCGTTGGGAAGTAGATGTTGGAATTATATCCCGATCGAAGCCGCTAGAGGCGAGTGCCGCGTACTGCCAACATTGATTGACTTACTATATGACATTTTTTTTCGTACTTTAATAAAAACAAAAATATAATTTCACTTATTTATCTATTTATCCAAAAATAAAAAATAAAACTAAAACTGATTAAATGTACCCTTAAAAATGCCGCGAGCCGCCGTATCCCTGCGCGCCCGTCCCCCGCAATCATCCTATGCGATTTATGCCTACATTTTAAGATTAATTGTACTGGACAGGTTGAAAAAAGTAATGAAAATGAAAGTTCGATTTTTTTACGTGTTCTATTCACGTCACTGAATCATATAAAAAATTATGTGCAATGATGAAAAAATTACCCTGTGTAATATTTGGTCGGAATTCATACACCTTAATATAACTCACTAAAAGGATCGAGCGGGTGAGCTGCGGGCGAGTCATCGGGCGCAGGTTCGCTCACGACAGACACCGCAGACGCGCATGATGTACTGCGTGCGCGTTCCGGCCTGTCATCATCAAAATAGAGTCAAATTACAAATTTATATAAGAAAAATATAATTACAGTATAATAATAATACCTGGGACATCACACACAGCGCCATCTAGTCCCAAAGTATACAAGTATATGCTCATATTATGGGGTACTAGACAACTGATATACATACATTTAGACCCAGGCATGGAACAAATGGACTTGTTCATGCACACAAATATTTGTCCTAGGCGGGAATCGAACCCGTGACCCTTGGCTCTGCAGTTAGGGTCTCTAACCATTTGGTCAATCGGTCAGTGAATTATAATACAGAAATGACGATAGGTTAGGCTGAATTTAGTGCTCCGCTGACGGTCAGCGCTGACGTCGGTCGTCCGTAGCTAGTAAGTTAAATGAACGCAATCAATAAAGCGCTGACAAGTTTGTACGCAGCGCTGACTCAGGGCGTCGGTCGAGCCCGTCAGCGCCGCGTACATCGGTAGGCGGACGGGCCACAGAAGTATAGAGGCGTGTTTAGTGTAGCACTGACCGTCACACAGACGGGTATTTTCGCGATCTGAGAGGCCAAAATATTTTCACTTCCGAATGCTTTCTACACCTAAGCTATGGCTTTGCATGAGCATGTCGTTACGTCGTCAGCGTAGCACTGAACAGAAAATGCCGACCGACGATCAGTGCGTACCGACAGCACTAATCGTCAGCGCTGATCGTCAGCGGAGCACTAAATTCAGCCATAGAAATCGTGGCATGCGGGCCCTTATGATATGTTACAATCTATCTATCCCAACATATATATAAGTGCATATGTCTGTCAATCAGTTTGTATGTTACCTTTTCATGGCTAAACCTTCAAACCGATTTTGATGAGATATACATTATAAAGGGAGAGTTGAAGGAAGGTACTAGAGCATAGGTTAATTTTGTCCCAGTTGAAGGTTTCAATGGGATATAAAACGTATCCTTTCTTTAAGCCGCGCGTCGTAACATAGCAACGAAACGCGATTTTTTACACGGAAATAGTTGAAGGGACGGTGTAACATTGACATAGGCTACTGTTTATCCTGCGCAAAGATTTCCGATACGAAAACTGATCAAGATCCGGAATGTATGACAAACACATCTTCAAGTTGTAGATTTATGAAAGGAATATAGCTCGCGCCTAATTCCTCGTTCGCTCTGAAGTTGACGATGGGTCCTCACGATACAGGTATGCTGCCTAGTGGTAAACCTATAGATCATCATCATCAGCCCATTTTTACCCCACTGCAGGGGCTTAGGCCTCCTCCAGGGAAAGGAGGGGAGCTTGGAGCTTAAGTCCACCACGCTGCTCCACTGCGGGTTGGGAACTGTAACGACCGCCATCTATTGACAGCATCCGGGACCGACTGCTTAACGTGCCCTCTGAAGCACGGTGTCAGTGATATTGTGTACTTAAGTTAGAAAAACTCATTGGTACACGCCCGGATTCGAACCATGGCCCTATGGGGCCTTATAAATTTGAGACAGGTTCGTTGCACTCAGGGCTATCACGACATTATTAACCTATAGATACATACTGACAATTGTAATTTTTTTCTGCTGTTAACGTACCTATCGAAGTATTTTACTGTTCTTTTAAATAATTTGTAAGTCTCTAATCTGCTGTAAAAATAAACTAATTTTTAATTTTCATTTTCAGGTGCAAGACCCGCTCTCGACCCTCTGATACCCATTTTTTTTATTGTGACGTTACTAGCTTCGATTTCAGACCGAACTAGAAGTTTGGCGCGAGCTTTGGCTCGCGTCTGAACTGAGTCTAGTTCTTAGAAGATGTGATACAGCTGCAGGTATCGGAAAACATAGTCGAAGGGACATACAGTATGTATGGCCACGTGAGCTGAACCGCAGACAAGAACTTAAATTTTTTTTATTTATGATCAAAAACACTTAAATTTTACCTTATATAATGCTGTAATTGATTAAGCAGGGTTTCCACAGTTGTTATAGGTGGCGGGGGAGCAGCGGCGCGTTGTCGCGACGCGAGCGCCGCGCGCGCATGCTCAAAACACAATCTGAAATTAGAAATCCATACCTTAACCGGTTTGCACGTCACAACAGGGTGCGAATCCTACTTGCACTATCTGGCATTTTCTTTTAGCTTCAGTATTAAAATATAGAGTTACGATGCGACTAAGTTATTGCATTACTGTAGAGTGCGCGGACGACTAGCAATTGTGTCGGTGGGCAGCCGCCTGCGGGATGGGCTATCCACCCGCTACACCAGCAGTCACCACTTTCTCGTGCGTAGTATTTATATTTTGGTTAGTAACCACAATGTATTGATAATTCACTCGGAAAAAACATACCAGTGTTAAAAATTATAATAATAATACTTAGGACATCCCACACAGTGCCATCTAGTCAAGCAAGTGTTCTGCTTGTATTATGGGTAAGTACCAGACAACGGATATATTATACATAGGTAGGTACTTAAATATTTTTATAATGTAAGATATTACACACTCAGACATGGAACAAATAGACATGCTTATGCACACAAATATTTGTCCGCAGCGGGAATCGAACTCGCGAGCTTTGGTTCTACAGTTACGGTCTCTAACCACTCGGCCAATCGGTCAGTCACTCAAAATTAGTTTTAACGTTTTTTTTTTAAATGGAGTCTTTATATAATACCTATTCTGGAGCCGCCGGGAGTTTGCGTCCCTGACACATGTCAATTAGGCATGACTAGTGATGAGCAATAAATAACACTATTCAATAACATTATCTTAATTAATTACATTGTTATTCCGTTATTATACATGTACTCGCCTTGTGGCTGTCCCAGAAATAAAGAGACAAAACCCTCTTAATAATATTTTATTAAACATAAGAATGTATGTGATAAGCTTTATTTAAACTTTAGATTCTGATACTTTATCTGAAATTGATACAATGAGTTGAAAAATCAAGCAAATTAACTTGTCAATTAGACGACGACGACTTAAACGACGACTAAGAGACATCTGAAAATGAATGCATTCATTTATATTACCTCAAAAAATCCTAAGCAAATTTTGAAGATGTGTTTTCTGAACAAAACATATGTATTGGATTCACGAAATATTCTAGTTGCTCTACGTATTTTTTGAGCATCCCAGCAACAAATTGCCAGGAGACAGATATTTTTCTGTCCTGAAAAGAATTAAAAACTACTTATGTGCCCGCATGGGCCAAGATAGACTAATCGCTCTTGCATTATTGTCTACTGAAGCTCAATTAGTCCAAAAAATTGATTTTGACGATATAATTGAAGTTTTCGCACGAACCAAAGCCAAGAAGAAGAAACTGATTATATAAGTGATAATCTAAATTAAATACTAATTATTTAAATTTTGTTATTATAAATTGTGTATATCTTATATATAAAAATGAAATGAAGGTTTTTACATGTCTCGCTAAAACTAAAAAACGGCTGGACCCGTTTGGCTAATTTTGGTTTTGAAATATTTCTGGAAGTCCAAGGAAGGTTTAAAAGATAAGAAAATATGAAGAAATTGCAAAGAATAACTACAATATGGTAAAAACAACAACTTCTTTTACCCATACAAACTGTTCGTACCTGTCAAACAAGGTGCATTCAAAAATCAATTTCTTTACTCTTTTATATCTCGGAAATGGTTCTCGTATAGGTTAAATGAATACAATGTGCTGGTTGTTCAAAGGTTGTATTGAAACTGTTTCTTACTCACTAATATGCATACATACTGATACTTATAACTATGTTATATGCTATGTATAACATCACTAGGGAAATTTAAAAAAAAAAATATGTAAAAATTGTTATAGCATTTAATGTAAAAATACAACAATACAGAATAAAATAATATAGAAGTACAGCAATGCATTGTGTAATTCTAAGATTAATAACTAAGGTATATTTAAGTAAATTTGTAAAAGTAAAATAAATGAGTTAAAATATAACATGCTGTTTTTTATTTCTAAACAATTGTTATTAGTACCAATTAAATATAAAATATTTTTGTTCGATTTTTGTAGATTTTTGTGAATAGTCTCTTCTTTATTTCTAAAAATATCTACGTTTGGTGATTCATTAAGATGAGGTCATTCTCTTTGTATGTTAAGGAGTTACTGTGTAGGTCATATTCATTTTTACGGTTTTCCTTACTCGATTCTAAATTTTTTTTTTGGCCTCTTTTTGTGCTGTTTGCAATCGGTATTTAAATTCTAAAGCGTAATTATCGGGGTTGTAAAGTTGGTCTATTCGGTTATTACAGAAAGTAGTTGGGATGTTGCATAATGTTTCGAAAACTAATTCGTGTGGGGTGTATTTTGTTTCTAAATGAACTGTGTTATTAAATGAAAATGTGTAGTATGGTAGCCAATCGGACTAATTTTCTGTCGAAGATGTGTATATGCGCAGAAAATTGCGTAATGTTTTATGAGTGTTTTCGAGTGCACCTAAAGTTTCATGATGAAAGCTCATACTCATAAGCTTTTCTATTTGTAAGTTTACATAACTGGCTCATAGTTGATGAAATTAACTCAGTATCTCGGTCTGTAACAATTTTATTATGTATAATACCATATTTTAAAATAAAATTAACTAAACTTTTAGCTACTACCGATGTGTGCTTACTATTTAAGGGAAAAGCTTCTAAATATTTACTTAATTCCCATTGTATTGTTAAGATGTAACAATTATCCTTATCTTAGGCCCAACTAAATCTTAATATATTGTTTCGAAAGCTTTCGACGTAATTTTCATAGGTTCTTTTACTGGTTTAGAGTGTTTTAACTTTTGACATTGATCATATCGTTTCACGAAATCGTAAACGTCTTTGTTAAGTCCTTGCCAATAATATACGCGTTTTATATTACTTATCATACTTTTTAAGCCACAATGACCGCTACCTAGTGGGCAAAATATGGTAGTCATTCAAGATTAATTTTTCAACTTCATCATTTGTTATTCTTGTGACTCCGTTTAAAATTATTAATGTGGGAAATATCCATTCTTTATCTTTATTAATTTCACTACTAATTTCCTCTATAAATTCCACATTTAATTTGTCCTCTTTGTTTGAAAAAAATCTAAATACTTTTTACAAATGTTTCAATATAATTCTTTTCTTCATTATTCAAATGAGCTAAATTTAATTCTTTCAATAACTTTGTTGTTCTAGTGTGGCCGTGCTCATTCTTACTAAGTCGTAAATTATTGTAATCCATTCTTACTAAGTCGTAAATTATTGTAATCGGATAACTTAAACAATGTTAGTCTGTAATTTTTTAACAGGAAATTCTTATGGCTAGTGTTTAAACATAACACAGGAATTTTTCCATTATGAACTGGAGCAATTGTATTTGCGATAAATAGGCTTTTAGAAATTTGTAGGTGTTTTGTTACGACATCTGTGCCTTGGAGTATTTCCGTTTGTTTACATTAACGTAATGAATGAACTATGTTGTTTCATGAATTCGTTTGTGTGGTCTGATTCATATTTTCTGTATAGTTTTATGTGATATGTTTTGCCTTGAAAAATCGTTGATGTAAATAATCGATATTAGTTTTGAAATTACATAAAAAGTCCATGCCTAAAATTCCACTAGAGATAGAGTTTTATCTTAAGATCAGAAATGGCTTGAAAATCTTGGTAAAGAGTTAAATGATTTGTTTTTAATTGTAAATAATATATACGTCGCAGCGCGCCTGTTTTAATAGTGAATTAATATATAATGCGTCGACTATGACTTACCGGGTAGCAACCCTCTGAGGTATGATCACATTCGAGTGGAACCGGGCACAGGCATATGTATGTACATCGCAAAAGGGCGATAAATATACGAGACCAAAGGCCAAGGCCAAAGCACGGAAGGAGAGAGCTCTGTACGTGGCGGGAGGTGGTCGTGTCCCGGGATCGCTTACGCATCATATTAATAATTTTAATCGTATTTATAATTTGAACATTAAGATACGACGAGTAGAGTTGTATGCCTGTGAGAGTTAAATTGATAGGATTAGAGAAATTGTTCAATAAAGTTCCAATCAAAGTGACCATCCTGACCGCTCTCCGACATATATAATATAATAATCCTGGCAGGGTGCCAAGTATAGGTTAAATGAATACAACATGCTGGTTGTTCAAAGGTTGCATTGCAACTATTTCTTACTCACCAATATGCATACATACTGATACTTATAACTATGTTATATGCTACATACTACATTCTAAAGATTTATATGAAATTTTGATAAATAACATTCTAAAACTGGTTTTTAAATGGGTTTAATGGTTATTAAGCACCAGGGGCGCTGCAGTAAATGTGTATCTTCAAAACGACTGGACTGATTTTGATTCGGTTTTTTACATTACATGAGTATCACCTGCGAATAGATAATTAAATAAATTGTGCAATTATGGGCACTACAATACATATAGGTACGTTTTAAACTTTTCTGAGGCGGTACGAAGTTCGCCGGGTCAGCTAATATATAAATAAGATGTTTAATTTCAATTATCATTCCTTCACAAAAAAAAAACGGCATAACAAACAGGGTCTAGGGCGGTATCAAGTCTAAATCCGCTACTGAACATAATCCGATAGCATATGAATTTGGCATGCAAATGAAATTCATTAATATTGATACATATACAAAATTTGCTGCAGCGATGCCTTTGTATCCGATTTTTCTCAAATTAATAGCAGCACGCTTTATAACCACTTTTCCAAATGTCCTACTACTCTATTGGCCAATCGGTGTTTCAAAGATGTCGACGTTTGTGGTATATCAGTGTACTTTTTATGCTCTCTTTTACACAGGGCCCAAAGCATTTTAATACCTTAAGCTTGAGGAACTTTCAGGACATTTTTTTGTCTAGTCAAGAACTCAACACCCGCAATCTGTAAATATTGAGTAACTTTAAAACCGTATTGACATAAAACCAAATTTGGGAGTTCATAGACCCTGTACGATAATAGGGTTCGGAAACGTTACCGTTTTTATCCATGGCTTGTCAAACAAGGTTTTTGTTTTAAATTAGTTGTTGGTATGATTTTCTCGCTGTGATTAACAATGTTACTTCAATAACGTTGATTGCGTGGAAATATTGTTTCCCCAGAACATTGCTTGGGTTAACCGATACATATGTCTCATCATGAATAATAAGAAAATGTTTTCCAAGTTCTTTCATAGAATTTACAGCATCCTCACTTGGCGTATGCCTCGTGGTCTTTTACAAATTTGGGGACTGCTAATTTTACAAAACCTTTCAAGCCTATATTTTTGCATTTTATTCTAGATGCACTGGACTTATATATTTTTAAGTTAATCCGCCACTTCTTTTAGCAATGTATAAAATGCTTTTTTCAAAAACTTTTTTAAATCAGTTTATATTTATATAGGTATATACCGTGCGTTGTATTACCATGAAATCAGTCTCTTCCATTTCTTCGTAACATTTTATTATCCTGTACAGACTAGTTCTTCTCGCTCGTTTTTGGATAAAATGATGTATTTTCTCAGATTTCCCATTACACAAAAA
Source organism: Luffia ferchaultella (assembly GCA_949709985.1). Taxonomy (NCBI): domain Eukaryota; kingdom Metazoa; phylum Arthropoda; class Insecta; order Lepidoptera; family Psychidae; genus Luffia; species Luffia ferchaultella. The sequence goes on from OX453269.1 coordinate 3,016,524, forward strand.
ATATTGAATTTCTTTGAAAACAATTCTTGTTCGGCTTGATTCACTTAAAAAAATGCAAGACTTTTTAAAACCTGTCTATTATAACCACAGACCAGTCAACCTATAGACTACGCTTTAATAAACTTTAATACGAAAACGAAATCGTTAAAAAGTGGCGGGGTGCGGGGAGATGTCGGCTAGTTTTCATTGGCTCGTTCAAAATTGACAATATCGCTGACAAATAGGCTTCCGACATGCTTCCAACTGACCGCTCACAAGAGACGTAGTTATGTAGTTATGGTAGTGTCACTACCATAGCCTTGGCGAATGCTACTCCCTGTCAAAGCGTGGTCTATAAGGTTGACTGGTCTGTGATTATAACGAACATGTCTTTTTTTTTAAATGGCAATTGTACTAAATACGTACATTTGTGCCAGCGTGACGTCAAGAAAAAAAAAACGAATTTTGGGTAATACCATTTTTTCTAACTTACAGTGTGCCAAAAATCTACTAACCAAGGAGTTCTCTCTATACTCCCTATGGACTTGTTAATAATTATGTCGTCGTGTCCGGTCTTGTCAATCACCATTTTGAAAAATTAATTACTAAAAAACCTTTTTTTATATTAAAAGAACGAAATTATACAGTAATAATTCATCATCATCATCATCATCAGCCCGTGTCTCTCCACTGCAGGATATAGGCCTCTCCCAAGGCTCACCACCACAGTAATAATTACTTAAATTAAATATATTAAATAGGTTTAGAACTCAGAACCATATTTTCGATAGAAAACATAAAAACGGTGTTTGAAAAAAATAGGTATTACCGAATTCGCCTCGTTATTGATAATCGCACATCACTACAAAAAGAAGTAATTTTGTTATGGCACAGTATGGTTCTAATATGGTTCTAAAAAGATATCGTTTACTAATCTAATTAACATTAAATTTATAGCTATAGCATCATGTTTGTTGTGAGTGGACATAATAATATAATTTTTAATTTAATTTTTTGTCATTAATACATGTAAACAATAATAAACAATAATATTTGTGTGAATCGCCCTACAGTACGAAGTCACATCAACCATCCGGTCATGAACTCTCAGAAACGCAAACTCCCGGCAGCTCCATTATAATGCCTTAGTAAAACTTTAGAAAATAAAATGATCTTTATATAACTATATGATACAACTACGAGATGAAAAAAATGTTCTCACATTTGAAAAAACTACTGCATAATTATAAAAGATTTAACATACCCTTGATCCCTTCTATTATCTTGGAGAGTGTTTTGGGGAGCAGGCGCCGGCAATGGACATTTCTCTCCATTGGGAAAGGTATGGGCGCACTGCTTGTATGGTGATGTGGCGTCCTCCAGGATATGTTTGGCGCAGTGTTCTCTGCCACAGACTACTGGTAAAGTGCATTCGTAACCACGATGGGCGCATACGCGAGAGCGCCATTTTATTTCCTTGTGTAGCTGTTGGATATGTATATTTTTATTAATCTTCAGTTTTTTCTATATTTTAATAATAATAAATAAACTTGGGACATCCCACACAGCGCCATCTAGTCCCAAAGTAAGTATTATGCTTGTAGATAACTGATATTAATACTTAAATATTCTTTTTTTTATAATACATACACATATATACATACTTTAACACCCTGCCACGGAACAAATAAACATGTTCATGCACACAATTACTTCGTGCGGGCTGGAATTGAACCCGCGACGACCCTTGGCTCTGCAGTTAGGGTCCCTAAACACTCAGCCAATCGGTCAGTCGGATTTTAGATATAATTTAATGTAATTTTAGATGTAAGTTTTGTGTCACATACAGCGAGATGCAAGAAGTTACTTAAAGTTAGTGGAAATCTAAAGAAGGAAAGCCAATAACCAATCATACGACCATATTGTATTGTGACAGCTCGAGCGCAGCAAACCTATTTCCAGTTTAGAAGGTAGTGTGGCTGTGGTTCGAATCCGGGTGTGCACCAATGAGTTTTTTCTGACTTAAGTACAGAACTATCACTGACTCTGTGTCTCGGAGGGCACATTAAGCCATCATTCTTGGTTGCCATTAACAGAAGGCAGTTATTAAAATTACCAACCTGCACTGGAGCAGTGGGGTGGATAAGCTCCAACCCCATTATACCTGAGGGGAGGCCTAAGCCCCTGCAATAGGGCATTAAGGACTGATGATATTTAATAATAATAATAACACACACAATCACAACAACGCCTAAGTCCCAAACTAAGCATTAGCTTGTATTTTGGGTACAAAGCGAAGACACCACATACATATAACAACCAAGACCCGGTGCCAGTATTAATATTCATCATATAAATACTGACCCGACCTGGGATTCGAACCCGGGACCTCCAGCTTCGCAGGCAGGCTCGCTGCCCACTAGGCTAAGCGGTCGTCGATATGTTATTGGGTCTCTGGTGTTTGAATGTAAGAGCACGCTAAAACGACATGTAAATTTTCTTTCATTATTTGCTTGATGAAAGAGCATGCATTTAAGCTACGTTCGCAACGAACCTTAGCGTCGAGCAGTGAGGGCCCTTAAAGTCTTGATTTCACGATGGGCCATCATGGCTAATGGCTCATTGGGTACAAGATGTTACATCTAGCTTATCATTGGATACAGGTCGCCTCAAACTTTATGGCGGATTCGAAAGTAGGCACAAGTTGCGTTGTAGAGACCAGTTAATGGTGTCAGTAGGACGCAGTGGAGCGAAGGGGTAGTGCGTTCATCCCACAAATCCCGCGGCGCCGGCGTATAGGGCGGGGCGTTCCTCCCGCAAACCCTGCGGCGGCCTATAACCGATACCTGCGCAAGCCCCGTATTTAGCGTTGTATTCAGAATTTCAGATCTGCCATAAAGTTTGAGGCGAACTATACCTACTCCTACATCACACCCTAGATTTCTATACAATGGCAATGTGGTTGGCAATGGCCAATCATTAAATGAAGCCATAATAAATAAGAAAAGCATAAAATTTTAGACAAACTACTTTAAGGATTATTAAAAAAACTTTTAATACACTAACCTCTGCTCTCAGGTTATCTTCTTCTTGTTTTTTTGCTAATACCGGATCTGGTGGTTTAGTAGATTTGGAACTGGTAATTTTTAATCCAGTAAGAGGTCGTCTATTTGCTATTGCTACTTTCGATAGGTGGATTATTTTGTTCGGTTTGTTTTGAGACATTATTTTTTGCTGCAAAAGATTTAAAAAAAGAATTGTTACCGTATCAGGCAGTTCAGGCAGAGAAAACAAACACATTAATCTGTGCACATCAACAAAATAACACACAGAGAAAATATAAAATGGTGAGTTTGGGTGTATGGATGGGACCGACGTGCACGTGCAATTTTTAACTTTTTATATTTTCTGTCGAAATTACATAAAGGTACCTACCTACCTACCTACCTACCTCTTTGAAAATAAAAAATTGTTTTATTCATTTTAATTTAAATTAACCTAAATAAAAGAACCCGATTTAAAAATCTGATTTGTTTTTTTTAATTACTTTATTATACTCAAAATAATGAATGACAAAACCGGATATTATGTTAACTTAACAATTTCATGGAGAGTATAGAGTACATGAAAATGAAAATAGGTACGTATATAATTTAATTTTTAAATTATAAAGAATTATACTACTTCTATAAATTCACATTAAAATAACACTAAATTAAAATAAATATCTAAGGAAGACACAGGGGTCTCGTCACCGGGTCTCATCAACAAAGCATCTTTTTAAGATCACTAATTTAAAAAAAAGGCAATAATGGACAATCAACTAACAACTACCTAAGAATAATCAATAGTTAAATTTTAAATATATCTATTTTATCTAATAGAAAAGCTGTGCTAATCATTTTGAAAACATAAAACACGTCAATTGAAAACAGTGGTGGGTCGGCCATTTGCATGGTGTGACAGAGAATCGAGGTCTGTTATTTTAAAGTTGCATTATTTTACTTAAAATTACTCAAACCACATGATAAATATTACAAAACGAATAGTGGATTATTATTTTATAGGTTTAATTACAGTGAAAGCGTAAAACTTACCTGTGTTTGTTTTAGATCAACAATTTGTCGACGGAGATCCGATTGCGTTGACACATGATAATTGAAAACGACAGAATTTCACAAACACACGCAATATGGACTCAATGGCGTCTGTGAAATACCTCGGAGTCGAGTTTACGCATTTTCGAAACAGTGATATCATAAGTTTGTAAATAGACAAATGTCTTAAATAAATCAATCTGATTTTTAAGTTCCACGAAGTTTGATAAAAAGTTAAAGTGGTGTGTTAAAAAAAATAGAAAATACTTCAAATGTTAATGTGGTTCACTTCCGTTTGTCGCGGCAATAGCGCTGTCCCTTTTCCACTCACGCACTTAGACGGTTCCAAACTTTCCGTCGTGCTCTCACTCATCGAAAGACAAAAGACAGTCATTGAAGTATCCGTTCAATGGCTGGTCAGGAAAAATGGTATTTTACAAGAGAACAATTAATGAGTTCGCCAAGCAGAAAATGCGGTTTAGATGCAGATAAAGAATTAGCATATAGGCAACAAGCTGCTAATTTAATACAGGACATGGGCCAGAGGCTACAAGTGTATCCTTTTCATGAAAAAATCGTGAGAAAAGTGTAATGTTTTTGTCGAGTCATGTGTTCATTATTGCGTTTTGGCGCTAAATCTCTATATTTTAATAGTAAAATCATGTGTTATTGTTGTGTATATGCTATATATAGCCAACGGGGAGTTTTAACAAAGTGTGCATTGTTGAAAAATATGATGAAATATGATTATATGATCGGCGTCATTATTTCGCACTTTCGCTTAGCAAGCTGGGATTTCCCGAAGGGTAAGAAAGTTTCTACTTTTCCTTTTCCAATGAATCACATAATTTCTTGTCTATTCGTTACCGTTTGAAGCATTAAACACGAATATAAGGTTAGGATCCGTGGTAATAACGTGGCTTGTAGGCCTTGTAGGTCAGTGCTCTTGTACAGCTGCTTGTGGACGGCTTACGACGTTTCGGTGATCGACCTGTTCTGTCTGGCGCGTTAAGATTATACATTGCCGATTATTCGCATATTTACGTAGCAGCCGCGTTTCTGAGAATTGATTTATCTTTCCTCGTGTGACTAATGAAAACAAACTGGTATTACATAGAGAGGTTATGTTTGTGGGTTTATTTGCACATGTATTCCAACAATATACATTAGGAAGACAATGACTTTTCGAGATTCCCACATTCTCATATAATATTTCTAGAAAGTCCAGTAAAAGTCTATTTCGATAAGAAAAATTAGGTAATGATATCAATGTAGAGCCACATGGTGCATAATTCAGGTTGGTTGTCCAAAACTACCACTCTAAAATAATAAGAGAGAGGGTTGACGTGAAGAGATTAAACACATTTTTTTTAATTTTTAAAAATGCAGAAATATGAAACCAACAAAACTACAAATGAGTAATACCTACCTTCTAGACAACAAACCCTTGGAAAAAATTTACTTGTGAAATGAACCAACGTGAATAATGCTTAGAAGACTGTTACTATATCAGAAAATAACTGAGCACTATGCCGTCATTTCTGAGCGGTACAGATGAGTATGTGAGTGAATGGAATTTCTCAGGTACGAATGAGGAATTACGACTAATTATTAATATACGGCTTTGTTATAGTGTATAGATGATTAAAAATAAATGTTGAAAAACCTAGTGCCATACTAAAGTTTTTTTTTTGAATGCAGAAAGTGTTAAAATTGTAAACAAATTGTAATGATTCATGGAAGTGGAATCAAAACAATGCGACTCATAGCATCGAGGGCACATGTGTTACCATGATGGGTCACATTATGTGTCATGGTGTTAATGTATATTCGAATTTTGCAGTTGTAATGTGTAACACCATATTTAACAGCATTATACATTTTTATGGCAGTGATAAGCTGTGGCTGACTGGCTGTGCATCCTTGGTTCGATTCCCGCCAATAAAAACTAAAGAGAAAATTGTCAGTTCTATGAGAGTGTTAAAAGCTCCCAACCCGCATAGGGCCAGTGTGGTGGTGAACTGGTGCCAATGTCATAATTCAACTGGAGGGCGGCGCTGGTGGGGGGGGGGGACTACTCCAATAGTGTAGGCTCAAAACCTTGATGTTATTTTATGTGGCCTTGCTTTCACTGGTGATTTTATGTATCTAGTGGTATATTGTAGCAACTATTATTTTTTAAAATCCAATCGACTGACTAATTAGCCGAGTACTTACAGACTAACAGCGGAACCAAAAGTCACAGGATAAATTTCTGCCTGGGACAAATATTTGTGTATATATTAGTACATTATGATGCAAGTATGGTAAGCTGGATATTATATTATTATTATTATTATTTAATAAGCTAACAGCTTCCACTAACTATCAGAGTCACTCTTTTAATAAACGGAGACTGGGTATAATAGCCAGCTTACCAAGTACGAGCATCTATGCCGTTTTTTAATATATTTGCGATTAAAATAATTAAAATTATACTTCAATAGTGGACGCTAACGACGCGAGTGGGTTGCTTTTCGAGGTTGACGCATATGTTACAAACAGAATGCTTGTTTGTGATTGGTGTAAAGTAAAAAAGGCCTAGTATTGTAAAATACAACATTACGTTACAAGTTTCGATGTCACAAAGACCGTATTGACAGCAAACATATTGATTAAAATTAAAAGAATACTTAAGTATGTATATCAGTTATCGAGCATCCATAATACAAGCATGATACTTATTTACTTTGGGACTAGATGGCGTTGTGTGGGACGTCCCAGGTATTTATTTTATTTAAAAATTCCAATTTCAGAACTTTATAACTGCTCTAAAGCCAATATGTGTTTCAATCTGTAAATTTTCCTTGACTATACTCAAATACAGCTCGCAACTATGCATCAATACGGCGATAGTGTATATGCACAGGTTCTATGCGTTCCACTCGTTCACTCAGTTCCACAGGAACACCATAGCTGCAGCGGCACTGTTCCTCGCTGCAAAGGTTAGTATTTTAACCGTACCTTCACAATTTACCTAAAACTAGGATTTTTTTATAAATTTTGTTAATAATATTTAAAATTCCTAATTTTACTAGTAGTCTGCTACTTCTAGGCATTTGGTGACTGTTGGTAGCACTTGTACAGATAGCAAAAAACTTTTTATTATATTTGAGGCATATACATGGATTCAAATACCGCTGCGCATCGGGTTGTGGCCGGTGTCTTCCTACATGCACGATATTATTCATTTCATTATATTATGTTTATTATTTGTTATGTACATAATTCACTGTCACTATTTGTTCATATCAAATTGCCTAGAAATAGGTGACGGTGACGCGTAGTAGAGTTTGTCGCTTTAATTTTGAAGACTTCACAGATTCATGTTTAATTTGTATTATGTAACGACCGTCGTATATTTTTCACTAATTTGAATATTATTTAAATAGTAAATACTAGCGACTCGCCTCGACTTCGCATGGGTACCAGAGCATATTGAACCATAGTGTTTTTTCTGTCATAGTGTCTTATCAACTTCTTGCGTCGTACATGTGGATTGGATTTAATTAGATTTAAATATAACGTAGTTCATCCTAGCCGGAGTATTTTTAATGTACTTTATTTCCAAAATTCTGTAAATATCTGGAAAAGTAAAGAATAAATACATAAAAATAAACAACAATATTTCTTTGCATACAACATTGATAACTTCTGCCATTTAACATCACGCGTATCGTACCGGGCGGTGTGGGGCCCTAGCGGCCGCTGCTGTCGCGCTATACATGTTTCGTAATAGCTCCAAAGATATTAATTTAAATTGTATGGTGTAAAGGGCAATGATAATCTGCATGAAATTCTGAAGGTAAATAACGTATTTAATTTGATAAGAATTAATACTGTATCCGTATAAATTGCTTTCCAATCACATAATATGACACCATTTTTTCAAACATGACAATAGGTATAGTAAGCTAGCCATAAAAATTAGACATATGCCATCGCGGACTTTTCTTTAGTCCTATAAAAGAGAAATTTCTCCATACATTATTTTGTTATATCTCTAAGGGATTAGGCAGCATGTTTGATGAAAACTCCCAGCTGCCTTGATTTTTTCCGACTTCAACAATAATCGTCATATTTTAACTAATTTGTACAAAACATTAATAAATTATACACCTACTAAACCTTCCTCTTGAATCACTCTGTCCATTGGTGTCAATAATATGCCAATCCGTTTTTGGCAGTTTTTGAGTTTATTGCGTTCAGACAGACAGATGCGGTGGGGGACTTTATTTTTTAATATATAGTGATAAGAGTGAAAAATGTTAGCGACTGCAAACTGAATCGACCTATACAGTAATATGCAATACTGTCATCCAATAGCTGAACGCCAGATTGTATTTTGTTTTTGGCTAACAAAACGTTCTGTCGTTTTGGGCTTGGTTACATTTGCCGTCATGTTTGATATGCCTGTGGTGTCGGTTTATATTTGTCTTTATGATACAAAATACAAATTATGTATGTGAAGTATTTTCAAGGTATTTTTAATATTTTTTTTTAAATCATCGGCTATTTTAAGAAACTAGTTTCCATATTTTTAGGGTTTTTTATTTATTTATATATATAGTTTATATAGTTATATAGTTTTATAGTTTTTTGACCCTAGTGGCAATATCAAAGAGCATCTATCAGTTTTTAAAATTTATTTTTTATTAAACCCTGTTAGTTGTTTATGCTCTGTTTTTAATTTATGGATCTGTGATTAAAGAATGTCCTCGTGATGACAGGTGGAGGAACAGCCTCGAAAACTGGAATATGTGATCAAGGTGTCACATGTGTGTTTGCACCGAGGCGATACTGTCACAGCACTCGACCCTCGTTCTGAGCATTACCAGGAACAGGTATGATTCCTCTTTTCATTTTCACGATTATTTTGCTCACTGTGTCACAATTACTTTTTGTTTCACTCGAGTCCTGCAAATTGTGTTCTATGTAAAAGGAAATAGATATTTAATCCATTGATTAAAAAAAATACTGGCAAGTTGTAGCCTAACTCATTTGTTAAATATATTTAAAAAGAAAAAAAAAACGTATAGTTTTGTTTTTAAAAATAGAAGTACTTTGTTTACAAAAATGGAGTAAAGCGTAGAATGGAGTAAAGTTCGTGTAATAATTAAATATGTTTGCTTGAAAAAGTTTACTATAAGCAAATCAAAATAGAACTGTAGAAATGGGCGAAAAGTTGAAAATAAATCCACCGCTGAGAGATCACTAGACGCATGAGCGGTTAGCCCTTTCGGTAGCTTTATGAAAAAAATGACCATTCAAGGGCAAGTGACTAAACAATTGAAATGCATACGCTGCCTATGTAACGCTGCTTCACTTGTTTCAAAAGCGAAGAATGAAAGACGTTTCAAAAGCGAAGAATGAAAGACGACCATGCACTTTGACCACATTGACGCAATCGCGCTTTTGAATGGATACTATAGAAAGACAATACTAGATGTGTCCATGATTTCGTCTGCGTGGACTTCTATCTATCTCAGCTGGTTATAAAATGTAATGTGACTTTGTCAATCTCTTCGTTAATATGATCAAACAATATATACGATTGTTTTGGTATTTGTTGATTGGCAATGATCTATGTAAGTCCGCTCAGCGTGTTCCCCCGCGACACACGCCCTGCAACAGTGGGCACTCGTGATGCGGCGCTGCGACGCCTAAACTTAAAAATGTGATATCTTTTTATTCTGTAGGCCTATTTTGATGGAATACACACTAAATGTAAACGGGATTTTCCATGTTTCAGGCAACGGTTCTTCTCGCCTTATATGACATTTGAGAGATATGTACGTAGCCCAAACGTACGCCTTTGCAAAATATATTATTCCTAAAATGCCGTATTTAATTTCAGGCTCAGGACCTGGTATTCAACGAGAACGTACTGCTACAGACTTTAGGTTTTGACGTGGCGATCGACCACCCGCATACTCACGTAGTACGAACGTGCCACCTTGTCAAAGGTGAGACATGACGCGTGATGCTGTGACAACGAGACGGGTCTGCCCTGCGCCGGTTCCGCGATTAGAATGCGGTGGGGATTTGAATTTGGAATGTTGGAGACGTTGGATTCCATTTTTGAAAGTTTGACAGTTTTTTTTTTGTTTAGAAAAGCGTAGGTTGAAAGTATGGAAATATGTGATTAGTATATTAAGTTTGTTTATGGTAACGTTTTACAAAATTTGCTACTTTTCCTATGTTGTAGATATCTTGGTTTTCGTCATGTTAATTATTTTGTGAATACATAATTTTTATGTAAATAGTGTACATAGAAGGGGTAAATAAAAATATTTGAACAATTTTTCTTTTTCACCCAACTGAAATAATATTTATTTCATTTAGGTACTTAAACTAGCTTCTTTTACATTATACGCTATAATATTCAATACAATTATTTTTGAAAATGGAAGCCATTTAAAATACCCATTTTCTATGAAAAAATAGATATAATTATTTTAACAATAAACCACCGCATTTTAAGTGAACCTGGCGTACATACGTTAAGCGCATTATGTCTTAAAATATCTGGGGCAAAGAAAAAAAAACCGTGCAGCAATATATTATAATTGCGAAGAGGCTAGAGGTATGTTGTCTATATGCAGTTTGTATACATTTGTGTGTGTCATTCATTAGCCAGTACAAATAATAATTATGAAAATAGCTTGAAAACATGCAAAACATTTCAAACCTTCGCTCACTACTATGCAACACTTAGTAGGTCCAATCGAGCACACAGAACAATAACAGCATAGGAATGTATCTAAAGTATTTATTTTTTAAGAAACGAGTACTAATATATCAGCCCAATGTGCCCCACTGCAGAGGCTTAGGCCTCCCCCACTCCCCTTAGCCTCCCAATGAGGTGTTTGGAGCTTAATCCACCACACTGCTTATTGCGCTGGTTGGTGAGTTTTAATGACTGCCATCTGGTGATGGCAACCTGGACTGACGGCTTAACGTGCTCTCCGAGGCACGGAGTCAGTCTTCATCTTAAAGTCGTCTAGCGGGCTATGCTCGGTATTTCTATACTAAAATGCGTTAAAGAACTCGTTAAAGAGTCGTCGACATAGCCGAAGCGGTTAGCAAGCTGAATTGGCAATGGGCCGGTCACATTTGCTGTTGAACCGACAACCGATGGGGTAGACGAATTCTTGAGTAGAGGCCACGTACCGGGAAGCGGGAAGCATTGGATGCTTCTCGGCCAGATAAACTGGTGACCTAAAGAACCATACTGGGGGTAATTGGATGCGAAAGGCGGAGCACCATGTGTAGGTTTTAAACCAATTTTGAGGTATTTGACAGTAAAGCCTTTTCACACTTGCAATTCATGTATCCACTATTATTATTATTATTTACTGGCGTCTGCTTGCGGCTCCACCCGCACAGACTACATGGTTGGTTATTAAACTTAATGACTTAGTAAAGTAAGGGGAAAATATATAATGGGAATACTTCTCTATTGAACTAATTCAAATCTCGGTGCTCGTTTCCTAAACAGAGTATAGTCACAGAACAGCATCAATACATTCTACTGTCCTATCTGTTATTGTATGATATAGATCTACTAAAAGTTGGCTTTATAACATCTCGCATATCCACATATTCTGGATAAAGCTTTAAATTCTAATATTAATCTATGACACGAACGATATATGTAATGTGTATGTATAATGCAATTTCATTTAAAACTGGAATTATTAAAATTTAAGAATGTACATGATGTATTGTTTATATGGGTCTATTGAAAATATTGTCATTGCATATCGTTTAGACTCAAGTTAAATCTAGTGAAACGCCACAAAACGGAGTTTCTCCAACGCGTCTTATCGGTCAGTGATCCTAGATAACTAGGTCATTGACTGCATTTGACTTAATTTCTGTCACAGTTAACATCGCGTCTAAGTTTGAATCTCTTAGACAATAATACCCATAAATAGTCATTTCGATAGAAAACTAGGGTACAATTTAAGTAGTTTTTTTTTTTTTTAAATAATAATTTAATATTTAGTGACATATTTCAAGATTATGTTACATAACTACGAAATAAAGATATTTTATTTGATTAATTCAATGTTCTATCATTATAGACTCATAGTAAACATTAACATTGTGTATATAATTATTTATATACTTAAGTGGCATGAGTTAGGAAAGTTGGCTTTCGCAGGGGCAGAGAAACTATTCTGTTCACGCATATAGTTTATCATAATCCCATTTCTTAGCACCTAATAAATCCTGAGATAAACTGCTGCGCGTGTAAAAACCAGCACTCTTCTTAATTCGTGCCGCATACAGTAATATATTATGAGTTTTATCCAAGCTCCTAAAAACATTCATTTCATTGTTACATTTCATTATTATATTTATTAATCATTACTTTTTAATTATTGTACTATTTAAAAAAAAATAAAATTACCTGCTTATCAGCTGGTCTCGTAAAAAATATTTTATAGTTATAAATACCATAAAAAAAATTATTTTTTTTTAAAATTATTGTTACAATTTTAAAGAATTCTTATTATATACACGTGTTGATGGTTTTGTTCGTTGGCTTAGCGCCCAAGGACCTGGCCCAGACTTCTTACTTCATGGCGTCGAACAGTCTGCATCTCACGACCATGTGTTTGCAGTATCGTCCGACGGTCGTGGCGTGCTTTTGCATACATTTAGCATCGAAATGGAGCAATTGGGCGGTAAGTGTTTTCATTTATAGACGCCGTATTATTCAAGTGGGCCCGTTTTAGCTACCGAAACGATCGAACAGATGCATCTTCAGCATGCGTCTTGTCGGTCAGTTGCACGGCAATCTAAAGCAGTGTTGCCATCCAGGCATGCCTTGTTTTTTAAATAATTTGTGGCGATTGCGAATACTTCGTGATTATTTGACAGAAAATCTTTGGGAATTGGGTAGCGTAAATAATATTTGTAAGTTTATTTAACCATAAGCTATGTCATATCGATCGATTTCGAAAAGAAAATAATTAACCATATGGTATGGTGTTTCTGGCATTATTATTTTATTGCATTTTTTACAGATACCTCAGTCGAACGAAGGCCGACACTGGTTCTCGTATGTAGACCGATCCGTGACGTCAGAGCTCTTGGAAAGGCTCACGGCCGAATTCCTACACATCTTTGACAAATGCCCTTCAAGACTGAAACGGAAGATGATGACGATGTCCAGCGCCAGTGAGTAAATTCACTCTTAATATCATTTGACTGCTTCTTGAAGACATTGTACAACATAATAGTTCGATTGAAAACCTCTTTGGAGGTTGTCAGTTTAATGTTTTGACTTATAAAGCGAATTACATAACCGCTGGAATTTTAAATACCGTATTCGGATTCTTGGTTAATTAATAACGAATACACATCACAACAACGTCTAGGCCCAAACTAAGCATTAGCTTGTGTTTTGGGTACCTATCGAAGACACCATATACATATAACAACCAAGATCCGGTACCAGTATCAATATTCATCATATAAATACTGACCTGATCTGGGATTCGAAACCGGGACCTCCAGCTTTGTAGGCAGGGTCGCTACACACTAGGCTAAGCGGTCGTCATAAAGTAAATTGATAGCTTGTATCGATTGTTGGAATAATGAAAACCATAATTATGGTGGAAACCACTATTCCACCAATATTATGGTGGAAAGTTACAAAAAGTAATTTGTGTTCCACGAAAGAAGTGAGCTCTGGCCAAAACTTTGTATATAGTTTTCATCAGTACACTGCCTAAATAGTGGAAACCACCATTCTTATGGTTTCCACCATAATTGTGGTGGCAATCATCATTCTACCTTTATTATGTTGGATAGTAACAACTACAGCAATGTCAACATCAAACCCTGTGGTTGTCAATGATTATGAAACATGTGTAACACAAAGAGTTGGAGATTAGCAAATACTAAATAATTACTAATATTTACATGGTTTTCATCAATGCCATAAAGTAAACAAATTTGACAACAGCGTTTTTGTATCAATAGAGTCAGAAATGTCACTCCACAGTATGGAAAATGTCAAACGCAATTTCGCGGGGGTGAAGACCGGCGCGCGGGAACTCGCGGACTGAAAGTCGCTATCTTGCACCAGCTAGCTAGGTATGAGTGGTGAGACGATAAACGCAGAAGAGGGCTTCTAGTCATTCCGTAGTTCTATGATCAGTGCATTATCAACAATCAATAAGAGCTACCAACTAACCCAGAATCCAGATATGGTATTTTAAATTCCGACCTTAATGATTATTAGTGACTGGTTTAAATTATTATGAATATTAATAAATGAATTATATTGTTCATATAAATCGAGAATGAATGTCCACTATGAACTATAATGTAGAAAACGAAATTTTTTCTCTGAGCCACATGTACATGAGTATAAGAAAAAGTTGGGGGTGCTCAGTTTTAAAATATTGTTAAAGTTACAAATAATAACATTTAATTACAATATACGATAAATCCACTTACATAAACATGTGAAACCTGAGCACCCCAAGCATTTCCTTAATTAAAAAAATTAAAAAAAAAAAACTATAATCAGAGTCACTCCTCATAGCAAACATTTTTCACTATACTTATGTAATCATCGGAAAATATATTGTAGGTATTTTCTTAAGCAATATATTTATGATTTATTTTCTCAGGCGGCAGTTCGCCCCAATCGGGACTGGCCCCGCACGTCGGCGCTACGGGCGTTTTGTCGCAAGCTAATGCACACACGCAAGATAAGAAGCATTCCGCGCACGCGCGCAGCGATGCCGCGGCTGCGGCAGCGGCGGCTGCCGCGGTTGATGACTTTGAGAAGTCCTTTGATAGAGGTGCGATTTGACTAAATTTTTTAGCTATTCGGAGTACATATATTAACATGTTTTTCCACCATGGGACGGAGACGGTATTTGTTAGTGATAAGAGGTTACGTGTTTGTTTGTGCGTATGTGTTACCATTTACCGCAAAAACTATTGGACCGATTTCGATGCAGATTTTCATATTACACAGGTATCTACAGGTTCATAGATATGTCTTACAAATAGTGGTCACCAGGGGGTGCTGAAATAAATGTGTTTCCCTAAAACTGCTGGGATTTTGATGTAATTTTTTGTATTCCATAGATATTATTTCAGAGCAGGTTTTTATCACCAGATGGTGCTGCAGTTTATGTATTTTTCTAAAACGGTTGGGGTGATTTTGATCCGGTTTTTGTATTACATAGATATTTCCTCAAAGCCAGTTTTTAGGCGTGTTTTGTTCCCTGTCTGGGTGTAAAAAGTATCTATATGTGTATTTATAATAAAATAATATTTAAGTTTGTATTAGAGATGAACCGGATATCCGGTAACTATCCGGTATCCGGCCTATCCGGCCGCCATAATACTATCCGGCCGAATACCGGATAGCTACTAAAATAATAAAAACAATATAAATAACTAATAAAAAAAACTGGATAAAAGAAATATATTTTTGAGTAATTATTTGCTTTATTTAGTTAGTCTTAATATCACTTAGCTTGAATATAATTAGTTTTAGTTTTAAATTTTTAATCACACAATAGTAAATTAATGTAATACAAAGAAAATGAATGAATTAGTACTCATCCTGTACTAAGGGCAAATTATGGTGAGTAAATACTAATAATTTCTCTGCATTGAGAGGTAGCAGGCGGTTGCGTTTCTCTTCATAAATAAGGCCAGCTTCAGAAAAAAGTCTTTCGTTACACACACTGCTGCAAGGTGCAGAAAGGTGGAACCGAGTCCACCCGAACGTTCGCGCGCTGCCTAGGCAAACGGCTAAGTTTCGCCGGATATCCGGCTATCCGGCCATCCGGCCACATGGTTGGCCGAATATCCGGTATCCGGTATCCGGCCAAACTGCTATCCGTTTCATCTCTAGTTTGTATACAAGCATAATACTTGCTTACTTTGGGACTAGATGGCACTTTGTGGAATGTTCCAGATATTGATTGATCTAACATTTTGGACAGTTTTACTTAAATACAGGTTATTACCATTTCGTGTTTTAAGATATTACAAATATAATCAGTTGAAATGTAGATGTAACTTTTCTGTTTGTACTTTAATTTGAATTGAAATTTATTTATTATGACTTATTAACAGAGTACGAACGTGAGAAGCGTCGTCCGCAAGTACCAGGCGGGTATGTGCCGGCCACAAACGTCGCTCCGCCTGCGTCAACTGCGCCACCCGTCCCCACTCCCACTCCGCCGCAGAAGATCGACTTCACTGCTTATAGGGACAAACGCGAGCGCGAAGAGCGCGATCGCCGACAGTTACAACAGCGACAACCAGCTCCTACGCCTCGACCGACACCGCCACCGGCTGCGGTGACAACTGCAGCGCCGCCACACCATCAGCGACCTCAACAACACCATCACAAGCCACACCATTCGTGGCCCCACCACAAACCACCGCACCATAAGCCGCCGCATGATCATCGACATCACCGGCCACAGCAGACCGCCTCTGTGCAACCACCTTCTTCAGCCACATCCACCCATGTATCAACTCAACAGGAGTTAGCACCAGTACAAAGGACGAGACCGCCGTCTTTGTTTTCACCAGAAAATGCGACGACGCCCACCGCAGCAGCCGCCTCAGCGCCACGAAGGCCACAAGCGCTACCACCACAGCAAAGACGCGTACCGCAATCTCAATCGCAGCAGTCGACCTCTCAGCCGACGCATCCACACCCACAACACGCTACGGCGCATAATGAACCACCAACGGCCCACAGGCCACCCGCATCCCCACCACATCAACGCAAACGACCACCAGAAACCGCGACCGCTGTAATAAGAGATATGCAACCTCCAGCTATTCTGTCGCCATTTTCCTCGCCGCCCGTTAAGGAACATCCACCTTCTCAGCATCGCGCCCATCGTACACGACCATCTGCTTCTGTACCCCACGAGCCTGAACTTGTGCCTGTTGTAAAGAAACTAGATGAGACACCTGGCTATGAACACGTGGTGAGGGATTCGCAACGTGCCGCCGCCGCTGCAGCTGCTCGCGCCGCGCGTAGACCTGAGAGTACAATGCCCGCACCGCCTCAGCCTTCTCATTCGGCGCCACGCGCGTTAAATGGTATAGAAACGGATCCCACATTAGTGTCGAATCTATTGAAAGAGAGCCTCGCAAAACCCGCGCCCATCACCGTGCCGACAGAAAGGCGGTCACCCGCACCACCATCCTACACCGCTGCTGCTACTGCAAGTACCCCAGTGCCGGCTGCTTCTGCTCTGCCCGTGCGTGAAATCAAACGCGAACATCCTCCCGAACGCCAACCGGCGGCAATAGCACCGCCACCTGCGAGCGCGCCACCACCTTCCGAACCGGCGCCTGTTGCTAACGCTCCGCATCCGTCCGCTCCCACCGACGAAGTGATCGAACCCAAACACAAGAAGGAGAAAAAGAAAAAGGAGAAGCACAAACACAAAGACCGCGACAAGTCCAAAGAGGAACGCAAAGAGGAGCGTAAGAAACACAAGAAGGATAAAGAGCGGGACCGTAAGCAAGAAGCGGCACCGGTGCCCCAACCGCCACCGCGACCGCCCGCGGAAACCCCGTCTGTGGCGTCTGACGCGGGTGCGTTACGGATCACGATACCGCGGGACAAGTTTTCCGCGAGCCCCGGCCTCAAGATCAAAATACCTAAAGAACGTCTCGCGGCGCCGCCCCCACCGTCCCAACATCAACTGGCGCCGCCACACCATCAGCCTCCCGTTGCGAGTGTGGCGCCCCCGCCGCATCAACATGCGCAAAGATCCGGCATCAAGATCAAAATTCCTAAGGACGTGCTCGAGACTTCAAGAAAGCGCAGCGGCGCCCCGGAAGCCGGTCCGCCGCACAAGATGGCGCGGCACAACGGCGCCCCGCCTCCTCATCCTCCGCACAAGGTGAGTCGCGATTGGTCGGTTGTGCCGCCGCCGCCTTCTCTTCCTTTCTACGTTATGCGTCCTCCGCCTCCGTTGTACTACGGGATGCCGATGCCGGTCCCGCATGAGTACTACTTCGCGCACATGTATGGGCCACCGGCCGGGCCGCCGCCCGCCCCCCACCCTAGGCCTCACCCCCCTCCTCCATTGCCGGCCGGTCCTCCGCCCGCTGTGCCGCCACCGCCGCCGGAGTGAAGCACGCAATGTACTAGTAGTTTATCAAACTGTACAAAGACATAGTCCGTAATGCCACAGTATACTCGCTGTACTTTTATTATGAGGTATTGATACTAATGACAAAAAACTTATAAATATATTATTTTTTCCAATATGTGGTGACTATTTTATGGTCAATATTGTATATGTACGGTAGGTGGTCGTTGGCGCAGTGGTAACTAACACAATAATATAGTTCAATAATGGTCGTTTATAGATTATAGTGGAATTTATCGCCGTAACGGCTTCCCGCCATGCAGAAACTAACTTTAAATAATTGTTAGTTGAAAAAAAATTATATTAATTTGTTGCTAGATACTTTAATAATAAAAGTACACGTAGAGCTCCAGGAGCAGTAGATTATATTCATACAAACTCTTAACTATGTATGTATATTGTATGTTGAAACATTTAGAAATTCACTACGTAAATAAACAAATGTTTTATTTGAAAAGACTGTTCTCAGAGTTATTTATATACTGTGGTTATTTTCCGTTTGTTCTTAAGTTTTACCTTATGAGTGAGTTCTTGTTCGTCTGTAATCTTCTAGTCTGTTCCTTTAATTATACTTTAAAACTTTAAATTTTTGATTTCTAAGTCATGAAATTTTAATATAATCTATTGGTACTGGCAGTACATTGGTGTTTCACATTGAAATAGAAAAAAAAAATATGTATTTGTTTTACTAACAAAGTAATGAATATTACGCAGGTAACTTTGTAACGACAGAAGACTAGTAATATTTAGAGGCGGCAATTCTGTTACATGGCCTATAAGTCCAATCGTATTTTGTTTATAGTTAAACCATTAAAACACGCCACAAGTATATTAAACACGACAGCGTTTAATGCGAGTCAAATAAGAAATTGTATCGGCTACGGACGAACTTCACGCTGCTTGCGTCACAACGGATGTGTACCGTTAGCATAGAAATAAATTTGATAATTCAAAGTAATTTTATATATATATATTTTTAACCCTTTTAACATAATGTTACAGTTGATGTGTCAAGATTCTTTTCTATTTTTAATCGACTCGCATTATACTCAACTGATCAAAATCGACAAGCATTGAATGCATTAAGACGCTAACAATAACCGACGACCTTGAGCGATATGGATACAATTGAAAAAAAAATAGGAAATATTTACTTGTAGGCGTGCCGTTGAATCAACTTTGAAAAATACGAAAAAAAAGTCGGTAAAATCTAGCTGTATTTAAAATAAAAACTGAGGAAGTTTTTGACAATATATAAATCTGTAATTTTTTCGGAGTTTCAGCAATAAAAGTAATTCTCTTACAATAATATTTAACGAAGGTTTATTTGTTGAACCTATAGCTTTTTTTAAACTTTGTATAGTCACATTGTATTTAATTTTAATCGAAAAATCTTAATAACAAATGTTTTTTATGGGCCAAAATTAAAAAAATACGATTTATAGTAACATTTTTTTCGCGTCAGTAAGTTTTATGGCGTTTGTGAGCGTCTTAATGGTTTAACCATAAAAAATACTATTGGGGATTCATGTTTGATTTGCTATTATGCACTGTTGTGTGCATGGATAGATACTAGAATACGATTTATATATATATTACATGTTAAACATAATTTTATATGTATATACATAGCTATTGTTTTAGAATGGCTAAGAGTTATATTCGTATATTTTTTATAAAAATTTAAGATAGATTTTATATTTACTAATGTTTGCTTGGATTGTATTGGTGAAAATTTACGTACTGATAGGTTTTATAAGGGTATGTTGTGTTTTACCGTTTAAATTGTAATCATTTATCATTAAGAAATATTGGCTCGTTCGGTGAAGAAACTATTATTTTGAATTTATTACTTTGAAATTATTATATTAAACTGTATTTATAATCAACCATAAATATGGTTTAATTATAGATATTGTTTAGGTATATGTATAGTTAGCGGCACGAGTTACGAGCGTTGGCTTTCTCGCGCGCAATGGATTATTAAGGGTCTGGTTGGGGGTAGGCGAAGAAACTATTTCAATTGTGTCCTCACTTCCTACTTCCAAATAGACCCGTAAATAAACCACTGAGCATATGAAAGCCAGCGCCCATAACTCCTGCCGCTTAAATTTTACTGAGAAATTTTGCGATATTTCCAACATTAAAAATGTAACACATACTTTGATGCTCAATGAACGCGCCTGTAAAAATTCACGCGTCGTGAATTTTTTTAATGATATACACCCGTGTATAGAAATGTATAATAAATATTATTACATGTGTACTTACCACGAATTTTCACAATTGAATCATTTAAATTAGACACATTGGAAACGTTCGTACTTCCGAAGTTCATTGTTACCATGAGTTCTACTAAAAGGGGTCACAAAGTGAATACAGTTAATTGTCTCTAAAATTTGGTAAATAAACAAAAGGCCTTGTTTTAAAACTAAATACATTGAAAAATATGCTAATCATTAGTTAGATAATGTATAAAAAAAATTCCGATCTGTCGTTTGGAATGAATCCAACTGTATGTATATTTAAAATTATATGCCTATATAATGGAATCCAGAATACTATAACGTTCAATAATAGGTTAAGTTTATGATAAATGCTTATGTTGTTTTAAAATTATTTTCGGAAAACAGTCTTGTAGTGCTAAATGTGCCTTTTTTTAGCTTTGATGCATGTAGTGTTTTCTCAATTGTATTGCTCACTTGTATTTTCCGTTTGCGGGTAGTACTAATATTGTCCCTATATGTCCACTCACCGACTCTACTGAAAGTTAATTTCATGGGTCTTGTCGGTCAGTGTCATAGCTGGGATGCGCACTGTGCAGCGGTCGTAAGCGCGCGGCGTCCGGTGGTAGGTTGCCAGCCGAACGGACGTTCGTGACCACAATAGATATTTGTGTAAAAAATAATTGATTTTTTTAAATCTCAAAGTGGTCTCTCAAAAAAAAAGCACATATATATGTCATTGATGAAATTCCCATTCTATCGATCTCATTTCTAGAATTCATTGTTCTATTTTGCTTATTCTAATTAAACATTCCATGAAAAAAAAATTTTATAGTATGCAGCCGGGCTAACATGCACACCGTGACAAAATTCGGTCGACGCATTATCTCGTGCCGAAATGAGATACCTTTATATATCACTTAAAGGGACATCTCTTTCCGGCACGAGATAAAATTTTTGTCGTGGCGTACATGCTAGCCATGCAAGATTAAATTTTCTGCCACATCACTTATGTGGGCCTGGTGTATTTTAAGTTTGTTGCAATTTATTTTAATTAGTTTTTTTAGTTTGTAAATTGATTATAAAGCCATCTGTTAATGCATTACCATATCAGCTTTAATCATACTCTTTTTTTAAATATATAGTTAAGTAAGCTTGCTCAAATTTATAAAAGACAATGGTGAGAGACATCCACAGGGTCTAGTGATTGTGACGTGTTTTGAGGCTTTTTGGTATTTAATGGGTATGGGATTATAGAGTGCCTCGTGTTGCTATTGTAGGTCAGGAGCCATTGACCAAAAGTTATTACGATTTTCTAATTGCAAATTTTTTAATAAGCGATTGCGATTATAATGCTCAAACTGACTGCGGTCAGACAGCTAAGTAGTGCGAGGCGGGTCTTTTACGAAAATCTAAATTATTAAAGGAAGTAAATCAATTTGAAAAAAATTGGTTTGTAATAACTTTGGAAATGTTGGTTGAAAGTCGTAACAATTTTTGGTAACGTGCTCTCGTACTGTTAATGGGAGGATATAACTACACTCCATTTGTTTATGTTAATGAGAAATTCACTTCTTTTTATGAATGAACTTCTTATAGACATCTCACAGTGAAGTAAAAAAATGTAAACAATGAATAATCTATCGTCAGAACACGGTTTTTTTTTTCAATTTTTTACTAAATAGCTTTTTGGCTGCCTGGTAATTTTTTTTCAAATTATTTCTTTTTTTCAACAGCACTCATTTTTAATACTTTGGATAATTTAATTATTTCTACATTATCTCTATTTCTAACGTCATCTTCCAATTTTGTACTGTTGAAAGTATATTTTTAAAGTTGTATAGTAATAAATGTCCAATAACAGTGAACTTCTATGTATCATTTTTAATTATTTTTTTTTTCGTTAATTGTTACATTAAATTTCAACTAAATATTATATTTGCTAAATTTTTATGAGGTTATAATTATCGTAAATTTATTTCAATAATGGGTACACATGTTTTGTTCCCTTAGTGATCCATTGATGGATAAATGTAATAAATAAAAAAATTCTAATAAAAGTATTTCCAACTTTAAAAAAAAAACTAAATAGAATCTAGTAATTTTAATATAAATGTTTTAACAAATAAAGTTATTGCCATGTTTGGAAATATATTTTTTAATAATTATAGAAGAAAAACTTACAATTGTGCCAAGTAATGTAACAAAATATTTCTTAACAGGACAATATTTTCATTACTTTTATAGTATATTTTTTTTTAAATTATTTTCCCAAGCTCTATAACTGTGGATCTCTTTGGACACTTCACGATCACTTAGTGAGATTATTGACATGTATAACTTGATTAAAAGTTATTTACTGTGTATTTGAATGTATAAATAAATGGAGTGTAGTATTATTTTGTGTCATACCATTGTGTAAACAGTAAATTAAATTAGGCCTAAAATATATATATTTAAACAAATATAAACAAACGAAATATATTTCTGCTGTTTTAAAATAACTTTATTAAAATTATACAATATTACACATTTTATAAAGATGTTTTAATACTATAAAATATTTGAACATTTTCTAATGAAAACTAAAATTATATTAACCTATTCGCTACTCATTAACCATATTTGGTCAGATTGAAGGTCACGACCCATTTAATTAACACAGACAATTTATTGATAAAGATTGATGACTAGTTAAAAGGTTAATATTATGCATGAAATGATATAAAATTTATACTCTTTTTGAAAGAATTATCTTTGTTATATGTATATTGTATACAAAATTTAGCTTTTATAATGCGCTAAAAATTAGTGCCATTACGTGTTACCATAAAATATGATGTTATAAGTATTTTAAGTAAACTTCGATTTATATGAATTTAATTGTTTTTTTTTTTTTTTTAGTAATATTGTCTGAGATTATCGGGAATTTCAGTTGGATATTTTAATGTTTTTTTTTCTATACTGCAAGCTGTCAAAATTTAACATGTTATTGTTTAGTGTATGCTAAAATAATTTTATAGAATTTGTCATATTTGAATCCCTTTATAGTTCCAATCAAACTTTATGGCGGATCGCTATACAACGCTTTGAGCATGCTTGCGCAGGTTCAGTCATATGCCCCTCGCTCCACTGTGTCCCGCTACACCTAAAACTGGTTACTGCGACTTGACTTGTGCCTCTGTTCACATCCGCCATAAAGGTTGATTGGAACTATACACTGTTATAACTTGTGCATTATAAATATTGTGAATTAAAACGAGAATCATTTTTCGAGTATTTTGGGATGGGCGAATACCGATATTTTGATTGTTGAAAAAAATATGTTAATAAATCTTGTACATAAAAATCAAGTACTGTAGCCGACACTATTAAAAACTAAGGCGGCCTGATTATTGGAAAGTTCAAATTATAATTTAAATATAATTTAAAAAAAAAAATGTGAAGTTTAACATATTTTTTTGTGACCAAAAATCGATATACCCCTAAAATACGTTCGAAATGGACATCTATTGCCTGAAATATCTCACTTTTATTCGGGCTTATCGAAATGGTATAATATAAGAAGAATCATAGCACAGTTTTAACTGAAATTATTAATTTGAAACAAAATACGTTTAAAAAAATAATACGAAATTGATTTATAAAGTTTTACATATCCAAGTTATTTCATTGATAAATATATTTATTTGTATTTTAAAAGTTGTATTATATTTTAAGTCTTAATTTTACTGTTGGTATATCAATATTTTTAGTTTAATTAAATAAATATTATATATGCATACAATCAGGGTCTATAGACATGTTTTAGTTGTTTTTTTTTTATTATTAAACATTGTTTTCATATATTTTTAATATTTTTATTTTATTACATAGGTAACATTGAATATACTTAATATTATTTTACCTCACATTTATATTGACATGGTTCAACGATTTGAAAATTTATTTAGACAAATTCTTGTCTATGGATTGTACTCATTTGTATGAAAATTATGTGGTATTTTAAAATTTACATAAATTGTATATTTAATGTATATTATTGTTTATTTTAAACATTTTGTTAAGGCTATTCCATGTGCGTGTAAAAGCCTTTAAAGCTATTTGGTGGTTGTGTCAAACTTATACGTTTGTTATTGTACCTTTTCTATTTTTATTTTTTTCCTATTATTGCTAAAACAGTCAAGTATTAGAATATGTGTTCTAGCGCGGCGCAGCTGTGTATCGCACGTCATCAAAATGTAGGAATTTTAATATATATTTATCTATAATACGAAATTAAAAGGAAAAAATAAATCCATTTTGACTTATCCTTTGACATGTATATAGCTGTCGATCTGCGGAACCTTTCAATAAAAAAGACATGCTTCACCCACGCTTTGTTTAAAAAAAAACTGGTGGTGGCCGGTATCTGAGCTAAAACATCGCTGTTCTCTATGCTGCAACATTTGAACTTGAAGCGTTTTAAATATCGAATACGTTTAATTTGAAAATCGAACGTTCTCTCAACGGCCAATAGGTTAGATAATTATTTAAAAAAAAAAATTATGAGTTTTCTAAATATAACAGTGAAATGATTTAAGAAAATAAATGTTTAAAATGTCCTTTGAGAAAGAGAGGACAATACAGCACGACGTACTTGCCTTTGAACGTCAGGCCATATAAAATATTAAATTTCGTTTTGCAAGAAAGAGACGGTTAAAATTTTAGTAGCTTATAATTTCCATATTCTTGAACCGAATATATTTTTGTTCATAAATTTATAAAATTAGTTGTATAAGTCAATTTTAATATTTTCTTTATATATGTAATAATTTCAGTATTAGGTCACATACCTATTTGACTTCTGTATATCGTATACATATTCATGGCGTAGTTTTTGGGGGTCTTATGTACCCACGTAATTAGAAATCATGGCTAAGTTTAAAGAAAAAATTAAAAAAAAAAACGCGAATATAAACTCTTGGCGCGTTATGCATAAATCTGAATCCAATTCGAATTTCGAATGTTGCAGCATTATATTACATAAAAAAAATGATAATTTTTTTTTTTGTGATTTCTTAACATGGTCGTTTCATAGCAAGTCAAGGGTTAAAATAAATATAAAAGTTATGAGGGAAAGTGTTTTGGAGTTTTAGATATTTTTTTTTTTCGATTATTGTCCTGTATTGCTCCATAATAGTCACTTGAAAACATTAAATTTTGCAGATTTCGGAATCCAATAAAGTCTACACGACAGCTGAAAGTAGCACTAAACAATTACATTTTTACAAATTACGTTGAAAAAAAAACATACAATGGGTGAAAAGAATAAATAAATATATAGTAGGTACATGTTACATTTGCTTTTATTGAAGGATACACATGATAATCGACTAACAGAAAATAATTGGCGCAGAGGTGACTAGCACGATAATCTGGATCACGCGGGCGTGGAGGTCTTTCGTTGGACTTGATTATTGTGCCAGTTACCGCTGGGGCAATTATTTTTTTTGCAATCGACTCCATCGTCTATAGACATGTCCCGTCAATAAAAATATAACTTATATGGTTTCCGTATCATCAGACAAATTAGAAAAAGGGACGGCGACACACGGCTGCGCGCGTGCACTGTCCGACCGATGTAATTCTCTTGGTTTTAGTTTTTGATCGGTCGGGCTGTAAAAAAATGCGCTCGGTATTTTACAGGTGGAGCCGCACGCGCCGCCGCTTCGCAACGGGCACGCGATGTGAGACGCCGCGGCTAGACGTGTGTCGGCGTCCCCCTTTAACCTAGCCCCCCCAAGGTAGTTTTTTTTTTTAAAAAAAAAAGCTCTAACTCGATTCCTATTTTCACCCCTTTCCATTTTTTTATTTTAACAAATGATTTGTATAGCGAATCCCTTTATCCTAAGTTTTATGCAATACGTGTAACAGAATTAACCAAATCATGCCCAACTAAATGCATTTTTAAAAGTATTGAGTACCAAATTACTCAATGCTTATAAAAATATAATTAGATTACACTATGTAGAAAGTTTATTTTCCATTGTAGTACAAACTTGTATGACAATTTTTTAATTCAAATTTAATGAGTAAATATATCCCCAACCCACAGTGGAGTAGCGTGGTGGATTTAAGTTCCAAACCACCTCCTCACCCTGGAGGAGGCCGAAGCCCCTGCAGTGGGGTAAAATGGGTTGATGATGATGACGAGTAAATATATAACATATTAAGAATCAGTTAAAATGGATTTCGTGAATTATTCGGAACGAGTTATTTTTTTGCGTTTTGGTTAATTCTGTAACAGGTATTAGAATGTATGAGTTTAAAAAAAAAAGTAGTGCATAGAAATCTACGTTTTGTTGCAAATAATCGGTATATACATTTGAAAGTGTATGTAAGCTTTAGTTTTAGTATAGTTATTGAAAATATGGAAAAATGTACGAAGCTTTTGATGAAAGAGAAGATGTTTTAGGAAAATTGAAATAGTTACTGAACTCTGAAAAAAAAGCTATTAAAAATAAGGTGTTTAAAGTTTATAATATGTATCTTCGATCCCTTTCGTTCGGGGGAGTGGAGGCTGAAATGACTGATTTTTTGAATAAAAATTTCTATACAAAATATTTTTTTGTGTCGTTTAAGAAATTGATTGAAACTATAGCAGCGCGACCCACGATCAGAATTGGCATTATTAGGTAGTCTTGTAAGTAGTTTTTTTTTTTTTTATAAGCTTAGTTCCTGATTTTTTACGTATTATAGTGTCCAAAGCTGCTAAAGTTTCAGTCACGACGAAAAGTTTTATATTTTGTCCGTTTTTTTTTTTTTTTGAGCGCCAACTCCTTGTTCACTAAAATGTGTTGGTTTAGACGCCACGGTGACTTTATGAAACGAAAGGTTTGATAAAGTGTGAAAATTATTAATCTTACTAAAGTTTAACTAATGTACACGCTCTTTTTTTTTATGCGGACCTATTTTAAAACTTAAAATGTTTGAATAAATTAAATAATTTTCGTTATCTGTTTGCGCGTTGTACTAAAGTCAGTTTTTATATTAAAAATATAATAAAATATCGGTTAGCGTACGAAACGGATGTATAACCAACGCGCGTCTTATCGGTCAGTGGGACGATAGCAAAAATCCCAGTAGATCGACTACCCGATTGACCTAGATTATTGTTGCCAATCAACACCGCGCCGCACAGTGACAACAGTATAAACTTGACGTAAATTTTATAGTATTTACGTCTATTAATTCATGCCAAATGGAAAAGTACATCAGAAGCCGTATAATTATAAATTTTTTAAGCTTCCACTTATTGGTCACCGATGCGTTTCGGTCGGCATCCGCATGTATATATGTCGGTGTGGAGGGCGACAACGATATAGTCGCGATATTAATTTTGTTGCGATATATTACGACCGTATCACGTTTACTAATATCTGCAACGGTTCCCGCGAAATTATATTATTAACGGCGTTTCTAGCGGAAAAAAGCGGGTAGTTCGAAAAAAAAAGTAAAGTTTAGTGTGAGAAGGTTGTATGTACTAGAGATCACATTCTACAAGCCGATAACGTTTTCTAAAACAATCGAATTAGTTGCTATACTTTACCACAGATGGCGTTATACTAACTAGTTATTATTCTTTACAACAGATGGCGCTATCACTAGGGTTGTATTGAATAGACTTTAATTATACAATTTTTGACAAAAAATATTCCGTTTCAAATATGTAACGTCTATTATTTACGAAAAATATTTTAATTAATGCAACTGGGTAACATGTAAAGATGGATAAATATATAGGTTTTAATATATACCTATTTCGAAAACACCGCTTTTTTAAAAATATATTTTATTAATTATTTTCGAAAATAAAGAAAAGACTTTTCAATGACATGTTTCAATTTATAGAAACTTAAAATCACGTAATGATAACTACCCATTCTCCTTTGTTAGCAATGTTGTCTCTAGTACACTGGTAGATATAACTCGTTGGTTTAGTGATAAACTATTATTTGTAGATATTTTGAACGTATTTAAATTTTAGAAATTATAATATTTATTTGAATGGTGAGCGATAAAATTGTGTTATTAGTTTACATTTTTTGACTGATATTTTGAAAGTTGAGGATATGATAAGGTTTGTGGTTTTTTTTTTGTTTTTGAATTAATTTTCCGCTAGTAGCGCCTTCAAAAAAAATTAATTCGTTCTTTCGCTCTATATATTTCTTGCTTGAAAACTATTTAAAAGGATTGTGTGGTAGCCACAGACCAGTCAACCTATAGACCACGCTTTAATAAACGTCAGTACGAAAACGAAATCGCCAAGAAAAGGCGGGGTGCGGGGAGAGGTCGGCTAGTTTTCATTGGCTCGTTCAAAATTGACAATTTAATGGCTTCCGACGTGCTTCCAACTGACCGCTGACTAGTGACGTAGTTATGTAGTGTCACTACATAGCCTTGGCGAATGCTACTCCCTGTTAAAGCTTGGTCTATAAGGTTGACTTGTCTGTGGTGGTAGCAAATCAATACAAACAGCGTCAACGGTTGCTCCCCATTAAACCTTAACCGATTGGCGCAAATAAATTATACGGTATTCAGATGAGCAAAAACTAGGTTTATATATTTTATATCATGAGAAAAAAAGCTTTCAAAATTATCGATTTTTTAATTAGTGACAACATACAAATTACTTTCATGTTGGACATGTTTAGAAAAGTGAAACAATATCGGAAAAAAATCCCGCTTTAATTTTTTTTTAAATTGTGTTGCATCAAGTTTGCAGTAGGTGCAGGGGAAAATTAATAAGTTATTACTCGAATATAAATAGTAAATAAACTTGGGACGTCCCACACAACACCATCTAGTCCCAAAGTAAGCAAGTATTATTTTTGTATCATAGGTTACTAGATAACTTATATAAATACTTAAATATTCTTTTTTTTTTATAATACATACATATTATATAGATACTTCTACACCCAGACACGGAACAAATAGACATGTTCATGCACACAAATATTTGTCCCGGGCGGGAATCGAACCCGCGACTCTCGGCTCCGCAGTTAGGGTCTTTAACCACTCGGCCAATCGTTCTGTCAATATACTCGAATAAACGATTGTTTTTACCTTCTGCCAAATTTATGCATGTAAAAGTTCAGTTTAAACGTCAAATTACAGGTACTGATAACCACAAAATATTTTCATGAGCACCAATATTTGGCAGAAGAGTAAAAACGCCCGCATGGTATAATAGTAACAAATTTAATCAAAAACACACCTGAAAGCTCATGTATCACAAAATAAT
Organism: Luffia ferchaultella; assembly: GCA_949709985.1. Classification (NCBI taxonomy): domain Eukaryota; kingdom Metazoa; phylum Arthropoda; class Insecta; order Lepidoptera; family Psychidae; genus Luffia; species Luffia ferchaultella. The sequence continues at coordinate 3,046,327 of OX453269.1, forward strand.
AAATTTTATGAGGTAAACATAGATAAATAAATATGTATACAGTATGTACAAAAACTGCTTTCGAAAGTTGAAACAGGTAAAACTACCTACAAATAAATATTAACAACCATACCATGGTAGCAGTTCTCAAAATTGGTTGATAAAATCAAAGTTTATATGTATAAAATAACCTTTAAATAAATTAGGGGGTTTAGTCCAAAAATTTGGGAATGGTCAATTCTTTATTTTTAGTTCAATAGAATTCGATACCTATGTGAAGTTATTTTTTTGTATTTTTTTTTTAATTTTGTTTTTTAATACACTTAATGCGCTTCAACATATCTGATGGATGTCGTGATAGCCCAGAGCGCAACGAACCTGTCTCAAATTTATAAGGCCCCATAGGGCCATGGTTCGAATCCGGGCGTGTACCAATGAGTTTTTCTGACTTAAGTACACAATATCACTGACACCGTGCTTCGGAGGGCACGTTGAGCAGTCGGTCCCGGACGCTATCAATAGATGGCGGTCGTTACAGTTCCCAACCCGCAGTGGAGCAGCGTGGTGGACTTAAGCTCCAAGCCCCCCTCTTTACCCTGGGGGAGGCCTAAGCCCCTGCAGTGGGGTAAAAATGGGCTGATGATGATGATGATTTTAATACACTGGTATTTTTGGCAACGGATTTCACCACTTTTGTTTTCCAAGCGGTGGTTAATAATTTTAATAATTTTTCCACCCTTAGCTGGTCATGACGTCACAAAATAGGCTGATTAAATGTAATAACAATTGCACTAATTATCAATTATAGTATTATTCCACCAAATAAAACTTCGTTTTCAATATCATTTGTATCATTTTAATCATTTAATAGAAGATAGTTAGTGGGGTCTTTGTGTATACAACGTGTTAATAAAAAAGCGCAAAACCTGAAACTAGTTTGCTCAGAATCGAGAGCAGAATCGATTCCACTAATAATAAAAAATAGTGGTGAAATTTCAACCAAAACAAAAAAGCTAATATCTTCGTAATTATTAGCGAAAATTTAATTTAATAAATTACATATTTAAACAAAAAAGCTAATATCTTCGTAAATAATCCGCGAAAACAATTCTTTTATAATAAAAATAAATTGGGATGTCTGAGGTATTGCGCTTTTTTATTAACACATTGTACATTATATATATTTATCTATGTAGTATATTGTATTAATTTATATGTAATATACATATAATCCTCTGCGCCTAACTGATTCCTAACAGAACCTAATGGAATTAAATATTACCATTGCCTTGTCTTTATATTGACTTTAAGAAAAAAAAAGTAATATTTTAATGGCATATCATCTCATTGTAGTCATAAAAAAAAAATTCAACTCTAAGCGGTATTTTTATATTTTCGAAAATAAACGATAATAATATAATTGGTTTTAGAGGTTAAATATTATTAAAATTTAGTTAATTTCTTACGATTTTCGTCTAGAATGAGATGCCCGTGCATCCTAATTGTCATTATTTTATTTGCATAGTTCCAATCAAACTTTATGGTGGATCGGAATATAACGCTATAGGCATGCTTGCGCAGGTACAGTCATATACCCCTCGCTCCACTGCGTCCCGCCACACCCAAAATTGGTTACTGCGACGCGACTTGTGTCTATGTTCACATCCGCCATAGAGTTTGGATCTGTAACTTAAATGTCTCGTACACGTATCGTCAGCGGATGTAGGTTATTAAACTCGATAATGCGTAACCTGCCTGCGTGTAAGAAAGACATTTATAAAACTTCAATGTAAACATTTTTAAAACAGACCTGTAGACAGATAGACATGTGATACCAACTTTTATTATGCAGCCCGCGATCAATCAAATCGTTCGTCACGGGCACGACGCTTGATTGATACATACTAAACTGTCACTTCTCGTCATCAATCGCAATTGTGTAGAGGTTATATGACCGCTGCAAGGTCGTAAGAAAAATCTTGACTAAATATATCATCTGTCTATCTCTATAATTTCTGTGACTTTTAGATAATATTATCTATATTGAATTACGTTTCGATGGCGATACGGGTATAAAGTAGTCGTTAAAAGATAAAAATTGTAACTTTTTTATAAATAAAAAATAAAATAAAAATAACCACGTCCGAGTAACGGCCAGGTTCTTAATATGAAAAAAATGTGATATACGTATATACGTCGGTGTCGAGTTTATAATTTATTTAAAAAAAAAAATTAAAGAGTTAAAAAAGAGGTTGTATAAAAAACTGCAAGCTTTTACCGGAAGTTGAGGGTTGTCTCTAACGGACGTTCTATTACTGTGTAACGATGAAAAAAGTATGGAGGCGTTTTTCTTTGTATAGGGAATTGACTACAAACTGTCATATATTCGTGTATGTTAGTGTTTTTATTAATAGATAGTACAAAATGGTGAACGAAATTTAAGGCAACACTTTACGATGACCCATTACTTACCACTGCTGTCGTGTAGATAGCGTAGTTGTGTATAGAGACCCATGATGGTCGACGATGAGCGCGTTGGCGGTTTTTATGCACACAAAAAGTTCGGAAATAGCGCGTGCTAATTAATACTGGCCAGTGTGGAATGTTTCCACAATGATGGCGCATCGTGAAATGCTGACTTAAAATAATAAACGAATTAGTTTTGTTGACTAACAAGACTAAAGAAGTTTCACTTCATACAAGTTGTTAATTTCGCATCATTATCGAGGCCAGTTTTACAATTAATTCAGTTGATACATTTTATTTAATGTATTGAATACTTGTTTTTTTGTATTGTACAAAATCGCAGTTTTTTCGTAAATGTTTCGCATTGGAGACAACACTGCTTTGTTACGGGCTTGAGTTGTGTATGTGTATACGTTGTCTTTCGACGGACACCCATTAAGAGGAGTGTGTAGTGACAAATTTCCATACAAACGTCGTTAACGGTTGCACCCCATTAAACCTTAACCGATTTACGTTACAATAAACTAGCTTTATACGTTTTTAATTTTTTGGATATTTTCATTAATAAGGAAAAAAACTAAAACAAATTTTAATTTTATTTTTGTTGTTCACATGTGAACATGCAATTAGTTTTATGTTGAAAATGTGAAAAATTAAACAATTTTGAAAAAGAAACCCCGCGCATTTATGATTTTTTTTTATGAGGTATCAAAGTATTAAAAAAATTAAAAAGGTATAAAAGTTTTCGCAGACCTTAATATCATATAATTTTTTTGCGCCAGTCGCTTGAGGTTTAACGGGGTGCAACGGTTAACGCGGTTTTTATGGAAATTTGCCACTACGCACTCCTCTTAATTAAACTATGTAAAGAATGTTTTCATTGTACAAAAAATCTGAAAAAAAAATCCACTCGTTTAATTTGTAAGATGGTTAGTTAAAGAGATGCGTGTGTGTTTGGAACGAGGAATACTTTGTATAAATTAAAAAAAAAAAGACTTCTTGTACAATGGCGACGTTAAAAAAATAGGCTGAACTTATAAAATAAGCCTTTGATATTGTTGAGTAAAGAATGTATCTATAACTTGTATCGATCAGTATGTTAAAAATGTATATAAATGATTTTATTATAAATCAAAGTTGGCGATGCGTACGCAGTCGTGCTGTGCTGGCTAGTACAATTTTTTTTTTCTCCCTTTTATTCATTTTACATCGGCTCCGCTTAACGACACGGTTTTCGATGATTTCCGTGTAAGTTTCTCCCAAAGATGTACCTACGTTTTGAAATTTATTTTTTATACAAAATGCGGAAGGGGTGCTTGTAAATTGTATATATAGTTTGTAATTGAAATTAAAAGCATTCTTTCTGAGCTAATGTTTTTTTATTGTTTATTCCTGATTCCTTTTAATCCTAAAGATTTTTCACAGAAAAATAAAAGGGTTACGTTCGAGTAATGTATATAACGCAGCAACTGTAGTGTTTTTAAAATATACGCCACGTGATCTTAAGGTGGGACCACGGTGGGACGCTGCATAAAAGCGATTTCGCCAGTGTCAAGTTTATTATTATTACTTAATGTTGTTTATGTGACGGCAAGGTTACCAACCTAACCAACAACATAACGTTTAACTGAATGGACAACAAAACATTGCGTGATATAATTTTACCAAACAGTGATAGCTAGCGCTAGTAGTCTTGTTGCAGTATATCGACAACAGTATTATCACTACTTTCACTATCTATATTAATAAAATAAAGTTCCCTGCTGCGTCTGTCTGTCTGTCTGTCTGACCTGAACGCGATAACGTCAGACAAGAGGCTGGGCGCTACGCATAGAAATAAGGCGGTGCCGCCGCGCCGGACATCGTCGTCCCCGTACCGATGCCACACGTGTGATTAGGCAGAAGTTATCGATGTTGTATATAAAGAAATATTTTAGTTTGTTTTTATGTATATATTCTTTACTTTTTCAAATATTTACAGAATGAATTGGAAATAAAATACATTTAAAATACTCCAAGTAAGATGAACATATCAACGCTGTAGAAGGAAGACCTTGTATGCCAAAAGTGTCCAAACAACAAAACTCTTATCACATAAGCGAGGTTATCTCACAGACTGCACAAAATTCACTTCTATAGGTGGTTTTCCTGGGCACCGCTAGATGGCCAAAAATTAATAAATTGAAAAAACGGATTCGTTATACACATGCTATACGAGTCATTCTTTGTAACAAAGCAAAAAAAAATTAAATTAAAAAACTTACATATGAGGTCTTTACAGCGTCAATATGTGTTACGTTTAAATCTAATCCACATGTTCGACGCAACAAGCTGATACGGTACTACGACAGAAAAAACACTACGGCTTTGCTACCCGTGCGAAGCCGGGGCTGGTCGCTAGTACAATATGTTATTTGGATATTGTATCAGTCCGTTCTACAGCGGCAAGGGCGGCGTCGTCACTCCAGTCTTCACACCACCAGCGCTTAAAGATTTTACGGGGCGATATTTTTTTTAATGAATTGTCTTTGATATGACTCATTGTGCAGCTATTTTTAAAATATAGGAAACGATGTATTTCCAAAGGACCTCCTGTATGTAGAAAACTGAGAAAAAGCTCTTCGAAAAAAAAAATTAGATTAAAGGTACCTAATATGGATATTTTAAACTGGAGATAATGATAAAATATGTCACAATATGTTTTTTATTTATTTATTTACAGAATAAAAGATTCCATCTTAATATAACAATAGATTGTAAAAATTAGAAACTAAAATAAAATAAATAAAAAAAAAAAAAAAAAACTAACATGCGTCGTTCTAGCATCTTCTTACATTCGAATACCAGACGCGCAATACCACATACAAATATATCCCAATCGGGTGCACTCAAGTCAAAAGTGTTGACTATTTCTATAGCTCTACCTAATGGGGAGTTCTTATATAGCTGTGTCCGCGAAAAGGGCAAGGCCAGGAGCCTCCTGCACGTGTTCCATCTACCACACGCCTTGCGAGGCACATGTATTCTCAAAAATTTAGTGTAAATCGATGCAGTCGATTTCGTTTCTTGACAATTTAATGAAAAACTTAAAAAGATGTAAGTTTCTTCTTAGCTGTAAAGAGTCGTATGTTGTTGAAGCTCTGGCGACTCTGTGTAGGTACACGACGGCCTCTTGCGTAGGATAAATAGTCGCGTAGCCAGAAAAAAATTACTTACGATAATTCCAAGGATCTTCGTTTTTGGTGAGTGGATAGATAAAGTGCATTGTGAGCTATTGTCAAAAAGTTAGAAGTTTTAGGGCTGTGCTAAGGGTGTGGCTAGGTATTTCTTAATATTTCATGTAACACCCTGTAAATAGAATTAAAACATGAAATTTTGATTGGGTGATAATAAGAACTAACTTAACCTCGCGTTGTAAAATTTTTAGAAAGATAACATAAGGGATATTACGAAAATTAAAAAAAATAACAGTCTGGTCGTGGGACATTAAATTTCATAAAAAAGTTTTGATAATTCTTAAGCAGTTCTTTATATGATGAGTGGATAGACCAAATAGATTGTGAGCTATTATCAAAAAGTTAGAAGTTTTAGGGCTGTGCTAAGGGTGTAACTAGGTATTTCTTAATATTTCGTGTAACACACTGTATATAGAATTAAAATTTAAAATTTTGATTGCGTTTTAATTAGAACTATCGTAACCTCACATTGTAAAATTTTTAGAAAGATAACATAAGGGATACTACGAAAATTTAAAAAAATAAGTCTGGTCGTGGGACATTACATTTCATAAGAAAGTTTTGATAATTCTAAAGCTGTTCGTTTTTTTAATGAGTGGATAGATAAAGTGCATTGTAAGCTATTGTCAAAAAGTTAGAAGTTTTAGGGCTGTGCTAAGGGTGTGGCTAGGTATTTCTTAATATTTCGTGTTACATCCTGTAGGTATATAGAATTAAAATTTGAAATTTTGATTGGGTCATAATGAAAACTAACTTAACCGGACGTTGTAAAATTTTTAGAAAGATAACATAAGGGATACTACGAAAATTTAAAAAAAAATACAGTCTGGTCGTGGGACATTAAATTTAATAAAAAAGTTTTGATAATTCTAAACCTGTTTGTTTTTTGATGAGTGGATAGATAAGGTGCATTGTGAGCTAATGTCAAAAAGTTAGAAGTTTTAGGGCTGTGCTAAGGGTGTGGCTAAGTATTTCTTAATATTTCGTGTAACACACTATATACAATAAAAATTTGAAATTTTGATTGGTTCCTAATTAGAACTATCATAACCTCACGTTGTAATTTTTTTAGAAAGATAACATATGTTATACTACGAAAATTTAAAAATTAATAAAACAAGTTTCTTAAAAAAGTTTAATCATATGCAATTATAATTTAAGTCTTTCGATGGTTATTCAAATCTGTTGGATATAGTTTAGAAACTCAAGTGGTGTGCTTCTACTGTAATTTTTGTTTCGTAACATACACAATAATGAATTAAAATTGATAAGTTCGCTCTTAGCTCTTATGTGTCCTTATCAAAGCATTTGATTAACACACACACAAAAAATTAGAAACATTCATACTGTGGATTTTGTATAAATTTCGCGAACATGCGAATGATGCGCGGGGCGCAGGCTGGTATGGAAAAATACCCTGCCGATAAAAGAATTAGTGTATATCAAGGCAAAATACTGGACACTAAAGAGACCGTACTAGAGGCTGCTGAAACTCATAATTATAACTGGAGCCAACAAGCCAGATAATAAGATTATTTGCCTTACGTCCAGTACAGTCACGCGCAGAAGTGCCTTGAAATCATAACGTAAAAGACTAAGTACCTACTTACTTATGCCGATTATGTATTTTATTATCACAGTAGATAGGTGCACAGTAGGCTAGTAAAACTGCCATCATAGTATCGGGTAATTATTACGTATTGATAATATTTCTCATGCAATTTTTTTGTACAACTGATATTAACGTCTCATTACATTTATTCCTATATCTATAATAAGTTGAAAAAATATATTAATTCGCGTTATATGTTGATTGATGGCTGCGTTTACATAGATATGACATAATTCGCTATGATAGTTGTTTGACACACATGGTGGATGACTATAATTTTGTATTTTATTTCGACGAAAAACAAGAAACTATCGCTTTTAATGTAAAATTGAAAATAATTTTAATAGACATTTAAATATATTTTAAAATTTAAAACAGTAATTTAATTCGTTCTTTGTTTTTGTCATCATTGTCATCAAGCCTATTTAAGTGACTTTAAGGTGTTCATAAACGCTAATCAAATTAATTTATATAGTTCCACATATTTTTGCGTACCAACATACACCATGTTTCCGTTTCAGGCTAAATATTTTTTATTGAGTCTGAACAAAATTCAATTCCATAATCTCAATAAACTTATTGGGCAATCATCTTTCGCATTTTTTAAAAAGCCTGCAGAAGGAGAATAAATATCACATTTAAAAACTCAGAAACGTATTTCTTCTAAATTATTTGTGCTGCCATCATCGACTATACCACCATTTTCTTCCTAAGGCACATACAAACTATTGTTAATAATTTGAACACGATTTGACAAAAAACACAACAGAAAGAATTCCAGATGTTATAATTACCTTGTGTGTCGAGCTTTTAAATATACATTTTTAAATATATCTGCCCATCTTTCAGCGCATACAGTGTTTTTCTGTAAGTAATGGGACCAGTGCTTCATTAATATCATGGCCATTGTTGCTACAAATTTTGTCATTCTTGTCGTATGGCTGAACTGAAGCGCAGGCGACATCTGCCCTTGGAAAATACCAACACTATGGTCTTAATTTACGACGTCTTGGAATCAAATAGATATTGCGGATCGCCAATTCTTTTTGTCTGATATAAGAAATGCTTTACCGCTTGTCAAACAACCAAGTGCAGACAAACAATTCAGACTTTACATGTGTCAGTACACATGTAAAATCTGAATTGTATTTTTGTACTGCTATTGTATTCCTATTGTTGAAGAGCCAAATAAACAAATAAATAGAATCACCTTATCACTGTAACGTAATTTCTCTATTTATCATATAGTTATATTATATAACTTGGTCGTTTGGTTGTTTGACATCCGGTAAAGTATTTCTTATATCAGACAAAAAAAATAATTGGAAATCCCCAGTACCTATTTGATTCCAAGAAGTCGTAAATCAAGACCATAGCGTTGGTATTTTTCAAAGGTAGATGTCGCCTGTGCTTAAGTTCAGCTATACGGTAAGAATGACAAAATTTGTAGCAACAATGGCCATGATATTTTGCATTAACTTTTAGACGTTTCACGTCTTATATTAGTCGCGTAGCCAGAAAAAAAATACGTACTGTAATATTTTAGAAGTTTAACGGTAGTGCTTTGTCTATGGATTAGGTATTTCTTCTTCTTCTTCTTCTTCTTAGTTATTGGCGTTCTCTGCATATAAAGCAATTTCGCCAGAGTCGAGTATTCTGTTCGTATTTTTAATAAAAAATAACAAGAATAGGCAGCGTAGTACGGTTATTATGGAGCTTTTTCAAAATATCGCCAGAAACCACGACGTTCCACGTGCGCCATTTTGAAAAACTCCCAGGTATTTCTTAATATTTCGTGTAACGTAATGTATATACACATAATTAAAATTAGAAACTTTAATTGGATCATAATTAGAAATTTAGCTTTAGAAAGCTGATACATGTGACACTACGAAAACTTAGTTACTTAAAATTAAAAAATTACTCATGTTTTTCAACAAAATGTTAAAATTTCTGAAATTATATTTTTAGACATTCGGTGGTTACTCAAATCTGTTAGATAAAGTTTTGAAAGGCAAGTGGTGTGCTTCTATTATGATTTCACCTTTCTTTTCTAACATTCACAATGATGAATTAAAATTGATAAATTCGCTCGTATGTGACCTTATTAAAGCACTTGATTATCACACCAAAAATTAGAAACATACAAATTGTGGATTTCGTTTAAATTACGGATAAATTTTATTAGTGTAGCTGTGGGCGAGTCATAAAATACCTATGCAGGGACTTATTATATCATTTTGCCTACATCGCGGTGCACACGTTGCCCTGTAATTGTTATTTTTAATAGTTCCGTACGATTCATAGTTTGAGAAGAAATCTATTTGAAGTGCTTGTATAGATGCAATGGTATTTCTAAATAAAAAAACACATACCCACTTTAATCAAAATCAGTTTATATATTTTTATGACATATTTAATTCTAAATTTATTCTGCTTTTTCATGCAACACAGCACGTACAAGTAATTGACACAGACAAACTGTAGCACCTATCATTGGTAACCAACTGTGGATATATACAACAATTATTTTTTATGTTAAAGAACTATGAGGTATTCTATGGTTATAGTTATGGTTAAACAATATACCTAAAACAAAGTTAGATAAATTACACTAGTGAGCAATTCTTGGCTACTTCTACTTCGCCAACCAACGCTATGTGTCGAGACAATTATCCGCTAGAGCACTGCACTGTATGAGCTGATTGGTTAAAATAGCAGCTGCTACCTATCTTAGTTGTGTTTGACGACTTCAAAATTGCAACAATTACTTTTTCATATTTTATAAAAAGTGTTACCTCAAGAAGCCCATAATAAGTGCCGACGCAACAGCGTGGCACTCTGAGAAGCGCGCGTTGTCCACCAGCCCGCGCGCCGCATGAATCGTGTGTTCGTTTAGACTTTAGAAAATACCAGCGCTATGGACTTGATTTACGGCTTTTTAGAAACATGTATTAGGAATTTCCAATTATTTTTGTCTCATAAAAGGAATGCTTTACCGGATGTCGAACAACATTGCGACCAAGTTATAAAATACGTATAACTGAAAATTACGTTACAGTGATAAGGTAACTATAACTTCTGGAATTTTATCCGTTGTGTTTTTTGTCAAATTGTATTCAAGTTATTCAAAATAGTTGGTATAAGGCTCAGAACAAAAAATGATGGTATATTCGATAATGACAGCAAAAATAATTAAGTTCCTGAGTTTATAAATTTGTTAATTATTTTCTTCTACTGGATTTTTGAAAAATAGGAAAGATGATTGCCCAATAAGTTTTTTAAGGATAATGAATCGAATTTCGTTCAGACTCAATAAAAAAAACTTTAGCCCGAAATGGAAACATGGTATGTGTTGGTATGCAAAAACATGTGGAATTTTATAAATGAATTTCATTAGCGTTTATATATACCTTACAGTCACTAAAATAGGCTTCATGACACTGATGACAGTAACAAAGAACCAATGAAATTATTGTTCTGAATTTTAAAATAAATTTAAATGTGTGTAAAAAATGTTTTCAATTTTACATTAAAAGTGCTATAGTGTCATGACTTTTGTTAAAATCAAAAACAAAATTATAGTCATCCACCATGTGTATTAAACAACTATCATTGCGAATTATGTCATATCTAACGCAGTAAACGCAGCCATCAGTCGGCGTATAACGCGAATAAATAATTTATTTATTTATTTCAATACAATATTTTGTTACATTATTTAACACATGCAGATTATATCCGGCAGATCCGGTAAGCGTTCGCATTAAACCAATATTGTGTTGCTGTAGCAGCCCAAGAAGACCAAGGCCTGTGTCAGGGCTAACCACTTACCCAAACATAAATTGAACATAAGTGAGCGTTCGGTACAGCAATCATTAAATTCGCGTTTGAAATGCTTGAAACAGTCATATATCCTTATACACCTAAAAATATACATAAATACACTTTCCCACTCACAATCACACACGCAAACACACACACAAACACACCCTCACTCCTATTTATATACATATACATACACACATACTCATAAATACATATATAATACAATCACATATATACAAAAACTATACTAATAATATTATTTGATTAAAGTAATATATAGTTTCTTAAATTCAAAATATCCAATATTTACTAAGTAGTTTTTTACTTTGGTACTTAATACTTTAAGCTGAGTTGGTGCGACCTCTGCCACATCTCTAAAATTGTCTATGTACTGTTGGACGTCAGTGGGTAATCTCTCATGCATGCGCGGGGCAATAGAAGAAAAAGGTCTGCGTGCAAAATCTGTGCGTCTAAATGGTATTACGTATGTACTGCTTGAGGTTGCTCTGAGATTTCGATTTTTTTTATTTATTTGTATAACATTGACATGTTTCGCAAAATGCATGATAACTTGCCAAATGTATATCTGTCTCACTGTCAACAAGTTATATGATCCAAATAATTGATCTGATTTCAAATAATTTTCTATAACTTATATAGATACATGAATAAATGTAATGAAATGTTAATATCAATTGTACAAAAATAAAGTGTATGAGAAATAATATCAATACATAATAATTACCCGATACTATGATGCAGTTTTGCAAGTAACTATACCTATCTACTGTGATAATAAAGTACATCGGCGTATATAGGTAGGTACTTAGACTTTTATGTTAAAATTTCAGGGCATTTCTGCGCGTGACTGTACTATACATTAGACAAATAATATATCAACTGACTCGTTGACTAGAGTTATTTTTATGAGTTTCAACAGTCTTTAATATATGGTTTCTTGAGTGTCTAGTTTTCTGACTTGATATTCACTAATTCTTCTATCAACAGGGTATTTGCGCACACCAACCTGCGCCCCGCGCATCATTCATATGTTCGCGGAATTTGTATAAAATTCACAGAATGCTTTCAATTTTTTATGTAGTAGGCAAATGCTTTGATAAAGCTATATAATTATCAATTTTAATTCATTAATGTGTATCTTATGAAAGAAGAATGAAGTTATAGTAGAAGCACACCACTTGACTTTCTAAACTTCATCCGACAGATTTGAATAACCACAGAAAGTCTTAAAATATAATTTCAGAAGTTATAAAATATTTTAAAGAAATATTTAAAAAAAATTTGGTCTTATTAAATTTTTTATATTCGTAGTATGACATATGTTAAACTTATAAAAATTTTACAACGTGAGGTTAAGATAGTTCTAATTATGAACCAACTAGCGGTCATAGTCGGCTCCGTCCGGGCGGAATACAGAAACGTTTCCCTTCCCATTCCCTTTACCACTCCTCCTTGTTTTAACCCATGTTACTCGCTAATAATGTGGCTTTCTATAGGTGAAAGAATTTTCAAAATCAGTATACAACTGTATAGTCTACGCGAGTGAAGCCGCGAGCAGAAAGCTAGTATCTTTATAAATTATAGCCTACGTGTTATTCTGGTACATAAGCTATATTATTGTAAAGTTTCATTAAAATCCATTCAGTAGGTTTTGCGTGAAAGAGCAACAAACATGCACATATATATCCATACATACAAACTTTCGCGTTTATAATGTTAGTAGGATTAAAATTTCAAATTTTAATTCTATATACACTGTGTTATACGAAATATTAAAAAAACCTAAGCCATTCCCTTAGCACAGCCCTAAAACTTCTAACTTTTTGACAGTAGCTCACCATGCACTTTATCTATCCACTCCCCAAAAATGAACAACTTTAGAATTATCAAAACCATTTAGTAAAATTTAGTGTCCCACGACCGGACTATATCGTGGGCAGACCAAAGTGTTGACATACTTGCTCGCAATCGCTGAATTGCCTCCTGGCACGAAAACAAAGGTGCTTGACGAAAATACTCTGTATTCTTTCCAGCTTTTCTTTGTGTATAATATAGTAAGGCGACCAGATATAACAAGCATATTCTAAAATACTTCTTACATAAGCATAATATAATATCGTCACACAGTTTAAATCTGTATAAGGCTCAGCTACACGAAGAATAAATTCCAAACTTTTGTAAGCCTTCGAAGCCACAACATCAATATGATCAATCATAGTCAGCCCAGAATCAAGCGTTACACCCAGATCACGAATAACACTTTGCTTTGGAATTTTTATTCTACTCAAGCTATAATCATACACAATAGGGTTTCGAGAACGCGTGAAAATAATTTGTATACATTTTTGATATACGATTGCTAATATAATAATTAGACAGACGATCAAGGTCATGCTGCAGTTTATAGCAGTCTTTTATAATATATCTTTTTATCATCAGCATACATTAAGTATTTGCTATTATGGAAACATTGATAAATATCATAAAGGTATGCGATGTAAAATAAAGGACCCAGATGTGAACCCTGCGGAACTCCAGAAGTGATGTCCACAAAATCCGACCTGTAACCCCCTAAGGAAACCGCCTGTTTTCTATTAGATACATTTGATGTGACTCATCGAAATAAACCACCACAAATACCCAAAAATTTAAGTTTCGATAACAAAATGGTGTGATCAACACGATCGAGAGCCTTTTCAAAATTGGTGTAAACCACATCTACCTGTAAACGTTTATCCAAGCATTTGTACAAAAAAATCAACAACTATATTAAAATTTGTCGTATTGGATAGGCCCTTAAGAAAGCCATGTTGTGAGTCACTCACAGAGCTTGCAATAATAGGATATAGTATACTATAAATATTTTTAACCAAAACCAAAACCAAGACAAAAACATAAACCAAAACCAAAACCAAAACAAAACAAAAATAGAACCAAACCAGAACCAAACCAGAACCAAACCAGAACCAAACCAAAACCAAACCAGAACAAAACAAGAACCAAACCAAAACCAAACCAGAACCAGACCAGAACAAACCAAAACCAAACCAAAACCAAACCAAAACCGAACTAAAGCTGAACCAAAGCCAAACCAGATCCAATCCAAAATTAAAATAGAACCAAACCAGAACCAAAATAGAACAAAACTAGAACCAAACCAAGACCAAACCAAAACCTAAACAAAACCAAACCAAAACCAAACCAAACCAAACTATAACCAAACCAAAACTAAACCAGAAACAAACTAGAACCCAACCATAACCAAACCATAACCAAACCACAACCATATTAAAACCAAACCAAAACCAAACCATAACCAAACAATAACTAAACTAGAACAAAACCTGAACCAAACCAGAACTAAACTAAAACTAAACCAGAACCAAACCAAAACAAAACCAAAACCAAACCAAAACCATAACCAAACCAAAACCAAACCAAAACTAAACCAAAACTAAATCAAAACCAATCCAAAACCAATCCAACACCAAACCAAAACCAAACCAAAACCAAATCAAAACCAAACTACAACCAAACCATAACCAATCCAAAACCAATCCAAAACCAAACCAAAACCTAATCAAAACCAAACTACAATCAAACACAAACCAAACCAGAACCAAACCACAACCAAACCAGAACCAAACCGGAAACAGACAAGAACCAAACCAGAACCAAACCAAAACCAAACCAGAACCAAACCAAAACCAATACAAAACCAAACCATAGCCAAACCACAACCAAACCAGAACAAAACTAGAACTAAACCAGAACCAAACCAAAACCAAAACTAAACCAAAACCAAACCAAAACCAAACCAAATATAAACCAGAACTAAACCAGAACTAAACCAGAACCAAACCAGAACCACACCAGATCCAAACCGGAACCAGACCAGAACCAAACCAGAACCAAACCAGAACCAAACCAGAACCACACCAGAACCAAACCAGAACCAAACCAGAACCAAACCAGAACAAAATCAAAACCAAACTACAACCAAACCACAACCAAACCAAAACCAAACCAGAACCAAACTATAACCCAACCATAACCAAACCACAACCAAACCAGAACTAAACTAGAACTAAACCAGAACCAAACAAAACCAAACTAAAACCAAAACCAAACCAAAACCAAAACCAAACCAAACCAAAACCAAACCAAAACCACAATCAAACCACAATCAAACCACAACCAAACCATAACCAAACTACAATCAAAACACAACCAAACCAGAACTAAACCAGAACCAAACTAAAACCAAACTATACCCAAACCAGAACCAAACTATAACCAAACAATAACCAAAACACAACCAAACCAAAATCAAACCAGAACCAAACCAGAACCAAACTAAAATCAAACCATAACCAAACCAGAACGAAACCAGAACGAAACTAGAACTAAACCAGAACTAAACCATAACCAAACCAAATCAAACAAAAACCAAACCAAAACCAAACCAAAACCAAACCAAAACCAAACCAAAACCAAATCAAAACCAATCCAAAACCAAACCAAAACCAAATCAAAATAAACTAAAACCAAACCATAACCAAACCAAAACCAAACCAAAACCACAACCAAACCACAACCAAACCAGAACCAAACCAGAACCAAACTAAAACCAAACTATAACCAAACCAGAACCAAACTATAACCAAACCACAACCAAACCAGAACCAAACCAGAACGAAACTAGAACTAAACCAGAACTAAACCAAAACCAAACCAAAACCAAACAAAAACCAAACCAAAACCAAACCAAAACCAAACCAAAACCAAACCAAAACCAAACCAAAACCAAATCAAAATTAATCTAAAACCAAACCAAAACCAAAACCAAATCAAAACCAAACCATAACCAAACCAAAACCAAACCAAATATAAACCAGAACCACACCAGATCTAAACCGGAACCAGACCAGAACCAAACCAGAACCAAACCAAAACCACAACCAAACCACAACCAAACTAAAACCAAAACCAAACCAAAACCAAATTAAAACCAAACCAAAACCAAACGAAAACCAAACTAAAACAACAACTAAACCACAACCAAACCACAACCAAACCAGAACTAAACCAGAACCAAACTAAAACCAAACTATAACCAAACCAGAACCAAACTATAACCAAACCATAACCAAATCAAAATCAATCCAGAACCAAACCGGAAACAGACTAGAACCAAACCACAACCAAACCAGAACCAAACCAGAACTAAACCAGAACCAAACTAAAACCAAACCATAACCAAACCAGAACCAAACCAGAACGAAACTAGAACTAAACCAGAACTAAACCAAAACCAAACCACAACCAAACAAAAACCAAACCAAAACCAAACCAAAACCAAACCAAAACCAAACCAACACCAAACCAAAACCAAACCAAAACCAAACCAAAACCAAACCAAAACCAAACCAAAACCAAACCAAAACCAAACTAAAACCAAACCAAAACCAAACCAAAACCAAACCAAAACCAAACCAAAACCAAAATAAAACCAAATCAAAACCAATCCAAAACCAAACCAAAACCAAATCAAAACCAAACCAATACCAAATCAAAACTATCCAAAACCAAACCAAAACCAAATAAAAACCAAACCATAACCAAACCAAAACCAAACCAAATATAAACCAGAACTAAACCAGGACTAAACCAGAACCAAACCAGAACCACACCAGATCCAAACCGGAACCAGACCAGAACCAAACCAGAACCACTCCAGAACCAAACCAGAACCAAACCAGAACCAAACTATAACCAAACCATAAACAAACTATAACCAAACAATAACCAAACCATAACCAAACCAAAACCAAACTACAACTAAACCATAACCAAACCACAACCAAACCACAACCAAACCACAACTAAACCAAAACCAAACCAGAACCAAACTATAACCAAACCATAACAAAACCACAACCAATCCAAAACCAATCCAAAACCATATCAAAACCAATCCAAAACCAAAACCAAACGAAAACTAAACCAAAACCAAACCAAAACCAAACCAAAACCAATCCAAAACCAAATCAAAACCAAACGATAACCAAACCAAAACCAAACCAAATATAAACTAGAACTAAACCAGAACTAAACCATAACCAAACCACAACCAAACCACAACCAAACCACAACTAAACCAAAACCAAACCAGAACCAAACTATAACCAAACCATAACCAAACCACAACCAAACCACAACCAAACCAGAACTTAACTAGAACCAAACCAAAACCAAACTAAAACCGAAACCAAACCAAAACCAAACAAAAACCAAACCAAAACCAAACCAAAACCAAACCAAAACCAAACCAAAACTAATCCAAAACCAAACCAAAACCAAATCAAGACCAATCCAAAACCAAAACCAAAACCAAAACAAAACCAAACCAAACCAAACCAAACCAAAACAAAACCAAACCAAAACCAAACCAAACCAAACCAAAACCAAACCAAAACCAAACCAAAACCAAACCAAAACCAAACCAAAACCAAACCAAAACCAAACCAAAACCAAAACCAAACCTAAACCAAACCAAAACCAAACCAAAACCAAACCAAAACCAAACCAAAACCAAACCAGAACCAAACCAGAACTAAACTAAAACCAAACTAAAACCAAACTATAACCAAACCAGAACTAAACTATAACCAAACCACAACCAAACCAAAATCAAACCAGAACCAAACTAAAACCAAACCATAACCAAACCAGAACCAAACCGGAAACAGACTAGAACTAGAACAACCAAATTAACATATAACCAGAACCAAACTATAACCATACCATAACCAAACCACAACCAAACCAGAACTAAACTAGAACTAAATTAGAACCAAACCAAAACCAAACTAAAACCAAAACCAAACCAAAACCAAACCAAAACTAAACCAAAACCAAATTAAAACCAAACCAAAACCAAACCAAAACCAAAACCAAATCAAAACTAAACCATAACCAAACCAAAACCAAACCAAATATAAACCAGAACTAAACCAGAACCAAACCAGAACCACACCAGATCCAAACCGGAACCAGACCAGAACCAAACCAGAACCAAACCAAAACCACAACCAAACCACAACCAAACTAAAACCAAAACCAAACCAAAACCAAACCAAAACCAAATTAAAACCAAACCAAAACCAAACCAAAACAACAACTAAACCACAAATAAACCACAACCAAACCAGAACTAAACCAGAACCAAACTAAAACCAAACTATAACCAAACCAGAAACAAACTATAACCAAACCATAACCAAACCAAAATCAAACCAGAACCAAACCGGAAACAGACTAGAACCAAACCTCAACCAAACCAGAACCAAACCAGAACGAATCTAGAACTAAACCAGAACTAAACCAAAACCAAACCAAAACCAAAAACAAACCAAAACCAAACCAAAACCAAACCAAAACCAAACCAAAACCAAACCAAAACCAAACCAAAACCAAACCAAAACCAAACCAAAACCAAACCAAAACCAATCCAAAACCAATCCAAAACCAAACTAAAACCAAAACAAAACCAAATCATAACCAATCCAAAACCAAACCAAATATAAACCAGAACTAAATCAAAACCAAACCATAACCAAACCAATACCAAACCAAATATAAACCAGAACTAAACCAGAACTAAACCAGAATCAAACCAGAACCACACCAGATCCAAACCGGAACCAGACCAGAACCAAACCAGAACCAAACCAAAACCAAACCAAAACCAAACCAAAACCAAACCAAAACCAATCCAAAACCAATCCAAAACCAAACCAAAACCAAATCAAAACCAAACCAAAACCAAATCAAAACCAATCCAAAACCAAACCGAAAACAAATCAAAACCAAACCATAACCAAACCAAAACCAAACCAAATATAAACCAGAACTAAACCAGAACTAAACCATAACCAAACCACAACCAAACCAAAACCAATCCAAAACCAAACCAAAACCAAATCAAAACCAATCCAAAACCAAATCAAAACCAATCCAAAACCAAACCAAAACCAAATCAAAACCAAACCATAACCAAACCAAAACCAAACCAAATATAAACCAGAACTAAACCAGAACCAAACCAGAACCACACCAGATCCAAACCGGAACCAGACCAGAACCAAACCAGAACCAAACCAGAACCAAACCAGAACCACACCAGAACCAAACCAGAACCAAACCAAAACCAAACCAGAACCAAACTATAACCAAACTATAAACAAACTATAACCAAACAATAACCAAACCATAACCAAACCAAAACCAAACTACAACCAAACCATAACCAAACCACAACCAAACCACAACCAAACTACAACTAAACCAAAACCAAACTACAACCAAACCATAACCAAACCACAACCAAACCACAACCAAATTAACATTAAACCAGAACCAAACTATAACCAAACCATAACCAAACCACAACCAAACAAGAACTAAACTAGAACTAAACCAGAACCAAACCAAAACCAAACTAAAACCAAAACCAAACCAAAACCAAACCAAAACTAAACCGAAACTAAATTAAAACCAAACCAAAACCAAACCAAAACCAAACCAAATATAAACCAGAACTAAACCAGAACCAAACCAGAACCACACCAGATCCAAACCGGAACCAGACCAGAACCAAACCAGAACCAAACCAGAACCAAACCAGAGCCACACCAGAACCAAACTAGAACAAAACCAGAACCAAACCAGAACCAAACCAGAACCAAACAATAACCAAACCATAAACAAACTATAACCAAACCATAACTAAACCATAACCAAACTAAAACCAAATCTAAACAAAACCATAACCAAACCAAAACCAAATCAAAACAAAACCAAAACAACACCGAAACAAAACCAATACAAAATTTTAAATACGTCATTGATTATTTTAGATGTGTTTTAGCAAAAAACGATGTCAATAAAACATTTTTTTTATGATTTAAAAAGCAATCGTACCTGCGTCCGTTTCGTGAAGTATGTCAAAAAATCCAATAATTGTAAATGGAAGTAATACGCAACCGAGATTGAGATATCTATGTAATTTTTTATGTCAATTCCATACAAATTTTCAGCAGAACGATCCTGATACGCCGTTTATGTCTTCAATAATCTAGCATGCTATTTCAACATTGAAAATGTTTATCAGATCGTTTTCGTGGGGAAATGTATGTTTCCGAAATTTATGATTATAAACGAAAGACAGTGATGTCAAATAATGCAGGAGCTTATAGTGCATCGTACGATACCAAATTTTACCAACCAACAAACCAAAATGATACCAACGTTATACGATATACGTATAATAACTGGGACACCTCACACAGCGTCATCTAGTCATAAACTAAGCAAAGCTTGTATTAAGGGTACCGACAACTGATAAACCTACATACTTATATATCCTTTCTTTAAATATAAATCTATTTTTTATATAATTTATTATTATATTTATATTATGTTTTATATTATTTAAATAAATTTTACACCCAGACACGGAACAAATAGACAAGTTCATGCACACAAATATTTGTTCCGGGCGGGAATCGAACCCGCGACCATTGGCTCCGCAGTTAGGGTCTCTAACCACGCGCCCAAGCGGTCTTCAATCAACTTATTAACACATCAGCAAACCGATTTTGATGGAACTTTCACATTGAAGTAGAAAATGTCACGGTTCAACGAATGGCATGCGGTTGAGTCGTAGATAAAAGCTGGTGTTAAGTATACCTTGTTTGGTATCCGTTGAAGGTACCACTGTTCTTCACGATTTATAAGAAAATACTGTAACACGAGCTCAAGCGCCTTTCGTTTTATAGTGGACGAGTCTATTTTGATTTTGTCGTACGTATACCGTCAGGGAATATTAATTTTGTTACGACCAAATTGAAAGAAAATTGTTTAAAGCATGCCTTTAATAGAGATTGTTCCTCATCAAACCTATCCAACTCAGTTAGTTATATTATCCGTGCGCTGCATAGAAGCCCTCTTCTGCGTGCTAGCTGGTGTAAGATAGCGAGTTTTAGTCCGAGTTTCAGTGCGCAAAATTGCGTACATAATGTCACTTCGATACTGTGATGTGACATTTATGTTTCTATTAAAACCATGGATTTAAACAAAACCAAACACTGCTAACTGACACTTTTTCAATGTTGCCTATACCGTTTTGACGGATATGACGACATATTTACGCTTCCATAAAGAATATAGAGTTGAAAGGGTGTACGTACGTATTGTAACGCCTATCTACTCTCGCGACGACGTTATCGAACTCACTAGAAAAAGCATGACACCAATCTACAATAGTACAAAAACAGGTCATCGAACTTACGAGAAAAATTCCCACAGCCATTCAATAAAACCGAAAAGTCTAGACGAACAATTAATTTAAATACAGAGGCGCATCGTTCAAAGGAATATTCGCGATATTTCTAAAAATCGATGGTCATTTTTAGAGACGCCACTCGGCGCCGGCGGCGCTAACATTCCGTTCCCACGGTCGGTCGAGAAATTAAAATGTAATTTATAAATTTCGAGAGATAGAATGTTCGAGACGGTGACTAGTGGAAGGGAGAGAGCTATATAAGGCGATGGTCCGCGGCGTCGAGCAAGTCGATTTTTGGAAATAAGTCAAGCGCGACAATTTGCGAAGTGCGGAGTGTTTTAACTGTGCAATTAGTGTTCGATATTGTTTGCTCTTGGATTATTTTGTGATTTGGAATTAAAATAAAGTAAGTGAACTAAAATCAGTGTTTCAGTGCATCGTCAATATTAGAACCGGTAGCTCGTAACAGTATTCTCGTTTTCAAAAACAGTAGTCAGGCAGTTGTGCTTGGTGGCTTATGTTTAGACTATAAGTTGTTGCTTTACATCACACATTGCGTTGCTTGTAAGCGTTTACATCAGCCGGATTGTTTAAATACTTAGTTTATTATTTATTCGTTAAAAGATAAAACTACGAATTGCCTAGAAAGAAGCCCTCTTCTGCGTTTACTAACTACCTACTCATACTCTAGCTAGCCTAGCTGGTGCAAGATGGCAAGTTTCAGTACAAGGTTCAGTGCGCGGCGAGGTGCTCGTGCGTAGCTCTTCACCCCCACGAAATCACCGCGCTCCAGTATTCAACCCCGCAAAATGTTTGACATTTATGACTATTAAAACCTTAATGATTAAAACCAAACGCTGCTGTCAAATATTTACTCTATGGTTTAAATGATCGAATTTAAGAAGAAAACTACGTTCGTACGTGCGTACGGTGAACGACTTCTACGTTCACCGTACGCACCCTGATTTTTCTAGTTAGTTTATTTTATAAGATCATTATCGAACTAGTATAGGCTAGAGTGTGAGGTGTGACAGGGAAGGGGGGGGGGCGCTAACTTCGCCATTACTGTTTAATTTGTAGGTACGTTGACCAGCTGGACGGCTGAGCGGCACACATGTCGGACAATCTTGGCTTCAGCATCAATTCGTGGTAAAAATCATGGTTACTTATCAAAATCCAATGTATATACAATGTTTCGTGTTCGTGCTATTAACTGTTGAGAAGTATTCTCATGAGGAGAGAATCTTGGCTGCAGCATCAATTGGTAATGAAAATCATGGTTAGCTATCAAAATGCAACGTATAAACGAAATTTCGTGTTCGTGCTATCAACCGTTCAGGAGTGTCCTCATGAGCAGACAACCCTGGCTGCAGCATCAGGTCATGTTTATAAATTTAGTGTCTTGTTATCGAAGTTACATAAGTCTTACGAACAGCCCGATAGCTTCAGTAGATGTAGGTGAAAATTGCGTTCTAAGATTCCATTACATACAAACAAGCAAACAAACAAACATACAGGTGGAACAACATACTTACATACATAAGCGTGTTAAAAAGAGTGAATTTCTTTTATTAAGAGCGCCGAAACAACGGCCGCAATATGTTCCGCCCGTGTGCCCCGGTAGTGTAGTACTCAAAGTGGTGAGTAATTTTAAGTACTTGGGCCATATTGTCACGAGCGACCTAAGGGATGATGAAGATATTATGAGGGAGCATATGGCGTTAGACGTGAGGGGCCTGCCTGGGGGCGTGCCCGCAGATTCGCTCGTTGTACCTACAACAGACGTCAAAATAAATATTTTCAAGGTGTTCTGTCAATCATTCTACACGAGCGGCCTGTGGGTATCATGCACGCGTCTAACGTACGGCGCCTTCACGTCCAATTCAATAATATCTTCAGGATGCTACCGGGACTGCCATGGCGTTGTAGTGCCTCAGGGATGTTCGCAGAGGCTCGCACTTATGATTTCAATGCTATCATGCGAAAGAAGATGCCTCTCTCTTGCAACGTCTACAATGTAGTAACAACAGTATCCTGAAGATGATCGCTGCCAGACCAGACTGTCCCTTCAAAAAATACTGGGTGGAAACAGTCTATTGGTGTACTTAAATAATACTAAGCAATTTTATGTTTAATTATTCATTTAAATGTTATACATTGACTATTGTGTTTTTAACACAATTTTTTTTCCATATTATTGATATGCTAAAATTAAAAAAAAATGTATTTAATAAGTTACACCAGTAGTTTGTATGTAATGGAATCTTAGAACGCGATTTTCACCCACGTCCATTGAAGTTATGTCTGAAATTCTGAAGATGTATGTAACTTCGATGACAATACACTAAAATGATAAACATAACCTGATGCTACAGCCAGGATTGGCTTCTCATGAGGACACTCCTCAGCGGTTAATAGCACGAACACGAAACTTTGCATATACGTTACACTTTGATAATTAAGCATAATTTTCACCAAGAAGTGATGCTGAAGCCAAGATTGTATCCTCATGAAGACCCTTCTCAACGGTTAATAACGCGAACACGAAACTTTGTGCAAACACTGCCAATACAAAACACTGCCAGTAGAACCACCGCTCTCAGGTATCGCAAGTCCTCGTCTAGATAAGATTTGTGTCAATTGTACACTTCCACCAGCTCACTAAGCCCCACTGCAGGGCTTACGCCTCCCCCCAGAGTGAAGGAATTGAAATGAAATCTTTAAATCCACCACGCTCCTCTAGAGTGCGTTGGTGAACTCTAATGACTGCCATCAGTTGATGGCAACAGAGAACGACAGCTTAACGTGCTCTCCAAGGCGCGGAGTCAGTCTGAGAGCACGTTATGTACTTAAATCGGAAAAACTCATTGGTGAACGCTCGTATTCGAACCACGGCCGCATGGGCTTCTAAACCAGAAATAGTTTCGCTGCGTTCGGGCTATCACGACACGTTACGAAGTGAATTATAACTAAATGTTTTTCTGTAAAGTTCTATTAAAATTTCATCTGAAATTTAATTTTCGTTTTAGTACAACGACGTTTTACTGGCGGAGACGCGCAACTATGTACACGATAACTTTCCCTTCTTGAGTAAGCAAATCCAGATGTAAAATTTTCATAGGAAATGCAACGAACAACTAAGTAACATACCCATTCCCTATAACTTCAATCAATCGTCCTTTATAACTGTTTATAATTTCTGGTTATAGCTTTTGGTTCATCATCATCATCAGCCCATTTTTACCCCACTGCAGGGGCTTAGGCCTCCCCCAGTGTGAGGAGGGGGGCTTGGAGATTAAGTCCACCACGCTGCTCCACTGCGGATTGGGAACTGTAACGACCGCCATCTATTGACGGCGTCCGGGACCGACTGCTTAGCGTGCCCTCCGAAGCACGGTGTCAGTGATATTGTGTACTTAAGTCAGAAAAACTCATTGGTACACGCCCGGATTAGAACCATGGCCCTATGGGGCCTTATAAATTTGAGACAGGTTCGTTGCGCTCTGGGCTATCACGATTTGGTTAGTAAATTAATATAATTACCGAAAAAATAGAGTGATAGTCTGATTTGGTCGTTATATCGACCGTAAGGGACGTGTCCTCAACGAGAAGATGTCCGGGAACACGAGGAACCCTATAGCCGCACCTGTCCCTCCTGAGGGAGCTAGGTGATCCGAACTAACTCTCGCTTTCGATACCATATCAATTTTTATGTCACGCCATTTAGATATTTTTAAACCTTCTTGCTCTAGTTGCCTAAAAATTTTTCTTTCATAAAGGATTAGGGATTAGCATAAATAAAAAGGCCATGTATTCATATTTTTAAAAAAAATCTACTTTATACATTTACAACACTTCGATATACAATAAGAATTTCTATAAACGAATACTTGCATACACTGCGATCAAATAACTACTGGATTCAAAAATAAACGCACAAAAAAAACTTAAACGTATTTCTGGGTAAACGCATCATTCGTAGATAAAAGAACGAGTAGTTCTTCTTCTTCTTCTCCTTGTTCTTAAATATAATTATATGTATTCTTGTATTTATTAGTTTTTATTATGCCTTTAGTTAGGAATGTAAAATTAAAGTGCAGAGATTTCAAAAACTTATTCCACTTCTTGATTTTGTCGGTTTATCGACAGACAAAAAAAAAGAATTCACGAAATTCAAAACTGAAAGCAATGAAAATTTTATAGGACATATTTGTCTACGTGTGGTACGTGGTGAGGATGATATTTATACCTAGTGAATTTTGTGTGTCACCGTGTTCCTTTGTTATTTAGCATTGTACTGTGTTCATAATAGCAAAGAAATAAAGAAAACAATAACTAGAGGCACAAAAAATTTAATATTTCGACTTATTTAATTAAAAAAATAAATAAATCAGCTTCTTTTAAATAAAAATTGCATTATTTTATGTTTCATAAGAAGAAATCCGGAGATGTTTTACAATTCGAAAATTTCCATAAACAAGCAAGTTTTTCATAAAGTTTGCCAAGTGAGGTCAATACATTTTTTTTTAAACACAGACCTCCAAAATAAGCTACTAAAATTATTTACATTTGGTAAAAAATTTGCAAAAATCAATTATTACTTGGAGTCGTTTCATAATTTTAAAAAAAAATCTTTAATGCATTAAATGCGGCAACTAATGTATAAGTATTTTCCAAAAAGTAAAATTCAAAAATTTGTAAATTTGTAGAAATGACAGCTAAATGATTGATGCAAGTTAGACACTCTAGGTGATTTTAGAAAAGTCCGAATCATTCGAAATCCATAACATTTTTACTATACATACTTCAGATTATTCTGCACCTGAGAGTCTGTGTACTATTTATGGGACACCTATATAGGAAGTAAACAGCGCTTTGCGAACTCTATTTACTTTGAATTTGGGAATCTAGTTAATTTTTGATCGCAGACATTTAAATGTGAACTTTACACGATTTTAATTCTACAAACTTTCTAATGCAACTTATGTACTATAAATTAAAGATTAATTCACTAGCAATTTTATGTTCAGTTTATTTATAATAAGAATATTTCGTTTTATACTGTTGTAGGTAACAATTTAACTAATGGGAATTGCCAAAATTTTTGACATTTTATGAAAGCATAGACAATCTGGAATATTTCTGTAGTTTTTTTTTTAATTTTACGAATAAACGACTGTTAAAAATTTATAGCTGATGACGTCTCTACTATTATACTTATTATAACTACGATGTTCTACGTATTGATCTAAAATCAAATTCAAAAAGTTTTTATTCAATATAAGATGTTTACACACACTTATTGAAAGTCAAAATGAAGTGATTAGGTGATTAGGTACCGGTTCCAAAACTAGAAAGAGAAGCACCGGCAAGAAACTTCTCCCTGTTTATTTTATTTAAATATGCGTTTTCTTAATTGTTTTTTTTTTTAATTCAAAGTCTTACAACTATTACAATGATGTCCATGCGCACTTATCATTTAAATACTCGCTAATACAATAGTAAGCTTTTTACACGAGTTGGACTTTAACTTGCTTTGTAAATTGATTTGAATTTAAGTTCAACATTTCTTTAGGAATTTTATTATAAAAACGAATACAATTTTCCTTGTTCGTATGGCCGTAGCAGTGACGTCACATTAATATTTCAAATTTTATTTTTATACCTCTGTTATAGTTCCGATCAAACTTTATGGCGGATGTGAACATAGGCACAAGTCGCGTCACAGTAACCAGTTTTAGGTGTAGCGGGACGCAGTGGAACGAGGAGTATAGGTATGACTGTACCTACGCAAGCACGCTTATAGCGTTGTATTCCGATCCGCCATAAAGTTTGAGGCGAACTATACTACCATAGAGATAATAGAATAGAGTAAGCAAGCCAGTCCGAAATTCAGGCCTCACCAGGAAAAGACACAGAATAAGGATATCTCGAATGATACAGAATCATACTATGCCTATCTCTTTTTATTTTGAATATCTACAATTAATACTTATTCGGTTGATAGCTGTGACCATAGACTATTTATCTGTGACTGTCAAATTAATATCCTAAGTACTGCGGTTTATAAGTAAATTATAGATACGACTACGTACAGTTATTTCCAATCCTTTTTAGGGTTCCGAACCTCAAAAGGGAAAAACGGAACCCTTATAGGTTCACTTTGTTGTCCATCTGTCTGTCTGTGTGTCAAGACCCTTTTTCTCAGGAACGCGTGGAGGTAACAAGCTGAATTTCATATCAAATACTCAGGTCTACTGTCCCTTGGAGCTGTCAAAAAATGAAACTTCTAAACCAACGCAATCAAAGGATACAGCCGTTTATACCGCCAATTTTCTATACTCGCAAGGGAATCAAAACCTACAGGATACTTCCCGTAAACTCAGAATCTTGAAATTTGGTACGAAGCAAAGTCTTATAGCACGGATAAAGGAAAAATTGCGAAAAAAATAAGTTTTTAGTTCCATCATATTATAAAAATATTTTTAATAATTTTAAACTTACTGCCCCTTTCCTCATGAACGCGTAGAGGTATTAAATTGAAATTCATAGCTAATACTCAGGTCTATAATACCCTTAAGCTGTAACGAAATCAAACTTACTTTTCCTTATATACCTACAGGTTTGTACAGAACCCTCGGTGCGCGAATCCGACTCGCACTTGGCCGGTTTTTTTTCTTCCATGCCCAACTCTGTTACATACAAGGCTTTATGAAGCTTGCCTATTCCAGTTCTATTATCTCTATAGTTATTATGCCTCGAAGAAAATTAAATTTTTTTTGTTCCTATAACCTATTCCTATAAATACAACATTTTTTGAACCATGTTGCAAAATTTTTAACAATTCCCATTAAATGAAATACCTAAGCACTTGCTATTTTTTAGCATAACTAAATAACAAAATAAATTAAAGCTAAGCTAAATTATTTTAATGGTGTTTATATTTTTATTATATAACGTTTTAAACGCATTAATTGAAAAAAAAAACAGTAAATACTGGAATCATTACCTTAGTTTTATTGGTAATAATAAATTTTTAATACAATGTTTATTTCGAAGAGCAATATCTGTAACGCCAAAAAGTGGCTCAACATAGGATGTTTCTGTATATCTGTCACGAAACAGTTAAGGGGTGTTAAGACCTAGCTGACAGTCGTCTGCCTGAATTATATTATCATTTGAAGATGTTTCACAATGTATGAACACCTGGGCTATACATTGTACAGTATTTAAAAAATACGCCAACAATCTGGCGTATTTTCGTTGTACAAAATATATACCGAGTTCAACTATTGCAACACTTTGACATGAAAATGGTAAATAAAAAATGTCAATCAAAACTGTTACATATTTTAACACTGTCATCAGACTCAACAAATTTTTGTCGAGATAGCCTACGTTTTGTGAAAAAAAAGAGATGGGTATATTTAATATATTTTATGTGTGAAAGAGATAAATGCCTAAAGTTGGCAACGTTATTTCGACAAAAAATTTATTCATAGCAAGTCTTCTGTCTAACTGGGTATTGTTTGTCAACTTTGACCGATTTTGACATTTATTTATCAACATATGTCTAATCAGTGTTATAATAATATTACACGGAACATCCCACACGGCACCCTCTAGTCCCAAAGTAAGCAAGTATTTCGCTTGTGTTATGGGTAGTTACTAGGCAACTGATAGACATACTTAACTTTTTTTAATAATATATACATATATAAATATTTTATACCAAGACCCGGAAAGAAATAAACGTGTTTACGCACACAATTATTTGTCCCGGGCGGAAATCAAACCGCGATCCTCGGCTCCGCAGTTAGGGTCTCTAATCACTTGGCTAATCGGTCAGTCAAGTGTTGTAGCTTTATATTGTAAAATATTGATAGAAATTATTTTTGTACAACTACAATAATATACTAAACAAATAGTTGTGTATTTTTCCTAGAATTATTTTTTGCTATTTTTTGATAAGCTGTACAAAGACATAGCCCAGATTGAAAGATCTCATTTCTATGGAAATACTATTTTTGTTCACACTAGGCAAGCAGTGCCTACTATAATATATATTTTACGCCGGCCGATAGTAAGCGGCTCAGTATCAGCTCGGTCTGAATACGCCGTAACACAGCAATAATCTTTATCGACTTTATCGATATCGACACCTTCATCCGCAACTATACTCATTTTAGACGTTGAATCTTGTTTCGCTGCCGTCCGCCAGCATGAGGGTGACGGTGCGCGAGTTGGTCCAAACGAGTCGAGCGAGTCTCGCCGGGTTCAGTCTAGCAACGTCGGCCATCGGCGCCGTACTGTAGCATTTCACGCAGCGGGTCTGGGCCGCGCCCAAGCCGAACATTCCTGAAAATAAATTGCGTGTCATATCACTTAAGAAGATGCTTACCACTCGATAGCCCATAGAAAAGCTCCTAAACGATTACGACGTTAATAGTAGGTTTCATCATCATCATCAGCCCATTTTTACCCCATTGCAGGGGCTTAGGTCTCCCCCAGGGTGAGGAGGGGGGCTTGGAGCTTAAGTCCACCACGCTGCTCCACTGCGGGTTGGGAACTGTAACGACCGCCATCTATTGACAGCGTCCGAGACCGACTGCTTACCATGCCCTCCGAAGCACGGTGTCAGTGATATTGTGTACTTAATTCAGAAAAACTCATTGGTACACGCCCGGATTCGAACCATGGCCCTATGGGGCCTTATGAATTTGAAACAGGTTCGTTGCGCTCTGGGGTATCACGACACATAAAAAAAATCTTAGTTATAGAAATTTCGAAGTTTTAGCTTTATACGAACTTAGTTCTAACTCAAATGAGACTATAATATTACTTTATAACAATACATAAATAAATAAATTAACCAGGATTAAAATGCGTATTGGGCATAATCGGTTTAAGAGCGTTGGTATGGGCTATCACGCGGAAAGCCCCTTCTTAAGGCCCAAAATGCATCACGAAAATATGCAATTTTGCCCTTACTTCCCCGCGCACATCCGTACTGACCAATGCGTGTATCGAATGGAGATGATTTGTCATTGACTCCGGCCAAACTAAAATGACCTGAGTCACAATCCATATTTTTGCTAATAATTACTATTCTAATAACTTATTCAAAAAACTGTTTCTACTATGTACTAGTAATTTTTCTAACATGTTTTAGAAAATATATATAAAAAGATAATTCATCAAATTGTAAAAAAAATAGTTATAATTTTTGGAATCCGTTACCTGATCTTATCATATAGAGAATTTTTTTATTAATTGTACATATTTTATTTCAAAACATTATCTGGTGTATATTTGAATTAGCAATTACGTTTTTAAATTGTTATAAATTAAAAACTAAAAATACCTACTTACTTACAAAGACAATAATAACAGAATTCATAATCTGTATATATAATTAAAATAATTAAAAATGAGCAGTCCCTGTCGAGCCTGACGCAAAGGTTACCATAAAACTGCCGGCATTGCCGCGTTGGATCGCTTTGGTGAGCCTCTACGCCAGAAACACACCCTCTCCCTAAGTCGGCGACCGATGCTTCTAATAAAATTTTTAGCCTCAAGGCTTCAACAGTCCATCGTCTCACCAGCAAAAAGAACGAAAATATAAGATAGTTCCAAAATTGTGTATTTGCTGTGTTTCAGACGAGCCACGGATGCAGCGGCCGCCCCAGTTTGAATCCACAACAGCTCAGTTCCCAACAGATCACAACAGTTTTGGATTATAGATTATAAATATAATAAATAGATACTTTTGTTTACTTTCATACAGTTTGGCCGTATTTCTTGTTGACATAGAAAGCTTAATTTTTTTTATTTTACAGTTTCAAAAATATTTGATATTAATTCAACTTGATATATCTACGCGTTTTTGAGAAAAAAAAAATTGACAAACAGACACAGACGGACAACCAAGTGATCCTATAACGGTTCTCTTTTCCCATATAAATACGGATCCCTAAAAATTGACATAAATCACCCGTGTGCGCATAGTCTTAGCATTATTAGGGTTCCGAATCAGTATACAAAAAGGAACGCTGGTACTAAGGCATCACTGACCGTCCGTCCGTCCGTCCCAACACTTTCATCTGAACCGTAACAGGTAGAGATGGACGCTATAACGAAAAGCTTTTAATAAAGCACGCTCATAAAAAAAAAGTCTTTTAAACGTTTATATTTAAGCATATTTCGATAAAAACTTTAACGTTGGTGGCGTAAATTGTTAATTGGCACGCCATCCGCAAGCTTTTGTACCAAACTCGTCGATAGTCAAATATGGTAAAAGTTTGTATACCTTATTAACAAAGTAGATGGCGTTATATTCTGCAGACGACTATATTATTATTCATTCAATGATGCATCTAAGCGTTAAAAAAACAAAAAACTTTTTAAGCGTTTTAAATAGCCTGCTATTTTTTTTAAGCAACGTGCTTAAATTCGTTATCACTTTAAAACCGTTATTACCATCTCTAGTAATAGGTAGACATTTGAATTTTTCACAGAAATTGTATTACGATAACCGCTATAACAAATAATAAAATAAAAGTTTAAAATCAAAGGGGAGTTCCCATACAAGAAACGTGTTTATGGCCGGTTTTTTTTTATAAATAATACGCGGCCCATGAGTTACGAACTGTTTATAGTAAGTCGTTTTCTCAGACGCCCACGGAATGTACTAACAGATCCTCCTGATGATCTCACCACCGAGGTTGAGAGTCTCAGGACTTCAGGCAGATCAGACCTTCAGTCTGACGTAGGTGAGCAGTACCTAGCGCCCGATATCACCTAGTTAACGTAATAAATCTGCTCGAATGGCATCTGAGCCTTGTTTGTTCACAGTCGGGCCGTCCAGCTCGAACTGCCCTCCATTGCCGAGGGACCGACACGCGTCGGCCCTCATCCCTATTTTTAATCATACGCCTACGAGACGGCGCCCTTGAGGCACCGCTCGTCAAAGGCACTAACACACCGAAGCATCCTCAATGCGTCCGGTCGTTGGTCATGCCAAACCCTATACGCTCTCCGGAGTATAGGTTGAGGAGTCGTTTAGCCGGTCGGGCTGCACCTTCTGTGTAGAAATCCCAACCCGGCACTACCTGCGCGGTAGGTCGGGCGCGTAGGTGTCTGTATGCAGATTCGGCCCTCACTAAACAAAAAAAAAAAAAAGTGAGTCGTACATACCAGCGGTGCTCTGCCAGAAGGACAGTCGGTTGTCGGCCGTTGCGTAAGAGACCAAATATCGGCCGTCCGGACTGAACGCGCAAGCTGTCACCGGTCCACTATGAGCGGCTAAACTCTGACATCTGCCGGCGCGGAGTTCGTATAACGCCAGTTGGCCGGTATGACTGCCGACCGCAATGCGACGCGTCGCAGGGCAGTGGGACACCTGTGTACAGAAATTACGATCAAGTCGCAAATATTAACACAAATCCTGATTTTTTTTATTAGTTAAATATATATAAATTTATTGCATTGTAACCATAATTTTACTGTAATTCGTCCCAAGTTAGGTGTTGTGAACTGCTCGGTGTTAATTTTATGTTATAAAAAATAATTAAAAAAAAATAAAAACCGACTTCAAAAACATAAACTAAAAAGTTAAAAATAAAATTTTCACTTAAAAGAAAGGATCATTAACAGGCGGCATATAGTTAATGAAGTCGGTGCCTACTCACTCAGACACTTTAAATTATGTTCTATATTTGTTATAGTTATAAATATATCATTGTTGTAATTGTTATTACCTGGTAAGTACCCATTTAAAGTGTCTGAGTTGGCATCGACTTCATTAACTATATGCCGCATGTTAATGCTCCTTTCTTTAAAGTGCAAATTTTATTTTTAACTTTTTAGTTTATGTTTTTGAAGTCGGTTTCTATTTTTTTTTTAATTATTTTATTTTTCAATTTTTAGTTGAACTCATCTGTAACTTATTTGTATTTAGTATAAATGGGGCTTCTAAACGCGCTACTCAAATGAGACAGCACCTCGATTACGCAACGTAAATTCAGTGCCAAATTGACGCATCAGCATGCCTAGTAGGTAGTGGTGTTCCTATGTAAAACTTCAATCTTAATTATTATTTTTGTGCGAACTGAACATTTTGGCATATTCAACCGTATGAAAAAAGCTCAACAAAAAGTAACTGCTGTAAATCGTTGAGGAACTCCCTCGAGTGCTTATGGTCTTCATCATCAGACCTGTAATGGCACTTATAACCCATATGAGTGCAAAATTCTCATCAATAGAAATGAATTAAGTCCAAACACCAGGTAATTGCTGTAAATCGTTAAGGAGTTCCTTCGACTGTGTATGGTCTCCATCATTAGACCCGTAATGGCACTTATAATCCATATAGGTGCAAAGATCTCATCAATAGAAATGAATCAAGTCCAAACACCAGGTAATTGCTGTAAATCGTTGAGGAGTTCTCTCGACTGTCTTTCAGCTCCATCATCAGATCGACTCCCGACCTTCATTACATAGTACAGACCTGTAATGGCACTTATAATCCATATGAGTGCAAAGTTCTCATCAATAGAAATGAATTAAGTCCAAACACCAGGTAATTGCTGTAAATCGTTAAGGAGTTCCTTCGACTGTGTATGGTCTCCATCATCAGATCTGTAATCGTGTACTAACCCATATGGGTGCAAAGTTCTCATTAATATAAACGAATTAAGTCCAAACACCAGGTAATTGCTGTAATTCGTTGAGGAGTTCCTTCGACTGTGTATGGTCTCCATCATCAGATCTGTAATGGTGTACTAACCCATATGGGTGCAAAGTTCTCATTAATATAAACGAATTAAGTCCAAACACCAGGTAATTGCTGTAATTCGTTGAGGAGTTCCTTCGACTGTGTATGGTCTCCATCATCAGATCTGTAATGGTGTACTAACCCATATGGGTGCAAAGTTATCATTAATATAAACGAATTAAGTCCAAACACCAGGTAATTGCTGTAAATCGTTAAGGAGTTCCTTCGACTGTGTATGGTCTCCATCATCAGATCTGTAATGGTGTACTAACCCATATGGGTGCAAAGTTATCATTAATATAAACGAATTAAGTCCAAACACCAGGTAATTGCTGTAATTCGTTGAGGAGTTCCCTCGATTGTGTATGGTCTCCATCATCAGACCTGTAATGGCACTTATAATCCATATGGGTGCAAAGATCTCATCAATAGAAATGAATCAAGTCCAAACACCAGGTAATTGCTGTAAATCGTTGAGGAGTTTCCTCGACTGTCTTTCAGCTCCATCATCAGATCGACTCCCGACCTTCATAAAATAGTACTAGTAGTAGTACTTTATCAAAATACTTAAAATAGGATTTTCGAAGGTTGCCCTCGATTTCTCTGGGATGCCATCATCAGATCCTGGTTTCCTTATCATGGTACCACTCCGAAGATATCTCCTTTCCACAAAAAAAAATCATCTAATTCGATTCATAAACAACGAAGTTATCCCTGAACACACATAAAAAAAAAAACATATATACAGTCGAATTGAGTAACCTCCTTCTTTTTTGAAGTCGCTTAAAAATATGAACGAGCGCCTAATACAGGTACAACTACCTAGTTCAAACACAGATGTCTTGCAAATCTACTTTGTAAACTTTAAGCGACTCGTTGAATCGTTAATTGTACTTTTTTGTTTTAAATAAATATTATTATTATTATTAAATATTGTGTCGTGATAGCCCAAAGCGCAACGAACCTGTCTCAAATTTATAAGGCCATAGGGCCATGGTTCGAATCCGGGCGTTTATTAATGAGTTTTTCTGACTTAAGTACATAACTAACACTGACTCCGGGCCTCGGAGAGCACGTCAAGCAGTCAGTCCCGGACGCATTCAATAGATGGCGGTCGTTACAATCCCCAACCCGCAGTAGATCAGCGTGGTAGATGTAAGCTCCAAGTCCCCCTCACCCCGGAGGACACCTAAGCGTGGACTGGAGTAAAAATGAGCTGATGAAGTGAAGAATTATTATTAAAAAATATAAATTACAAAATATTACAATAATTTTTCCAACTATTAATTTATTAAGTGAAGCATTTTGGTTAAAAGTAGTTATACGTATCTAGAAAGTTATGTATTTTCGCTGAATTAAACACGATGTAAGCTTGAATCTTCCTCGTCTGGGGACACATTTTTTGAACACCTGGATATTAATACTGATTAATAAATCCAAACCGATGAAGCAAATCTAAAAATAAGTTCAGTTACACAACAAAATGTTCTAAATAACCTGATTGTATCGGCATATCGCTGGGAACACCTCGTTGAGCCCTTTGGACTTGAGATGTGATTGGTCGACGCAGTGCAAGATTATATCCATCACCTAGAAAATTCACACAATTTAAAAATATAAGATGTGCCTCTACCATATGTTGCTTTTACAAAAAAAAAAAAATCAAATCGTTAAAAATAATGTATCATGACATCCGACACAGCGCCATCTGTCCCAAAAGGTTCGATCGGTTAGAGATTCTAATTGCGGAGCCATGAGTCACTACTTCGGTTCCCGACGAAACAAATATTCGTGTGCATGAAAATGTCTATTTGTTTAGTGTCTGGGTATAAAATACCTATATATATTATAAAGGATATTTATGTATATCAGTCGTTTAGTATCCATACTACAAGCTTCGCTTACTTTGGGATTAGATGGCGCTGTATGGGATGCCACAAGTATTATTACTATAAAAGTATCTCACATTTAAATAATAAATAAACTCATTATAGCTTTCGTCTATGAGTTCGTCAACATGGTTCCTTCGATTCGCATAAGATATTTAATTATTAATCTACAATATTTACATCAATATTAATACATATTTCCTGAATCTTATGATAGTGCATTTTTTCAAACGTCATGTATTTCATGAAACTTCGATTTACTTTAACTTTTTTTCTTACTGGTACACGCTTCTCTAAAA
Organism: Luffia ferchaultella; assembly: GCA_949709985.1. Taxonomy (NCBI): domain Eukaryota; kingdom Metazoa; phylum Arthropoda; class Insecta; order Lepidoptera; family Psychidae; genus Luffia; species Luffia ferchaultella. Next base: position 3,082,780 of record OX453269.1, read on the forward strand.
GTATAAAGGGTAAACTAAAAAAAAAAAAAAACAAAAAAGATATGATGTGTGAAAAATAGTTTATCTTGTCAAAAATATAAATTAAAACTAAAACAATTAAAACGTTCGGATTTCGCTTAAGTTTTCTAGAATATAACTAGTGATAAGTGACTATAGATAATCGAAGTCGAGGATCTGAATGTAACATAAATGTAGGAATAATATTAGGTCTTAACCTATGAAGTTGCCGTTTTGTATGAAATAAGTTAAAGCATTTTTTTTTCAAACATCCTCATTTCTGTTATTCAAAGTAATCACCCGTGCAATCGATGCATCTTTGCTAACGCAGTGGCAGTTTATTGATGTCCTTCTTCTAAAAACCAACTGGACGGAAGGCAACAAACTCTTCAAAGGCATTTTGTACTGTTTCTCAAGAATTGAATTTTTTTTCCAGTTAAAAAGTTGTCCAAATTTTGAAAAAAAGTAATAGTCGGTAGGTGCAAGGTCTGATGAGTATGGCAGATGAGGTAATACTTCCAACCCCAACTCTAGTAGCTTGGAAACTGTTTGTTGTGCAGTATGGGGTCGCGCGTTGTAGTGAAGGAGCAGCAGGGATGACCGATTGACCAAAGCTGGTCGCAAACGGTCAAGTTTCTCCATCATTGTTTTCAGTTCTTCTCAGTACACATCTGCAGTAATGCTCATGCCATCATGGCACTAGACCACCAAACAGTGACCATCACCTTTTTAGGGGTTATTTTTCGTTTAACACATAGCTTTGGTGCTGAACCAGGATCTAACCAACTTGCTGAACGCTTTCGATTGTCGAACAGAATCCATTTTTCATCACAGGTAACAGTATGGTTCAAAATTCCTTCATTTCTGTGCCTGTTGAGCAACGCGAGGCAGGTCTCGACGCGTACGTTGCGCTGGCGATCGTTAAGTTCGTGGGGTCATCATCATCTATCAAGCTTTTTTACTTTGCCAAATTGTCGCAAATGGTCCAATATTGTTTTGATGCTAACATTAAAAGCTGCTGCTAGTTGAGCTGTAGTTTGAGTATCATCAGCTTCCACAATCGCCTTCAATTCATCATTGTTGACCAAAGTGTTTGGACGACCACGAGGTTCATTATTCAAGTCATAATTTCCAGAACGGAAGCAGGCAAACCAATAACGGATTGCATTCATTTGTTAAGTTCACTCCGTAAACGTTGTTGATGTTACGTGCCGTTTGTGCCGCATTAGTGCCACGACTGAACTCATATTCCATAATTACACGGATTTAAAGGGTCCATTATGACGAAATATGTTCATATGTGATGAAAATCAATAAACAAAACAACGCTAATCAATAAACAAAAGACTGACTTTGTAAAAAGAATGACATGTTTTTAAAAGAAAATTAATTTAAATTTATAATTCACACCCATTCAAAAATTTTTTTTGTTTGAAATGGCCTAGTACTGAAGAACGGCAACTTCATAGGTTACACGGCGTCCTCCTCCCACTACTACCCCTCGCTGTCTATGCGGCTGGCCTTGCGCTTTGAGTCATTCACGTATTCGACGACCGCTTGGCCTAGGGGCAGCAAGCCTACGAAGCTGGAGGTCCGAGATTCGAATCCCAGGTCGGATCAGTATTTATATGATGAACATTGACACTGATACCGGGTCTTGGTTGTTATATGTATCTGGTCTCTTCGCATGGTACCCAAAACACAAGCTAATGTTTAGTTTGGGGCCTAGACGTTGTTGTAATGCATACGTTATTATTATTATTATACGTAGGTAACTTAGAGCTGTAAATATCCGAGCTGTAAATGCAGCGCTTGCTAGAGGTCCGTTACGATATTAATTTAAATAAGGAAAAATTATCGAAAACGACGTCAATAAATCTGACGCACTTATAGCTCCTTCCCGTCACCTACTGTCACTGTTCATGTGACACCCCTCCCACACATCACGTCATACCTTCTCCCGCGTTGCGGCTTACGAGGTTGTAATAGTCTAGTTGAATAGCACTTGTCATAGTCTTACTATATTATTTGTACTTGTAAGGCATGTAAAAATAATATGTCTTTGCGTATCACCTCGACGAGGAGTTCGGCAACTTCGTTGTGCATTCTGTCAATAAGCAACTCGACGCCCCTGAGCACTTCGGCGCGGCCACGGTGCAGTGCTTGGTAGGAGGTTGTGGTGGCGCCGCTCTGTGCTGCGGCTGCGCACCGCGCCACCTCGCGCGCCATTGTCGTTATGAATGCCGCGGGTCTGAAACGACGGTCAGTCATTATATAACCCAGGCACATTAACCCAATCGGGTCAGATTGAAAGTGACGCGCAATTAAATTGAAAGAGACAATTTATTGATAATGATTGATGACAAGTTAATGGGTTGATACCAATTCAAAACTATTAGTAGGTATGCATGTGAGATTATTGGAACACTGGCATGCATGCGCAATATCACACTTCACTCTATCTAATTCTTTAGACCACAGGTTATAAATTCATTTGTTCTGTTTCTGGGTGTAAAATTTACTATATATACATTACATTATAAAGAATATGTAAGTACGTATATCAGTTTTTTAGTAACCCATAACACAAGCATAATACTTATTTTCAAACTAGAAGACGATGTGGGATAACCCATGTATTCTTATTATTATTATACATGTATTTAAAAAAATATCTAAGTATGAATATTAGTAGTACCCATAATACAGGCTCTACTTAGTTTAAGACTTAATAGCCGTGTAAGATGTCCCGGGTATTATTATTATTATTAGCTAAGCGGTCGGCATCTGTTATTAATTTATATGAACAATAAAACAATTTATTATGGAATCCAGGGCATACACCAATGCGTTTTCCTGACTTACTAGTATGTACCAAACTATCATTGACTCTGTGCCTAGAAGAGCACGCTAAACCGTCGGTCCCGGTTGCCATAGATAGATGACAGTCGTTAAAATCCATCAACCCGCAATAGAGCAGCGTGATGTAAGTTCCGAATCCCTTCATCCCGAGGGAAGGCCTAAGCCCCTCCAGTGGGGCATTAACGGGCTGATGGTATGGTAACAAATTATATTTTTTAATATTATTAAATGAACTTAATTTACACGTCAGTAAAATTTAGCGACTAATAAATGTTAAATTCGTTTTATAGTTTTAAAAATATTGAACTGAAGCACCTACCAATAAGTGTTCAGTGGTAAAACATATTATGTAATAATAATAATAATAACGTATTGTGATAACAACGTCTAGGCGCCAAACTAAGCATTAGCTTGTGTTTTGGGTACCAAGCGAAGACATATAACAACCAAGACCCGGTACCAGTATCAATATTCATCATATAAATACTGACCCGACCCGGGATTCGAACCCGGGACCTCCAGCTTCGTAGGCAGGGTTGCTACCCACTAGGCTGAGCGGTCGTCTCGTATATGGGTATCACTAGTTACCTCGCCGTGGCGATGAGTGTGAGCGCGTGCCTTGCGGTGCGACACGAGTCGGCCTGGGGCGTCAGCGGCAGCCCGTACGTCATTGAGGGTACCAGCTTGTCCGCGTCCGAGCACATCTCCAGGAGACCTGGAAATTTTAAATTTAAATGCGATTTTGTGCCTTGTAGCGTTGAGCTGCGATGAATACGTTATATAAACAACAGTACGGAACCCTTTCCCGTTGACTGGTTTTAAATATTTCAATCTATATGTACCTACTCTACTATTACATTAATATGATGAATATTGATACTGGTACCGGGTCTTGGTTGTTATATATATAAAAAAAAAAATATATTTATATATGTATATATAATAAAGAATATTTAAGTATGTATATCAGTTGTCTAGTAACCCATAACACAAGCATAATACTTGCTTACTTTGGGACTAGATGGCTCTGTGTGGGAAGTCCCATGTATTATTATTATTATTATTATTATTACTATATCAATACGAACGATCCCTCAATAAAAGAGTCGATAGAAGAATCGTAGAAAACTGTTTACCTAACAGGACTTGGCTAACGTCCAAATAGGGCTCCCATACTGTGAATCCTCGACCGACTAGATCGATGGCGGCGCGTCGGAGCGGCGTGTACGCTGGTAGACGTGACGTCGGATGCGCCAACAGCAAATGCGTCAAAGCCAACGCCGTCAAACGTGCCAAATTATTCGAAGAACTGCTAAGAGTGAAACCTGGAAAAGAATATAGAATTAAATTAAAATTGAGCTTTTGCCGTAGAACCGACAACAAATGGGATAGAGAAGTTCTCGAGTGGAGGCCACGTATTGGGAAGCGAAGCGTTGGACGCCCCCCGGCCAGGTGGACTGATGACCTAAAGCACCATACCGAGGGTAATTGGATGTGCAAGGCGGAGGGCCGTGTGGTGGCCAGCCTTGGGAGAGGCATATATCCTGCAGTGGAGAGACACCGGCTGATGATGATGATGATGATGAAAATTGAGCTAAGATGTTTTATGTATTAACGCAATGATATCTTAGAATAATAATTATTAACTTTAGATACGGTATCACCGTAGCTGTACTTAAGAGCCCCTATTTAGGCTTCTTACCGTTTAAATGATCTCGTTTAAATGCACTCGAGCACGATTGAACGCAGCGAGCGTGCACGTAGATACATAAGGTAATTTTCAAAATTTCATTACAAACGAATTCGCAAACAAAAATAAAATATAAAAATTGTATTTGGGAAACAACAGTTTAAATTTTATAGGTTTCCTTTCCGTAAATTTTAACGCGTTTTCGATTTTGCGAACGACTTTTTTGCGTTTATTCAGCATGGAAAACTTTTTTTTACAGTACTAATTGAATATATTTCAAGACAATTTGTTGTACACTTATATACTATATGTACGTATGATTTGTCTGTGATTGGTATTCGCTACCAGTTCACTAAAAAAAATACTGAAAAATCCGGTGTGTCGTGCTTTCTCAAAAACATACGTTTGAATTTATTTTGTTACTTATTACTTACTAGATAAATAAATGATGTATGATTGTGCATTAAAAAAAACATAAACTAAAAAGTTAAAAATAAAATTTTCACTTTAAAACTACTTGGTAAGTACCCATTTAAAGTGTCTGAGTTGGCACTGACTTCATTAACTATATGCCGCCTGTTAATGCTCCTTTCTTGAAAGTGAAAATTTTATTTTTAACTTTTTAGTTTATGTTTTTGAAGTCGGTTTTTATTTTTTTTTTAAATTATTTTATTTTTCAATTTTTAGTTGAACGCATCTGTAACTTAGTTGTATTTAGTATAAATGGGGCTACTAAACGCACTACTCTAATGAGACAGCACCGCGATTACGCTACGTAAATTCAGTGTCAAATTGACGCATCAGCATGCCTAGTAGGCAGTGGTATTCCTATGTAAAACTTCAATCTTAATTATTAATTTTGTGTGAACTGGACATTTTGGCATATTCAACCGTATGAAGGAAGCCCAACAAAAAGTAACTGCTGTAAATCGTTGAGGAATTCCCTCGACTGTATATGGTCTTCATCATCAGACCTGTAATGGCACTTATAACCCAAATGAGTGCAAAGTTCTCATCAATAGAAATGAATTAAGTCCAAACACCAGGTAATTGCTGTAAATCGTTAAGGAGTTCCTTCGACTGTGTATGGTCTCCATCATCAGACCTGTAATGGTACTTATAACCCATATGGGTGCAAAAATCTCATCAATAGAAATGAATCAAGTCCAAACACCAGGTAATTGCTGTAAATCGTTAAGGAGTTCCTTCGACTGTGTATGGTCTTCATCATCAGACCTGTAATGGTACTTATAACCCATATGGGTGCAAAGATCTCATCAATAGAAATGAATCAAGTCCAAACACCAGGTAATTGCTGTAAATCGTTAAGGAGTTCCCTCGACTGTCTTTCAGCTCCATCATCAGATCGACTCCCGACCTTCATTAAATAGTACTAGTAGTAATACTTTATCAAAATACTTAAAATACGATACTTTAAAATACGATTTTCGAAGGTTGCCCTCGATTTCTCTAGGATGCCATCATCAGATCATAGTTTCTTTATCATGGTACCACTCCGGAAATATCTCCTTTCCACAAAAAAAAAATCATCCAATTCGGTTCATAAACAACGAAGTTAACCCTGAACACACATAAAAAAAAAAAAAAAAACATATATACGGTCGAATTGAGTAACCTCTTTCTTTTTTGAAGTCGCTTAAAAATATCGAATATTCTAATGATTATTGAGAAATTTGACCTGAAAAAATAGTGTCATTCGATTTTCAGATCGTGAAATCAATAGTAAATCCGCTGCCATATTTACGATACGGATAGGTGTCTATTTTATTATGATTTTAAATAAAAATTATTTAATAATAAAATAGAATAAAAAACAAAGTAATTGACACTACATCAAAATTTTAAAAGTTACAATACCAACTGTATTTTATGGAACAAAAAACAATGTTTTAAAAAAACCCAGGCTCGGCGCTAAAGAAATATATGTCATAATTTTAGTAAAAATTTTTAATGAAATACTGTATATTAATTGTTAATTTTCCATACAAATAAAATAAAAAAATAAAACATTAAATTCCATATAAATCAATGGTTAAATATCAGATCTTCCATATTGTTTTTTAAGTGTTAACTTAAACAAAAAGTAGGTAGGTATTTATTACAAATAGTTTTTATAATAGTATCATGCAGCCTATATTTGGTAATGGAGCCATGCGCCGTGTCTCGTACCAGTGATTAACCTATACTCTGCACATTAACCCAATTGGGTCAGATAGAAAGTCACGAATCATTTAACTGACAGAGACAGTTGATTGATAACGATCGATGACAAGGCAAAAAGTTAAATACACTGTTTTTATTAATGTTTACAATAAGTATAGTGTAGCGCGCCTTAGGTATGTGCGTGCGCGGCGCGGAGGGAAGGCAGATCCTAAGCGGTGACGATAGGCTGACAGAGCAGATCTGCCTTCCTCCGCGCCGCGTACATACCTAAGGCACGGTACAGCGGTTTCAGTCAGCGAGCTCTATAACTATGTTTTCTGTTAGTTTGATTGTGTTTTATATTTACGAAATAAAAAAAAAATGTTTTCTTAATTTTTGTTTACCTTCAACGACTGAAGTCTTTCTGCTGTCGGGGTCTTTGCGTCTCTTGTTGCCGGCTGCCCCTAAGTACAAAAAAAAATCTATCGTAAACTCGCATTTTTTTGTCATGTCTTTCTGTCCATCCGTTCGTCCATCTGTCTGTCGCTACCTCATAGTTTTACAATTATAACATAGATGCGTATTTTGCATGTATATTGAACTGATAGCGTTGAATTTTTTTATCGATTGAATTTTTTTTCGTGTGCGATATTATTAGAAACCGTTTTTAAAATGAAACGGCGCAGCGGTAATATAGACTGTTTATTTTAATTAAATATTCAGTCCAAAGTACCTTTCCCCGTTTGTCACCTGGCATTTCTAAACAAGCATAAAAAAAATATCTTGTAGATATTACTTAGAAAGTTCGGTTCAAAATTGTTTCTATTATTTTCAAAACATTAATTACGGAATAATAACAAAAAAAAAAACGGCTAAAATGAAGATAATATTTTCATACATACAAACATTTGTGCCTGGTAGGAATCGAACCCATGACCTTGGGTTTTGTAGTTAAGTTCTCTAACCACTTCAGCAATCGGTTAGTCATATGCACTGTATGCGACTACATTCATATAGCCATATTGACTATGAAATAATACACTGCTTGTGGCCCTACACGCCCTTGGCCGATTTCACTTTCTAAAATACATAAACATTATGGGAAAAACTGTTTTCTGTACATCTGAACTATTTTGTAAAACCTCATTCTACATTATTTATCTTACATTACATTTACAGTACTTGCCACAGATCTGTGCAGCTCTGAAATGCGATGCGCATACCCTAAGCCGGTTAAGTAACACAACGTGCCTGTACCCCGCGACACATCGCCCCACAACAACGGACAGGCGTGACGCGCCGCTGCGGCGCAGTAGCAGCGCGGTGCTAGAGAGTTCCTAACTAAAGTTAAAAATTGAATTGCTTTTGATTCTGTGGGTAAATTTTTATTTGTTTATTTATTGCAACACTAACATCATGTCCATATTCCATTGTACAGTTTTTTTTTAAATTTTTGTATTTACAAATTATTTTCATATCTAATAAACATACGAGTTATGAGTGTCGGCAGTGGTTCTGTTGTTTTACAGCTTAAAAGGTATCAAATTCGTTACTCTGTTTCACAGTAACAAATATTTTGAGGTTTGAGAACTTTATTACACTCATAAAAAACAATGTTCACTTAAAATGAGTTATTATGCTAATTACAATTTTAAACTTAATTATTTCAGCGTGCTGACAGTGCCCTAGTATATTGTATCATAGACATTTTTTTTTAGTTTTGACTTAAATACATTCAATTTCCCTTATTTCAGGGGGTAAATTATTATACATTAGACTATTCATGCCGTAATTGGTTCTAGGTTTAAATAGCTCGAGTTTATTTATGTCTCGCAGTTCGTGTTTGAATATCCGTCTTTTTAACTTTATTTGTGAGTGAATCTTGTTTGTTAAAATCTTTTTTATCAGGATACAAGTTGTGTATGTATGTAATTGTTTTAAATTGAATAATTTAGTTTCTTCATATAATAACTTTGTATTCGTTAAGTAATCGTATTTGAATAAAGTTTTGATAATTTTGTTCTGAGATATTTGCAGGTTTTGTAGAACTGATTTAGCGGCACATCCCCACACCTCAATAAGATACTCTAGATGAGATTTTATTAGAGAGTTATATATTGTCATACGAACTCTTCGCGGAATACATCCTACAACCTTTCATAAGGCTCCGGCCAGTGAAGTTAATTTGGATCTCACATATTCTATATGACCTTTCCATGTAAGTTTGTCATCAAGCTGTAGACCAAGATATCTCTCTTGATGGGAGCGATGTATTATGTTATTGTTTATTGTTAATGGGGGATGATGCTGGATATTTTTAAGTAAATATAAATATATTTTTTTAAGTAATCAAATTTTTTTTAAAATTAATACTAAATCTTACTCAGAATAAACTTTTATATTTTACAGTAATTAGAATTTTGATTCCAAATAATGGCTCTTACGTGATACGTGTACAGTCGAACAAAAAAAAAAACCGGCAAAAATTACAAAAATGGCATTTTTTTTTCTTTTCATTGTACTTTATTCTCACGTCCGCCAGTTATTTACATATATCTAAGGTGCAACATCAACATACCTTCGCTGTTTATATCCTGCCCGAATTCAGCGCCAATGACTCCCAGCAGGACTACAGACGTGGTCTGTTTGCGTTTCAGTTCCGCGATAGAAGACGGTTTCCGGATTATCTCTTCTTCTTCTTCTTCAAATTCTTCCTCCTGATAAAAGAAAAGTTATTAAGGCTTGTACTATACGAGCGTTAAATGCTGATAACGGGTCGTCAAATCCCAAACTATACTGGAAGCTATAGAGGTCACGTTGGGAACGCAACTTTAGCACCGAGCTCTACTTTAAACAGCGTTTTTATTAGGGGTGTTGTCAATATGGACAATCACGCACCGAGTGACGTCACGAGCGAGTCGTAAATACATAAACTTTAATTTGTTATATCTCCGGTAACAATCGGTATTTTGCCAAAATTCGAAAAGTGTAGTAATCGGTTTGTTGTACTCTTACGTTTGAAATAGCCATAAAAGTATGAATTGACTAAAAGCCCTCTCCTGCTGTCTGTCTATCCACTCATACTATAGCTAGCTGGTGTAAGATGGCGAATTTTAGTCCGAGTTTCAGTGCGTAAGGTCCCCGCGCGCCGGTCTTCCCCGCAAAATTACGTAATGTCACTTCGATACTGTGAAGTGACATTTATGACTATTAAAACCAAACGCTGCTGTCAAATTGATTTACCTACTCTATAGAAATAGCGTATGATACATAATTTTGTTGAAGGAGACGCGCTCATTGCATTCATACCTCCTTTTCAATGTTCACAGGCGGAGTGTCTCCCGGCTTAGCGGGATGAGTGGCTGCGGCGTGTGGGTTTATGCTCTCTGTGTGTGTGTACAAAGGTAGATACTGAGCCCAGTTGTCCACTAGGGCCTTACGACCTTTTGGTCCTAGCCTGAGGGAAAAAATATACGCGTTAGAAATTTATACTTGTTTTGATTTTAAAGAAATAAAGCGTCATGATCACCGAACTTTGAAGTAGCCGATTAGAAAGCGCACGCTTGCTAAATTCAACAACTCCATTCCATTCCATTATACCCCACTGCAGGGGGTTAGGCCTCCCCCAAGATTAGGGGGCTTGGAGCTTAACCCATCACACTGCTCCAGTGCGGATTGGTGGATTTTAACGACCGCCATCTATTGACAGCAACCGGGACCGACTGCTTAACGTGCTCTCCGAGGCACGGAGTCAGTGACAGTCATGTACTTAAGTCAGAAAAACACATTGGTACACGCCCAGATTTGAACCACCGCCTAATAATTTGAAGCCTTATAAATTTGAAACAGGTTTACTGCGCTCGGGCTATCACGGCCTTACCATTCAACGACTCAAAGTCGACCAATTTCGTCAACTTTATTCACTTTAATTTTTTATTGATTTTTGCCTTTCATTTGGTTGAATGAAGTTGTAACTAGTTGTGACGGGTAATACATAAAGACGTAGTGAGCGAAGATTATCTAGGTAACCAATCGCATGGAATATACACGCATCCAGCCCGTCTTCATTCATCTTGTGGCTCAAATGTGTTAACTACAGTTGTCGAATCCAACGGTCAGCATTACCCCGCTATCGAATTAATTCAAAAGTTCAGTGTTCAAGACCCTTTTCCCCAGTACTAAAATGGGGTATAAATTAATATAAAAAATTAAAGTCTATGGTCCGTCGGAATTGAAAAAAATTCAAGCTATCAAGAGAGACGACCATTTTATGTCACACATTTCGATACTCACAAACTCATTAATGTTAATACAAGAAACAAAGATAAAATCACAAAATATTTTAAAGGGCATACGCTTTTACAATAAGATCTCAGTTGAAATTCAAGATCTACCCCTTAACAAGTTTAAAACTACAATAAAACGAAAGCTTTATGCAAAAGCTTATAATGAAGTATCAGACTACTTAGATGATAAAAATCCATGGGTGTAGGCCGCTCGCCTATCAGTTTGTTTCAATAATATTATTCTTTAAGCACTTATTGTTAAATTTTTTTTTATAATTTTGTTAAAAAGGGCGTCCCTCAGTTACTTGCGTACTTTTCTGAGAGGAACCAGAACTTTTTGAAGGCGCCTTTGTGGTGACGTTTTTCCACAAAGTAATAAATTCACTTTTGTGACGTATTTCAAGATTATGTTGCATAACTACGAAATAAAGATTTTGACTATTAAAATCAATGGGGTGCTTCATTCATTCATTTATTCATTAACAGCACAAGTAAAAGGAAAACTTGATATAACTGAATAAAAACGACCGCCTTGATAAAAAAAAGACGGTAAAAACAGTGGTCATAAACTTGAAAACTGTGTTTATTTCATTAAAATTATAGATATAAAAATTATAAATTGTGATTGGCTTCATACTCGTAGATAACATTATTATATATGTAAGGCTAAGTTTCAACTACGTAACTGTTAGTTTGCTTTGAATAAATAAATAAAAAATAAAAATAGAAAGACATTTTCAAATATAAGCTCTCGCCTACAAATAGAAACTACTCTATATTTGCTATGGTCTATAAATGATTCTTTCGCTTTATAAATCTTCAACGACTTTTTCATTCAAAGTGCTTTAAAAACATTGATGATACTATACTATCATATTTTGCATACATTTCTCAACACTCACCGCCCCAATTCAGCTAAGAGCAGCGCTTGCGCAGCTTCTCTGACTTCGAGGCAGTGGTGCTGCCATCTGCGCGCCAACATTTCCACTTGCGGACGTTTAAAGTGTTTAGCACCTAAGGATACGTTATAAAAAACTGTTGAATATAAATCCACTTAATAATTTCATGGCCAAGCTGTAATCGCTCTGATAGCTTTTACCTTATACAATTTGTAAGTATTGATCTAAGAAAAACAAATAATTATATCTGATATCTATATTTCTATTTTAAATGTTTGCCAAACCACCTTTAAAATTAATGTGACAATTTTCATGAAAAATTAAGAATTCATCTAACATACCCGCAGCTACGACTTTGTCTGGCAGCAGAACGCAGTGTAGAGTTGCCAACAGTGACCATCCCTGTTTGATATGCGCCTGTTGTGCGGCCAGCTGCTCCTCGCGCTCCTCATCTCCACCCCATTGGGATGTACTGCGAGTCGAAGGTCTGGGGACGTCAAAATAATGAGTTAACGACTATCTGCACTTATAGACACGAATATTAAGATTCGAAATTCGAATACAATTATTAAGATTCGAAATGAATGATGAGCGAAACATCGAACATCGAACGAAATAGTAGATAGTTACACAAGGGGTGAAAGAGATCTATTTAGGCACGAGATGGTTTTTTGAGTGCCTAAGTAGGTTTTTCACCCGAGGTACACATTCTGCTTTTCATTACGAATATGAGGAAACACAAAAAAGCGTTAAATCTATATCTGAAACGGATGAACTCATTTCATAGAAAAATATCTGTCTACATGTAACTAATCAGTAGGTACTTGACAAAGCAAATGAAGATCGAATTGCCGTTTTTTCGCCTTTTTTATATTATTTTTATGTGGCATTCTATACCAGCCAGTATTTTTTAACATTAATGATGGTAAATATTTACCTCAAATCTACGTAAATTAAACAATAATTTATTTAAAAGTAAATTATGAGTATAAAGTCGTGGTACTAAATCCGTCCTCAGGAAACGATTTTCCGTGCTGTCAAAAAAATAAAATAAAACTATACAAGCCATGTCCCAACTTTTTATACAGCAACTCTGTTAAACCGCGACGTAAAATCGTAATTAAACAATATTATCAACAATTTTGTAATATGACTTTATACTTATAATTTACTTTTAAATAAATTATCATTTAATTTACATAGATTTGAGCTAAATATTTACCATCATCAATGATAAAAAATACTGGCTGGTAGAATGACACAGTAAAGGAAACACAAAAAAGGCGAGAAAACGGCAATTCGACCTTCAGTTGTTTTGTAGAGTGCTATTTATTTACGTATAATAGATATTTGTATAAAATGAGTTCATCACATTCAGGTATAGTTTTAACGCATTTTTATATTCGTAATGAAAAGCAGAATGTTTACCTCGGGTGAAAGGCCTATTTAGGTACTCGAACTATTGTCTATATTTAGGTAATCCATCTCGTGCCTAAATAAGTCCTTTTCATCCCTTGTGTAACAATCTACTATTTCCGCCCCGCCACTGATTTGATTTATGGTCAAAAACACCTACTGAATGTAATATATAAGACTAGATGACCCGTGTAATTATATTGTATACGCAAAAACTTTTTACGAACAGCCAACAGACATAAAAAAAGTCAATACTTAAGATTACTGAAACGCATACAATACGCTAGTTGACTATTATTTATTATTTTTATAAAAGTACGAATTGACTGGAAGCCCTCTTCTGCGTTTACCGTTTAACCACTCATACTATAGTTAGCTGGTGTAAGACGACGAGTTTAGTCCGAGTTTCAGTGTCCGAGTCCCCGCGCGTCGCTCTTCACCCCCGAGCGAAACCCCGCGCGCCGCTCTTCACCCCCGAGCGAAACCCCGCCCGCCGGTTTCAACCCCCGGAAAAATGCGTAATGTCACTTCGATACTGTGAACTGAACTTTATTACTCTATTAAAACCAAACGCTACTGTCTAATTAACTTGCTCTATGATTACTTTATATGAAAGATTTTTCTAAATATATCATAACAGTGAAAGAATTTTTAAAAATTAATCATTATTTAAAAAGTTATGGATGTTTGAAATGTCCTGTTAGAGACGGCAATACCGCTTGGTGTACTAGCCCAGGGGTCGGCAACCCGCGGCTCCTTCGATGTAAAGTTGCGGCTCTCCAGTTCTATGCGCAAAATTATTTATTTATTATCAAAACCCTTAAAAATCGTACAATCGATCCATGCGTGAGTACCATTTCTATCTCTCAGCCACTCAAGCGTTTTTTCCATAACTATAATAAAAAGTAAAACAAAAAGCCAACGACAAGTGAAAATTTTGAGTCGTGCTTGTAATTTAAAACAAGTTATGCACCAGATTTAACCAAACTTTAAAAAAGCCACGCAAACCATAATAGCTAATGCACCCATTGATGGAACTATCTATTATTCAATCATCATCATCAGCCCATTTTTACCCCACTGCAGGGGCTTAGGCCTCCCCCAGGGTGAGGAGGGGGCTTGGAGCTTAAGTCCACCACGCTGCTCCACTGCGGGTTGGGAACTGTAACGACCGCCATCTATTGACAGCGTCCGGGACCGACTGCTTAACGTGCCCTCCGAAGCACGGTGTCAGTGATATTGTGTACTTAAGTCAGAAAAACTCATTGGTACACGCCCGGATTCGAACCATGGCCCTATGAGGCCATATAAATTTGAGACAGGTTCGTTGCGGTCTGGGCTATCAAGACATTTCAATAGTTATATTATTAGATTAATTATTTTATTATTTTGGCTAAAATTCTTTAATGTGTTTTGTCCTAAAAAGCATTTGTATGAATAAACACAATTTCAAATTTAATGTAGTTTATTTTAAATTTAAAACCAAACATATAATATTATAAGCAAAACTATTGAAATAATTTTTCATAGTGGCCCTTTTAAAACTTGGAAATTTCGTGAATTGTAACTTTGGCTCTTCCATATCAAAAGGTTGCCGACCCCTATACTAGCCTGTGACGTCAGGCCATTTAAAATAATGTTAAATATCGTTTTGCAAGAAACAGGCAATGACAAAATTTTAAAAATTTATAATTTCCATATTCTTCAACCGAATATACTTTTGTTTATAAACTTTGCTATCATATAAAGTCTATTTTAATGGCGGTCATGTGACAACTTTAATAAAATTAATAGAACACTACCGATAGATCTGTTTAATACCTACCAGTGTTTCACAGGTGAGGCGTCTGCTCAGCAATGAATTCTATGTCGGTAAGACTCATAGATTGGAGGTTTGACTAATAAGTATGCATATATTTCTACATATATATGTTATGAGTGTGTTGGAGGGAGGGAATGAGGTTTTTCATGTCATTTTTATTAGTGGGAACCTGAAATGGTTGACTGTTAACCACCCACTGCTAATTATTCTCATTGTATGTAACTGTTGGTTCTCCTTAACATAAATAAATAAATATATGCATGATAAATATAATATATCACATCCTTTGCGACGGGGGTCACGAGGGTTGGATTATTGGATTAGTTTTATTTCAGTTTGTGTATACCTACCAGTCTCATTTTAATTACATTTATTGAACAGTAGTCAAGTAGGTACCGTTTTGGCAAAACAATAGTTTAAGAAATATTTAAAATCTTCGATCTCACCTATGCATCCTGCGCATGACTTCCTGTTCCGGTATGAAAGTCGCGTTCCTCATGGACATGAGCGTATTCGCTAGAGCCACGATCGACAGCAAGTGGTTCGTGGTCAGCGTCGTGCTCAACTCCCAGTGCAACTTGGATGTGAACAACCTGAAAAAAAAGTCAATAAGTTAATATTTCTCTTCTTCCACTTTACGGTGGTTTGAACTTCTACGTCCCCAAAAAAGAAGAGGACTGGCTCCATGATACTGATCGAAGAGCTTTTGTTTGTGACTTCGTACGCGTGGTGTGGATAATAATATAAAGATTTTCTGTCATTATTAATAAGAAACATGTAATGACGCGAGTGGATTGTCATCCACGAGCGAAACTACTGACGAGCGGGACGATGGGGGGGGGGGGGGGGGATTTTTGTCTTACACTCATTGTATATTTATCATCAAAGCTCATCCATGCATGTTACTCAACGTATTATTAGTATATAACGTAGTATACAACGCAGTATATAAATAGTATTTCCAAAATAAAAATACTCCAAATTTCAATATAAAAAACTCCGTGCCTCGGAGAGCACGTTAAGCAGTCGGTCCCGGTGGCTGTCAATAGATGGCGGTCGTTACGATCCGCCAATCTGCATTGGAGTGGAGCAGCGTGGTGAATTTAAGCTCCAAGTTCCCTCATCTTGAGGGCAGGCCTAAACCTCTGCAGTGGGGTATAAACCTCTGTCAGGCGATTGAATTTACACGTGTTTTCAGGCGATGGCCAAGTCTCAATATATTTATATAAAACATTAAAGAATTTTAATATTGATATGCGTCACTATAAGATGCTGTTAATTATTACGTAACAACTTAATGCTTCGAGTACGGAGATTCCAGACACAATTGATTTTCAATTGTTATGGACCACGATCGTGGTCTTAGAGACTGGACGTATTAAGACAGAAAGTCGCTTAAGTAGAGACTGAATAAATTAATAACCGACTTGGTATTACATGGATCTCACAACTTTTTACCGCAGAACAACTGAGTTGCGAGACTTGGTTTTTTTGACAAGTATAGTTTTTGATGGGTCAATGTTTACAATTTAGATAGTTTGTTACATATATGTATATATCAAGTAGCTTATGCATCACAAAAATATGTTCTACCTTCAACAGAAACAAAAAAATAAATCTTTTTACTTTATTAGATTTAGTTTAACTTAAGCTTTTCACTACACTACACTACAACACGGGTAGCGATCACCGACTCCTGAGAGGCACTCTAGAAATCGATTACAGGCTAGAAAGAAGACGTCTGGTGGGGTTGACTCTTCGTCCCACACCGCTACAGGTCGTAGAAGGGAGCGAGAAGTTCCAAATTGAACTTCAGAATAGATTCGAGGTACTAGGAACCACAGCGAATATAGATGAGGACACAAACCACATAGTGGAAGTTCTACGTGAAGTGGGACGTAGGCATTTTAGGACGCAGCGTGGAGATAAGGGGTCCAAACTCTCAAGCGAGACTCTAGAACTTATCAGATAGAGACGAGAATATTCCGATACACAAGAGCCTTCGAAACGCGCGGCTCTCAATAAGCTAATTAAAAAGCGGATACGAAACGACCTCCGACGCTCCAATACGCGTTCTATAGAGAAGGCGATTGAGCGAAAACGGGGGTCTAAAGTGTTCGCACAGCAGCTTGGTAAGAGCCACCTAACGAAGCTCAAAACGGCAGAGGGAAAGATCGCTCTCTCTAAACCAGAGCTCCTCGCTGAGCTTGAAAGATACTATGGACAACTATATGCTTCACACGCGCAAATGCCTGCAACCAGCGACACCGACTGCAGAGCTCCACTAACACGCCACTTTACCGACGACATCCCGGACATCGATCTGGGTGAGATTAGGATCGCTCTCAGACAGCTTCAGAACGGAAAAGCACCAGGTGAGGACGGAATCACATCCGAGCTGTTGAAAGCCGGAGGGACACCTGTCCTGAAGGAGCTACAAAGGCTCTTTAGCTCCGTTCTCCACAATGGCACAATACCGAAGGCGTGGGGAGAAAGTGCGGTAGTCTTGTTCTTCAAGAAAGGAGATAAAACCCTCCTCAAGAACTACCGACCAATATCACTGCTGAGCCACGTCTACAAGCTGTTTTCGAGGGTGATCACGAATCGTCTCATCCAAAGGTTTGATGAGTTTCAGCCTCCAGAGCAGGCCGGGTTTCGAAAAGGTTTCAGTACCGTGGACCACATACACACAGTTCGGCAGATTATACAGAAGTCCAAGGAGTATAATCGCCCAGTGTGTCTAGCATTTGTGGACTACGAGAAAGCCTTCGACTCCATCGAAACTTGGGCTGTTCTGCAATCTCTGCAGCGATGCCGCATTGACTGGCGGTACATCGAGGTGATGAGATGTTTGTATGACGCCGCGACGATGACGATCCGGGTCCAGGACCGGCGAACAAAACCCATCCCACTACAACGTGGTGTCAGGCAGGGGGACGTCATATCCCCAAAATAGTTCACTAACGCGTTGGAAGATGTTTTTAAAACACTTGACTGGACTGGACGTGGCATCAATATCAACGGCGAGTATATCTCACATCTGCGATTTGCCGACGATATAGTTATTATGGCGGAGTCGTTGCGGGAGCTCAGGGGGATGCTCCGCGACCTCAATACTGCCTCCCGGCGCGTGGGCCTCGGCATGAACTTGGACAAGACTAAAGTCATGTTCAACAATCACATCGTGCCGGAGCCGGTATACGTTGGTGAGGCGGCCCTCGAAGTTGTCCAAGAATATGTTTACCTAGGGCAGACCATCCAGCTTGGTAGCAACAATTTCGAAAAAGAGGCCGCGCGGAGGATTCAGCTGGGCTGGGCTGCATTCGGAAAATTTCGTCGGGTATTTACCTCAGTCATTCCTCAGTGCCTAAAGACAAAATTGTATAACCAGTGCGTCTTACCGGTCATGACCTACGGTGCTGAAACGTGGACACTCACAGCAGGACTAGTTCACCGATTTAAAGTTGCTCAGCGAGCTATGGAACGGGCTATGCTCGGGGTATCTCTGATGGATCATATCAGGAATGAAGCCATCCGTCAGAGAACAAAGGTGATCGACATAGCCTGCAAAATAAGTAAGCTGAAGTGGCAGTGGGCTGGTCACATCTGCCGAAGAACTGATGGACGATGGGGAAGAAAGGTTCTTGAGTGGAGACCACGAACTGGCAAACGTAGTGTGGGACGCCCGCCGGCTCGCTGGACCGACGATATAAAGCTGGCTGCCGGTAGTGGCTGGATGAAAATGGCTGAGGACAGAGAAGTGTGGCGTGCCTTGGGAGAGGCCTATGTCCAGCAGTGGATGAATGTGGGCTGATGGATGGATGGATGGATGGAAGCTTTTCACTTACTACGCGCTAGTTCGACATCTACTTCATTTGGTAAATATATCTTTGACTGCATATATGAACGACCAGTCCGTGCTCATGCCCGTTTTCCATAAGGGGTAAACAGAGACTAAAAATCATAACTTGTTACAGTTCGTCCAGATCTTCTTTGCCGGTGTGAAGTTAGCGCATCCGTGCACACGCGCATGTACTACAATGAAAAGCAAAATCAAAAATTACGTTATCGCGCATGCATTGGGACGAACTTCACACCGGATAAGAAGATCTGCGACAAACGTATCAAGCGGACTTCTCTAGTCTAAATTTTGCCCTTTCGCTTCGAGTGACGTGTAATGAGCTTCGTCGCCGCAATCGAGTCTACGGCTTCTTCGTCCCAGTGGTTGTATTTTAGTTTTTTTCTCCGGAATACGTTTGTGTTTTTTCATTATAATAATACATATCTATATATATAGGCTAGGTTAGTTTAGCGTTGTGAGTAGTAATTAGCACCAATGATAATGATTTAAGTTAGAGTTGTACCTTGTCAGTTTCTCCTGCCTCAGCAGTTCAGGAGGCAAGCGTGTGTTAGCTAGACGAGGATCGTCAGGTACGGCGTCGCACGCGTCCACCCATCCACCCAAGCGTGTTGGCAGCTGCACAGCCATGTGGCCGTGACGGGACACCACCCCGAAACACACTGGAACCTGGATATTATATGATTTATATTTAAGTAAAAACAATAGAACACTATGTCGTGATAGCCGAGTGGTAAGTTGCGAGCCCGCTTCTTGTTTAGAAGGCCGTGGTTCGAATCCCAAGGCATGTAGGAATAAGTTTTTTTTCTTACTTATGTACATAACTGCCGACGACCGCTTAGCCTAGTGGGTGGCGATCCTGCCGACGAAGCAGGAGGTCCTGGGTTCGAATCGCAGGTCGGGTCAGTATTTATATGATGAATATTGATACTGGTACCGGGTCTTGGTTGTTATATGTACGTCGTGTCTTCGCTTGGTACCCAAAACACAAGCTAACGCTTAGTTTGGGACAAAGACATTGTTGTAATGTATGTTATTATTATTATTATAACTATTACTAACTCTGTGCCTCGGAGAGCACGTTAAGTCGTCAATCCCGGTTGCCATGAATAGATGGCATTTTTTTAAATCCACCAACCCGCACTGGAGCAGCGTGGTAGATTAAAATCCAAGCGTTTTCAACTCGAGGGTAAACTTAAGCCAGGGGGCATTAATGGGCTGATGGTATGGTATGGTAACATAGTAATTCGTGAATTGTAAACAAAAAAACAAATACTTTAAAAATAGAGATCGGTAATTTCCAGAATTTCCCCTTTACTTGTGCTACAAGACCTTCCATCGTACTAAATTTTTAGATTGTAAGTCAACGGGAAGTACCCTATAGGTTTTGATGACGCACCGTAAGAATATGTTTTTGAAAGGTCTTTTAAAGACACTGACTCAGAAACCTGCATTTTTCAAGGATAGTAGGATCACAGGCCTCATTTATACTACTGTTCTATATACTGTTATTTGATATAACTTTTCACTTTACATCTCTATTATCTACCTTTTCCTAAAAAAAAAAAAAAAGGTTTTTACGGACAGACATACGGACAACTAAGTAATGCTTTCTCTAGGGCGGGTGATGGCCACAATTTAAATACAAGACATAAGCATATGTTATCGATTCCCAGGTTCAGACTCTCAAAGGTTCTTTCTTTCATGGGAAATTGTATCCGTTTTTATAGTAAAATTCCTAAAGAAATGTTGAACTTAAATTGAAATCAATTATTTACAAAGCGAGTTAAAGTCCAACTCATGAAAAAAGCTTACTATTGTATTAGCAAGTATTTAAATGATAGGGAGCATGGACATCATCGTAATAGTTGTAAGCACTTTAAATTAAAAAAAAAAAAAGAATTGAGAAAAACACATATTTAAACAAAATAAACAGGTAGGAGTTTCTTGCTGGTTCTTCTCCTTCTAGATTTGAACCGGTACCTAATCATTTCATTTTGACTTTCAATAAGTGTGTGTAAACATCTTATATTGAATAAAAACTTTTTGAATTTTGAATTTAATACAACAAGGGTTCTTGTTTTGCCTTTTAAAGTAGATGCGAAATTCTAAAAATGGGTAGGTATGTGTTTTATATTATTTCTTTTTTGTACGTTTGAATTTATTTTATTGACATTTGTCAGAGAATCGAATTAAAACACGGCAATGGACGTTATAACATTAAAGCCCAGCGCACACACTAAGTACATTTTTTTTTTCGGCGAGGAAAAAAACGTAGTGTTGCCATGTACATACAATGCATGCGCCTGGCGCACATTCTCGCGGTTACGTCAAAAGAAGACGCAGGTGTATGGATTCTTAAAAAAACCTAGGCCACCAGGCCTAAGAATTATAATCATGGAGACATGGTGGGAACGGAGAAAAAAATAGTGTAATTTCTGTATTCCACAGGCGGGCGAAACCGTAGGCAGCAAGTAGTATTAATAAAAATGGGAAAATTTCAAACTTTTGAAAATTCTAGCCTTGTATCCTCTGACTTTTTGAAATATTCACATTTGGATCCTAGGATGAGTTGTTACACGACAAGTTTCATTACAATACATTACTTACTCATAACAAATAAAAAAACAATTATAAAAAACTATTATTATCTCGAACATTACAACATAAGTCTCCTGATACTATAAAAAAAACATTTTAATCAGTGCCTCGAAGAGCACCTTAAGCCGTCGGTCCCGGTTGCCCATCAGTAGATGACAGTCGTTAAAATCCACTATGCCGAACTGGAGTAGCATGATGGATTAAGCTCCAAACCGTCTCATCCCGAAGGGAGGCCTAAACTCCTGCAGTGGGGCATCATTGGGCAGATGATATAGTATAGTACATTTTAATCATACACAGATGCTTACCATGGGTCTAAGCAGGCCCAATTTGGACTCACAGACCCTGTCAAGATCAGGGTCTAGTCCCCATGCGTGTAACAGAGATATGAGTATCTGGGCTATCTCCATCGTATGCGGTGGCTCTGCCATTGCAACATCTTTCGGCCTCTGTCTTTTATTGCCCTGTTGAGTTTGATCTGTGAACAAAAAAACGACATCTTAGACTGCGAAGCAACAGAAAAATTTCTACATGAAATTTAATAAGGGTACAAAGATCTCAAAACGTGTCAATACTATTCTAAGATATTAGTAATAATATGTACTTGAAAGAATTATCATCAATGTGGTGATAACCGAGTGGTGACGAACCCGCTCCTGTTTAGAAGGTCGTGGTTCGAATCCCAGAAACCGGTTGTATAGTTCCAATCAACCTTTATGACGGATGTGAACATAGGCACAAGTCGCGTCGCAGTAACCAGTTTTAGGTGTAGCGGGACGCAGTGGAGCGAGGGGTATATGACCGAACCTGCGCAAGCATGCCTGTAGCGTTGTATTCCGATCCGCCATAAAGTTTGATTGGAACTATACCAACGAGTTTTTTTCTGACTTAAGTACATAACTGTGACTGACGCCGTGCCTTGGAGAGCATGTTAAGTCGTCGCGTCATCGGTCCGAAGCACTGCAATGGCGGCCGCATAAGTATGGTGAGTGGAATTTCGCAACTTACTGTCAGGCGATAGTCTTACTATGATATGAGTGTGTTTAAGTTGACCCGTGCGTACATACTAGCTGACTTACTAAAAGTGCGTCGGTACTAAGCGATGCTACGTCCGGGTATTCCTGGATTTATGGTTTGACAGATCACAAGTCTTGTAAAGGTTAAACACGATAAACAAAATTATTCCCATCGCAGCGTTAAATATTTGAATATTACACTATTGTAGCCCTGGCTAGTTGTAAGCCAGACCCTCGATTTAAAATACATAATTTGAATTTGAAAAAATCCAAATTATGAATGTGTTAGGAAAGCGCATGGAACACGAGCTCAGAATGCTCGGTTTTTTGACATAGATGAATGAGGGAGTTCAATTCGTAAAGATTTTTGTAGGAATTCATGTCGTGCGAATCATCAAACTAATATTACTAGCGTATAGAAACGACACCGCGAACCAAATGCTTGCGCCAAGCGTTGTTGCCGACCGGCAACAACTCATTCAGTCACTCGCCTACGCTCATCGCGACGCGTGCCAAAAACGTGATTAAACAATAATTCAAAAATGTCGTCGTGGATGTAAAAAACGTGTGAAAATCAATCAACTGCGAAGAAAAAAGATAGTGGCATAAGTTATCGTCGATAATTAATCAAAACAAAACTAAAATCATCCAATACTATTTTTTGTACATCCATTATTTTCTACCGTTGCCGCCATACTTGGCGCCGCACTTGTTTTAACCACAAGTAATGTCACGACACGTATAATACCTACTAAAGACTTGTATAATACTGGTAATTCTGTGTATTCTAAATGAAACGAACTAATCATAACTTGTATGAGACATGTATAATACAGTGTATTATACTTGGTAGAAAAATCAATGTGGTAGAAACAAGGTGATAGTGCCGCGTGCACGGATTTTGTTCGCGCCGTCAGTTCTACTAGTATATAGTTCAGTGGTATGAATATATGTGATTTATCATGGTGTAATAATTGTGGTTACGAAATACAAATGTCTTTCTTCGAATCCATAATGTTTTAATTCAGCTCTAATAATGTTACGACCCTGACTAAAATAAGTTATCTACACTAATATTATAAAGAGGAAAGATTTGTATTTTTGTGTGTGTGTATGTTTGTAATGAATAAACTCAAAAACTACTGTGCCAATAAAAAAATTCTTTCACCATTAGAAAGCTACATTCACCCTGAGTAACGTAGGCTATATTTATTTAGTTTTATGCTCGCGGCTTCGCTCGCGTGGACTACACAGTAGTACACTGATTTTAAAAATTCTTTCTCCTACAGAAAGCTACATTCTTAGCGAGTAACATAGGCAATATTTGGGCGAGGTGGAGAAAGAAGTCGCTCATCGCTGAATGCTCGACCCGAACGCGGGCAGACGCGTAAGGTGCTTGTGTCCGTTTTGCGAATTTTCAAGGCATTGGCGATTTGTTAAAAATGCACTGTACCTATGTAATGTAATAGATAGGTATAGTAACAAAAAGGACTTTTTAAGGAGTATAAAGGGAGGGTCGATAAGGGAGAGATAGGGTAAGGGAATAGGAGGGCAGGGGAAAGTAAGTAGATGGAAAAGAGGAGGGGTGGTGGAGGGAATGGGAAGGGAAACGTTTTTGTAGTCCACCCGGGCGGAGCCGTGTACGACCGCTAGTCTTAGAATTTAGTATGAATCTTATAACTAGAGAATAAAAGAAGGCTTCACACTATATTCTTGTAATGACACCGATCGGATTACGTACAAATAAATCGGCCTATGAAAAAATATCACTGCATACATTTGATAAACCACAGTTATTTCTATACAAAAAAATCCGATTGATATTTAACATGACAGGAATACGTTGTTTGGACACAGTGTAGGTAAAGAATGAAATGTCTTGGTCAGTACAACCAAATGCGATACCTGCAACTATGAATATATAAATGTCGTGATAGCCCGAACGCAGCGAATCTATTACGAATTTAGAAGGCCGTGCGGTCGTGGTTCGAATCTGGGCGTGTACCAATGAGTTTTTTCTGACTTAAGTACGTAACTATAACAGACTCCGTGCCTCGGAGAGCACGTTAAGCTGTCGGTCCCGGGTGCCATAAACAGATAGCAGTCGTTAAAATCCACCAACCCGCAATGGAGCAGCGAGGTGGATTAAGCTCCAAGCCCCCTTATCTTGAAAGGAGGCCTAAGCCCTTGTAGTGGAGCATGATAGGCTAGTGGAATGGGAAAAAAATGAATTATAACTTAAAAACTGCAATACTAGATATACGTAAGATATATCTTGTAAATTTTTAATTATATATCAAATTTTAATGTTGATGATTTTTGGTGAAAACTAAATTTGTGATTTTCGTTTAGTATCACTGAGTACTAAAATATTGATATGGCGCTATAAAGTTATCGTATTACTGTGATGTGCGGACGGCTGACGATTGCGTCGGTCGGCGGTCGTCGGTGGGACATCCATCCCCGCATCCGCTGGCGCGTAGTATTTATGTTTGATTTAATAGTATGAATTAGTAGTAACTGTATCGATAATTTTTGTCTGTCTGTCGGTTTATTTGTTCGTTTGTACGGAAAAGCCACCCATTAGATTCAAAATGTAATTAGTTTAAAATATTAACCGTTATTCTGAATAACGTTTAGCATTTATTTGATCAAAAATGGGCTCGCAAAATCAAAATACATTCAATTTTTGAGTTTAGTTAGTAACCTCATAGCCCTACGCTGCTGCCGCGCAACAGTGGCGCGTCACAAGTGGCCGGTGTTGCGGGGCGGTGTGAGGAGGGGGACAGAATCACGTTATAACCGACTAAAATAAAGTCTACGCGGACGAACTCGTGGGCAAAGCTAAATTTTGAATACGACATTTCGTACACAATCGTTTCTTTGCATTCCCTTCAGAGTTAAGCTACTGGCT
The DNA here is from genome assembly GCA_949709985.1 of Luffia ferchaultella. Lineage (NCBI taxonomy): Eukaryota > Metazoa > Arthropoda > Insecta > Lepidoptera > Psychidae > Luffia > Luffia ferchaultella. Next base: position 3,108,305 of record OX453269.1, read on the forward strand.
GGTTGTTAACGCTGTGCTTTCGTATAGTCGACCAGTTCGAACGCATTGTGAGCGACCACGGGCGAATGTCAAGGTGAACATAAAATGCACAGCGGGCACTCTCGATTGTTAACTACACTGAATGCCTACGATTTTGTTTGTATTAAAATAGAGGCCGACATGTAATTAATTATTGAATTGAAATAAATAAATAAAAAATACACTTTTGGACAAAATAAACCACCCACCTAAATTTCTCTTCAAAGATAATTCTTAAAACGATTTTAGATAATAGTAATATACAGAGTAGTTTTTTTTTATCACAGCGCACTATTTTTAAGATGATCCAGTAACGTTTTTTTTTGTTTTACCCTTGCGATGGGAAGGCGGATTAAAGTCCACAGGGGTATATGGGAGTTGCACCCACTAAACCACCGCCTGAAGCGGATTAAGGACGGGTGTCGTTAGCCCGAAAGCTCTAACGACTTATCCAGTAATGTGAATAGAACACATTCGCACTTAAAATTATTTTTTTTAATAAATACATAATATACAAATATATTACACCGAGATACGGAACAAATAGACATGTTCACGCACACAAATATTTGTCACGGGCGGGAATCAAACCCGCGCTCTTTGGTTATGCAGTTAGGGTACCTAACCACTCGACCAATCGGTTAGTCGACCGGTTTACAAATTATTACTTATAAAATACCGAAATGTCACTTTTTCATGTCACAACGGAGCATCGAAGCGATGTGATTTTCTTGCACGAGACATTTAAAGAATCAGAGAGTATTATGTACTGTACATTTTCCCATTTTCCAGGAGCCCATGAAATAAATGGCGTGGAAAGCTACGAACTGTAAGAAGTAATGGTAATAGAAATGGAACCAAAGTACTAAAGCAAAATTTATGATACAACAATGGTAACCACGGAACACAGAAACGCGTTAGAAGTGCGATGTGGGAGGGACAATATAGGACCCAAAATGTGGGTTCCAGCAAAATATCATTTTGTACCGTTGTATGTATATACCGGGGATTCCCGGCCATAAAAAAATATATGGAGTCTGCAATTTTGTTACTTATGTTTTTCCACGTCATCTGGTTAGATGTTTACAATATGAATTATCTTGGACTAAATAAAATCATTATATTTTAATCAATTCAAGTGGATAGTGGTGTCGTGACAGTCCGAGCGCAGCGAACTTATTTCGAGTTTTCAAGGCCGTGCGGCTGTGGTTCGAGTCCGGGCGTGTACCCATGAGTTTTTTTGACTTAAAAACACAGCTATCACTGACTCCGTGCCTCAGGGAGTACGTTAATCTGTAGATCCCGGGTGCTATCAACAGATCGCAGTTGTTAAAATCCACCAACCCGCACTGGAGCAACGTGGTGGATTAAGTTTCAAGTCTCTTCACTCTGAAGGGAGGCTTAAGCCCCTGCAGTGAGGTATAATGGGCTGGCGGCGTAATGGAAAAACGTGGATTACAATTTCACTTAATGGACTTGCCTCATATATTTTTATTTATTTTTTGCTTTTGTTCTTTTACTGTAAGCGCAATAAATTCAACCGTACAGATGACGTCACAGGGTCAACTTCAACGACAGATGCACTCATAAACTTTCAGCAAATTCCTAAATAGAAAACATTGATATTTTAACAAGCTGCTCTAGAATTTTATTCCTTTAAATTTTAATAACCATCAGCGCAATTTTAAAATTATTGTCCAAGCTCAATCAATAAATCAAATATCTCTATTTCGTAGTTATGCAACGTAATCTTGAAATACGTCACAAGAGTGAATTTATTACTTTGGAAAAACAATAAGTGCTTAAAATTAATATTTTACCCATGAATTTTTATCATCTCAATAGCCCGAAACTTTATAATAAGCTTTTGCATAAAGCTTTCGTTTTATTTTAGTTTTAAACCTGTTAACGGGGTAGATCTTGAATCTCCATTCCGACGTATTTGTTCCGTGACGGAATCCGAGACAGGCGGAATAGCGGCCAGTCGCGATCACAACCTAGTCTGCGCAAGAATCGATCCCTAAAACCAGTTCTCCGTATCTGTAACTACTTTCTCAAGTGCGAGGCGGTATGACCAAGGTGATTTACTGATATTTGAACACTATGGCACTGGACAAAAATTTATCATATTACTATGTCATAATACGACAGGAAGGTTAGATTTAGACTCAACGATCGACCGAGTGGTTACAGACCCTAGCTGCAAAACCAAAGGTCGCGAATTCGATTTTTTTTTACTTCACTTCATCAGCCCATTTTTACCCTACTTCAGGGGCTTAGGCCTCCCCCAGGGTTAGGAGGGGGGCTTGGAGCTTAAATTCACCACGCTGCTCCACTGCAGGTTGGGGATTGTAACGACCGCCATCTATTGACAGCGTCCGGGACCGTCTGCTTAACGTGCTCTCCGAGGCACGGAGTCAGTGATAGTTATGTACTTAAGTCAGAAAAACTCATTGGTACACGCCCGGATTCGAAGCATGGCCCGATGGGGCCTTATAAATTAGAGACAGGTTCGTTGCGCTTTGGGCTATCACGACACGATTCGATTTTTGCCAGGTACAAAATCTAAATATGTATATCAGTTATCTTTGTAAGTCGCACATTTGTGTCGTGATAGCCGAGTTTTAGCAAGCCTGCTTCTCGTTTAGAAGGCCGTGGTTCGAATCCCAGTGCATGCACTCACGAGTTTTTTCTGACTTATGTGCATAATTATCACCCATTCTGTGCCTCGGAGACAACGTTAAGCCGTCGGTCCCGGTTACTATAAATACATCAACCCGCACTGGAGCAGCCTGGTGGATTAAGCACCAAACCCCTTCGTTCTGACGGAAGGCTTGAATTGGCATGCCCTAAAGGGCATTAATAGCCTGATGGTATCAGGCTCTGCCAGGTATATTAGGTTCTGCCATTTCACATAGTATAACTTTTAATGGGATGCAGTGAAATTAAAGTATCACTTAGAGAAAAGTTTAAGGAAATTAATATAATGACATTGCCATCTCAATATATATTTGAAAACATTATGTACGTAAAAAAAATATTACATTATTTTAAAAAATAGTGATCGGCATAATGTTAATACAAGAAACAAAGATAAACTTGCTAATCATGTCAGCCGCCTCAATAAAATCACGAAATCTTTTAAAGGGCAATGTATACGCTTTTACAATAAGATCCCAGCTGACATTCAAGATCTACCCCTTAATAAGTTTAAAACTACACTAAAACGAAAGCTTTATGCAAAAGCTTATTATAAAGTATCAGACTACTTAGATGATAAAAATCCATGGGTGTAAGCCGCTCACCTATCAGTTTGTTTCAATAATATTATTCTTTAAGCACTTATTGTTAATTTTTTTTAAATAATTTTGTTAAAAAGAGCGTCCCTCAGTTTCTTGCGCATTCTTCTGAGAGGAACCAGCATTTTGAATGCGCCTTTGTGGTCACCTTCTTTCACAAAGTAATAAATTCACTCTTATGACGTATTTCAAGATTATGTTACATAACTACGAAATAAAGATATTTTGATTTGATTTGATTTGATACAGCTTACCAAGAAGGTTATAGACTGGACAAAGAACGCGCTCTGTTCCAATATAATTACCCCCACAGACAAGAAGTTTATCGAACATGATCCAAGTTGGTTACCAATTGCCGCGTAGTGTTTAGTTTCTGTACACTCCAGTTTGTAAGCTATGGCAACTCACATGTCATGTCAATAAATGTTGGTCCAAAATTACTAAATGATATTTGAGTTGCTATTCTATATCTGATGAATACTTATATTAAGACCTGAATTTGCTTTATTTACACACAAAAAAGCGTCAGCGTTTCCATACTGGAGGGGGAGAGGGGGTTTGTTGGCACTAGTGACAATTATCTTGTGTGGGTTAGTATTGTTCATTTGAACCGTATTCTTTTATAGCTGGGATTTCTTCCTCTAAAACCTGCTCCATACATTGGCCCAGTACAGCCAAGGCGAATTGTACATAAGCGCGACATTATAATAATAGTTGGGACATCCCACGCAGCACCATCTGGTCCCAAAGTAAGTGATATGCTTGTGTTATGGGTATACACACACAACTGATAAACATACTTAAATAATCTTTATAACGTATACATAATATAAACATTGTACACCCGTACACGGAACAAATAAACACGTTCATGCCCAAAAATATTTGTCCCGGGCGGGAATCGAATTGATTCTGCAGTTAGGGTCTCTAACCACTCGGAAAATTGGAAAAACCAATAATAAGGAAAAAAAAACTAACTATTATACTACAAGCAAAGGCAAGTCGACCCTCCAAACGTTAGCGCGTGACGTTTTAGCACTTGGAGTAGGGATAAAACCATAGCCAAGTCAACCTTATAGACCACGCTTTGACAGGGAGTAGCATTCGCCAAGGCTATGTAGTGACACTACATAACTACGTCACTAGTGAGCCATCAGTTGGAAGCACGTCGGAAGCCATTAAATTGTCAATTTTGAACGAGGCAATGAAAACTAGCCGACCTCTCCCCGCACCCCGCCACTTTTTGGCGATTTCGTTTTCGTACTGACGTTTATTAAAGCGTGGTCTATAGGTTGACTGGTCTGTGGGTAAAACTTATCCTATTTTGATGGCGTACGAACAACTGAGCCGCCACCCTATCTCTATGTACGTTTCGATATATTGAAAATAATATATATAATAATAGTAAAAATGTCTGGGACATCCCACACAGTGCCATCTAGTCGCAAAGTAAGCAAGTATTATGCTTGTATTATGGCGTACTAGACAACTGATATATATATATATATATATATATATACTTAAATATTCTTTTTTTTATAATGTATACATATATAGATATTTTTACACCCAGGCACGGAACTAATAGACATGTTCATGCACACAAATATTTGTCCCGGGCGGGGATCGAACCCGCGACTCTCGGCAATAATAATGTAAGTTCGCCTTTTGTGAGCTGCATTGTTTTAATACTCAGACAATGTACGCCATACCAATATGTTTCCCAGTTTGTAATAGACTTGAATTTGTGTACTCATTAAGGGGATAGTCTTTCTCTTCGCGAATTCGATTTGGCATCGCCTTCTTCGTTTCAATCTTTCTTCAACGACCCGTTTCTGACTGACAGGGATGACAAGAGCGATTTCCCGAAATTACTTATAAACTACTTGTCGAAAAAGCTTGCAGGCAGTGTTTGTTTCCACTCCTGAAATTTGTATGAACTAGAACCAAAATTTGCAACGTCATTAAGAAAGGATGTCTCTAGGGCGGTAGGTTTTTTTTTTAATTCGTTTAATTAATTAATATCAAATTTGCGGCTTATTACTTTTTAAAACAAAGAATCGACGAAAATCATGTTTTTCAAGAATTTATTCAAAAAGAAGTAACGCAAGATATATAAAAATATATACATATATGTATATACTGTCCCGTGACAGTATTTTATCCCATCACATATAGCAGGTGGGTAGCGATCCTGCCTTCGAAGCTGGAGGTCCCGGGTTCGAATCCCAGGTCGGGTCAATATTTATATGATGAATATTGATATTGGTACCGGGTCTTGGTTGTTATATGTATGTGGTGTGTTCGCTTGGTATCCAAAACACAAGCTAATGCTTAGTTTGGGGCCTAGACGTTGTTGTCATGTATACGTTGTTATTATTATTATTATATTTTCTGTAAAGATATAGAAATACAGCGAAGATTAGACACGGGCCGAACCCTCTTTTTTTGCACGAAAAGCCTACCTCCTTAAACGGAAAATCTAAAGTTTATTTAGTTCTCTTCATAGAACCTTACCATAAATTTACATCTCGAAAAGATCTTTTAACAGAATACGCATTCCACCGCCGATTGTGTATGCGCATAACAATGTTTGTGTAACACAATACCACGCTCGATCGCTTCGGTTAATCTATAAATTAAATAAAGATTTAATTTATAGATTAACCGAAGCGATCGAGCGTGGTATTGTGTTCAGCTCAGTTTGAAAGTAACCAAAGGGTTACTTTCAAACTGAGCTTACTTGTACAATAGATAAGTTAATGCAACAAAGCCGCTTTTAGACGTTATATACCTACAATAACTACGCGGACCGCAGCTGTGATTCCGCCTACGTGAAAATTGGTTTAAAACAATTCAATAAAGAATATTTACTTAAATTTTCTTTCACAATAATAACAGTGACACTAATGATACCTGGGACATCTCACGCAGCGCCATCTAGTCCCAAAGTAAGCAATTATTATGCTTGTATTATGGGTACTTGATAACTGATGTTACATACTTAAATATTCTTTATAATATGGACATCTCACACAGCGCCATCTAGTCACAAAGTAAGCAATTATTATGCTTGTATTATGGGTACTTGATAACTGATGTTACATACTTAAATATTCTTTATAATATATACATATACAGATATTTTACACCTAAACATGGAACAAATAGACATGTTCATGCACACAAATATTTGTCCCTAACGGGAATCGAACCTACGACCCTAACTAACCCTTAGAGTCGAGTGCTCTCAAACAAATGCTGTCGTATGGCCATCGAGTCTAGATTTCAGAATCACGTTCACTTTCGGCTTTCTACCGAGAGGCAAAGATTTGCGTTTTATAAAAAAAATTGGTATTCGTGGGACAGCAAAAGTCGTTTTTGTTGCGATGCTAAGTGTGAATCCCTAACAAACGAAGAATTCTAGGATTTCTAATTAACTGTCGTGAATCGTGATAGCCGTGTGGTGGCAAGCTCGCCTTTTGTTCAGAAGGTCATGGTTCGATCCCATCCCAGGGCATATACGAATGAGTTTTTTCTGACTTAAGTACATAACTATCACTGACTTCTTGCAACGGAGAATACGTTAAGCCGTCCGTCCTGGTTGCCAATAGTAATGGCAGCCGTTAAAATCCACCGAACCACATTGCAGCAGCGTGGTGGATTAAACTCCAAGCATCCTCATCCAGAGGGGAGGCCTAAGGCCTTGCAGTGAAGTATACTGGGCTGATATTGTAATTATTTCTAATCTATAATACAAAAATTAATCGCAAAATGTGTTGGTCAGCGCATAACTCAACAACGCCTGGACAAATTTTGCCAATTCTTTTTTTTGAAATGTTCGTTGAAGTCCAAGGATGGTTTTTACGGCGACAAAAATTCGAATAATTTCCGGGAAAACCCTAAAAACAACTTTATTCTTTTACCCATACAAACGTTTTCTAATTAAAATGTAGAGTCAATTCGAACTTTATTGCTATTCAATAAAGTTCATATTAAATTACAAGCACTCACTGTTGTCTAAGCAATGTAGGTGTATTCCTAACGTCAAAGAGTCAATTTGCATTTTATCATCGCTGCACAAAGTTCAAATTCAATCATATCTATCAAAACAGTGTGCGTGTTTAATAACCCGTCTATCTCTAGGTTATGTTATTGAGGCACACAATTTTAAAATATTTGTCACCTTTTGGTTCCCACTGTCCCTTCAGATTATTTTGCAATCAGGTTTGAACCCCAAGTTCGCCTCTTAGTTTGAAGTCCTTTAGCAGACATCCCAGTCGGGGTTTTTAGTGGGTCACAGAAGGGTGGCCAAAGTTCGTGGAAGCGAAGATACTTTGGTCACCCGAGCTGAACCTCACACACCGCCCTATCATCAGGGTGACGGTTCTGTTCAGGAGAATTTTTTGAGCAAACTATAAAATAGGTAGGAACAAAAAACTGCCATATTCCAAATCTTTTTGACAGAACGAAGTCTGTCGGGTCCGCTATATTATATAAATATGTACGGCGCGAAAGTGTAATTCATTTAATTAATTTTAATTAACGGGAAGAGGAAGAACGGGAAGGGTAAGAACGGGAATGAGTTACGACTGACAGAAATTGAGGCGATAAAGCATTTGTGGCGCGGGAACGAAAACGAGGAAGGGATGAAAGGGAATGAGTTAAGACTGAGATAAAAAGTTATTCTTGATGAGAATGGAAACGAAAACGAAACGAAACCAGAGCCAAGAACGGAAACAATAAAGTATTTTTGCAATGGGAACGAAAACGGGAAAGGATAAACGGAAATGAGATAAAACTGAGATAAAAAAAGTGATTCTCATGATGAACGAATACTACCTGTGCGAATTTATATAAAATCAAAAAAATATTTTTTACAATCAGACACATTCTGAGTTATCAAACAAAAAAAATATTTTCTCGTACTTCAGTATTATAAAATTTAAATAAACTCAACTGTCTTAAAAAAAAATTCTTTCATATGATAACACAATCGATAATTTTAGCGGAGGTGAAGTACCTAGGTATGCGTTCTAGTGGAACAAAATATGATATAGTCGTGTGAGAATAATATATGTATAATATAATAATTATAATAATATGTATAATATGTGTAATATGTATAACAATAATAATATGTAATAATAACGTATACATCACAACAACGTCTAGGCTCCAAACTAAGCATTAGCTTGTATTTTAGGTACCAAGCGAAGACACCACATACATATAACAACCAAGACCCGGTCTCAGTATCAATCCATCATACTCGTATAAACACTGACCCGACCTGGGATTCGAACCCGGGACCTCCAGCTTCGTAGGCAGGGTCGCTACCCACTTGGCTAAGCGGTCGTCAAACAGACTCTCTTTAGACCTCCCCGAATTTATTTTACGCTTACTTCATAGGGAACGGCTCCATGGTTTTGAAGAACCAGGAAAACTACGGCACAAGCGCTATGAATGTGAGTAAAATAACGCAACTAGTTTTCGCAACCGGCTTAGTCTGTAAATAAAAAAAAGTGTAACGCGACACAATGGTGCCACTAAGAGGAGCATTCTTATGCAGATTTTGACCGCATCATTGTTTTAGGTCAACGGGTGACTTCAGTTGAAGCACGAAGGAAATTTTATTGCGCGGTCAATGTACTCTACACTGACTGTAGCCGGACAGACCGTTTACAGGTGGATAGACACCTTAACTGCGGAGCCAAGGGTGCGGGTTCGATTCCCGCCCGGGACAAATATTTGTGTGCACGTACATGTCTATTTGTTCCGTGTCTGGGTGTAGAAAGTATATAATGTATATGTTTGAAAAAAAGAATATTTAAGTATGTATATATATATATGAGTTCTCTAGTACCCCATAATACAAGCATAATAGTTGTTTACTTTGGGACTAGATGGCGTCGTGTCGAATGTCGCAGATATTATTATTATTACTATTTCAGTAACTAAATTGTAAAGAATAAACTTATATACTTAAATGTAATATTTTACAATATAAAACTATTATGTGAAAGTGCGCTCAGCTCGGATGGGGTACAAATGACGTCATCACCAATTCAATTTGAATATTGTGGTTTTTGTCACAAAATAATGAAAATTTAATACGTGTCATATACATATGTATATATATTAAACCAGCTTCATAAATGCTAAAAACGGTTTTTTCTTTTCCTCTGTTAGAAAATATGAAATGTAACCAATAGGCTACAGTTAACTACTTTCTTTAAATTATTTTATATGAAAGAGTTTTCTAAATATATCATAACAGTGAAAGAATTTTAAACAATAAATCTTCGAATAAAATATATAACAGCAGTGTCAGATGATGTCAAAAGTGATTGTGGACGTCGACTAACGCGACACTTCTCTATGACATCCTCGCGAATAATTTACTTGTTATCGTTGCCTAGAGCTAAACAAACGAGTGAATTCTTGCCGTGAGTTTCACTGAACATACGCGGAACCTAGAACCAGGTTAAATAGCAGCATATGTGGTCGACGATTATATGTCACAACGAACCTTCTATGGACATAGTTCACTTAGTGAAATACAAGGTTCCATTCTGTTCACTCTTTCCACCTTGATCTGCCTCGTCCCACTGGATGTTTACCGGTAGATATTGGAACGCAGATTTTAAAACAGACAACTGGGCCAGGCACACGTATCCTGAGAAAAGTCATCAGTCGAGCAATGGATGACCCCCCATAATAAAAACGAGGAACATGAAGAAGAAGAAAACATACGTCAGCAGGAATTATGGTTCCTGTAACCTAATTTATGATGACGATTAGTTTTTCCTCCTCGAACATTAATTGCTCTACTGATGATGAACCAAAATATTTTTTTAATAACACTTTTCTCAGTGTGGGTTGTCAATCAAAAAAATACATTTGAAAAGTCCTTCTACTCTAATATACAACACATGCATGAGCAACGCCACAATCTGCATCTCGCTTTAGAGCCAAACTGAGATATTATTCTATTGTTTTATCAAGTTCAAAATCGAACCAAGCAAAGCGCGATAGAGGTCATCATACCCTACCATTAAAAAAAGAAAAAAATGCTAAGCGCGTGTTGGACCACGCTTAATAAATGGTTCCGTAGTCGAGATGAACGTTCACCGTTTTAAAATCAAACAACAAGTTTAAAAACAAATACCTCAAAAACTGCTCAACGTGTCTTATTCAAAACAATTTTCATAGAAACTGTTAATTCAGTTTCATTAACTTAAATTTTCCCCAAAAATTTCCATCCCATAGCTTAAAAGTGTCGTGATAGCCCGAAGCGAAACGAACTTGTCTCAAATTTATAGGGCCATGGTTCGAACCCAGGCGTGTACCAATGAGTTTTTCTGACTTAAGTACATAACTGTCACTGACTCCGTGCCTCGGAGAGCACGTCAAGCTGTCGGTCCTGGTGGTCGTTAATAGATGACAGTGGTTACAATCCACCAACCCGTATTGGAGCGGTGTGGTGGAATAAGCTCTAAGCCCGCTCTCGTCCCGAGGGGAGGCCTAGACTCTTGCAGTGAGGTATTACGGCTACCAGGACCGACAGCTTGACGTGCTCTCCGAGGCACGGAGTCAGTGATAGTTATGTACATAAAATAGAAAAGAAACTCATTGGTAGATGTCCTGGGATTCGAACAGAGCTATTGTCTATTGAATGTAATTTTTTTTATATTTATAGGACCTTTGCAATCTCACTCTCAATCTCGTTTCTTTTTAGTATTTATCAAATTATGATGAATAAAAAATCACAAAATCTTCATTAGAAATATTTATGTTTAAGGTTATTTTTGATATTTACATTCTTAACCTTTTAACTTGTCATCAATCATTATCAATCAATTGTCTCTGTTAATTAAATGGTTCGTTACTTTCAATCTGACCAAATTGGGTTAATGTGTAGTGTATACGTTAAGGTACAGTTTCTGTTAATTTGAAACCAATAATCAATAGCGTGGCTCAATACTGATACAATTCTTTCATCTATATAGTGACAATAGGCACAAAATAAAATGGGCGAAACTATATGAGTCGCTTTTTTTTTACTATTTTGTTACGGAAGCCTAAAAGGCGGCGTTTTAATTCGCTTACGGAACCCTAAAAGGCGGCGTTTTAATTCGATACATTTAATGACAAGGCGATACGACATACACACCGAAAAGCCGTCGTCCTCGACGAGGTCGCGCAAGTTACAATTATATCATTGCATCCGGTAGCGCGGCCGCTATACGGAGCGGAATGCGATTGGGCGTACCGTTTAGGGCGCGGGCTCACTTACCTAAAACCAAAAGAAAAAATGAAACGTTCAAATTCGTACAAAACTTGTATTCAGGATCTTTGACATATAATAATACATTGGAGATCCCACACAGCGACATCTAGTACCAAAGCAAGCGAGTATTATGCTTGTATTATGGGGTACTAGACAACTGGTAAATATACGTAAATATTTTTTTATAATATATACACTCAGACACTGAGCAAACAGACATGTTCATGCACACAAAATATGCTCCGGGTCGGAACCGAACCCACGACCCTTGGCTCCCCAGTTAGGGACTCTAACCACACCGCCAATCGGTCATCATATATATCCGTAGCAGAAGAGGACCGCGGAACTTGGTAACTTGCGATCAGTTCCACGAATCAGTTTAAAAATTTTCCTGTTATATAATACTATGCTACGTGTTACCAACAAAAAAAAACATGTAAGGTTTTCGAAGTTGTACACAAAAATAATAATACTTGCGACATTCCACACAGCGCCATCTAGTCCCAAACTAAGCAAAGCATGTATTCTGGGTACTAGACAACTGCTATACATACTTAAATAATCTTTAAAATATATACATATATAAATATTTTTATATACCTAGTCTGGCCATAAATACTGTTACAATTGAAAATAAAAAAATATTACATTTGAATTTGGAATCTGGCATTTCTAAGCGATTGTTCATTACAATTTGGCGCCAATACATTGTACCTACAATATTTTGCGATATTAAAATTAAGTGGGGTAAAGACACAGACCAGTCAACCTATAGACCACGCTTCAATAAACGTCAGTACGAAAACGAAATCGCCAAAAAGTGGCGGGGTGCGGGGAGAGGTCGGCTAGTTTTCATTGGCTCGTTCAAAATTGACAATTTAATGGCTTCCGTCGTGCTTCCAACTGACGGCTCACTAGTGACGTAGTTATGTAGTGTCACTACATAGCCTTGGCGAATGCTACTCCCTGTCAAAGCGTGGTCTATAAGGTTGACTTGTCTGTGGGTAAAGAGAACCGAATCGCTGTGACTGCATTACACAAAGTAGGTATAGAGCCAAATACAATTTTTAAAACTCTCCATACGCTTGGTATTAGTCGAATGTTTGTGTACTGGGCTATTAATATGTACAATGAGACCTCCTCCTTTTGTGATAGAAAAAGATCTGGCCGTCCACGTAGTGTTCGTACGAAAAAGGTGGTCAAAGCAGCAAGGGAAAGAATTCAAAGATATCCTGTCCGAAAGCAAAAGATTTTATCTCGAGAGATAAAGTTCGCATCTAGAACCATGTCGCGTATTTTAAAAGATGACTTAGGACTTGCAGCCTATAAGAGGCGCACTGGTCATTTCTTAATTGATAATTTAAAAAGAATAGGGAGGTAAAATCGAAACGACTACTGAAGCAGTACGCAAAGGGAGGTCACAGAAAAATTTTATTTCCGGATAAGAAATTTTTTACAATTGAGCGACATTTTAACAAACAAAATGGCCGTATTTATGCTCAAAGCTCAAACGAAGCTTCCCAATTAGTCGACAGAGTGCAACGTGGGTATTATCCGACATCAGTGGTTTGATGGGGTGTTAGCTATATGAAGGACTGAGCCATATTTTTGTGAAAAAGGTATCAAAACATCGGCACAAGTGTATCAAGATACCATTCTTGAGAAGATAGTTAAACCCCTTAACAACACCATGTTCAATAACCAAGTATGGGTCTTCCAGCAAGACTCGGCGCCGGGTCATAAAGCTCGGTCCACGCAGTCTGGTTGGAAACGAACGTTTCTGACTTCATCAGAGCTAAAGACTGGCCGCCGTCTAGTCCCGATCTTAATCCGCTGGGTTATAATTTATGGTCAGTTTTAGAGAGTACGGCTGCTCTAAACGCTATGATAATTTGGAGTCTCTAAAGCAATCCATACAATTGGCAGTGAAGAATTTTCCCATGGAAAGAGTGCGTGCTTCTATTGATAGCTGGCCTCAAAGTTTAAAGGACTGTATTGCAGCCAATGGAGGCCACATCGAATAAGCTTTTTATATTTTAAATTGTTTTTTATTTATGTATTAAACAAACACATCGTAAACGTAATAAATGATATTTGCAATTAAAAAAAAAACATTTTTTTTTGTAGCAATATTTATAGCAAGACTAGGTATATACAGTTAATTTTAAACGTAACAATATTATAAGCAACATGTTCTGAAAACCTGTTATTTGACAGCAGGATCAAGTTAATACGGTAACTACCTAATCAAAATAATCAATTTTCGATTCGTCGTACATGTAAATATCTATCGATGTACCTATATGAATAGGCATTTAAAATATATATTATTTATTTAGAACGCACTACATGTAATCATACCATAGAGTAAATTAATTTGACAGCAGCGTTCGGTTTTAATAGTCACAAATGTCACTTCACAGCATCGAAGTGACATCACGCAATTTTGCGGGGCTGAAGACCGGCGCGCGGGGATTTCGGGGGGGTGAAGAAGGACACGCGGGCACTTTGCGCACTGAAACTCGGACTAAAACTCGCCATCTTACACGAGCTCTAGCTAGAGTATGAATGGTTGGACGGTAAACGCAGAAATGCTTCTGGTCAATTCGTATTTTTATGAATTACTAGCGACCCGTCCCGGCTTCGCACAGGTAGCAGAGCTTACCTTACCTTGCTTACCTTGCTCTCAGTCGGCTTAACTTTTTCCAACTTCAGACTTCAATAATCATAGTCATATTTATTTCTCGTAAAAAGTGAAGGATAAAAAATGGTTATTTTAGGTTATCCCTAAGAGATAGACATATAGCATGGCAGACTTTTTTGTAAACCTTTTCAAGGTGTACAATACTGTAGTACATTATTTTGATCTACCTCGTAGAAGTCAGCCAGCGTTTGTAATGTAAGCGCAAAAAAAATGTGTTTATTTACATCGCATTAAAAACCTCTAAAATTATCAGTGTTTCTCTACTATATTATGCATGTTATATACATATAAACCTTCCTCTTGAATCACTCTATCTATTTAAAAAACCCGCATCAAAATTCATTGCGTAGTTTTAAATATCTAAGCATACATAGAGACAGACAGACGGGAAGCGACTTTGTTACTATGTAGATACAATAAAATGTGCAGCACAAGCCATTTATCAATCAGTTTTGACATGGTAATACAAGCTAACAATCTTCATACAGCAAACTTATATTAAGGGTCAGACATCTAAAGATATCCAAAAATAAAATAAAATAATCGAACACCTATACATGTAATACATGCAATTATATTTAAAAAAATGTGAAAAATAGCAAATAATAACGACTCAAAAAATTTAATGATAATCTTTATGGAAAAAAATCCAAATTAAAAAAATTATATCGTATACTATGTTTTTGCTATACTTGTGTATTATTTAACTTGAATTATAAATTAAAAAATAATACATATAGAAAAATTACTAGTACACTGTGAAAACTGAAAACAGTTTTTTTTTTTTTAAATAAGATTTTAGAATTTTAATTATAAGCAAAAATATGGATTGTGAGTTTTCTCGCTTTGGGCGTTACGAAGGTATGCGGAAAAGAGAAAGCCAAATTGTATATGTTCCTGAGACGTTCTGGGTTCTTGGGACAATGGGAGGCAATGTTATCATAAGTGCCTCCCAATGAACAGTAGGCTAATATATAAACGTCATTGTGAAAAATTTAACCAAATCCGTTAGGTCTTCGAAGCGGTAAATATTTACAAATATAACCTATGCATACTTCCTATCCTTACGTACTATTGCCTAAAATATAACGTATAATAACGTATACTTGACAACAACGTCTAGGCCCCAAACTAAGCATTAGCTTGTGTTTTAGGTACCAAGCGAAGACACCACACACATATAACAACCAAGACCCGGTACCAGTATCGATATTCATCATATAAATACTGACCCGACCTGGGATTCGAACCAGGGACCTCCAGCTTCGTAGGCAGGGTCGCTACCCACTAGGCTAAGCGGTCGTCAAATAATGTGTTACCTAAATTATTTTATTAATTATATCTTTTTCCGTTTACCACGAAATCCGATGCAAAGCAAAATGTGTTTAGTGAACAAATATATTTCCAACTAGCTTTCCGCCCGCGGGCTTCGCTCGCGTGGACTACACAGTTGTACCGGGACAGGTACAGGAACGCGACGCTCCAGAACATTGTAACACTTTTTAAAACATTCTGAAACTTAACTACCTAAGAAATCTCTATACTCATTTCTTACAAATCCATTTAGCCACTTTAGCATGAAAAATTGCTATCCCACAAATCGGTCCCAAAATCAGTCAGACGTTTTGTAGATTAACCGGAACAGACAGACCGACTAACAGGCACTACGATTTTATATATGTAAATAAAAAAAAAATGTTTTTCACTCTTGACAGCGCCCTCTTCATGTTCGCAAAATTTCAGTAAAATCAGATCAGCCGTTTCAACGATTAGCCCTAACAAAGAGCCAGACAAACACACAGACAAAAATCAAAGTATGTCACTCTTAATAACCTCCTTTTTATGTTTGCGAAGATTCATAGAAATAGTTTAGTCATTTTGGAGATTAGCCGGAACAAAAAGACAGAGAGATAACCACACGGGCAAAAAGGTATATATATAACTTTTGACAACCTATTTTATTGTCTGCATAGTTTCATTAAAATTTTTAAAAGTTTAGCTCAAACATACATAAAGACAGACAGACAGACAAACAAAAAGTAGCGTATTTCACTCCTCACACCCTCTATTCACATCTGCGAAACTTCATTAAAATTGGTTTAAATGTTTTAGAGTTTAGCTCGAACGGACAGAGAGACGGTTAGACAGATAAACAAAAAGTATTGTATGTCACTCCTGACAATCTTTTAATCACATCTTTAAAAGTTTCATTGAGATCAGTTCAGCCTTTTCGGAGTTCAGTTCAAACAAAGAGACGGACGGACAGACAGACAAATAAACAAAAAGTGTTGTATCTCACTCCTGATAATCTTTTTATTGAAGTTAGTTCAGGCGTTTTGAATATTAATTCGAACAGACAGACAGACGGACAGAGAGACAAACAAAAAGAAGCCTGCGTCACCTCTGGTAATGTTCTCTGTACGTCTGCAAAGTTTCATTGAAATCAATTCAGCCGTTTCGGAGATTAGCCGGAACAGACAGACAGACAAAAAATTTGTTGGCAGTTATAGGGACTGCCGATAAAAATGAAAACTTAGAACTTATCAAAACATCAAGTTTGAGTACCAAAACGATAGGTCTGGGATTGATGGTTTCGAAAATATAAGCTATTAAATATGTGGTCACGTGGTTACATAGACCTCGTCAAAATATTAAGTTTGAGTACCAACACGATAGATCTGCGATTGATAGTTTTGAAAATATAAGCTATTAAATATGTGGTCACGTGGTTACATAGACCTCGTCAAAATATTAAGTTTGAGTACCAACACGATAGATCTGCGATTGATAGTTTTGAAAATATAAGCTATTAAATATGTGGTCACGTGGTTACATAGACCTCGTCAAAATATTAAGTTTGAGTACCAACACGATAGATCTGCGATTGATAGTTTTGAAAATATAAGCTATTAAATATGTGGTCACGTGGTTACAAAGAACTCGTCAAAACATCAAGTTTGAGTACCAACACAATAGGTCTGCGATTGATGGTTTCAAAAATATAAGCTTTTAAAAATTTGGTCATGTGGTCTCATAGATCTCGTCAAAACATCAAGTTTGAGTACCCACACGATAGATCTGCAATTGATGGTTTCGAAAATATAAGCATTTAAAAATATGGTCACGTGGTCACATAAATATCACCAAAACATCAAGTTTGAGTACCAACACGATAGGTCTGCGAATGATAGTTTCGAAAATATATGCTTTTAGAAATTTGGTCACGTGGTCACATAGATATCACCAAAACATCAAGTTTGAGTACCAACACGATAGGTCTGTGATTAATAGTTTTGAAAATATAAGCTTCTGAAAATTTGGTCACAAGTTTGAGTACCAACACGATAGGTCTGCGATTGATAGTTTCAAAAATATAAGCTTTTAGAAAATTGGTCACGTGGTCATATAGATCTCGCCAAAACATCAAGTTTGAGTACCAACACGATAGGTCTGGGATTGATGGTTTCGAAAATATAATCATTTAGAAATGTGGTCACGGGGTCACATAGATCTCGTCAAAACAACAAATTTGAGTACCAACACGGTAGGTCTGCGATTGATGGTTTCGAAAATATAAGCATTTAAAAATGTGGTCACGTGGTTACATAGACCTCATCAAAACATCAAGTTTGAGTACCAACACGATAGGTGTACCATTGATGGTGTCGAAAATGTATGCATTTAAAAATCTGGTCACGTGGTCACAGACAGATGGACAGACAGACAGATCGACAGGCAGACAGACAAAAAACAGCTTATGCCACTCCCGATAATGCCCTCTGCACGTCTGCAAAGTTTTATTGAAATCGGTTCAGCCTTTTCGCAGATTAGCCGGAACAAATAGACAGACAGACAGACAAAAAACAGCTTATGTCACCACCGATAATGCCCTTTGCCCGTCTGCCAAGTTTAATTGAAATCGGTTCAGCCGTTTCAGAGATCAGCTCGAACAGACAGACAGACGGTCAGCCAGACAAACAAAAAGCAGTCTATGTCACACTTGATAATACCCTTTGCACGTCTGCCAAGTTTCATTGAAATCGGTTCAGCCGTTTCTGAGATTAGCGCAAACAGACAGACAGATGGACAGACAGACAAACAAAAAGTAGCCTATGTCACCCGCGGTAATGCCCTCTACACGTCTGCAAAGTTTTATTGAAATCGGTTGAGCCGTTTCGGAGATTAGCCGGAACAGACAGACACTTCAATTTTATTAATATAGATAGATATGGTTAAATGCTGCTCGACAAGGTGGGAATAACGTCCCACCCCAAATGTATTTTTATTAACATTTAAACAATAAATCGATCGAGACCTTGGCTGTTTTATATCAATAAGACAGCTAGTACAACCGCTTCAGAACGGGTTTCGATTGGGCGCACCATATAAAGCTGCGGGTTCACTTACGCTGAATAACGAATTGCGAGCAAAGACAAAGGGCTTGGACCAAACACATAATTTTTATTATATATTTTTTTTCTGTGCATATAAACCAATTGATACATTCCCTTAAAATTAAAAAAAAACTTTAATTTTCTTAGTATTTTTTTATATATATAAATGTGTTAATAAAATATTTATGTGACGTCAACTGGACAGATGCCATCTAATTGCATTATCAAAGACTAAATAAAGTCATAATATTTTTAATGATTAATGAGAATTACAATTTCATTTGACGTAGTGACCTTATCTAAATATTGTGTATTTAGTTTCGGCCATAGGTTTCGGCTTGGTTTTTTTACTTACTTTTTTACTGTGACAATTTCAACGTCAATTTTTCATAAATATCTGCGAAAATCGTAAATAGAAAAGAATCGATATTTCGAGAGCTTATGCTAGAACCTTATTCCTTTTAATTTAAATGACAATCAGCGCAAATTTAAAATTTGTGTCCAAGCCCATTGCATAGTCTATGTTATAAACATTTATAAAAATGTATTAAATTCAGTTTGATACAAGTAAAGAAATATGTGTTTGTTTGTTTAGTCACACTTAAAATGTGGAGCTCTTGTTTGGGATGTAACTTGCGTGGATACCTTGTGCCAAAGTTATATAAAAAATACATTAAAAAAAACTGGAGCGGCTGCTGAGTCAGCAGCTTGTAGGAAAATAGCCAAGCACGTAGAACTTTTAAATCGTTACCAATTCATATCTTTCGTTGTCGAGGCGATGGGTTCGTGGTTCAAGGATGCTAAATTATTTGCTCACGATTTGAATGTCGCGTTGCGTCTGTTGATAGATGATGAACAAGGTATTCCTTGCTCAAAGGATCAGTGCCGCAATAGAGCGTGGCAGCGCGGCAGGTATCCTTGGCACCCTGAACCTGTCGTCTCTTTAAAATTTTCTCATTTATCATTATTCAGATAGTATTTTTAATTTATTGGTATTTTTAGTTTTTTTAATTAGATTTTAATTTAAAAATTACTAGTACTTATAAAAATTTATGATTGTTGTTTTAATAATTAAATTATTTTTATTTCTATTGATCAATAATTTTAATATTTTTATACTTATTTAATTTTGTGGATCAGTCCTGCCGTGAGAGTCCATGTTTCGGCACCGTACGTCATTGTAGGTAGGACGCATTGTTTGAAGAGCTTGGTCTTCAGACATTGTGGTAGTGGCGACGAGAACAGATGACGAAGCTTCCCGAAAACAGCCCAGCTGAATTCTCTCACGACAGGGCTGATCCACAAATTTAAAGTCGCTCAGCGTGCTATGGAGCGGGCTATGATCGGTGTTTCTTTGATGGATAAAATAAATCAGAAACACTGAAATCCGTCAAAGAACTAAAGTTGTCGACATAGCCGAAGCGATCAGCAAACTGAAGTGGCAATGGGCCGGTCACATTTGCCGTAGAACTGATAACCGATGGGGTAGACGAGTTCTCGAATGGAGGCCACGTACCGGAAAGCGAAGCGTTGGACGCCCCCCGGCCAGGTGGACAGATGACCTGAAGCACCATACCGGGGGTAGTTGGATGCGAAAGGCGGAGGACCATGTGTGGTGACGAGCTTTGGGACAGGCCTATATCCTGCAGTGGAGAGACACGGGCTGACGATGATGATGATACTTATTTCTTAACTGGTACTTTAACAGTCTTACTACAAAGTTGTAACACGAAAATTTATATATTTTTTTCCAATTTTTCGCGTTAGTGATCCGGTACACATGGAACTAAAAAAAATGAAAAGACGAAAACATAATACAAAATATATTTAAAAAAAACTTTTTTGTAATCGTAATAAAAACATACAATTCACCGTTTAAAAATCTCCCGCTTTGCTTGAGCGAAATGACCACAACTTTAAATCTGACGCAGGTATACAGAATGTACTGCACCCATGGAATCATAATGGTTAAGATATTCATGCAAACAACTAATAGACCGTCGGCCGAAGTCGTTTTCAGAGTTCCTTATTTCCAAAGGAAAAAAGGTGCCCTTCTAGGATGTCTTCGTTGTCCGTTTGTTTGTCTGTCAAGACCCTTTTTCTTAGGAACGTGTGGAGGTATCAATCAAGTTGCAATTAGTATCAAGTACTTAAGTTTACGGTTCTTTGGAGCTATAATATCAGTCAATCCAGTAAAAAAATTAGGTCATTTATGCCGCATATTATAACACTCGCGAGTAAATCAAAACCTTAAGGGACTTCGCGTTGTCCAAAAATCATGAAATTTGGCAATAGTCGATTTGTAGTCATATCAGTTTCTTTTTTAAATATTTTAAAATTTAAATATGCGTTTATAGCTATGCGCAGGCATTCTGGCGGCGAATAGCGATAAATACGTCCATTCCATTCCACCAGCAGGGGCCTAGTCCTCCCTCCAGGGTGAGGAGGCTTAGAGCTTAATCCACCACGCTCCTCCAGTGTGGGTTGGTGGATTTTAACGACTGCCATCTGTTGATGGCACCCGGGACCGACGGCTTAACGTGCTCTCCGAGGCACGTAGTCAGTGATAGTAGTGTACTTAAGTCAAAAAAACTCATTGGTACACGCCCGGATTTGAACCATGGCCGCACGGCCTTCTAAACTCGAAACGGGTTCGCTGCGCTCGGGCTATTACGACATGTCAATATACGTTAATAACTGTATGGCACCCTCAGAATGGGAATTCGACTCGCACTTCCATTTTTTTTAAGTATCATCTTACGCCTAATAACACAATACGACATTTAAAGCCTTTTTGTAGTCAAATGTGCCAGTCTTTACATTAGGAAGAGGTCTAAAACTTTGGTAAGTTATGCCTGACGGGTTAGTCAAGTGGTCGAAAAGATTGCGAGTTCGATTTCCGCCCGGGACAAACATTTGTGTGCATATGTCTATTTGTTACGTATGTGTGGGTGTAAAAAATGTATGTATTATAGCAGTTTTTACTTTTGTTATTTATAAAAATAATTTAAAAAAAAAATAACAACCGACTTCAAAAACATAAACTAAAAACTTAAAAATAAAATTTTCACTTTAAAAAAAGGAGCATTAACAGGCGGCATATAGCTAATGAAGTCGGTGCCTACTCACTCAGACACTTTAAATTGTGTTCTGTATTTGTTATAGTTATAAATATATCATTGTTGTCATTTAAAACTTTAAAATACGATTTTCGAAGGTTGCCCTCGATTTCTCTGGGATGCCATCATCAGATCCTCGTTTCTTTATCATGGTATCACTCCGGAGATATATCCCTTCCACAAAAAAAAAATCATCCAATTCGGTTCATAAACAACGAAGTTATCCCTGAACACACATAAAAAAAACATATATACGGTCGAATTGAGAAACCTCCTTCTTTTTTGAAGTCGTTTAAAAAACAATGTCATTCTCCGAACTGATCATAGTAATAGTTTCATCGGTTTTAAAAATATGCAACGGCAACGGCTAAACTTATGAAGCCACTCGGTGACGTCACCTTATAAATTTTTTTAATATATCTACCGACCTAAAAACGAACGAATATAAAGAACTTCAGCTCAAAATTTGAGAATACTCAATTATTGGGATATTATGCGCTCAAGGCGGGCGAAGTCATGAGCAAACGCTAACCGCTTTTTGTAACAGTAATATGAAATGAGTCATTGCATATTTGTACAATGCAAGGCCATTGTCGGCAACAGATAGGGTTTTTTTATTAATATTATTTTGTCATTGAAAATGACTATCAAATTCATTTCACGGGAGACGCATTTTTAGCCATAACTCCGAGGGTATGGAGTCTCGCTAAGATTTTAAGGTCTTAAAAGATCAATAATTTAGTTGCGCATCGTATGACACTAAAATTTTGGAAATCGGTTTTGTAGTTTTTGAAAAAAATTGGAAAATGTAAAAAAATCGGGATTATTTCTGATTTTTTTTTACTAAATCCAAAATATTTCGAGAACGGCGACCGATATCGAAAATTAAAAAAAATAGTATCTCAGCCATTAACGTATCTACGGTTTAAGTTTTTGGAAATCGGTTGGTAATTGTAAGAGAAATTATTTCCGAAAGATGAGATTTTTTGGTCGATCGCTGGTGTTTGGGGATATAAGTTACTATATTTCAGAGGGTATTCGTCGGATTGCTTCGAAGTGTTGTACAAAAGGTTAGAAGGCGTCGGTAGCTACAGTTTGAGACCATAATTTTGGAAATCGGTTCGAAATCGAACAAGAAATTTGACAGCACATGTTAGATTTTATGGACGATCGGGAACTTGTTAACATTACGGTCATCGCTTTTCGGCCTGTATTCGTTCGAATGCTTCATTATCGAGTTCCAAACGTTTAAGGATATCAGACTGCAGTTTAAATCGTGGCAATGCCACGATTTCGTGGCAATAAAATGAAATAATCTGTGAAAATCGGATTTGAGTAGGTTCATCTTCAATGAAACCGATAGTTGCGGGGACTGCAAGATCTGTGGATTTTTTTTATATTATTGTTAAAATAAATGTACAAAATGGCTGGCAGATATAGGCCGCAAAAAAAAAATGAAAAAATTTGAATGGTTGTTAGGGGCAACAAGTTGTGAGATCGATTTGGGAGAAGATAAGAACGTACTTAGAAAAATTAAATACAACGTTTGGTTAGTATTAGCGACTATATCTGCCGGCCAGTTGAATTTAAAATCAGTGCCTTTCCTTTTGAACTTTACAGTCCACATTTTTTGACAGCCATCATCGCCTTAATAAAATTTTCTTTTTGCCTTTTCTTTTAAATTCTAGACTTCACTTATATATTTTTTCATTTTAAATAATCCCACAACACTTCTCTTTTAATATAATCTCACATAAACGATACAGCGTGTATTTTTCTTGCATATTTTCATAAAAGTACGAATTGACTAGAAGCCCTCTTCTGCATTTACCGTCTAACCACTCATACTCTAGCTACCTGGTGCAAGATGGCGAGTTTCAGTCCGCGAGGTCCTAGCACGCCAGTCTTCACCTACGCGAAATTGCTTTTGACATTCTCGATACTGTGAAGTGACATTTCCGACTCTATTAAAACCAAACGCTGCTGTCAAACTTATTTACTCTATGAATATTTTAAACCATATACGTCAACAACCAAGCATATCCATTGTACGTAATAGCCACCTCTCTGAGGTCACTGCGCCCATGGCTCACAGACAATATAATTAGGGTCCGACCTACATTTTGCAAATGCTAGCGTTTTATGCAACGTCTTACAAAAGAAAATGAACTCTATTTTATAAAATATTAGGTATAATTTGCAATACTAAAATATAGCAGTTAGTAGATAGTTTAATCTTTTGTCTTCGTACACTGTAAAGGCTATGCCTGTTATGGAATGTGGCTGAAATTGTAAAACATTAAAAACCTTGCATTCGTAAGGACGGAAGGCTTAGAATATAAACATACTGGATACATAAAATTGACTTATGACAAGGAATCGTCTGCGGATTGGAATACGTGGACTACAAGTTTGTATTATAAGCGTTTTTATTGGTCTCTCATCTGTTTATTAAGTACAAATTTTTTCATCAATTCTAATTTGACATCCCAATGAATTTAGAGACTTTGAAACATTAAACAGAGCTCAAAACTGAATGACAATGTAATAATAATCTGATGACCAGATCCTGCTGATGTAGCCAGGATTGTCTCCACAAAAGGGAACTCTTCAACAATAAATCGTATCGAGTTGAAATTTTACAATAATAATAATATCTGGGACATCCCACACAGTGCCATCTAGTGCCAAAGTAAACATATATTATGCTTGTATTATGGGGTACTAAACTATATAAATAATATATACATGTATAGATACTTAAAAATTCTTTTTTTATATAATATATACATATATAGACACTTTTACACCTAGACATGGAACAAATAGACATGTTCATGCACACAAATATTTGTCCCGGGCGGGAATCGAACCCGCGACCCGCAGTTAGGGTCTATAACCACTCGGCCAACCGGTCAGTCACAAATACGTATAATTTGGGTGACGATTTACAATTATGGTACCATCAAGCTGATCTGATTATGGAGCTGGAAGGTGGACAACAGATCTCTTCGATGGTCAGTAAACCCACCGAATTTCGGTTCAGTTCGAATTTGGGTAGATTTGTTTTTATTAGCATTTGCCACAGCATACGGTGACGAGGGTCTGATGATGGAGCTGGAAGGTGGAGAACAGGATCTACTAATGGCTACTAGAAATCCCAATAAGTTTGAGCTCACTAGATTTATTTTCGTGAGCAGTTTTCATACAACACAGTGACGAGGATCTGATGAAGGAGCTAGAAGGTGGATGACAGAACCCATCAGTGGCTACTAGTAAAGCTATCGAATTTGGGCTCAAATTTCTTTTCACGAGCACTTTCCATAGCACATGGCGTCGCTGGTTTCTTTGTGTGTTTGTTTGTTTGTCTGTTCGCTACCAATTTTGCAATCGATTTTAAGCTAACTTCTCGATCAGCTGGAGACTTGAAACTTTGAACATAACTCAGAAATACACAATACTAAAAAGGAAAAAAATGATTAATTAGATGAAATAAAATTTTAAAAAGCATGATTTTAAAACAGACATAATAATTTTAAAATATACTTTCCATTCTGTTTCCAATCCATCAGCCCATTTTTATACCAACTGCAGGGGCTTAAGCCTCCCCTCAAGATGAGGGGGCTTGGAGATTAAATCCACAACGCTGCTCCAATGCGGGTTGGTGGATTGTAACAAGCGCCATCTATTGACAGCAACCCGGACCGACTACTTAACGTGCTCTCCGATGCACGGAGTCAGTGAAAGTTAATGTACTTAAGTCAGAAAAAACTCATTGGTACACCGCCCGGATTCGAACCACAGCCACATGGTCTTATAGATTTGAAACAGGTTCAGTTCAAAATATACTTAACTAAAATAAAAAATAAAAATAAAAAACTTGGGGTGCATGCAATAGACGAACTATTCATACACCAATCATCTATTGCATACGCTTCGCATTCTTCTTTTGAAATCTTAGAAAAAAAAATTTGTACTTTCAGTACGTTTCTAAATCATTGCATAAAAATATAACAAAAAAAATTTGTTTACTTATTACAACCATAGCTTTTTTCAAAATAAATCGAACTTATTCTTCTTCGTTTTATCCGATTTTTCTTTTCTTTTCGTTGTTTTTCTTATCACAACAAAACTAAAATAATTATCTCTCGATAAATGGTTACAATTTTTAACATTATTCATAGAATTTATATGTTTGCTATTTAGCAATTTTGTACATACCTTCGCCCTAAGTTCTTTCAAACCGCATCATAAACTTCTATTATCTCGCAATCTCTAAGATGATTCGTGGTGCAAAAGCACCTCCTGAGCTTTAACATGTAAGACTCATTTTTATAATAATTATAAGCAGACGACCGCTTAGCCTAATGGGTAGCGACCCTGCCTACGAAGCGGGAGGTCCCGGGTTCGAATCCCAGGTCGGGTCAGTATTTATATGATGAATGTTGATACTGGTACCGGGTCTTGGTTGTTATATGTATGTGGTGTCTTCGCTTGGCACCTAAAATACAAGCTAATGCTTAGTTTGGGGCCTAGTCGTTGTTGTTGTGATTGTATACGTTATTATTATTATTTATTTCAAATTCTAGTGTCCATAGTTGGTTAGTAACAATTTTCGTAAAACTAATGTTAATACATAATGTAAATAAAATTAAACACAGCAAAATACACTAAGACAACAAAACAATAAAATAAAATAAAATGAAAATAAAATTAACAATATAAAATAGAGATAAATTCATGACTTGTCAGGGTGAAGCCGCATCCACCTCATTAACTTCGGGGAGTCCCACCGTAAACACACCTATTTTAATTATGATACTTGTATTTACAAAATTTTGTAAAATTGCTTCCAACATTTACAAAAAAAAAGCGGTTGCAGAGTAGGCACCGAGTACGCTAGGAGCTTTCCCACGCTGAATGGCTAGGCTGATCCTCTGAATAAAAAAATCTTTGCTAAAAGGGTCACCCGACACCGACATGAATTTTGCGCTAATCTCACGTGAGAACGCAACAGCATCTCCGGGCCATGGACCCATCGTCTCTACTGCGAAAACTGAATATTCGTATTTGTCTATTATGCTTTTATATTTGGAGCGTTTCAGACATACAGCTGCCCGCACTGGCGCAGTGTGGTGGATTAATATCCCACCCCCCTCAACCTTGGGAAGGTCTAAGCCCTTGCAGTGGGACATTAATGGCCAAGTGGAAGGCATACAGCTGACTCTGCACCGGCACCAGCAACTCCGTGGCAGAAAACAATATAAGATGCACAAAGCGTGTCAAGCTTCCCAGACCAATGCTCGCCAAAACTAAATAATTTTCTAAGATAACATTTTACCAAGGGTTGTGCCACGAGACAAAGGCTATCTATACCTTTATATATTACATTAAATATCAATTGTGGTTTCCAGCTAAATGTTATCCTGCAATTATGTAGCAGCCAATACGGCTAAGAAAATAGATTAAATATTCATTGGTTCTAAACTAGTGTAAAGCGGCGGCTACACATGGGCTATATTTGTATAAATGTAACATGTTGAAGCACTGTCGAAGCCAATATACCAATATGTGGATCGGTCTTGGCTGAGCTTTGGACATAAAGTGAACATTGCGTCCAATCACTGTCCAATAACAAGCCGCACCGAGTCGGTTTTTAACAAAGATCAAAGTGGGGTTTAGAGGGGGATGCGCACGAGCGTCTTATGAGCATCACAAGCCAATGGGAGATTCAATACTGCGTTCAATATTAGCCATTTCATATGGATCCAATTTTCAAACCAATGTGTAAAAGCGGCTTAACATTCCATTACTGCCAAAGTACTACGATCACAGCACAGCCATTAACAAGTTTTAAAAACAAGTAATATTTTTTTTTAGGTTTTAGATAAATTATCTTTATGCCATTCTTCCGGCATACGAACTCGACCTTTGCCATTATTTACAAATAAAAAAAAAAACTTTTGAGCACAGAGATGTAATCGCTTTGATTATAAATTCAAACATTTTAATTGTGCAGTTTAAAATCTTCAAATTAGTAATAACATATGTGCAATGTCGGATGGATTAACAGGTGCATAATTTACAAAAAAAACCTCCATCACGAAAATTATCGATACATGTAATAGTTAAGGAAATCCGGACGCAAACTATTTCCGAAAAAAAAATCGAATTCAAATTATCATATATTAGCGATCGCCCACGACTACGCCCTCGTGGACTACACGTTTGCATTGTTTCGAATTGAACACAAAACTTATTAGCTGTATTAGCGCATACTTTCTATTACTACGTGTTCGGCTGAACGTAATTCATACTTATGGAGCTTGGAGAGCTTACCGAACTAAACAAAAAGTTCAAAGAAAATTTGTGTTAAGAAAAATAACTTTAAACATGTTTTCCTCGGTAACCGTCCGTTTGTGCTATTTGTTCACTTGAAACTTTTTGTTTAGTTTGGTAAGCTCTATAACTTTGGACTACGTTCAGCTGAACACGGTGTGTATATAGCTTGGTTTCTATCATAATTAAACTTTGTAAGTTCTTGAGTCTCCTTTCCCATTGCCCTTCTTCTTATCAGCGAAAAACTGCTCCACTTTGACATTCAGAATTTAGCAATTTTGAGCACACTTATAGCACGGTGTATACACGTACACCGTGTCAGCTGAACGTAGTCTAAACTAATAGAGCATGTAGAGCTTACCAAACTAAACTAAAAGCTTCAAGTGAGCACATAGCACAAACTGACGGTTACCGAGAAAAACTTGTTTGAAGCTTAATTTTTTTACTATTAACTTTTTTTTAAACTAGTTCGGTAACCTCTACACGCTCTATAAGTTTGGATTACATTCAAGCGAACAAACAGTCATAAACTTTGTCACTTCTTGAGCCTCCTTTCCCATTGCCTTTCTCCTTAATTGCGGGAAATTGCTTCACCTTCTGCATTACATTCAGCATTTTAGCAATTTTGTGCACACCTATATAGCCCGAGCCGGTTCTAGTCGTAGTCTAAGAAACTTTTCTGCAGTGCTATCTCTACGATAAATTGTATTAAAAAACACCTCATGAGCATTAATATGAGATTTAAATCATTAGATATACATTAATTAAGTAGTCTACCGCTACTCCCTGTTCAGGATTTCAAGGTCACTATGAAAACCATTTTTCCACTCCATTCCATCAGCTCATTATACACCACTACAGGGGTTTAGGCCTCCCCCCCCCCAGAGTGAGAGGGCTTCGAGCTTAATCCACCGCGCTACTCCAGTACAGGTTGGTGGACATTATAGTGTGTTATTTGTTTTTTTGAAATGGGTCAAAATAAAGTGCTTCGATCGTGAGTCAGGGGGGACAATGCGCATTGTTCAAAATTTTATTTTATATTTAAATAAATAGGTCTCCTTATTCAACAGCAAAGTATGAAATTTTTGAAGGCATAACAACAAAGTATAAAAAGAAAACGTGATATATGAATGTGACGTCATTACTGCATGCAGCGGTCGATGGCCATGCAAACAAGTGCACTACGTAGAACGTCAGAGCCAGTCAGAGCTGTAATTGCTAGTAGTGGCGTTATCAGTTATTTAACCTATTCGCTACTTATTAACCATATTCGGTCAGATTAAAGTCACAACCCATTTAATTAACAGAGACAATTGATTGATAATGATTGATGACCAGTTAAATGGTTAAAATATGGTATAGTTTATCCATTATGTTAACCCACACCCTTTGACACGTGGACACCGCACACCGACAAAAGTTAACAAAGAAAGCCGCCGGCACTTGGCTGCCGCCTCAAAGGATACCGACGCCGGCGTCTGAGGTCTAATATAACGGATAGACTTTATAAATGGTACAATGACTCCCCCACCCCCACCTCCCACCTGAATGAAATTGTGCAGGCCAACACCATATTTGGTCTATTATATTTATAGATTAGAGTAATATGAATATACTGGACGTATTGTCTGTGTTAAAGCGGTTTTTTTTAAATAACATATAGATGACAACAATGTCTACGCCCTAAACTAAGCATTGGCTTGTGTTTTGGGTACCAAGCGATCAGCTTCAAACGTGGCTGGGTAATGAATTGACAGCAACAGATTGGGGCTGGAAGCAACATCAACATGGAATTATGCCCAAATTTACAGAAATGGAATTAATTCCGGAAAATTTGCTGAAAACTATTTGCTGCAGCTGTGAAACTGGATGTAATAGTTTTAAATGTGGCTGCCGAAATCATGGTTTAAAATGCACAAATTTATGCTCAAATTGTCATGGTTCTGAACAATGCGCCAATGTGGAGAAAATCTACGAGGAAGTTAATGATTCAGATGAAATTGGGGATAAAGAACCAATGCAGACCGAAAATAATGTTGGAGACGAAGACGGTGATGGTCTTGAAGATGTCGAAGATCTACTAGAATCAGAAAGGCCTGTCGAATCTAACGATCAAGAAATACCATCAAAAAGACAGAAACTGATGAATAAGTGATTCGAATGGAATACAATGTTTTGATAAATACAAAGATTAATGCTTTTAAAAATAATATAGTGTATAATGTAATCATTAAAAAAAAAATATCTACTCAATAGAACGATTTGCGTGTATATTTCTATCTAATGAGATTTTCTAATACATAAATGTAATGAAAATTTAATAAATCAACTTTTATTACTGAAAAAAATAGCAGTAGTCACATTTAAAAAAAAAATCCCCTTTAAATCGTATTTTTAGAGACACTCGGTCCGTGGTCGTCTGATACGAAAAAATTCGTAAAAGATTTGTCCACCCGTCTGGTCAGCACTGCTGGCGATCCCAGAGCGGGTGCCTATTTCGCACAACAACTGAGCATCGCTGTGCAGCGCGGAAATAGTGCAAGCGTAATGGGATCGATGCCACATGGGACCAACCTGGAGGATATTTTTATGCTGTAAATATTGTAAATATTGTTAATTAGTTCTTAGATTTATTTGTAAGTTTTGATTGAATTATCTTTATTTTTATTACATGTTAATTTGTAATTATCTAATTACATACTAATTACCTGTATAAAATATTAATAATTTTAAATATGCACATAACTTATAATAAACTTTATAAGTGGAATTAATTATAACTATGTTTTTTTGCGATATTTATGTTTAATTGGTTTGTAATTTTTTTGTTTATTAATCTGACATGGAACCTAACGTTTTTCGAGTAATTAAAGTAAAAATTTTAATGAATACCTCAAAATTGTACATAAAGATTAAAAAAAAATTTCTAATTTTAGTATTTTTGGTTTTTTTGCATTTTCTGAAAAATTTTACCATAGTAATGTATATTTTTTTTCACACCATCTGAAAATAGAGATTTCAACGAACAAAAAGCTCACCGACTTTTTTGAAAAATCAGATATTTTGACGTGAGAATTTTCGATTGAAAATTAGGGTGCTTTTTCGATATCCGAGTCAAAATAGGGTGAAAAAATTAATATTTTAAATCTTCAAAATTCCAGTGTGTCCGGGACATAACGAGGTAACTTTTCACTAAATATCATAAAAAAATTTTTTTTTTGTAAAAGATAAAAATCAAAAATCAAAAAAGTGGTTTTTTGGATTTTTCACATGAATTTTGAGATTATGGAGAAAAAGTGTAAATACAAAAGTTGTAGATCTTTTTATTATCTACAACTTTGCCATTTAACTTTTTTCGATAGGACTTGTAGTTTTGCCGGAAATTGAGATTTACCGATTTTTACCCTTAAAAACCCACCCCCTACCCCTTCCCAACCTCAGATCGCCCGTA
Source organism: Luffia ferchaultella (assembly GCA_949709985.1). Lineage (NCBI taxonomy): Eukaryota > Metazoa > Arthropoda > Insecta > Lepidoptera > Psychidae > Luffia > Luffia ferchaultella. The sequence goes on from OX453269.1 coordinate 3,139,922, forward strand.
ATTTATTTTTCCTTTAATTTTAGTGGTATTCCCTTCCTTTTCCAATAGGTTTCATCCTACTTTAATTTTTTTTCGTTTTTTATCATTTTGGACGGTATCGACACTGGTCTATAGTAATTTCTCTTACTTTGACAATAGTAGCTGACGTCATGACAAACAAACAGCATGAACAGAACAGTTCCTCCGCCGATCACACCTCACTCCCTACCACCAAACGGATCCAAAATAATCCACTGTGCAGGTGAAGGCCAGCATTCTTAACTCGTGCCGCTTAGTTGTCGCGCTTTTTACTGTGCGTTACACAGAACCGGGTGTCGTAAAAATATAATTACGATCAAAATTCAACTGCATCGTGCCTATTATGCCCCACTGCAGGGGCTTAGGCCTCCCCCCAGGGTTAGGGGGCTTGGAGCATAATCCACCACGCTGCTTTAATGCGGGTTGATGGATTTTAACGACTGCCATCTGTTGATGACCGACAACTTAACGTGCTCTCCGAGATACGGAGTCAGTGATAGTAAGGTGAAATATTGTTTCCAGAACGCATCAAAAAAATTCAATGTCACCCGAGAAAGACGATAATTTTGCATATCAGGTAAAACGTAAACAAAATTAAACAAATTTAATTTTTTCTAGGTGTACTTGTATATGAATGATGTCGTGATAGCCGAGAGTAAGCGAGCCCGTTTCTTGTTTAGAAGGTCGTGGTTCGAATCTCAGAACATGTATCAATGAGTTTTTTCTGACTTAACTACATAACCACCACTGACTCCGTGCTTCGGAGAGTACGTTAAGCCGTAGGTCCTGGTTGCCATCAACAGATGGCATAGTGGTTAAAATCTATTAACCCGCACTGAAGCAATGAGATGGATTAAGCTCAAAGCATCCTCATTCCGAGGAGAGCCCTGAACCCCTGCAGTAGAGCATAATGAGCTGATATATGGTGGTGGTTATACTTTTATAAAACTCGTAAACGCTGATATCTGACATATATAAACAATTTTGCCCAAACAAATTTGTTTGTACGTTTTTCAGTAACTCGACGAGGATAAAAACTGCACACATCGGTTTCTATATAGGTTTACTTACTATACTGACAAGGCGAATGTCTAAAGTAACTTTTCAATACATTTACTATTAATACGATCTTTATGACATTGAAACTTGTACCGTAATGTTGTATTTTCAGTACTAGGCCTTTTTATTTTACACCAATCACAAACGAGCATTCTGTTCATAACGCATGCGCAAACCGCGAAAAGCAACCCGCTCGCGCCCTTCGTTCCCGTTATTATTACATTTGTAGTATCTATCTTCCTTTAATCGCAAATGCATTGAAAAACGTCGTATGATGTTTGTACTCAGTAAGCTGGCTATTATAGTCATCGGTTTATTATAAAACACCTCGACTATAATATGCAGCTTATCGTACTTGCATTATAATGTACTACTACACTACAATTTAATTTAAAAATGACCTTTAAGTTAAGCTAGTTCAAGTAACAGATGTCATAAATAAATGTTTCTTTTGCGGTACTTTTTCAGGCAAAATCGCAAGTTATTCAAATACAAAAAATCTATCACGCAAAAAATTGAAGCCATTTTCTTAAATTAAGAAGACTATAGGCCTACAGTTAAAATGTTTCTTAGTTTTAAGCAATACTGTGCATTGGTGGCTGTTTGTATGTGAGAAAAAATAAATAATTAAATACACAAATTCATATACAATACGGCTTACTCTAGGCCTAAAAGTTAACATTAAAAAAAAAAAACAGTTTATTGAATTTTAATTTAACATAAATATTGAGTCCCCCCCCCGGCCATCGAACAGAACGAGTACATTTTGCGTACTTTTGCTGCTGCCTTAGATAATATAATGTTACGAACGGACAGAGTAATGACCGCCATCTAGCGTCAACCAGTAAAACCACTATGTAGAAGGGTTTTACAACAAGGACAACACGAAACCCCTACTCAATACTAGATGGCGTTAGACGAAAGAATGTTCTAGAATTATCCAATCTGGTCGATTACGTTCGTGCGAGTGGAGTGATTTCTAGAATGCCCTCGATGCTTGTTACGACCTATATAAATAGCCGCAGGAAGACGAGCCAGTCCAATTCAGTTTTTGAGCTACTTTCGAAGCGACTTCGAAGCGAAACTAGTGATACAAGTGAAATCTACGACTTGGCTGCGATCTAGGAACATCGTTAGTGCTTAGTGTTTGGACTTAGTGCTTTGTGTTGGACCTAGTGTTAGTGAATAAAGTCTTCAAAAGAGTCAGCAGGTCTTTCTCTCCAAATTCTTCGAACCCTAACACGTAACAATAATAATAAGGATAAAGCGTCTCTTTTCAGTGATTAGATAGAACAAACGTCATTATCATTGTCTTTGACCATAGATTAAATTAATTTGACAGCAGCGTTTGGTTTTATTAGTCATAAATGTCACTTCACAGCATCAAAGTGACATTACGCAATTTCGCGGGGTTGAAGACCGGCACGCGAGGATTTCGCGGAGGTGGAAACCGGCGCGCGGGGACCTTGCGCACTGAAACTTGGACTAGAATTCGCCATCTTGCACCAGCTACCTGGAGTATGAGTGGTTAGACGGCAAACGCAAAAAAGGGTTTCTAGTCTATACATACTTTTATGTTTTTAACAAACCTTTTTTTAAATAACACTTGAAATGTACTTTCAGATTCTGTATTTTCTTCTCCAATATATACGAATTTCACATGTGGGTCACCCATAATTCTAATTAGCAGAGAAATCACAAAACGGCAATTGGTGTATTTTTTTTTGCTCACATTTTTGTTGTCACAACGCGATATCTCTATGATATACCTAAATGGCGGCTGCAGTTTAATTTCATAAAAAATATTTATTCCTTTTGACGTGATGTACAAAATTACATTAAAACGCTGACAATGGCCGACGACCTTGAGCAAGTGACTAGAAGCGCGCTTCTCTTACCACTGTCGATTTGAGTACGTGTGAAAGAGACGCAAATATATTACACGCACCGTTGCATCAAGTTTAAAAAAAAAACGAAAAAAATAAGGTTAAATCTAGATATTTAATTAAAAATACAAATCGGCGAAGTTCTATAACAAAGTACAATGAATTCTCTTAGTATCAGTCATTTAACAAAGATATAAAAATTTTATAATTGTTGAAAGTGTATTTTAAGGGGTGACATTGTAATATTTTTGTGAAACGTGTTTTAGAGTCGGCCAAGTTTTTAAAAGTACGATCAACAAAAAAAAATTTTTTTTTCATTTCAGTAACTTACATGAATATTGTGAATTATTAAAAATCAAAACCGTTAAATATACAGTGTACGATCAACAAAAAAAAATTATTTTTTTTCATGTCAGTAACTTATATGGATATTGTGATTTATTTAAATTCAAAATTGTTAAATGTAGAGTTATCAGCGTCTTAACAAAACAAGAAATATGCCTTAATAATTTATAAATTAAAACACGATATATATGGCATATACACAGGTGGAGCGCTCAATTATGATCACACATACTGCACTGTGTCCAAAAACATTACGTACGTCCCGCGCCTGCCTCACTTCCCGCCCGCGTAATGTTGCTAGATCGGGATAAATTTTCTACTGTTTTTGGGATAATCATATAAAATCAGAAAAAAGGTGTTTAATAAAAATATTTACAGATAGGTATATTTAGGGTGCGTTTATATAACACAAATTATTTCTTGCGGGGCAGCCCTACGGTCGCCGCGTACTTGTGTTCATTTATAGTAAGTTTTAACTATTTTAGGTACTAGGCCAAAACTCACAACATTCAAATTTCCTTCAGGCGCCAGGTGTTTACTTGAGTTTAATGAGTTTTTTGGTACAATACGAGTATAATTATAGAAAGGAAGTAGCATGACCTTCTGACACAAGTGTTCTTCATTTAATAGAAAGTTACTCACAACGACATGAAATTCATACATACCATTTTAGTTGAATAAAGGAAACAAACATTAATTTTTTTATACTTATTACAATAAATAAAACCCGGCTTCAATAAGGTAAGTTTTTAAAAGTAAGGTTAAGTAAGTAAAGTTTTTATTAGGTACCCCTTTGTTGTGTAAGCTTTTTATAATATTTTCTTTTAGAATTTGAACTGATTTGCAGAATTTTACGTTTAAATAAATAATGTAGGCACCTAATTTCATATCTAAATCTTTTTCAATAACCGCCGTTTCTATGATTTTCACCATTTATGTGGTCATCATTTACAAGGAATATATTATTTTTTTCAATGAATTTCTTGAAAATTGAAAGAACGATTGCTAAACGTTCGATATTTGAACTTATATCAAAATCTTCATTTGAAATTTTTCGGGCATGTGCTTCTTGTAAGTAATAATATAATAATACGACATTCATGTAAGGGGCCGTCCATTAATCACGTGAGGCTTGAAAGGGGGGGGGGGAGGGGTTTGACAAAAATCACGAAATGTCACAAGGGGGGAGGGGGGTGTAGTAAGATATCACTTGTATTTATTTTTTTAAACGCGCAATTTTTAAATCGAAAAGCGGTGTGTAGTGTACATCATTCGTTTATTATTTTTATACCAATCAAAAACAACCTGCAATTTTTCTGTCTACATATTTTTATCATAGTGCTTAATTTCAGAATAAAATAAGATTATACTTTATACCCGTATTTAAGGTGATATTCTAAAAGATTCTAAAAATTTAAGAATTTTGTAGATACTAATAATACACGTGATGTTGGGTGGGGGGTGGGGGGTAGTCTTAAACCTCACCATGTATTACCAAGGGGGTTCAAGCATTTTTTAACCCCCCCTGGGTTAAAACATGCTTAAAAAAAGATCACGTGATTAATGGACGGCCCCTAATTAAGATTTTGGGAAGGGAAATAAAGTCTGCCTTTATTTTTCAATCCATATCACAATCCATACCACACCTGAGGCCAATTGCTTCTACACAAAACGAACATTTTATTGATTTCGACAGGTAATAAGCAACAGTTCCCGATAATAACCTACGATATATTTTGACAGATAATGAAGCTGAGGCAATTCTAAGACAATAATTTTGCAATGCTACCATTATTTTCACTATTATAAATCATTATTGAGTAGCTTTCTCGTTGTATCACATAGAAAGTCCAAATCAGAAATATGGATATCACCAATTTCTGAGTTTGATCGTGTAGGCGATTGTGGCTGTGTATCCTGAAATTAAAAACTTTAAGTCTATCATAAAATGAAAAAGCAAAATGCTTAATCAAAAACAGAAAATCAAATGTAATCAATTAAACATAAAAATTTTAGGTAGGTAAGTGCCTACGCACATTTTCCGAAATCGAAGGTTCAGATGTTTCTATATGTGACTCAGACAATTGTGATGTCAATACCAAATGCCGAAATAGCACGCCATTATTAGATAATTCATATATTACTCCATTCACCAAAATTTAATTTAAAAAATGAAATTTTTGGTATAATAGATACCGAATTTCCAGTCACTAGTTGTGAATGAGTTCCGCATTTATCAGTACGGTATTGGATTACCCACCAACCACCTACCCGCCATCAACCCGCATTGGTTCAGCGTGGTGGATTAAGCTCCAAGCCTCCTCATCCCGAGGGGAGGCCTAAGCCCCTGTAGTGGGGTATTAAAGGGATGATAGAATGGAATGAAATTGGATTATTTTATAATATAATTATGACCTACATAATGAACAGGAAAGGTGCAATATGAATAATATTTAACTAATGTATCTTGACTAATTCTACCTTAGTCAGAATAGCTGATTTCTTTAGTTTTTTTAAACCACATTTCGTGTCACAAAAATATTACTCGTCAAGGTGAATCGAACAAATTACGTTCCGCTCTGATGGTCTCAAAAACTTATCTAGCCGTGTTCTTTGTATGACTTTCATCCAATTCAATTTTCTTTGTTCTTTGTTGTTCACACAGGTGCTTTATTACTCAAACAATAGAGTATTCTAAACAGGTATTAAATAAAAAGTAGATAAAATTTTCGATGGAACTGGCAACACTCACAAAATGAACGCGCCATTTTTTAAGTCAATCACAGTATGTAAAACAAATTCAATAATTAAATAAATCCACTTTTGAATACGTTACTTACAAGTGAAATGTGATCCCATCCGATTTCTTCGTAAGCCCAGCAGCATTTTTGCATGTAGGAACGACACAAGACAACATTTTAAAATTAAAATTGACACTTGTGCTGTACATTATAACGCGGTAAGTGCAACGGAGTGACTAATCGCAACAAAGTGAAACCACTCTATTTAAGAGTGGTTTTTGTTTCTTCAGTTTCACGCTTACAGGCGCCTTCTGTTTATTCTGAGGGCATATATTTTGGCATAACGTTCATACATGAAGCAAAGGTAAACTTGCTGACCATGTTAAGCGTCTCAGTAGTCATAAAATCATTTAAAGTGCAATTTATATGCTTTTAGAATAAGATCGTAGTTGATATTCAAGATTTCCCCCTTAACTAGCTTAAACTACAATAAAACGAAAGCTTTATGCAAAAGCTTATTATAAAGTATCGGACTACATAGATGTTAAAAATTCATGGTGGTAAACCGCTCGCCTATCGGTTTGTTTCAATAATATTAAAGTTAAGCACTTATCGTAAAAACAATTGTTTATTTGTTTTTTTTTTTCTTAAAGAACGTCTCTCAGTTTCTTGCGTATTCTTCTGGAAGGAACCAATACTTCTTTGAAAGCGCCTTTGTGAGGACCTTTTCCCACAAAGTGACGAATTCACTGTTGTGACGTATTTCAAGATTCTGTTACATAACTAGGAAATAAAGATATTTGATAGATTGATTGTTGTTAAAATGTAAAAAAAATATCCGTCTAGTCTGCGTAGTGCGCTGGAGTGGACAAACGATTTCACACGTGTGAGAACTAACCCAACCCGCAGTGGAGTGGCGTGGTGGATTTAAGCTCCAAACCCCCCTCACCCTGGAAGAGGCCTAAGCCCCTGCAGTGGAGTAAAATGGGCTGATGATGATGATGATGAGAACTAACTTATTACTTTCGGTTTTTGTTCTTGGTAATTTGTTCAATACAGGGAATCGAAACCGAAACCACGAGAACCGCCAAGCTCTGGCAGCATGTCCAAAAAGCCTTCCTGCACCCTTCCCGCCCTTGAATATGTCCGCTTACTTTTTTCTATCCGCGCCACTACTCGACGCCGCAGTATAAATACACCGTTCATTATGAAGTCGGTATTCAGTAGCTATCGCGCAGTCTACTAGAAGTGCACGATGAGATTTCTGGTTAGTTACATCATTATTGTAATAAATAAAATTAAAATAATAATAAAATAAATTAAAAAAAAAATTATTATCAACCGTGATTAAATAGTGATTTTTACATATACAGTGGACGCTCAATATTCAGACCATAAATATTCAAAATTTAACAAGATTATTGAATTACCATTATTGTACGAAAATATTAAATGAAATGAAATAATATAAATTTGTTAAAAAAAAAAAAACATACAACAATAACATAAAACCGGATTGCTGGACGTGTCGAACTACTGAAGCGTTTGACCAAGGAACGTCCACTGTATATTCTTTACCCAAATTAATTCCAACAAAAAGGTGTCCAGTTTTGTGTCGATTTTGAGAACTGCTTAAATGTTAGAACGTTTAGAATAGCTTAATAGTGAAAATCAAGTTTTAGTGTTTAAGTGCAATAGTGACTTTTTTTAAATTTTGTAATTGGTATTTCTATTTAAAAAAATTGTGTAATTTACAAAAAATATTAATTGTATAATAATTAACATAATAAATAATAATAATAATAACGTATACATCACAACAACGTCTAGGCCCCAAACTAAGCATTAGCTTGTGTTTTGTGTACCAAGCGAAGACACCACATACATATAACAACCAAGACCCGGTACCAGTATCAATATTCATCATATAAATACTGACCCGACCTGGGATTCGAACCCGGGACTCCCAGTTTCGTAGGCAGGGTTGCTACCCACTAAACCCAGCGGTCGTCATAAATTAAGTAAATTGATCGTTAATATTCAAATCATGAGTGTATAAAAAACGTCAAATTAAACAATGGAGTTCTGTTAATTGGTGACGCAACGATGCACACAAAATAAATGTTTAATTAAATTTTCATTGCATTCATACCCATATAATGCAATTAATTTAAAATTCACGTTCCAGTCACTTCAACAGGTTTAAATTAAGAGTTTGATTTATTAATGTTAATATTTAAAAAATTATATCTAATAATTAATGGCTGACCGGTCGGTCAACTGATTAGAGACCTTGACTGCGGAGCCAAGGGTCGCGGATTCGATTCCCGCCCGGTACAAATATTTGTGTGCATGAACATAGACATAAATCGACATTTATTCCGTGTCTGGGTGTAAATATATCTGTATAATGTATATATTATAAAAAAAGACTAAATATGTACATCGGTTGCCTAGTACCCCACAATACAAACATAATACTTGCTCACTTTGGGACTAGATGATGCTGTATGTGATGTCCCAAACATTATTATTATATATTATATAATTGATAATAATATAACCGAAATACACTGAATTCTAGTCTAACATAATCCAATAGTCTGTGAATGGCGTAATCCTTGCTATCACTTTCCGCCCTTCACAGTATGACCTAGTTGAAACAAGCCTAATGGTATATTCTAGAAGCGGGGATCGTTAGTTATATGGATATTTCATTCCACTTATATGACAATTTAATAACTGTTCGTGTTGTACCCAAACAAGCAAACATACATATAGAAATAAGCTTTCCACATTTCATTGGTCTTTTTTGGGAGATCCTTGACCCTTCCTTAAGATGTCACCAATTTATGGCGCCTTTTCCCGACCCTGTCACCACATAAATCCCGGACTCTGCCGTCACTAGTTTAATTTATCGTTTTCATACGGTCAAATCACTTCAATATACCAATATCCATTATTTTCACTACATTTTCCTAACCACACTTTTTCTCACACAACTCATCCACAAATCTTTCAAATCTTCTCCACCATACTACCCAGAAACATCCTGATTATTATTAATTCTATATTCCACGCTTCTTCTGCCAAATTCAAACGTTCAAAGATACCTAAACAATATTATTAATTATTTATAAAGGTATTATAAATTTTCACAGATCGCAACCACCGCTCTCTTCGCCTACGCCGTAGCCGCGCCTTCGGGTGCGCTGCTGGCCGGCCCCTATGCCTCCCATTTGGGATTGGCGCACGCTGCACCGTATGCGGTGGCTCATGCTGCCCCACTAGCGGTGGCGCACGCTGCCCCGTTAGCACCTGCCCTACCGACCATCTCCCCTGGCGACATCCAAGGAGCGGCTATCGAGGCTCACGTCGAAGCTTCGGACCACGTCCGTGCTTCTGTCGATCAGGTATTTTTTTAAATAGCAAGTGACGCATAGTCATGATCGATTTCGTGCAGTACTCTACTGGAGGAAACATAAAGTTAAAGTAACAAAACAGAATATGACAGATGTCATAAAATTAAATGTCATCGTTGAGAGACAAATTTGACTCTCGTTTGACCGCATTGAACTTATTGTCACGTTACCTCCAAAGGTAAAGGGTACATAGGAGGCGCGACGCGAAAACAGTCAGCTCTATGAAGCAGTACAATCAAAAGTTTTGCCACACAATTGTTAATGACAATACATGACAATGGACGCCTTGTCTCACACATACGTACTTAAAATATTCATTTGGTTTACAATAACTGCCTCAACAAATGAACAATAATATGTGTTAGACAAGGAAAAGAGAGCAATCCATTTCTGTCCTTGTATAGTTCGCCTCAAACTTTATGGCGGATCGGAATACAACGCTATAAGCGTACTTGCGCAGGCACAGTCATATACCCCTCGCACTGCGTCCCGCTACACCTAAAACTGGTTACTGCGACGCGACTTGTGCCTATGTTCACATCCGCCATAAAGTTTGATTGGAACTGTACCAATGCGTTATAGAGTGGTTCTTTTCTACTACAGGTTTAGGTATAAGTACCTACTCTATGACTAACACACATTTTGAAGTGACAGAGGCTTGTTGTGACTTACATAACGTACGGACATCTGTAAAGCTGTTGTTTTGAAGGCAATGTCAAAATATCTATGCAAAACAAAGCCAACAAAGGGATAAAGAAATGTTATTTAAATTTCAAAGAAAATAAAAACAATAAAACACGAAAAGTAAAATGTACTAGTAGGAACGGGGACTGAATACGTTATTTTTTAAATTAACTATATATATACTTTTAACCATCTGTTAACCTGACAAAGTTTTTGCCAACTTACATGAATTAAGGAAATATTCTACAGGCCTGCCTCACAGTCCATGTACAAGTGCCAGATATGTCATATAGACAAAATATATATTGAACCAAAAAAATATCATCGTATATACCGAATAGGATATTCTCTCAAGATAAATAAATATGTTGTTATTGTAAGACATTTTTGTTAGTCTGAAAAAATGTCTACTCATTTCGAGATTCGATTGACCGATTGGCCGAGTAGTTACAGACCCTGACTGCGGAGCCAAGGGTCGCGGCTTCGATTCCCGCCCGGGACAAATATTTGTGTGCATGAACATGTCTATTTGTTCAATATAAAAAATATAAATAAAATTGAAACTATAAATCATACAAATGCAAAAATCGATGTCATAGTATTATGTCAAAACAAATTTGTACGTCTGCGCACTAGAAATCATATGCGCAAACAACGAAATTACGAATCCTAATATTTACAAAACAATTTTTTGCAAGGAGATGGTTAAAAGGAAAAGAATAACAAATGTTATTGTTCATTTTGGTCGAAGGTTATAAAAGGGATACAAAACTGACAGTGGCGTGCGATGAGCCATAAAAAGAGAAGCCGGCAGCGATAATCTAGGCGATAGGATAGGTATCTTGTCGTTTATATTGCGATGGTCTATTCCTTCATCAGCCCATTTTTACCCCACTGCAGGGGCTTAGGCCTCCCCCGAGGTGAAGGGGATTGGAGCTTAAATCCACCACGCTTCTCCACTGCGGGTTGGGGATTGTAACGACCGCCATCTATTGACAGCGTCCGGGACCGACTGCTTAACGTGCTCTCCGAGGCACAGAATGGTCTATTATAATGTTTATATTAAGTACTTAACTAGATTATTGTAACCGGCTTTCCTTTTTATAGAGTATCGCATGCCATTGAAAGTTCTTCAATATCGAATGGGAGGTAGGATTCAGAAAGGAAAATGGTACGAAACCGACCAGACGGTCATAGAGACATTATGTTTGAGCACATGGGTTCACAAAGCTAGTATACCATACTATCAGGCCATTAATGCCCCACTGCAGGGGCTTAGACCTCCCCTCGTGATGAGGAGGAATCTAGTATATACGCACATAAATACTTATGCACATGACAACAATTTCAGGCCCGTGAACTGAACGACCAGGCGCTCGAAATCAACGGTCAAGCCATCAATGCTGCCGAAGACCACTCTTGGCAAGCGGTCGATGCTGTCAAAACCGCTGAGGCTCAACTCGACGGCGCCGCTGCCGGTGCCGCTCCCATTATAGCCAAGTCTTTGGTCGGTCACGCTGCCCCAGTCATCGCTGCTCCAGCCGTAGCCGCCTATGCCGCCCCGGCGTACGCTGCACATGCCGCCTATGCTGCCCCAGCCGCATACGCTGCGCCAGCCGCATACGCTGCGCCAGCTGCCTACGCTGCGCCAGCCGTCTATGGAGCCCATGCTGCCTACGCAGCCCCCATCGCCCACAGCAAATCCGTAGTCACCCAATCCCTATCTCAGACACATCCTGGTCCTGCCCCAGTAGTCTACTCCGCCCCGATCATCAAGGCCCATGGCGTTTACGGACACGGCTGGTAAAACTGTGATAGTCTTGTAGGTAACCAAATAATAAAATAATCTTTAAAAAAAAAATTACAATAAACATGACAATAGAGGGCGTGTGATGAATAAAATTGATTAGATACTTTTCTATATACATGCATTTTTATTCACCTTTTATCCCAAAAAAAAAATTACAGAAAGTAGAAAAAAAAATCAACTTTCAATGCTCTATATATGCACATACATATTTATAAAGAACGGACCACACTAATGTCAAAAATGCATCCATAGTCACACAATTAATGTGATAATAGAATTAACGACCTGGCACGTTAGTGTGGCTCCGCCCTAAATCGATACCCACGATATCTCTTTGTTCGCTACTTTATATAGCCATAGTACATTTTGTCGCTACCGACCCAAATTAGATTTCGGTGCAAATAATTAATTTGCTACGCTAAGTAAATATAAGGCGTAAACGGAAGTCCAAAGATCTGATATGGCTGCGGAACCTTGAAATACCGTTCCTTGCCTTCGATATAGAAGCAAAAAAAAAAAATTAAGGAATGCGATTACCGACAAAAACAAACCTTGTGTGTATATTATAGAGGTCTAATTAAACTTCCTTGTTGTTTTTTTAGTACCAATATACATATAAATGAGAAAGTCAGTTTTTATGTCCGGTACATATTTTCACGGTTACACTATTTATTTATTTATTTGCGTTATCTAGTCCAAAACAAAGCAAAACATGTATTGTGGGTACCAGACAAACTGATATACATACTTAAATATTCTTTATAATATATACATATATATAGATTTTTTACACCCAGACACGGAACAAATAGACATGTTCATGCACACAAATATTTGTCCCGGGCGGAAATCGAACCTTCGGCCCTTGGCTCCGCAGTTAGAGTCTCTAGCCACTCGGCCAATCAGTCAGTCGAAAATTAAATGAGCATATAATAATATATAATAATAATAATAACGCATACATCACAACAACGTCTAGGCCCCAAACTAAGCATTAGCTTGTATTTTGGGTACCTAGCGAAGACACCACATACATATAACAACCAAGACCCGGTGGCAGTATCAATATTCATCATATAAATACTAACCTGACCTGGGATTCAAACCCGGGACCTCTGGCCCTGTAGGCAGGGTCACTACCCACTAGGCTATGAGGCAATTAACAGCTCAGAAAGGGCAGTTAAAGTGTTAAGCCAACACAGTTACCAATTTAGTCTTTTATATAATTTAGTCAGTGAAAATAACTTTAAATCTAGCGGCGTACCTATGTTTCAATGAAACCAGCTTAATGTATTTAATACGAATATTTTTTTATAGGAACACCTTTGAATGGCGTAACGTAATGGCGGGTAGAATACAAAAATTGGCGCGTAGATTCTAAATAGTGCATTTTCTATATCACCAGACTGTGGTTAGCAAATAATTAATGAATTTCATGAATCACGGAATAATGAAATGACTGTTAAAAATAATTGTCTGTATCATCTATGTCTGAGTAGGTGAAGAATCTGGAAACTTCTAGAAACGAAACGAACGAAACGAAACATTTTTAAAATAAAAGTAAAATACGCGTTATTTCAAAAAACCGATAACTTGGCTCCTCTGAAACAGGGTGCTTAGTACTTACTCTATCCTAACCATCATCATCATCATCAGCCCATTTTACCCCACTGCAGGGGCTTCGGCCACCCCCAGGGTGAGGAGGGGGGTTTGGAGCTTAAATTCACCACGCTACTCCACTGCGGGTTGGGGACTGCAACGACCGCCATCTATTGACAGTGTCCGGGACCGACTGCTTAACGTGCTCTCCGAGGCACGGAGTCAGTGATAGTTATGTACTTAAGTCAGAAAAACTCATTGGTACACGCCCGGATTCGAACCATGGCCCTATGGCCTTATCAATTTGAGACTGGTTCGTTGCGATCTGGGCTATCACGACTCCTATCCTATCCTAACAGATTGTCATAAAGTATCTCAGTAAATTAGACGGCCGGCACTCAGACTATTGGCCGTAAAATACAATTGTTATGCACTCTTTACCCAAGAGAGAAGCGTAAGTCGTGTGAAATTACAACTTTGTCATATTAGTGATGTTTGCTCGATGGACTAATGTTTGTTTGGCGTTTGAAATTCCTATGTTGTTTATTTAGCACTACCTACTGGTATTTTATAATTTCGTTCAAGCCATAAAATTACGAATCGACTAGAAGCCCTCTTCTGCGTTTACCGTCTTACCACTCATACTCTAGCTAGCTGGTGCAAGATGACGATTTTTAGTCCGTGTTTCAGTGCGCAAGGTCCCCGCGCACCGGTCTGCACCCGCGTGAAATCTCCGCGCGCCAGTCTTTAACCACGCAAAATTGCGTAATATTACTTCGGTACTGCGAATTGACATTTATGACTCTATTAAAACCAAACGCTACTGTCATATTAATTTACTCTATGGTTCAAACTCTTAATTCGTTATTTTGCAACGGATTTTCATGGACTTGGCACAGAGGTTCCTTTTAGACTCTAGTTTTGCAAATATAGTTTTGGAGCTGATAAGAGGAAATTGGACAACCTACTTTCTACGAAGTTTCATTAACGTTGATTCAGCCGTTTTGGAGGTTAACAAGATAGACAGACAGATAAATAACACAACGATTTCATATATATTTATATATATACGAAAATTCAGCGAGGTTGAACTGGAGAGTCAAGTTTGACACTCAACGATGATGTTTTGTTGGTTACAGACAATATCGTTCCGGAATGAAAAGAATAAATGGATCAGTCGTTTTAGAAATAAGTCCGGACAAACAGACAGACAATCAGACAAAGGTACTCTATGTCAGTCCTGATAACCTCCTTTTCGTGTATACGAAGTTTCACTAAAATTCATTCAGCCGTTTAAGAGATTAACCCGAACAAACAGAGACGGATTAACACGAAGATTATATGTATACAAATACATTCAACGCCCGCTTAGCATAGTGGGTAGCAACCCTGCTTATGAAGCTGGAGGTCTCGGGTACGAATCCCAGGTCGGATCAGAATTTATATGATGAATATGGATACTGGTGCCGAGCCTTGGTTGTTGTATGTATGTGGTATCTTCGCTTGGTACCCAAAACACAAGCTAATGCTTTGTTTGAGGCCTAGACGTTGTTGTGATGAATATTGATACTGAGACCGGGTCTTGGTTGTTATATGTATGTGGTGTCTTCGCTTGGTAACCAAAACACAAGCTAATGCTTTGTTTGAGGTCTAGACGTTGTTGTGATGAATATTGATACTGGTACCGGGTCTTGGTTGTTATATGAATGCGGTGTCTTCGCTTGGTACCCAAAACACAAGTTAATGCTTAGTTTGGAGCCTAGACATTGTTGTGTTGTATACGTTATTATTATATAAATCATTATATAAATAATAAGATAAATTCGGCGAGATCGAACGGGAGCCAAGTTTGACTCTTTCTCAATCGTGACATTTTATAGTGGCTGTCTCGTTTTGTCACACCCGAACGCAAACTTCACCTCTCCAGAAATTGGCAAGGGTTTTTTATACAAAGTTTTTTTATGCCACCTCCAGAGGGCTTGGCGCGAAAACTGTCCTAGCGACACTTTCAATATCGTCATACGAGTAACAAACCGAAACGGAGCGTGAAACGACAATGTCCTCTATTTCACTGTTTCACCGGTAGATGGGGTGGTGAGTGCTGACAATAATTAGAATACATTATAAGTATTTCAAATAAAAAATAAACAATATATAATTTGATAATAATAATAAACTAGGGACATCCCACACAGCGCCGTCTAGTCAAAAGACATTTAAAAAATAACAAAAAATTTAATATTTAATCCTTTGTTATCTTTTTAAGTAGCTAAACATAAAATAACCATTTTATTGTAGACTTATTTATTGCTGAGAACACAACTGGTTGAATAATGAGTGCAGTATCGGCAAGGATATATTAACGTCAGTTAGTACGGCACATCTATAACTTTTTTTCATATCGATACATCAGTTTCAAAACAAAAAATCGATAAAAAAAATCGTTAGAACGACAGAGTAAAAAATGAGAGCCACGTTCTATACTACTTTTGCCTTGTCAAAATGGTTCAATGGTTAGTGAGGGCGATGGACCAACTGTTGCATATGAAATATAGTTCCAATCAAACTTTATGGCGGATCGGAATACAACGCTTTATGCATGCTTGCGCAGGTTCAGTCATATGCCCCTCGCTCCAACTGCGTTCCGCTATACCTAAAACTGGTTACTGCGGCGCGACTTGTGCCTATGTTCACATCCGGCATAAAGGTTAATTGGAACTGTACCTGGTTCTTATAAAGAAATAATCTCATTATAATAACAATATATAATGTGGGGTTTTATAGATATTTGAAAAAAAATAATTCATGGTTGATGATTGACATGACAATTATTAAAGAAACCCCCTTGTAGAAATCAAAATTGTAATTTTATTATTTGTTGTTATCATGTATATAACTCGTTTACCGAAAATTAAGCATCGCCTTGACTATCCCGTTTATACTTGATTTTTCTAGGCAGTTTTGGCGGGCATTCTTTGACAACCGCGTACAAAACATGTACGTATGTAAAACTCGGCTCACCAAGGTTGAGCCAAGTAATGTAATCACACCTACATAAAACAATTTAAAATTGTAATAACAACTAGTGTATTTATTCCACGTTGAATAGATACATGTATCTGGGTTGCGGTTTGAACTTTAATAAAATGCATAAGGAATTAAGTGCACCGGTTTTAAAGATAACTACAGGATGCGATAATTAATTTTTTAAATTATGTATAGTTGCTGCAGGTTATAAGATCAAACGACAAAACAAAAAAAAAGTTTATATCGAAGCTTCTAACCATAATAATAATACCCGGGACATTCCACACAGCGCCATCTAGTCCCAAACTAAGGAAAACTTGTATTATGGGTACCAGGTAACTGGTATACATATTTTAATATTCCTTATAATATATACATATATAGATATTTTACACTCAGACACGGAACAAATAGACATATTCGTGCACACAAATATTTATCCCGGGCGGAAATCGAATCTGCGGTCTTTCGCACCGCAGTTAGGGTCTTTAACCACTCGGCCAATCGCTCAGTCACATAGAGATAGTATAACTAAAGTAGCTAGAGTAGACAAGCTCCACAAAGCCTTGAATATGACGGTTGGGCATGGAGAAAAAAGGATAGACAATAATTGTACCTAGTTCTATTTTATTTTACTTTTATAGCGCATATGCATTAGAATACACATTTGACAATCACAGCGGTCACAGCTATCAACTGCGCATGCGCAAAATAAAAACACTGAGAGAAATCCTTCGTACAGGCGAACGTATATTTCAGAAACATACAGTCAGTATACTTTAGACTTCATCATCATCATCATCAGCCCGTGTCTCTCCACTGCAGGATATAGGCCTCTCCCAAGGCTCGCCACCACACACGGTCCTCCGCCTTCCGCATCCAATTACCTCCGGTATAGTGCTTCAGGTCATCAGTCCACCTTGCCGGAGGGCGTCCAACGCTTCGCTTCCCAATACGTGGCCTCCACTCGAGAACCCGTCTACCCCATCGGTTGTCGGTTCTACGGAAAATGTGACCGGCCCATTGCCACTTCAGCTTGCTAATCACTTCGGCTATGTCGACAACTTTAGTTCTTCGACGGATTTCAGTATTCCTGATTTTGTCCATCAAGGAAATGCCGAGCATAGCCCGCTCCATAGCGCGCTGAGCGACTTTAAATTTGTGGACCAGTCCTGCCGTGAGAGTCCATGTTTCGGCACCGTATGTCATTTTAGGCAGGACGCATTGGTTAAAGACCTTGGTCCAAGTAAAGACCAAGGTCTTTAACTTTAGACTTAAATACGTACAAAGTACAGATACATAAAAAGTACACCGACAGACTTGTCCTGCAGCTGCGTGTATTGTATACTGTGCTACGCTAAATCAAGTAATACCACGATTTAAGTATACAACATCATAATTCTGAAATTCGAGGTATAATTATGCTCTGTCTTTTTCTGTTGAGGCCCGCATTTCGGACTGGCTTAGTCTATTATCTCTATGCTTTATTAAGACACTGATATCTATAAGTTTAGCTGTTTTCAATTTACAAAAATCACAAGTTCCATATAACTTACTGACGCGAAAAACAATTATGCTATTGTTGACCACATTTTTTAAAACTAAGTCAATTGACAAAAACGTTTTATCAAGATTTTTCGACCAGTAACATAAAATTACAAACTTACCCTTTAAAGCACACTTTCAACAAACATATCTTTCTTAAATTTTATAGTCACTTGCTGAAATTAAAAGAAAAATACCTAATATACTTTGGTAAAAAAACGTCGTCGGTTTATATTTTTAATTGAAAGTCGAATTCATGGCCTGGGCCAACTCTGTTGTATTGTAATGTGTTTTTGTACAATAAACCATTTTTATTTATTTATTTATTCTGTATTTTTCAAAGTTGACTCAACGGCGCGCCTAGGAGTGAATATATGCGTTTTTTTCACTCGTATTGAAACCGACAGTGGTAAGCGAAATACGCTGCTAGTCAATTGCTCAAGGTCGTCGGCTATCATCAACGTCTTAAGGGGATTGTGTAGTGGCGAATTTCCATACAAACGGCGTAAACGGTTGCAACCAATTAAACCTTAACCGATTAGCAGAAAAAATTTGGTAATCAGATCAACAAAAACTAGGTTTATATTATGTTATTATTTTTTAAAATGTTTTGATACATCATAATTAAAAAAACTGAAATGCGTGGAATTTTTTTTTCCAAATTTTCACAAAATTTTTACACGTCCAAAATCAAACTAATTGCATTTTCACAGCATCTCATCGACATTCAAAATTTTCCGATTTTTTAAAATTTTTCACATGTGAAAAATTAAACGATTTCGCAAAAAAATCCCGCCCATTTAAGTATTTTTTTTCATTTATCAAAATATTAAAAACAAATGAACCTAATTTTTGCTTATCTGAAAACCACTTTTTTTTGCGCCAGTCGGTTAAGGTTTAATGGGGTGCAAACGTTAACGCCGTGTGTATGTAAATTTGATACTACACAATCCTTTTTAGAGTGACTTTCTAAGAATAGTGCGTTTATTTTAGGTAAAAATTATGAAAAGGTTATGTTAGGTTTATAACTTTTGTATCATTTTTACAAATTTTATTTTTTTATTTTTATTTTTTTTTAATAATAGTCATCTAAAATAAATACTACACTTCTTTACGTCTATCTAAAACGCAACAAAAACTAACAAAATAAAAACTTGAAAATAATACTCAAAGAAACCCTTGAGATCAAAAGAGCTTTTTTAGCGGAGATTTTAAATTTAATTTAATAACTTAGTAATTAATAAATAATTAAAATTCATGTTATCTAGGTTTAAAATAAAGTTTATAACTTTGTAAATATTGTTATAATTCAGGAGCTACATACTATACTTTGTTTCATAGTAACAAACGTGTTAAAAGAATTTAAAATGTAATGAAAAAAAAACAGTAATAACTTGTTTTCATTTTTAATTTTTCTCAATAAAATTCGTTAACTCTTGTAACGTGACAGTTTGATCTTACAACCGTAGGACTATGGAAGTATACATGGACATACTAGCATTCCGTCCGGGCTTCGCACGGGTAGCAGGTCATATATGCCTACATATTTTTTCCTGTCGTAGAATGTGAATTTGGTTTCATCATCATCATCATCAGCCCATTTTTACTCCACTGCAGGGGCTTAGGCCTCCCCCAGGGTGAGGAGGGGGGATTGGAGCTTAAATCCACCACGCTGCCCACTGCGGGTTGGGGACTGTAACGATCGCCATATATTGACAGCGTCTGGGACCGACTGCTTAACGTGCCCTCCGAAGCATGGTGTCAGTGATATTGTGTACTTAAGTCAGAAAAACTAATTGGTACACGCCCGAATTCGAACCGTGGCCCTATGGGGCCTTGGTTTAATTAGATTTAAATGGTGTCGTGATAACCCAAAGCGAAACGAACTTGTCTGAAATTTATAAGGCCATAGGGAATGGTTCGAATCCGGGCGTGTACCAATGACTTCTTCTGACTTACATACATAACTATCACTGACTCTGTGCCTCGGAGAGCACGTTAAGCAGTCGGTCCCGGGTGTTGTCAATAGATGGCGGTCGTTACAATCCGCAACCCGCAGTGTAGCAGCGTGGTAGATTTAAGCTCCAAACCCCTCCTCCCCTCATCACCCTGGGGGAGGCCTAAGCCCCTGCAGTAGTGTAAAAATGGGCTGATGAGATTAAGTGAAGTTCTAAATGTAACATATGCTCGACCTACTTGGAGAACTTTTATTGTATTTTATTTCCAATCTTCCAAATATTTAAAAAAATTAAAAATACATACATAAAAACAAATTAAAATATTGCTTTATAGACAACATTGACAATCGTAACTTCTGCCGCAGTCGCAGATAGAGCGGAATTCCTTGGACTTTTCCTTCGTCCAATTTGTTCTACGTGTATCGTAGAACTAATAGTGTGACTGATTGGACAAACCAATTCAGTTGCCATACGTTTTTTATGGCGCCCCTTACCGACCCTTCCATATTTTATTATCTATATAAATAAGCTATTAGCTTATAATAATTTATAATAATCTATTTCATTATTAATTTTAACAAATAATTAATATCCGTAATTACTAATATCGATCGGACAGGCGATAAAAATGAATTAATAAATCGATCGAACGCTGAACACGTAACCTCAAACTTCACCTTAGCGGTCAAGTTCAAGTGAAAGTGACCTCATAGATTTATGACGCAACGATGGCGAATGATCGAAAGATATTTTTTATTTTTAAACTAGCTTCCGCTCCCGGTTTATCTGGGTTGACAAAAATCTCAGGACAAAATAATAAAGTTAAAATTAGAAATCGCTGTGTAAATGTTAGGTCGATTGTCGTCTTAAAACACGTAAATATTCATATTTAAAAACCACATAAATTACCTCCTAAGGGATCTCCTTTAATTTTTAAACTTATGTGATTTTTATTAGGTATTTGTTGTTATAGCGGCCATTGTTCACAGTGAAAATTTCAAGTGTCTACCTATTACGGTTCAGACGATACAGCCCTGCGACAGACGGACGGATGGACGGACAGCGGATCCTTAACAATAGGGTTCCCGTTGGTTGGGCACGGAACCCTAAAAAGATGGGTTTTGTAAAGGACTGTTAGGACTATGTCTTCTACAAACTGTAGGATTAACTGTAGGACTATGGAGATAAGTGACGATTCGTCATAAAATTAGCGGACCATGCACAACTATGGAGGTTCGATACCGTCGTAGACTTAATAAAACTCCAGACTCCCTATCACTCTCTATCATTGACGACCGCTCAGCCTAGTGGGTAGCGACCCTGCCTACGAAGCTGGAGGTTCCGGGTTCGAATCCCAGGTCGGGTCATTGTTTATATGACGAATATTGATACTGGCACCGCGTCTTGGTTGTTATATGTATGTGGTGACTTCGCTTGGTATTTAAAAAAACATTCTAATGCTTAGTTTGGGGCCTAAACGTTGTTGTGATGTATACGTTATTATTATTATTATTATAGTGGTCGGTGGACATACTATGGTATGAGTCTGTATAATCTGATGCTACATACTAGGGGTGCATCAGTAATTCGCGATGCTACTACGTCCTGGTTCTCCTAGGTTAATGGATGCCCTATCCACATAATAACATATCAAAGGTTACAACACAGGTTTAGAATATGAGCCTATTGCGCCATAGACCCCATCAATACACCATAAAAAGAAAAATGGTGCGTCAATCATATGTCAAAAGGCGAGCGTTTCCCGCGTTCCTTCAACCCGGTAAAGAGTAATCTTATTCTTTTTTTTTTTAAATAACAATGTATTAACCACGCATACATCCAGTTTCTCACAAGATGACGCGTCCATATAAAAACGGAACGCTTTGTGATGACAACGATCAGTAGTTGGTAGCCGCCGGTCAGTGCAAACAAGATGATATTCCTGGTTAGTTTGAATTAGATCTATTTGTGCATTAAGTTTTTAATATTCAGCGAGTGAATGGAAATCGGTGCATTAATTTTTATTGCATTAGTGCATTAATTAATGCGGAAATTAGAATGCATTGTGATTGCAATTTAAACAAAATTTATTATTTTTTATGCTTTAATATTTAAAATTTTATTGTGTTTGTGAATTATAGAATATTATATTTGTTTAAATATTTATGTAATTACAAGTGGAATCGACTATACTTATTAGGTGTTAAAAAATTTATCAAATTGTCTATACTCTATACTAATATTATAAAGACAAAAGATTTGATTTCTTGTTTGTTACGAATAAACTCAAAAACTGCTTAACTAATTTTAAAAATTCTTTCACCTATAAAAAATTACATTATTAGCAAGTAACATGAACTATATTTTATTTTCAAACTAGCTTCCCGCCCGCGGCTCTGCTCGGGTGGACAGTTGTACCGGAACCCTTTTTCTGGGATAAAAAGCAGCCTATGTCACTCTTCAGATTATAAACTATATCTATGTAAAAAATTATAGCGGTCCCGGTACAACTGTGTAATACACGCGAATAGAGCCGCGGTCGGAAAGCTAGTATATTATTCGCTGATAATGTAGCTTTCTATAGGTGAAAAATTTTTTTAAAATCAGTTAAAATTTTTTTGAGTTTATCATTTTTTTTTATCAATTCAGATAAGCAAAGTTACTTGCATTAGCCAAAGTTGTCAGGTATGACTTAAAAAGTTGAAATTTTTTTTCAAAATAGGCTTATTCCGATTCAAACTGTACATAAACTTATTCCGACAAGTTTGGCTTCTGAGAAATTCCATAAACCATATAATTCCTTTTTTTCTTCTTATACTTATCACAAAAAAAAAAATTAAAGTGGGCCCCCAGTGGCAGAACTTCGACCGTACTCACTTGTTTCAAACCACCAATAATAATTAGGAAAGAAAGAGTTAGTCAATTCAAATTGCATCAAACGATAGACTATTACGGTTTACAGTATTTGTAACACATATTATATATTAATTTAGCTTTTCGCACTCTTTATCTACATAAACTTTAACTATGTCAAAACTCACACTCCTCCGTACCCGCAATATGCTTTAAAAGGGGTGCAAAGTTTTCTCTTTACGTATCAAAGCGGTATAAAGGGGCTAATCCAGTAGTTTGATTCCCTGTTAAAATAACACAATTTTCGAAAATGTGAACATGCAATTTTCGTTTTCTTAAAAATATAGCTAACGACTCCTTTGAACACTTTTCACTATTTCTCGTAGTTTATGATTTGGTCATATAGTCCCATCTCAAAAACTCAGTCTGTATATAGATTTTAGCTTTCTGCACTCCTACTCCACATAAAGTGTAAATATCCCAATCTTACACTCCTACTCCACATAAAGTGTAAATATCCCAATCTTACACTCCTCCGTGAGCATGGTATGCTTAAAAAGGGGGCCAAAGTTTTCTTTTTCACGTATTAATATAAAAAAATTATCTATTTCACAGGTTTTCACAGCCATCTTGGCCTACGCATCAGCAGCGCCATCTGGTGCCTTTTTGCGTTTATCACCGGCAATCTTAACACCTGCCGTGATAATACCTTCTGGTCCTGCCACCATTTCACCTGGCGATATTCAGGCAGCTGCCATCGACGCCAAAGTTCAGGTATACCATGCCATACCATAGGTGACAACTCTAAGCTGGTGGCTCTTATGTTATTGAATTATTACTATTGACTGGTCGATTGGCCGAGTGGTTAAAGACCCTTACTGCGGAGTCAAAGGTCGTAGCGTCGATTCCCGCCCGGAAAATATTTGTGTGCATGAGCATGTCTATTTGTTCCCTGCCTGGGTGTAAAAGCATATATATAATCTGTCCTTTTCGAGCATTTTCAAGTTACCTCTCAGTCAAATGCCATCAAAATTAGTTTAGTCATTTAGCCTCACAAATCAGCTCAATTAACAAACCTCGAATCTTAATATACGTATTAAGATTCGAGGCAATGTAACCGGGTAGTAGATAGATATTGACGACGCGGTTAAATAGTTATAATAATAATAACGTATACAACACAACAACGTCTAGGCCCAAACCTAAGCATTAGCTTGTGTTTTGGGTACCAAACGAAGACACCGCATACATATAACAACCAAGACCCGGTACCAGTATCCACATTCATCATATAAATACTGACCCGACCTGGAATTCGAACCTGGGACCTCTAGCTTCGTAGGTAGGGTCGCTACCCACTAGGATAAGCGGTCGTCGCTTAAATGTGTAATAAAAAGTACAAATACAATTTTTAAATGGCGTAATGAAATTATTTATTTCTACAGGCAGAGGACTTAGCTCGCGCCGCCGCCGAACGCGAACGCGAACTAGCCGAACAGGCTGTCGAAAAACAAAACGAAAAGCTAATTGAAGCCAACGAACAAGCGTCGTGGGAGAGCGAACAACAACAATGGCAAGCTTTTGTAGCAGCTCAAGCCAATCAAGCTAAAATAGACGGCGAAGTGGCTAAAAATGCATTACATTTAGCAAAAGCTGCTTTGGCCACGCCAGCAGTAGCTTCACCGATAGCTTACACAATTCCTGGAATCATCGCTCCTGGTACTAAAGTAGCAAGCATATCACCTGGATCATCATTTCCATCAGCACCAACATCTACTTTATTACCGTCGTCAGATTTATCACAGTCGTCTGATTCATCGCCATCTTCAGATTCATCACCGTCGTCTGATTCATCACCATCATCTGATCCATCATCGTCGTCTGATTCATCACCATCGTCTGATACATCAACATCGGAATCGTTACCGTCAGCTAACACGAAAACTAGCGAAGAGCAAAAACCTGTGGAACCTTCGAAAGCGCCTGAAGCCACCCCAGTTGTGATATCAACTTTACTAGGAACAAATTCTATTCTAAAAACCCAACAATTTATAGATCAACCGATTTTCGCAAATTCTTTGACCCAGACGTATCCTTTCATAACACCATATTTAGTGCCTGGCGTGAAAATTTCAGAACCTTATGCCGCGGGTCCCGTGATATTCGCTAATCCTGGTCCAAAATTTTTTAGTACTTCTATCACTCAAACACATGGCCAAGCGCCTACCATTGTAAAAACCATTTGGTAAATAAGACTGAAAACTACGATATATTTTTTATGTACTTCTTTTCATATTGGCTATTTTTAATAAATTGGAAATTGATCAAAACGTGTGTGTCTTTGTAATACATTTGTTCTTAGATTATTACGTGAGACGAATAAAGAAGCCCTCTTCTGCGTTTAACGTCTAACCACTCATACTGTAGCTGGCTGGTGTAAGAAGACGAGTTTTAGTCCGAGTTTCAGTGAGCAAGGTCCCCGCGCGCCGGTCTGCACCCCCGTGAAATTCCAGCGCACCAGTCTTCAACCCCGCAAAATTGCGTAATGCCACTTCGATATTGTGAATTGACATTTATGAATCTATTAAAACCAAACGCTGCTGTCAAATTAATTTACTCTACGCTTTTAAACTATTTACTTAATTTTTTTTTCATCATTAGATTAATTTTTTAAAAAGCTATTAAACAGCCGAATCTCATTTTTTATTTTTTATTTTAACGTCCAAATCACGTCAATATTCTTGCATACAGAATAAATAAAATAAATTAAAAAAAAAACCTTGTTCGATCAGGACGTGATTCTATCCATGGACATAAATTTCGATGTAATTAAAATTTCGTATACCATATAAAGGTATAGTTAAATTCTTTTATAAGTTTTAATTATTTTTTTTTAAAATTATTTATTCATCACTTAATTAAACGACGCACTTACTGACAACAACCTCAAACATTACGCTCACGCTTCAGCGATTTTTCCGTTCACCTGATTTTCCAAATTGCTTTGTTGCGCAGGAAAAGTGGAAAATATCGTCACTTCTCCTTGGTCGACAGCATTCTCGCGTTTTCCATTAATATTTTCTAATTTTCTTACGGGCACGCAAATAACCAACAATATAAAAACAAGCTTGTCTACGTTACATCTACTTACGAGTTGTGTAAAACTCTACAATGAAGGTATTTAATTAAAATAATTAATTCAAAAGCAACATTAATTAACAAACATTACCTTAAGCACCTTCGTCCCGAGAGGAGGCTTAAGCCCTTGGAATGAAGTATCAATCAATCAGTAAAATAATCTTGAAGTACGTCACAAAAGTGAAAATATGTGTGGAAAAGTCCCCACAAAGGTGTATACAAAGAATTCCTAATTCCTCTCAGAACAACACGCAAGAAACTAACGGACGGACCTCTTTTTTTTTTTAAACATATGAATATTTGTTTTTAACAAAGGTTTAACAATACGTATATAAATATTATTATTATTGAAACAAACCGATAGGCGAGCGGACTACACCCATGGATTTTTATCATCTTAATAGCCCGATACTTTATAATAAGCTTTTGCATAAAGCTTTCGTTTTATTGTAGTTTTAAATTTGTTAAAGGGTGAATCTTAAATGTCAACCGAGGTCTTATTGTAGAAGCGTATACATTGCCCTTTAAACGATTTTGTGACTTTACTGAGGCGGGTATGGTCAACAAGTTTATCTTTGCTCTTGTATTAACATTATGCCGATCACAATTTTTTTTTAAATAACACAATATTTTTTTACATACATATGGTTTCAGATATGTATTAAGACAGCAATTTCATTATGGCAATTTCCTTAACCTATTCACTACACATTAACCATATTTAGTCAGATTGAAGGTCACGAACCATTTAATTAACAAAGACAATTGATTGATAATGATTGATGACTAGTTAAAAGGTTAAATATGTCTCTAAATGATATTTTAGGATTTAGTCACAGACCAGTCAACCTATAGACCACGCTTTAATAAACGTCAGTACGAAAACGAAATCGCCAAAAAGTGGCGGGGTGCGGGGAGAGGTCGGCTAGTTTTCATTGGCTCGTTCAAAATTGACAATTTAATGGCTTCCGACGTGCTTCCAACTGACCGCTCACAAGAGACGTAGTTATGTAGTGTCACTACATAGCCTTGGCGAATGCTACTCCCTGTCAAAGCGTTTTCTATAAGGTTGACTTGTCTGTGGATTTAGTTTATAAATTACTCGAATAGCCTGATTCTGCAGCACGAAGATTGTATTTACACTAGCAGGGTGTCACCATAGCAAAATTTCATAAGTCATCAAACTATGGAACCCACAGAAATATGGACATAATGGGATGATATGATATGGTTAACAGCAACTATAATTCCTTTGTAACAAAGATTCACTGCTCTGCGTTCGTGAAGATATTGTTATAAACAAGTGCATGTCGGATTACGTCCAACGAAGATTTTTGCAGTCGATACGAACATTTATGATTCCATTCCATCTGCGCATTATACCCTACTGCAGGGCCTTAGGCCTCCCCCAGGGTGAAGGGGGGCAGCTTAATTCTACCACACCGCTCCATTGCGGGTTGGGGATTGTAACGACCGCCATCTATCGACAGCAACCGGGACAGATTGCTTAACGTGCTCTCCGAGACACGGAGTCAGTGAAAGTTATGTACTTAAGTCAGAAAAACGCATTGGTACACGCCCGGATTCGAACCATGGCCCTATGAATTTGAGACAGGTTCGTTGCGCTCGGGCTATCACGACACATTCAAGATTAAAATTTAAATATTAATTGAAGGGTTTTTTAAATTGTACTACTTCCAGTTTTTTATTTTTTTTTTATTTTCTAGTCTATATAGTTCAGACCTTAAAAGGAATGTCGTTTTTAGATTTTTATATACCTAGGAACGCATATCTCAACAACTTAAATAAAAAGTTATTTAGTAAACTCTATATAATTTTGAAAGACCTATCTATATGTAACCTCACAGGGAAATGTTATTTATTTTCTTCCCTCAGTTACATGTATGGCAACCTTAGATAGCATAATAAACACCGCGGTTACCATGAGTTTGAATTGGGTAACGTGTCGACACTCGCTAGCGAAAGCTCACCAGATTTGTATGGAAAGCGCCTCTAACGGCACCGAGAAGAACTGAAATTCACATACAAATTTCTTACCGAGTCGGTATCGAGTGGCGACACGCTATAATATTTCAAACTCATGGTAACCGTGAATAGAGCGTCTCATGCGTGAACAAAATGTCAGACTCTATGATTAGACAGACCATACGCCATTATCATTGTTACAAATAAACATTTTGTTAAATTACAATTGAAATGAAATTTTACAATATTTTCTTTTCCAGTATGAATTTTACATGTGGGTCACACGAAATTCAACTTTACAGCAAAAATTTTAAAACGTCAACTGGTCTATATTTGGGTTACGTGGTATATTTTTTGCTCACTTTTTTGTTGTCGCAATGCGGTATCTTTATGAACATCCATGTTGGCGACCTACACCAATTTTTTTTTTAAATTTCTCTACACCCTTGAATAACGGTTCATAAACTAACCTTTTAACTAGCCATCAGTCGTTATCAACCAATTGTCTCTGTTAATTAAATGGGTCGCGACCTTCAATCTGATCGAATATGGTTAATAAGTAGCGAATAGGCTAACTACAGCTATTTTCCAAATTTCATCCATATAGCGCCAACAGCATAACTACAATAGCGCCGTTTTCCTAGATTTTAACGTAAAAACGTTTTTAAAAAGGCATCCATACTTAAGCGCTGCCACAATTGACGACCGCTTAGCCTAGTGGGTAGCGACTCTGCCTACGAAGCTGGAGGTCCCGGGTTCGAATCCCAGGTCGGGTCAGTATTTACATGATGAATATCGATACTGGTACCGCGTCTTGGTTATTATATGTATGTCGTGTCTTCGCTTGGTACCCAAAACACAAGCTAATGCTTAGTTTGGGGCCTAGACGTTGTTGTCATGTATACGTTAATTAGCGATGAAACGCTTTTGTTGTCGTCATAAATATGTCATATACCTTTGACAGTGTGATATACCTTTTGGTGCACATATGTTATCGTACACTTACGTCATCGAGCGGAGGAGGGAGGGGGCAAAGAAACCTCTACAGTGGCGCATAAATGAGCTGATGGTATATGGTAAGAAACATTTAGCTTTGAAGTGGCCTTTTCAAATAAATTGTATGACCATATGACATCTGTAATACCAGTAGGTACATATAACTTATTCGAGAAATCTTTAGGACTATCTAGAGTTAACTAGTTCACGAGTTATGCCCGACAAAGCTAATGTGTAGTGAACAAACTTATGAATTCGCTTCTTGAAAGAATTAGTTCTTGGTGTGGCTACGGAATCAAAACTTATGTGTAATCGACCACACACAGTAGACACTTGACTAATTATTAAGAACCTACATATTAATACGTGAAGAGAAAACTTTGTACAAATTTTTAAGCACACTACTACGTGCTCGGAGGAATGTGAGATGTGTAGTGCAGAAAGCTAAAATTTATGTACCATAAACAAGTTTTCTTTTTTCGATGTTTTTGATGATTGGTGGTTCGGAGATAATAATAATAATAACGTACACATCACAGCAACGTCTAGGCCCCAAACTAAGCATTAGCTTGTATTTTGGGTACCTAGCGATGACACCACGTACATATAACAACCAAGACCCGGTGCCAGTATTAATATTCACCATATAAATACTGACCCGACCTGGGCTTCGAACCCGGGACCTCCAGCTTCGTGGGCAGGGTCACTACCCACTAGGCTAAGCGGTCGTCGGAGATGATTGATTACACTTCAAATTTTTATGAATTATGTACTAATATGAGCACTATAACAAAAAAAAAGAAGTGTAAATATTAAAGGGGGTCCCCATACAAACTACATGTCTTTTCGCCGTTTTACACTTGGAATTCTATGGAGTGAGTTTTCATGGACAATACGCTATTTGACAATTTTTTTTTAAATTACTTTTTTATATGAAAGAGTTTTCTAAATTTATCATAAGAGTAAATTATTTTTTTTTAAATAAATCATTAAAAACAAAGTTATGAATGTTTGAAATGTCTTGTTAGACAGAGAGGGCAATACCGCACGGTGTACCCATGTGTGACGTCAGGCCTTTTAGAATAATGTTAAATTTCGTTTCGCGAGAAAGAGACAGAGATACAATTTTAATAGCTTATAATTTCCGTATTATTCAACCGAATTAACTTTGTTTACAAATTTTGCTATCGTTTATAGGCTACTTTAATTTTTTTCTTAATAAATATTAGTCAAATACCGTATTAAGAGGAATCGAACGACACCTTAGGGGCCGTCCATTAATCACGTGATCTTTTTTTAAGCATTTTTTAACCCCCCTCCCCCTTGGTGATACATGGTGAGGTTTAAGACTACCCCCCACCCAGCATCACGTGTATTTTTAGTATCTACAAAAAATCTTAATTTTTTAAGAATATTTTAGAATATTATTTCAAATACAGGTATAAAGTATAATCTTATTTTGTTCTGAAATTAAGGACCATGATAAAAATGTCTAGACAGAAAGGTTGCAGGTTGTTTTTGGTTGGCATAAAAATAATAATAAACGAATGGTGTACACTACACGCCGCTTTTTGATTTAAAAACGGCGCGTTTGAAAAAATAAATACACGTGATATCTTACTACACCCCCCTCCCCTCTTGTGATATTTCGTGATTTTTGTCAAACCCTCCCCCCCCCTTCAAGCCTCACGTGATTAATGGACGGCCCCTTATATGTTCAAATCCATAAAGCCGTTTATATTACAGTGCGTGTCCAAGAAATATCTAAGATACATACCCTAATGCGTACCTACTCCTCCAAAAATATTACCCTCCGCAGTCGGGTAACAACTAAAACCTGCAGTTATTTACAATAATTACTAGACGCGCCATACCTAATTCATATCGTAAATTAGCACAGTTGAAGCCGGGCGGCTTAAAGAATTACTTACAAAAAACCTTGAACGATATCCATAAATTAAAAGGCACGCGACATTTCTTAATTGAGCTTCAATAGACAAAAACTAAAGGACGGACAAACAGACAAAATGTCAAGCGCATACCAACGACACTTGTGACACTTTTTTTTCGACCCATAAAACTTCCTGCTCCGCCCAACTTATTCTGTACCTATAAATAGTACAGAATTTATATAGAACTTCGAATGTATAGAATCGAAGATTCGTAAAGACAACTCGATATTGCGTCAGAAAAACTCAGTACGAATGACGGTCTATAATAAAAATTATAAAGGACGCAAAGTACAAACGAAATGCCAAATGCATGTACCGAAGGCACTCGTGTGACATTTTTTTTTAATATAAAAAACTTCCTGCTCCACCCAACTTATTCTGTACAGTAGGTATAAAAGCGATAATGTAGCCTTATGAATCTACAGATCCGACTATATATAACTCAATATTGCATTAGTTATCTTTATATTTTATTATTACAACAAAATAAAACAAAATACAAAGAGGATAAACGAAATAATAAACACACCGACGACGGCATATGTGAAAAAAAAAATTATGTAAAATTTTCTGTTCCAACCAACTTATTCTGTAACTTAATAGTACAGAAACGATATAGAAGTATGAATTCGCAGAGGCGACTACACGCAAAAGCAACTTGATATTGCATCAGATACACTTAGTACAAATGGCAATTTATGACGAAACTAACTGCAGTCCGCGGCTTCGTCCTCGTCAACTATAAGAAGTGGAAACCGAACGCGATTCATTTTTTTTTAATCCAGACGGCAATTTTAGGACGGGCATAAGTTCCTAAACCTTCCTGAACGGACAGAAAGACGGGCACATTTGATGATAGACAAAAAGGCTTTTCAAATCTGCCGTATCATATCATTAGGCGTATAGTAGACATATCAAAAAAACGGTCTCGGCCAACGGTCTATTCTGGTGGATGGAAAAGAAATTATACCACACATATTGGTTGCATACCCTTTTAAAATAAACGACGGATAGAGCGAACGAAATGTCAAGCGCATACGTTGACAGAGGTTGAGTTGTGTGACACTTTTTTTTTAATATGCAAAACTTCCTGCTCCAACTATCTTAATCTGTACCGAATTGAGATAGTCTACTAGATTTATAGAGCGGGCCTTATTTTGGAAATGGTGTTGAGTAATAGAATACTTTTGTCTGGTGCAGAATTTTTTTAAGTCTTACCAAAAAAAAAAAAATAATAATAACTATGTATTTGTTGACACATAGAGAATATAATGCTTAACTTCTGCACTTTTTTGAACTACTTAATACAAAATGAGTAAAAAAATTTTTAGTAGACTTCCTTTTAATAAGCACAAAAAAAAAATGCCGACAAATCACAATGACAATGAAACAATGACAAATGATGTCGTTCAAATTAAATAACTTTCGGTTTTCATGAAATCTGGTATTAAAAACGCATTACGTAATCATCCATTGATGGGTTAGTTTCATGAATGTTTAGAGTTTTTTACAATCAATCATCTACAATTACAATTGTTTAACTTGTAATGTTCGCATGTGGGTAGATCGTTGGACAAACATTTTCAAAGATCTGTCCACTGATATCTTCGAGATTGGGAGCGCAAAAAAAAATTTATACCTCGGTTTAATGTGTGGAAATGTAAATTGTAAACCACATTGTAAATTGCCACAAAATAATTTATTTTTTATAATTTCTCTACACAATTGTAAGACAGTTCAGACAACACATCTGCCTGTGACATTTCCTCAAAATGTATGGGAAGTTGACTGGGATATGAGCCAGTGGCATACGGATGGACGAACATGACAAAATTATTAGGTTTCCGTTTTTTGGCATTTGGCTTTTTTTTTGGTCGTTTCCTCAGAGTTCACGATCGTAACCACGCCGACGTATTCTGTACACAATTCTCCTCCACTTATTTCGATCTACCGCGTAGTGGAGGGCTGTGTTAACTGGAACATCCACATGTTCGGTCACCTGATGCGACCACCGTTTTGGACTGTCCCTCGGGCTTTTCATTTGGTTTCATTTGGCATTTGGCTACAGAACCCTAAAAAAGTATGTACTTTAATACTCAAAATGCAGCAAAATATTAAAAAAATTTAACCTAGAAGAGATTGTAGGGATGTTAATATGCTACTGCGGCCAGTTCCTATAGAACATTTCATAAGGCGGTTTTCACTTACACCTATAGTGGCTTGACGGTATACGGGCCGAAAACGAACGAGCAAGTGCATTAGGCGAAATTTCGTTAAATGGTCCAGCTGCTAAGGACGCGATGGTATGGACCCAAATTATTTCTGGTGTTTTTCCTTCGTTATAAAAAAAATCCACAAATGGGATTACTTCATCTTTGCCGTGATTTCGTGTAATTAATGATACACAAAAGTTTTAAGTGTACTGATTAATTTTTTTCTTGTTCAAAACCTACTGCACATTCCAAAAACATTTCTTGTGTCTGATAAGAAATGTTTTACATGAAACGCAGTGGCGTATATTATCATAAGATATACATTGTAAGCATAAGAAAAAAATAATCTTGTTAAGGCTAACACATGTATGATATACGGGATTGGATTTATTGTAAAACATTTCTTATAAGACAAAAGAAATTCTCTTGTAATGTGCTGTAGACTTTACTGTCTTAATACTTCTTGTTGAGAAATATGAAATTAATAAATAAATATATGCGTAATAAATGTCCTGTCTGAAAACAATAAACTCTACGCGCAAAACAGGTCGGTTACTACGCCATAGTACCATTGATTTCTGAACACTTTCAATAATAAGTAGAGGCAAGCGACGCCGGTATAAATACGCTAGCTACGACGAATTTAGCATTCAGTAGCTCACCAGCAGTCTGACAAGAAGTGCAAGATGAGATTTCTGGTACATTCCTTTGTTTTAACCTACAAGTGTTCAGTTTTGAATTGTGGATTAAGTTAACTACAAATTATATATATAGATCGGAAGAAAAAACCTTTTTTGGAATATTTTTGTTTGTAACGTGATACTTTAAGTTACCTGTTTACGAAAGAAAAATATTTTGAGTATAAATTCATTGATGATTCATTCATGACTGACCCATCGGCGGAGTGGTTAGAGATCCTAACTGCGAAGCCAAGGGTTGCGGGTTCGATTCGCGCCCGGGACAAATATTTGTGTGTATGAACATGTCTATTTGTTCCGTGTCTGGATGTAAAAGTATCTATATATGTATATATTATAACAAAAAGATTGTTTAAGTGTGTATATCAGTTGTCTAGTAGCCCATAAAACAAGCATAATATTTGCTTACTTTGGAACTAGATGGCGCTGTGTGTGATATCCCAGATATTATTATTATATTATTATTAAACGCAATCAAAATGGACTTTCGGCTTTTCTTCTATCGATTGTGTTTTTAATCGTATCTTAAATTCTGTCGTGTACGACACGATCTATTAACGTGTGACGCCGTCAAATATCGTCTAATGTCGTTCCACCTACGTAATGTAAATTAATAATAATATCACACAATTAATGTGTTAAATGACGACGTGACACGTTAGTGTAGCCCCGGCATAAGAGTTATATTATTTTTAAATCAATTTCACAATAAAAAAAACCATCTAAATTCTGTAAATAACTCAATCCACAAGCGTAGTAAGTAAGCCTTTCAAATGTAAAAAAAGAGTTACGTGACTGAAACTGAACGCTATTTAAAAACATTATTTTTTTCTTTAATCGATGTGTCGTAGTAGTGTTCTATTTTAATCTACCTAAATTGGTAGATTATTGTAAAACAGAGTAGATTTAATTAGTTTTATTTGAATATTATTGCTTTAATTCGTGTATTTCTAGAAAAAAAACAAAAACATTACATAAACATGGAATTATTCATAATAATCGAATATAGTAAGCATTATATTTTTAGTTACTGTATTTAAACTATTATTTAAAAAAAAAACTCGGTTTTTAGGGTTATGTAAGAAAATCCCAATTCTGCCATCGCTCTATCAATTCTATTGAAACTTCACGAACAGTTGTCTTATTCGAACCGCCATAATAATGTAGAGAAATAAGGAAAACTAAACTTGTGGGTTATCATTAGACAGAGGTTTGAAAATTCAATGCCTTCAGTGATATGAGCTCTTAAAATCGTTAACAATGTACGATGTCCCCCGCTTTAGCATAGTTCTATAGAAAATTATGAAAAAAATTATAAGGTAACTTAAAAAATCTTTTCAACGTAAATAATTTTGGATAAGATATGTTGTATAGTTTTTGTTACGTAGGATATTTTTGGTTAAATTTGTTTTTAGTACGGAACCCTTCACTGAGCGTGGTTCGACACACACATTACCGTTTTTTTTTTTAAACTAAAATAATTAAATCGAATTTAATACATTTCATTCATATTGTACAGTATAGCTAATTTGAATAACCAGCAATCGAATTCTAATTGCATAGAAAACAAACTAGTGCTGTACCAATATGTGTATACATAACCGATATCTGCATATCAAAATATTGCAATAGAGACCCGAGTGGAATAAAGAGTAACCGTTATTCAGTTCACAGACGCGTTATGGCATAATTTTGGGTCAAAGTCACGTGTCATTATTAGTGTGACAATAGTGTTGCTTTAATCGTTCGCCATTTTAGTTCGTTGATGCCGTATTAGGACGGACAAAATAACACATTGCATACCTTATAAGCTATGCATTATATTCTGCTATTGTATTTGCTAGGTTGGGAACACTGTTTTGAGAATTATGTGAAATGGGCTATTGTGAACAGACGAAGTTACATTTGTGTATTTTGAAATGGTATTAAAAAAAATCGGTCAAGTGCGTCTCGGATCTCGAACAGTAAAAGGTTTTGCAGTCAGGATGAACGTTCATAGTGAAACGTTTAAAAACAAATATCTTGAAAACTACTCAATATATCTTATTAAAAACAATTTTCTTTCAGTGTTTTTTTTAAAGTTGTTAGTATTTTGTTTTTTTTTCAGAATTTTCACGTAATAGTTAAAAAGATTTCTTAGGACTTTATTAAGGCATATTTCAACAAATTTTGTACTTCAATAAAAAAGTCATTAGTAACCTCTATATAATTCATAATGCCGCAAGCCTTTTGGGCACTTTGCCGCACGGCACTGATTTAGATGATATTTTTAATTTATAGGTATTTTTAGTTTTCAATTCGGTACAAGCTTTTATTTTAATTAGGTAATAAAGTACGATTAAATAGTAAATTTTCTTATAACGTATACGTCACAACAACATCTAGGTCCCAAACTATACAAAATAGCTTGTGTTTTGAGTACCAAGCAAGACAACACATACATATAACAACCAAGACCAATATTCAACAAATAAAAACTGACCCGACCTGGGATTCGAACCCGGGGTCCCCAGCTTCGTAGGCAAGGTCGCTACCCACTAGGCCAAGCAGTCGTCATTAGCGATCGATTAAATTTTGTTAATTGTGGTAGGTATAATTTTGAAGACCTATCTACATGGACCACCACACAGAAGTTTTTTCGTCACTCAGTTACCTGTATTACGGACCCACATCATTTTTTTTTTTAATTTCGCTATGTCATTGTATTTCCAAATTACATCTATGTACTGCGAATAGTCATCGAGTAAAATAGCTAAATAGCGTTCATATAATTAAATAGCGTTCAATTTTTTCCTATTTGAAACTAAAAAACTAAATTCAAAGGACAACATTATTCAAAACGAATACATTACTAAAACGTTACCGTTTTAAAGAAAAAATTATGAAAACAACGGCACGTATTACTTGTTAACGACGTTTCCGCTTTAAACGTGGCGTGCAAAAAATTACGCAAAACATCCGAAAAACTATTCATTTGCAGTAATCGCATGCTAATAAATTCGGTTTGGATTTCGTTTTGTTGCGTTCCTTATAAAAAATAAATACTACCGACTAAAAAAAAATGCATTCTAATGATTAGTTATTTTTAATTACCGATTAACAATGGAATTTCATATGGATAATATGTTATGTATAATGAATCCATTACACGCTCTAATTAAAACTAAAACGAAACTACGTGCTGCAATTATATTTCTCGTTATCACAGTTTGATCGACATAAGTCATTACAAACTAGTTTGGGGAAGATAAATTCAGTGATTAATTACTTGATTAATTTTTTTTTCATATTAATAAATTTACATGATTGAATCCGTTCTTAATTAGTAATGTCTCTTGATCGCAGTTATCAGTTTGATCGACTTAAGTCATTACAAACTAGTTTGGGGAAGATTAATTCAGGGATTAATTACTTGATTAATTTTTTTGTCATATTAATAAATTTACATGATTGCATCCGTTCTTAATTATTAATGTCTCTGATCGCAGTTATCAGTTTGATCGACATAAGTCATTACAAACTAGTTTGGGGAAGATTAATTCAGTGATTAATTACTTAATTAATTTTCTTGTCATATTAATAAATTTACATGATTGAATCCGTTCTTAATTATTAATGTCTCTGATTACAGTTATTATCACGGTCATAGATTATGTTTGTAGATGAGTCAGTCGATGGTTTGATGAAATTATGCCTGTATGAATAATAATAAAGAGGTACCTATATTTAGCTTTATAGTTTACCTAAAAAATAAATCACGATTTCATACTGTTCGATTCATAAACGCTAATCAGACTTAGGTATTTATATATATGATTGTTTCGAACATAAATGTCACTAAACTAAACTAAGTGTTATAAATATCGGCTAGAGTTCATCAATAATAAAAGCATTAAAATGACAAGAGTGGTTAAGTACCACTGTATTCGGTTACCAATAACTATTGTTACTGGTTTGTATTGTTTTGGTTTTTAATGTTCGGTATTTGTAAAAAAACATCTACTGCAATCGCAGGATTCCTACTATAATGAAATATTTCATTCTTAAAATAAGTGAATTTATTTTATAAGAGAGTTTTTACCAATGTCCCTGCTGCACCCAGCGTCGCTCCTTTCTCATAAATAACGTAAAAATTCGGTTTAGATCCTCCTTGATTTCTAGAAAATTGGAAAGTGAGAGAAAAATCTCTCGTTATTTAGGAAAATCTTAAGACTTTCTTTAATAAAGTCAATTTGTTACCAATTTCGCTACAATTACTTTTGAATAAGAATCGGAAATAATAAGTTTTAAACTCTTCGATTAATAACATAACATATTTACACTTATAGAATAGAAAATAGTACATATTTGATCTCCACGTATGTACAACACTAATATCGTAATTTTGTCGACTCTTAGCGTGACTCTCTTCTCACTGCAAAATTTTCAATTTCGAACATGAACTATCATCAACTTTTCAATGTTTGAATGTCTACCACCAAACGACATTAACTTTTAAATTTCAAACATCAATTAACATCAAAATAATGCAATCTACAGATCGTTTTCACCGCCGTCCTCGGGTACGCCGCCGCGAGCGCCATCGCGCCTCTGTACGTTGCCAACCCTGGTGACGTGCAGGCCGCCGCCATCGACGCGACGGTAGCAGCCCAAGACCACGCACGCGCAATAGGCGAAGGCCAGGCGCGCGCTGTTGAAGCAGCCTCCATAATCAACACCGAACGTCTCCGTCAAGCGGTGGAAACTAATAGGGACATCAACGAAAATGCCTACTGGAACGGTTTAGCCGCTTCTCAAAATCTAGTCGCTGCAGCACAATCTCAAGCCGCTGCGTACAGCGGTCACATCGCCGGTGTAGAGCCTCTAGCGCTGCGAGCGGGTCCTTTAGCTTACGGAGGTTATGGACATGGAATCGTTGCGGCTCCGTACGCGGCTTACCCGAATCTGGGTTATGGCATCCGCGCCTGGTGATACCTCAAATCTCAAAAACAATAACGATGCGATAAAAAAACCGTTATCGAAACTGATTAAAATGATACAACATTAACTGTCTACGCTAGTGATGGGGTGGAATATGGAACAAGTTTCAAACCTGGTATTCGATAACGGTTTTTTTTTCATGTCATCCAAAAACAGTACTGATAACGATGGAACTGAACGGGAGAAACGTTAAATAAACTCAATGAATTTGATTACAATGTAACTCTCTTTGTAAATAGATACTCAATGAAATATCACTGCCAAAGTGTAAACAAATAAAAGAACTTCGTAAAATGTTGTCTTATTTGTTTTATTCCAAAAACTTGAGATAGATAACTTAGAAAATCAGTGATATGAGTAAAAACTCAGACTTTCTACACATATCACTGCAACAATTGTTTACAATTAATTTCAATTTAATTACATACACAACAAAAAATATATGTCAGAAAGAGACCATATAAATAGTGCCTACGACTATAACCTGCATATGTTAATTAAACATCTTTTGTCTTAGAACTTGTATTAATGCAGATTCGCACGCGACCATTCAAAAAAAGAACATTGCAAAAAACTTAGACAAATTTTTAGGGTTTTCTACCTCACAAGTCAAAAAAAAACCTTGACAGGTTCATTTCGTTATGCGTCTGTTAGTACATCTGTCTATCTGTACGTCAAGACTTTTTTTTTTGAGAAACGTGTGAAGGTATCGAGTTGAAATTAATATCAAATACTACCCCAGGTCTACGGCCCTTTGGAACTGTGAAATAATCGAGCTTTTCAGTGCACGCAATCAAAAATACGGCCATTTTTGCTGCATATTCGGATATTCGCGAAAAAATCAAAACCTATAGGCTACTTCCCGTCGAATCATAAAATTTGCCAAGGAACAAAGTCTTACAGCTAAGTAAAAAAAATCCAAAAATTGTTAATTTGCAGTCATATATCACATACAAAAACCTTTTTTAGTATACTTTTTACATCCGTTTTCATGCCATCTAGCGGTGAGTAGCTATAAATACGTCATATAACAGTACCTACGGAACCCTGAAGGCGCGAAAGTCTCGCTCGAAATTGGTTGGTTTTTTTATATAGGCTATTAGTGATAGGTACCCGTTATGTGCGGTATCATAAGACAGCTCTTTTAAAACGAAATAGAACCATGAACCATTTTTTGTTTTAGCAATATTCAGCTTCCAAGTAGCATTTCTCGTGTCCCCTCTGGTATTTTTAAAGACAACATTTAAACATCTTGTACGTAGATATTTATTAGGACCATCAAAATTGTTTCCAGTAAATACAATATTTTGTAATCTAATATATAAAATTCTCGTGTCACAGTTTTCGTTGCCATACTCCTCCAAAACGGCTTGACCGATTTCGATGAAATTTTTTGTGCTTATCCGGTATCTATGAGAATCGGCTAACATCTATTTTTCATCCCCCTAAATGTAAGGGGTAGTCCACCCCTAAATTTTTATTTTTTATTTTTTAGACAAAATTTTTAATTTTTATTTTTTTATGATACAACATACAAAAATACATACAATCCTCAATTTTCACCCTTCTACGATCAACCCTTATTTTTTAATAGCCATTTTAGTAATCACAGTTTTCGTTGCCATACTCCTCCGAAACGGCTTGACCGATTTCGATGAAATTTTTTGTGCTTATCCGGTATCTATGAGAATCGGCCAACATCTATTTTTCATCCCCCTAAATGTTAGGGGTAGTCCACCCCTAATTTTTTTTTTTAGACAAAATTTTTAATTTCTATTTTTTTATGATACAACATACAAAAATACATACAATCCTCAATTTTCACCCTTCTACGATCAACCCTTATTTTTTAATAGCCATTTTAGTAATTTAATAATTGCATAACTAAATATTATTTCGCAAAAGTGTAATTTATTTAATTAAGACTGACAGAAATTGTTGAAACGATAAATATTTGTGTTACGGGAACGAAAACGGGAAAGGGAAGAACGGGAAAGAGTTAAGACTGAAATAAAAAAGTTGTACTTGATGAGAATGGAAACAAAAAGGAAATGAGACCAGGGCCAGGAACGGAAACGATAAAATATTTATGCGATGGGAACAAAAACGGGAAAGGGAAGAGCGGGAATGAGTTAAGACGGAGATAAAAAAGTTATTTTTGATGAGAATGGAAACGAAAACGAAGCTACACTAGGGCCAAGAACAGAAATAATAAAGTATTTTTGCGATGGGAACGAAAAAATGAAAGGAAGAACGGGAATGAGACAAGACTGAGATAAAAAAAGTGATTCTTATGAGAAACGAATACTACCCGTGCGAAGCCGGGACGGGCCGCTAGTACACAATAAAAAACCACAAAAATTAATTAAACGTATTTTTCAATACATTGGCTATTAGTACGCTCTTTATGACATCGAAACTTGTGCCGTAATGTTGTATTTTATATTATTAGGCCTTTTTACTTTACACTTATCACAAACGAGCATTCTGTTTGTAACGCATGCGTAAACCGCGAAAAGCAACCCGCTCGCCCCTTAGCTCCCGCCATTATAAATTTGAAGTATCTATCCAATTTTAGACGCAAATGTATTGAAAAACGTCGTACGATGCTCGTACTCAGTAAGCTGGCTATTATAGTCATCGGTGTATTATAAGCACTCGGCTTCGCCTCCTATCAATAAACACCTCGACTATAATATGCAGCTTACTGTACTTGCGTCATAATATACTATTATACCCAACTAAATGCATATAGCCGTACTTACTACGGAATCCTACAGTGTTCGTGATCCTACACGCACTTGTTTAGCTTTTGTTGGTTACTCACACCGGAGTTCTGAAACACTTGTCAAATCGTTGATTTGTTACCTGTATTATATTTTAATTACATGTTAAATGTTGATTATACAAAAACAAATTGACAGGAGAGTTGTCAGTTTGACAGATTCATTACCTTCATTTGCTATCGCACTCAGCTGTATTGCCAGAGGTATAGTGTTGTCTCTTTCTAAACAATTGACTAAACTTGACTTAGAATGAAAGATGATTAGTCAACTAATCAGAAGACTTAATCGATGATAGCACGCCTTAAACGTTGGTTAACCTCTTAACAGACGATTAACTTGACAAGCGTTTCGGCGCTAGGTAGGTAAGCGTCCGAATCTAAAAATTCAATCCAAAACAATTAGAAAAAAATAATAATAATTGCTTATTTTTACATATGATGAAACAAAAAATTTAGACATTTAATAAAATCAATAAAAAATATTTTTTAAAATACTAAAATGCCTACAAAAATGTGTTCTACTGAACTTTTGTATGTACTTATTAATTAGGCATTAGAAAAAAACCACACCTGGTGTATTGTAGGATTTCGAAACCGCAACTGGTATATATAGATTTCAGTGGAACGACTGAGATCTAGGTTGCCTTGGTAGGGCGTAGCTAGGCCCGACGCTGGCGATGGAGCATAGATTGTTAACTATAGATGGGACATATCTCTGTTAGGGCTACTGCACGTAACAAGAAAATTCTTGTCTCGTACAAGAGATGCGATTGTGTAAATAATCTTATAACGCCCTCACACATTACAAGAAAAAAGATATCGTGCAATATGTATGGCGTCGTATGATAAAGATTACATATACGATTGGATTTCTTGTAAAACATTGCTTATAATACACGAGAAACCATCCATCCGTATCAGCCCATTATGCCCTATTACAGGGGCTTAGGCCTCCACTCGGGATGAGGGTGCTTGGAGCGTATCTAATCCACCACTCCGCTCCAGTTGGGATGGGTGGATTTTAACGACTGCCATCTGGATATATATATTTTTTTAATAAAGATATGCTTTAGACATACGTTTTCATTTTACTCAATTCGTGAATTTATTTACTGACAAATCTACAATATTGTTTGAAAGTTTATTAGTAAATCTTATCTTACACAATTTACCTTTGAACGAATTACTTATCTCCAGTGATATAACTATAGTTTGACCGAAACCGCCGTACCGCGCCTTAGGTATGTGCGCGGCGAGGAGGGAAGGCAGCTCCTAACCGTTGACGACGGACTGACAGAGCAGATCTGCCTCCCTCCGCGCCGCGCACATACCTAAGGCGCGGTACAGCGGTTTCGGTCATGGTATAGTGTTCCTATACTCTGATTCTGGCACTACCGCGCGATGCTATCGCTTTGTTTCACATAGACGAGGTCGTGTACTACTTCTATGATGAAAAAAGTCCTGTAACAACAATACTATCTGGAACACCTCACACAGCGCCTTCTTATCCCAAAGTAAGCAAGTATTATGCTTATGTTATGGGGTACTTGACAACTGATATACATACTTAAATATTCTTTATAATAATAATAATGCATAGGACCTCCCACACAGCGCTATCCAGTCCCAAAGTAAGGAAATAATATGCTTGTGTTATACATATATAAATATTTTTGTGAAGACACTATATACATATAACAACCAAGACCCGGTACCAGTATCAATATCCATCATATTAATACTGACCCGACCTGGGATTCGAACCTGGGACCTCCGCTTCGTAGGCAGGGTCGCTACCCACTACGCTAAGCGGTCGTCATACTATAATATAACAATATATACATACATAAACATTTTTACATCCATACAAGGAACAAATAAACATGCTCATGCACACAAATATTTATCCCGGGCGAAAATCGAACCCGCGACCTTTAGTTCTGAAGTTAAGGTCTCTAACCACTCGGCGAATCGGTCAATCAATACAACAATAAACATCTGTGAATGTCGTTTAGTGTTAATAAACACATAAAAATATTATGTCGAAAAAGAAAATGAAATAATGAAGCGAAGTATACAATATTACTTAATTAAAATTGGCTTTTGTCATTAATTAACGCGTTAAATTGCTTTTGACACAAAATTAACAGATACATATGCTTATTTGCTTATTAAGGGAATGTCGATTCTGTTCTAAATAAAATACCTATATTATGCACGAATGTAGACCACCTTGAATTACAAATGGGAAGTAAATAATGTATACAACAATAATTTAGTTGTAATAACTGATTTTAATTAGCGAGTCATTTCCTAAAATAAAAATAGGATGCACTATTATATAACACTGACATATAATTCCGGCTTCACCGTATTCGTCTAAAGGTAGTCCTAACTTATAGAACGTGTAGAGTTTACCGAACTAAACAAAAAGGACAGAAAGCTCAAACTAACGGTTACCGAGAAAAACGTGTTTAAAATTAAATTTATTTTCGTTTAAAACTCTTTGTTTAGTTTGGTAACCTCTACACGCTGTATAAGTTTGGAATACGTTCACCCCAACACCCGGAGTAATTCAAATATTTGTCTGTCTGTTAATAGCTATGTGTGATACATAATATTTGATAACCGGTTGGTCGAATGGTTAGAGACCCGGATTGCGGAGCCGAGGGTTGCGGGTTCGATTCCCGCCCGGGACAAATATTTGTGTGCATGACATGTCTATTTGTTTCCTGTCTGGGCGTAAAAAAATTAAATAAAAATGAAATATCTATATATGTAAATATTATAAACATTAGTATTTATATCAGTTGTCTGGTACCTATAGTACAAGCTTTGTTTAGTTTGGAACTAGATGGCGCTGTGTGGGATGTCCGAGGTATTATTATTATCTTTGTATACCACATAATGTTGATTTTTCTTGCAGTACCTAGAGCGATGCGGGAAATGTGACTAATTTGTCTATGGGGCACATATTCATTCCAGCACTACGCAACTACCAAAAGCAGAGCCAATGTTATGCGGTATGCCATTGGAAAACCGTTCAAAAGCTTTATTGAGGTTATTTTACACAATGTTGATTAGATAACTTAATATAGATTGTTTAACTTAAATTCAGTTTTAACAAAGCACGCAATGATTCCGTAAATTACTCGAACGCGCGCAAATCTAGTATTACAGGTAACGCAAACTCGATGGGCGTTGGCCAGTGAACAATCGCAGACAAAAGTAAATTTAGGGTGGCGTTCCGAACCGTGCGACCAGACAATGCGCTAAATAC
This sequence comes from Luffia ferchaultella, assembly GCA_949709985.1. NCBI lineage: Eukaryota > Metazoa > Arthropoda > Insecta > Lepidoptera > Psychidae > Luffia > Luffia ferchaultella. The sequence continues at coordinate 3,184,897 of OX453269.1, forward strand.
TAAACATAGCCCAAACCTATAGATGTAGAGTTTACCAAACTAAATAAAAAAAATTAAACGCGCAAATGGCGCAAACTAACGATTACTGAGAAAAAATATGTTTAAAGATTTATTTTTTAAACACTTATTTTTTGAGACTTTTTGCTTAGTTCTATAATATATATATATATATAATATGCTCTATAAGTTTGGACTACGTTCAGCCGATAACATCATTTTACATGTAACAAAGGTTCAAATATATTTTTCATTCATCAGTTTTTTTTTGTTATTTGTAAACCTTACGAGTATCACTTTTGTTTCACTTTTCTTTACTTGGAAAATTACAGACGCACGATAACATTGCAAACAACTTCATTTATGTATTACTAGCTTCCGCCCACGGCTTCGCCCACGCGGGCAGATGTTACGCCCTTGTAGTCGTTCTCCGCTTTCACCACTGTTCTCGTTCCCTCTCACACTTTTACTCTCATTTAACTCCTGCTTCTCTCTCTCTGTAATAATATGTAGTGATTCTTTCCCGCTCTCATTACCACTTGCAATACCATTTCACACATATATCCTATAGCGTCCCGCCCCGGTTTCGCAAGGGCCCTTGGGCCCTTTCCCTCCCTTCCGCCATTCCAACCTTCCCCGCCTCTTCCCCTTCACTACCCTCCCCGCCCCCATCAGTAGACCGAATTTTCATGCCGTACTACCGTCTAAAAGTTATCTTTCTATCTATCAGAAATAGAATTTTGTTCTGAATGAAAGGTGCCCAATGCCCTTTTCTGTATCCCTGACAACGGGTATGCAAAATTTTAGGATGACGGGTTAAGTAATTGAGGCGTGAAAGCGTAAAAAAACAAACAAACGAACAAACAAACAACTTTTCGCATTTACAATATTAGTTAGGATCATACCGTAGGTGCTTGCGTACACTTAGCTTCCTCAAATAGTAAACTTAGATCACATTCCGCTATTGATGCCATACAAAAAAGTGCATAGCGATGTACGCGTTAGAAGTTATATTCCTATAAGCGCGGTTAACCGAGCGCGGATGGACGTACGTGCGCTGCGGAGCGGGGTTCTCGGACACAACTGAAAATTAGGGCTGCGACGTGAATCGCATAATTGGCCTGAGTTGTGGCCCCATTCGTGGGTGCGGCACTGACCTAAACAAAGTATATATATGTGTGTGTTTTAGTTGTTAAGTTATTTTTGTTCTGTTGGGGTCTGCTAGCGTTCCTACGAATAAATATATTTTCTTTCTTTCTATAATACTTTACGTACCTTTCATTGATTAAATTTAAAATATAACTGGCTGATAAAATCTTGATACATTCATAAACCTTAGGTATAGTAAAACTCTTTGATAATTCATCACCTAAAACACTTTCGCGCGACTCTGTACCTTCGAATGTGGATCACCTTGGTTATGCGTATTCGATTTAACACATACAAACGTCGAGCAAGTAACTCGACAATATTGATTATTATTATAATTCTAGTTAAACATGATACAATTGAGATTTGGATTATCGAAAATACATGCCCGGAATACCTACACGTCATATTAAAAATTCCATTCCATCAGCCCTTTTTTTATACCCCACTGCAGGGGCTTAGGCCTCCCCTCAAGATGAGAGGGTTTGGAGCTTAAATCCACCACGCTGCTCCAATGCGGATTGGCAGATTGTGACGACCGCCATCTATTGATAGCAACCGGGACCGACTGCTTAACGTGCTCTCCGAGGCCCGGATTCAGTGACAGTTAATGTACATAAGTCAGAAAAAACTCATTGGTACATGCCCGGATCCGAACCACGACCGCTTGGCCTTATACTCGTAGATTTGGAACAGGTTCGCTGCGGCTCGGGCTATCACGACACATAATAAAAATAAATAAAAATATTTTTCTTATTTTTACTTTTTCTAACACACGATGTAGCTATAGCACAACAGCACGAAAATATAAACGCAAATAGTTCAAAGCTCTTTATCGCCAGAAAACAGTAAATTTTTAAAAAAAAATTTTTTTCGATAATTCAAGACATATATAACATGGGATTTTCGCCACAATGGGCTTGGACCAAAATTTTTAATAAAGAGTTTTATATATATATTTTTTTTCAAAATCATATACAAATATAAACTGTTTTAAAATTAAAAAAAAAAATTTGTCGTAATAATTTTTTTCGTAATTTTTATTCCAAAATTTAATACTTAATAAAATATCCCTGTGTCGTTCGTTATATGTACAGAATTTTATATTTGCATTATCTTAAACTAGTTGAAGTTATAATATTTTTATTGATTCGTGAGGATTACAATTTCATTTGACATATTTACTTTTTGGCTTTGTTTTTTACCGTGGAAAGCCACTCCCAATTACAACGTGAAATGATTTTTTAGTATATAAATATGTGGCTAATTTGTAGATAGAAAAAAAAAAAATTATTTTGAGTTAGTTGAGTTCTATAACCTATTATTCCTTTCTATATTAACCTATTCACTACACATTAACCATATTTGGTCAGATTGAAGGTAACGACCCATTTAATTAACAGAGACAATTGATTGATAATGATAGATGACTAGTTAAAAGGTAAATAATTATCAGGAAAGTTCGCCTACCCCGCTCCCCACTAGAACCACAGCACGCTATCGATGGGGCGACCGCTCAGACAACCCGCTAGTAGTGTATGCCACCAACGGTCGTCAGTCGGCAAATGCCCGTTGGCAAGTACATCATAGCGAAAACGCCGATTTATGCAGTGAAATGTTGTAAAAACACGTCCGAAAACAAAAAAACAACGTTGAGTGGTGTAAATTTTCATGTATATGTTGTGTGGACGCTTGCTCCCGCAAAAGCGTCTCACTTCACCCACCCGCCCCCGCTGAATGGAACGCTTCGTTTCGTACAGTAAATGTCTTACCGTGTCTCTGGTGGGGAGATGGCGGGAAGCTTCGTTATCTCTATACCATACCATCAGCCTATTAATGTCCCAGTGCAGGAGCTTAGGCCTCTCCTCAGGATGAGGGGGCTTGTAGCTCAATCCACCACGTTGCTCCAGTGCGGGTAAGTGCATTTTAACGGCTACCATCTATTGATGGCAACCAGAAATGACGACGGTTTAACGTGCTCTCCGAGGCACAGTCAGTGACAGTTATATACATAAGTTAGAAAAAATTCATTGGCACATGCCCTGGGATTCGAACCACGCCTTTCTAAACAAGAAGCGGGTTCGCTACCACTCGGCTATCACGACATTATCTTTATGATCTCAAATAACACCTGTATATTCATACTTAGAGGGACTCAGTAAGAAATTTTGCAGATTGACCATTGCCTTCTCATATTATACAAGTGAAGTAGTCGTTAAGATCCACCAATCCGCATTGGAACAGCGTGGTGCATTAAGCTCTAAGCTCCCTCACCCTGAGGGAAGGCCTAAGCCACTACAGTGGGGTATAATGAGATGGTGGAATGGTGGAATCGAATGGAATTAAACAAATCAAAGATTTTTTAATGATGTTGATGCGTTGTTCTTACATTTCACGGTTACGTACCTATTATAAATAAAATAAATCTAATAAATAAAAATAAAAGTTATATCAAGCTGCCCTGCTGCGGTAGTCTCGACGAAGGTATTATAATTTCTAACAGATGGCGGTAGTTTTTTCTAGAACGACGAACACTTAAGGCGAACGTTCGGACGCGCGTATTTTTACTTCTTAAATCAATGCACTCACCTCTATTCTCGACGTGAGCTTTAAGCTGTTCTGCTTTAGCTTGCAATTTGGTCTGCATTGTCTCTGCTCCTTCCTTCATTTTGGCCAGGATTCCTGTTAGTAGGTGTTATGGGGTGTTAGTATTGTTAGTCTGGTTAGTGAATTTAGGTTCATTAGGTTATGACTAAGGAATAATTGGATGCCCTAGGCTGAAATAAACTGTCATAAAACATAATCTAAACGAGAATAAATACATATTAGTAATATTCTTTATGTATTGAGCGTATATATTTCGAATAATAGTATATGTTTCATTATTTAGGCTTTTTTTTTAATTATATTTTTATCAGAATTTTAAATTAACCTAGAATCCCAATACGCTACTTGACTACTATCAAATACATTATATTTATCAAGAAAATATAAAGATAGACCACAAGATAACAAACTTTATAAACAAAATTATATTTGGTTGAAGAATATGAAAAATATAAGCTTTTAAATTTTCAAAAAAAAATAAAATAAAAATATTTAAAAAATCTGACTCTTTCTTACGAAATGATATTTAACATTCTTCCACCTAAACAGGTTGATCTATTTCGATGATTATTTTTGTTGTACTAATGCAGTCACCTGGGTGGTTCTTAACTATAGTTAGATCCGGTAGATGGCGCTGTTGTCGATATCTAGAAATTTATTTTTGAACCATTTTTTTTTCGTTTTACATAAAGAACACATAATCTCAAACTGTCAGCCTCCCAACACCTCTAAATATTTTTTAATTCAATAATTTATATTGAACCGATTTTGACGGGTCTTTCGTTAGCAAATTCTGACAATAATCTAGGATACTTTTTATACCTACGTAGGCGGAGCAGCGAGTGGTCGCTAGTTTTATTACGTTTAAATGATTGTGTACAAAACTGTTTCAAAATAAATGCTGTACTATTTTTATTAGTTTCGTACTATTGATACACTTTTAGCTAACAAAATGTCCATTTGTTACATCGTGTATTGTAAACCATACCACATCAGCTATAATACATAATGGTTTAAGTAAAATATCACACTAAGTTAATTTATATTAAATGTAATGTTCACTCGTTTTAACCACCAGAGTCAATTTAGATTGAGGTGATATTTACATAATCATAATCATCAGCCCATTTTTACCCCACTGCAGGGGCTTAGGCCTTCCCCAGGGTGAGGAGGGGGGCTTGGAGCTTAAGTCCACCACGCTGCTCCACTGCGGGTTGGGAACTGTAACGACCGCCATCTATTGACAGCGTCCGGGACCGACTGCTTAACGTGCCCTCCGAAGCACGGTGTCAGTGATATTGTGTACTAAAGACAGAAAAACTGATTGGTACACGCCCGGATTCGAACCATGGCCCTATGGGGCCTTACAAATTTGAGACAGGTTCGTTGCGCTCTGGGCTATCACGACACGATACGACATTTACATACTTCATCGATAAAACTGGACAAAACTAACTAAAGATTTCTAAAAGCAAAAAAATCTAAAGGAGTATTACGAAATATAGATACTTAAGTTGGGGACACCAAAGCCAATACACTAGAAAACAAAAGCAAAAAAAAATTTAAGAAACATGAAGATGATTTTTGAAGACCTTTCCAGTGATACTCCATTTGACATAGTTCACTGACTTCAATTTTTTTGTGTCCCAATATGGCCTCTGGTTGTCTATGGAATTCTTATTACTGTCATGTCTTTAGTGACACAAGATTAATTATGTGCACGTACACACAAACGCACACTAACACACTTCATAAGCATACACACACGCACACACATTCGCAACACACGCACGCTTTTCACGCGAATACACCCACACCGACATGATTAACGAACACAACTCTAATGCGCTGTAGTGCATAATTCTCCTTTATGAAAATCTGTCAAGAAATTACAATGGATGTAAGTATAAGAGATGATTCATGAACTAAAATATAGAGAAGCAGGTCCTTCTGGCATAAGTATCCATATACTTAAAAGATGGATCCCGTCACGTGTTGTTAATATGTACACTAAGTAAATGAAATAAATATTTTTTTCATTTTTATTAAGACAAATCGATAATACTGTAAGAGTCAGAAAAAAGACATACGCGTTTCGTCTCTAAAGCGCCATAAAGGGACAAACCTATGTAAGTAAAGAAAAAATTACAGAACTCAATTATACGACATTTTTTATTTCAGCGAATGACATAACCTCGCACAATCTCAAACAGTGACATCTGGTGGACGGAAGATATGAAGATTATCATTATAGTGATAGTGTTTCTTAAACAATTCTGTAATACGTAGTTATTTATTAGTTATTAACACCAGAATCTACCATATTTGTACTAGAAACTATACCACTTCAAAAAAACCAGCCCACAGTTGGTGTTAAAACAAGTGTTCTTGTTACGTTGTTTGGGGGTTAGTTCAAAATATCAATTTTCTAACTCACTTCTGCTCGCAGCATCGCCATGTACCCCATACTGCTTTGCTCCTATTTATATTAATTTAATGTTAAATCAAAGTCGATTATGTAAAGGATATAAGGAGCTATTCAGTAGAGAAATTTCATTAAAATCGGTCCAGTAGTGGATGCTGTACGAATATACATACAGATACACAATATTAAACAAGATTAATAATAAGATTTGCGCTAATCGAGACGGAGGCCATGGTGTTTTATTTTAAACCAAGTGATGTGACCAATGTCAAATTTGTATGTGCAATAAAAAACTGTTTTTAATAAAAAATATTAAAAATTATAAAAATTATAAGAATTCCGTTTACTAAGAAACAGCCTGTGTGGTGACTATTTAATCCGCAGAATGCGTAAACGAAAGGACGTTCACGTTTTTTGTGCAACCAACAAACAAAATAAATGAATTATTATAATAGTAATTGTAATATTTATTGACATAATGATATTCCAAAAATTCGGCTATACGAGCTGTTCAGATCAACGTAGTCCAAACTTATAGAGCGTGTAGTGCTTACCGAACTAATCAAAAAATTAATAACATAAGTGATAAAAGATACGATTCTTTAAACACATTTTTTTCGGTAACCGTTAGTTTGAGTTAGTTTATTTTGGTAAGCTCTGCATGTTTTATAAGTTTGGACTACGTTGAGCCGAACACGCTATATATAACTCAGCATTTTCGATGGATAGGACGACTAAAATACGTCAATAAAATTTTACCGGATATTGTTGAGGAAAAGTGACAACTGTTTAACAAATCAAAGAAACAGGTACAGCAAAATCGCAGCATCTAATCCGTCTGAATCGACGCAAACCTTATAATGAAGATAATAGAACAAACCATGCTTATCCTTTTCTTTCAACATCCGTTCCATATCACCGGCTTTGTCTTTGACGCGGCCAAAAAAGTCTAATTTCCAGTAAGCGTGCACAAATAGGATAAAATATTTAATATACAAGCAATTCATTATTTTAGAATTTTTCAATTGTACACACAACCACAGATCAAGTTGAGTTATAAGCAGTGTCTGAAAAGTAAGGTGCACTGCCGCAGTAATGCCTAACATGTCAATTGACTAAGAAAAAGATTTCCTACCTATAATGTATAGTGAGTATAATGTTGGCTGACAAGTATTAATTTGACATCTTTAAATAACGTAGTTTAAATATGAAATTGCCATTTTAATCTGAGATCAAAACAACGTCTAGGCCCCAAACTAAGCATTAGCTTGTGTTTTGGGTACCAAGCGTAGACACCACATACATACAACGACAAAGACCCAGTACCAGTATCAATATTCATCATATAAATACTAACCCGACCTGAGATTCGAACCCGGGACCCGCCGCTTCGTAGGCAGGATCGCAATATCTAGCAATCGTTTTCATGTATTTTTGATAAACGGTAACATAGGCTTATAGTTAACTAGTGTTCGTTGATCTTGATTTATAATACAATCGAGTTACAACAAAAGATCAAATAAATTGGCAATTCAGACATTGGAGAATGACTGCTGCTTAGGTATTTCGATCTATAGACAAAATAACATATAGGCAATTACAATGTTTAAACATTGATGGTGTCGTGATAGCCTAGAGCGCAACAAACCTCTCTCAAATTTAAAAGGCCATAGGGTCATGGTTCGAATCCGGGCGTGTACAATGAGTTTTTCTGACTTAAGTACATTAACTATCACTGACTCCGTGCCTCGGAGAGCACGTTAAGCAGTCGGTCCCGGACGCTGTCAATAGATAGCGGTCGTTACAATCCCCAATCCGCAGTGGAGTAGCGTGGTGGATTTAAGCTCAAAACCTCCTCCTCACCCTGGGGGAGGCCTTAGCCCCTGCAGTGGGGTAAAATGGGCTGATGATGATGATGATGAAACATTGATGGTTAGGCAATCTAGTGCAGTGGCATCTTACATTTTAGGCACTGTGGTTATAACTAATGAGGTTTACCCACTTGGACTTTGGACCCGTTGAAGTTGAACAGAGAAAACGTGTGATAGAGACAGCTATATATGTTTACTTCGAACTTTGTCAGTGTGCGTGCCTGGCGCCGAAGCGGTAAGCGCACACATTGACCAATTCACACATACGTCTTTTGGTTCGCAACTCAATGCGCTATCTTTATAAAAATATGAACTATATGATTGACTGACCGATTGCCCGAGTGGTCAAAGACCCTAACTGCGGAGCCAAGGGTCGCGGGTTCGATTCCCGCCCAGGACAAATTTGTGTGCATAAACATGTCTATTGGTTTCGTGTCTGGGTGTAAACAGTATCTATATATGGAAATATTATTTATAAATTTTTTTATGTATGTTTACTAGTTGTCTAGTACCCCACAATACAAGCATGATACTTGCTTACTTTGGGACTAGATGGCGCTGTGTGGGGTGTCTCAGGTATTATTATACAATTTCGTTTATGCATAGTGGGTAAACTTGATCTGTGGTCGTGTGTACCTAATATATTTAGTACTGACTCTAAGAATAGACTTATATAAATATTTATTTTGTATTAATATTAATTGTTATTTAGTTATAGATAAATACACTATAGTGTACCTGATATCTTTTTGGTGGCGTCAGGGCTCGCCGACTGCGTAAGCGCCGCTACTTTCATATATTCGCTCGTGATCAAACCAGCCGCCTGCGCATTATAATGGTTATAAGAAAAGTCTAGAACAGCTCATTTAAAATTACTATTTAGGGGCCGTCCATTAATCACGTGAGGCTTGAAAGGGGGGGGGGGAGGGGTTTGACAAAAATCACGAAATGTCACAAGGGGGGAGGGGGGTGTAGTAAGATATCACGTGTATTTATTTTTTCAAACGAGCTATTTTTTAAATCGAAAAGCGGCGTGTAGTGTTATTAGTGTTATTATTTTTATACCAATCAAAATCAACCTGCAACTTTTCTGTCTAGACATTTTTTATAATGGTCCTTAATTTCAGAATAAAATAAGATTACTTATATACTTTATACGGGTATAAAGTATATAAGAATATTATCTTAAATACTTTATACCCATATTTAAGATAATATTCTAAAATATTCTAAAAAATTTAAGAATTTTTGTAGATACTAATAATACACGTGATGTTGGGTGGGGGGTGGGGGGTAGTCGTAAACCTCACCATGTATCACCAAGGGGTAGGGGGGTTAAAAAATGCTTAAAAAAAGATCACGTGATTAATGGACGGCCCCTTATACATCGTATGCAGCTGAACGTAGTCCAAACTTATAGACCGCGTAGATCTTACTGAACTAAACAAAAATTTTCAAGTGAGCTGATGGCGCGGCCTAACTGTTACAGAGAAAAACATGTGTAAAGTTTAATTTTTTTTATCACTTATTATATTTTGAAAGATTTTGTTTTGTTCAGTAAGCTCTACGCGCTCTATAAATTTGGACTACGTTCAGCCGAACACGCGGTAATTACAAATAATTAAAACTTTACCCAAATAATTACGTACCTCTAAACTAGCTGGACTCATCGCTGAATACTCCTCGCTGAGTAGTTCCACGATCAAGCCTTCGATGTCGAAGAACAGTATGTGGCTTTCTGGATCTGATTCAAAGAACAATATCATAGTGGTTTTGTCTTATTTATTTAGATATGTCATTAAACTGGTACAACTTATAACTTTATGCACATTATGACTCAAGTTTTCGGTGTCATAAAAATCCAATAACTTAACTGTTTGTGTTTTTGGCTGTAGATTTTGTTAAATAAACAAATAAAAAATAAAATAAAAAATCAACCGACACTGAAGCAGCATGGTGGATTAAGTTCCAAACTCCCTCACCCTGGAGAGAAGCTTAAGCCCCTGCAGTGGGGCATGAATGGGCTGGTGGAATGGAATGGAAATTTCTAGTCTACTAGAAATAACAGTAGAAAATATCTGGAACAAATATGAATTATCCTTTATGAATATATTTTGTTTGAAACCATAGATAGTAGAATTATCTAGATGGAGCGATCGGAACGATCGAATATCCAAGCAAAATGACAGACTCAAAGACTACCCTGACCATATATCTATGTTTGTTTTAAACATTTTCTTCAATAATTACACCTGAAATGCAATTTCAGATTTTTTGTTATATTTTCCAGTACAATTTTCTCAAGTATGTCACACTAATTTCTACTTCAGAGTGTTAAGTCTAAACATCAACTGGCATATATTCTTTGCTAACATTTTTGTGGTAACGACGCTGTATCTTTATGTACATCCATGTTTGAAACTATTGGCTTAAAGATTTAGTCAAAGAATCATTCTAGGTGTAAAATATTTATATACGTTATAAAAAAAAATTGTTTATTACCCATAATACAAGCTCTGCTCAGTATGGGACTAGATGGCGCTGCGTGGGAGGTCCCAGGTATTTTTCGTTTCGGTAAATTTCATAAAATTTTTATGTAACAAGAGCTGCTTGAGAAATATTTAAGCAATAATATGTAATAATTATTCTGCAAGATTTGTTACAGAGTGGAGCGAATCATTCGATTAAATCTGATTTAATTTATTTAATATTTATTAAATAAATTAAGGAAAAGTATAAGTCACTCAAAAAACATCTACACTTTGTTTTCATCGATTTAGAGAAGGCGTTTGATCGAGTCCCAAGAGGTTTAATATGGACAGCGCTTAGAGCGCAGTTTGTTCCGGAACAGTACATTAACATAATTAGGGATATGTACCAGAATGTTACAACTAGAGTGCGCAGTCCTGCCGGTACGAGCGGTGACTTTCGAGTGAAGGTGGGAGTGCACCAGGGCTTCGCTCTAAGCCCGCTTTTATTTAATACGGTCATGAATTTCGTTACGGCGGATCTGCAGCGACCAGCTCCATGGAATCTTTTGTACGCAGATGACATAGTACTCGTATCAGAGTCTGTGGAGGAACTGCAGGAGGAACTGTCCTTATGGTGCAATAGAATGGAAAAGAGAGGTCTTAGGGTCAATAGGAAGAAGACGGAGTACATGTGTGGTAGCTTTGCGGGGACGGATGTGAGCAAATCCTCTTTACAAATTGAAAATTTACCTGTAACTAAAGTGACCAAATTTATGTACCTGGGGTCAGTGTTGACAAGTAAGGGGAGCACTGAGGATGATATAGAAAACAGGATTCAGGCGGGGTGGCAGAAGTGGAGAGCAGTGACGGGAGTACTATGTGATCCAAGAATACCGATTGGAGTAAAGGGAAACGTTTATAAGCGGGCGGTCCGACCGGCGCTTCTGTATGGTGCAGAGTGTTGGCCGATGCGTAAGCAAGACGAAAACAGGATGAACTGCACAGAAATGCGTATGCTGAGATGGGCTGGTGGTGTGACATTGATGGACAGAGTAAGAAATGAATACATACGGGGAACATTCAAAGTAGCACCGATTCAGGAAAAATTACGTGAGGGTCGTCTGCGCTGGTATGGCCACGTAATGCGCAGAAAAGAAGACAATATGACTAAGACCGTTCTTAGCATTGCCGAGGGAAAAAGAGGTCGAGGGCGCCCTCTCACGACTTGGACCAGCACTGTAAAAAGAGACATGAAGACGACGGGTGTAAGCCCTGAGATGGTGGCGGATAGAGAGGTTTGGCGCAATAAGATACGGAGAGCCGACCCCAAATGATATGCGATAAAGGCGAGGATTGATGATGAATATTTATTAAATAAATTTATTTAATATTTAATTTATTAAATCAATGCCTGATGTGTTACACTTGTACTAAATGTCAGTAAACGACGTTCAGTTGGGTATAATACTCACGCAGGCGCACTAGCAAAGTAGTAACGTGTCTCTGGTAATTGGTCAGCGCCAAAACGCGCTATGGGTCGACCGTTTTAATCAGGTCTTCAAGGGGTCAGTTTTTGTTTTACAACATATATAAAGTATTACTAACAGTTCAACTCCAAGCTTTGTAAAAAGTATTCGAGAACGGATTAATAAAGATCCTTAAGTGTAGAACTTCTGTGATAATCAGCCTTCGTGATTTTAATAATTGGCTATGGATACTCCATATATATATAAAGTATGGATTCACAAAATAATTAATCACACATACCTTTAGGATTGGATCTAAATCCTTGAATAGTGAGTGGCGCTCTTCTGGAATGTGCAGGCTCGGCTAGAGGGCCAGCCCCCCCGCCGGCCCCGTGTGCCGTTTGCAGCGCCGCCAAACCGCGAGCGGTGGCCGCACGCATCGCGTTTAAGTTGCGATGGCGGAGCCCTCTGATGGTGGACATCGAAATTTTAAATTCTGTGCTATATCCTTAGATAGCATAATCAAAACAACAATCGAAAACATACATAGATATACTCACGCCTGCTTCCCATCAGGGTAGACAGAGACTACAGATTTCCTCTTAGTGCGATCCTGGCATACTTCTTTCGCATCATCGACACTCATTACTCTTCTCATATATGCTCTCCTGAAAACTCCGGGTACTCTGGACTTGACCCTTTTCCAGTACGTCCTTAATCTGGTTCCTGTACGTTCGTCTAAGGCGCCCCTTCCCGACCCTACCATTCACCTCCGCACAATAAATTTCTTTCGTCGGTCTTCTTTCATCCATCCTCTCTGAATGACCAAACCACCGCAGCATTCTCTTTTCAATTTTATCACTACATCTTTTCCCATATCACACCGTTCTCTTATCACACTATTCCTAGTTCTGTCTCTCAAACTAACCAACAATCGAAAACGTGAGCGAAATGACAGACTTATAAAATAGATAGATCATACGTCATTATTATTGTTTTAAACAAACATTTTGTTAATTTAAACATGAAATGTAATTTCAAAATATTTTTTTTTTTTTCACAATACGAATTTCACATGTGGGTTACATAAAATTCCACTTTACAGGGAATATTTCAAAACCACTACTGGTGTATATTTGTTCTACGTGGTATATTTTAAAATTCACATTTTTGTTGTGACAACGCGGCATCTCTTTGAACATCTATGGTCGTACCACATGAATAAATATCCGTACAGAAGCCAAGCCACGTAGAAGCGGCCCGCTGTAGTACACTCACACATAGCACGGCGATTAGCGCGTGACCTCTCACCGACGGGTTCACGTACGCTCAGCCGGGGTAAGAAATGGTAGCGCCAGTTCAGTTGGCGTACAACAGACAGGGATGCAGCTGCAGCGCGCGCACTCAACGAGATTCATAAACATTTTTCGAGTAACATTGTTGGCTATTTATGGATTTTGCCACTTCAGTAATGAAAATATTTAGCGTTAATCATTTATAACTAATTTTATTTTATGATGTGTCAAATTACACTAACCATTATTACTTTTTGAAATATAAATAATTTTAGTCACTAATTTTTTTAACGTGTAACTGGTGTCAACCCTATGAGAATAGGTATAAATTTTACATGTTGTTAGAGAGCTTAGACTCTGTATGGATATCATCTACTCATGTAGCCATACAATAAAGGTAAAACTATTCCGAGAAAACACTGACGTGATATTCGAAAGTTGAGAATTCGAAATTCGATTTCGTTATCCGTTCATAAACGATTTGACGGTTTGACCGTTAGACCAATCGAACGTTCGGATTATATAACGACAGTATTACCTCTATGTAGTTATTACTTGGCCTTGAAGTCAAACCATAGTCGGAATAGATTTAGTTTGTAAGAATTATGTATGCACGAAATAATTATTTAAATTATATAAAAAATTGTTACTAGTTTTAATATGAGGACAATAAATTAGATTGCACAGCCGCATTTAAAGGTACGCACGAGCGCACGTTAAGCAGTCAAAACCCGGTTGCTGTCAATAGATGGTGGTCGTTACAATCCGCCAACCTGCATGGGAACAGCGTGGTGAATTTGAGCTTCAAGCCCCCTCATCTTGAGGGGAGGTCTAAGCCCCTGCAGTGGGGTATAAAAAAGCTGATGGAATTTAAAGGTAAGTAAATAATATAATTTATTTATGGGTGTATGCCAAATTAAATTTAAAAATCAAAATTAAAGGGCTCAAATTAGAATACGTAATTTGAATTTTATATTTCCATTCCATTCCATCAACCCTTTTTATACCCCACTGCAGGGGCTTAAGCCTCCCCTCAAGATTAGTGTACTTGGAGCTTAAATCCACCACCCTACTCCAATGCAGGTTGACGGATTGTAACGACCGCCATCTATTGACAGCAACCGGGCCCGACAGCTTAACGTGCTCTCCGAGGCACGAAGTCAGTGACAGTTAATGTACTTAAGTCAGGAAAAACTCATTGGTACACGCCCGGGTGCGAACCACGATAGAATTTTATACAAATTCAAATTATGTATGTTTTTGGAGCACAAGCCCGGGACGTTCGCTCCTGACAGAGTTTAATCGAAGAGATCCGTTATAACATTACTCAGATGATAAGCTGAAACCAAAAGACGTTAGATTCCTGAAATATATATTTATTTAGGTTTTACGTCTATTTACAACTCTTTAACCACACTTTATGAATTCCTCAATTTCAGTATCCACAATCTAAGAACTCTCCGATTAAACTCTGTCAGGAGCGAGCATCCCGCTTGTGAGCAAGAGGGCGTGTACTAAATAATCAATAAATTAAGTAAATAAGGTCATTTTATTAGTTTGATTTTATGCACCTTTATTTTCATGTTTGGATTTATCACTCAAGTTTCTTTGAGTAAAATATTCCTCTAGATCGGATTAATATAAAATGACCCAGACGTTGCAGCGTTGCTAACGTCTTACCAACGCCGAAATTTTCACTTACCAAATCGATCCATCGCAACCGTTTAAACCACGGAATAATGAAAAGCGTTGTAAGTTCTATATAATATTTATTTTGTATGAGGCGCTGTGCCGAGTCTGCCACGGATCGATTTTACATTTGCACAAATTGCAAAAGGCGTTCGGTTTATTGCGCACACAACCATAGGTCAAATCGCTTCGATTCGCACCGATATGCGCACAGTTCGAAGTCCGTATTAAAGTCAACTTGAGAACTTTGTGTTATTGCAGTAAAGGAATTGCGTTTCAAAATGTGATTAATCCCATTAGAGTAATTTTTTAGAAAATCTATAAAACATAAGTAGGATGAATTTTATATACCTATTTTTTTTAACTTCCCGCTATCCAAGGGAAGGTATTGATTTGGGTCCGATTTTCGAAAAAGTTTTCATCAGATCTCCACGTTTTGAGGTACTGGGAAGCCATTGCGACCATTTTCGGTTGGACGTCCGTATATGTGTGGGCATATCTTGAGAACGGTCAACCGATTAAGCTCCGCGGATAGGGCGTTTGAAAGGGTTCATCGAGACTGATTAGATTTTGAAGTTAATCGGTTGAGCTGCTTCAAAAATATTCAAAAAATAATAAAATTTAATTTTTATTCATCGTTTTTTTAAATAACTTTGAAATTTTCCAACCGATCTACTTGAAACCTTATATACGTTTTTTGTACATAAAAAACTGCGTCGAGTGCCGCCAAAAATATCAAAATCGAACGACGCGTTCAAAAGATATCGCAGTTCACAAATTTACGAAAACGTGATTTTTTAACATAACTTTGACATTTTAAGACCAATCTATTTTTGGTTTGACACAAAAAATTTGTTCTTACAAAATTACATATTATGCCGTAAACTGCATTAAAATCAAATGAAGCGTTCAAAAGATATCGAAGTTTAAACATTTTCTTTGATATGTCTTGAACGTAATTTGGAACTGGGAAAATCATGTTTTGCTTTTTGTTTGTCGTGATTAGGATTTTATGATAGTTCTAAGTAACAGAATCGACAGTAATACTCATAATTTTAAAAAGTGGAATAAACACGTTTTGAAACGCATCCTCTAATATGAGTAATTCGCCTTTTTGACTACATATGCTTCGCCTACAGCGCTCCGTCAACGTCTATTTTCTTTGTGTGGTTTTAAACCAACATGAATTTCCATTTAAAAAAGTCTTATTTACACCCCGCCGCTATTGAAAATAATTCTTTGAAAATTTAAAATACCTGAAGAAGTGCACAGCTGGATTGGCCGCGCCTTGCATATCACTCGCGGTGGCCGAAGGCAGTGCACTCCCGCCCAAATCGTCCGTTAGGGTTTCGTCACACGCTGCCAATACTTCCTCGGCTATCATACCTGAAATATGTATTGTTATTTCAGATTAACAATCAAGTAAATATTTTTTAGACTTTTTTTTAAAATCATTGCTAAAATATTTAATTAATTCTTTTTAAATTTCTAACATGTAATTTTAATTTTTTACCGAAAACATTATACCATTATATACAGCTTTCACGTGACAAAAAAACCTCCTAACTACAACACCATTTTTTCCTCAGTTAATATTTCAATACCCACTAATACAGAGGTTTCTACCTATTATTGACGACTGCTTAGCCTAGTGGGTAATGACCCTGCCTACGAAGCTGGAGGTCCCGGGTTCGAATCCCAGGTCGGGTCAATATTTATATGATGAATATTGATACTGCCACCGGGTCTTGGTTGTTATATGTATGTGGTGTCTTCGCTTGGTACCTAAAATACAAGCTAATGCTTAGTTTGGGACCTAGACGTTGTTGTGATTGTGTGTGTTATTATTATTATTATTATTATTATTATTATAGGCCTACATGAATAAATATATTTTTAGATGATTAAGAATATCCCGATAAACAAATCTCTCTCAGATATATCTATGTTTATCTGTTCCCTGAAATAATTAAATATTATTACTCAAACACTATTTTTTTTATTTTTGATTTAGTCTAAATCTCGAAAAATTAGACGTTTTCGTCATTTTTCGAGATTTAGACTAAAAAAAAGGTGTTTGAGGTTAGCTGCTGTGTTTATTTCAATCTTTATATAAATCAAACACACCATGCAACACCCGATCCAAATGACCAGTCTCCATCTGCCACACGTACACAGTTCCGTCGCTGCACCCGACCACCATGAAGTCGTCCGCAGGTCGCCATTTTATGGTCACCACGGGGAAAAGATGGCGCGAAGCCAACGTCACGGATCTGCGTTCCGCTAGACCTGGGATTATTGATTACATTAGCTTTTCATAAGAATTTACCTTCATTATTTAGTTTTTAATCTACATAAATTTAATAATTATTTGTTAACATATTGGTATACACTCACAGACAAAACTAACCGTCCACTTTAATTTCGCTTCAAATTTAGATAATTTTAAGTTCAGATAATAATATCTGGGACACTCCACACAGCGTCATCCAGACCCAAAGTAAGCAAGTATTATGCTTGTATTATGGGCACTAGACAACTGATATACATACTTAAATTAAATTTTAATTTTCTTATAATACGTACATATATACTTTCCCCACCCAGACACAGAACAAATAGACGTATTTATGTACACAAATATTTGTCACAGGCGGGAATCGAATCCGCTATCCTCGGCTACGCAGTTAGGGTATCTAAACACTCAGCCAACCGGTCAGTCATGTTCAGATGTTTCAGTTGCATTTTGAATTCCGTTTTAGCCATTAATTCGTTTAGATGGCTGAATGTTTATCTATTGCATTATTGTGATAGCAGTTCATAGATTACACCTACCTTAATAATTTCAACTATGCAGGGTCAATAGTCTCCCAATAATATGCCTATGACAGATGGATGGGACAAATTTAGATGCAAATAGTCTCCCAATAAAATAGCTGTGACAGACGACCAGGACAAAATTACAAGAGTTCCGATTTTTTGTTACGGAACGAACCAAAAATCATAAATCAAATTTAAAACCAATTATTCAATGTAAAATATTTGCACGCACTTATTGAAAGTCAAAATTAATAAAACGAACCCTAAAAAAACACATAGTATGGCAAAAGCTAAGACTCTCGTACTTAATAATAATAATAATATTGTACTAATTTATATTGTAATAATAATAAAACTTGGGACACCCACACAGCGCCATCTAATCTCAAAGTGAGCAAGTATTATGCTTGTGTTGTGTTACTAGATAACTGGTATACATACTTAAATACTTCTTATAATATATACATATATAAATATTTAACACCTAGAAACAGAATAAAAAAGGTTCATGAACACAAATATTTGTCCCGGACGGGAATCGAACCCGCAACCTTTGGTTCTGCGGTTACGGTTTCTAACTACTCGGCCAATCGGTCAGTCACTAACAAAATCTAACTTGTAGTTGTATAATTAATGATGGACATAAATTTTAAATTAACTTACTTAATAACGTAACACTGTGGTCGGAAGCCACGGAACAAATGCATTTTTGTATTCGAGCCTGAAAAAAGAAGATGATATTATGAAACGATAACATGTGACAGTTTGGCTAAATAATGGACTTCACTTCATCAGCCCATTTTTACCCCACTGCAGGGGCTTTGGCCTCCCCCAGGGTGAGGAGGAGGTTTGAAGCTTCAATCCACCACGCTGCTCCACTGCGGGTTGGGGAACGTAACGACCGCCATTAATGACTGCGTCCGGGGCCGACTGCTTAACGTGCTCACCGAGGCACGGAGTCAGTGATAGTTGTGTACTTAAGTCAGAAAAACTCATTGGTACACGCCCGGATTCGAACCATGGCCCTATGGGGCCTTATAAATTGAGACAGGTTCGTTGCGCTCTAGGCTATCACGACACGACAAATAATGGACACTCGAATCTAATGTGTATGGTGTCGGCAAATTGTATAATTCGTCTGATTAAGGGAATAATCTTTCTTTCCGCGGCTTCGAATTGGCATTGCTATCTCCGTTTCAGTCTCTCTTACCCAATCTATTCCTGGGTAACAGAGATGAGAAGAGCAAATTTACAAAAATACCTATAAAATATCCGTCGAAACAGCTCGCGGGCCGTGACTGTTTTCACCCCTGAAATATGTATGAATTGGGTCCAAAATTTGGAGAATCATTAATAAGGGAGGACGTCCCTAGAGCGGTACATTTTGTTTTTTTTTTTTAAATTCCTATTAATATCGAATTTTCAGCTCATTATTTTCAAAAACGAAAAACTGACGGAAATCATATTTTCAGGAATTCATTCTAAAACAACTAAACAAAATATAAAAAAAAACATACCGCCCTGTGAAAGCATTTCTTCTATTACATTTCTTTCTGTAAATATGGATACAAAAATACAGCAAGAATTACACACGCGCCGAACCCTCTTTTTTGTATGAAAAGCCTACCCCCTTAATAATAATAATAAACTATAATTATTTTAAAAATAATAAATAACATACGGCGTCGTCAGTTGCAAACTTTTTCCAATTAGTAAGTTAGGTTAGGATTGTTTATATTAATGCGAGAATCGAGCCGGAGCGGAGCGACGAACCACTCAGTAGCCTATTGATCAATTTAGAATATGGTTAATATAAGTCAAATAATGTCGTCGTGTCGTGATAGCCCAGAGCGCAACGAACCTGTCTCAAATTTATAAGGCCATAGGGCCATGGTTCGAATCCGGGCGTGTACCAATGAGTCTTTCTGACTTAAGTACATTAACTATCACTGACTCCGTGCCTCGGAGAGCACGTTAAGCAGTCGGTCCCGGACGCTGTCAATAGATGGCGGTCGTTACAATCCCCAATCCGCAGTGGAGTAGCGTGGTCGATTTAAGCTCCAAACCCCCTCCTCACCCTGTGGGAGGCCTAAGCCTCTGCAGTGGGGTAAAACAGGCTGATGATGATGAAGTCAAATAATCAGAGGAATCATACAATTTGGAGACGACATGTATAATAATAATATCTGGGCCATACCAAACAGCGCCATTAAGTTATGGGTTACTAGACAACTGATATACATACTTAAATATTCTTTATAATATATACATAGATACTTCTACACCCAGCCACGGAACAAATACACATGTTCAAGCACACAAATATTTGTCCGGGCGGGAATCTAATCCGCGACCTTTGGCTCCGCAGTAAGGGTCTCCAACCATCGGCCAATCGGTCAGTCCGGTAAGTCACATGTATAATACGGTTTCTTCATGAGAATGAGGAAACAATATTATAAATGAACCCACACATTTGACAAATCCATTTAAACTTTGTAAGTTTACTATCCTTTATACCCACAGACCAGTCAACCTTTAGAACACGCTTTAATAAACGTCAATACGAAAACGAAATCGCCAAAAAGTGGCGGGGTGCGGGGAGAGGTTGGCTAGTTTTCATTGGCTGTTTCAAAATTGACAATATAATGGCTTCCAACGTGCTTCCAACTGACGGCTCACTAGCGACGTAGTTATGTAGTGTCACTACATAGCCTTGGCGAATGCTACTCCCTGTCAAAGCGTGGTCTATAAGGTTGACTTGTCTGTGTTTATACCTAAACGCCTCATATTTTAAGATAACCATTTCTTACTCAACAAAGAGAATACAAGAAGGAGATAATTCTTTGTCTGCGACATTAGACGTTCAGGCTCAAGTTTCTAATGCTAAAATTAACCTTCTGGAAGAATATCTGAAAGTCTATGAATTATTTAATAATTGAAGTCTTGTTAAAAGAGCAAATACACACTAGTGAGATGCAAAGTAATATGTGCCACACGAGAGCGAAGAATTTTACTTTTCGCGCTTTTGAATCTCTCACTACACTCAGGATTCTCATAGTGGGGAATTCAATTATAGATTGCTTCACTAGCTCTGGATTCAAACTCAGCACTCACAACAAAAAAGAACTTTGCTCTCTTGTTAAACAAATAAATTATTCCTCCACTACTGTTCCATCTCACAACCCAAAGCTTTACTAAATCATTAAATTTGAATCTTATATAGGTTTGTATCCCTTAGGAACTTTCGATCAGGATAAACAGTAGCCTATGTTACTCTCCTGCCCTTTCAGCTATCTCCATATAAAAAATCACATCGTTTCGTTGCTACGTTACGATTCGCAATACAAACAAACATTTATGCGTTTTTAACATTAGTCCAAATAGATTTCTGTTGAATGCACACTTACAGTACAAGTCTGTGGAGGAACGATCAGCTGAGTTATCTCTCCTGCGTGCACGCAGAAGCGATGTAGTAAAACTCCGCTGTATAGATCCCAGAGGCAAACCGCAAAGTCTATACCTCCTGACACCAGATGTGTTCTGTCGTATCTGAAATGAACGTATGCATATTATACTTTGGGATTTGACTTATTTTTTATCCGAATACGGCAAAGCCAAAAAAATAGAAACCAACTTTGAAACTTTGCTTACATACAAACATGATTTAAAAAATTAAAAATAATATTTTACTTTAAATAACAGAGTATTAATGGGGGGCATATAGTTTATGAAGTCGGTGCCAAGTCATTCACTTTATGTCATTGCTTTATTTCCTGGTAAGTACCCGTTCAGTGTCTGAGTTGGCACCGACTTTATTAATTACCTACATGCCGCTCATTAATTCCTTTTAAATAAAAATGTTATTTTTTATTCAGTTTTTTTTTAGTTCTGGGTAAATAAATTTTGTATGGCAAAGCAGAGGTATTGTTCGACCTTAATCAAAACTGGTTTAGGTCTGAACACAGACCAGTCAACCTATAGACCACGCTTTAATCAACGTCAGTACGAAAACAAAATCGCCAAAAAGTGGCGGGGTGCGGGGAGAGGTCGGCTAGTTTTCATTGGCTCGTTCAAAATTGACAATTTAATGGCTTCCGACGTGCTTCCAACTGACGGCTCACTAGTGATGTAGTTATGTAGTGTCACTACATAGCCTTGGCGAATGCTACTCCCTGTCAAAGCGTGGTCTATAAGGTTGACTTGTCTGTGGGTCTGAATAAGGTTGTGTAAAATAGAAAAGAAAGGTATTCCTAAAGAAGTGGTACAATCCCAAATACTTATTTTTTTACACTTCGATTACTATTTAGGTATTTTACTTTAGGTGTAATGAGTTTTTTACTGTATTTTAGAATTTAAATTTTTCATCATAATTTATATTAACATACTTTTAGTTCTAGTTTTCAAAGATGTACATATATGTTATTGTGTTTAATTTACGGTAGCCCCGCAAGATACAGTTTTTTTTTTCAGTTTTAGAATATGTTCTAATTAATGTTGCGTTCCGAGCGTTATTTCTAAGAAAACAAATTTGAAACGTTTAATAACCGATATCTTTAAAACCGGTGTTGAGGTTCGGTAGGTCGTAGGCTAGTTTACAAACCTTTAGATAGTTTAGACCCCATATGCCAGTATTTGGGAAAGCGAAAGAAACAAACTTTCATCTGGTAGCAGAATGCCCTATGCACGCACTACCCAGATAAGAAATTCTAGGAACAGACAAGATAGATTAAGAGCAGCTTGCAGATATCAATATTGGGCAACTGGTAGACTTCTGCAAAGCAACAAGGAGGTTCGAGACGAAGCGGAATGGCCAGTAACCCATAAAGGGATTCCCCAAATGGGGAAGCGGGCAAAATATTCCGCAATTAAACGGAGTGATGCCCGCCTGCGGCAGCCAGCGTTCCCGAGGTTAAATGAAAAACGTACCTCGGATGGACGTGATGAGGGTACAGCAAGCAGTTGACTCGACCAATGTGTCCATGTAGAAGTTGATGTGGTGGCCAATCTGAAAACGAGACTAAACGATAATACATGTGTCGGTAATGTTACAAAATACATAATAGTATACAAGGTATTTGGATGAATGTAGTCCAAACTTATAAAGTGTGTAGCGCTTACAAACAAAAAAGTTTCAAGTGAGCACAAGGTGCAAACTAACGGTTACCGAGAAAAACATGTTTAAAGTTTTTTAATTTATGTTTAGTTCGGTAACCTCTACACGCTTCATAAATTTGAACTACGTTCAGCCGAACACGCCGTACATAGTACAACGCGTGTTCGGGTTAACGTAGTCCAATGGAAAACGTGTATAACACGTCGTAGACGCATTCAGACATGAACGAACAGTTCGATCTTAACGCTCGTACTGTCCAATTCAGAAACGTTTATTAAAACCGAGTTTAGTTGTATGTTTTGACTCTTTTTTAGGGTTCCGTAGGTCTAAAAGAAAAAGGAACCTTTATAGGACCAGGATCAGGAGGCTTTATAGGAGCATTTCGTTAACCGTCTGTCTGTCTGTCGAGATCTTTTTTCTTAGGAACGCGTAGAGGTATCAAGTCGAAATTCGTATCTACGACTCAGGTCTGGTCTGCGGTTCTTTGGTGTCATAAACACATGAAATTTCTAAGCCAAGGTAATAAAAAAAATACGACAATTTATGCTGCATATTTTGACTATCAAGTAAATCAAAACCTATAGGGTACTTACTTCCCGTTAACTTAGAATTATGTTTGGCAAGAAACAACCTTTCACAGCACAAATGAAGGAATGAATCCCAAAATCGTTAATCTGTGATTGTATCACATAAAATAAATTATCAAACTGATTCAAAGCTTGGCTCTTTCTATAATATAATAATAATGACGTATACATGACAACAACGTCTAGGCCCCAAATTAAGCATTAGCGTGTGTTTTGGTTACCAAACGAAGACACCACATACCTATAACAACCAAGACCCGGTTACCAGTAACCAATATTCATCATATAAATACTGACCCGACCTGGGATTACAACCCGGGACCTCCAGCTTCGTAGGCAGGGTCGCTACCCACTAGGCTAAGTGGTCGTCATTTCTACTCCATTATTCCATCTCAAAACTAGAATCTTTGCTCATCATTCATTTAAAATCTCGATTGGTTTTGTATACCAATAGAACATTGGAATAGGATGAACAGTATTATTTGTTACTCTCTGTCCTTTCGACTATATCCATACAGGAAATAAAATCGTTTCGTCGCCCCGTTACGACGTGAAAAACAAACAAACACATTTTCACATTTATAACAGTAGTTGAGATTCAATCGTTAATGAACTATAGACTAACCGATTGACCAAGTGGTTAGAGACCTATCTGAGGAGCCCGGGATGAATATTTGCATGTATCTATATACACATAGTATCTATATACGCATATATTATAAAGAATATTTATGTATGTATATCGTTTGCCTAGTACCCCATAATACGAACATAATACTTGCTCACTTTGAGACTAGATGGCGTTGCGTGGGATGTCCCAAGTACTATTATTGTAGTTCGATCTCGCTTCCACTCACCATTGTATTTATGATGATTTCCATGTAACAACTGGAGCTGTACAGTGTGTGTGGCATTCACAATCACTATGGAACCATCTTCTCTACCGACTACCAATCGGTTTGCTGCCAGCAGATAAATCGAGGCCGTCAGTTTCACTTCTGTAAATTAATTGATTATGGCATAAAGTAAATAAATTTGACAGCAGCGTTTGGTTTTAATAGAGTCATAAATGTCACTTCACAGTATCGAAAATGTCAAACGCAATTACGCGGAGGTGAAGATCGGCGCGCGGGAATTTCGTAGGGGTGAAGACCGGCGCGCGGGGTCGAACGAAAAGCGGTACATGGTAATAAGAAAGGAAGGCATTTGATACCAAAATGACTGTATATAGTACAAGATACTGACCTAACTTGAGGACCCCTAATTCTTTTTCCAAGCAAAAAATTTTTCATATCTATAAAATATATTAATAAATATTAATAAGGGTTCGCACCTTAAATTCGGTCTAGGCTATTTTTAATTAAAATTTTTTAAATTAATTTTGTTTCAGTAATTAGAACAACTAACTCTATTTACATTTTTGTACCAAAACTTATTGCATGCTCCAAAACGTATAACTTCCAAAGTATATTTTGACAAAAACAAAAGTATTATTATTTTAATGGGAAACAAAGTTACATTTTTACCAGAACTTTTCATTTTTTTTGTAAATATTTTGAATCCGGTTATTTTTATTATTATAATACAATTATTATATTTTTATATGTTAATATTAATTTAACAATTGTAATTAAAAGATAGCCTGAATCGAATTTAAGGTGCCAACCCTCCTTAGTAATGTTTATTGATATATATTATAGTATACGAACAATAATCCGCCTGGGAATAGAATGTGGGGTTCATAAGATAAATTGGGATCTTAGAATATTATCGAAGTCGTGATAGCCCAGAGCGCAACGAACCTGTCTCAAATTTATATAAGGCCATAGGGCCATGGTTCGAATCCGGGCGTGTACCAATGAGTTTTTCTGACTTAAGTACATTAACTATCACTGACTCCGTGCCTCGTAGAGCACGTTAAGCAGTCGGTCCCGGGCGCTGCAATAGATGGCGGTCGTTACAATCCCCAACCCACAGTAGAGTAGCGTGGTGGATTTAAGCTCAAACCACCCCTCCCCCCACCCCACACACTCTGGGGGAGACCTAAGCCACTGCAGTAGGGTAAAATGGGCCGATGATGATGAGACTGTGGTGGTTTATTCTGTTAGATGATACTAACCAGGTTCTTCTTGTTGATGTAATTGGTCCAGTATGCCGACAGGGCTTGGATTCATCTCTGCCCATGCCATGTTCAAACTGGTCATCATTATAGGCGCGTGGGCTGTTAAAAAAATATAAAAATAGATTAAGTGAGAGTTTAACAACATATTATAGTCAATGACGTTACATATACTTTGGAGTAGACTAGTTACTTTAATACAGACGAAACCTAGAACTTGGTTCGAGCGAAATATCGTACGATTGTACTTAATTGTATAAGTCGTAATAACCCGAACGCAGCAAACCTATTTCAAATTTATAAGGCCGTGTGGCCGTGGTTCGAATAAAGGCGTGTATCAATGAGTTTCTTATATAAATAATTATCACTGACTCCGTGCCTAAGAGAGCATGTTAAGCAGTCGGTCCCGGTTGTTGTCAGTAGACGGCAGTCGTTACAATCCACCAACCCGCACAGGAGTAGTGTGGTGGATTTAAGCTCTAAGAACTGAGGGAGGCCTCTGCAGTGGGGTATAATGGGCTGACGGAATGAAAAAAAAAGTATGGGTTTAATGTTTGGAGATAAAAATAAAGGTAGTACTTAAACTAAGTTTAATTTTAATTTGAAAAATTGCACCTAAAGAAAAACAATATCAAAAGTATGGTTAAGCGAAAATATCTTTACTTTCGATTTTGTCATTTTCTGTGCAGAGGGGTTTGAAAAACTCTGAAAAAAGAAGTAGTGGAATTCCAATGAAATAGATAAACCATCCAATGTACACAGCGAAATCGAATTAGCTCCTATACTTTACCACAGATTTTATTTTCTTTATTTCGTAATTATGTAACGTATAATCTAGAAATACGTAATAAGAGTGAATTTATTACTTTGTGGAAAAACGTCAGCACAAAGGCGCATTTAAAAAAATACTGGTTCTTCTCAGAAGAATACGCAAGAAACTGAGGGACGCTTTTTTCAACAAAATCATATAAAAAAATTTTGACAATAAGTTCTTAAAGATTAATATTATCTAAACAAACCGACAAGCGAGGGGCTTATATCCATGGATTTTTAACATCTAAGTAGTCCGATACTTTATAATAAGCTTTTGCATAAAGCTTTCGTTTTATTGTAGTTTTAAACTTGTTAAGATAACGCTATCTAACTAGTTATAATCCTTTACAATAGCTCTATCACTGGAGTTGTCTTTAATAAAAGCCTTAATTACAATTTTTTTACAATAATTATAAAATTCAAATATGTACATAACATGTATAACATAAAAAGATGGCGTCACATGTATAAGTTTTAATATACTTCTCAAAAACGCCGCTTTGTGGAAATGTCATATTCTATTAACAATTTTCAAAAAAGACTTGCTTTTCAATGTTATGTGTTTCAATTGGTGGCAACTTATAGTGACGTACAGATCGCGTCAAACTTTATGGCAGATCTGAATACAACGCTACAAGCGGGATTCCGCCGGTTCAGTCATACACCCTTCGCTCCACTGCGTCGCGCTACACCTAAAACTTGTTATTGCGACATGACATGTGCCTACTTTCGGATCCGCCATAAAGTTTGACGCCGGCGCCACACGTTGATCACATCATTGGTAACCAACGTTGTCTGATTAACTGGTGAAGCATACACACGTTGACTCTTATACTAGTTCTGCCCCGTCAAAACCAATGTGAAGATGTCAGATACAGAAATTGAAATTACTCCAAGCGCTTCCTAAAAATTAAAAAACTAAATGTGGCACTCGAGGACTGCCGCGGTAAAGCTATTGCATAGCATTTTGTATCAACTTATGCAATTATAATTATTTATTTATTTTATTTATGCGGTTTTTTTTTGTTATTATTTTTTCTTCATTTTTCTTCAAATCTTTCTGACGCTGATAATATGCCCTTTGACGTGCATTAGTTTTTTTTTTTTTAGCTTTTTACGCTTTTCTTCTCTATAAAACGAAAATATCTAGGTATAAATAATAGGTATAAATAATTAGGTATAAATAGTGTAATGACACACCAAAACAAAATTATTCATTTAAAAAAAATAACGATATTAAGAAGTGATTATCGAATTTCGCGCGATGTACATTTATATAGATATAATATCATATATTTCTCGTATATATATATATATATATATATATATATATATATATATATATATAATATATATATTGAGAATCTAAATTGAGAATTTAAACTATACGCGTGTGTGTGTTTGTGTATATAAAAGAGGGCTACTTTTAATATCGCTCATTTTAATATCAAAAATTTAGATTATCTTTATAGCAGTATTATATTTTCAATTCAAAATTAATACTGCATTTGTGATAATAATAAAATGTATGTATATAAATTACTCACTCGTTTTCTTTCACTATTTTTTCGTGACTTTCTTCATTAATAATAGGCGCAACAGATTATAATAGATGGCGCTGTTTTAAAAAACGTACATCGCGCTATCAAAATTTTTCTCCGTGTGGCGTGCCCTTGGGAGTGGAAAGCGTGAGGTTTTTTTCGTTACGGAATTTCTGGATTCGCTCCACGCGCTCAAGGCCCGCGATAGAAGCTATGCAATAGCTTAAAAACAAAGTTCTAAGAATTCGATGACTTTTTCATTTGTCTTTGCGGATGGCGATGTTGCAGATGAGACTGATATTCTCGGTTGCAACATGACTGAGCAAATCGCCAACGTGTGGACGGATCGCCAACGTCGGCGCACGGATTTCTTTAAAAAAACCAAACCGCGACGTCCAATAGCCAATGCTCGCACCAATGTTGGCACCAACGCAAGAAACCTTGATCCGTACGTTGGACGAGTAGCATTGGACCAACTTTGTAACGTGTGGAACCGGCGTAACTGTAATAATAACTTGAGTCGATTGCGTCGAGTTCGACGAACGCTTAGCCTAGTGGGTAGCGACCCTGCCTACGAAGCTGGAGATCCGGGTTCGAATCCCAGGTCGGGTCAGTATTAATATTATAAATATTGATACTGGTACCGGGTCTTGGTTGTTATATGTATGTGGCGTCTTAGCTGAAATATTTATATATGTATATATATAAAAAAGAATATTTAAGTATGTATATCAGTTGACTAGTAACCTAAAAAAACAATTATCAAAGAAGCTTTGCAGGAGGAATTGGCTCCTATCAGGCAAGAAATAAAAGACTTAAAGCAGTGCGTTGATTTTGTCAGTTCTAAATACGATGAACTCCACACAGACATCGCAAACTTGGCTACTGGTTCCAGAGAACTGCAAGCTAACTACAACAGCCTGCAACCAAAAGTTCAACTTTTAAATGAACGTCTTAACTTGTTGGAACAGCAGCTACGAGAAACGAATCTTGAATTTCACGGGATACCGGAGTATAGTGGAGAAAATCTTAAAAATATTATTATTCAAACAGCGAATGTCGTCTCCTTTAAACTAGAGGAACATGAAATTAATTACTGTACAAGAGTATCAAAACTGATTAAGGATAGCAATAGACCACGTACTGTCATTGCAAAGCTTGTGAACCGTCGACGTCGAGATGAATTTTAGTCAGCCATCGCTAACTACAACGATTCGCATCCTGACGCTAAACTTAATTCGGCTCTACTCGGGATCGGAGGCGCTAAAACGCCGATCTTCGTTTCGGAGCACCTGTCACCGCACAATAAACAATTGCATGCTGCCACTCGAATAAAAGCTAAGGAATTGACCTATCGATTTGTCTGGGTTCGTAATGGTAACATTTATATTCGTAAGAACGAAACCTCTCGTTACATTTTAATTAAAAATATTGAAACCTTGAATGGCCTCACTTAACTGTTGTATAAACTTAGCATATATATATTGTTTCAACTACGTACGTTTTTTGGTTTCACTGCTAAGAAATGGCATTATCCATTTATTATCAGAATGTTCGTGGCTTAAAGTCAAAACTAATAGAGGTTAATACAAATGTTTTAAGTACTGATTACGATTTGATCTGTTTTACTGAAACATGGCTCGAGCCTTGTATATACTCCTCAGAGATATTCGATGATCGATATACAGTCTACCGTCGTGATCGTTCCCCCGAATTCAAGGAGAGATTTTGTAAGTCTCATGGTGGCGGCGTATTAATCGCCGCCTCTAGGAAATTAAAGATTGAAATGCGCCCTGATTGGCATACATCTATAGAAGATCTTTGGTTACAGATCAAGTGTGTATCTTATATTATCAATGTTTGTGTAGTCTATATCCCCTCTTATACTCCTATTACATTATTTACAGATTTCTTAAGCAAATGTGAGGAAATAGCCTTATTGACACCAAATGCTAAAACTTTGATCTTGGGTGATTTTAATTTTCCAAATACAATATGGAACTATGGTGAATTAAACACGTCTTTGTCTAAGCTGAGTGATCCCAAAATAAATAAACTTTATGAATTTCTGACCACTACTTCCTTACTACAACTAAACACGTTACAAAATGTAAACGGCAAGATACTAGACCTTGCGATTACAGATGTGGAACTTGTTGACGAGCCAGCACCCGCCATTTCATTAAGTCGCGTTGATTCCCACCATCCCCCTTTCGAATTGTCATTGAAAACGAACTTAAGTGCCCCCCTCCGGCACAATAATCTGCTAATTAGATACCAATTTCGGAAAGCTAATATTCATAAGTGCATCACTGACCTCTCTAAAATACAATGGAATGACTACGCATCACTAAAATGTGATGAGTTCTTGCAGGTATTTTATAATATTGTTTGGAAAGTCATTGATGATAATACACCAAAATTAAAACCAAAATCCCACTCTTACCCTGGTTGGTTTACACCTGATTTAATAAAAATGTTAAAGGAAAAGAAAAAGTATCATTCAAAATATAAAAAGTACAAAAACCCTCGTGATTACGACACTTTTTCTCTTCTTAGATCACGAGTAAAAAAACTTATGATATCCACTTTTAAAAATTTTATTTCAAGTATCGAGAGTGATCTATCAATAAATATTAAAGCATTTTGGCGTTACACTAAATCTAAACGAACTACGAATGCCTTGCCAAACCGCCTTGTATACGATAGCCAGCAAGCGGACTCGGGTCCAGATATCGCTAACTTATTTGCCAGGTACTTCTCTTCCGTTTACACTACTGACACTTGCTGTAATTATATGCCAAATTTTCCCTTGCGCCTTAATGCAGCTCTTTCAACGGTTGAAATATCAGAGGAAGACGTCATGCGCCAACTAAAATCTCTCAATGTGAGTAAGGGTGCAGGTCCCGATTTTCTGCCACCCATATTTATCCGCCTCTGTGCTCCTGCCCTGGTAAAACCTCTAACAATGACATTACAAAAATCATTAAACGAAGGCGTGTTCCCCAACTTGTGGAAACTAACGAAAATCACACCAATCCATAAAAAGGGAAGTAAGTCAGATGTAACTAATTATCGTCCAATAAGTTCTCTTTCTTGTTTTGCCAAAATATTTGAAAAACTTATCTATCCACACCTGTATAATTATTTTAAAGAAATAAGTAGCCCTCGACAGCACGGTTTTATAAATAAACGCTCAACTCGCACTAACTTATTAACATACACAGATTACCTTTGCAAGTCGTTTAACGAAAAAACTCAAATTGATTCTGTTTATACAGACTTCGCCAAAGCTTTCGATCGTGTAAATCATAAAATATTATTAATTAAACTCGAACACTTAGGGATTCACGGTAGCTTGCTGCGCTGGATCACTTCATATCTGAATAACCGAACGCAATTAGTAACCATTTATGAGTATGAATCTGAGCCATTTCTTGCCAAAACCGGGGTTCCCCAGGGCTCTAACTTGGGTCCACTTTTATTCCTTTTTTTTATTAATGATTTGCTCAACACCATTAGTAGCGAATGCTTAGCATACGCTGACGATCTGAAAATCTATCGTAGAATTAGTTGTAAAGCTGATTGTAAGTTATTACAAGACGACTTAGATACGATACACAACTGGTGTACACAAAATTTGATGACCCTCAACGTTTCAAAATGCCAAATAATATCATTCACGAAAAATAGATTTCCTCTAAATTTTGACTATGTAGTAGACGGTGGTGTTCTGGAGCGGGTGCACTCTATTAGAGATCTTGGTGTGATCTTCGATTCTGAGCTTTCTTTTAGGCAGCACTATGATTACATTATATCAAAGGCAAACAAAATGTTGGGTTTCATAATACGGACTACGAAACCATTCAAAAGAATTTCCAGCCTATTGATTCTCTACACTGCATTAGTTAGAAGCATTTTGGAGTATTGCTCGTCCGTTTGGCTACCGGCCTATGCTGTACATAGTCTGAGAATCGAATCTATACAAAAGCGATTTGTTCGTTATGCTTGTATCAAACTGAATATCAGACGCTCCGTACCTGATTACATTGACAGACTGCTGCGATTCAATTTAAAAAGTCTCCAATCTCGGCGGAACGTTCACGATATTACTATCCTGTATAAAATCATACATCACCACCTGGATAGTGATCTGATTACCCAAATATTTTTTAAGGTGCAACAGCGATCGATTCGTAAACCTTGTTTATTTGCCCTACCCAGCTGTAACAATATCGTGTCACAAAATAATCCACTCATAAGAATGTGTCGTTCTTACAATAATTTATTAAATGACGATTGTGATATATTCTGTGACACACTAAATAACTTCAAACACAAAATTCGAAATCTTCTTTAGTTGTCATTGTGTGCCGTACCTACTGTTGTGTTTACTTAATAAGAAATGCGTTCTGTTGTTTAGTGTAAGTGTTTTTATTTACTAATGTATTTGTGGTTATCTTCATTTTCTTTTTTTCTGTTTCAGCTCTACTTAGATCATAAAGTGTAATTGCATGTTATTTACAGTTATAATTGAGTTGCAAATTCAACATGTATATTAGAATTTAACATCAAACTTAAGTTTAACTTTGTAACTTGTTACTGTATAAATAAAGAAATAAATAAATAAATAACACAAGCATAATATTTGCATACTTTGGGACTAGACGGCGCTGTGTTGGAAGTCCCAAGTATTATTATTATTAATATTATTATTATTATTATTGCATATAGCGCAATGGTCAGTCATTTCAAGTATATATATAAATATATATATATGTGTTACTAAACTGCAGGTGAACTCTGACAACAATGGTTTACCTTAAATCATATTTTTGTCTACAACTTGTTATTCGGTAAATTTTCATTTGTAACCCATAGAGACGGGACCAACTTTATTTCATTGATCACATTCCTATAACTTTTACATTCATGTCGTCGAGTAAATTTTCCACAACATCATCAAATCCGATGTGATCCCAAACACTCACCAGGTACATCAGTCGCATTAGTTGGTGTACTGGCTTCGTCTACGCTCCATATGGACACCACGCCTTCCGAGTCACCACGTAGCAAAAGTCGACGTTGTTTGCCACCAACCGATGTTATCACGTAACGTATCGCCGGCGGACACGATAGAAGCTGGAAAAATAACGTAGTTATAAATATGTAGAAATTAGAGATTAAGGTGATTTT
This sequence comes from Luffia ferchaultella, assembly GCA_949709985.1. Lineage (NCBI taxonomy): Eukaryota > Metazoa > Arthropoda > Insecta > Lepidoptera > Psychidae > Luffia > Luffia ferchaultella. Next base: position 3,218,056 of record OX453269.1, read on the forward strand.
TACCAGTACCAGTTATTATTTTGCTAAAGGATTGATTTCAAAAAACACTGAGCGGACATAGGACGACCGCTTAGCCTAGTGGGTAGCGACCCTGCCTACGAAGCTGGAAGTCCCGGGTTCGAATCCCAAGTCGGGTCAGTATTTATATGATGAATATTGATACTGGTAACGGGTCTCGGTTGTTATATGTATGTTGTGTCTTCGCTTGGTACCCAAAACACAACCTAATGCTTAATTTAGGGCCTAGACGTTGTTGTTATGTATACGTTATTATTATTTTTTTTATTATACTATATTTTTATTAAATAACAAGTAGAAATTCACAAAAATAATTACATGCGATAGGTCATAATAACCCCTCTGTTCGTGATCGGTTATGACTATATACGAACGCTTTGAGTCTACTTGAGTCTCGTGTGATTAATGGACGACTTATTACATGAAACACCTCCCATATCCCCGCGACACGCCCACAAGCGCTTAGCCAACCAGGTCGCTTGATGATTAGTCGTCGCATTTTCAGTCCAAGACACGCTTCGTTGTTACAGCGTGACATATCTAGGAGCGCGGGGAGGGGGCGCGTTCCGATAACCTGTGCTGCATACCTTATTATCAGGATGTGCCAACAAGCTGAACAGTACCGGTGAGTCGTGATCCACGCTTGGCCCATGGAAACCTTTGTGATCTGGCACTGAGCTGTTTATCGAAAAATATTGTTTGTATCAAAAACAGATTAAACAAAACGATGTAGTTAAAAAGTTAATGGCGTTATATAATATATACTGTGATTGTTATTTATGTTTTTTTTTTTAATGTTTAAAACGGGAACTAATGATACAATCAACTTTAAATTTGTTATTTTATTGTATTGGCATACATTTAAAAGCGGCATCAAATTCAAAAATCCCTTTTTAATAATTTAGAAACTTATGGTTCAATAGACCTATACTGACAACATTTCTATTAAAGCGTATATGTAAATTGGTTCTTTTAATATGTATGACTGATCGATTGGCTGAGTGGTTAGAGAATTTAACTGCGGAGTCAAGGATAGCGGTTTCGATTCCCGCCCGGGACGATTTTTTTGTTGCATGAACATGTCTAGTCGTTCAATGTCTAGGTGTAAAAAGTATCTATATATGCATCACTATCACTACATATTAGAAAAAAAGTCCCCTTGTGGCGTTTGTCTGTCTGTTAGTTTGAACGTGATAAACTCAAAAACTGCCGACCGGATTTTCGTACGGTTTTCACCAGTGGACGGAGTAATTCAAGAGGAAGGTTTATGTGTATAATATATAATTTTTTTTTGTAAATTGGTTGAAATATGACGATGATTATTTAAGATGTCGGAAGAAATCAAGCCGATTTCCCAATCGGCTTGATTTCTTGATTCATAGAAAACGTGCTATCAGAAAAAAATTACCTAGACCATAGGTTGCGACACGTTCTTCCTGCGTCACGCCTCTAAGCACGCGCTCGTACTGACCATGCGTTTATTTTGATGAGATTATTTCATATATTGCATAAAAACATAATTAATAAGGAATTCAAAAATATAATAAATATATTCTAACCACATTACTGAACAACATGTATTGATTAAGTCAGTGAATAAAAATTCGCGTTTGTACACATCCATACTTAAATGTTTTTTATACATATCTATTTATGTGTTATAAAACATATATTTTACATACATACATATTTTCCAGCTATTCGTGAAACAGACATGTTCATATACACAAATGCTTGTCATAGGCAGAAATCGAACCAACTACCTTTGGTTTTGCAGAGAAAACTAATGGCTAGTCATACTATATCAAGTCAAATGGGTATCTTTCTATTAGCATATCAGTGTTCTTAACAAAAAAAATTTGATGATTTAATTTAAGCAATGTAATTAAAACTTATTAAAAAATAACTAAAATAAAAAGTGTCGTGATAGCCCAGAGCGCAACGAACCTGTCTCAAATTTATAAGGCCATAGCGCCATGGTTCGAATCCGGGCGTGTACCAATGAGTTTTTCTGACTTAAGTACATAAACTATCACCGGCTCTGTGCCTCGGAGAGCACGTTAAACAGTCGGTCCCGGTCGCTGTCAATAGATGGCGGTCGTTACAATCCCCAACCCGCAGTGGAGTAGCGTGGTGGATTTAAGCTCCAAACCCTCTCTTCACCCTGGGGGAGGCCTAAGCCCCTGCAGTGGGGTAAAATGGGCTGATGATGATGATGATGATGAAAAAATAATTGAATTCTGACATAATGCGATTATATTACAAGTAAATAAATAAATATTATTATAATTATGTTTCATTTTTTTCACGATTTTCTAATCAGATTTCCGATTAAATTTTTTTATAGTTCAATATAACAATCACAGTATATATTTAGATTACACTTCAATGCGGAATCAGATTTTTTCAAATACCTTTAAAGCAACTTTATAAGCAAAATTAAACTGTGTTATCGGTTAATTTAATTTTATCCACCTTTGAATTATTAAAAAGTCGTCCTAAAACACCAGTTAATGTAGTTGTATTTAATGTTTAAAAATTAATATTCTAAATCATACGTAAAATATAAAATAGGACTACATATGGACTACATATTGACTACATATTATCAACATAAAATCTGTAACAATACACATTTTATGTTTATAGACAAATAACAACAACAAAGTACACGAAAACATTTAACTAACTAAAAAACTACATAGATGGTTAATATGAATGTGCTTGAAGCAACAAATAAAATCACTATAAATTCGAAAATATAATTATGTAACCACAAGAAAGACCTTTCAAGCCTTCAATATAACATATGCAAATAAAAATGCAAATTCAATTATTTAATTATACTACAATATTTATTAAATAAATATTAATTTATGGCATATATTTCTATATTCTGTCTGTGATTGAACTGCAAACTAGCGAGTCATGTCATTTTTGCATTTTATAGAAATATGTTATATTTATTAATAAAAACAAATAAGTGAAAGAATTTTATTGATATCTATTAAAAATGCCAACGATACAAATTTTTAAAATATATCGTGCTATGACGTCACTCGGTTACATTACTATGGGCTAACGTGGATAATTTTGTACGTAGCGGCACCGAGTGATGTCACGAGCGAGTCCTAAAAACACAAACTTTGATTTGTTATATCTTCGGTAATAGTCGGCATTTTCCCGAAATTTAAAAAGTACAGTCACCAGTTTGTAAAACTTTAGCTTGTGATACAAAATTTTGTTGAAGAGGACGCGCTCATTGAACTACTGACAACAGAGAAAATTTTAAATAGCAGAATACTGCAATATAAGCTACAAAAGTGAATTAATTTATTAATATAAGTATGTTAAATTCTAGCAAATGTACTACGAGTAAAAAAAAAAGCTAAACTGATAGAGAACTATATGCATTATAGACCGTCGGCAGAAGCCGTTTTTTTTTTGATGTATCGTATCGCGCCGAATGATTTAATACGACAGATTTGAAAATCTTTTCTATCGCCAAAGATTTCCATCTTTCAGTCTGTTTAGGAAGATCCAGCCTCGTCTGACGGTCTACTAACCAAATCTAGCACAAAATTAAGAAGGTACAGAAAACACACGCTCCCGTACAGGCAATTAAGGTGCTGAAGGTGGTGTCATCGGATTGAGATGGAGTGAGAGATCAGGCTATGTAAATGATATATGAAGGAAAAGTTTGTGTAAATTCGCAAAGCAATGTTCTAAAGGTGCAAGCCTTCTGTACCATTCTCGTTTTGTTGCCTAGAAACACAGACAAGTCAACCTTATAGACCACGCTTTGACAGGGAGTAGCATTCGCCAAGACTATTTAGTGACACTACATAACTACGTCACTAGTGAGCCGTCAGTTGGAAGCACGTCGGAAGCCATTAAATTGTCAATTTTGAACGAGCCAATGAAAACTAGCCGACCTCTCCCCGCACCCCGCCACTTTTTGGCGATTTCGTTTTCGTACTGACGTTTATTATAGCGTGGTCTATAGGTTGACTGGTCTGTGCCTAGAAACTAACAGTCCGTTTCACTTCATACAAAACATGTGCCCGTCTCCAACGCACCCTACCTTCGATGTTTATTTTCACCAATTTCTATAGGCACGAAGTAAATATAAGCTAATTGTCAATTTAATATGCGTGTAGGCAAACTTCATATCTTCCAAGCTCGTAGTACATGGTATAAATTTTTTTTCGCGCCATACCTTACTGGAGCTAGCATAGTAGTAATAGATTAAAAGTGGAAAGTTTTTATAATGCGAAGTAAAACTTGTCAGGTTTGAGAAGCAAATGGGGAACAAAATGCAAACCTGATTGTAGATGTCGCTGCGGACGACTGAAGTCGATTCTGCAATCGCTGTGTCTTAGTTTATTTGCGTTGTTTTCTTTTTTAATGGCTACATAAACGTAGTCCATGCGACGACTGTGATGTTAGCTAAAGCATTAGTAAAGCAAACGAAAAAAAAATTGCTTTGGTTACGAGGTTATCACAAAATTAAAACACGATATTTTTAGTTGAGCATCCTTAGGCAAAAAATGTACTTGTTTTTAGGGTCACTTTAATGTTTTTTTATGTACTTAAAAAACTAACTTTTAGTCAGTAGTATGTATGACGTATGTCAGCTTTGATAGTTTTTTAGGCGGGCCTATACGCTCTTTTTGCTATTAAGAAGCGATTTCCTTCCCCATTTGTGTTTCGTTCAAGCGCCAACTTATCATGTTAGCTCCAGTATAGCGCAATTTAACCTATGCACTACAAATTAACCCAATTGGGTCAGATTGAAAGACACGAGCCATTTAATTGACAGAGACAATTGATTGATAACAATTGATGACAAGTAAAAAGGTTAATAATAAAACAAAACAACACCAAAGAGCAATATATCATAATTTTACTTTTTTAGTATTTATTTCATTAGTTTAAGTCAATTTATGGTTAAAAATTATATCGAAAATCGGTCACATTCTGAAATATTAACAATTCCTAAGGTGGGTGCTTTGTATGGAGTGAGCCGGCTGTTTTTTTTTTCTTTAGATTCAGAAAAAAATCGTTTATGACCATTAACCAAGTTACAAAGTTACAAGTGTATACCAAGTTACAATGGCCGCATAATTATTATTGTGCTAGCAAAATAATAGACAGACAAACAAACCAGTGCTGACCTACTGATAACCCGGCCGCGCAGTTGGCTAAAAAAACAGAGATATACAAAAAAAATTAAAACAAGCCCCACTTCAAAAAAGTGCTGCTCATTTTAACTTAAATTTTAAATACAAGTGGTTGATGACTTCAATTTCCTTTATAAAATCAATGGTAAACAACACCCCCTTAAGGATAAAAATGAGGCTGGAAAGAAAACAAATTTGTATATTTTTATTCTCTAATATTAAGTACGTATGAAAATTAACCACTTGTAATAAGAAATGGAACTTTTTGGCAACATTGAAAAATATTTTTTTATTTTGTTTTTGTGGGACAGTACTATTGCTATATCTAGCTGTAAGCGGCACGAATTAAGGATGCTAACCTTCAGACGCAATGGTTTATTTGAAGGTCTGTTGGGTATTAAGAAGTGAGGTATGATAAACTAACAGATTGATCACAACAGATCCTCCATCTGTCTCATCTCGTTTCCTAACCCTAGAAATAGATACTATGTAATCCACTGAGCGTGTTTAGGCCAGCATTCACAACTCGTGCCGCTTATGTACAACATGTTGATTTGTTTTCATAGTGATTCATTATACTGATAAGTACTATATGTCTGACAAAATAAAGGTATTTCTAAGTTAGAAAAAAAAACGTTTTTTTTTTCAAATTCAAGTTATATTACAATTGTCTGTCAAAATTGCTTGTTGCAGGTAAGAAGAAGATGGTACATAGACTCAATCATGTAGTTACACTGTAACATGCATTGTAGACTGACATTGCCAACACAACATTAATAATAAGTATTAATATTAATAAATGCACAAAAAACTCTCAACAAACTAGACTGTTAAAATATTTTAATCTATACAAAAAATTTTTAGTTTAATTAATTATTAATATTTGTTATATTTTAAAGTTATTATTTTAGTGAATTTATTTTTATGTTTAAAAAATCACTTATAGAATATTGCCAATTGTCAATTAAAACTTGTTTAAAAGCCTTTTTTTGAATGTTAATTTAATAATAAACATTTTTATAATAGATGGCAGTTTAATAAATATTTTTATAGTTATATGGAATGGCATACCATATAAATCTTTATTGCACGAATTAATATATTAATATTAAGAGTAGTATTATTATTTAAAATAAATATTTAAATATAAATACACACAATTTATTAATGTATATCGTAGGTAATGACAGTAATTTAAATTTTCTGGAAAATGGCTTAAAACTTTGCATGTTAACAATTTGTGCTAAGATTCTTATACATTTCCTTTTTTTAGGTAAAAAAAAAATATTATAAAGTATGTAGCAATATTGACTAAAAAATTTTCTTAAAATGTTAATATTTTTTCATGGTCACGATGGAAGGTCGGCGACATGTTGTACACATTTAAAAAAAAAATAACAATAAACTTTAGAATTGCCAAAAAGTTCCTAACAATTTCTTTTTAAATAGCAGCATGTGCTTTCATGATATCTAATGAAATTGAAACATGCCATTTCCGTGTTTATCTGTTTTTTTGATCTATATTGATGTATTTTAATGCATAGCTTTGGTGTTTCGAAAAATTCACTTTCAACACTATCCTAACCTATACTTATTTGTATTGTGTCTTTGTCATTCTGTATGTTTGTTTGTGACTTAAGATTTATTGAATGACTTCCTTGATATTTTCCATGAAATATAGCATGTTTAAAAATTAAGACTGTTTAGGAGTAACTACGTATATTGCCAAATATTAAGAAATTCGAAAATATGCGAAAATTTAATCTCAAGAAAAGTATAGAGGAGGAGAAATTTTTAAAGTAATTCCACGCATACGAAGCCACAGTGGCAGCTGTTGTGGCGGTGAAACAAACGAACCTCTGTCTATAATAGGGAACAAGCATATATTTTATTTTCATACATACAAGAAAGAGTTACTTCGCGCCAAAAAGTACAGAGATAGATGAGGTCACTTCTGTTACTGTCACTCACTCAACCACACACAACGTGACTATCGCCAGTTGTCACAGGAGCAGTATTTAAAACAATATTATCCTTTTTTCAATTAGTATTTTCAATGTAAGAAAATCGGAAGAATATGAATAAAATCAAGAAATAAATTTAATATATTACTCTAGTTCTCTTCTCCAGCTCTCATCCCTTTTTCCCTTATGGAGCATATTTTCCCACAATGTGGAAACACTGAACGGTAGTGACGTCACCAAATGCTGATTGGCGTTTCAAATCACATTCTGTTCCATTTAAAGTCAACTAATATTTGCTTAATGAAATCACCGGTGCTACATAATATTTTAATTTATAATATTTTTATGATGTAACATTAATTTATATATTTTATGCACGTTCCCTATTTTGAAAATTAATCTCGGAACAGTTCCTTTATCAAACTGATCCCAAATATGTAAAATGCAGTTATAATATGAGTACACTAGGATGTTTGTTTTGTGGGTATCTTTAAAATTACTATATTCTGTTGCAAAAAAAAAGGCGGGAAAATGGGTATTGACAAAAAGTACTATGTTCGCGTCGAAAGAAAACGGTGAGAAGCGCGGTCGTTCAGCGATATCCCCCGTACTACGAAACGCGGCATAATACGTAAGCGATAGACAGTTGTATAGATAGCGGTATATATCGTTTTCTGTCGACGCGAACATAATACTTTTTGGCAATACCCGTTTTCCCGCTTTTGTTTGAAACAGACTTTATGGATATATCGTAAACACAATAGCCACAACCAGAACCGCTATCGACACACATTATGAAATACAACTTAGTACAGTGCATGAGCATATAGTAGGAACATCGGCAACTATCGGTTTTAATCGGGAGGTGTCGGCTTATACGCTTAAATTGTCTGACAATACAGTCCTCAAATCGTAATACTTAAGATGTAAAATTAAATAATCGTGAAATGTTAAATCGCCTTTAACGGGCTTGGACCAAAATTTTACAGTTGATCAGTAAAATTTAAAGGAATAAAGTTCTAGAATAACCTCTCAAAATATCAATATATTCTATTTACGAATTTTTCGAATATTTATGAAAATTCATGTGACGTTCAGTTTGTCTCTGTGACGTCATCTGGGCGATTAAACTTATTGCACTGCTTTTTACAGTAAAAAACCAAAGCTAAAATAATAAATAAATAAATAAATATAAAATGTTGAAGTGAGGTCACTACGTCGAATGAAAATGTAATCCTCATGAATCAATAAAAATATTATGACTCTGTGGTCTAAGATTATGCAATTACTTAGTAAGCATCTGCCCAGTTGACGTCTCGGGGATTTTTGTAAATTTTTTTTTTAATTACTAAGGAAATTAAAGACGTAATTATTTTTTTATTATAAAGGGAAAGGATGAATAGGTCTATATTTTCAGAAAAAAATATAAAAACTATGTGTTTAGAAATTTTATCTAAGCCCATTGCTTTCCTTCGTTTCCAGAATCTTCTGAATGACATACAAATACAAGTTTCGCTGATGTTTCAACTAACTTCTCGGGTACTGTATGTAATGCGTTCAGAAGTATCACAGTCATACACTTCGTTTTCACTAAGTATAATACACTGTATTATACTGTCATATCCATACTGTATCACTGTATCATACAGTGTATTATACTTGGTGGAAACGAGGTGTTAGAGCTCGATAGTTGTCATGCCGCGCCCTCTGGATGGTTGATGTGAACTAGTAATACCAATTTTTTTTTTATATTAGATCCACTTAATTAAAACGAATTAAATACATTGCGTATAAAGAATAATTGCAACACTCGGCGCGGTAAAATATGTCGGGTGCAACAAAACAAGACACTATCGTGTGACAAAACGAAAAATCCATAAAATGCCATAATGAGCGAGTAATGTCATTTTTACGTTTTATAGAAATATGTTATATTTATTAAGAAAAACTAATGAGAGAAAGAATTTTATTGATATACACAAAAATGCCAAAGATATAAATTTTTAAATATATCGTGCTATGACGTCACTCGGTTACATTACTATGGGCTAATGTGGATAATTCGTACGTAGCGGCACCGAGTGACGTCACGAGCGGATCATAAAAACGGGAATTTTGACTTTTTATATCTCCGATAATAATCGGTGTTCCCGAAATCAAAAAAGTATAGAAATCAGTTTGTTATAGTCTAGCGTATAATTTTGTTGAAGAGGACGCGTTTATTTAAAGTCAAGTATGAATCTTGTTCTACCTCATCAAACTCAGTTCATACTTGCTCTTTAGGGGGCAGCGCGTGAATACATAATCGAAACTCCATGACTGTAGTCGTAAGGTTTGCTGTCATATAAATTAATAATTATTCACAACCATATTTTTCCACCATATTAACATGTTGTATACAAAACAATTAAAGCTAACAGACCTTCCACTACCGAACTAATAAATATATTTTAATAGAGTACGCATGAAGTGTACAGCGCAACATGTTAAGTTAAATATTTGCTTTAATGTATTTACGACGCTGACGTTGACGACCGCTGGCCTAGTGGGTAGCGACCCTGCCTACGAAGCTGGAGGTCCCGTGTTCGAATCCCAGGTCGGGTCAGAATTTATAGGATGAATATTGATACTGGCACCGGGTCTTGGTTGTTATATGTATGTGGTGCCTTCGCTTGGTACCCAAAACACAAGCTAATGCTTAGTTTGGGGCCTAGACGTTGCTGTGACATATGCGTTATACGTTATTACGTTATTTACGAAGTCGTGGTGATTTTGATATGAAATACGTAATGGCGCGTTGAGTAGAGAGTGAAAACCAAGGCTTCTTTACTCTAAGACACTTTCTTTCAGGCCACGCTTGTCTTTGCATGTGTATAGTTATCATCTGATGTCAAGTTGATTAGAGAATAAAAACGAGACTTTCAGCGATAAGACGCTCTCCGTTTCAGGCGACGCTCGTCTCTCTGTGCGTCTTATCTAAAAGCATGTAGAGCAGGGAATAAAAATGAGACGTATCAGTGATATGAGACTCCTTTTCAGGCCACATTCGTGTTTTGTGTGTGTATATATACTTATCCGTTAATGGGTCATTGAGTAGAAGGTAAAAATGGTACTCTTAACAAAACGATGTTATCCTTCTACACGCATCTGTTCAGTTATACATTAATTAAAATCAGAAGTATTTTTTATTCCCAATACTTCAATTCTACACTCTTCCAGTATATTTTGATTGTGACGTTCAACCTACTAGGTCTCCTGTGACGGCTCACTGTTTTTTTTTTTTTTTTAAACAGACATTGTTGCGAAAAATTGAATAATACACAATAGGCGCGGCAATAACTCTTTCGCAATTTCCGAAAGTGAAGAATCATTGTTAAACTAAATAGAACCTTATTTTTTTTCCGTTTTTTAAATTAACTGTACACTTTATAATTAATTTAAAAAACTGCAAAAAAGAATATCAAATGAATAATATACCTAAGTTGTTTTACTTTTCATCGGCATCAAGCGTACGATAATTGTGGGTTATGTCCAAGTGTGTTGTGAAATTGTATTTATTTATTTATTATTATTAAATATTGAATGTTTGTACAATTTTAAAAACCGATTTCGATGATTTGTGGATTGAGAGAGTCAACCGCATAACCACTAAGAGAAGTATTACAATATACTTTATTTTAAGAACTTTAATATTTTTTCTACAGAAAATTTTTAATATCAATCCCATTTTTTTATATTTGGACACCTTATGGGTTTCCTCTATAAATCCACGATAAACAGTTTTAATAAATCTTGATATTCACAGACATTTCTCGATAATTGACTACATTTTTGACTGAAATTCTATAATAATAATAATGTATGCATCACAACAACGTCTAGGCCCCAAACTAAGCATTAGCTTGTATTTTGGGTACCAAGCGAAAACACCACATACATATAACAATGAAGACCCGAAACCAATATCAATTCTTCATCAGCCCATTTTTACCCCACTGCAGAGGCTTAGGCCTCCCCTGGGGTGAGGGGGCTTGGGAGCTTAAATCCACCACGCTGCGCCACTGCGGGTTGGGGATTGTAACAACCGCCATCTATTGACAGCGTCCGGGACCGACTGCTTAACGTGCTCTCCGAGGCACGGATCAGTATCAATATTCATCATATAAATACTGACCCGACCTGGGATTCGAACCCGGGACCTCCAGTTTCGAAAACGGGCTCGCTACCCACTAGGCTAAGCGGTCGTCGATTCTAATCAAACATCTTGAAAAACGGAGGTCCAATAGTTTGAATCTATTTGTTGAGTTTGAATCTATTTGGCAGATCCAAAAACGAGCTACTTAAAATGCGTACTCTATTATATTATATTTCTTAACTCTTTGCCTTCCACCTTCTAGCTACACCAAAATATACGAACTTAATACTGTGCTACTAACTTGGCAGGCAACCTGTAAAGATATCCTTTGCCTTCGGTTGACCAGACTATAACGCGGTCTGGTGCCAAAAAGTCGCCCGACATCCAACGCTCGCCAGATGGCGCAGTGATCGAGCAAAGGACTGAGAAATCACCTGAAATTTAAATCACAATTTCATTTTACATACACTTTCAAAGATCATTATAACCGAAGTAAGAAATTGGCTGTTTTTCAGCCTATATGAAAGGTTTTCTTTTCTTTCTTTTACCTTTAAAAATATTTGACATACGAGGTGTGCTTGTACTCGTTAGATTCTTAAGTAATACACATCACATCAGCCTATCATACCCAACTACAGAGGCTTAGACCTCCCCTCGGGATGCGGGTGCTTGGAGCTTAATCCACCACACTCCTCCAGTGCGGGCTGGTGAATGTTAACGACTGCCATCTATTGATGGCAACCGGGACCGACGGCTTAACGTACTCTCCAAAGCACGGAGTCACTGGTAGTTATGTACTAAAGTCAGAAACAATTAATTGGTGTATACCAGTTTCTGGGATTCGAACGACAACCTTCTAAATAAGAACCGGGCGCGCCACCACTCGGCTATGGCAACACTCGCGGTACGAACAGTACCGCAAGGATAGTCCTCGTCACATAAAAACTTTCTATTTTGGGCCATATGTCATCACATGTTTTCAAAAAAGTTCAAAAGACTCCATGGAACCCACTGAGGTTAGTGTACTAAGTACGTCCAGAAATTGTAAAAACTTTTCCCGTACATTTTTTACGAAAAATAAATATATCATGATATCCGCAGGAAAACTTTCTTAATATTATAGACTGAAGGTATAGCTAATTTAGGAGTTGGATTTTCGATGAATTCCTCGGTTTCGGTACTGGCTGGCAAGCTCTCTTATACAGTTTACATTTCTCTTTCGAAAATTTCAAAAAAACGTTTAAAATTTAAAACCGTTTTTCCGCTTAAATAAACGGAAAAAATTTAAAAACGAAAAGACAATAACACCAATTTTTTTCACTTTCATGTAATATTTGTAGCATAAATGAACACTACGATTATTTAGCACACGGTTATTGGTATTTTATCATGACTAGTGTGTTCGAGAAACCATGAATCAAAAATAGGAGATAACCAATTAAATATGGCATTTATGTTAAAAACCGCAAGAAGCCTTGAACCCTGACATATACAGGGTAAGTCAGAATGTTATGCAGGCTTTCAAAAATTTATTATGTGAAATATAATGAACATATAATATTGTGAGATATACTGTGTGAAAGGTAAACTCTCAAAGTTTAGTTTAGTGTAGTTTTTTTAAAAAAAACACATCACAGGTGTTCTATGTGAGCGCCTTTTGTTACACGACAGACATCAAGCCGATATTCAATCTCCTGCCAAACTTTCTGCAGCATATCGCGGTCGATATCAGCAATGGCTTCTGTGATGCGAGCACGCAGTTAATCCAGTGTTGTTGGAAGTGGTGGTACGTAAACACGATCCTTTACAAAACCCCACATGAAGAAATCACACGGGGTTAGATCGGGTGAACGAGGGACTAGTCGACGGACGGCCAGTTGATTTTCGTTTACAGATGCAGCCTGCATCCCTAAATTGTGTGTACCACTTACGAATGGACCTCCCATCTGGCGGGTCTCTCTGATATTTGGTACGAAAATGTCGTTGAACAGTAATCACGGAGTTGTTAACATGGTAATCAAGCACACAGAACGACTTCTGCTCGCCAGTCAGCGCCATTTTCTTTAACTGCTCTCCTGCTGACATCTTGCGGGCGAACGCGGAATCAGTTTCAGGAAACTAAACTTTGAGAGTTTACCTTTCACACAGTGTACCTCACAATATTATATGTTCATTATATTTCACATAATAAATTTTTGAAAACCTGCATAACATTCTGACTTACCCTGTATTAGCAACATTTTTTTGTGTGGGGCCATTTTGGAAAAGAGTATGGGTACATGTCAAAGATACATTAAATATTTTTCTTCATTTGTTGCCACATAGTAGTCTTAATACTAGTCAAATTTTATAGATTTTTTTGATTTTCATTTTTCTCCTGAAAATATTGCTACTGCTCACTGCACGTTGACATCGTTTATTGTGTGTTGTGATAGCCCAAGCGCAGCGAACCTATTTCGAGTTTACTATGCTGTGCGGCCGTGGTGGGTCAAATCTGGGCGTGTATCAATGAATTTCCCTGACTTAAGTACATAACTATCACTGACTCTATGGCTCGGAGAGCCCGTTAAGCTGCCGATCCAAGTTACCATGAACGGATGGCCGCCGTTCAAATCCACCAACCCGCACTGGAGCAGCATAATGGATTAAGCTTCAATCCCTCGTACCCTGGGGGGAGGCTTAAACCCCTGCAGTGTAGCATAATGGGCTGATAAAATGGGCTGGAAAATGTTGTTAGAATATCTATTGGAAACATAACAAGCACCTTATAGGTTGATGCGTTACGATTTTAGCGGTCAGGCAGCGATCGTTGAACTCGATTTCGTATCACAACGCGCTTCGATATCTGGATCGTGGTTCAAACGGTGTTTTTATTCATAAATAGACTAAACATTGATGGAAAATAATGTAGATTTTCTTCTAATATTTTTTTTTCAATACATTTTCAATAATATGGTCCTAAAGACATCAAAACTTGGATCGTAATGTTGTATTTTACGGACTAGGCCCTTTACACCAATCACAAATGAGCGTTTTGTTTGTAACGTATGCGTAAACTGCGAAAAGCAGTACCCACTTCCGCCATTATTACATTAGAAGTACCTAATTTTGAAAAACGTCGTATGATGGTCGTACTAGGTAAGCAGGCTATTATAGTCATCGCTTTATTAAACACCTCCACTATAATATCCAGCTTACCGTACTAGCATCATAATGTACTATTATTCCTTAATTATTACTCTATCACTTTAAGAAACAACCATGCTCTAAAATATATTACCTGCATCATATATTTGACAGTATTTAGCGCAGACTATGAGCACGGTCCTCTGATTGTAGGCACAGCAATTCAAAGATAAGGCGTTGAGACATCGTATTTGCTTTGACTCATTTTCGTATATAGGCTCCGACTGCTTATTCTCATGACCCAAGAGTGACCAAACCTAAAAATTATCAAAAAAAATATTATTATTATTAAATTATTATTATTATTAAAAATGGTATTTATCAGAAGTGAACATATCATGGAGTCAAATTAGTGTAAAGCCGGGTACTCATTTACGAGTACAAAGTTTGAAGCGAAAACACAATTTTCGTATATTGTTATCAATAATAATATTTGGGACATCCCACACAGCGCCCTTTAATCCCAAAGTAAGCCTGTATTATGCTTGTACTATGGGGTACTAGACAACTAATATACAAACTTATTCTTTTTTTTTTAAATAATGTATACATATATAGATATTTTTACACCCCAACACGGAACAAATAGACATACAAGTTCACGCACACAAGTATTTGTCCCGGGCGGGAATCGAACCCGTAGGGTCTCTAATCACTCGGCCAACCGGTCAGTCAAATATTATATAGAAGTAGTAGAGCAATAAAATTAGAGATCTTATTTTATCTTCAAACAAGATTGTGTATGTCACAATTGAAGATTTGTCAGGTGTTTCAACACATTGAATCGTACACATTTTTTAGATACAATAAAAGTTAATGCACTCAATGACAGCATCATCCAGCCAAAATCATATGCACCCTACTATTACTAGGTACGCATGTTAGCGTATCGAAACGCTTTACCATGACCGAGCGGGCGATCCTGCCAAATAGTTGAGGCATTACACGCTTAGTGTTGCAGCGCGCAGGCCTATCAGCCGTCGGTTACCGAGCCTATTTCTCTACTTCAATCCCTTATCCCACCAATCACCAACCACTACGTTGTATACATTATGTGTACATAGTGACGAGGCTATGGATTCATCCGAGTATTAAGTGATACAGTAACCACAGCGAGAGAATTGACATCTGTACTATGTTATTGTAACTGCAAGGGTTACAATCACAGCACGCAAATAAAACACCCCGGTTAACAGCTCATAGAAAACCAGCATTGGAACTTTAAAAACTATGATTATAAGCAATACCTTCACAGTCCCAGTGATGGATATAGCCAAAACGACATCATCTTTCCTTGACGATGGACGAAGCACCTGGAAAATTTAATATTATTTCTGTAAGCACCTAAACAGATTCATACCTTTAATAATAATAATATTTTTATTAAGAATTAATGTTCTTGTACATTTTAATTTTTAATCTTTAATACTTTTGTATAAATGATTTTTTTTATAAAGTTAAAATTATAGAAAAAAATGTATCATAATCAGGGGTAATAAGGTTAATATTAAGCTCGCAAAATCAGAATGGTATATGACCTATCTGAAATATGTTGGTAATATCCCCATGATAGCGGACAAAGAACAAATAGACACATGCACACAAATATTTGTCCCGGGCAGGAACGAAACCCGCAACCGTTAGTTCTGCAGTTAGGGTCTCTAACCATTTGGGCAATTGATCAGCCCTTGAAATTGTTGGTAAATTTTAGAGATAATGAAAATAGTTTTGCCCCACAACTCCAAGAAATAAATTATGCCCTGCATGCTATCTTGCCTTTTAAATGGTCAATCTGAAAACATTTTTTTCATTAATTCATTTAATAAAGAAAAATACAATTACATGTAAAGCCGATATCCAGTCCGGATTCATTTTAGAGCTAAGCGAAAACAATATCTCCAAAGAAAAGGGGTCCATTACTAATATTTCGGCGTAGTAACCATTGCAGAATAAACGAAGATCGTCACTGTTACACATGTGGTAGGCCTGGAAAAACAAACAAATATATAAGTTATAAAATAGTCGGTAGGATATACATCTCTGAACCTTGATTATTGTGATATTAGTGTGTACATTAGTGACAAAAATTGAAAAAGGGATGCTGCAATGGTTTGGTCATTTGGAGAGGATGGATGAAAGAAGACTGACTAAAGAAATTTCATGTGCGGAGGTGAATGGTAGGGTCGGAATGGGTCGCCCTAGATGAACTTACTGGAACCAGATTAAGGACATACTAGAAAAGGGTCAAGTTCAGAGTACCCGGAGTATCCGGAGTGTCCGGAGAGCGTGTATGAGAAGAGAAGTATGCCAGGATCGCACTAAGTGGAAATCTGTAGTCTCTGCCTACCCCAATGGGAATCAGGCGTGAGTATATGTATGTATGTATGTAACCTTGAATATTATTTTTAACCAGAAAGTCTGGATTTTCACACCATCAGAGTAACATATTCCGATTCGGATCATAGGTTCAGATTATATCTTACATTATAGTATCAGATATAATATGTCTGTACAGTGCAACTTTTAAATGTTTTATGTAGTAGAGTAAAATAATAACATTGAATATAGTTTCACTGAAACCGCTGTACTGCACCTTAGGTTGGTGTGCGGCGAGGAGGGAAGACAGCTCTTAAGCGTTGACGACTGACAGAGCAGATCTGCCTCCCTCTGCGCTGCGCACATACCTAAGGAGCGGTACAGCAGCTTCGGACAAACTATAATATTATGTGTTGGTGACCACAAAATTTTTTTGGTATTACGATATATCTATATTAATAAAATTGGAGTGTCTGTCTGTCTGTCTGTTCCGGCTAATCTCTGAAACGGCTGAACCGATTGGAATGAAACTTTGCAGACGTGCAGAGGGCATTACCGCGGGTGACATAGGGTACTTTTTATCTGTCTGTCTGTCTATCTGTCTGTCTGTTTGAGCTGATCTCAAAAACGGCTGAACCGATTTGAATGAAACTTGGCAGACGTGCAGAGGGTGTTATCATAGCTGACATAGGCTGCTTTTTGTTTTCCTGTCTGTCCGTCTGTCTGTCTGTTCGAGCTGATCTCCAAAACGACTGAACCGATTTCAATGAAACTTGGCAGACGTGTAGAGGGTATTATCGGGGGTGACATAGGCTGTTTTTAGTCAATCTCAGACCTATCGTGTTGGTACTCAAACTTGATGTTTTGACGAAATCTATGTGACCACGTGACGAAATTTTTTAATGCTTATATTTTCGAAACTATCAATCGCAGACCTATCGTGTTGGTACTCAAACTTGATGTTTTGACGACATTTATGTGACCACGTGACCAAATTTTTTAATGCTTATATTTTCGAAACTATCAATCGCAGACCCATCGTGTTGGTACTCAAACTTGATGTTTTGACGAGATCTATGTGACTACGTGACTACATTTTGAAATGCTTATTTTTTCGAAACCATCAATCGCAGACCTATCGTGTTGGTACTCAAACTTGATGTTTTGACGAGATCTATGTGACTACGTGACTACATTTTGAAATGCTTATTTTTTCGAAACCATCATTCGCAGACCTATCGTATTGGTACTCAAACTTGATGTTTTGACGATATCTATGTGACTACGTGACTACATTTTGAAATGCTTATTTTTTCGAAACCATCAATCGCAGACCTATCGTGTTGGTACTCAAACTTGATGTTTTGACGAGATCTATGTGACTACGTAACTACATTTTGAAATGCTTATTTTTTCGAAACCATCATTCGCAGACCTATCGGTGTTGGTACTCAAACTTGATGTTTTGATGAGATCTATGTGACTATGTGACTACATTTTGAAATGCTTATTTTTTCGAAACCATCATTCGCAGACCTATCGTGTTGGTACTCAAACTTGATGTTTTGACGAGATCTATGTGACTACGTGACTACATTTTGAAATGCTTATTTTCAGACCTATCGTGTTGGTACTCAAACTTGATGTTTTGATGAGTTCTAAGTTTTCACTTCTATCGGCAGTCCCTATAACTGCCAACAAGTTTTTTGTCTGTCTGCTCCGACTAATCTCCGAAACGGCTGAACCGATTTCAATGAAACTTTGCAGAGATACAGAGGGCATTACCGGAGGTGAGACATAGGCTGCCTTTTGTTTAACTTTCTGTCTATATGTTCGAGCTAAACTTTTAAAGATTTAAATGAAACGATGCAGACATTAAAAACAGGTTGTCAGGAGTGATATAGGTAACTTTTCGTCCGTGTGGTTGTCTGTCTTTTTGTTCCGGCTAATCTCCAAAACGACTAAATCATTTCTATGAATCTTTGCATACATAAAAACGGGATTATCAAGAGTGACATAAGTTGGTTTTTGTCTGTGTGTTTGTTAGGGCTAATCGTCAAAACGGCTAATCAGACTTTACTGAAATTTTGCAAACTTAAAGAGCGCGTTGTCAGGAGTGAAAAGCATTTTTTTATATACATATAAAAAACTGTAGTGTTTGTTAGTATGTCTGTCTGTTACGATTAATCTCCAAAACGGCTGACTGATTTTGGGACCGACTTTGGGGATAGCTATTCTTCATGCTAAAATAGCTAAATGGATTTTGACGAAATTAGATATAGAGATTTCTTAGGTAGTTAAGTTTCAGAATGTTCAAGAAAGTGCTACAATATTCTGGAGCGTCGCGTTCCTGTACCTGTCCCGGTACAACTGTGTAGTCCACGCGAGCGAAGCCCGCGGGCGGAAAGCTAGTAGTATAATATAACATTATTGATGTTCATGGACAGAGAAATTATTCAAAGGGGATGTATTGTTTAAAAATTTAATATGAAATAGCATGCAAAGCACACTGCACTCAATACAGTTGGCTCTAATTGAAGTGACCCCAGATTCTGGTTCAAGAGCTTGGTGTGGCTCCAACTTGGCTACTGCCAGAACTATACTAGGTCGACATGAACAAAAACACTGGCTTTCTAGAAACCACATACAGATCCAGTAGGAACGAAGCTCCACCCAAACCATAGTTGTGTATGCCAGACCTTAAGGATTATTTCAATCGAGCTGTGTGTACACAAGTATTTACTTTAGGCCTATAAACTATAAGCAAACTCGAAGTCAGAAATAATTCTGCTATTGGCATCCTTTATTTTTTAATGAAGAATTCAGTATTACAAAATACAAATAAAAGTTACCTGTATGTTTGTGTGAATTTGAGTCAATTTAACACTTTCACGGCACTTCCCATCAATCAAATCCCAGGTGCACATCTCGCCTGCTTCTGAAGAGCTCACGATAAAGTTGTTGTCCTACAAATGCATTACAAAAATTACATTACATAGATGTAGATTGTCCAGAAAATATAGGAAACATGACTACCTATGTCTTAGGAAACATAAATCTTTAACAAAGCAGTAAGTTTAGTATCAACGTCAGAATGTTTTCTCTATTATCTTTAGACAATTTCTATTATCAGCATAGAGTAAATAAATTTGACAGCAGCGTTTGGTTTTAACAGAGTCACAAATTTAATGTCACTTCACAGTATCAAAAATGTCAAACACAATTTTATGGGAGGTGAATACCGAGGCGCGGGAATTTCGCGGGGGTGAAGACCAGCGCGCGGGGACCTCGCGTACTGAAACTCGCCAGCTTCCACCAGCTGGCTAAAGTATGGGTGGTTACATGGTAAACCAAGACAAAGGCTTCTAGTCAATTCATTCTTTTATGATTATTAGTATATTTAATTTTATTAAACTATTAGTTATTAAACTATTAAATTATTAGTAAATTCAATACCTTAATCATAGTTTTAAAACAAACTTCTGCAGTGGAGAAGATAACAGTTAGAAGATAAAAAATACCTGTATTATGGACGCTCTGGACAGACATGTGACCGGAGCAGTATGACCCACTAACAAACAACGTGGTGTCATCTTCAAAGTCTCCGGATGAACTTGCCATATACAAATCTGACCATCATAGCAACCGGTCACCAAAGTCTTCTGATCACGAGATAGGTATACCGACGATACGCAATGCGTTGGTGCGTGTTTGCCCCATAACACCACTGGGACAATCAAATTGGTCCCAGGCATGTCGTTGCTGTAAAAATCATCTCACGTCTATATAAAACAATATAAATTAATACCAAAGATGGGTAAAATGGGTGAAAGAGCTAACACTAATGGAAAGTACTATTGTTTTACTCTAAATATGTAATTACTCATTCGGCATGAAGTCTTTGTGCAAGTAGAATATTAAAAACATCAGAAATATTACGTGATGTCTCAAGGATGAATTGAGTTATATTGTTACCTGTGCTTGTCGTAGGAACTTAAACACTAAAACTGAATCACCTTAACTATGAACCATTATTTCAGTCCAGTAAACAAACACACGAAAACTCAGGAAACCTAAATTCTAATTATTTCTATTAGAAAAACGAGAGAAAATTACGAAAATTCAATAGCATGACAGCACATGACAGTAAACTGCGGATGGGATGACATCAGCAGTGTGACCGTTTTTTAGTCACGACATATGTTAAAACAAAGGGTTGCCTATCTATGCTAAAATATGATAAAACGGATAGATGCAAATGCCAAAAATATGCTATGAAATGAAAACAATTATTTATTTTAAGTATATCTTTTATTCCGAACCCTTAGTCAATTTAGTCAAATCTACTACATACGCATTATTGGAAGTATTTTCGTATAGCATTTCTTGCGTCGGTATTTTATACCTACAAAAATTGCTCTCTGTGACACCTCGTTTAACGTGAAATGTAAATGACTCGTGTTCAGTCCTGTTATTTTGTTTAGTTTTCATTAAATTTATATGTGAAAATACTCTTTCGCGTTGTGTGTTTGATATGGAAAGGCGCATTAAACATTTGTAAACATAACATTTTTTGTGTATTGACTATATCACCTACTAAACTCCAAAATTCTTCAGTGTTAATTACTGTACCAACAGATTTGCCTGTCATCAGTTATTGTACTTTAGTGCTTAAGTTTAATTTCTTAGATATTCCTCATCGATTAGTTGTTTCTAAGATTTCGAGTTTATTTTATAGGTATTAGAAAACATATATAAAATTACAATCTAAAACCTGTAGCCATAATTACGATATCCAGACTAGGATGTTGTCCTATAAATGATAAAGATTTTGCTATATTTAATATTAAATCATTACCAATTTGATTATCGCAATTGTGCCGAAATATACTAATATTAATTAACATGCTAAAAGTATTTCAAAGAAGCAAAAAAATGTTAAACTAGCATCAAAAATACTAAAAACGGTCACACTGGACATCAGATTGGATGACATTGGTGGATGATAAACACATGACACTTGACAGTGGGCTTGAATTTGACATTATATATTTTGGGATGGTTTAGGGCTGCTATTCACAATATGTCTGGTTTCCTAAGGTTTGAACAATTTGCAGAAATTCAAAACATTTCCATATTTCCATCAAAATATGACTCTGACTATCGGTTCTCTGCACAAGAAAAGAGCGGAAAATTAAAAAAAAAAAAAAAACAAGGGCTGTCAACACTGACTATGGACAGAAAAGAAAATATGAGTTTGATACTTAAATTTTTTTTTTCATTCAATACATTTCATTTTATGGCTTTTCGTTTTTAGTATTTTATTTCCAATTCAGTGAATTGAAAATTTGAAGTATGGAAAATAAAATTTGTAATTTCTCTTTGATTGAAATTCTGTATCACAGCTCTGTATGAGATGGCTGACATATCATCTTCATCATCAGCATCAGCCCGTGTCTCTTCACTGCAGGATATAGAGGCCTCTCCCAAGGCACGCCACCACACACGGTCCTCCGCCTTCCGCATCCAATTACCCCTGGTATGGTGCTTCAGGTCATCAGTCCACCTGGTCAGGGGGCGTCCAACGCTTTGCTTCCCAATACGTGGCCTCCACTCGAGAACCCGTCTACCCCTTCGGTTGCCGGCTCTACGGCAAATGTGATGGACCCATTGCCACTTCATCTTGCTAATCACTTCGGCTATGTCGACAACTTTAGTTCTTCGACAGATTTCAGTATTCCTGATTTATCCATCAAGTAAATACCGAGCATAGCCCGCTCCATAGCGCGCTGAGCGACTTTAAATTTGTGGACCAGTCCTGCCGTGAGAGTCCATGTTTCAGCACCGTATGTCATTGTAGGCATTGGTTGAAAACCTTGGTCTTCAGATATTGTGGTAGTGGCGATGAGAACAGACGACGGAGCTTCCCGAAAGCAGCCCAGCCCAGCTGAATTCTTCGGTCAGCCTCTTTGTTGAAGTTGTGTTTGCCTAACTGGACAGTCTGTCCTAGATAGACATAGTCTTGCACAAAATCAAGAGTCGCACCCTCTACGGTTACCGGTCTCGGTAGAATAAGTTCGTTAAACATGACTTTCGTCTTGTCCAAATTCATCCCGAGTCCCACCCGCCGAGAGGCGGCATTGAGGCCGATATATGTATACACATAATTATAAGCTGGCTGGTTATGAATGGGTGACTCACGCGGGCTGTAAAACCAGCTTCATTGACATACACAAATAACTTATACACACAAGATTAGCACAGTGGTGGTTCGTCGTAGAAATTATAATCATGGGCGGAATTCGAACTTGTGACCTAAACCATCACAGGCAGACATACTATCGGCTAAGCTGCAGAGTGCAGAGCTGACAAAGAATACCAGGAAAAAATAATAATCATTAATATTTATAAGGGTAAAATTAAATGGGATTGTTAGACTTCATATAAAAGTTGACATTTGTCTGACTGTTGTACTTATTGAAAGAAGAGAAGGTTGGCGTAGTGTTATCAGCCACCCCTCGTCGACCAGCAGAATGTTGTAGTAAAATAATGTAGTAATAAAATAATAAAATAAATTAAATCGTAAATGAAATAAAGGCGATGGCAAAAAAAAACCAGAATCGGCAGAAACGAAATGTATGTCAATTTTTAGACCTAGTGTGTTTGGACTTTGAAAATAACTATTGACAATCAATTTAAACGACCAAACAAGTGCGAATCGCACTCGCACACGAAGGGTTCCGTACCACCATATAATATAAAAAAGCGAGAGTGACTTTAATCGAACTCAACCATTAATCGTTATTATTATGTAATTTAAGAATCATTGTACAAATTCATTTTTATTTCGTTAGTTATTTAGAAGGCGCTCGATCCTCTCTGACTAATCCGACATAATAACATGAGTGCACTGATAGCTAGAGACAATTTTTATTACTTATTTTATTACGTGTCGTGATAGCCCAGAGCGCAATGAACCTGTCTCAAATAAGGCCCCTTAAGGCCATGGTTCGAATCCGGGCGTGTACCAATGAGTTTACCCAATGAGTACCCTCCTCACATTGGGAGAGGCCTAAGCCCCTGCAGTGGGGTTAAAAATGGGCTGATGATGATGATGATGATGATACCCCAACAATTGTTGACATAAATAAAAAAAAAATTGTTTGAAACTTTGACATCATTTTTGAATGTCAACTGTTTTGTACCTCTCGCGTTAATATACGATGAATTTTTTTTTCGTATTTCAGATACATGTATAGCGACTTATCCCAAAAAAAATATTCATAATTTACATTAATTACAGAGGTTCCCAACGTTCTATTAGCAACTGTGGGTGCTCAGTTGCTAGCTAATTTGCTAATTTCTGTGGGTGCACAGTTGCTAATACAACGTTGGGAACCCCTGATTAAAACTATACCAGCGACCTGCCCACATCCCGCCCCAGCTTCGCAACGGGTAGCAGAGCTTTATGTCTTTTGTTATTGAAAATGACTATCAAATCCATTTCAAGGCAGACGCATTTTTAGCCATAACTCCAAGGGTATGAAGTCTAGCTTAGATTTTAGGGTCTTAAAAGATCAATAATTTAGTTGCGCATCGTTTGACACCAAAGTTTTGGAAATCAGTTAAGTAGTTTTCGAAAAAAATTGAAAAAAGTAAAAAAATCGGGATTTTTTCGGATTTTTTTTTACTAAATTATTTCGAGAACGGGGACTGATATCGAAAATAAAAAAAAAATAGTATCCTGGCCATTAACGTAGCTTTTGTTTGAAACCAAGTTTTTGGAAATCGGTTTGTAATTGTAAGAGAAATTATTTCCGAAAGATGAGATTTTTTGGTCGATCGCTGGTGTTTGCGGATATAAGTTACTATATTTCAGAAGGAATTCGTCGGATCGCTTTGAAGTGTTATAGAAAAGGTTAGAAGGCATCAGTAACTACAGTTTGAGACCAAAATTTTGAAAATCGGTTGGAAATCGAACAAGAAATTTGACATCACATGTTAGATTTTATAGACAATCGGGAACTTGTTAAATTACGGTCATCGCCTTTCGGCCTGTATTCGTTCGAATGCTTCATTATCGAGTTCAAAACGTTTAAGGATATCAGAGGCTGCAGCTTAAAACCTAAATGTTTCAAATATGTTGAACAAACGAAAACATTTTTTTTCGTTGATTTATTTCTGAGTTTAAAGAGTTGAAAATAATAGTGCCACGTTTTCGTGGCAAAACCACGATTTCGTGTCAATAAAATAAAATAATCTGTGAAAATCGGATTTGGGTAGATTGGTGGCGAGTGTGAGATCGTTGCTTATATTTCATATTTTTATGAAAGGTGTATTACTGAAATTGCCAATATTCAAAACAATAAAACATGAATAAAGTTAAAAATTAAAGAATTCGCGTAAAAGAATCGTAATTTTTTGGACGTTTTTGATGATTGGTGAGTGTGAAATCGTTGCTTATATTTCATATTTTTATGAAAGGTGTATTACTGTACTTGGGAATATTCAAAACAATAAAACATGAATAAAGTTCAAAATATGAGGAATTCCCATACAAGGAACGTAATTTTTGCGACGTTTTTGGTGATTGGTGGTTGTAGGATCATTACTTATACTTGAACTTTTTATGAAAAATGTATCACTATGATCGCTATAATAACAAATAATAATAATAAAATAAAGTTAAAATTAAAGAATCCCTAAAAAAGAAACCTAATTTTTCCGACGTTTTTGGTGATTGGTGGTCGTAGGATCATTACTTACACTTGAAAATTTTATTAAGGATGTATCTCTGTGATCGCTATAACATAAAATAATAATAATAAAATAAAGTTAAAAATTAAAAAATTCCTATCAAAGAAACCTAATTTTTGCGACGTTTTTGGGGATTGGTGGTCGTAGGATCATTACTTACACTTGAAAATTTTATTAAGGATGTATCTCTGTGATCGCTATAACATAAAATAATAATAATAAAATAAAGTTAAAAATTATAGAATTCCCATAAAAGAAACCTAATTTTTCCGACGTTTTTGGTGATTGGTGGTCGTAGGATCATTACATACTTGAAAATTTTATAAAAGATGTATCTCTGTGATCGCTATAACATAAAATAATAATAATAATAAAATAAAGTTAAAAAATTAAAAAATTCCTACAAAAGAAATATAATTTTTGCGACGTTTTTGGTGATTGGTGGTCGTAGGATCATTACTTATACTTGAAAATTTATAAAAAATGTATCTCTGTGATCGCTATAACATAAAATAATAATAATAAAATAAAGTTAAAAATTAAAAAATTCCTATCAAAGAAACCAAATTTTTGCGACGTTTTTGGTGATTGGTGGTCGTAGGATCATTACTTACACTTGAAAATTTTATTAAGGATGTATCTCTGTGATCGCTATAACATAAAATAATAATAATAAAATAAAGTTAAAAATTAAAAAATTCCTATCAAAGAAACCTAATTTTTGCGACGTTTTTGGTGATTGGTAGTCGTAGGATCATTACTTACACTTAAAAATTTTATAAAGGATTTATCTCTGTGATAGCTATAATATAAAATAATAACAATAAAATAAAGTTAAAAATTAAGGAATTCTTATTAAAGAAACATAATTTTTGCGACGTTTTTGGTGATTGGTGGTCGTAGAATCATTACTTACACTTGAAAATTTTATAAAAGATGTATCTCTGTGATCGCTATAACATAAAATAATAATAATAAAATAAAGTTAAAAATAAAAGAATTCCCATAAAAGGAACCTAATTTTTGCAACGTTTTTGGTGATTGGTAGTCGTAGGATCATTACTTACACTTGAAAATTTTATAAAAGATGTATCTCTGTGGTAGCTATAACATAAAATAATAATAATAAAATAAAGTTAAAAAATTAAAAAATTCTTATAAAAGAAACCTAATTTTTGCGACGTTTTTGGTGATTGGTGGTCGTAGGATCATTACTTATACTTGAAAATTTTATAAAAGATGTATCTCTGTGATCGCTATAACATAAAATAATAATAATAAAATAAAGTTAAAATTAAAAAAATTACCATAAAAGAAACCTAATTTTTCCGACGTTTTTGGTGATTGGTGGTCGTAGGATCATTACTTACACTTGAAAATTTCATAAAAGATGTATCTCTGTGATCGCTATAACATAAAATAATAATAATAAAATAAAGTTAAAAATAAAAGAATTCCCATAAAAGGAACCTAATTTTTGCAACGTTTTTGGTGATTGGTAGTCGTAGGATCATTACTTACACTTGAAAATTTTATAAAAGATGTATCTCTGTGGTAGCTATAACATAAAATAATAATAATAAAATAAAGTTAAAAATTAAAAAATTCCTATCAAAGAAACCTAATTTTTGCGACGTTTTTGGTGATTGGTAGTCGTAGGATCATTACTTACACTTAAAAATTTTATAAAGGATTTATCTCTGTGATAGCTATAATATAAAATAATAACAATAAAATAAAGTTAAAAATTAAGGAATTCTTATTAAAGAAACATAATTTTTGCGACGTTTTTGGTGATTGGTGGTCGTAGAATCATTACTTACACTTGAAAATTTTATAAAAGATGTATCTCTGTGATCGCTATAACATAAAATAATAATAATAAAATAAAGTTAAAAATAAAAGAATTCCCATAAAAGGAACCTAATTTTTGCAACGTTTTTGGTGATTGGTAGTCGTAGGATCATTACTTACACTTGAAAATTTTATAAAAGATGTATCTCTGTGGTAGCTATAACATAAAATAATAATAATAAAATAAAGTTAAAAAATTAAAAAATTCTTATAAAAGAAACCTAATTTTTGCGACGTTTTTGGTGATTGGTGGTCGTAGGATCATTACTTATACTTGAAAATTTTATAAAAGATGTATCTCTGTGATCGCTATAACATAAAATAATAATAATAAAATAAAGTTAAAATTAAAAAAATTACCATAAAAGAAACCTAATTTTTCCGACGTTTTTGGTGATTGGTGGTCGTAGGATCATTACTTACACTTGAAAATTTCATAAAAGATGTATCTCTGTGATTGCTATAACATAAAATAATAATAATAAAATAAAGTTAAAAATTGAAGAATTCCAACAAAAAATATTCGTAATTTTTCCGACGTTTTGTCATTGAAAATGACTATCAAATCCTTTTCACGGGTGACGCATTTTTCTGGCCATTAACGTAGCTTTGGTTTGAGACCAAATTTTTGAAAATCGGTTAGTTATTGTAATAGAAATTATTTCCGAAAGATGAGATTTTTTGGTCGATCGCTGGTGTTTGTGGATATAAGTTACTATATTTCAGAGGGTATTCGTCGGATTGCTTCGAAGTGTTATACAAAAGGTTAGAGGGCGTCGGTAGCTACAGTTTGAGACCAAAATTTTGGATATCGGTTGGAAACCGAACAAGAAATTTAACATCACATGTTAGATTTTATGGACGATCGGGAACTTGTTAACA
Source organism: Luffia ferchaultella (assembly GCA_949709985.1). Classification (NCBI taxonomy): domain Eukaryota; kingdom Metazoa; phylum Arthropoda; class Insecta; order Lepidoptera; family Psychidae; genus Luffia; species Luffia ferchaultella. The sequence continues at coordinate 3,246,351 of OX453269.1, forward strand.
TTACGGTCATCGCCTTTCGGCCTGTATTCGTTCGAATGCTTCATTATCGTGTTCAAAACGTTTAAGCATATCAGAGGCTGCAGTTTAAATATGCCACGATTTCGTGGCAATGAAATAAAATAATCTGTGAAAATCGGATTTGAGTAGGTTCATTTTCAATGAAACCGATGGTTGCGGGGACAGCAAGATCTGTGGATTTTTTTCTGTCATAGGGTCGTATCAGCTTGTTGCGTCGAACATGTGTATTACATGTAATTCATATTTAATTAGATTTAAATATAATATTATATTCAACGTACTTTGAAATTTTGAAATGTTATTTGAAAAAATAAAGAATACATACATAAAAACAAACTAAACTCTTTCTTTGTAGGTATACAACATTGCTATCTTCTATATAATTATAACACACATGCCAACATGTCGCGTTGATGTGGAATCGCTGAATGTAACTTAATCATGATCAAAGTTCACTGCAAGACCTTTCTAACAAGCCCAAACACGGCTATGAAACGATGTGCCGTTGCGAAGTTCCAGTTCCTACCTTCCGGCTCCATCGTCAGACCTTGAAACTTAATCATGGACAAAGTTCACTGCAAGACCTTTCTAATAAGCAAAACACGGCTATCATACGATGTGCCATACGGAGTTCTAGTTTCTATCTTCCGGCTCCATCATGAGAACAGGTCGATAGCACCATATGATTGTATTGTCATCAGAATTACAACTACCAATTTTCATGACGACAAGATAATTGGAAGAGGGTTAAATTTCCTTCCTAAGAATCCATTACATCCTTACATACAAGTCGACCTAATAAAAGCGTGTTGAAAATAGACATATGCCATCGCGGACCTTTCTTTAGACCTATAAAAGAAGAATATTTCCTCCATACAATGTTGTTATATCTCAAAGAAATTAGACAGCGTTTTCGATGAAAGCTCCCAGTCGGCTTGATTTTTTCCGACAATAATCGTTTCTCAACAATAATCGTTAAATGTAGAGCCAAGTAGGGTATACTTAAAATTACTGGAACTGGCCACTTATAATAGAAAAAATAGAAGGCCATTTATGAAATTTGAAAATGGAACTCTCTGGGAACATGTTACGTTTTAAATTGCGAGATAGTCATTTGTTTCTTGATTGTGGCGTCGTTTTGAAAATTGTGTGTCGGAATTACAATGAACTTGACTAGAGAAAATTTTCACGCCATGATTTTTTATGATTTTCGCTGCGGTTCGTTTAGAGAGTTGCCAGAGACTTCAATTGGCATTTGGTGATAAAGCTCCATCTTGTTCAGTGATTTTAGACGTGAATGGAAAGGTCGACCAGCGACCGCGGTTACCGAATTTAATATTGATACCGTACATCAATTAGTTAAGACTGATAAAAAAAATACATGTCAGCAAATTCGTACTGTATTATGAATTAGAATGAGTTAAGTGCAAAAGATTTTACATGTGCATTTGAAGGTACGGAAGCTTTATACTCGTTGGCACCGGTTTAGAACCGTTAGCAAGAAAATGGTTTTTTCTTTTTTCGGCAAATCAGAACAATACACAAAAGTGTCACTTGAAGACTAAGGAAAAGTAATAGCCGATTAATATGTCAACACTTGCTTTCCCAAAGTCATAGAAAAAGTTCGGGAAAAGCGTCCTCGAAGCAAAGTCGCCCTTCATCACGATAATGCATCCTCACATACCGCTGAGGTAACAGAAGCGTATTTGAAGGGTTCAAATATAAAACTGAGGACACATTCACAATACAGTCCAGACCTCACACCATGCGACTTCTTTTTGTTCCCGAAAATTAAAGATAAACTTAGAAGCATACGTTTTACGAGCCCGAAATCGGTAGCGAGTGCATTCCATGAAGCTATTGAAGAGGTCCCTAAAAAAATTGGTCTACCTGCTTTTTACAATGGTTCCACCGAATTCAAAAATGTTTCAATTATGGCGGCATATACTTTGAAAAACAATAAATGTATCATAAGTAAAATATCAGGTCTTATTTATAGGAATCCAGAGAGTTTATGGCCCACGTATCTTAACCAATTTACACAAAGCATTAATGAATTGTAAACATAAATCTTTCTTTTGAATCACTTCGCCGATTGGCGACAATCGTATGAAAATACGTTCGGTAGTTTTTGAGTTTGTTGTGTTCCGACAGACGGACACGGTGGGGGACTTTAGACTATAAACCTACTTACAGACTTATTTATTTATGATACGTCCATGTCTACAGAACCTTTCCACACAAGCGATTTCAAATTTGAAATTTTATTTATCAAATGTCAATGTCAACATCGACGTCCCATCGACGCGTTCTGCTAAAGTAGAAAACAAATTAATAAAGTACATAAATATATTGTTCGTAAAATACAAATAAACATGGCATCGAAAGACCGTTCTAAACAGAGTGAAAAACTCAGCGACCTAGCAAGTAAAATAGAAGAAACTGATGAAATGAAATTAAAAATGCTAGGTTCCCTCAACGCCAACAATAACGGTACTTTATTTCCCGCGGAACTGAACGCCCACTTAATAGATCAGTTACAGGTAAGTGCGGGTTCATTTAAAATCAAAGAATTCTTAAAGAACATCAAATATTCTTGTCGGCGTTCTTATCTGGTACCTATGGCTGTTATTATGAACTTGATTTTGTAAAATCGTTCCCAACGATGTAATTTGCCATCTCAGCTGTTCCTACGGGTACGCCACATAAGACTGGGACCAGGAAAGCGGCGTGTCTTGCGGCGGCGGCCACGAAAAATGCGGTGCATTTAAAATATCTATTGTGAATGAACAAAGCAATATTTGTTTTTGTCTTTTTTATGTCGCTCGTCAAATCGCCGGTTACTTGAATTACAAACGTAGTCGCCACCTTGCGACGCTATTCTACCCTTACGCACACGGAAGAGTGTGAGATTTGGCATGGTTAAAGTTTATGTGGACTAGGAGTGCAGAATCACAGGCTAAAATCTATATATACCTAATATGTGTTACAAATACTGTCAATCATACGAGTTTAATAGTCTGTCTTTTGATGCAGTTTGAATTCACTTTTTCTCTCCTATTAATTTTTGGTGGTTTCAAAAAAATGAGTACGATCGTACCGCTGGGCGACCACTAGTTTAAATAAATCGGTAGGTACCACTAGTTTTTATAATCTAGCCCTAGTTACGGTTGGAAAGAATTGGAAAGAATCCTCGATCTAGCCGCCCAATTAATAACATTGATATGGATTGTGTATAATAAATAATTTATGCTTTTTGGTATGGCATTTCCTTATTTTCCTACGGATTTTTTTAAACTTGCATGTACCATTTTGGTCTTATATATATTATAATATTCTGATATTTTGGCGATGAATGCATGAGATATCGCTGCGCTGATGGAACGTGATAAGAATTTTCGTGAAAACGTTGAAAGTTTTTTGCTATAATTACAGGTGATTACAACAGAAAATACTGAACTCAGAAAATGCATTTTCACCAAAGACCAAGAAATCAAAGAGCTAAGTAAAACTATTGTCGAACTTAATAATAGAATACGGGATATCATTTCTGCGACGGGTCCCGCTATCTCGTGCAAATCAGCGGGAATAATCAGTGCAAAAATCACCGATTTGTGTAAACAAAATAGACATTTGATAGCGGAAAATGAAAAATACAAAACTAAAAACGCAGCACTCGAAAGAAAAATAATGCAAATAGAAATGGCTAGTAAGGAACGCGATAAACTGGAATTATGCAAAGAGGAAATATTCGAAGCTAGTCCGGATGAATTAAAAATTTTGAACAATAAATTGTCCATTGTAAATAAGAAATTATGCGAAAGTAAAAACAGAAATTTGGAATTAAAAAACGAGATATTGATGGCTACGAAAATTTTGCAACAAGAGATGGGCGATAAATTTACGAGTTTGAAAGAACTGCAAAACGACTTGGCCGGTTGGAAGGGTAGAGCACAACAAATCGTTTCTCTTCAAGCGAGAATAGCTGAACTAGAAGTTAAACTCAATATGAAACATAAGGACGTAATAGAAGCGAAGCGTAAAGACCAAAATCAGGTGTATATTATTCCACCTCTTGCTTATCCTACTTTTAAAAGCAATATAATACGGATGTTTAGACCCCCATCGATATAAGAAAATAAAAATAACGTATACATTACAACAACAATATAGATATGTATTACAAACCAGTGTAAATAATGTTCATCCATAACTGAATTTGAAATACTGATACATTTGTTTTAAGTGTTGATAAATTCTCTAGCAAAGTGCTATCACTCAGCCGTCACGACACCGCGATATATTTTAAGTGTTACTATTATTTTACGACGACCGCTTAGCCTAGTGGGCAGCGACCCTGCCTGCGAAGCTGAAGGTCCCGGGTTCGAATCCCAGGTCGGGTCAGTATTTATATGATGAATATTAATACTGGCACCGGGTCTTGGTTGTTATATGTATGTGGTGTCTTCGCTTGGTATCCAAAACACAAGCAAATGCTTAGTTTGGGACCTAGACGTTGTTGTGATTGTATGTGTTATTATATTATTATATTATTATTATTTTAGGTAATCCGAGAGCTTGAGGCGAAACGTAAGAAAGACTTCGAAACGGCCGTGAAGGAGATAGAATCGATAAAAGAGGAGAATCAGGATTTGAAAAAGAAAGTAGAGGGCTCGAAAGCCAGAATTCGGAATCTTGAGTGCGAGATGATCGGATACAAACAAAAAATGCAGACATTCAGCGACAAAAGCAATCATGACGACTTATTGATTACTGAACAAAGGGTAAGACTTTACGAAGTATTTGTGCGAACGTAGGTAATCCAAACTTAGAGCGTGTACAGTTTACCCAACTAAAAAAACACTTTCAAGTGAGCAGATGGCGCAAACTGTTTAGATATCGAGGAAAAATGTTTAAAATTACATTTATATACGCTCTAGTGTCGTGATAGCCCAGAGTGAACGAACCTGTCTCAAATTTATAAGGCCATAGGGCCATGGTTCGAATCCGGGCGTGTACCAATGAGTTTTTCTGACTTAAGTACATTAACTATCACTGACTCCGTGCCTCGGAGAGCACGTTAAGCAGTCGGTCCCGGACGCTGTCAATAGGTGGCGGTCGTTACAATCCCCAACCCGCAGTGGAGTAGCGTGGTGGATTTAAGCTCCAAACCCCCTCCTCACCCTGGGGGAGGCCTAAGCCCTTGCAGTGGGGTAAAATGAGCTGATGATGATGATGATGATACGCTCTATATGTTTGGACTACGTTCAGCCGAACACCAGGTATAATAAAACTGTACCGAACCGTGTCTGTTTGCATTACTAGGTTTTATCTCTAGTTTTTTTTTTTTAAATTGCAATGGTAATGTAAATATATTAATATAATAATAATAATACATGGGACTTCCCACACAGCGTCATCTAGTCCCAAAGTAAGCAAGTATTATGCTTGTGTTATGGGTTACTAGACAACTGATATACATACATAAATATTCTTTATAATATATACATATATAAATATTTTTGCGAAGACACCACACACATATAACAAACCAAGACCCGGTACCAGTATCAATATTCATCATATTAATACTGACCCGACCTGGGATTCGAACCCGGGACCTCCAGCTTCGTAAGCAGGGTCGCTACCCACTAGGCTAAGCGGTCGTCATATACCTATATAAATAAAAACACTTTTTTTTTAAGCTTTTCCCTGTCTATCTGTGCAAGCTTTACACAAAAACTACTGGACGGATTTTGTGTTAGTAAATTTCCTTTTTACGATACTTTTTAAACAAATTTAAGTCAAATCATATCAAGCCAAAAAAAATAGTTAATATAAGATGTTCACACACATTTATTGAAAGTAAAAATGAATTGAATAGGTAACCGATACCGAAAACTATAATGTGAAGAACAAGCAAGAAACTCCTCCCTGTTTATTTTATTTAAACATCTACGTTTTTTTTAATTCCTTTTTTTTATTTAAAGTGCTTACAACTATTACCATGTCCATGCGTACTTATCATTTAAATATTCGGTAATACAATAGTGAGCTTTTTTGTGTTGGATTTTAACTCACTTTATAAATTGATTAGAATCCAGGTCTAACATGTCTTTTGGAATTTTATTATGAATACATCGCGATAATATACTTATATAGTGTCGTGATAGCCCAGAGCGCAACGAACCTGTCTCAAATTTATAAGACCCCATAGGGCCATGGTTCAAATCCGGGCGTGTACCAATGAGTTTTTCTGACTTAAGTACACAATATCACTGACACCGTGCTTCGGAGGGCACGTTAAGCAGTCGGTCCCGGACGCTGTCAATAGATGGCGGTCGTTACAGTTCCCAACCCGCAGTGGAGCAGCGTGGTGGACTTAAGCCCCCCTCCTCACACTGGGGGAGGCCTAAGCCCCTGCAGTGGGGTAAAAATGGGCTGATGATGATGATGATGAATATACTTGCTACTTCAATGACACCTTGATCACCTTCAAGTGTTTCGGAGTAACGAGTAATACTATTTTACTGTGTACTGAAAGACATATATCATAATCGCTTTCGACTCCCTTCACCTGCAAGGGCTGATGCATACAATACCGCGCTAAGTACAGCAGCACAATCGCTCTATTATGACAGCTTAAGTCTCCCACCGCATATTTTTACACTCGCAAGTAAATTAAAACCTATAAGGTATATGTACGTACATTCAATTGACGTAGAATTATGGAATTTGGCATGAAAGCAATGTCACACAGCTTGAGTAAAATAAATTCGAAAATCATAATACCCTTTTTCTCAGAAACGCGTTGAGTTATAAAGTGGAAATTCATGTCAAATGCTCAGGTCTAATGGTTGCTTAGAGCTATAAAAAATCAAGCTTCTAAGTCAACGCAATCAAAAATACGGTCAATTTGTGCTCTATATTTTACACTCGCAAGTAAATTAAAACCTATAGGGTATATGTACATACATTCACTTGACGTAGAATTATGGAATTTGGCATGAAAGCAATGTCACACAGCTTGAGTAAAATAAATAATTCGAAAATCATAATACCCTTTTTCTCAGAAACGCGTTGAGTTATAAAGTGGAAATTCATGTCAAATGCTCAGGTCTAATGGTTGCTTGGAGCTATAAAAAAATCAAGCTTCTAAGTCAACGCAATAAAAAATACGGTCAATTTGTGCTCTATATTTTTATACTCGCAAGGAAATTAAAACCTATAGGGTATATGTACATACATTCACTTGACGTAGAATTATGGAATTTGGCATGAAAGCAATGTCACACAGCTTGAGTAAAATAAATAATTCGAAAATCATAATACCCTTTTTCTCAGAAACGCGTTGAGTTATAAAGTGGAAATTCATGTCAAATGCTCAGGTCTAATGGTTGCTTAGAGCTATAAAAAATCAAGCTTCTAAGTCAACGCAATCAAAAATACGGTCAATTTGTGCTCTATATTTTACACTCGCAAGTAAATTAAAACCTATAGGGTATATGTACATACATTCACTTGACGTAGAATTATGGAATTTGGCATGAAAGCAATGTCACACAGCTTGAGTAAAATAAATAATTCGAAAATCATAATACCCTTTTTCTCAGAAACGCGTTGAGTTATAAAGTGGAAATTCATGTCAAATGCTCAGGTCTAATGGTTGCTTGGAGCTTCAAAAAAATCAAGTTTCTAAGTCAAATCTAATCAAAAATGAATCAGTTGTTTCAGAAACTCTACACCTCCACTGACGCTATTTTTACAGGAGAAGCAAAAAAACTGTTTGATTGAAGCAGTTCAATTTTTTTACTTGCTATCTATTTATTACACCGATATTGAAGCAAAAAATAGTTTCTGACTTCAATTGAAAAAAAAACAAACTATTGTGTTTACGTATATTAAAGTTTAAAGTTAGCGGAGATGTGGGCTTTCTGAAACATGTTGGAATATGTGGAGTTTATTAAAAAATGATTGGGAAATGTGGTGTTTTTACAGCAAAATGTGGAACATAATGATATATGTTATTTCATAAAAAATATATGTAAAAGAAAAAAAACATATGAAACATAACGGATACGTATTACTGTACCTATATGTATAGTTCAAAAATTATAATTCTTCTGGTGGATCCTCGGTTGAGCTCGTAGACCAGTTGCTCTATTTGTCCTAATATTGTTTACGTTCATCTGTATGTGTTCGGCATTTTTTTAAATACTGTTCCTTTTTTAGGGTTCCGCAGCCGAAGGGTACCAACGGGACCCATTTCTAAGGTTCTGCTGACCGTCTGTCTATCCGTCCGTCTGTCACAGGGCTGTATCATCAAAACCGTAACAGTTGAAATTTTCAGCGAATGAAATTTACATGTAGTATGTACGTACAATAAATGCGTTTTTTATGTGATATATTCTACGAGGGTACGGAACCCTTCGTATGCGAGCCCGACTCGCACTTGGCCGGTTTTATATTTATTGGTTTTTAACCACTCGGGTCTAAAATGCAATTCGGGAAATTTGACACTTTATTCATTGTTTTAAATTCGAAAATGAGTTCCACAGCTCTGTTAATAAACTCTTTAGTTTTTACACAACCAGGTAAATGTTTTCCAAAAATGAAATATGTGTTTTTAATATTTGGAAGGCATTTTTTTTCTTTCTTACATTCTTATTGAAAGAACAAAGGGATAGTGTATTTTTTTATAAATCTTGGCCACCAATTTTAAAAATTAAATATGTTGTGAGGCTGAGAAACAACAAAAATAAACTTTCTCAAATTACTGAGATGTATTAATACTTGATTCAATGTATTCTTTTAAAATGTAAATTTTATCGACAATTTAAATTTTAACTCACCAAAATCTCGGTCACTTGGCATAAATTTGTGACTACATATAAGAAAATATAATTTAATCTTTTAAATTTTTTTCATTCTACTTAAACCAGCATTGTGCGAATCATAGTATTATTTTGGTTTTGTCCGTATATGTATCGGTAACATTTTTGAGTTGACATCTTCAAATTGTAGCACATAATTCGAAATGTATCAATGGTGTCACTGAAAAAAATATGTGAGCATTTCACACAGAAACCCCACACGCCTTGGATCTGTGAGCTTTCTAAAACAAATGATTTTCTTCATGATAGTACAGGAACGTTTTAGTATGAAACTGTGGGGTTTCTGATAAAAATCATGTGTGGCTATATTAAAGAAGTATAATGGCGGCAAAGAGAACATTTTTAAAAAAGTAGCGTATGTGGGGTTTCTGAAACAACTTATTCAAATATGGTCAATTATCATTAATTATGTCTCATATTTCGACACTCGCAAGTAAATCAAATCTAGAAAGTAATTCCTGTTGACCTAGAATTGTGAAATGCAGGAAACAAGGTTTCACGAGTGAAGGAAAAAATTCGAAAATCGTTAATTTGTAATTATATCACATAAACAAATACTTTTTTGCGATTACAAAATATTGTTTTTTTTTTTTTAATTATGCAACACGTTCACTTTAATTACATAATATATTATCCTACATTACTATTTCTACATTATACTACATCCTACATTATTACTTCAGTTATAAGGTGAATAAAAAGAAATCAAAACATTTTTTTAGAAAAGCACATAAAACCCAATGTGTGGTTTTTGAAAAAAATATTGTTAACTTTGATTTCTGCAATGAAATTTGATTTAACTTGGAGGTTTTTGCAGAAAATACGCGTCTTATAGAAAATTATGGCGTTTGTTTTGTTTCCGAAACATCCAAATGTCTTAAACACAATCTGAGGCTTTATTAATCACTATATTCAAGACATATAAAAAAAAATCAAAAAATAATTCTCCTACATTTTGTCACAGATGAGAAAATGTTATAGATGTTGTAATAAACCCAATATCCGTACCTTGTACATATATTGGCTGTACTACAGAGAATATAATCTTGCGTAATTGCATGTGTATTGCGATAAGTTTATGTCAAGTACAATCGAGTACAACTGTACTTATATTCACCCCGCGCTCATTAAGGCGACGTTCTTATGTAATTGCATATTACTTCCACAAGTTATAGCAAATACATTCGGGTACGACTATATTTATATAAACTGCATTCATGGAGGGGATGCTCTTACGTAGATATTGTAACAAACTCATGTCAAATACGATCAAGTACAAATCTCGGTACGCGCGTTAGTACCAAGCTTTGAACCGTGAGGCGGAGTTCACTGAGATATTGCTGCTTCGATCGAATCCATGGGCGAAGCATATTTGCATTTCATACTCGCATAAGGATGTGGTTTCTCCCTCACGACGGCAGGGAAGCATATTGTCCTTTCATCTGTATGACGTTACGGTTTTAATCACGTAAGTGTGGTAAACGACAAAATCGGCTGACAGACTTAAACCTACTCAAGTTGTTCGATCTTAAAGCTTAGAGTCGATAGACTTGCGTATGCGCGTAGTCAGGGGCAAGGGTCACACACTTTACAGGAAATTTCGTGGGTTTACGTTCCACTTTTAGAAATATTAATACAAGTGGGCCATAACTAATTTTTGTAGTTTCGCTTACCTCGAGACGAGAAACCATTAACTTGGCGACACTTCGGAACCGCAGAGTTGTAAATATTCAGCTGTCAAATAAATATCACGATTTATGGGTATAAAGACGCGGCAACAGTATTGTTAGGATTAATTGAATTAATTTGTATGGAACTGGGAAATTAATTGAGAGTTCAAGGTTGCTAGGCGCCGATACGCAGTTGGATGAGTGATCACGCACGCGATTTATATTTCACATTTGGAGTCTCCATCCGATTCCGCATGGGAACTAGGATCGTAATAGGCATCTCCTTAGACTGGAGGTACTTTGTGACGATGAAGCAATCTAGGCAGTAATGTAGACAGCATTTGGGACCGGTATGGGAACGCGAACTACCGTTACAAATGACCTCAGCTCGGGAAAAACTACTACGTGGTACCTCGAGCGCAGCGACCCCACGCGGCTTCGCCCGAGTAATAAAATGATAGGTCAAGGGGTGGGCTAGTAATTATTATAATACCATGGATTGTAGGTTTAGGGTCCGCTGTGTGTACGCAGCCTTAAACGCGACCAAATCGACAAAAAATTGTTGTTATTTCTTATGGAATACACACTCAGACGAAAACTCTTGATGATTGTAAAGTGGGTCTGAATTATTGCTTTAAAGGATGTAAACAAACTTATCTCGACGATCAGGGGACACGATTAACTTTTGGAATGGATTTTGGGGAGTAGTTTTACAGTTTTTCGGGAGGTGTGGCCGGAATTTGGATACGCCTATGCAAGGTTTCTTGTAAAATCGGGGAAGAACGAACAGGGACTCGTCTATCGACTTGGAACGAAAGAGGTAAACCTCCGAGATACCGCACGGGTTTACGTCGCGATTTTTCTATCAACTTTGAACGCGCGAGTAACATAGACGAGATTGAGTTAAATACTAAAGTCCAGTTCTGGAAGTGAAAATTCCGGATACTGCGACTTCGGGAGTGTAGTGAATTATAGAACTAAATTTAAATTCAGTGGTGTTTTCTACGGCTGAGAGAGGTAAATTAGATCTATAAGCGCGTAACTGTGATTTATTTCACTTGGCATCACGCATGACATTGTGAAGCCTAGTTAATTTCAACACATCCCAATAATTCCCACGTCCTCAACTAGGTGCTATTTCGTCGAATGATTCTACTGCGGACGAGTATTTACTTCCCACACTTTCCTTTCCATCTAGGAACTTGAACTCCGGAGCGGAGTCCAGCCACGTGTTTCTAAATTCCAGGTGGGCTGCGGCTGTGGGCCAGATTCTCTAATCCAGCGTCGGACTTGGTAGGGCGAGGAGTACGACAACGTTCGCACTTTGTTAAGATCTAATTAATCATTTAGCTTAGATTATGTGTGTGTGGATGTGAACAAAGCAACAGAATATAATGTCCGATACTATAAATTCATCGGCTGCGCAATGTTTAACTTGATAGGCCAACCGCCGCGTTTCTGACGCGAACAGGTGTTACTATCGCACTTTGAACCACGGCACGTCTGTGCGTATTTACAGTTATGTTCAGTAAAAGTTGAATGACGGCCAGTTGGCCCTTTTTCGATTTATATCTCACCGCTAGGGCCGAATCCGGACCACTATGAAGAACTACGTAAAATATATGATATCGCGAGAGCAGTTGTTTTGTATTTTCAACTGTGCGTGATTACCGACTTGTTTCGTCGAATTTAAATTACGACCGAACGATCTCCTATTAATTCCTAACTTACTACTGTGAACCTACCTTGACTGCAATGGGGGAAACTGCACGCACATTCAATATCTTCTAGTACGCCGCACTGTACGTGCGAAGGGCGACATTTCTATGCTAGGGGTGGACTAACGAAGGATTTTGATACGTCATCACCAGTCTTCGATACTTCGACTGCTACGAGCGCTACGGAACTACGAGGCTACGACAAGGAACGACAAATATGGTAATTTTACACTTAACACATACATTCGATAGGAACTCGCACCGCTGCCAGTTAGCCATGGGGAATGCAGTTACCGGCGCTGGTGAGACTGTTCTCATCACACGCGTTGACGCATATAGACAGCGGCTTAGGATCTAGCCTGAACCAACGAACGTCTGGGCGAAATCCTCTGCACGCAGCCACGTCAGCCGGGGGCGTGTGCCTTGACCCCGCTGATCGCACATCACCCGGGTCGAGCCGACCGCAGGCTCAACTGGCGTTTGGCTGGCTCGAAGCACATGCACGTGACGGCGAGCTGGTCAAGGGTCAGGCGGGGCACGTTCTAAAGGATAGAAGTGACTCCCCGTGCACCCCAAGGGTGCCACCAACTAAATCGTTGGCGGTTTCTTTGAGGGTTTTCTGACCTCTGGGCGTCTAGGCCGAAGCGAGTCCTGGTGTTCTTAGGTCACCTTTGATCACGGAACTATCGGGCAGGGTATTGTCCGGCAGCTTCTGTGTGAGAAGGCGGTATGGACTTATGGTCAAACATCCACGCACTAGCTGACACACGCGCAACGGGTACACACGCCCCGCGCAACACCTACATAAATATACACATGGTATAATTAAATATATGTCTTCATTACTTAAAATTTTCCGGTGCCTGCGCACCGTGTATCTTCATTAACTATCGAATGGTACTAGTACCCGCGTATTCGCGATTAGATGTAAGTGCCGGGCGTGCTAACGTGCTATCGTAAGGTAGGCCGCGTAAACGACAGGTACGCGACGTAGAGTCTAAGGGCGCAGAGGTATGAATGTACCGAGTCTAGTGAAGATCGGTATGAATGAGGTTAGGAGGTGTAGAGTAGGTAACTGGTGTTCGAGTGTGGTTTCGCGGGGGGTGAGGTCCTAGGACACTCGCCTTGGGAAAGCTATATGGAGTGTTGGGAGGCTTTCGTTATTCCTTTTCGTTAGGGCCCCTTTCTATCTTCTCCTAGGCATGAGCCTAGGATACATCACAATCTATTTCACAGCTCAAGAACGACGGGACGACAGCGCGCTACGACCAACGATACAAACAACCTTCCTTTTCCTTGTAAAACGTGTGCTTGTTAAATAATAATGTGTACGCATGATAATTATATAAGTAAGTTAAGCGTAATTTAATTAACGACGAGTGCGCGAACGAACGAACAAGCGCTTATCAATGCGAGAGCACCGCCCGCCCTATGTACGCTGGCGTGAGAGCGTGCGGTACCGCGCCGAGCGCACGCGCCGCCCTACCGCTCCAAACGTTACGCCCTGCTTGGAGGAAGAACGCTGTCCCTCGCACCTGGAGGCAGCAAGCACGTCGAGTGGGTGAGTAGGTAGCTTAAGCACTATACACGTAATTTTTAACTGTGACGAAGATAACACCACTGAACGATGTAATTGCCTATAACTTTTATCCGTAAAATCTAGGTACCTTATTCACCTTTAAAACCCGCTTTTATATTGTAATTGTTCGTAATATAACTGTTCTATAAACACCACGTCATGGGTCCTATTAACTTAATACTAGACGATCACAACTTATTTCAAATGGCCAAAGATTCTCTTGAGAATAAGCAAGAATCGTTACATCTGGTGCCCGTGACTGCGGCCTTTATGTCATTAAAACTGAAACTCCTAGTTTCAGTACATAAAGTTAAGACTGGGTCACTACGTACGATAAATTTTAAATATTAAATTTAAAACGAAAATTTCGTAATTTAAAAGTGTGCATTGCTCAATGCAGAGAGGTCATCAACCTCTTCTTATCACACAAGAATTTCAACAAGAATGAAAAAAATATTTTTTGCTAGGGGTATCAGTTAAGGGTATGTTTTTTCCATACGGTTTGCCTAGTTAGGCCCAGTACAATGTAGTAGGAACGACAAATCTTGAAGTTACTAAGGTAATAATATTGAAAAATAGAATTTAAAATTTTTGTTACAAATAATACCAAGTAATGATAATGAAATATATGTTTACTAAATAATTCATATATAAGTTATATATATGATACATAATATAAAATTTTTTTTTGTTCAATATAATACTAAGAAATGATAATGAAATATATATTGACTAAATAATTCAGATATAAGCTATATAGGTATATAAGACATAATATTAAGAACCGATAAAACAATATGCAATAGACATAACTCCAGCTAATATAAAAAAATACACATAATACAGTAAATTACAGTAATTACCTACATATATATTAGTTAGAGTAATACTGAGAAACAGTAAAAGCTAAAATTATACATATTTCCATAATATAGATATATTCATAGATAAAGTACATCATTACAAATATACATATATAGAGAATAATAATTACATGTATATTATAAAACAAGGAAATTCACTATGACAAAATATCAAAGTAACAAGATATGTTAGTTAAACTATATTACAAAAGATCATTGACCCAAAGAGATTTTTTTGTCCACTGCACCATTGGAGATTATAAAAAAGGGTCTCCCATACACAGAACCCAGGTACAAAATTGCCCATTTTAGAGCTAAGTAGGGAAGGATCATTTTTGTGACAAATTTTGGCCGCGTGTTGGGGAAATATACGCCATAGATGAATGCCAAGATACCTCAGGTACATAAATAGACACATTATTGAATTTTTTCTCTAAGGTAGGGCCACTGACCATAAACCTATCCCCTTCCACTATAAAAAATTACTACTATTATGCAAATGGCCAAAATTAGTTAAAAACGACGAACGAATTATATTACTTGACTAACATTTGTGTAAATTACTAAAACCAGAAAAATTAATAATAGGAGTATTATAGATTTTTTTTTATATAGATATATAGGGATAGATTGGATAGATGGATTAGAATTAGAAATAGATAGAAAACCAAATTTATAGAAAATATAATTTAGGTAAACTTATCATTGGCTTTGCAAAATGTAATTTTGTCAAATTTCAAGTTTACAAAGTATTTATATCTGTAAGTTTACCTTGTAACAATGAATAAATAAATGAATTATAGTTGATATCAGGGCGCATATCACAAAAGGCGATATGGACGTTGTAAAATCGAGCATGTATTATAAAATTAATGACGTTATAGTTTTTGAATATATGTACGAAATTAGTCATATTAAATATAAAAATGTTGTAGGACACAAATTAACACCCTTACGTAACAGAGGGTAAATTAGGCAAATTAAAGAACGAACGAAAACTATTTGTAATTTTATATATAAACAGCATACTTAAAAAAAAAAAAAATTTTTTTTAGTAGAAGCAAAAATAGACTAAGCACAAAAAACGCATGATTTTGCATGATATACATGGCTATTATGTTAGATAATAATATACAATAATTTAATAAGGAAAAATTATATTTAATGTCATATAGTTATGTTTTGAGGAAAATGTAAAAGCTAGGAAGATATCCTTGGTGACTTAAATTTCGTAGGCAACGACTTTATATTATATATATTATATAAGGATTATATATTAATTGAATCTATGATTGTCGGGGCCCCCTAGGTAACAATAAAACCAAATTTTATAGTAGAGAATAAAATTAGGTATATAATTAAGTAATAGAAAATCAAAGATATTTTAAACTTTTTTTAAACATTTTAAATTATTGCAAACACTTTCCTTTACCTATTAAATAGTACAAAGAAGTTTAATTAATTTTAATTTTGTATATGTGGTATTTTAACACACAAGGGCTATATAAGGTGCTTAACACCATATTAAGTAAATTATTTATTTATTTTATGCAAAATTATAAACCAAAATAGTATGCAATTCAAAATATATCTTTGTTTTCTATAATTAAATGATTTTCCAGTTATGTTATTTTAAAACACACACCTACATATTATTCAAAAATTCAATAAATCAATTTTCAAAGAAAATGCTACTTGTGGGCTTTTAGCAGTCGCCGATTTATTTATATATATACCAAAATGCCTTATTCGCCAAGCGAATCACAATTTGTATTTTCTAATAACACCAAAAATGTACATATTCTTAATTAAAATAACCCCTTGACAACACAACAGAGGGCGCAACCTACAACCCCTACACATAAACAAAAAACATTCCTATATCAGCGCCACCTAGCAGAAAAAAAAATATATTAAAACACAGTCAAATCTCTATAAATTCAACAATTTGACACCATAGGAGCATTGCAGCGGCGTGGCGCCACTATCAGAAAAATAGTAAAACCTTTAACATAAAAAAAAAAAAAAAATTGACTCAAACCAGCGCCATCTAGGGGAAACCGATACACACAAATAAAACTTTGACAAGCGCCACCCAACGGAAAGGTAGTGAATCACAACAAAACATAGGCCTTTTGACAAACACGGGAATGCGAGCCACATCCATAGATGGCGCTGGCAAATAAAAAATGTTCCAACTCTTTGGCAACGGAATACGCAGCAACTATAGATGGCGTTATAAAATAAAATACAAATATTTTATTAAAGATTTAATTTCATATGACAAACATTAGCAATATGTAAGAATTACCTAGCTAAATATAATTGAATGCTTTTAACAAAGCTTATTAAACCATTGCAAGTAATAATAATTTTATTAAATTTTTTTATATATACAAATTAACATTTACTTATATCATCGAAACAATTTATTTAAAAATAATACAATTAAATTCCTAGCTAAATTAAATAACATAATTTTGTACATTATACATTACTATTTGCTTATTAAAACAATTTATTTAGGAATAATATGAATTAAGTATATAATAATTATTTTGCAGGAATACAAATATTAACTTTAAAATTAAAATACTTATTTTTAAATACTTTAAATAGAATAAGGCAACTCATAAAAAAAAAAAAAATAATTATGACTTACAAAACATAACATAATAAGACCTCAGGCATTTATACAGCTTCACCATACTTCATACAACAGGACTCAATAATCTGAAAAATTTAAATTGTCTTGTTAATAAAATTAAATAAACATAACTAATCATTTTATTACATACACATTTTATTACATATATACCACATACATATTACATATATATCCCATATTAGATATATCATACACTGTCACACTAACATCATTTATTGTTTTGTTAACATTGTTTTAGATTCATTACCAGAATTGGAAATTAAGTAACTAAATATAGACATATTTGGAAACTTCGGAAGAGTTATTCATACGAAATGATAATAAGTCATTTTCAATAATAAAGTAATAAATTTAAAGATTAAAACTTCTGTCAAGGGTTTTGTAAAACTTGTATTACAAATAGAATTATTGCAATGATTGTAATAATTATTATACATATATTAATGGACTGTTGATATTATATTATTATGATTCTTATGGTTGTTATAGCACTTGCTATAATATATTAATAGTGATCACACACACTGTTCATAATTTAAGTAATTTGACCAAGCCCACAACTAAAATTTAGGAGTCATACATATTTATTGATTCTAAACCTAGCTAAACTCAGTTCATACTCATAATTAAATAGCACATTATTAAGTACACACACACATCCATACATATATATAGATGGACACATAAAATTAGACATTACTTATTACCCATAGACCCATACAAATAATTTAGAACCATCAAGGCATGTAGTACAGTTATGTACACACATAACATAACACTATATAACATAAATTGAAAATTAAACTTAATTAGTTGAATAACTACCTAAATGATGATATGATGAAACAATACTGACCAACACTAAACAAATACTTCAAATACGAGTAGCAAAATTATAATAATTATATACATGTATATATATTTAAATTTTAATGTTTACACACACTTGTTGGAAAAAAAAAATTAAATTAATAAGATAAGAAACTACTTTCTGGTTACAATAGTAATATATATGCTTTAATTCATTCTTTCCTAATTTAAAATTAGAATGACATTCGGAATATCTAAATTGCATAATTTAAGAAGTATTAAAAAAATAAAATATATTACCTGCCATTGAAATATGTATCGGATAGTTTGATTATAAAATGAAGCGTATGGCTATATGTGTAAAATACACCTGCCTCAACTGGTTCCAAATACCTGAAATTTTCAGTAAACAATGTTAACAAAACAAAAGGAGTGACTATAATAGATGTATATATGCATGCATATATGACGGGACTACAGTTAAAACATAAGTGAAATTATATAAAACATTCCTGACTTCATATTTTCAATGCAGATTTATCCTTCCTTTAATATAAAAGCATAGAATGGTACTATAAACACACAAATACAAGTGCATTGATCCAATATAAAGTAAACAATAGTTCATTGATGACAAAAATAAAACGAAACTAATTACCTACTAACTTACAGATATATTTATTTAAAAGATATTTATTTAAATTATGTAATTGTGTCCTATGTATTAGTTTAGCTATAAAACCCTATTGTGTTTATGCTGTGAAATAGGCTATATCATTTAACCATTTATTTCTTGAAAAATTTTGGTTGAATACTGCTTTCATTTCTTCATATAAAGAACACGTGTTAGAATACATCTCTTTAATAAATAACAAACTAACATTTATACTACCACAAGACAACATTAGGTATAATAGTTACGGTTCCGGTCAAACCTTGTGGTGGATGAGAACATAGGCACAGGTCTCATCGCAATAACCAGTTTAGGTGGAACGGGACGCAGTGGAGCGAGGGACATATGACTCAACCTGTGCAAGCACACATAAAGCGTTGTATTCCGGTCCACCATGAAGTTTGATTGGAACTATACCTATATTGAAACCAGGACTCCTACATGCAAATTTTATATTCATGTTTTCCTGTCGCTAACATATGCGAATTACTAATCTACTAGTCACCTTGTGTATGGAATAATTGCGACTCTATCACACATTCACGACCACATTGAGAGAAATTTATAATGTACCAACACAAATTACATTCAGGAGGAGACAGTTCTTAGTTCATGGAATCCTGTTACATACACGTCAGGGTGTAAGTAATTGCAGCATTCAATAGCATCTGTTGGCTGGCATATGTCTAATGTAAATACTCTAAATTGCTTTGCATCATTTCTATATGTACAACAGTAGCCAGACATAACCCAATTCTTAGATTTGAGGATGATTAAAGACATGCGTTAATACATGAAAAACTTTCTGGAGATACATGGGTAGACACATACTGAGTAGAACCAATTTATAGGTGCTTTAGTCTTCTGTTGGGGATATGGCGCCAGAAAAACGGGTACCTAAAAGAACAAAACATGTGTTATTCTTTGTTATTCATATTAAAGACAGGTTGAATGGTCTCACATTAAAACAATTGGTTAGTAGGTCCCTACCTACCTACATACCTACCATATGGAAAGTGCTTTGTATGTACTGACCGCCAATGAAGTTAAATAGTATAATTTCTTTGCTGACCACAATCTTCATTGCAGGAATCTCTGTCTGTAGCCACAGGTGTGGTGGATACGCAGAATCACTTGTCTGAAATATGGAAACCATATACTTCAATACATTTACAAACATTTAAATAACTACTAATTTAACTCAACTCACCCGAGAGGTCCGGATAGCAATATTTTATTATATGAATGAATGAAGAACGACGCGATACGTGCGATTATCAATAGATTAAATACAAAATGCCTTATTCTTCATCGGCTTAGCGTTAAAATCACTTTTTTCCTTTGAACATTCAAAATTAACGGTATGATATCAAACAACTGTCAAATGTCAAAAAAAAAAAAATTATTCCACAGACAAATACGATCGATAAACAACAGACAAAATAAAATGTGCCATGGATACAAGTCATTTAAGCATAGGTTAATTTATTATATAAAACTAGAGTAATAAAAGTCTACACAAAATTATTAGTTTTGTGTGAAAAGAATTGACGGAGACTCTTATATAACAAAAAGAACTTAATCAACTCTAACCACATCGCAGTAACCCAATATTTTTTCTCAACAAATATGAAAAATTATAAACCTACCTTAAGTTCTTTTATTTCTATATACATGGACAACACGTAGTAAATTCTCTTGTTGTGCTTGTATGGTTGTATGAATGAATAGTTAGAGATTGGTTATCCGTAATGTCATTAGTTGGTATAAAATTAATTACAGCTTTATTTTATTTTGAGAATAGGAGCAAGGGAATTGCTATTAAAGCGGAATTGGAAGAGTAAGAATTAAAAGATGGAAATACTATTATAATAGGAGGGGTGATACAAATCTCTAGATTTCAAAAAAACGGAGGCACGGTGGCCCTATGTTTTACCGATTGGCTCAATAACCATGGTTTTTTGGGAAAAGGGCGGTCATTCCCATAGTCAGGGGGGGGGGGGGGGGGGAGGGGTTAACAGAAAATTGTACTAATAAAAATAGAGATGTTAGTATATAAGAAAATTTATTAAGGCTATAGAGGCTTGCTTATTGAGTTTTGTTTATTGCGTTTTGCTTATTGAGTTTTGTGTAATCTTCTCTTATCTACCGCGTGTAAGCGGAATCTCAGGGAAGATTTCAAAGGGCGCCTGTAATAAACCCAATATCCGTACCTTGTACATATATTGGCTGTACTACAGAGAATATAATCTTGCGTAATTGCATGTGTATTGCGATAAGTTTATGTCAAGTACAATCGAGTACAACTGTACTTATATTCACCCCGCGCTCATTAAGGCGACGTTCTTATGTAATTGCATATTACTTCCACAAGTTATAGCAAATACATTCGGGTACGACTATATTTATATAAACTGCATTCATGGAGGGGATGCTCTTACGTAGATATTGTAACAAACTCATGTCAAATACGATCAAGTACAAATCTCGGTACGCGCGTTAGTACCAAGCTTTGAACCGTGAGGCGGAGTTCACTGAGATATTGCTGCTTCGATCGAATCCATGGGCGAAGCATATTTGCATTTCATACTCGCATAAGGATGTGGTTTCTCCCTCACGACGGCAGGGAAGCATATTGTCCTTTCATCTGTATGACGTTACGGTTTTAATCACGTAAGTGTGGTAAACGACAAAATCGGCTGACAGACTTAAACCTACTCAAGTTGTTCGATCTTAAAGCTTAGAGTCGATAGACTTGCGTATGCGCGTAGTCAGGGGCAAGGGTCACACACTTTACAGGAAATTTCGTGGGTTTACGTTCCACTTTTAGAAATATTAATACAAGTGGGCCATAACTAATTTTTGTAGTTTCGCTTACCTCGAGACGAGAAACCATTAACTTGGCGACACTTCGGAACCGCAGAGTTGTAAATATTCAGCTGTCAAATAAATATCACGATTTATGGGTATAAAGACGCGGCAACAGTATTGTTAGGATTAATTGAATTAATTTGTATGGAACTGGGAAATTAATTGAGAGTTCAAGGTTGCTAGGCGCCGATACGCAGTTGGATGAGTGATCACGCACGCGATTTATATTTCACATTTGGAGTCTCCATCCGATTCCGCATGGGAACTAGGATCGTAATAGGCATCTCCTTAGACTGGAGGTACTTTGTGACGATGAAGCAATCTAGGCAGTAATGTAGACAGCATTTGGGACCGGTATGGGAACGCGAACTACCGTTACAAATGACCTCAGCTCGGGAAAAACTACTACGTGGTACCTCGAGCGCAGCGACCCCACGCGGCTTCGCCCGAGTAATAAAATGATAGGTCAAGGGGTGGGCTAGTAATTATTATAATACCATGGATTGTAGGTTTAGGGTCCGCTGTGTGTACGCAGCCTTAAACGCGACCAAATCGACAAAAAATTGTTGTTATTTCTTATGGAATACACACTCAGACGAAAACTCTTGATGATTGTAAAGTGGGTCTGAATTATTGCTTTAAAGGATGTAAACAAACTTATCTCGACGATCAGGGGACACGATTAACTTTTGGAATGGATTTTGGGGAGTAGTTTTACAGTTTTTCGGGAGGTGTGGCCGGAATTTGGATACGCCTATGCAAGGTTTCTTGTAAAATCGGGGAAGAACGAACAGGGACTCGTCTATCGACTTGGAACGAAAGAGGTAAACCTCCGAGATACCGCACGGGTTTACGTCGCGATTTTTCTATCAACTTTGAACGCGCGAGTAACATAGACGAGATTGAGTTAAATACTAAAGTCCAGTTCTGGAAGTGAAAATTCCGGATACTGCGACTTCGGGAGTGTAGTGAATTATAGAACTAAATTTAAATTCAGTGGTGTTTTCTACGGCTGAGAGAGGTAAATTAGATCTATAAGCGCGTAACTGTGATTTATTTCACTTGGCATCACGCATGACATTGTGAAGCCTAGTTAATTTCAACACATCCCAATAATTCCCACGTCCTCAACTAGGTGCTATTTCGTCGAATGATTCTACTGCGGACGAGTATTTACTTCCCACACTTTCCTTTCCATCTAGGAACTTGAACTCCGGAGCGGAGTCCAGCCACGTGTTTCTAAATTCCAGGTGGGCTGCGGCTGTGGGCCAGATTCTCTAATCCAGCGTCGGACTTGGTAGGGCGAGGAGTACGACAACGTTCGCACTTTGTTAAGATCTAATTAATCATTTAGCTTAGATTATGTGTGTGTGGATGTGAACAAAGCAACAGAATATAATGTCCGATACTATAAATTCATCGGCTGCGCAATGTTTAACTTGATAGGCCAACCGCCGCGTTTCTGACGCGAACAGGTGTTACTATCGCACTTTGAACCACGGCACGTCTGTGCGTATTTACAGCTATGTTCAGTAAAAGTTGAATGACGGCCAGTTGGCCCTTTTTCGATTTATATCTCACCGCTAGGGCCGAATCCGGACCACTATGAAGAACTACGTAAAATATATGATATCGCGAGAGCAGTTGTTTTGTATTTTCAACTGTGCGTGATTACCGACTTGTTTCGTCGAATTTAAATTACGACCGAACGATCTCCTATTAATTCCTAACTTACTACTGTGAACCTACCTTGACTGCAATGGGGGAAACTGCACGCACATTCAATATCTTCTAGTACGCCGCACTGTACGTGCGAAGGGCGACATTTCTATGCTAGGGGTGGACTAACGAAGGATTTTGATACGTCATCACCAGTCTTCGATACTTCGACTGCTACGAGCGCTACGGAACTACGAGGCTACGACAAGGAACGACAAATATGGTAATTTTACACTTAACACATACATTCGATAGGAACTCGCACCGCTGCCAGTTAGCCATGGGGAATGCAGTTACCGGCGCTGGTGAGACTGTTCTCATCACACGCGTTGACGCATATAGACAGCGGCTTAGGATCTAGCCTGAACCAACGAACGTCTGGGCGAAATCCTCTGCACGCAGCCACGTCAGCCGGGGGCGTGTGCCTTGACCCCGCTGATCGCACATCACCCGGGTCGAGCCGACCGCAGGCTCAACTGGCGTTTGGCTGGCTCGAAGCACATGCACGTGACGGCGAGCTGGTCAAGGGTCAGGCGGGGCACGTTCTAAAGGATAGAAGTGACTCCCCGTGCACCCCAAGGGTGCCACCAACTAAATCGTTGGCGGTTTCTTTGAGGGTTTTCTGACCTCTGGGCGTCTAGGCCGAAGCGAGTCCTGGTGTTCTTAGGTCACCTTTGATCACGGAACTATCGGGCAGGGTATTGTCCGGCAGCTTCTGTGTGAGAAGGCGGTATGGACTTATGGTCAAACATCCACGCACTAGCTGACACACGCGCAACGGGTACACACGCCCCGCGCAACACCTACATAAATATACACATGGTATAATTAAATATATGTCTTCATTACTTAAAATTTTCCGGTGCCTGCGCACCGTGTATCTTCATTAACTATCGAATGGTACTAGTACCCGCGTATTCGCGATTAGATGTAAGTGCCGGGCGTGCTAACGTGCTATCGTAAGGTAGGCCGCGTAAACGACAGGTACGCGACGTAGAGTCTAAGGGCGCAGAGGTATGAATGTACCGAGTCTAGTGAAGATCGGTATGAATGAGGTTAGGAGGTGTAGAGTAGGTAACTGGTGTTCGAGTGTGGTTTCGCGGGGGGTGAGGTCCTAGGACACTCGCCTTGGGAAAGCTATATGGAGTGTTGGGAGGCTTTCGTTATTCCTTTTCGTTAGGGCCCCTTTCTATCTTCTCCTAGGCATGAGCCTAGGATACATCACAATCTATTTCACAGCTCAAGAACGACGGGACGACAGCGCGCTACGACCAACGATACAAACAACCTTCCTTTTCCTTGTAAAACGTGTGCTTGTTAAATAATAATGTGTACGCATGATAATTATATAAGTAAGTTAAGCGTAATTTAATTAACGACGAGTGCGCGAACGAACGAACAAGCGCTTATCAATGCGAGAGCACCGCCCGCCCTATGTACGCTGGCGTGAGAGCGTGCGGTACCGCGCCGAGCGCACGCGCCGCCCTACCGCTCCAAACGTTACGCCCTGCTTGGAGGAAGAACGCTGTCCCTCGCACCTGGAGGCAGCAAGCACGTCGAGTGGGTGAGTAGGTAGCTTAAGCACTATACACGTAATTTTTAACTGTGACGAAGATAACACCACTGAACGATGTAATTGCCTATAACTTTTATCCGTAAAATCTAGGTACCTTATTCACCTTTAAAACCCGCTTTTATATTGTAATTGTTCGTAATATAACTGTTCTATAAACACCACGTCATGGGTCCTATTAACTTAATACTAGACGATCACAACTTATTTCAAATGGCCAAAGATTCTCTTGAGAATAAGCAAGAATCGTTACAATGTTTAGCATTATTTTAACCGATTTGAACAGATACTTACCTCAAAACAAATTTGCCATACAGATCTTCAAATTGAATTCACAGAAAAGTATTACCTATTACTTTTCTTGATCACTTCTGGATTGTGAATTCTTCTTCAGAAATTTAGAACAGGTGTCAAAGTATGTTGTACGTAAACTTTTGAAGGTGCTGATCACAAACTTTAAATTTTCAGAATCAAATAAAACACTTGGAATTGTACTATCAGGACATTTTAAAAGAGAATACACAGAAAATGAATAAAATGAGGAACGAAATAGCCGACTATGAAAAAGAAAAACAAAATACGAGTACAAAAACTGATGCTCTTAAAAAACAATCCTTGGAAAAAACTGCTAAAATAGAAGAACTGAGAGCTCAACTTTTGAGGTATGAGGAATGTTCCCTGCAAAATGTTTTCTTTTCTCCAATGAAAACAGCAACTGATTTAGAAATTCAAAAACTTAGTGAATTGGTAAGAACACTAAACAAACGAGTAGACACAGAAAGACATAAATGGGAAGAATTAGAAAGTTCTTACATAAAATTAAAAGAAAAAAACAAGAAATTGCAACGTAAAGTCAGTACTTTAGGAGAAGAGCTGCGTGTCTTGAAGGAGGCGTCGGCGAGGCGGAGTTCAAAACCTTCGAAAATTTCTCTTTCTAAAGAGCAATACTTTTTCGACTCCAGTACAAGGAAAACTTCTATTGTACCTGAGCCACAAAAATCCGAGGAATCAACCCTTAACAGTCCAAGTAATGATGATGTCGAGAATTTAGATAAAGAAGGATTGAAATATAGATTAGAGTTAGCTGAAGAGAAACTGAAAATAATGGAAGACAAATTAAAAATGATAGAAGAAGAGAAAACGGATGATGTTAATCATTTGACAGAAATGATACAGACGTCAAAACTATTATTTAACGAAGCCTTGGCTATATTGCAAAAAGATAAATATCAATCTTCTTAGGGTTTAATACTTTTGTTTTTATTTAATATAATTGTTTTTATGACTTGACTATTTTTATTTTTTTTATTTTTATGCATTCGTAGATCAAAAAGAGTAGCCTTTTACAAGATCATTTAGTCATCGTTTGTCTCTACGTCAAGACGTTTTTTCCTTGAGAACGGCTTGACGTATCAAGTTTAAATCAATAACATATTCTAAATGTAATAAAAAATATTGTTTTTAAAAACTTATTTCGTTACTGACTGAAATCTGATCTCGGTCTCAAAATCCATTGAGATTTTTCGCTCTCCTGAAAAAATGGCGTAGACTATAATTTTTTTTCCCTCAGGTTGTTTCTAACAAGATTTTGACCGTTTTGTTCAAGCGACTTGGTTCATCAATGGTACCTAATCAATTTTTACGACTTTCAATAAGTGTGTGCAAACATCTTATATTGAATAAAAACTTTTTGAATTTGAATTTGAATTCAATCATCATCATCATCAGCCCATTTTTTACCCCACTGCAGGGGCTTAGGCCTCCCCCAGGGTGAGGAGGGGGGCTTGGAGCTTAAGTCCACCACGCTGCTCCACTGCGGGTTGGGAACTGTAACGACCGCCATCTATTGACAGCGTCCGGGACCGACTGCTTAACGTGCCCTCCGAAGCACGGTGTCAGTGATATTGTGTACTTAAGTCAGAAAAACTCATTGGTACACGCCCGGATTCGAACCATGGCCTTAAGGGGCCTTATTTGAGACAGGCTCGTTGCGCTCTGGGCTATCACGACACTGGTTCAATACGCCTAAGGAAACATTAGATACATCAACTAAGAAGATTATTATGTAATGGAGTATGTCACATATTTTATTGTTAATTAATTCGACAAAGACATTTTTTGATAATACGTTCACTTAAGGCGATGTTAGAAGCTGAGGACGGCATTTTCAAACAACGATATCGCTTAAAGTATTTCATGTATCTTAATGTCTTTAAAATATATTAAATCACTGTCATCGTTTTATACCACGTTCGTTTTGAAATTATTATTTAATAAGTTTTACAGATTAAAAATAAATCGTAAAATTACCTCTTAAAAATCCATTTATCAATCATTGTAGCTGAGTAAGAAGTTTGTTATAGTTGAAAAAAATATATTATATAGATTTCATAATTCTGTATTCGATGCTCGTTTTGTATTTTTCAATAGGCGTTTCATTTAAAGGAAATTAAACTTTAATAATTTTGCACTTACGCCCTTTAATTTCAAGCGGTGCGCTATTGTGCGTCTCGCTTGTGTAAAGCACGAACTCGTATAACAAGGTATGTCGCCTTTGGGGCCAGTGGGCGGCGACATTCTGAATTTTTGTTGGCTTATGATATTCTCTTAAGTATTTCATCCACTTACTCTGAAAATATTTTCTAAAGTGAAAACTGGAAAACATGCGTCCATTTTCTCCCCCTGAGCTGAAGCAATCTGGTGGAATTTACCATAATTTGTACTTTTGACTTTTCATCTTAAGTAACGTACAATTATTTTCAAGAAAATTTTATGCAAGGAATTTAAGGTTTATAAACGTATTGTAGCAAGCATGGCAAGTATGTACCTAATGTAATTTTACTCACTGAAAAAGTTATAAATTACCAACAAAAGTTTATTTTAATAATAACAAAACAATGGGTACTACACTAAGAAAAGTATCTACTATAATTAATTCAGATTTTATAATGATGGTTTCACTATCAGTAGAGCAATTGATAATCGAGATTATCATAAATACAAGGAAACAGAGGAAAAAAATTCACAGATCTCGTGCCCTACACGACCTTCGGGTACATTTAAAACGCACTTAAATAGGCTTTCCATTTTGGACGATGCCTAATTAGATTAGACCTAATAGATTTAATATGGTCTTTGTAGTAATAGAGCTCATATGCATGATGTAAAATGTCCGTAAGGTAACAATAATATTTTTTTGCAAACAAACAACATCGCAAAACGGTTATTTTGTTTGACATTAACTCACTCGGCTTGGAAAGGACGTTGTTTCTGGGCACAGACCAGTCAACCTATAGACCACGCTTTAATAAACGTCAGTACGAAAACGAAATCGCCAAAAAGTGGCGGGGTGCGGGGAGAGGTCGGCTAGTTTTCATTGGCTCGTTCAAAATTGACAATTTAATGGCTTCCGACGTGCTTCCAACTGACGGCTCACTAGTGACGTAGTTATGTAGTGTCACTACATAGCCTTGGCGAATGCTACTCCCTGTCAAAGCGTGGTCTATAAGGTTGACTTGTCTGTGTTTCTGGGTAACTTTGCGTAAAAACAACATAGGCTAACAATTTCACTAGGACCATGTGGTTCGTTTTGTCTCAAATAGGTGTTTTTGTGTCTTTAAGGACAATACGCGTTTAACAAGTAGGTACTATTTAGCTTAGGACCACTATTAAGCTAGCCAAACAATTATTACGCAATTTGTGAGTCTCTACTGCGTCGGGATTCTACTATTCAGAGAGCAAGCCACAATTATTGTTCTTGCACCTCTTTCATTGCTTTTAATATTGGTTTGGGCATCTGTTTTTTTATAGTCACTTTAGCTACAACGTTATTTTTCTAAATTGCAGATGCATTTACTTGAATAAATTTTTTACTGCACATTTAGGTATAAGTTGGTATTCTTTACTAAATTATCGTGTAACAAATAAAACAACAGTCAATACAGTTCTCGTTTATACATACTACTCTGCGCTGTAAACTATTATTGATTGTGTGATTTAATTTTTCATGCCAACTCAATATAAATTTGACCAAAGCTATAAAATAATAAGCTCGAAAGAATTATAAGATTTCTATTAAATTCATATTACATCAAATTTAAAAATTATTTTGACTCTTATTTGAACACAAACGAAAACAACATAATGAAAGAAAAGAATGAAAAATGAAATAAAATTAAAATTAAAAAAAATATATTTATTTTACCCATAGAATGTTTAAAATTACAATTTTGCTTATCTCTATGTTAGTAACAAGTTAAGAAATAAAAATCATAAGGATCATTTGTTAGTCATACAAAAATAATCAAAATTTTTGATTTTTAATTTGGCCGTGTGGTTCCCAGCTTAGAATAGGGCCACCCCCAATCTTCCCGTGGGTGTCGTCAAGGCGGCTAAGGAATTGCGCCAGGAACAGGCAGCAACTTTCACCTGTGTATATTAAAATCATTACTGCGATCACCAATCCATCTACCAAGCGTGGTGATTATGGCAAATTCCCCAATGGACAGCTCACCCAAGGTGGCATTTTATTGTGGAGTCTTATGTTCAGCAGTGAACGTATTTCGGCTGAGATAATAATAATCAAAAATAAAGAAAGTAGATTATATATATTCTTATTAGGTACTAAACAATATTTCTATTAGTATTATAAATAATATTATTGTAAGTCACGATAGCCTGGTGGATAAAACGTCGACCAAGTGTAAAGAGGGTGTGGTTCGATCCCCAAAATTTTATTACCTGATCGAAGTTGTACACCAGGTGCGAAGCGCTCGGAGCGACTTCATCGTCGTCGCTAGAATTAGGCAGGATTAACATTCTTGAACCATTTATTGTGAACGAAATTCATTGGTGTCGTTTTAGCGCTATCCAGTATAGATCACCGCGTCTGCAAGATTGCAATTCCATGGCGCCTCGTGTAAATCGCCGCATGGCCTCGTCCATTAAGTCCAATAATTTCTGTCCAGTGAATTAGTCTCTTCAGGGTACACAAATCCATTTACGGTAGACAAAACTGGAGTACGCTGATGCTTCAAATCGTTCATGCACGTTCCGCACACATTAAGACCAGTAACGGTAGGATCGTAACCGATTTCCATAACATAATTCCATGCTGGCGAGTTCTCTTTCAAACATCGTAACTTGTTACTCCACCTGATCCTATCGCACACGTAACAGTATGCATTCAATGTATGTAAATAAAAATATGTCGTGATAGCCCAGAGCGCAACGAGCCTGTCCCAAATTTATAAGGCCCCATAGGGCCATCATCGTTCGAATCCGGGCGTGTACCAATGAGTTTTTCTGACTTAAGTACACAATATCACTGACACCGTGCTTCGGAGGGCACGTTAAGCAGTCGGTCCCGGACGCTGTCAATAGATGGCGGTCGTTACAGTTCCCAACCCGCAGTGGAACAGCGTGGTGGACTTAAGCTCCAAGCCCACCTCCTCACCCTGGGGGAGGCCTAAGCCCCTGCAGTGGGGTAAAAATGGGCTGATGATGATGATGATGAAATAAAAATTATCCTCCATATATTTCTTAAATTTTTTCAATTGATTCTTCCGCAATGTAAGCATACGGAAATCGGACTGCTGTTTACGTCGATTTTCAGGATTATATGAGTAATTAGCCGACTGCACAGCAACACTTTCAGTTGATATCGCATTAGAAGCAACATTTTCAGAATCATGACTAATTCGACTACGAAACTCTTGCAAACCACGACGCACCTTACACCAACTGATACGTTTAACAGATTGCATGGTACTGAATGAAGAGCCACTTCGTATTCGTAATCCCTCGTCGTTACCTTGCGATGAGTTCACCTACTAAACAATGTGTTAAAGTTATTTTCGTCTCTCTGATTTTACTGATTTCAAAATATAAAGTAGTTCTAATTCCCTGTGCTTGAATTATTTAAACACTACAATGTTAAAACTTTGCGCAAGAGACACGCAAGGGTCAGTAGCAGGTACCAGCTTAAACACGGAGTACCGCTATTTTGTTCTAAACGGACTGCGACGAAGCGATACAAAATACTTATGAACATAGAAATAATAATTTTAGTCTCGGTTTAATTATATGTAATTTTTCGTATTCAGAATATAAAGTTCTAATTAGTAATGTGAAGTATTTTCAAAGTATCACAAATCTAAATTATTATAATTTATTTATGTATCGTATCGATATCTCTCCATTTCTGGAGGTGATTTACGTTTATTATTATTAGGAGCCTGTATTGCCTCACTGCAGGGCAAAGGAAAACCCTTTTTCCATCACTCTCGGTCTATTGCCTTCTGTTGCCATTCCTTCTCCAACAAAATTAATTTTAAAGAATTAATTTAAATTAACATCATCATAAAATTTAATTAAAATACGTATTTACGAATAAATACAAATTCATTTCACGATCAAACACTTAGACACTCCCCGTCCCATGAAATCAGCGACGCGAAGCGCATCTAAGGAGTGCGCTCCAAGAAATTACGCCTCACCAAAGGCACCCTCCTGCCTAGATTATTAGTGATACAGAGATCCGGTTTTTTTTTCAAATGTAGCCCAACAAAATACCCCGAGGGCTTTTAACATTGGAAATGTTTTTTCGATCGTGCAGTATTTACGTGGGGCATTTTCAGCGATAGTGAAATTCTACTCTAGTGTCGTCAATTCTAAAGCTACGTAAACGAATAGGGCATGAAAAGATGCGTATTGACAAGATCTACAACGTGGGGTAAAAAAAATTAGAAAACTTTTGAAAGTTTAAAAAAAAAACCCCCCCAAAAATGATAAAAATGTTGCGATTTTCAGTCGACTTGCCGTCTTGTTTTGTCGATTTCTCGGAAACTAATAAAGCTAGAGTCTCAATTCAAAATACCTTCCGAGGGGATTAATTAGGGTACAAATTACAAAAAACAAAATGAAATTATCTTCTATAGTTTAGGTTTTAGTAGCGCCCTTTCGGTGGCGATCTTGTTTAGCGCGCAGACCGATGAGTCATGATGGGCAATCAATTCTAAAGCTACGTAAACGAATAGGACATCAAAAGATGCGTATCAACAAGATCTACAATATGGGGCAAAAATAATTTGAAAATTTTTGAAAGGTTTTGAAAAAATCACAAAAAAATAATAAAAATGTTGCGATTTTCGGTCAACTTGCCGCCTTATTTTGTCGATTTCTCGGAAACTAATAAAGGTAGAATATTAATTCAAAATACCTTCCGAAGGGATTAATTAGGGTACAATTTGCAAAAAACAGAATGAAATTATCTTTTATAGTTTAGGTTTTACTAGCGAAACAGACAAAATTCGACGATTTATGTTTGTGTTGAAACACAAGTTATTTGCTCTGTATAATTTATGCACACACTTATCCAGATTTGCTTATTTAAAAAAAATGCATTGTATTTAAAGGTAGATAAATGGTTTCAAATAATAAGTTTTATCAGTAATGCCCAGAAAATAAAAGAATCTATTTAACTTCCACCTATTCAAGCACACAAGCTTAGCATAGCTGTAAGTATGACTTTTATTCTTTGAATGAAATTAAAAATAAACAATCGATAAATTGAAACAGTACCCACCTATGTGAAATTTATAAAAAATGTTTATTTAAGTAATTCATAAAAATAATAAATATCTAATTGGGATACATACATTTTTTATACGCGTGTAAAAAATTTATAAACCAAAATGGACTACATTTTGAACATTTATATATTATTTTATTTTTTATTAGACCGCACGCGTTGCCTTGCGCATGGTCTAGGGGGGAATATTATATAGTTTGTCGCACAGCCTCTTGTAGTTCGTGGACATTATCATATTGTCTTCTGTCTATAAATATTATTTTTACATATCCCCAAATAAAGTAATCCATTGGACTCAAGTCGGGTAACCTAGCCGGCCATTTTATCGCGTCGTATGTAGTAATTAATTTTTCTCTAAAAAAGTTTCTTAAAAAGCCTTCGTAGCTAAACTATACTATGAGCTGGAGCCCCATCTTGTTGAAAATATTATTTACTTAAAATTGACAGAGGCATGTCATCCATTGCGTCGATGAGATTCCTTATTAAGTCTATGTATTTTTCTGCAGTCAATGTGCCGTTTTAAAACTCTATGTAGGTATATTAACTTATTGTCTAAGATACCACACCAACAATTATACGAAAATCTAACTTGATTACGACTTTCAGTTACGAGGAGAGGGTTTTGGTTACGACGATTATACATTCCATTATTGGAAAAGTTTGTCTCATCACTCCAGAGAATTGTTTTATAAAAGTTAACATCTGCATCTGCTTTTGATTTTCTTAATATCCACCACCTACACAATGTTAAACGACGACCATTGTCACCCGGCAGTAGCTTTTGGACAATCCTGCCACTCTTGTAACATTTATATTTGTTTCTTTTCAAAACATTTATAACTGATTTTTGACAAATACTAATTTCTTTTGCTGCTTCTCTACTTAAAGCTCCGTGATCCGCTTCAAAATAGCATAAAATATTTAAATCCGTATCTTGGTTCATCGGTGCTCGTAGAAGAGGTCTATTGTAACTTCCATACTGTTTTAAAACTAACATACGCTCTAGGACTTTACGCGTTGAAGTATGCCTGTCAGGATTTCTGTGGTTATACCATCGTATTGCAGTTCTAATGCACTTATTGTTTGTAAAGTATGCTTCTAAAAGTTCAAAACGTTCCTTGTTAGTTAATACCATATTATAATATTTTTTTTACTAAAATCTACAGGTCTGTGGAAATAATTACATACTTTTAATATCAACACTTTTGAAACGCGTGGTGAGTATCGGATTCTATAGATATTTTGGTTTTGGGTCGCCGCTGACCGATTCCCCAAATATCTGTTTTCGCTTCGGCGATTGCTCTTGGCCGGTACGACGATGCTGTCGATTTTCGTACGCTAGTTCTGATGGTTTGAGCGTATGAGAGCGTGCCTGCTCCATCGGTCGAAACGGAAATCTAATTTTACTATTTTTGTCGTGTGTACTACTTGCCTACTCTAAAATTAAATGTGTTATATAGATAACTATATAATAATCGAATAAAAAAGGCTGGTTCTGCACGTACGCAACAATACGTAACTCGGGTGCGTATCCCGGGTGATATCTAGAATTACGTCTCGAGTGGAAAAATAATTTTCCTAATGAAAATAGTTTTTCTGAACATCTTAAGGCATTAACAGATATAACACCACCAAAAATCAATGACCATGCAAAAATAAAAAATTCGAAATTTAGCAACTAAAATAGAATTTTCGCCTTTTTGTTTTTATTTTTATACTTATGCTATCCAAGAAACAGTAATATAATCAACCCAGCCGTTAAAGAGCAACACATTTATTAAGGACTTGCTCTGAAGTCTGAAGCAACGCATTACACCGTATCCTGATCAGCCCAGTCAAGCGACATATCTATCGACTGCATCACACCCGGTGGCCCATAACGTGCCTGTAAGTGTAGGTATATTATGTAACATTAGGAGTGAAGATGATCTTCAAAATGATTTTAAAAAAACCATTAAAAAATAATAGAGATTCCTATTGGTACCTATGTAACAACCATTGGTTGATTAGAAACTTAAAAAACTAGCGTGTATTCGGTCTAAGTTCTGCTCCCGCTTATTTTGTCATTAGCGGTGAAAGTAAGAGGTAATCCCATGGTTCAAAAGTATGTGCTTTTTAAAATTTGGTCACGGGATCTCGTGAAAACATGAAGTTTGAGTAAAAACACCATAGGTCTGTGACTAATAATTTCAAAAATATGTGCTTTTTAAAATTTGGTCACATAGATCTCGCTAAAGCATGAAGTTTGAGTAAAAACCACGTAAAAACACAATAAATAGGTCTGTGACTAATAATTTCAAATATATGTGCCAAAATTTAGTCACGGGATCAAATAGATCTCGTTAAAATATGTAGTTTGAGTAAAAACACGATAGGTCTGTGACTAGCATGGAACTAATATGTACTACGTACAACTGGAATGAGCTCTACGAAGAAATTTCGAGGTCCTAGAAATTTGACCTTGAAAACGAATTAAAAAGATAAAAGTAACAAGGACGTTAGTGGGTGCCATATTGTCTCATTCTGATTAGGGTGACAAAGTTACGTAGGATAAATAAGACCATAACAGGAACTTTTTAATTTTCGACTAACATCGAACAAAACTCTCGAAGCCTATCTTAACCCGTGACACTGAAGTAAACTTTTTTTACATGAGTATAAAGATTTCTGTATATCCGTGTCAATAACCTATTCGTAATTTAGTAAATTAGAACCTTTAATTCGAACATTTGTCAAAATTGGTTTAGCAGATTTCAAATTAAAATGCTACAAACATACATCAGTATAATTATGGAGTAAAAAACATACATGAATGATGGGAATCAATTTACATTCATTATTAACAAATAATTTTAATATTTATAAGGGATCATAAAACACGAACGTAAGCACTGAAAATGAGGTCTTGCGTGGCCACCGCGTAGTACAACTTGCGATAGCATCAAAAATACTGGTTGGATTTGTACGAAATACTGTTAAATCATCAAATTTACAAAAAATAAAATAAACGGCAGTAGGCCGACTCCTATCCACCTCGATAGAAAAGTAGAAGCAATCAAACAGAAGTTCAAGAGAGCTAGTCACTAAAAGCTGGCAACCCGCAGAAAATATGATCAATCGACGGAGGCTTCTCACCTCCAAAATAAATTGTGAAGCAGTTAGTAACTCTAAAAATCAAAGCTTCAAATATCGATATCTCAATCACCTTAGTATATTTGCTGCATGCTCCCTTTATGTATAATACCTTTTTGAATACAAATCTTCCATTGATTACAGAAATAAAGCTACCTGGAATGTGATTCATAAT
The DNA here is from genome assembly GCA_949709985.1 of Luffia ferchaultella. NCBI lineage: Eukaryota > Metazoa > Arthropoda > Insecta > Lepidoptera > Psychidae > Luffia > Luffia ferchaultella. Next base: position 3,282,305 of record OX453269.1, read on the forward strand.
TGGATGGCTGACCGCCTTTATTTACAAAATAGTTAAATCCCACAGAAGTAAAGCTCCAAGCGCTAGAAGTTGCGTAGGTACTTTTGCACGCCGAAGCCCTCAGAACCATCACTCAGGAAATATCTCGTTGAAACGATCCCAATGAGCCTAAACATGTTATTAAAAAGGTCAAGGATTCTGTAGATATATATGTTTGAAATATATTTCTCATATATACTGTCGCACTTCACCGCCTTGAGCGCACGTGGGAACTTGAAAACATAAGTTTGTACAGGCAACCAAGCTCCTTTCTTTCCCGAAAAAACCCAATAATCTCAAAAATTCCCAATCATTCGGCGGATAAAAATGGATTTAAAAGACTCTAGGTAACGAAACATTATTTCTAGGGCCGAAATATCTCAAAATTCAACGCTGGTGCGAGACCTAAGGATCTCAAATATTAATATGATGGCCTCCTTCCTTTCGATTGGCACCAGAGATACGGACAGATTCAATACCCCATCGAAATCACACACACAAGTCTCTCAAATGCATATATGACGTCAAATTCATTACCCGTCCGGTGTCAGATCTGTAACTAGAATGACGTCAGATATGTAACTAAATTATTTTCCTACTTTAACGAAAAACGTTTCTCTTTAAACCAATACATAGGTTTCCATCCATCTTTCATATTCATTGAAATATCTGGCAACCTATTATTACGGCCACATCATAAGCAAAAGAGGGCAAAAGGCAACTACCAAAGTATTATTATTAACTAATCTAAACATTATGGACACCCTAGTATTATGACGTCCAAAACTTCAACTTTGACAAATGTCAAAATTCCCCAAATTCTCGTTTCAGTTGCCAGCATAAAACCATAAGTTAAGACTTTCGTTTCATATATTAATAAAAATTTTAACAAATATGAAATATAACATAATAAATTTAAAAAATACTATTATCATCCGCATACCAAGATATATTAAAAACCAGAAGTCACAAAAAATAGAGTGTAAAATAGTGTATTACTATCTATTTCTATAAATATATATTAATAATTTAGGTCTAAAAAAAATAAGTTTCCTAGAAAAAAATCTACAGATTTCGCTCTTCTCGCAATTATCGGAGAAAATTGAACAAAATTGTACGACAAAAAATTTTCAAAGAAAGTTATGGACCAATTTTCGATGTGCTACCATACTTAGCCACGCAAGCTCTTGCATTTTTTGACGCTAATGTTTTCGTCTACCTTTATAACTTCTTGAAATAAAGCCGAATCTTACTTTCTAGGGTAGCTAATCTGATAATCATTAAATGAAAAGGGCACATGCTCAAGACAGGGTTTTCGACCGTTTTTAAAATTTTATTTTTCAAACTTGTAGACAATTCTTCCGTTTTTGAAACAATCAACTTTTTGTCCGAAAAATAGGGAAATTCCGACTTTTTAACTATTTTCGATTTTCCGATAAAGTTACGAACCGATTTTAGAAAATTTAGTATCTTACAATGCTCCGAAAGCTCTTGATTTTTTCGCTATCACTGTCTTTTGTCTATCATCATAAATATTGGAAATATAGGCAAAATTATTACACTCCTGCACGAAAACGATCTAATAAACATATTCATTGTTACAAAAAGTTTTTATAAAAATAATGATTAAGTATGAGTCATCGTTTATTCTGACAAGCGGAAATATGTACTATGTATTTATGTAATATATAATATGTATTTATGTATTTATGTATTTGATATTGTGAACAAGATGGAAATAAATCAAAGTTACCAGCCGATTTTGTTATCTTTTATTGTAATAATTACTGTACTTACTCGAGATTGAACAAAATCTGTACCTACGTTATGGAGAAAAATTGACCTCATTTTCGGTTTCAACACACTAAAAAACATTAACAGTAGATAATATTATCAAATCAAAATTCGAAAAAAAAATTTTGTAGACCTGTGTTATATTAATATTTCGCTAATAGCTTGTCATCCTGCGTTGATGCTTTTTAGGTACGTTTCTTTTTCATTTATTATTAATTCTTGCTTAGTCAAGGGCTACTATAACTTTGCGTTAACGGATACCCAAATAAAGCTAAATTACGGTACCTAAATAATGTTTAAAAAGAAAAGAAAATAGATAGAAATAAAACTGCAAAAGAAAACAGAAATAAAGTTGTTTAGTAAAAACTCCGCAAAAACAAAGAATCGACTTTTTTGATTTGCTACAGCTTTAAATTAAAAGAACTGATTTCGATAATTCTTTCACAGTATCTACCCTAAGTTATAACATAGTGACTAAACACAAAAATTATCAAAATCGATTCGGAACTTTCAGAAATATTAACGGCCAAACGTGTATAAAGTCCTATTGAATTAAGTCAAAATATTTTAAAAAGTTATATTAGAACGCGAAGTGAGCAATCATGGCATTGCTTCGCAATGCTATTATGTAACCTTTATAGGCAGTGGCCTAATTAGTGAATTACCTACCTTAAAAAAAAGTGTTCATCAATAGTTGAGCAATGGATGACCCCCATAATAAAAACGAGAAATGTGAAGAGGAAAAAATATGCGTCTCTGACTTCACCTCCGCTCGGCGACTGTGTACAACCAGCGACGTGAAATAGCAGCTCGGATATGGAACGGCCATAGTGGCGTATTAGACCGGCTGATTTCGATAATTCTTCCACTGTATCTACCCTATGTTGAAAAATAGTGACCAAATACAAAAATCATCAAAATGGATTCAGAACTTTCAGAAGAAGTGATATTAGAACGCGACGTGAGATCATGCATTGCGAAGCAATGCCATTACCTAACTTTTGTAGGCTACTAATTACCTACCATAAGAAAAATGTTCAACAGTTGAGCAATGGATGACCCCCATAATAAAAAACGAGAAATATGAAGAGGAAAACATAATGCATCAGCGGAAATTATAGATCCTGTATCGTAATTATCATGACGCATAGTTTTTTATTCCTCGGTTCCCTCATAATAAAATCTAAATTCACCATAATACTTTTCCCAGTGTAGTGGTATATTTTATGCTAGCCACACAGAAGTGGTGTAGAAAGAGATAGTTAGGCACCCGGTTACTTCCCTTTCGCACTTTTTTTTTTAATTACCAGTTTACGTATGACCACGCTAATGTTAGAGAGAGCTCCTTCCAGTTGTACGTAGTACATAATAGTTCCATGGTGACTAGTAATACCCAGCCATAGACATTATATAAAGACCGAGGGTTCCTAGTAAAATTCGCCGCTAACAGTGTCCAAGAAGGCATATACCAGCTTATACAATTCTGTCTCTATTTAGTTACACCGCTACAAAAGAATGAAAACATGTGTTCTATTTACTGTCTAGTAATTTCAACCGTATCTCCTCGAACACAAGACTCAATTTCGACTATGAAATATAACAGAAATATGACCCTTTGTCATCAAAACACAAAAAGTCAAAATTTTAGAAGTGGAAAGGAAGGATGTTAGGCGTTTAGTCCAGTAATTTGAGCCGTATTATATTTGGCATAAGACTCAATTTTAAAAATATAAAATGCAAACATTTACCGTTTTGTTTTGTTTTGTTTTGACGTCCGCTTAGCCTAGTGGGCAGCGACCCTGCGTGCGAAGCTGGAGGTCCCGGGTTCGAATCCCAGGTCGGGTCAGTATTTATATGATGAATATTAATACTGGCACCGGGTCTTGGTTGTTATATGTATGTGGTGTCTTCGCTTGGTACCCAAAATACAAGCTAATGCTTAGTTTGGGACCTAGGCGTTGTTGTGTGTGTGTGTGTGTTATTATTATTATTATTATTAAATCACAAAAACTTATGACTTCCTCCGACAGCGGAATAAGACATCCATGGAGTGGCAAATTTAATATAAATTATTTCACATGGTATATTCGTTCGTTTCTTTTTACCTACAATGAGATGGAAACGGTACATGTGTTTTATATCAATTATTGTGTGTTTGTGTATATGTGTTTGTCATTGACTCCGTGCTTCAGAGGGCACGTTAAGCAGTCGGTCCCGGACGCTGTCAATAGATGGCGGTCGTTACAGTTCCCAACCCGCAGTGGAGCAGCGTGGTGGATTTAAGCTCCAAGCCCCCCCTCACTCTGGGGGAGGCCTAAGCCCCTGCAGTGGGGTAAAAATGGGCTGGTGAAGTGAAGAAGTGAAGTGAAGTATATGTGTTTGTGTGCGATTGTTGTTATGATTTTCCTCCAAGACTACTCAACCAATTTCGCTGCGGGGTTTTTTATCATGTAGGTGTTACTGCAGAGGATATAGTTGCACATAATAATTTAAGGATGAAGGGCACCAGATGGCGCTGTAGTAATTGTGTTTCTGTAAAACAGCTGAGTTTTTGATGCGATTTTTATTTATTATTTGAGTATCATTTCAAAGCAAATTAAGTATTTTTACGGTTTTGCCCACCAAGGGTGCTGCATTCGATTTGTATTTGTAACTTGGTACATTTTGATTCGGTTTCTGATATTCCATAGATATTACATAAGTAAGTTCTTAGACATGTTTTCAAGTTATAAGTTCCACAGTATCTTATACAACACTGAAATACCTATCTTATACACAAATGAAACCAAAAAACCAATGCAGGAGAAATTTTCACAAACCCAGTAAACCATGTAGTTAGACATTTTAGATTTTCCGTCTGATGCTCCATTGGTATTTTTGTTCGTAAGTACTATGCTATTCTATAAATTGAAACATATTTTTTACTATCTCAGAATATTTTAAATTCGCACTGCAAAAAAAAACTGGAAAATTTGAACCCATTATCTGTTTTTTTTATTTTCATAAAATAATCCTACTAACTTAAGACCATCTTAAGACAGTATTATGATCACCTTAGTAACATGACGTCAAAAACTTCAACTTTGGCAATACACACGGCAAAATTCCCCAAATTCTCGTTTTAGTTGCCAGTATAAAACCATAAATTAATTATGAAATTAAGACACTTTTTTTAAATATAACTGAATTATCATCCGAATACCAAGACATATTAAAAACCAGAAGTCACAGAAAATAGATATTAGGTGAGTATTCACATATATAAAAATCGATAATGAACCTACTAAATGAAATATTTTTTTCTAATGGCAAGTGTTAGAAAGGGACAAACGGACTCTCGGGTAGCTATCTTCTACAAACTCATTTTGCCCACTTGCGGCTTACAATTTCAAGTAAAGCTTATGCGTAACTCAAAGGTTTCATTTTTGTAATATACAGTTTCGGGAATGCACAGCCCAGAACCTACGTAATTCTGATTAGAAGTGTACCGATTTGCTACGAACGTAGAGACGGTAGAGACGTAGTGTCTTTTAGTCCGGTTCCGGTTAAATTGTCACGTGTCACGGCTGTCATAGATTATTTGTCAACTGTCAACACCAGTCAACACTTGTACTGTCACACAGTGTGACCGTTGTTAGCATTTTTGATGCTAGTTTAGCATTTTTTGCCTTTTTGGAATATTTTTAGCATTTTAATTATTTTTAGCATTTTTTGGCACAATTGCGATAAATGAATTGGTTGACTTACATACTATTATGTATTAAGTATGGCAAAACCTTCATGATTTATATGACAACGCTGTAAATATCGTTTTATATAGGTATGTTCCACAATATTAAATAAACCTGTAATCCTAGAAACAACTAATCGACGAGAAATACTAAAAAACATATAACGGGCAAAGTTCAAGAACTGATGACAGGTAAATCTAGTGCGACAGTAATTAACACTGAAAAATTTTGGTGTTTATAGTAGGTGGTATAGTCAATAAATAAAACAATGTCATTTTCCAAATGTTTAAAGCGTTTTCCGATATCAAACACGCAATGCAGAATACTTTTTTCACAGGCAAATTTAATGAAAACCAAACTAAGAAACAGATTTAATTTAACAACATGCAAGCAAGCAAGATCTCACACAGAACAATTCTTGTAGATAATTTTATACCGATGCAAGATATGCTAACATTGACGTATGTTAAACTAAAATTCTTCCAATAATGAGTATGGAGTGGATGAGGATTCGGAATGAACGATATACTTAATTAAAATAAATAAGTATATTGATTTATTTCATAGCATATTTTTGGCATTAATATCAGCTATACGTTTTAGCTCATTTTAGCACAGGCAACACTTAATTTTAGTACATGTCTAAATTAAAAAACGGTCACACTGCTCACAAGCTGTCAGATTTCAATTCAATTTCTGCAAAAAAATTTACGTCGTTTTCGTTGATTTTCGTTTTCTCTCTTTGCGGGGCTAACTGTTGTGAGGAGGGCGTTTGTACGTACTTATATTTAATTATTGAAAAAATAATGCAAATTGATCTTATTTTAAATTAAAAACGTATGGATTAACATATGAAATTAACTTTAAATGTTCATTTCGATATTTTTAAGTGTTATAGGTTATGAGTATATATTTTAATTTCACGTAAAGTTTAACTATATGTTAATAGCTTTTGTTTCAAATACATAATGTGTTTTATAGTGAAATTTATTTGTTGTAGTTAAACCGGTGCATTGTACATAATGAAAACTACCCAAATCGCCCAGTATGCGCTAAGACTCACTTATTCGCAGGTAAGCCATTAATTTTATTTTATCAACCATTATAACATGGAATTTAAACTCTAATTGCCAACAAGATACTACAGGAACCGGTAGGTAGGTATAACATTTTGGGGAATAAAAATTCGAAGCGTAAAATTTCGATCGCCCACTATTTAAAAAAAAGTTAAATTTGAGTGCTAACGCGAGGAGCGAAAAGGAATGAAGCAACAAGTCCTATATTTTCTTTCGCATTTCTGTTTACAAATATTTACTGCTCAAAGTATCCACCTAGACCTACACACCTACCCAGTAAGCCCAATTAATTATTTTTTAACTTTTCGTCAAGCAACAATTATTTAGGGAACATACCCAAACCACGTGACCCATTTTTAATTTTTTTAACCTGCCCCCAACCCCCCCGCTCGGTCTCGGTCTCATAGTATATTTATATAGTATATAGGTATATAATAATTGATTAGCTGACTTGGTGTTGAAGTTTAGGCCATAGACATTCTCTAGAGATATACTTACAGTATTGTGACAACAAAACGCAAGTTTAAAAATATACGACGTACGCCAGCTGATGTTTAGAAATATTCTCTGTGAAGTAGAATTTTGTGTGACCCACGTGTGAATGTGAAATACATATTGGAAAAGAAAATAATGATTCCGATATTATAGTTCCTGTATTTTTTAATAAAATGTTTATTTATAACAATGATAATGGCATATGGGCTGTCTAATCTTTAAGTCTATCATTTCGCTCAGGTTTTTAATTGTAGTCTGAGGCACAGGGCCAGCGATAAGAGGGGTGTAAGGGTAGTAGTACCACCAGGGCCCGAATTAAGAAACGGGGGCCTGGTTAATTGATTTTTTTTTCAAAGTAAGGTGGGGTGGGCCCCGCAATGTTTTACACCCGGGGCCCGATCTGGCTCTCGCCGGGCCTGCTGAGGTAGTATCTTGATCACTATGCTATTTAACATTTAAAGCCTCAAATAGCTTCATCGACATAAATCCTCTAATATTTTAAATCAATTCAAAAACCCTAACAAAATGACAGATTCAGTGGTTAGATAGACCGTATGTCATTATCATTACTTTAAACGTTTTTTTAAACTACACATAGAATGTAATTTTTTCAAAATTTTTATTTTATTTTTCAGTGCGAATTTCACCTATGGGTCACACAAAATTCTACTTCGCAGTAAATATTTTAAACCATCAAGTGGTCTATATTTCCTGTGGGGCATGTATTTTGTTGATCACTCGTTTGTTGTCACAACGCAGTATTTGTACGTTCATGATTTAACAATTGTGTTATATTTTTTGTATTCTGTTGGAGGGTAGATTGATAATTTTTATGTAGTCCTAAATTTTTATAAGCACTACATAGATAGAAATTTTAGTGTACCTACAATAATTGTTTAATGAACTGATTTTAATTAATGACATATTAAGCTATTTATCTCAATGTTTAAGAACACTTAAAATTGTAATTTTATTTAAATATATAGTACATATACATTCCACTCCCACCAATCCATTAATGCTCCACTGCAGGGGCTTAGGCCTCCCCAAGGTGCACAGGATTGGAGTGCACCCTGGAATCCAGTGCTGCTCCAGTGTGAGTTGGTGGATTTTAACGATCACCATCTGTTGATGCCGACCGGGACCGACAGCTTAACGTGCTCTCCGAGACATGGAGTCAATGGTAGCTATGTACTTAAGTCAGAAAAAACTCATCGTTACACTCCCGGATTTGATCCATGGCTGCACGGTCTAAACCAGAAATAGGTTCTAGTAATATTGTCTAGTAACCCATAACACAAGCATAATACTTGCTTACTTTGGGACTAGATGGTGCTGCGTGAGATGTCCCATCTATTATAGTATATGGTTCGCTGCGCTCGCTATCACAACGCATATACATTACAGTCATAACTCAGTTCAGAAACTAAAACATTTTGGAAGTTTTGTTTGATTAATTAATACTTTGAATGTGTAGTCTTATACTTGATACAAAATTAAAGCTTGTCTATATGTTCACTCAAAATAAAAGTAGAAAAACGCAAAATTTTTTGAGGTGGTATTTGTCATAAATTACAAAATACATGAGTATGTAATACTTATGCAGTTTATTCTAATATGCGTCCAGCATAGTTGGGTCTAGCCACAGACCAGTCAACCTATAGACCACGCTTTAATAAACGTCAGTACGAAAACGAAATCGCCAAAAAGTGGCGGGGTGCGGGGAGAGGTCGGCTAGTTTTCATTGGCTCGTTCAAAATTGACAATTTAATGGCTTCCGACGTGCTTCCAACCGACCGCTCACAAGAGACGTAGTTATGTAGTGTCACTACATAGCCTTGGCGAATGCTGCTCCCTGACAAAGCGTGGTCTATAAGGTTGACTTGTCTGTGGGTCTAGCATAAAAACTGTGATATATGTTGATCAAAGCCAAGAAAGTAACTTTCTAACCAAATTGGTTTTCATAACTAATAATATCTCAAAAGAAGTTTTTATATTATTGCATTATCTGTTTAAACACCTTTAGGGTGGATTTAATCTTTCTTTTAATCAGATGTTAAGCAACAACGCTCTAAAAAGTGACAGTTTCGTTAATAAATAGGCCGTTAATAAGCAATCCATCAGAGAGAAAAATGTTGTCTATAACCGTTTTGTTTGTTTGTAATATTAAATGTGTACTATAAATAAAACCGAATGTTTACAACTGTATATTCATTGTCTCTGCCACGTGTATAAAATAACTAGTGCACTTGTCTGGGTGCAAACCAATAATCGTGGGACTTGCAACGTGACTGGATGCATTTTACAATCCAATTACATTCAATCATACGGGGCAATAGATGTTATTATTTCACTCCTTTACGTTCACTATTTCTAAATACAAATACTTACCATTAGGTGTTGGAATTGTAAACAAGTCTGTATTTTTTTTTCTGGAGTACTCTAATTGGGCGGGAAATGACTTATGATTCACTTAATAGACTATAGTTTTATTTCATTAGATACTAGCTGTGCCCGCGACTTCGTCCGCGTGGACTTGGTTTTATCTCGGCTGGTTATTACACCAAATAGTCGTAGTGCTGCCTGGAATCTCGCTGTCATTGTAATTGGTAGTGTTACCTCATAAATTATTTTTTTAGTAACTAACTGGCGCCCTGCCCTGTCTTCGCACGGGTAGCAAAGTTTATATGCCTACATTTTCTTTCATATGTCGTATCAGCTTCTTGAGTTAAAATTGTGAATTAGGCTTAAATAGATTTAAATCCGGGAAATAAATCCGCTAACCCGCATTGGAGCAGCGTGGTGGATTTAAGCTCCAAGCCCCCTCATCTTGAGGGGAGGCCTAAGCCCCTGCAGTGGGGTATAAAGAAGGGCTGCTGGAGATTTAAATATTCATCCTACTTGGAGTGTTTTTAATGTATTTTATTTCCAGTTCTGCAAATATTTGAAAAAGTAATGAATATACATGTACATAAAAACCTACTAAAATATTTCTTTGTATACAATATTGATAACTTCTGTTTATTTACATCACGCGTATCGCGTCGTCGGTATGGGACCGCTTGATTTATTTTGTCGCGCTATAGTTTTAATTTTGTGATAACTCCTAAGATCTTAATTGAAATTGTATAGTGCAAAGGCCAATTAGAATGTGCGTGAAATGAAGATTATAAAAATTAAGAAAACCAACGTATTTAATTTGATAAGGAAGGATTAATATCGTATCCGTGTAAATAGCTTTCCAATTACCATATTATAAGTGACCGTTTTAAGCTATGCTTAAAAGGTAGACAATTAATGCTATCACGGACTTTTCTTTAGAACTATAACAGAGGAACAATTCCTCTATACATTGTTTTGTTTTATCTCAAAGGGATTAAGCGGCGTTTTCGATGAAAGCTCCCAGTTCGGCTCGATTTTTTCCGACATCTTCAATAATCATCGTCATATTTATGCAAAACATTAATGCTTTTATACACATAAACCTTTTTCTTGAATCACTCAAACCATTCATTAGTGACAACCGGGTAAAAATCCATCAGACAGACAGACACGGTGGGTGGGACTTTGTTTTGTAATATGTAGTGATAACGTAAGCTTTCATGCAGTAGAAACTCAGATTATAATTAATATTTAAATATTTGCTTAAGATCTCCACGACGAACAGTCTTAGACCACCTGTAATCAACAACTACTCGTAATTTGTTTGATTACGTCACATGAACGTGGTATTTTGCTTCCCCCCCCCCCCCCCATTCTTCTCCGCCCTTATCATTGTATAATTCGTTGTTTAAGTCTATTTATATACATTTATTTCTTATCAATGACCAGCCGGTGTTAAAAATTCAATAAAGTTACTAGCTGAACTTTGTAACGAAAAGCTATTTGCGTAGGCATATGTTAGATCGTTCACGAGGTTAGTGATAAGGAGTCGTCCGATTGACAAAAGGATGTATGTCTAATATAAATTAATAAATTTTATTTTTAAAATGTACTTCAATTATGAACTTTAACACAAAGCATTGCGATTGTAATTAGCTGGCACTAACGACATCTACTTCTCTCAGTCGCATGTTTATTACTGGACACAAGACTGCTGCCTAGATCTCCACAACGAACGGTCTTAGGCCACCTGTAATCAACTACTCGCGATTTTCGATTACGTCACATGAACATGGTAGTTGCCCCCCCCCCCCCCCCACCCAATCCTCTCCGCCCTTGTCATAAGTAGTCACCTGTGACAACCCCTCTATTTTGTAACATCTCATTTACAATTACCAATCGACTACGTTCTAGTTTTTATAAAGAATATTTTCATAATTTATTTTTACCTAACGATTCGTATGTGTTTTGAAATTATCTAAACATTCGTCCTGTCCCTATCTATTTATTCATATATCGATGTAATTGGGTTTTTGATTCGAAATCCCGAAAGTTCAAAATCCCGAATGCAACGAAATCCCGAATGTTCATAATCCCGAAACTCTAAAAGTTACCAATAAGATATTTTTAAAATCCTTTTATTAGCTTCACCTGTATGTCACCGACATATACATGTACAATATATATGTCTGTGATGTGTGTATAGTTTGTCCATTATATTAACCCACACCCTTTGAGACGTGGACACCGCATACCGACAAAAGTTCACAAAGAAAGCCGCCGGCACTTGGCTGCCGCCTCAAAGGATACTGACGACGGCGTCTGAGGTCTAATATAACGGATAGACTTTTTATGTATGATTGTAATGGACTCTAAGGAATTAAATTTCACCAATTTCTAATTGTTTCTAACCACCATAGTAAAATATAAAACACCAGCGTCACTTAATAATATATGTATTACTCGCGTAGAGACTTTTCGGGATTTTAAATCTTCGAGTTTGTTAATATTCGGTACCTACTATTACTATATTTACACGCAAAAATACCTCGTCCCGTAGTAATAGGTGTACATGAAAAGACGAATTATATTTATCGACCATAAATAGAAGATAACAGAGTTTACTCGTTGACAATGTTTAATAATAGTTTGATAACCTCACGATGTCACGATCGCGCATGCGCGACCACTACCTACATATGCGAAAGAGCGTGATTAGTCGTTGGGTGGTAAAAGTTACTTTACCGAAGTGATAATGAAATTAAATTACTTCATAATTATCTATAATAGTAGAGACACAGCTGTCTGGCCGATCATGTCGCCTTGTTGTTATAAATAGACGCATCTAGTGGGTGATTCTCGGACTGCTTGTCGTTATGTCTCATGGCTTTCCGCTCGCGTGGACTACACAGTTGTACCGGGATCCCTTTTCCCGGGAGTAGCCCATCTTGTAAAGCTTATAAACTATATATGCAAAAAATCATGGCGGTTCCGGTACAACTGTGTAGTCTACGCGAGCGGAGCCGCGAGCGGAAAGCTAGGTTAAAAATAAAATATTACAAACTCAGGGATAATGTAGCATTCTAATGGTGAAAGATTTTCCGGGAGTAGCCTATGCCACTCTTCAGTTTATTAACTATATCTATGCAAAAAATCAAGGCGGTCCCTGTAGAACTGTGTACTCCACGCGAGCGGAGCCGCGGGCGGAAAGATACTTTGAAAATGAAATATAGGCCATGTTACTCAAGAATAATGTAACATTCTAATGGTGAAAGAATTTTTAAATCGGTACAGTAGTTTGTGATTTTATTGATTTTAAACATACAAAAATACAAATCTTTCCTCTTTATAATATTAGCGTAGATAAGACATAAATAAATAACAATGTTTTTCTAGCGAAAACATAATTCTGAATTCTCAAAAGTCATGTAAAACATTACAATTTTCGAAAATCATATAAGACGTACGACTCTTTAGATTTCAGAATTATATTTTCACTAGGAAAAAAATGGTTTTGCATTCATATTGTGTCATGAGATATAAAGTAAAGCTGCCAGAGAGGCACCCTGTTGATCCTAATTTTGTTCGTTTTGATCACAAGTTGGTGTTTGTGTTTGTTTCTATGTTTGACATTAATGTATCATATTATGTGAGAGAGAAATAAAGGAATATTATTATTATTATTTAAAAAAAAAAATGTTCGGCATAACCTTTGTTACGTAACCCTGAAAAAGAAAAAAAAATTGAGCCTGGTCATTTTACCTATAAAAGTGTAGAAAAGATGGTATTTATTGCGGTAAAATAAGTAAAAACGACATTAGCTAATAAAATTTATTTTATTCAGTTTTCATTAGACACCGACAAAGATTTCCGACATTGTAGCAAAACGTGTACATTTTGTGTACAGTTATTGATCCAAATAAAAGACTTTAGTTTCGAAAGATTTTTTTTTAAATGATTTTTAACACTTATAATTAGCTTGACCTATATGTATGTGTATAGCGTATATGTGGGTGTGTACAACCAACCTCCTTTTCATGTTTGCGACGTTCCATTAAAAATAGGTTCAGCAGTTTTGCAAAGTAAGCTTTGATGACCGCTTGGCAGAGTGGTTAGATATGCTGATTGCGGAGCCAATGGTCGCGGGTTCGATTCCCGCCCGGGACAAATATTTGTGTGCATGAACATGTCTATTTGTTCCGCGTCTGGGTGTAAAATATCGATATACCTATGTATATATTATAAGGATATTTAAGTATGTATACTAGTTGTCTGGTACCCGTAGTACAAGCTTTGCTTATCTTGGGACTATATGGCGCTGTGTGGAATGTCCCAAATATTATTATTATTTATTATAAACAGACAAACAGATACACAAAAACTAATTTGTTGATTCTGACAACACTCTCTTCATGTCTGCAAAGTTTTATTAAAATCGGTTCAGCCATTTCTGAGATTAGCCGGAACAGATAGACAGACAGACACTATGATACTGGTGAAAATAAGAAAATACATGTTTACTCTTTTGATACCTCTCAGTACTAAAACATTGAGTATGGCGCCACAAAATTATCGTATTACCGTGAGTATGCGCGTGCGACTTACGATTGCGTCGGTCAGCGGGGAAATACCCCCTCCACGTTATACCCACGTTTATCTCAATCTCATTCATAGTATTCGTGTTTGAGTTAGTAACTATGTTGTATGGATAAATGTAGATTTTAGGTATTACCTAATTTATTGTTACAGATTGCACTAAACTTTTTGTTCGATTCGAAGTGGACGAGGTGCATTTATATTATTTTCGCTTTTAAATATTTGTATGCTTCTTTTGGACACAGTCCAATTTCAAAGTGCGATAAAAGTTTCGTAATTACAGATACGGACTATTCTTCTACAAGCAAACCAGTGGTGGATGATATAGCTTAATTTCATAGCGCGCTATTTAAGCCCAACGAATAAAGCATGTTAAATCGGTTGCCGCTTGGCGTTATAAATAGCGCCTCGCTATCGCGCTGAAGCAACCGATATCGTCCACAGTAAAACTTGTTAACAACACTCAGTCAATATTTAACATTTTCCAAAACCTGGAAATTTTGTTCAGTGCTATATAATTATAGCATTCCAGACCATATCTTTTATTAAGATCGATAGATACCTATTATCCACTCATCCGTCTGATATGCGCATGAGAAATTCTCATAGATAAGTTATCTGCAACTAAAATACCTGACGACTAACTCTGAGCTAAATATAACAAATCAGTTGGCGCCCAAAAACACGTTACGTAACGTAGTGCGTAACTGGTTTAATGTACTCTTAGAAATAATGATGAATCTGAACTGCTTTTATAGTCGGGGAGGTGAGCGACAAAGCAACCATTTTCGAAAGGCAAATTTTTCGCTATGGCTCATTTGTGGTGTAGAGAAATAGAATATAGAAAAACTATTTTACTACACAAAATTTTTAAAATGTTGCAACCGGGAGCGTCAGTAGCGTGTTTAATTCATAAAAAATCTACACAATGAAAATGTTTTCTAAAATATAAAATTCGGTACACAAGTGAGGAATATTATTAATGAAAAAAAATATACTGCGAATTTTATTATAACACCACCACCGTCAGCAGCCGATGGAAGAGCGCGCCGCACGCTTCTTTTATACGGTGCCCGCGACCGGAAAGTTATGTATTCTTTGAATATTTTGAATAGACATGGGATGGGTCCCCGGTTTGGACCCGGTACCTAGCGGATCTGGCACTTTTTTGGATCTGGCCGGGTAACGGGTACTAATGCTGGGTAATTTGCTAAAGGAAAAATAGTGACTAATATTAATTGAAAAAGTATTTATTGAGCAAAGAATAATATACAATGGCAAGGAATTCCCTATTATAGTTATATGGTTCTATTATTTTATTTAATATTAATATTTGTAATTTTAAATTGCCAAATTATGATGTAAGAATACCAGTTTTTCAGCACGATTGACATTAATCCTGCTTCAGAAAATAAGCGTTCGCTGTAAGAGTGGACTAGCACACTCGCGACACAGCATGTCAGTGTTGCCGGATATCCGGCGTTAGCCATACCACCGTACTCGGTTACCGGATACCCGCCAAAATCATTACCCGTCCCATGTCTAATTTTTAATTAAGTTGTATAAAACGTGCATTTGGAACTAAAAACCTATGCGAAGAATTTTTATAAAGGTAAAGCCGTTTCAACGCCCAAACGTTAACGAAACTAGCAAATTGATTGCAGGCTATTTTCTACACCACAAATATGAAATAATATTTTAAAAAAAACCTATTTTTCGAAAATGGTTGCTTTTTGTCGCTCACCTCTCGGACTATTATGCGTTACATTTAACTAGAATACCACGTCGTTTTAGTCGCTGTAAGTATAGTTATCTGCTATTACACATATTACAATACATGATCTTAAGCCGCCTGTGGCCCGATGATCCGCCTATTTTACCAAATCGGCAGTCCACCTAGTGGGAGCCGTCTCACGCTACTAACACGCACGTGTTTTTTTAATGAAACGGATGTGAGATTGACTCATTTGAGACCGGGTACGATTGTTAAATGAACTAAACTAAAAGTAAACTATTTTGAAATTGGTTCATGGTGAGAAAGCAAAAAAGAGTGGAACCAAATGCCCTGTTTTCCGTGAAGAAAAGATCGTGGTCCAATGTTCGATGGAAGCGACAATTCTAGATTCAATTATTGATTCTAGAACTTTTAGTCGCCAGCGTACAGTGTCGCGGAAGTCGTTCAAGTAATTTGGCCTTGAATTGAAATTGAGCAACAATTTTTGGGTGCGCCTCCAGTCGAATGTGGATTTATAGTTATTTGCAGATCTCAACACGTTCCTTATCATCGCCTATCGTATTTACCGCTTGTGACGTATTTAATTTTATGTACCTAAAATGATGGCTACCTGATCAGCTTCCACTTGGTGGCGCCACTTGCGTTTCAGGCTTCTATCGGAATCATACAACAAGTCTCAATCGCTGTCTTAAATTTAGACTGATCGATTGGCCGAGTTGTTAGGGACTCTACCTTCGGAGCCAAGGCTCGCGGGTTCGATTCCCGCCGCAACAAATATTTTGTATGCATGAACATGACGTTCCATTGTCTATTTGTTCCGTCCTGGGTGTAAAAGTATCTATGCTTTATGTATATATTGTGAAGAATATTTAAGTATGTATATCAGTTGTTTTGTTTATATCCGGAGAGCGTGTATGAAAAGAGTGATGAGTGTCGATGAAGCGAAAGAAGTATGCCAGGATCGCACTAAGTGGAAATCTGTAGTCTCTGCCTACCCCAATGGGAAGCAGCCGTGAGTATATGTATGTATGTTGTTTATATCCCATAATACAAGCATAATACTCGCTTATTTTGGGACTATAAGGCTCTATATGGGATCTCCCAGATAGTGCCCAGATATTAACCTATGAACTCGTTATAACGTATACATCATAACGTCTAAACCCCAAATTAGCAGTAGCTTGTGTTTTGGGTACTATGCGAAGACACCACATACATATAAAAACCAATACCCGGTAACAGTATCGATATTCATCATATAAATACTGACCCGACTTGGTATTCGAACCCGGGACCCCTAGCTTCGTAGGCAGGATCGCTACCTACTAGGCCAAGCGGTCGTCACATTATCAATCAAATGGCTCGTGACCTTGGATATAACCTAAATGGGTTAATGTGTAGTACCTGGGTTAAGTTATTTTACTCGCATTTCAGACTGCATACAGCACGTCTGTGGCTTTTATTGACAGTGTTAGTTTACGTCAATCGGTCATACTTTTAAAAAAGATAAGTACAAGCGCATTGAACCTCTGGCGACCGTGTACTGCAGCCTTAAAAAGTTAATATACATATGTTTAGCATCTATTAGTAGATTTTGGCATAGACACAAAAATTCGCCGCGTAAATATATAAAAGGCGCCAATCATATGACCGTCGTCGCCATACTGCCCGTACGCACAATAAATTAGCGATTCATTGTTTTTTTTTTTTTTTTAATTTGTATCAGCGTCAAAGTGTGCTAATATATACATACTGTCCTTATGTTCTTAGTTTTTAAGTCAACAACTTTAATTCTATACCATTTTGGTATCCATTTATTCGTTGGTCCCACTTTTTGTTGTTTTAACTAATTTCATGGTCCGTCGGTCCTAAAAAATCTTTTTTTTCATTGGTTTTGGCGGAAAGTTACTTCTTGAACTGTAAATTGTTAAGGTTACATGTATCTGATGCACATGGTATAAAAGAAAGTCGCTTCCCGTTGTCTGTCCCTATGTATGCTTAGAAATCTTTAAAACTACGCAACGGATTTGGATGCGGGTTTTTTTAATAGATAGAGTGATTCAAGAGGAAGGTTTGTATGTATACAACATGCATAATATAGTAGAGAAACACTGATAATTTTAGAGGTTTCTAATGTCGAAAATAAACACATTTTTTGGGGTTATATTGCAAACGCTGGCTGAACTCTACGAGATAGATCAAAATAATATACTACAGTATTGTACACCTTAAAAAGGTCTACAAAGAAATCCGCGACGGTATATGTCTATCTCTTAGGGATAACCCACAAGAACCATTTTTATCCCAAAATTGGTGTAAATAAGTATTCGAGCACAAAAAGTTGTATAAAACGCAGTATCCGCTTTATTGTTATTTACCACCAGATGGCCATAGCATTTCTTTTTATATGCACAATTGATATAAAAATGTAGTCCACGCGAACGAAGCCGGGGGCGGTCGCTAGTATTTACTATAACTTAATCATACCACCATACCATATCAGCCCATTATGCCCCATTGCGGCTTAGGCTTCCTCTAGGATGCTTGAAGCTTAATCGACCACGCTGCTCCAGTGCGGGTTGCTGGATTTTAACGACTGCCATCTAGTGACGGTAACCGGGACCAACGGCTTAACGTGCTCTCCGAGGCACGGAGTCAATGATAATTAGGTACTTAAGTCAGAAAAAACTCATTGGTATATCCACGGCCTTCTAGACAAGGAGCGGGCTTGGCTCTACTCGGCTGTCACGACACATAATTTAATTACACCCGCAAATTTCGGAAAATGCTATTTACGGTGCGAAAATCATGTTTTCCGAAGATACACGAGTATTTATGATGGCAAAAGCAAATGTGAAACAGTTGTGAATTAAAATGTCAATTATATAATTGTTTGAAGCAAACCGTGCAGTTTCGCTTTTGGCACATGTCCGTATATACAAGGTCGAATAATTTTTAGACACGCAAAATCTGCGTACGCGACGACTACATGAAAAAAATAGATATGCCGATATTTTATCTTACCGCTTACCCTAGTAGCTAGACGACCGCTTAGCCTAGTGGGCAGCGACCCTGCCTGCGAAGCTGGAGGTCCCGGGTTCGAATCCCAGGTCGGGTCAGTATTTATATGATGAATATTAATACTGGCACCGGGTCTTGGTTGTTATATGTATGTGGTGTCTTCGCTTGGTACCCAAAATACAAGCAAATGCTTAGTTTGGGACCTAGAGGTTGTTGTGATTGTATGTGTTATTATTATTATATCTCATTTATTAAAATCGACCGTTCTTCCTATATTGATTTCCAGACTTATGCCATAACGGTTCTTGAATTTGTATTTTGTGTGAAAATTTATTCTTTTATTACCCGACTGCGGAATGTAATGTTTTTTGATAGTACTGCAGGGGCTTAGGCCTCTCATCGGGATGAGGCAGCTTAGAGCTTAATCCAACACGCTGCTCCAGTGTGGCTTGGTGGATTTTAACGTTTCGTATCTGATGATAACTATTTTGTCATATTCGTTTTAGTTAGTTTACCGCATCATGAAATTCGGTATCATTTCGTTGAATCGTATAAATTTTCGCCTGACAACCAAACTTAAACGTTTTTATACTTTGCATATTGTGTCGTGATAGCCCAGAGCGGAACGAACCTTTCTCAAATTTATAAGGCCATAGGGCCATGGTTCGAATCCGGGCGTGTACCAATGAGTTTTTCTGACTTAAGCACATTAACTATCACTGACTCCGTGCCTCGGAGAGCACGTTAAGCAGTCGGTCCCGGACGCTGCCACTACATAGCGGTCGTTACAATCCCCAACCCGCAGTGGAGTAGCGTGGTGGATTTCAGCTCCAAACCCCCTCCTCACCCTGGTTGAGGCCTAAGCCTCTGCAGTGAGGTAAAATGGGCTGATGATGATACTTTGCATGTCAATATATTTCTATATATCTAGAAGGGTAGGCGCGAGTGGTGTCCTGCAAACAAAAGCGATGCCCACCCGAGCATGTCTGCGAGAATCGATTGATAATAGATGAAAGTAAACAAGTTGAAGAGCATTTTATGACTCAACTTTTCAAATTTTCTTTGTTAGTATATTTAGAACTGTCTGGTGATTAAAAATTGCAGTCAAAACATTGTAATTTTATTACGACGTAGTTATAATAGGTGATGTGTATTGCGCACTACCTGGCACTACTCTGTTATATTGCGATCGCAGTGAAAATGGGCGTAACTCCGAAAATGTGAAATATAAAATTACTGTTACGGACTACCGGTTCAGATATTGCTGATGCACTAAAACACTGGTTTTAGTTCGCTTTACTTTATTACAATACCAAATCACAAAATAATCCAAGAGCAAAAAAATATCGAAAACAAATACACCGTTAAAGCACTCCGCACTTCGCAAATTATCGCGCTTGACTTACTTCCAAAAATCAACTCTCGACGCCTCTGATCATCGCCTTATATAGTCCTCTCCCTTCCACTAGGCATCGTCGCGAATATTCTATCTCTCGAAATTTATCAAATACATTTTATTTCTCGACCGTGGGAACGGAATTTAGGCGCCGGCGTCTATTAAAAATAAGCGTTGATTTTTCGAAATATCGCGAGTATTCTTTTGAACAAAAGCGTCTCTATTTTAAATTTGTGGAATTTAATTCTCTATCCAGACTTTTCTGTTTTATTGAATGGCTGTGGGAATTTTCTAGTAAGTTCGATGACATGTTTTCGTACTATTGTAGATAGGTGTCACACTTTTTCTAGTAAGTTCGATGACCTGTCGTCGTGAGAGTAGATAGGCGTCACATTACCGAGCACGTCAAACCTGGCAATTTCGCCTAACCGAGATAATATCAGCTTTCGTGATATTCGCTGTAATTTTTTGAAGTGAAACTTCTTATGGCACGGTGTGAGTCTAAAACGACACCAAAATGAGTCACGCTAAATAATATAAGTGGGGGAGGTATAAGGAACAATCGGCTTTCACACGAGAAACCGGTTGTTCTCTATATCCCCACTACTAACTGCTGAGTGTGGGGCGTAAGGCCAGAGCGTTACTCAGTTTCGTGTCGCTGGCAGCTGCGTCATTGCTCGGAGTGTCAATAGATGTGAAAACCGTGAAAACCAGATTAATGTTGATAATTTAAACTTAGAACTTTTAGTACCTATTAAAATTTTAATATTCATATATTAAAATTTTAATAGGTACTAAAAGTTCTAAGTTTTCACGTCTGTCGGCAGTTTCTATAATTGCCAATCAGTTTTTTTTTTAGTATATTCCATATTCTCTCAGCTAGGTGAACTTATTTGCCCTTGACAAAGCTACCAGTGGTGCTAACATGAATATCGTCAGCGAATTGTATAATTCGTCTGATTCCATTCCATCAGCCCATTATATCTCACTGCAAGAGCTTAGGTCTCCCCCAGGGTGAGGGGACTTGGAGCTTAATCCACCACGCTGCTCCAGTGCGGGTTGGCGGATTGCAACGACCGCCATCTATTAACAGCTACCGGGACCGACTGTTTAACGTTCTCTCCGAGGCACAGAATCAGTTATAGTTATGTACTTAAGTCAGAAATACTCATTGGTACATGCCCGGATTCGAACCACGACCATATTTTGAAACAGATTCGCTGCGATCGGGCTATCACGACTCCCACGATTTGTCTGATTACTTAACCTATATCCCTATATGAACTTTTGAAATTATTCAATAGACTTGTGAATGGCTTGTCGCTCTGCTCCGATTCGCTGCTCGCATTGACCTAACTTAACCTAACAATTTGAAAAAAGTTAAAAATGAATCAGACGAAGGGGCTCGTAGCAAATTTTTTAGCACATAGTTTGTATATTTTATTCCGCAAATATAGACAAATTCATACTTTCCCCTTAAAATTAAAAAAATAATAAGTCTTTAATTGACGACCGTTTAGCCTAGTGGGTAGCGACCCTGCCTACGAAGCTGGAGGTCCCGGGTTCGAATCCCAGGTCGGGTCAGTATTAATATGATAAATATTGATACTGGTACCGGGTCTTGGTTGTTATGTGTGTGGTGTCTTCGCAAAAATATTTATATATGTATATATTATAAAGAATATTTAAGTATGTATATCAGTTGTCTACTAACCCATAACACAAGCATAATACTTGCTTACTTTCAGACTAGATGACGCTGTGTGGGAAGTACCATGTATTATTATTATTAATTTTATTAGTATTTTTTTTTTTAATTTATTAATGACGTATCCCTGTGACGTCAGCTGGACAGATACTTACTAATTGCATTATCTTAAACTAAATAAAGTCGTAATATTTTTATTCATTCATGAGGATTACGATTTTATTTGACGTAGTTAATGACCTTAACTTAATATTTTTATTTCGTTTTAGCTTTGGCTTTTGGCGCAATAAGCTCAACCTTCAACGGTCCAGATGAAGTCATTGGGACAATTTCAACGTTATGTAATTTTTTATAAATATCTAGGAAATTCGTAAATTAAAAAAAAAAAACATATTTTGAGAATCTTATTCTTTTTAATTTTAATGACCATCAACACAACTTTAAAATTTTAATCCAAACCCATTATTATTATATCTACGATTTGTTGACGACAGTCGACACATCTCGTGCCACCGGTCGCACGTTAGTACTGCAGGGTTGATGATGGCTTGCCACTCTGAAAACAATTTCACCAGCTCCGAAAATATTTTAAGAAGTTTTGTATTACACTCAATAGAGCGGGCAGCATTGCAGAATTTTTTAACATTCCATTCCACCAATTCGTCGTGTCCCACTGCAGGGGCTTAGGCCTCCCCCAGGGTGAGGGGGCTTCGAGCTTAATTCACCACGTTGCTCCAGTGCGGGTTGGTGGATTTTAATGGCACCCGGTACCGACTGTTTAACGTGCTCTTCGAGACACGGGAGTCAGTGTTAGTTATGTACTTAAGTCAGAAAAACTCATTTGTACACGCCCGGATTCGAACCTCGGCCGCGCGGCTTTCCAAACTACGAACAGGTTCGCTGTGCCCGGGCTATCACGACAATTTTTTAATAATTTTGTATTTATATATTTTTTCTTTAATTTCAGCCGGTGAATAGTGAGAAAATGATATCGCGCTCGGCGTTCGCAATGGCCGCTCTTGGTTTGGGCCTGTCCACCTTCAGCGTCCGTCAGATGGTCCGCAACCAAGCAAAAAGACTGTAGTCGCTTGATATCCGACAGAACCGAAGAAAAAACATCCACTCCCGGTTTCAATTAGAATAAGACCCCAATGATCGGTTACGGTATACAATAACCGGCCGACAAGAAAAACCGATGAAACGTATCGAAAAATCGAATATGTTTTTTTTTAATAATGAATGACTTAGTTTCGCCAATAGGTTTCAAACTGAAGGCGTACTAGATTATATTCCTACAACGATGATCGAGCGTGTGTATTTTGATTTTTGACTTTTTTTAAAAAATTTTATTCTTTGTTTTTTTTTTTTAATGAACGAGCGCTATTTATTTTTTTGAACGTTTGCGTATGTTGTACAAAGAAAGGACGAAATCGCTCGATTTAGTATTTAGGTTAATTAGTTTTTTTTTTTTATATAAGACTAGTTTGTGATGGTCAGATTGTGTGCGACACGCGTCGATAGCCAAATAAATGCATCTACTCGAGTATTTTTTCGTGTTTTATTTAAATCCTGTCTGCAGTTATTTATATTGTTGTGCCGGGTCGAGCGTAAACTAACTAGTGGAGCGCCGCAAAAACATTAATAGCTCCATAACGGAGGTGGTTGGTACATCACCTGTCAAATTCTAATCTATGGTGGAAACACAGACCAGTCAACCTATAGACCACGCTTTAATAAACGTCAGTACGAAAACGAAATCGCCAAAAAGTGGCGGGGTGCGGGGAGAGGTCGGCTAGTTTTCATTGGCTCGTTCAAAATTGACAATTTAATGACTTCCGATGTGCTTCCAACTGACGGCTTACTAGTAATGTAGTTACGTAGTGTCACTACATAGCCTTGGCGAATGCTACTCCCTGTCAAAGCGTTGTCTATAAGGTTGACTTGTCTGTGGGTGTAAATAATGAAATACGTAAAGTTCCAATCAACCTTTATGGCGGATGTGAACATAGGTACAAGTCGCGTCGCAGTGACCAATTTTAGGTGTAGCGGGACGCAGTGGAGCGAGGGGTATATGACTGAACCTGCGCAAGCGTGCATAG
This sequence comes from Luffia ferchaultella, assembly GCA_949709985.1. Lineage (NCBI taxonomy): Eukaryota > Metazoa > Arthropoda > Insecta > Lepidoptera > Psychidae > Luffia > Luffia ferchaultella. The sequence continues at coordinate 3,306,356 of OX453269.1, forward strand.
AGCGTTGTATTCCGATCCGCCATTAAGTTTGATCGGAACTATACAAAAGTACGAATTGACTAAAAGCCCGCTTCTGAGTTCACCGTCTAACCACTCATATTGCAAATTCTGCAAGCTATGCCGATCACTTCAGTTCTTCTGCGGATTACTCTGTCAGGGGTTTTATCCCACAGAGAAACTCTGCTGCTGCGTATCTCGAAATTGGACTCGCCAAATGCGACGGTCTGTCCAGGTATATTAAATGTGTTAGTCACAAACTTCGATTATAGCGTCCTCAACAGCCACTGGAGCTGTTGCAACCTGGACATTTGACATTATTTTCATCTTGTCACCTTCGATTTTTAAATCCACCAGTTGGGAAAATATTGAGGTCTCTGAGCAAGAGAATTTTATTCCAGAAACCCTGTTCTGCGTTTACCGCCTAACCACTGATATTCTACCTAGCTCGTGTACGATGGCGAGTTTTAGTCCGAGTTTCAGTGCGCAAGGTCCCAGCGCGCCGGTCTTCGCCCTCGCGAAATCTCGGCGCGCGGGTATCAACCCAGTGAAATTGCGTAATATCACTTCGATACTGTGAAGTGACATTTTATGACTATTAAAACCAAACGCTGCTGTCAAATTAATTTACGTTATCAAAATACTTGTTTTATTTTTTAGTAGGTTCCACTCAGTGCTAAAATATTGAGATATATATGTTATAGGCAATGTGTATAATGCAGGCATTCTATACAATATCTAGGAAATGTATAGAATACCTAGGCATTGTATAGAATGCCGGTTAAAGCATAGGTAATGTATGTAATCGATTTTACTTCTCTATGATTTAGTTAGGAGGTACTGATCTTTTGAGAGCTAATCCTAATTTCAACTCCCACCAGCAGACAGCGCTGACAAGACATGTGTTCTATTGGTTGGTATGTCTAAGTACCTACGAGTTTTTGCGTCGAGAGCGTTTCTCACATAGCAGTTCCCTTCGGATAAACGTTTACATTTACAACGTACCAAAAACAACACAACGAACGAGTTGCAACTTGTTTAAGGGATAGTCCCGCACGCCGCACACGCGTCTCCTTCCCGTGGTCGTTCATTATATACACATTGCCTGATGCGCTTCGGGCATTTTATACAATACCTAGGCAATTTATGAAATGAAATGTATTATATACATTGCCTGAACGTTTTAGGCAATGTATATAACGCCTAGGCATTCTATACAATGCCGGATTATACACATTGCCTATAACATATATACACAAGGTTATTGAATTACAATGGCGATGCGCGGGCGGCTGACAATTGCGTCGGTCAACGAGCACCGGCGGGATACCCCTCCGTGCTACACCCGTAGTCGCAATTTTCTTATTTGTAGTATTTGATTTCATAACCACGATGTATAAATAAAATTCTTTGGGTAAAATATTTTGATGTGGAATTTGGGAAAATAAATTAACTGCACATATACAGCTGTCCAACCGATCACTAGGTCCTATTTGGGTTGGAATTGACGCATTTGCCCACGCACACTGTTGGTACATCACAATGATTAAGATTACATTACTCCAACATTGACCGCTTGGCCTAGTGGGTAGCGCCCTGCCTACGAAGCTGGGGGTCCCGGGTTCGAATCCCAGGTCGGATCAGTATTTATATGATATTTATACTGGTACCGGGTTTTGGTTGTTATATGTATGTGTTATCTTCGCTTGGTACCCAAAATGCAATTTAAAGCTTAGTTTGGGGCCTAGGCGTTGTTGTTATGTATATGTTATCATTATTATCACAACTCTAAATAAAATACAATTTATTAGAAAGTCACCTTATATTTATTAAATTGAATTATTAGCTTACCACTAGCTGTAATACATATAAATTTCTCATCCGGTTTAGGAATCATGTTTTTTTTAATATGCACAAATTATGTTCTGTGTCAATAAGACAAAAATGACTGATTAAAAAAAAAACTGATTTTACATCTAAGCTCAGATTAAAAAGAAAAAAGTGTAGACCGGGCGCCGTGAACACAATATTTTGTACCATTGGTTCTAAATACATGAAACAAATACATATACACCAAATGTTATTGGCTTTCAATGTGAAAAAATATAATAGTCTAGAATGCCATCATATGTTCTGAAATGGTGTCCAACAATTTAGGTACGACACTTTTTCTAACATACCATTTTTATGTTTTCTATCTAAAATATGGTTCAAAATAAAAAAACTAATTACATTGTTTTAATAAAAAAAACATGGTTTTTCATTTGTAAACATGGTCAGTTACCAATTTTTCAAAATGGCGGTTGACAACATCGGATATAACGACATATTTGTTTTTAATAGAGTGGCGTCTATAGTTACAGAATCAAAGCCATAAGAATCAATTTCTAGTAACTCATTCTTCAAAGACATTGTCCACACATTTAATAGTTCAACATGAAGTGTGGAAGTGTCCCAAGTGGCGGATAGCGAAACGGTCGCACAGCCTAGCTACGCTATCCAGTGAATTTCGCCAACGTTAGGCGGTTCGACAGCATCTGTCGGTTGAGGCCAACTTAACATGTAAAAAGTGGCTGGCGGGAGTTTTTTATGATAGCGCAAGGTGTTGTCGTTTTGGAGAACTTCCAAAGGAAACATTTATATCAGCCCATTTTGCCCCACTGGACTGGAGGGGCTTAGACCTCCCCTTGCAGTAGAGGTGCTTGGAGCTTAATCCATCTCGTTGCTCCAGTGCAGGTTGATGGACTTCAGTGACTGCCATCTGATAATGGCAACCACGATCGGCGGCTTGAGGTGCCCTCCGAGGCACGGAGTTAGTGACACATATTACGTTGCCTATTATATTTCTTAGTAAAATAGACTTGACACTAGTGGAAGTGTTCTTAAATAGAAAACTCCAATAAATAAGGAGAGGATGAAGATGTCTGTGGCCTCAATTAATTGTTTCGCGACGCCCAGTCACTAAGTTTGAAGAATTAAGTTATATTAAAAAAAAAAATTAATACATATTTTGAGATAGGTTTTAGCTAAAGGGTAGTTTAACATTTTGTTACAATTTTAACATTTTCCAGTCGATTAACAGATGTTGATGTTATCAATACATATTTTCGAATAGCATGTACTTATACATCAACTACACCTGAGTCCTGAAATGCGTCTTTGATTAATTTTTATCAAAGCGCTGAAACAAATTTAACGGTTCGACAAAGTATACAATATCTTTTAAGCTTTCTGATAATATACACATTATCGTCTCTTCTTGTGTCCTTTTGTTGGACCTTTGACGAAGCACCAGTCAACAGAAATCGCTTGACCCAGTATGTCTGCTCCGTCGAGAGCTTCACGGGCACTCTGGAAAAAAGTTTTAAAATTTAAACCTTTTAATAGCAACAACTTCTAAAAGTTTATTAATTCTTTCATGGGAAATTGTATTCATTTTTATAATAAAATTTTAAAAGAAATGTAAGACTTAAATTCTAATCAATTTATAAAGCGAGTTAAAGTCCAGCTCATGAAAAAAGCTTACTATTGTATTAGCGAGTATTTAAATGATAAGTGTGCATGGACATCATTGTAATAGTTTCACTGACGGTACAGTAGGCCCAGAAAAATAACAAGCATAATAGTGCGAAACGAAAAATCCAATAAGAACTTAGTTTTCATGTGATCATCGACCACACTAAAAGTATTTATCCCTATATTAAATAAATTAAGCTGTGTGCATATTGAGTGTATACATGTGTGTTGAGTCATCCATCTTTACAGTGCAAACAATAATTATTGGGTTCAAAAATAGTGAATAATATTAAATATTTTTTTTAGTACATATATACAATTATATGTGTTATATAATTTAAATTATAAATATATTTTGAAATGTTTAGACATTAAGATTTATAATATTTTTTTTATTTCTATTGTTAGTTTTAGTTATAATTTGGCACTGTTATTAATTACTTCACATGTCCTGAAAATTATTTAGAGTGTATTGTACTCTAAATAATTTTGCACTGAAATTAATACTAAAATGAAACCGAAGTTTGAACTACGTTCCGCAGAACACCAGGTGTACTTAAATTGAGAATCTTCTCCTTTTTGGAAGTCGGTTAAAAATACATTCGTTATTGGCGGACCGATTAAACTTCTGCATTTATGTAACCAATTACTAAGATTTTTCCTATTTAAATTTTTTTTTTTTTTGTATTACAGTAATTAAATAATTTTTCTAGTTATTTTACTTTTCACATTGAATTTATTGTGTATAGTCGTAATAATGAAATCAATTTATATAACCCAACCCTGGGTATTATTTACTTTCACACCAGCCCGTGGGGTTTGCCATGAGTAGATGAATAACCAAAGACTTTATACTTACAGCAGCCTGTTTATACGTCTCGTATTCGACCAGTGCGTAACCCTTGAGGAAACCGGTGCGTCGGTCCAGATTCAAATGTATATTCTTGATGTCACCGTACTCCGAGAACTGGTTCTGAAACGTTTAAAAGACGTTGGTTATGGTCACATATATGTGCTAAAGTATAGCCATTAAGACAACATGCAATATTAGACAGCGTGTGTCTTGAGGATGGGCTTTCTGAGCGAGCCCGAACAAGTCAAGGCCAAACGGCGAACGCTAATGCTTTCTATACTGGCGCCAATTGCCGTTGGCATTGCTGCCGTGGCCTTATAGCAAGGGCAGGGCTTGCTGGACAACAACTCAAGAGATGCCGAACGATCTTCATCACAGACAACGGGAATAGATAAGCGTTTAAATTTGTATTGGTCCATTCTGCCATCCACTAGGTCGCAGAGATCACTGACTGTCTTTGCTAACATTGGTAAATCAAAATCATTATTGACATAATGTAAAGATATACTAATGTTCTTGAATTTAGTAAATCATAGAAAATATAGATCTTCAAGAGACAGAAAATCATAAACTTCTACCTGAATGTCTTCTTCCTGTGCCTCTTCATGGACGTTGCTGACAAATAAAATCCAACCTTCGACAGAACGCTGTGGTCCTGGTGTGTTGCCATCACCCTCTGGTGCCAAGCTGTCATATCTGAAAACAATTATTAAAAAAATGATGTATTTATATAGATTCTAGAATCTAGAATATATAAAAATTAAAGTTTATGATTTATAAATGATTTTAATTTATAAAAACTTATAATAAATAAATATCCAACGTTCCATCAGCAGAATTATTTCTCAGATAGTGATGGTTAACACAAAATAAATTAAATATAGAGACACAAAACTTGAACCAAATAGGAAGTTAACAGTCATTAGTACCTTCCACGATTAGTGCGATCGGTGCCACCACCACCGGCTTCATTGCCAAATCCACGGCCTTTACGTTTCCGTGCCTTCTCTTTCAACCTGGCGATGCCCTCTGGAAATAAATTTGAAAAATTATATGGTAGCGCTTTATAACGTTGCATGACGAAAAGTTAACTTAAAGGGAGGAGTATGATTTAGAACTTCTTGGCAAGACGTCACTTTGCTCTGCTTTGTTCCTTGCAATGAAACATGCAAAACCTAAGCTAACCATTATTTTAGATATGGTCCAACAAGTTATCTTGGGCTAATTTTAAATTGATCATTGATATGAGAACACAACAGGTAGAATTGAAAAGCTGACTCAAATATAATGTTACTTTTCACCTGCCTTGCCTGTCGCTTTTCACTTCTTCAACTAGGTATCTCCATACAAAAAAAAATATATGTTGCTCAATATTGACAATGTGAAGGAAAGTAATGAATTAATTGGTAATACTCAATACTATTTATAAAACGTAAAACCCTGACACCCAAATATTTTTTAACTCTAAATGTCTTATTGCATAAATAATAAGTTGGCTAGAAATCTTTTTGTCACTTGTGTTTAGAAGATAATATTCAGTATTTGTACAGGTGAATCTTAAAATATTTATTTAATAATATCCTACGCAGAAGGATATAAATAATAAAATGATTCGATGAAAATGATAGACAATACTCAAATATAACCTAAATTGCATGACGCATTAATATAAAATATGTACGTTTATAAGTGGAAAAAATACTAGTTTCAAGAGAATAGAGATCATTAAGCGGAATTAATGTGTGATTGTATAGTACAGTAAATAATAATTTATGTATTACGTTCTCCATCCTCGTCGACTTCAAATTCCTCTGAATTTTCAATGTCCAGAACATCTGCCATAATACTTCAATTTATTTGCTTTGTAATAAATACAATCAAGTATATAACTTGTCGATGAAACAAATAAAGGCACGTGAAATTAGACAAATGATAAGAAATAAAAAATTACTAAACAAACGCTTCAAGATCAAGCTGCATCTAGGTATCAATTGGTGTCAATCATTTATCCATCTATCTGTCAAATACTGTCAAAAACCATAACTATAGCCATCAATATAACCATCAACACGTGATCAAAACGAGCGTTTACGCCACTGTCCGTCTTTTGTACTTATTAGTTCCATGGTCATATTGCAATGAAGGATTAAACCATCGACATTTTTTAGGATATATAATATTTAGGTACCAAATTCTTTTTGACTACGTGAAAATTTGAGGTTTCGTTTACCGTGGTTTCATCAACTATTAGGTACTCTAGTTGTCGAAAATATTAAATATTTCCACTCAGCACACTTCACTCTGTCTTCACTCATCAACTCATCATGTGCATGAGCGCCATTCTGGCCATTTCTTAACTAAGTTTCGAAGACCACAACCTATGCAATTTCAATTTAAATCTTCTTCTTCCCAAATACGGCATTTTCTGCTTATATCAGTTTTGCCATGGACAAGTTATTATTTTTATTACTTTACTTTGGCAGTTTTAAGTACTTTCGTGTTTGGTGCTAGCGCGACGCCGAATTTGAAAAATAAAGTAACTTTACAAAAAACAAAGCAATAAAACAGTCAGCACAGGTTGAAAAAAAATAATAGGTAATAAAATAAAGGCTGGCGCCATTACCTCGCTGTATTGCGATATTTATTTTTTTTTGTACGTATTTTTAGTTTTTAATAAGTTTTTAATTTGGTATACCTAAGCTTTTATTTTTAATTAATTTAAGTTTGTTTTCAGTTTGTATATTTCATAAATTTATTAATACAAAAATAAATATATAAGCAAATAAATAAAGAATAATGTGACGCCTATCTACAATAGCACGTCAACAGGTCATCGAACTTACTAGAAAAAGTGTAACGCCTATCTACAATAGAACGTCGACAGGTCATCGAACTTACTAGAAAAATTCCCACAGCCATTCAATAAAACAGAAAAGTCCAGATAGAGAATTAAATTCCATGAATTTAAAACATGAGACGGCTTGTACAAAGGAATACTCGCGATAATTCGAAAAATAAACGCACATTTTTTAGGCGCCATGGTGCTTAAATTGTTCCCACGGTCGAGAAATAGAAATGTAATTGATAAATTAAAATGTTCGAGAAATTGAATATTCGCGACGATGACTCGTGGAAGGGATAGGGCTATATAAGGCGACGATCAAAGGCGAACGGAGAGATTTTTGGAAGTAAGTCAAGCTCGATAAGTGCGAAGTGCGGAGTACTATAACGGTGTAATTGTGTTCGATATTTTTTGTGCTCTTAAATTATTTTGTGATTTGGTCTTGTAATAAAGTAAAGTGAACTAAAATCAGTGTTTTAGTGCATCAGCAATATCCGAACCAGTAGTCCGTAACAATAACAATGATAAGTTATATAAAACTAGTTACAATTTTATTTTGTTTTGGATTATGAACAAGGAAGTTATATTTAGAACAAACTTAGAGGAGTAACAAAAAAAGGTACAAATGCTGGTAGAAAAAGCATTATGAATCAATTTCTAACCGATTTTTTATGAAAGAGCGACGATCGTATAAAGAACAAGACAAAAATATCTGATTTGAGTCTCTATCATCCAGTCCGCACATGCAAATCGAAGAGTCCTTAATTCGGAGCCGTACCAGATGCACTGTACAGGTGAGCAGCAGTGGCCTAGTGGCATTCTACATATAATAGAGGTAGAGCCTTTGCTGAACTTTAATTTGAAGAAACAACGCTTAACAGGAATATTAGACTGAATTTGGGAATAGTGATAACCTTTATTAAATATCTCCTAAATTCCAACCAGTGCCGCAACTATTTTAGAGAAATAAGTTTAAGGCAGCACCAGGCAGATCATGGGAGTAATTTACATATGGAATTTTATCCCCATAGCTTACTGCATCCTTTTCTACCTGATGAGCTCGCATGTTTCCGGAGATGGCAGAGTGACTAGGTGCCCAGGCCAGTACTACATCCAATTTAAATCTGACAGAAAAGAAAAAATCTCATCAAATATGACAAATCCAACGTAATTGTTTTGACATAAACCCTCAAGGCAAAGTTAATTAGGCATACTTTACATTTTCCAAATTCTAAGTAAAAATGAGCATTTATAACATATGGGACAAACAAGCTCCGGAACCTAAATTGAAATCTTCAGAATGGACTTTTTCACCTCCAATGGCTACGCCAGTTTCTTCACCACATTCCCACAAAATCGGAGAAGATATATGCAATAAATACACATGCTTGATAGACTCTAAATCTAATATTTCTACAAATGCGAAACAAACTGAATCGTTTGATCGTCCGTTCGATTTTGATGACGAAGAATCAGCGTTCGGTATCAATATTCTAAACAATAACGTTGTGTGTGCCGCTGAAAATATTACAAAACTTATTCAAATGGGCAAGTTATTTAAATTGTTTATTGCTGATATTATTGCAAGTATCCATTTTGAGTAAACCTTGGACAATATTTTTTATAAAAGGATTGAATTCTGAATTTAGTTGAAGTACATTGATAGTAATAGCTTTTTCGTATTTTCTATTGAAAAACTTAACAAAATAACAAATTAAGTAAGATCAGCAAACTTTATCATTTGATTGAAATGCATGTTCTTACTAAATATTTTCTACATTCATGATTCAGTAACATGACGCACCCCAACGTGACTCCAACTATCAAAATTAAATCTGAGTACCTAAATATTTAGATATATGTAGATATACCACACCTACCATCAACCCATTAATGCCTCAATGCAGAGGCTTAAGCCTCCCGTCGAGAGATAATAATAACACACACAATCTAATTTACACGTCTAAGTCCCAAACTAAGCATTAGCTTGTATTTTGGGTACCAAGCGAAGACACGACATACATTATATAACAACCAAGACCCGGTGCCAGTATTAATATTCATCATATAAATACTGACCCGACCTGGGATTCGAACCCGGGACCTCCAGCTTCCCAGGCAGGGTCGCTGCCCACTAGGCTAAGCGGTCGTCAAGATGAGAAGGCTTGGAGCTTAATCCATTACGCAGCTCCAATGTGTGTTGGGAGATTGTAAAGACAGGTGAAGACAATAACGTAGCTTATTATGGTTACCTATGGTTTGATAATATTATTGTTCACACGTTTATAAAGAAAACGTTTACAAAACTCGAAAAGGGCTCAATAATATGACTCTTCACGTAGTGGTTATGTTTTTATGCATACACTCTGTTAAATATTACATATCAAATATTATAGATTGTTATCTTTAAAAAGTCTAAAAGCTTTTATTTTTTCTTCGGTATTTTACTTCTTTGATAATAATCGTACATTTTTTAAAGCTCCAAGAAATTATGGCTATAAGGTTATTTATCGTGAAATAGGTAAGATTCATTTTCATTTAAAGATTCATCAGATCTTTATTTTAGTTTTTATTTTTAAAGAAGCTTGTGTCACGACATGCTCTGCTTTGATAAATTATTTTAGGGTGTATGACCTCAAAATAGAGGATGTATCGTCAAGCAAAAAGCGCAATAGAAAGTGATAATTATAGGATAGGATGAAAGGCAATCGATTTCCCCCTTACGCTATTAAAAAGTGATTAAGTTTAATTAAAGGTATATTGAAACACGTAGACCTCGCGGGTAAAATTACGGGCAATTGCTATTCCAAATGAAATGCGTTTGGAACGCACAAATGATACTTTTACAAGTTTTTTGCATTTCTAATAGAAAAACATCGCCATAATCCTTCACGAGCGGCGATTTAGCTGTCAGTTTCGTGCGTTTCAGACGCCTCGTTTTGGATGTACGTAACTGCTATGTTATGTGGGTGTCTATTTCTAGTTTTAAGTTACATTAATTATCACTGACTCCGTGCCTCGGAGAGCACGTTAAGCAGTCGGTCCCGGACGCTGTCAATAGATGGCGGTCGTTACAATCCCCAACCCGCAGTGGAGTAGCGTTGTGGATTTAAGCTCCAACCCCCTCCTCACCCTGGGGGAGGCCTAAGCCCCTGCAGTGAGGTAAAATGGGCTGATGATGATGATTTCTAGTTTTGTCATTCGTTTCGTCATCATCAGTTTCATATAGCAGATCTGATTTGACTTTTAATAATAATAACACTAAATGACACACACCTTACCGCTTAGCACAAAATTACACGCACACTGCACTTACTTGGCTTGCGCCCGTAAATGTAGTTTTCGCCAATTTTATGCTGGGATAGGTTAATCTTTTTGAGAATACTATTAGGTAATAATCATTTATTATCAGGTGCTAGCTCCATAGTAACTTTTGAACTTTTACACGTTCTTTACATATAACACCGTTCCAGACACAATTTACGTGTTAGTAGTAGGTTTGTTAGTGAATTGTTAAATTATTCGCTCACAACAAATTAGAACGCAAGTAAGGAACAAACTTTTGTAGCGTTCGCGGAGCAGCCATGGCGGTCTTGGCTTTAATTTAATGCGTCTGGAACATAGCCTTTAAAAACTGTTAATGTCATTTGTCACTGTCATGCTCACTCACTGTTGCTCACTGTCGTCAACTGTAATTTTATAAAATATCGTCTGTGAACATTGTGCAAAACAAAAAACAGCGATTCTGTGAGATTTTATTTTGCGAATTCGATATTTACGTGATTATATATTACATATAGAATTTAAATAACTATCGAAAATGCCGGAATTGTCTCTGGCGGAATCCATTAAAATGTCTCTTAACGGTAAGTCTTAGAATCTAATGCGGTATTTATTCTTTCAAAGTGTTACATAATTTCCATGAACTTTAGAAAGTTTGTATGATATAATTGTTTATTTATAGATGCGAGGAGTCCCATATGTTAGAATAATTTAATACTGTTGCAGCGTACAATAGAAACTAAACAAAAATGACGGGAACTGAAACATATACTTTTGGTATATATAAGTGAATCTTGTAATAGAATTTAGATTGAAATGGTGTGATTTTAATGAGTTTTTGTTATAATATGATCAAATATTAACAGCATGATGATAGAAACAATTTTCTAGCCTAAATTTGGGGTTGGCTTTCCAAAACTACCACCCTAAGGGTATTGATAATAAGAAAGAGGGGGGTGGGGTGAAGAGATTAAACCCACTTTTAGAATTTTTAGAAATTGGGAAAAACGAAAAAAAGCGAAATTAAAAATTATTGACACATACCTGCTACTAAAACATTTTTGATAACCCTCAAACTCAAAACACTTAAAGCTAATACTAAAAGGCCAACCACTCTTTTAATAAGTCTGAACTATTCGGTTTGGTACATAAAATGTTTAAAAAAAAATTCGGTTAAGGTACGTTGCTTTCCCGCTATTTCTCAATCAATAGGTGGGTTAGGTTAGCTTAAAAAAATATACAATTAAACCGAATATATAGGCACTCCGATTACTGTTCCAACAATCGATGGTTTCAATAGGAAAGGAAGGAACCCAATAGGAAAATAAAAAATGCAAATTGAATTTTCAATTGTTACTAAAGTTAAGAAATTCTTAACGTATTTACTGTTGGTATGTTTATTTCAATTTATTTTGATGTTGAAGTCTATTCCCTCTTTCAATAGTCGGTCATTTGATTATGTCAATGCAAGGAGCAAATTCATGCTGGTGGTGAGGGGTATGTAGTTTTCAGTTGTTATTTTTGGTTTATTTCGCATTTCCGCATTTTTATAAATTCTGGAAGTTGGTTTTCTATCCTCGTCCCACTATCCCCTTAATTATTATTAATACTTCTAGGGTGAAGTTTTGGAAAGCACTACCTAAATTTGAAGCCTTTAAAATTTTATTGGTATACGCAGAAAAAAAATTTTTTTTTTAATAAAAAATTATAGGTACCTATGATCACTGTCACCAATGAATTGGGTTTTGAATTCCATAAATAATATGGACTGTACTCAAAAGGATTGATGTCACCAAAAATGGGCATCATACTAAATTTTACAACATGCTCCAAGAATTTTGTAATTGGGGGTATAGGTGGTATTTTCCAGATGACGGAACATCCCAAAATGAGATCAACAGCCTCAACAATAGAAAAAATATGACATTTTTTAATGTGTAAAAACAGATTGAATAGAAAAATGTGAAATCAGTACATGCAGCAGTCAACTGCCATAATAGAAGTGCAATGTGTAGAACATCACAGCTATGATTGTAGTAGTATACAATCAATCAATTTTTACCAATTGATTGAAAACCAAACAAAATTTTTAAAAATACGAAAATATTCCAGATAGTTTATATTTAAAAAAAAAAAGTAATTAAATGTATTGATTATTCTTTGAAAATCAAAACAAAATTAAAAAAATACTAGATTACTCCAGATAGTTTATATTTTCAAAAAAAAGTAATTAAATGTAATATGTTTTTTTTTTCCCACTGAAGTCACCAAACAATTCCAAAATGATTCATTTAAAGTTAATATACTTACCAAGAATTTTGGTCGTTTTTTTTGCAATTTTCTCAAAATTTCCACTAGGTAGGTAATTTAATTTTTTATCAAGAAGTAGTGCAGTGAAATTGCGTTTGATTTTCCTTGATGTCTTTTATGGATAATGGCCACTAGGGGGCACTGCAATACATGTGTTTCTCTGAAATGACTGGGATTTTAATGCAATATTTTCTTATTGCATAAGTAGCACTTCACAGCAAGTTCTTAAGAAAGTTTTAAAGTTTTTACCGTCAAATGGCACTGCAGTTTATGTTTTTTCTAAAAAGGCTGGGTTTGATTTTGTTACTGTTTTTTTTATAAGATTGAATTAACATTGCCCATAACTGATTCTATGATTTTAGTGTTTATCTAATTTATTATTGAACAACAGCTATAAAAACAGCACCACAAGTTTCTTCTGTTCGCAGTTTTCTAAAATATTGTACTGTGTCCTTACATTGTCTCCAAAGAAATTATGTTTTTGTTCGCAATGAAATTAGCTGTAATATACTATATGCTTATGCTCATGCATGTTTTCCAGAGCAATAGGCAAATACCATATACATACTTGCTTACATGACTGACCGATTGGCCAGTTCAGTTATCTAGTACCCCATAATACAAGCATAATACTTGCTTACTTTGGGACTAAATGGCGGTGTGTGGAATGTCCCAGGATTACTATTATTAGACCATTTTGATTCATGTTTACATTATTCTATAGTATGTCAATCACCATCAATATATTAAGTTTCTAAATTTAAAATAACAATGATTTATAAATCATAAATAAATAGAAAACAAATAAAAATCAAACTTTCTTGATTGAAATTATTTTAAAATACTCAATTTTGAAATAATTCTAATTCTAATGCATTGGGTGCAATTCAATACAAAAATGAGACAGACTGAGTGCTTTTGAGTGTAATCTTTCTTCTTCTTTCTAAAAACTCAGTGGAGTTTATACTCCCAGTGTGAAATTGCTTTCACCGGTAATAACTGATCAATTATTCATATAGCCCAAGAGCCATGGCCGGACAATGTGAAGCTGTTCCAGCCTTACGAAGTGGAGCAGATATTACTACCAGATAATGCAAGCTGTCTTGCTGTCCAAGCCTTTCTAAAGGTAAGTTTATGTGGCTTAGGGTGAATGAATGAAGGAACATAGGAATGAATGGAAACAATAGTTAGAATACATTTATTGTAAATGTGCTTTCCCGTTTTGGTCGGTTGCGGCATGTTGAATGTCTTTTTCTCTAAAAATATTTGGTCTGTGTCACCCGGGCATTCTGAATATGTTGAATCAAACAGATATATAACATGTTCTCGAAGTTCAAACTTAAAAAAAGCGTAACTAACTAAAAAGTTTCAAGTAAGCAGGTGATGAAAACTAACGGTTACCGAGAAAAAAATTAACAACACGGTCAACCCAAATGCTTGGTCACAATACTATTAAGATTCCTAAAATTATTCTGAAATAGGTAGCCTAATGCCATCCGCCATTTTAAAAATGATTACATAATAAAAAATTGTACTATCATTTCAATTCACAGAATAGATGGTCATTGACCTAATCAGCTGTTTCAGGTGTAATGTTTTATTAAGTTTGCAAGTACTACAGTAATACGCACGGAGGGCCAAGTGCGAGTTTTTTTACTATTAACTGTGTCGTATGCGTTTTCCGTAATTTGTATGGAAACTCGTAGTTACCTAAAACGACCACTAGATGTGCTGTACCAGTTGCCATACAAATTATGAAAAACGCATACGACACAGTTAATAGTAAAAACTCACACTTGACCCTCGGATCTTTGCCGCTGTGAAGTTATTTACAGAAAGCGTCGCAGTAGCATAAAATGCAATGGAATGGAAAAGGGAGAGGTAGGATAGCTCGCAGCTACTCACTCGCGCGTGCGGCCATTACTGCCCCTCGCTGCCTTCGTGGCGGTCCTGAGCATTAAGCATTTGCACGCAACTCAGAGCGGCAAAGAGCTGTGCGTAGTGCTGTAAACCTGAACTAAAAGTGTTTTACTTTCATATTGTAATTCTGTATTAGTATTTTTATTGGTTGCTATAAATAATATAAATAAGAGACTTTAAACATGTTTTTCTCGGTAACCGTTAGTTTACGCCATCTGCTCACTTGAAACTTTTTGTTTACTTCGCTAAGCTCTACACGCTCTATAAGTTTGGATTACGTTGAGTTGAACACGGTGGTTAGCCGCCCTGATGTTCTCTGGTATCGTAATTTTTTGTCTGGCGGCATATACTACAGGCAGTAATACTTTCGTGCCTGGTTATTTGGTTTTTACTTTACGTAATATTTTTAATCTATTTTTATTAATGTATTGTGAAATACAAGAATCAGGTCAAAGACTAATTATTTAATTGCAGCAATGGATTGATTGATGGATTTGTTTACTTAGCTATTTTGTTTACAATTCATCATCATCAGCCCATTTTACCCCACTGCAGGGGCTTAGACCTCCCCCAGGGTGAAGGGGGGTTTGGAGCGTAAATCCACCACGCTACTCCACTGCGGGTTGGGGATTGTAACGACCGCCAACTATTGACAGCGTCCGGGACCGACTGTTTAACGTGCTCTCCGAGGCACGGGGTCAGTGATAGTTAATGTACGTAAGTCAGAAAGACTCATTGGTACACGCCCGGATTCGAACCGTGGCCCTATGGCCTTATAAATTTGAGACAGGTTCGTTGCGCTCTGGGCTATCACGACATTGTTTACAATTAATTAAAATTGATTGTAATGTGAACCTTGAAACTGTTTATTAATTGTGTGATATGGAATAATAACAATTTCAAGATATGTGATTTAACCCAGTTACCGTCCCTTAAGAAACGACAACACATAAGTCGATGTATGTATATCTAAATAGCGTTTTGTTTATTCTTATGTCGATCACTAACAAAATGTTTTTTAGAGTGATAATCTGTATAACATTAAATGAAAAAAAAACTTTAGACTCATTTTAAGGCATACTATGCAGAGGAGTGTTATATTCTGCATAGTAACAGATTATGTGGCATAAGAGTACAGAAAGCTAAAATCTATATACAGGATGAGTTTTTCAGATTGGCCTGTATGGCCAAATCCTAAACTAGGAGACAGTGAAAATAGCTAAATTTTTAAGAAAACAAAAACAGCATATTCACGTTTTTGTCTATCACTTCAAAATCAAGAATCAAAATCAAAATATCTTTATTTCGTAGTTATGTAACATAATCTTGAAATATGTCATAAGAGTGAATTTTATTACTTTGTGGAAGGACGTCACCACAAAGGCGCATTCAAAAATGCTGGTTCCTCTCAGAAGAATACGCAAGAAACTGAGGAACGCTCTTTTTAACAAAATTATAAAAAAAAAAATTTTAACAATAAATGCTTAAAGAATAATATTATTGAAACAAACTGATAGGCGAGCGGCTTACACCCATGGATTTTTATCATCTAAGTAGTCTGATACTTTATAATAAGCTTTTGCATAAAGCTTTCGTTTTATTGTAGTCTTAAACTTGTTAAGGGGTAGATCTTGAATGTCAACTGGGATCTTATTGTAAAAGCGTATACATTGCCCTTTAAAAGATTTTGTGATTTTATTGAGGTGGCTGACATGATTAGCAAGTTTATCCATATTTCTTGTATTGACATTATGCCGATCACAATTTTTTTTAAATAATACAATATTTTTTTTTACGTACATTATGTTTTCAAATATATATTGAGACGGCAACGTCATTATATTAATTTCCTTAAATTTGTCTCTAAGTGATACTCTAGGTTTTAGTTTATAAATTGCTCGAACAGCTTGCTTCTGCAACACGAAAATTGTATTCACATTGGCAGCGTGTCCCCACAGCAGAATGCCATAAGTCATCAAACTATGGAACCCACTGAAGTACACCATTCTCACGGTTTCTATGTCTGAAAGGAAGCGGATCCTTTTTACAGCGTAAGCTGCAGAACTGAGCCTTTTTGCCAAGTTAGTAATATGAGGATCCCATTGCAATTTTGCATCCAATGTGATTCCCAAGAATACAGTAGAATCCACAACTGGGAATTAAATCACTTGATTCGATAATCTATTATGTTAATACGTAAAGAGAAAACTTTGTACCCCTTTTCAAGCATATTACGGCTATGGAGGAGTGTGACATTTCGCTTGGTTAAAGTTTATATGTAAAAAGACTACCAACACCTAAAAAGTGGGAGGGTTAGGATGGGGGAGGGGAGGGAAAGGGCTCATGCAAAACCGGAACGGAACGCTAAAGGATATATGTGTGAAATGGTAATGCGAGTTGGAATGAGAGTGAGAAAAAAACAGTAAATACTATAACAGAGAGACGGTACCAGGAGTTAGATGAGCATAAAAATGTGAGAGAAAAAGAGAACAGTGTGAGAGCGGAGAACGACTTTGTAGTAGTAAAGTACGTCCGTGGGGGCGAAGTCGCGGGCGGAAGCTAGATAATTATAAGTTTAAATAATTTCCAGATGTGCAACCTACCTTTCGAAGTAGAAATGCGATGGAATGCCGAATTCATGTCACCGTCCGGTCGAGTTCCGTTCATAAAATGTGGTGCTTTCGTCGTATCGGAGTTGGAGCCGATAGTACAGTTTGTTGCTAACAAGGGAGTGTCTTTGTGCAGCCGGCTGTCAACCGAGGAGAAGGCTGAGATGAGGGCATATATGAGCCTGATCACCAACGTTCTTGTGAACGCTGAGGTATAATAATAATAATAATACATGGGACTACACACAGCGCCATCTAGTCTCAAAGTAAGCAAGTATTATGCTTGTGTTATGGGTTACTATACAACCAATATACATACTTAAATATTCTTTATAATATTTACATATATAAATATTTTTGCGAAGACACCACATACATATAACAACCAAGACCCAGTACCAGTATCAATATTCATCATACAAATACTGATCCGACCTGGGATTCGAACCCGGGACCTCCAGCTTCGTAGGCAGGGTCGCTACCCACTAGGCTAAGCGGTCGTCATATGGTCATGGAATCCTTTAAATGTGAAATTTAGAATATTAATAAGTACAGCATTCTTTATGCAGTATACCATACCGGCCTTGCGGTAGTTCTTGCGGGATCATGTTTAGTGCAGCCATTGATATACTATATCCAAAATTCATGTCAATCACTGACCAATTAGCCAAATGGTTAGAGACCCGAACTGCGGAGCCAAGGGTCGCGGGTTCGATTCCCGCCCAGGACAAATATTTGTGTGCATGAACATATTTTGTGTCTAGGTGTAAAAGTATCTATATATGTATACATATATTATAAAGAATATGAAATTTTCTTAAAAGTAAGCAAGTTTAAGTAAGTAAGCTTTCAAGTCCCAAAGTAAGCAAATATTACGTTTGTATTATGGGATTCTAGACAAAAAATGTTTTGGTCTTAAACCAAAAAAATTGGTCAATATAGTGTCAAGTATATCAATTGTCTATTAATTATGTATATCAACTGTCTAGTACCCACAATACAAGCATAATACTTACATACTTTGGGACTAGATAGCGCTGCGTGGGATGCCCCAGTTATACTATTATATAATTTATATATATATTTTTTATAGCTTTATGTATCATGGTTGGACAACGAGACTTATAACACAGTGACGAAAATTCGCAACTCATCCGTGTACCCGTGGCCGCTGGGCTGGATGCAGACGCGTAACAAGCGAGCAGCGGTTATTAAGCGGCTTAAAGCGCTACATTGGTACGAGAAAACCATGGACCAAGTGCTGGCTGATGTGAGTTAAGGAACCACGTTCTTTTACCGAGGCTGTCAAGTGTATTTTTCTTATCTTACTGATAATAGATAACACTTGTGTTTTTGCCGCCAATCTGTGCTACTGAACCAGATATCAATTTAAAAATATTAACTTGTTTTGGTATTGAAAGCAATCATCATAAATGTACGAATTGACTAGAAGCCCTCTTCTGCGCTTACTGTCTAACCCCTCCTACTCTTGCTAGCTGGTGTAACCGTTTGGCGAAATGGCGAAATTTCTGTCTGGTTTCAATCCGCGAGGTTCCCGCGCGCCAGCCTTCATCCCCGCGAAAGTGCGTTTGACAGTTTTGATACTGTGCAGCAGTGTTCCTAGACGTCCGGATTTTTGCGGGACGTCCCAATTTTAGGACTCCAGTTAAATATCCCGCACGGGACGCCACTTGTCCCGATTATTACATAAAATTTAAATCGGAAACTAATAGAAATCTGTGTACAGCTGGGCTATGCGCGAACACAACTTAAACTGAATTGAAGTAAAATCTGGAATTGCTAAATTATTTGTACAATTAAAGTTTTATTTCGAGCCATGTATGGACTTATAAATTTTTGAAAGACAAGAATGATATATTTACAATAAAGTGTAATATCTGCAAAATACACAGTCAAAATATAAAACTATTAAAATAAAATTATTATTTTTTTATTAATTTGTGTATTAGGTATGTTTGCGTTTTTTTTTTTACTACCAAAGAATTTATTATCATATTTATAATTTAGACTAATTATAAGACTAACAAGTAAATAATAAATGGTTTGTAATTTTTTAATGTCGTGTCGTGTTTTGTAATGTCGTGATAGCCTAGAGCGCAACGAACCTGTTTCAAATTCATAAGGCCCCATAGGGCCATGGTTCGAATCCGGGCGTGTACCAATGAGTTTTTCTGACTTAAGTACACAATATCACTGACACCGTGCTTCGGAGGGCACGTTAAGCAGTCGGTCCCGGACGCTGTCAATAGATGGCGGTCGTTACAGTTCCCAACCCGCAGTGGAGCAGCGTGGTGGACTTAAGCTCCAAGCCCCCCTCCTCACCCTGGGGGAGGCCCCTGCAGTGGGGTAAAAATGGGCTGATGATGATAATGATTGTAATTTTTTTCCTTATTTGTCCCGAATTCTTCAACGAAATCCCGCATTTTTATAATTTTCGCATACTAATCCCGAATTACACAGAAAAAATACGGTAACACTGCTGTGTAATGAGATTTCTGACTGAATTCTTGAACACACTTCATGAAGTGTATGTTTACATGACAAAAAAATAAACTGTAACTATACAGAAGTAATAGTCACTTGTGTAGAAAATTTATGATTAATAAAAAAAGTTATATTTATTCATAAGTGTGTTTAGTTCTTAAATAGGAAAATTGAATACTTTACAGAACACATTAAAAAAAAATAAAAAAATATTTCAGGTGGAACAGTGCTGCAACTCTCTCAGCCAACGTCTTGGCGACAAGGATTATTTCTTTGGAACGTGAGTTGTATCTTAATATTATTTTTATTTATTATTAATAATACATAATATTATTATAATCATAGCTAATCATTGTTCTGCATTGAAAAAATTTTATAAATTTACTTGTGGTAAAATCTATAATTACAAAAATCAAAGAAAACATACCTTATACAAACCTATTATATACAAAATGTAATTTCATTACATAAATGAATTACTGTGAATCAATACTTGCTATATCCAGGATGAAAATAATAAGGAGTTGGATAGAAAATACCCTAAATATTGATAGCAAAAACTAAAGGAAAACCAAGACCAAGATAATGCGAATAGTAAATATCTGTCCGGTTGACGTTACAGGAATATTTTATTAATCGATTTTCGGAAACTAATAACTAAGAAAATTACCGACTTTTTTTTTATTTCGAGAGAAGGGTATGGATGGGTCTATAGTTTCGGAAAAAAAATATAAAAGATGAATTAAAAATTTTGGTCCAAGCTCATTGAAAGCGATTCAAAATGCGCCTTAGCTGACGTCATACAAGTTTAAGACTGTTATGTTTGATCACGCACTCTGCTGTTATATAGTTCGCCTCAAACTTTATGGCGGATCGGAATACAGCGCTGTAAGCGTGCTTGCGCAGGTACAGTCATATACCCCTCGCTCCACTGGTTATTGCGACGCGACTTATGTCTATGTTCGGATTCTCCATAAAGTTTGATCGTAACTGTAAATTTCCCAAAACGGTTTTGAATGTCATTTATTAATAGCGGCTTAGGTGGCTGTTTGTGAGATATTTTAAGTATTATACCATAAATGTATTGGCTAAGTACAGTCATGATGCTGGTACAATTCCAATCAACCTTTATGGCGGATGTGAACATAGGCACAAGTCTCGCCGCAGTAACCAGTTTTAGGTGTAGCGGGACGCAGTGGAGCGAGGGGCATATGACTGAACCTGCGCTAGCATGCTTATAGCGTTGTATTCCGATCCGCCATAAAGTTTGATTGGAACTATAGTTAAAGGCAAATATTTATTTGTGGGCCAATGTTTACATATGAATAATAGAAACCAAAGAAGTGTAAATTGTATTATATACTAGCTGTGAACACGACTTCGTCCGCGTGGACTTAGATCGTTGTCTATCCCTGCCGTTTATAATGGCAACTTGACTCTCCCTCGCGACGCACCACCCCTCAACACCGGGCATGCGTGACGCTGTTCTGCGGTAGCGCAGCGTGGTGTTATCGGGTTTTTAACTGAACTCAAAATTTAATATTTTTTTATTCTGAGGGTCGATTTTGATGAAATGAACACTAAATGTTACTCAGGATGAAGCTTCATATTCTACAGTGATTAGATTTTGTTATCAATCAGTGGCTTTCACATGATGCACATACAAATAAACTAAGAAACAGACAAACATTTCAATAATGAGCGCGTCTTGTCATTTTTGCATTCTATATAAATACTAGCGGCCCGTCCCGGCTTCGCACGGGTAGTATTCGTTTCTCATAAAAATCCCTTTTTTTATCTCAGTCTTGTCTCATTCCCGTTCTTCCTTTCATTTTTTCGTTCCCATCGCAAAAATACTTTATAGTTTCTGTTCTTGGCCCTGGTGTAGCATAGTTTTCTTTTCCATTCTCATCAAGAATAACTTTTTTATCTCAGTCTTAACTCATTCCCGTTCTTCCCTTTCCCGTTTTCGTTCCCGCGACACAAATGCTTTATCGTTTCAATTTCTGTCAGTCGTAACTCATTCCCGTTAATTAAAATTAATTAAATAAAGTACACTTTCGCGACGTACATATTTATACAATAATTTAATTGAGAGTAAGTTATCCCCGCCACTATTAAAAAATAGGGGTTGGTGATAGAAAAGTGAAAATTTAGGATTGTATGTATTTTTGTATGTTGTATCATAAAAAAATAGAAATTAAAAATTTTGTCTAAAAAATAAAAAAAAAATTTAGGGGTGGACTACCCCTAACATTTAGGGGGATGAAAAATAGATGTTGGCCGATTCTCATAGATACCGGATAAGCACAAAAAATTTCATCGAAATCGGTCAAGCCGTTTCGGAGGAGTATGGCAACGAAAACTGTGACACGAGAATTTTATATATTAGATGTCATATTTATTAAGAAAAACTAATCAGTGATAGAATTTTATTGATATTTACAAAAATGCCGAAGATAAAATTTTTTAAAGTAAATCGTGCCATGACGTCATTCGGTTACATTACTATGGGCGAACGTGAATCATTTCTACGTATCATGCACCGAATGACGTCACGAGCGAGTCGTAAATACACAAAATTTGATTTGTCATAACTCCGGTAATAATCGGTATTTTCCTAAAATTCAAAAAGTGTAGTAAGTAGTTTGTTACACTACAACGTTTAATATGACTTAAGATACCTAATTGGGTTGAAGGGGGTGCGCTTATTGTTTTTTTTTAAGTTCTATTATTTATTTCTCGCGTGTCCCAGTTATTTTTTTTTTGTAAAAATAGTTAATAACACAAACACGGAAACCCTACGATTTTACCATATGTATAGATTAGCGCCATTAAAAAAAATATAAATGGGTGCAAAATATCTGTATATGTAAATATTATAAAGAATAACGAACATGGACGTCCCGGGTTCGAATCCCAGGTCGGGTCAGTATTTATATGACGAATATTGATACTGGTACCGGGTCTTGGTTGTTATATGTATGTGGTGTCTTCGCTTGGTACCCAAAACACAAGCTAATGCTTAGTTTGGGGCCTAGACGTTGTTGTAATATGCACGTTATTATTATTATTTATATCAGTTGTCTGGTACCCATAATACAACCTTTGCTTAGTTTGGGACTAGATGGCGCTGTGGTATGTCTCAAGTATCATTATTATTATTATTAAATCCAGTTTTCACTAAAGAAAAACTTATTTACGCCAGTCCCACGCCGCTTGACGCTCTCCTGTATGGCCACATCAGGGTTCTGCTTACGAAGGTCGGTCCTCGAGCGCCTTTGGTGATTAAAACCTTAACCACGGTGTTGTTGAAACATGTTCGAAGGATCGCCATTTTGACGGAGATGAAATTGACGGTGATTTGGATAATATTGAAAATAAGTAGTTTCTTTTAGATTATAGCTAGAAAATTTTCATTTGCAGATTTTATTAAGAATTTATTGATTTGGGCTGATAGAATGATGTTCCAAAAAATGAGACTTATCACATGTTATGTTTGGTTGGGTCTAACGCATGATATGTGATTGAGTGACAGACATCTCATATTGTTTCATTTTCGTACAACTTTATTTTGTATTATATTTTCATCTAAAAATACTTTGTCCTATATTACTAGTATGTCGTGATAGCCGAGTGGTAGGGGCCCGCTTCTTGTTTAGAAAGCTGTGGGTCGAATTCCAGGGCATGTAGGAATAAATTTTTTCTATACTATGTACATAACTATCATTACCTGAGCCTTAGAAAGCACGTGAAGCCGTCGGTCCCGGTTAAAATCCACCAACTCGCATTGGCGCAGCGTAGTGGATTTAGCTCCAAGCCCCCTCATCCCGAGTGGAGACCTAAGCCCCTGCAGTGGGGCATTAAGAGCTGACGGTATATCACTAGTAGATTTAATTGTAAACATTTCTAGAATAGGTCCATTTTTTAGAAAAGGAAATTATGATTTTACAAAAGTAAGTGTACTAGGTTATTAAGTAACAAGTTTTGATACAATTCTTGTAATAGATCAATGCATTCGATGAACTCATTTGCGCTAGACTATTGCTAACTACCCATGGGCTGGCGGCTACCCGTCATACACAAGCAATATTAACCATAAATAGTCGTTATTTCGAAGAGAAAAATGTGGATTTTTTTCACATTTAATTTTTTAAATCTGTATATTTTATTTTTAATATTTTTCATACTTATCAATGGATACTAATGTTCTCTATCAATTTGGTCCAACATGACCATGGGTAAAACAAAATAAAAACAAATGTTGTTTTTTTCGTTTACAAGGAATATAAAATAATGGAAAATACGTTTGCATACAGCCTCAAGAGGACTCCTTGATCATTCAAGCTTTGAAAGTAACAAATATAAATTTTTTGTCTCCCGAAAAAATGTCATACAGAGGCGACAGGCTGAAAAAATCAAAGTTGGGAATGGGATACAATGTTAAAGATTATAATTTTGAAACGAAGGACGTCTTTGGTAATGGTCACAGATTAATAATGTTGTTTAGAGGATTCATTAGAAGTAAAATTTATGTAGAAATGTCAAATGACACAGTTAACTATATATTTATAGAATTATACAAAGTAAAAGGTGTCTCAGAATTAGAGATGAAACGGATATCTGTCAATTATCCAATATCCGGTCTATCCGCCTGGATACACGGTTTTCAATAAATTAAAATTTCTTATAATTTAGCTAAAACAAATAAAACCACAATATGTTATATTGAAATAAATATTTCATATTATTATATACAATTAAAAAAAAATCCTACTACATTTAGGGCAAATCATAATAATACCTGGGACATCTCACACAGCGCCATCTAGTCCCAAACTAAGCAGAAGAAAAGGTCGCTGGTTCGATTCCCGTGCGTAAAAAATATTTGTGTGCATGAACTTGTGGAGTCTAAAATATCTATATGCGTATATATTATAAAAAATATTTAAGTTTTTATATCAGTTGTCTAGTACTCATAATACAAGGTTTGCTTAGTGTAGGACTAGATGGCGCTGTGTGGGATGTCCCAGGTATTAGTTTTTTTTATTTTTTATTTTTGTTATTTAGTTTTTTATTATTATTAGTTATGATGGATGAACACCAATTTCTCTGCGTTAAGGAGTGATCGGCGGAAAATCATCAAATTATTTTCAGTATAAAATAAAACAACGTCAAACGTCAAAAATAACACCCGGAATACTCAACAACAACTCTGGGTGTAAAATATCTATATATAATATAAAGAATATTTAAGTATGTATATCAGTTGTCTGGTGCTCATGAAACAAGCTTAGTTTGGGACTAGATGGCGCTGCGTGGCATGTCCGAAATATTATTATAATTCAATATTTATTTTTATCAAGTCAATGAATGAACCAATATGACGTTCGCTCACTACGCTCATTAACGAGGACGCCCGAATCCACTCGAATCCGCCCGATCGTTCCGTAACTCGCGACGAAGACTTTCTCAAATGAAAATGTTACGACACGGTCGATGGCCCGATATCCGGCGGCCAGCTTAGTAGCTCTCCGAATATCCGGTATCCGGCCAAATCATTGTCCGTTTCATCTCTACATAGAATGTTTGTCGTTTTTATATCTTAAACATAAAACATAATAGATTGACACTAGTTTTAATTAATAATTTTAATTAAATTAAATTTTAGTTAATGTTTATTTATGAAAAACAACCATTCTTAAATGCGCAGTATCCGCTTCTTCACACTCATTTGGCCTGTAACTGAAATTTGGTTTTATTCTTTGTTTTGAACCACTTAAGTTGGATGGTACAGATCGCGTCAAACTTTATGGCGGATCGGAATACAACGCTTTGAGCGAGCTTGGGCAGGTACAATCATGTACCCCTCGCTCTACTGCGTCCCGCTTCACCTAAAACTGTTTATTGCAACACGACTTGTGCCTTCTTTCAGATTCGCCATAAAGTTTAATTGGAACTGTAAAAGATTGAAAGCTTTAGTCTTTAAGTAGCCCCACAGGATAATGTCAGCTGGCGTTAAATCTGGACTCCTTGATGACCAGGTTATGTCTTCTTGGCGACCAATAACTTTTTCAAGTAACAAATCGTAAAGGGCAGCTGACGAGTTAATTATGGCATGGGTTGTGTTATGAGTTGCTCCATCTTGCTGGAAAAATGTGTTGTGATTAACAATCTGGTTTTGAAGTTTTGGAACCAAAAAGTCCAGTCACATGGCAATATGATGTCAAAATTGACAGGCTGACTACGACCCCAATTATCGCCAAAAAATGTGGGCCGATAATACCTTTACTTGAAATGGCACCCCAAACGACAAAATTTTGTTTCCAGTTTCTTAAAACTTGTGCACCCTATGCTTAAGATTAAACGTTATCGTCGGTTTCCATATAAAATTTATTTGACCGGGAGTAAAAAAACTAACTTGCCCTCCGACATTCGGTGGGGCAAAAAGGTTCTCCAGTGGAGACCACGCACGGGAAAGCGTAGCGCCGGGCGCCCCCCGACTCGATGGACCGATGACCTGAAGAAGGCGGAAGGTCACTGTTGGATGCAACAAGCGGAGGATCGCGTTACGTAGCGTGCCATGGAGGAGGCTTATGTTCAGCAGTGGACAGTGAAAGGCTGAAATGAATGATGATAAAAATTAAACTTTGTTGGGTTTATTTTACCATCTTAATAAGTTTACTGTATCACAAACTTGTTAAATTTATAAAATATGTTTTTTCTAACACCAAGCAGTTCTAAATCTGGTTTTCGAAAACACTTCGCACATACGTAGGTAAAAAGAAAATTATGAACTTTAAAAACCAAATATTAGAACCATTTTCTGTTAGAAAAAACATTCCATTCCATCAGCTCTTTTTATACCCCACTGCAGGGGTGTAAAAAAAGGCTTAGGCCTCCCCTCAAGTTGAAGGAGCTTGGAACTTAAATCCACCACGTTACTTCAGAAAAACATAATTTTATAGAATTAATGACAATTTTACGTTTTATTTTACTTATTTAAATGGTAAAATTAATATAATAACGTTGAATTTATTACTTCTGGTCGAATAAATTTTGTATGGAAATCAGAGGTATCGTTTAACCTTGAATAGTTTTAAGGCGAGTATCGAGTATATCACGGATTTTATAGTCATAAAATAAATAAATGAAAATTCATTCATTTTCAAGTAGGACTCTGAAGTAACTTTTGAACGTCGTAAAGCTAACTCTGCGCAGGTTCATATACGACAACTCTAAGAAGAACACTGCAAGAAACTTGAACCGACTTTTTTTTATGACGGCGCTACAAACCATCTTAACTGGATTAAATCAATTTCATCCTAAGAATTTTTATCATTCATATATTCTTAATTGTAATGTGTTTTAGACATAAGTTGTCGTTTTACATAGTTTTTGAATTTATTTATTCACAAATATATACTTATATTTCTATTATATAATGGTTGACAAACCTCTTCTCAAAACTTTTTACGGCAAAAGTCTTGCGTTTTGACGTATTTTCCTTAGGACTTTTTTTGATAGGATGACTTATTTTCGTGGGCAATTCTTCTTCTTCTTCTTTTTTTTTTGTGGTTTCATTTCTTGCATAATGGCAAAAGATTTCAACAAAACAGACTTGTTTTCGTAGTTCACAGAATAAGTTTACTTGGAGTTTTGTATGGATGATTAGTTAGCCAATCGCGAACGAATAATTTTGTGATAATTTCACGACCAACAAATCGCTTTTCGATTATATTCTTATTTAAAAACACAATTATGTACATTCCCTATTCATCTAGACCACTGTTAAAAATTTTGTATACAAACCAACTTTAGTACATGCACATACAAAGGCAAAATTATTTAATTTATCCATGACAGTTGTCTTTTTATAGAATGGAGCCGCATACAAAACGTAGTTAAATTAAATAATATGTTGTAATATAAATTATCTTTACTTATGTAACAGGCTTCAAACCGTTTGCTTCGAAACAATTGATAATAATGGCAACAAAAGATGGTACAATAATATGTGAATATGATGAACCTAAATATCTTAAAAGCAAAACGCAAACCATAGACAAGACGACACACACTCTCGTCAGCGATATATTAGCAGAAGTCATAGACAAAGTTGAGGAACTGTCGAGCATTGACTTTGTGGAGTTTGACGTCAAAGACAAAAACGATTTTGAGGTTATATATCCTAGCGCCGTAGACGATCTAGATTTATACGTCAACGTGGAGACTAGCGTCAAGGAATTCTTGGATACCATAGACGAAAAAGACACTACTGATTCTATTTCCCAAGAAACTGACATAGAGGATGTGATACGTGTGATAAACGATAGCGATTATGAAACCAATGCTGATTATGGTTTTGAGAATGATGAAAATGAAAAAACTACAGTATCAAACAAACAGAGTTGCTGTACTGAGTCATATAATTATGGGTAATTTGTGAAGTTTCAAAAACATTATATTCCAAACGAATCTTAATATATCTGTAGATAAAATAAATTAATCATACAGTTTGTATAGCAACCGTAGAAAGTTTTGTTTTTTCGCTGAAGAAACTATGTCTTTATTTGTAGCCGTTTTCGAGAAAATCGTCTTTGAATGTCTTTTTTCATAGATTTACTCATAATAGATGTGAAATAAATAGTTATAGACATCTAAAACACGTTGCCTTCATACACTAGTAGGTACGTAGCCACGTTTCCAAACGACACGTCAGTTTTTGATAATTGGATTGGTAAAATTTCCAATGACAGGGAACTGCCGAATCATAAAATGGATTTGCTTTTACCAATCCAAATATGAAGTTGGAATTGAACAGTATATTTTCTATTTGATGTAGAAACCTTTCGTGATAATGTGTAGTTTGTGGTAAATATTGACATGATGTATTTAGGCATTCCTTTACACTGATTTCAATGATTTTTTCAGAGAAAATGAAGCCCAAAGTGAAGGAAAAATTTCCAATGATGGCCTACAATCTTATGAGTCAAAGGATACATCAGGTTATATTTTCTGAGCCTGTTCAAATGTGTTAAGGGTAGTTTTTACATTGTTGGATCGGATTTTCAGAAAAGACACCATTATTTTATTAATATTTAAAATAATAAATATTTGTGTAGGTACATATAAATATATCTTCAGAAGGGTGTGAGATTGGAAAATGTAATATCTCTAAAACTGAAAAGTTTGCGGATGGAAAATGGAAACATTAGATGAGTTCAAGCTTTTAAATTGGAATGTATACGGCATCATCATTGATGGTGATCACTCTTACCGACGATATTGTCGAAATGGCAGAATCACTCAAGGAACTCAGTACTATTTTCCAACTTGTAGGTTTGAAAATGAACACGAGCAAGCCACATCATGTCAAATGTATAGGTCATACCTGCTCCTCTGGTTATTGGGGACTCTGCAATCGAAATTATTAATGAATACATTTTACGCAGGACAAACTGTCGAATTCGATAAGTTTCATTTCGATAGAAAGGTCAAACGAAGATTTCAACACTGTTGGCCAACGTCGGGGCAGCTACGCAGCGTCTTTGAGTTCGACACACTATTGTGTCTAAAGACCAAAGTCTTTGAACAGTGCGTGTGACGAGTGATGCTCAATATAATTTCCCAACTTGTGGGTTTCAACATGAAGATGAACAAGATAAAACATGTCAAATGCCCAGTTCGCACGCGTTCTTCTGGTTGTTGAGGATTCTGTAATCAAAGTTGTCAATAAATACATTGTCCAATTCGATAAGTCCAAATTGCATTGCAAACGAAGATTCCAAGCCGTTGAGGAAGCTACGCAGCGTCTTTGATTTTGATACACCGTTGTGTCTAAAGACCAAAGTCTTTTTACTAGTGATGACTTACGGAAATGATACATGTTCACCAAATGTTGGCTTCGTTAGCAAGCTCAGAGTTACTCTACGTGTTATAGAAAAAAACTATGCTTAAGGTTTTTCTGTTGGATAGAATTCGTAACGAAGAAATCCGCAGAAAAACTGACAGAAATAGTGTTACGTGTTAGGGTTCGAAGAATTTGAAGAGAAAGACCTGCTGACTCTTTTGAAGACTTTATTCACTAACACTAGGTCCAACACAAAGAACTAAGTCCAAACACTAAGCACTAACGATGTTCCTAGCTCGTAGCCAAGTCGTAGGTTTCACTGGTATTATTCTTGATCACTAGTTTTCACTTCGAAGTCGCCTCGAAAGTAGCCCAAAACTGAACTGGCTGCTCGTCTTCCTGCGGCTATTTATATAAGTCGTAACGAGCCTTCTCGGGCATTCTAGAAATCACTCCACTCACACGAACGTAATCGACCAGATTGAATAATTCTAGAAAGCCCGCGATTCTTTCCTCTAACGCCATCTAGTATTGAGTAGGGGTTTCATGTTGTCCTTGTTGTAAAACCCTTCTACAAAGTGTGTTTACTGGTTGACGCTAGATGGTGGTCATTACTCTGTCCGTTCGTAACAATAGTAAGTTGAAGTAGCAATGGGCAGGCTACACCGCTCGTAGAACCGATAACCGTTGGGGAAAAAAAGGTCTCGAATAGCGACCATGAACCGGACGTCGCAACGTGGGACAGTTCTCTTATTAGGGGGAGTAACGACCTGGTAATGGTGGCGGGCTGCCTTCGGTGGCAGATGGCTCAATACCATGTGTTGTGGAGATCTAGGTAGAAACCTATGTCCAGTAGCAGATGTCCAGCGGTTGAAATGACGACGTTGACAGGCGTTCAAGTATTACATAAGCAGACATGTGGGGGGAATAATTGTTTTTTCATTGGATTTATACATATTTTTTTAGTAGGTAAACTGGTGCGGGATCTGCGATAAACGGAATATTTTCGTAAAACTTGATTGCTTTTAAAAAAAAGCGTATTTTCCCAAAGTAAAGAAAAAAGTGGGGGGGGGGGGACCAACACACAATCTACATTTTTTGTTCATTTGATTTATAATTTTTTTTTTAAAGTAAACTGGGTGCGGGGTCTGAAATAAACGGAATTATATTTACGTAAACCTTGATTGTTTCCTTTAAAAAAAAATAGTTTTTCCCAAAGCATAGACAAAAGTGAGGGAAACCGTTACACGATCTATTTATTTAAAAAAACAAGGATATCTATTATACCAAGTGTCATAATTAGCAAATATTTGCATATAAAATGGATTGAATATTAATTTTCTAGATGACGTTTAAAAAATTACGATAGCTTTGGTAGATTCTAGATAACTTTCATTAAATGTTAACTGTCAGAATCAGACGAAATATTCATGGTGATTTTTTATCGCTATCCCAATTTTAATATTAGGATTTTTGGCCACAATAAAATTAGTTTTAATTTTTTAAAGTATTGAAATACGGCGCTTTATAGTGATTGTGTAGCGTGAGTATCTAGGCAACTGACGGTTGCGCCAGTCGGCGGCTGTCGCCAGGATACCTTTCCCCGTTTTACCAGCGGTCGCCTCTTTCTCGTGTGTAGTATTTATATTCATAATTTTTCTAGAAAAATAATTTTATTACGAAAATTTTAAAACCATTTTTTTTTCTAAAATGGAGACTAAATATTCCCTAGTACTTACCTCCAAAACGTTGGATGGTGTTTTAAGAAATTTCCTGCATACTGGATATTTTATATAGACGACCGCTTAGCCTAGTGGGTAGCGACCCTGCCTACGAAGCTAGAGGTCCCGGGTTCGAATCCCAGGTCGGCTCAGTATTTATATGATGAATATTGATACTGGTACCAGGTCTTGGTTGTTATATGTATGTACGTGTCTTCGCTTGGTACCCAAAACACAAGCTAATGCTTAGTTTGGGGCCAAGACGTTGTTGTAATGTGTGCGTTATTATTATTATTATTACTGCTACTGTATCACAAAAGTATGAATTGAACTAAGATAAAAAGATATTATTATTATTATTATTATTATTATTTTTGTTGCTTATACTTCACTGAGTGGTGTGAAACGAATTAATTAATTAAATCACCATGTGTCTGATATTGCCAGCTGACTTCAGTACAACACCATCTGTTATCAGTATTAGAGAATTTATTTTTATTGTTTTAACTAGAGATGAAACGGATAGTAGTTTGGCCGGATACCGGATACCGGATATTCGGCCAACCGTGTGGCCGGATAGCCGGATATCCGGCCGCCGAATATCCGGCGAAACTTAGCCGTTTGCGTAGGCAGCGCGCCAACGTTCGGGTGGACTCGGTTCTACCTTTCTGCACTTTGCAGCAGTGTGTATAACGAAAGACTTTTTTCTGAAGCTGGCCTTATTTATGAAGAGAAACGCAACCGCCTGCTACCTCTCAATGCAAAGAAATTATTAGTATTTACTCACCATAATTTGCCCTTAGTCCAGTATGAGTACTAATTCATTCATTTTCTTTGTATTACATTAATTTACTATTGTGTGATTAAAAATTTCAAACTAAAACTAGTTATATTTAAGCTAAGTGATATTAAGACTAACTAAATAAAGCAAATAATTACTCAAAAATATGTTTCTTTTATCTAGTTTTTTTTAAATTACTTATTTATATAGTTTATTATTATTTTAGTAGCTATCCGGTACTCGGCCGGATAGTATTTTGGCGGCCGGATAGGCCGGATAGTATTATGGCGGCCGGATAGGCCGGATACCGGATAGTTACCGGATATCCGGTTCATCTCTAGTTTTAACTGTCATCCTGAAAAGCCCATTGTGAAATGATTTGTTTTTTGGATGACATTTTTTGTGTTTTTCAAAGTTTCACTCTCACCGTAAATACACTATTTTGCTCCCTTGATTTAAATCTTCTATTTAAATTCTAGCAACCGTAATATAAACTGATTACAGGATCTAATGAAACACTCGAACATTCAAATCTAGAAGATTATGGTATCGAAAATCTGTTGAGGATTTTGAAGGAGAAAAATCCTGTCTATGAAGCTCTTTGTGAATCTACAGACTGAAGGAATTGAGAAAATAGAAAAAAGGAAGGGGGATGTTCTTTTGTATATAACCAGTTCACTATAAAAGCTATGAAATTGGAAAGTATTAAATAACGGAAATTCGATAGCTTGTTAATTAAAAAATTAACGTATAAACTGAATGAAATTAAAGATTTTTATTGATTAAAGAAATATATATATATTTTTAAATAAATGATAAATAAAAATTATTGCAGAACAATGATTAAGTTTTATTTACAATTTTAACTGTATTTTATTATATTTCGTTATAAAACTGGTTCATAGGTTCATAGTTGCATCGTTTTGTGCAGTTGCAACCCCAGGTACAGCTCGCGCCAAGCGAAAAATTAATGGAAATGGAAAAATGAAATTCACATTAGGAAAAATGAGTATCAGAGGGTGAGTATCCTGCCCAAAACGCACCCGCATCAACTTCAGAGCCAACTAAAAGTTTGACGCGATCTGTACCTGGACACAAATGTAATTTGAAGATTTTGAAATTGTCGCCCTTTTTAGTTTCGACATCAGATTCGAGTTTATGAGACTAAATCGTCCGAAAATTACACGTTATATGCCATGCCAGTATTCAGGTGCACGTTCATAGTTGTAATTTTTGACCGGCTTTGTTTGATAATATTGATATTTAATTATTTTTTTCAATGGTCATCCTAAACGCTATGTATAATAATAATACCTGGGACATCCCACATATTGCGATCTAGTCCCAAAGTAAGCTAGTATTATGCTTGTATTACGGGTACTAGGGTAGACAAACTATACACATATATAGACATTTTACATCCAAACGCGAAACAAATAGTATGCTCACGCACACAAATATTTGTCCTGGGCGGGAATCGAACCCGAAACTTTGGGTTCTGCACTTAGGGTCTCTAAATATCCGGCTAGATGTGCTCTAGATTTATGATAATGACATACAAAAAACGTAATTTTGTATTTTTTTAAAACGGCATCCACATATTTAATATAAGTTATAGTATATAAATTAAAACAAAATTATATAGAATTTATATAGACAACATTTAGGGGTAAATTTATATAGAAAGTATGAAGAAACTTTCTGACTTAATATAAAACAGGTAAAATTATTTTATTCGCATGCGTACCTTAGGGGTATAATTTGTTAAATATAATGTAATATTGTGTCAGATTAGTCATTATTAGGTACCTCATATTTAAAATGAAAAGGACATTTTGGCACATTATACCTCTGTAGGTGCTTTAAATTTCCGAACAACACACACGTTATATAATTTGTAATTGATTTCCCACAGGCCGACCGAACTGGATGCCCTGGTCTTCGGCCACGTGTTCACCATCATAACCACGAGGTTACCGTGTCGCAAACTTGCCGAGACTGTGCGAAGACACGATACTTTGGTCGCTCTAGCGAAACGGATAGACGAGAAGTATTTTAAAAGACCATAGCCTCAAATAATTAAGGACCTATCTACAATGTTTCAGAGTCCATAGTTTGGAAGAAATGGGTCCCAATAGAGATTCTAGATGTAGACTTTTAGAAACTGCAATGTGGAGATAAATTTAGGAGCCATGCGTCCAAAATGGTAAAGCAACAATAATTCAGAGTCCATAGTTTGGAAGACATGGGTCCCAATAGAGATTCTAGGTGTAGACTTTTAGAAACTACAATATGGAGATAAATTTAGGAACCATGCGTCCAAAATGGTAAAGCAACAATAATTCAGAGTCCATAGTTTGGTGGAAATCAACAGATAGATTTAAATAGACTTTAAAAGCTATGGCGAAAATTTTCCTCGTAAGTGAAAACTTGTTTATTCAAATTAGACTCTTTAAAAAAATATTTTAGAAAACCACAACTAAAGTGTTTAAGTGTTGTCTACGGCATTTCAAAGTACATGGATTGATCGATTTCAAAGACGTCTCAGTCACTGAGCTACGAAATACATCGGTATAATAAGTACGTACAGTAATACGCACGGGTCTTTGCCGGTCTGAGTTGCCTGCGAATGACGCAATGCGCAGGTACAGGCGCGAGGGCAGCGAGGAGTAGAGTGGGGGGCGGGCGACATGCGCGAGCGAGTAACGCGAACTATCCGACTTCTCCTTCATCTCTATTTTATGCTACTGAGGCGCTTTCTGTAAATAATTTCACAGCGGCAAAAATCCATGCGTATGCGTCGTTTACCATTCTACGTTGTTAATTTTTAGAGAGTATAGACGAGTCATTATCCCATCCCCTGCAAACAATAGAGCGTAACGCGACGGTAACTTGTTAGCAATTGGAAATTCATTATATCATGGTAAACGACGCTTTTCGTATTCTAATTAAGTTTATATATTTTTTTTTGTTAAGTGTTGTAAACCTTGAAATGCACATGTTAAAGATTATTCTAGGTGATTATTTTTGAAAGAATCATTGTATAGTATTTGAATTATTGGGATTAATTTGGATTAATTGATTTAATGCTGATAATTTCAAATTGATCAATATTAATGAATAATGTATTATAATTTATAGTAAGAATATTTAATGGTATTAAATTGGATGATGGCAAAATGTATATATATATCAGATAATGTAAAATTTTTGGGAGTGCCTTCGCTGCCGGCGCCATGTCCCGAATCAGCTGCTGACCTAAGCAAAAAGTGGGAAATAGGGTTGGCAATTTGGCATACGGAGTAGGTTGGCAGGGTAGCCATAATAAAAAAAAAACATGTATAATAGAATTGTCTTCCATTAATTAATATATTTCCATTATCAATAATTTTCATATTCCAGTAATCAAGTACAATAGCATTATTTATTTCTTACTTTTATTTTTTTTGGTTTAAACCTGTTATGGTATTACATACTCTTGGTCGACTCCTCTTTCCTTAAAGAAATTTGACAAAAAAACACTTAAAATAATCCCTAGAGTAAAATAAAAAAAGTACAATAAAAACCGAATATATGGGCACTCCAATTACTGTTCCATTCCACTAGGAAACTAAAAATCGCCTCATAAATCGATTTTTCACCCATTACTAAAGTTAGAAAATTCGTAATTGTGTCGTGCGCAACAAACCTATCTCAAATTTATAAGGCCATAGGGCTATGGTTCGAATCCGGGCGTGTACCAATAAGTTTTTCTGACTTTAGTACATAACTATCACTGATTCCGTGCCTCGGACAGCACGTTAAGCAGTCGGTACCGGGCGGTGTGGCGGTCGTCACAATCCCCAACCCGCAGTGGAGCAGCGTGGTGGATTTAAGCTCCAAGCCCCCCTCACCCTGGGGGAGGCCTAAGCCACTGCAGTGGGGTAAAAGTGGGCTGATGAAGTGAAGGGAAGAAGGAAAATAAAAATCGCCTCATAAATCGATTTTTCACCCAATACTAAAGTTAGGAAATTCGTAATTTTTTTAAAATTGAATTACGGTATATAGGTTGAAACCCTAAACATAGTGTTTTCAATAATTTTTTTTTGTCTTATAATGTTTTATTTCGGATTGGCGGCCACTCGCACCGCCAGTGTGCACTATGAGAGCCGGCTGGCGGCTGAGGCGCCGGTAGCCGATGTTTTTAATCGGCTGCCGGCTGTAAAGTAATGGGCTGCCGGTTTCCGACGACGTTATTTCTGGGTGTTGACGCCGGCAGCGGAGGGCAGTTCCTGAGTTTTTCCTTTAAATTTCTTCGATGCATTTAGATCTTATAAAAATGCTTGACATACATTTCTTTGTAGTTTAAAATCAAGCGTTTGTGTATAGTATTACTAATTGATAGCTAGTGATAATTGAATTGAAACATTAGGTTATTAAATTTAAACTCTTTATCACAATTAATGTGACGCAAGTCGCACAAAAAATTACTTAGTTAGGTTGTAGTTAGTATTACAATGATAGAATTGTGAGAATAATTCAAATTTAGACAAATAAACATATCTATATCTTAGATAAATATGTACAGGGTAAGTCAGAATGTTATACAGGTTTTCAAAAATTTATTATGTGAAATATAATGAACACGTAATATTGTGAGATACACTGTGTGAAAGGTAAACTCTCAAAGTTTAGTTTCCTGAAACTGATTCCGCGTTCGCCCGCAAGATGTCAGCAGGAGAGCAGTTAAAGAAAATGGCGCTGACTGGCGAGCAGAAGTCGTTCTGTGTGCTTGATTACCATGTTAACAACTCCGTGATTACTGTTCAACGACA
Organism: Luffia ferchaultella; assembly: GCA_949709985.1. NCBI lineage: Eukaryota > Metazoa > Arthropoda > Insecta > Lepidoptera > Psychidae > Luffia > Luffia ferchaultella. The sequence goes on from OX453269.1 coordinate 3,343,359, forward strand.
TTTTCGTACCAAATATCAGAGAGACCCGCCAGATGGGAGGTCCATTCGTAAGTGGTACACACAATTTAGGGATGCAGGCTGCATCTGTAAACGAAAATCAACTGGCCGTCCGTCGACTAGTCCCTCGTTCACCCGATCTAACCCCGTGTGATTTCTTCATGTGGGGTTTTGTAAAGGATCGTGTTTACGTACCACCACTTCCAACAACACTGGATGAACTGCGTGCTCGCATCACAGAAGCCATTGCTGATATCGACCGCGATATGCTGCAGAAAGTTTGGCAGGAGATTGAATATCGGCTTGATGTCTGTCGTGTAACAAAAGGCGCTCACATAGAACACCTGTGATGTGTTTTTTTAAAAAAACTACACTAAACTAAACTTAGAGAGTTTACCTTTCACACAGTATATCTCACAATATTATATGTTCATTACATTTCACATAATAAATTTTTTAAAACCTGCATAACATTCTGACGTACCCTGTATTTAATTGTGTATAGATTCATTACTGTACTACTACAAAATAAAAATGTTGGATGTGTTAAGTAAAGATTTATTGGATAAAATGTAATTATTTTTGACGACCCCTTAGCCTAGTGGGTAGCAACCCTGCCTACGAAGCTGGAGGTCCCGGGTACGAATCCCAGGTCGGGTCAGTATTTATATGATGAATATTAATACGGGTACCGGGTCTTGGTTGTTATATGTATGTGGTGTCTTTGCTTGGTACTCAAACAATCTAATGCTTAGTTTGGGACCTAGACAGTTAAAACTAGGTTAAGCGGACGTCTACATATAACATGTAAATAATATTAAAACATATAAATATATTCACTAAATATCAATGCCACAATATGTAAAGAAGGTACGTTCGCCGAGAGCGCCATCTATAAAAGTTTTGCGTGACACTCCATTTTTTTTTATGCACTTGAAGTTGTCTGAAATGTCTTCTTGTATACTAAGATATTGCAAAACCACAACAGAAATGTGAACAAAACTTTAGGTGTGATATTTCATAAGTAAATAAATATCTGTCAAGCTATCTATAGTATGAGTAGCATTTTATTAAGAAATTTTGAATGAATCAAGTGAACGGAGTTAGAAGTTTGTCTCTGCTCTATGCTATTGTGTAAAATTAATAATTAAAAAAAACCTACGACTAAAAAACGTACATTAAAAAATGTAATTAGGATATAAGTTCTCGGAGTTTTGGAATTTTCTAGAACGTTCCACATATTTGGAACATCACTTTTCTTTAATTTAATTCCTTTCATTTTATAAGGCAATCAATGCTTTTTATATATTGGCTAGTAATGTTATTGAGAAGTGAAGGCGTCTTAGAATTATTCGTGACACAAAAGTTAAATAGGCAGAATTTGTGTGTCGCAACTTGTCTCATCTCTGAATACGCTCACGAAGTGTATTACTTATTCTATTAAGCGTATTCTTTTTAATAATTCTTTCAATAACCATAAACAATGTTTCACATCTGCCGGGTGTTACCGGGTGTCACGTGACGGCCACGTGTTTTTTTTTTCACACTTTTCAGTTTCATCAAACAGTTCATTTTGTATTAAACAATTGCTATTTCAACATAAGCGGGCTTCTATCGACAGGTCGTATGAGATAGCGATATCGGACTGTCAATGTCGCACGTCTTTTAAAGGTAGTCTATAAAGACATAATATTAAGAAGAAGAAGAGTCCTTAAAGTTTCCTATAGGTAATCTATACTTTCTAATATTATAAAGAAAGATTTGATTTTCTGTTTGTATGTTACAGATAAACTCGAAAACTGCTTAAATGATTCTAAAAATTGTTTCATCTATACAGCGAGTAACATGGACTATATTTTATTTTCAAACAAGCTTTAATTTTTTGCATATAAGTAGTTTATAAGCTGAAGAGAGACAGACAACTTTTTATCCAGAAAAAAAGGATTCGAATATGACCCTGAAATCCACGCGAGCGGAACCGCGGGCAAAAACTTTATAATATATATCCAAGTGCAGCAGCCTTCACACGACTTATGACGCGTGTCTTCATCATCATCATCAACCCATTTTTACCCCACTGCAGGGGCTTAGGCCTCCCCCAGGGTGAGGAGGGGGGCTTGGAGCTTAAGTCCACCACGCTGCTCCACTGCGGGTTGGGAACTGTAACGACCGCCATCTATTGACAGCGTCCGGGACCGACTGCTTAACGTGCCCTCCGAAGCACGGTGTCAGTGATATTGTGCACTTAAGTCAGAAAACTCATTGGTACACGCCCGGATTCGAACCATGGCTCTGTGGGGCCTTATAAATTTGAGACAGGTTCGTTGCGCTCTGGGCTATCACGACACAATATTTGTTAAACAATATTTAACATTATTTCGAATGGCCTAACGACACACATAGGTAGGCTATGCTATATTGCATACAGTTTCAGCGTTTTAAACAGCGGTTATAATTGACACCTACAGCGATGGTTAGGTACGGCATGAGTGCACTCTGTGTAGTCACATACACAATTATATAAATAAAAGCTGGCCTATTTTTATTTTATTTTTTTGTAATTGTACTAAGTGATTTTTTTTTATCACCATCGAGATTTTTTCTAGGCTTTAGGTAGAATCAAGACTCTATTTTTGAACGAAAAGCACTTAGGTAAAAAATTTTCACATTAAAATATTTTCCCTGAAAGAATTACTGATACAGTGTGGTTACTAAGTTAAATATGAATGAGTAAGGTGCAATTGCGGATGTAGAGGAGAAAAGTAGTCCGCCGGCGGCCGCTGATCGACGGACGAACGACACTTAACCACGCATCTCGAGGATACTGCATGATGTAGGTATATTTAGCCTGGGCATACTTAGTGATGACTAAATGACACTAAAAGAAAAAAACTAGTGTTTTATTATTTTCAGTAGTCTATCATAATACTTACTAAAATTTGGACGGTGATAAAAATTTCAGCCTGCAAAGACATGGAAATAAAGATTCGAACTACGAAAGTGAAATATTGCTTAGGTTTCGAACTAGGTATAGTTCGCATCAAACTTAATGGCGGATCGGAATACAACGCTATAAGCGTGCTTGCGCAGGTACAGTTATATGCCCCTCGCTCCACTGCGTCCCGAAACACCTAAAGCTGGTTACTGCGACGCGACTTGTCCTTATGTTCACATCCGCCATAAAGTTTGATTGGAACTGTACCTCTGTTTACAATTATACCTACTATGAAATTAAAATAAGATATTCATAGAAATTGTCGACCCATTGGCTGAGTTAATTGCGGAGCCAAACGTCGCATGTGTGCATGAACTTGTTTATTAAATTTCCGGGGTCTGGGTGTAAAATATTTAAATATGTATATATTATAAAAAAATTTGACTGACCGGTTGGCTGAGTGGTTAGAGACCCTAACTGCGAAGCCGAGGGTCGCGGGTTCGATCCCCGCCTGGGAGACATATATTTGTGTGCATGAACATGTCTATTTGTTCCGTGTCTGGGTATAAAAGTATCTATATATGTATATATTATTTAAAAAAATATATTTAAGTATATAAGTACTATGTCAGTTGTCTAGTACCCCATAATACAAGCATAATACTTGCTTATTTATTTTTCGCGTCTAGCCGCCTCAAGCACTGAAAATAACAGTAGGTACTTACAGTACTGAACGGCGATTTGTCAATACAATATAGTACAATACAATATACTCTTACATACACAGTCACAATAGTAATTGAAGAAGTGTCTGTCTGTCTGTCTGTCTGTTCCGGCTAATCTCCGAAACGGCTGAATCGATTGCAATGAAACTTTGCAGACGTACAGAGGGCATTACTGGGGGTGACATAGGCTACTTTTTGTTTGTCTGTCTGTCCATCTGTCTGTCTGTTTGAGCTGGTCTCAGAAACGGCTGAACCGATTTCAATGAAACTTGGCAGACGTGCAGAGGGCATTCTCGGGGGTGACATAAGCTGTTTTTTGTCTGTCTGTCTGTCGATCTGTCTGTCTATCTGTCTGTCTATGTGTTCCGGCTAATCTCCGAAAAGGTTACACCGATTTCAATGAAACTTTGCAGACGTACAGAGGGCATTACCGGGGATGACATAGGTTATCGTGTTGGTACTCAAACTTGATGTTTTGGCGAGATCTATGTGACCACGTGACCACATTTTTAAATGCTTATATTTTCGAAACCATCGATCGCAGACCTATCATGTTGGTACTCAAACTTAATTTTTTGACGAGATCTATGTGACCACGTGACCACATTTTTAAATGCTTATATTTTCGAAACCATCGATCGCAGACCTGTCATGTTGGTACTCAAACTTAATGTTTTGACGAGATCTATGTGACTACGTGACCACATTTTTAAATGCTTATATTTTCGAAACCATCAATCGCAGATCTATCGTGTTTACACTCAAACTAGATGTTTTGACGAGATCTATGTGACCACGTGACCACATTTTTAAATGCTTATATTTTCGAAACCATCAATCGCAGACCTATCGTGTTGGTACTCAAACTTGATGTTTTGGGGAGATCTATGTGACCACGTGACCACATTTTTAAATGCTTATTTTTTCGTAACCATTAATCGCAGACCTATCGTGTTGGTACTCAAACTTGATGTTTTGGGGAGATCTATGTGACCACGTGACCACATTTTTAAATGCTTATATTTTCGAAACCATCGATCGCAGACCTATCATGTTGGTACTCAAACTTAATTTTTTGACGAGATCTATGTGACCACGTGACCACATTTTTAAATGCTTATATTTTCGAAACCATCGATCGCAGACCTGTCATGTTGGTACTCAAACTTAATGTTTTGACGAGATCTATGTGACTACGTGACCACATTTTTAAATGCTTATATTTTCGAAACCATCAATCGCAGATCTATCGTGTTTACACTCAAACTAGATGTTTTGACGAGATCTATGTGACCACGTGACCACATTTTTAAATGCTTATATTTTCGAAACCATCAATCGCAGACCTATCGTGTTGGTACTCAAACTTGATGTTTTGGGGAGATCTATGTGACCACGTGACCACATTTTTAAATGCTTATTTTTCCGAAACCATCAATCACAGACCTATCGTGTTGGTACTCAAACTTGATGTTTTGGTGACATCTATGTGACGACGTGACCAAATTTTTAAAAGCTTATATTTTCGAAACTATCAATCGCAGACCTATCGTGTTGGTACTCAAACTTGATATTTTGGCGATATCTATGTGACCACATGACCAAATTTTTAAAAGCTTATATTTTTGAAACCATCAATCGCAGACCTATCGTGTTGGTACTCAAACTTGATATTTTGGCGATATCTATGTGACCACATGACCAAATTTTTAAAAGCTTATATTTTTGAAACCATCAATCGCAGACCTATCGTGTTGGTACTCAAACTTGGTGTTTTGACGAGATCTATGTGACCACGTGACCACATTTTTAAATGCTTATTTTTTCGTAACCATTAATCGCAGACCTATCGTGTTGGTACTCAAACTTGATGTTTTGGTGACATCTATGTGACGACGTGACCAAATTTTTAAAAGCTTATATTTTCGAAACTATCAATCGCAGACCTATCGTGTTGGTACTCAAACTTGATATTTTGGCGATATCTATGTGACCACATGACCAAATTTTTAAAAGCTTATATTTTTGAAACCATCAATCGCAGACCTATCGTGTTGGTACTCAAACTTGGTGTTTTGACGAGATCTAGGTGACCACATGACCAAATTTTTAAAAGCTTACATATTCGAAACTATTAATCGCAGACCTATCGTGTTGGTACTCAAACTTGATGTTTTGGTGAGTACTTACTAAGTTTTCAATTCTATCGGCAGTCCCTATAACTGCCAACAAGTATTTTGTCGGTCTGTCTGTCTGTCTGTTCTGGCTAATCTCCGAAACGCCTAAACCGATTTCAATGAAGCTTCACACATGTGATTAGGATATTATCAGGAGTAACATACAATAGTTTTTGTTTATCTGTCAGGTCGTCTCTCTGTCTGTTCGAGCTAAAATTTAAAACATTTAAACCAATTTAAAAAAAAACTTCGCAGACGTGGGAAAGACAGTTGTGAGGAGTGACATACGTTACTTTTTGTTTGTCTCTCTGTCTGTCTGTCTATATGTATGTTTGAGCTAAACTTTTAAAGATTTCAATGAAACGATGCAGACATTAAAAATAGGTTGTCAGGAGTGATATAGGTAACTTTTCATCCGTGTGGTTGTCTGTCTGTCTTTTTGCTCCGGCTAATCTCCAAAACGACTAAATCATTTCTATTAATCTTCGCAGACATAAAAAGGGGGTTATCAAGAGTGACATAAGTTTTATTTTTGTCTGTGTGTTTGTTAGGGCTACCTAATCGTCGAAACGGGTGATCAGATTTTACTGAAATTTTGCAAACATAAACAGTGCGATGTCAGGAGTGGAAAGCATTTTTTATGTACATATAAAAAATTTTACATTCTGTTAGTATGTCTTTCTGTTCCGGTTAATCTCCAAAACGGCTGACCGAATTTGGGGCCGACTATAGAGACAGCTATTCTTCATGCTAAAATAGCTAAATGGATTTTTATGAAATTAAATATAGAGATTTTTTAGGTAGGTACTTAAGTTTCAGAATGTTCTAGAAAGTGCTACATTGTTCTGGAGAGTCGCGTTCCTTTAACTGTCCCAATACAATTGCGAGCGAAGCCCGCGGGCGGAAAGCTAGTATAAAATAAATTACAATTTATAAAATGTCAGTTTTAGCAATATACACTATATAGTATAGGTTTATTCTGTCATATTTGAAGTAAAATATTCTGTTGTAGAATATATTGGATTATCCAACAAGTTTTTTCAGTCGGCTTGTAAATACTTTATCATCAGTCATACTTTTTATGTTTACGGGTAGTTTATCATAATACCTGGGAGCGGCTACCCGCGGGCTATCCGCGGCTAATGCGGTGTGGCGCGGTACTGCACGCAACCGTCCTGCTACATTCAGCCGCCGTCTCGAATCGAATTGTTTGTATAAATGCAGGTTTCTTATTGCATACCTAATCATCTCGAATAGCTCTCTGCACGTCTCGAGGTCCCGCTCCAGCCATAAGCCGAAGAGTTCTTTTCTGCAGTACAAATACGCGACCAGACTCAGCAGAATTACACCAGAGAAGGATACCATACGACAATATGGAATGAAAGTATGCAAAGTAACATTGCCTTAGCGATTCAACAGAAATTTGAAATTTTATTTTTCTTAATGCGAATAATGCACTACCATTACATTACTTTGGGACTAGATGATGCTGTGTGGGATGTCCCAGATATTATTATTATTATTATATAAATGAATAATATGTATATCAGTTGTCTAGTGACCCATAACACAAGCATAATTCTTCCTTACCTTGGGACTAGATGGCGCTGTGTGGGATGTTCCATGTATTATTATTATATAGAAATAAAACAGAGAAAATTTTAATTTTCTTTATTATGCAATTTTATAAAAACTAATTATTGACTGTATACAATATAACTAACATACACAGCCGTTAGTTAGGTAATATGAAATAAAATAATCTGATAAACGTTTATACATATCTTTGAATGCGCTTGACGCCATTCTATACTCTATCATCATATACAACCATCACCTACTATAATAATTAAGATTTGACCCTTGTGGTACAACTGTTGGCCCAACAGTTGTACTATTCGACCCCAACAATGCCATGGATGAAGTAACATACATTCAGGCATTACATAATTACATTCTACGCTATTATGGGTATGTGAGGCCACAGTCTACTTTAAAGCCAATGGACTATCCAAAGAAGACTATTGACCAATAAAACGGCAGTATTTGTGTTTAAAATTCTAATTGAAGACTTATGATTGGTTGATACCTTCAGTTAAGTAAACATTGAAAGTTTTGTAAGGCCTTTATGTGTAAGACTTGAACCAAATGTCAAGGTGGGTTCCCTTCACTTTAATTCCTCAAACCCTCTTTTATAAAAGTAGAATTCCTTCCACTCATTTATTTTAATGTAATATCATTATGAAATTATGTTAAACGTAAAAATAGGCATGCCTAGCTTTTCAACTCATTTCTGAAGTTATGCACATCATATTAACATAGTAGAAAAAAGTCACACCTCACGTCTCAGTGGCGCCGCCCTGGCGGAGTGATTTTGCGAGTTAGGTTTCTTTTAATGTTTATAAAGGGAGGCAAAACGATCAGGAAATGCGAACTACAAGAAGAGAATTTTTTGTCCATTGTCACCGTTTAAACATAATGTTGGTTACTTTAAATAACAAAACAGCTATTGCCAATTTTATTTGTTATTCTCTAATACAAAGAAAACTACTTACTGAATAGAACTACTAAAAATTATTGATATGCAAATAAAATATATATGTGGGACGTCCAAGGCATTTAAATAATCTTTATAAAACTATACCTAGGTACTTAACTTAAATTCCGACCAAAAAAGTATAAACATGGCGGCTGTGAACAAAAAGCATCAGGAAAAATGCACCAATATACACGAAAACCTTGCCAGACACGATTAAAATTAATCTAAAATGCCATCATTTGTCGTGAAAGAGTGTAAAAATAATCCTACGTTTCAATAAATTCTGACAGAATTAATCTTCATGAATAATAGATACAGTGTTCAAAATGTCAATAGTCACATATTTAAGTGTGCGGTTTCAATTTATTGTATGACAGCACCAGCCTTGCCTGTACTTTTCTCTGAATCTAAGGCAAACAAAGAAATATATATATATATATATATATATATATATATATATATATATATACAGGTTGAGGTTTTAATGACTACCCAAATTTTAATATAATGATCTTTGGTAGGAAACTGATAGCCATCTTGTTTCCTTTTACTATTGTTGTATAGAAAAATATTGAGATATGACTACACAAACCTTTCCCGAAAAAACCAATAACTCTAGTCACCATTCATGCCCGCCGCCCCATTCCGTTTCAAGGCCTCGGGCGCGTACGTTTACTATAGCGTTAAGAAGGCAACCAAACGTTATAAAATAAGAGATAAAATAATTTATTATGAAATTGTAACCCATAGTATTCATATATGCAATGAGGTCTATTGGTGATACCTAACATCTATAAAAATTTTGGCCTGTTACTAAAGTCTCACCTTGTATATCTGTTTCTGATTTGTTTCAATAAAATTTATCACTTGGTATCAAAAAGGGCTTAATTTTTGTATTTCTTTGACAAAAATAAGTATTTTATTGTATAATTAAAAACGTATGTTGTCAAAACTGGTGACATATTAGAAGAGCCAAATATTAAGCACCCAAAACAGTTGCCTTACAAAACAATAAAATTGTGAATGTATATGAAGTGTGTCGTGATAGCACGCCGTGCGTGCGTGGTTTGAATCCAGGTGTGTACCAATTAAGTTTTCTGACTTAAGTACATATCTATCATTGACTCTATGCCTCGGAGAGTACGTTAAGCTGTCGGTTCGGGATCCCATCAACACGACAGTCATTAAAATCCACCAACCCCTACTGCAGAAGCATGGTGGATTAAGCTCTAATCCTCTTTATACTGGGGGAGGCCTAAGCCCCTGCAGTGGGGCATAAACAGGCTGGTGGAATGGAATGGAATGAAGCGTAACAGTATCGATTGCACCAATTGTAAAACAGTCTATATCTACCCCTTTGAGAAACAGGGGTGGAGTTGTTGTTTATTTGTTATACAACTTTTAATATTCTGTAACCCATACTTTTTCCTGGATAGCTTCCAAAGGTCCATTTATACCTTCCATGACTTCAGTTTCAGTTTGAGCATCGGGAACGTCACACCATATAGCGAAATAATTACCCAAAGATTTTTCTGAATGCCGTTCCCCAAGCTTCTGATCTCCAGAGAAAACATTTGGTTTCCACTTAGATATTTTGTGCTTAGTTGGGTACTTATACCCTGCTGCTTCTCCTAGCACATAGTAGAAATATGCATCATTGTAGTTTATAACACTGTGACCGTTTTCCAAAAATGTGTCCAATTTAGCCATACCACTGCTGTATTTCGTCCAATAGCATATCTCTACATCTTTTCTGAGCGGTACTTTGCTTTTCACATCAGTCCTGTAAAGTCCGTCATTCCAAACTCGAGGTATGAAACCTTTTTGGTGTGTGAACTCTATCAAGTCATTGACATATTCGACATAAGGCTCTAGACCTGATGCGTCTGGACCATATTTTTGCTTAGCTGCATTAACTAGTACAGGGTAAGTTCTGATTTTATCGAATGGTATATATTCATCTGCTCCTAGATGGAAGTATCGACTGGTTGAAAACAGTCTCATGTATTCTTCTAGAAGTTCTTTGATCGCGTTCACTGCTGCTTTGCTTAGGATGTTCAAGGCGTGACCTTTGATATGAGGCTTGTCTTCCATCAATTGCCATTCTTTTTTATTCTTCAGAAACTGTCCCAAATGCCCTGGACTGTCAATTTCTGGAATGATCTGAATGTACCTTCTGTTTGCATAGTGAATTACTTCCCGGATGTCACTTTTTGAGTGACAGTCTTTGGAAGTCATATCTGGAAATTTCTCTGATTGTATCCTGAACCCCTCATTTTCAGAAAAATGTAGGTGTAAGGAGTTCATCTCTAATTGTGTCATTTTATCTATGAGTTTGAATAGCCATTGTTTAGTAAAATGCTTACGACCAATATCTATTGACAGACCACGCTCTTTAAACAAGGAAGTGCGAGTAACTCGTAAAGGCTGGTTGTTACCTTCACTCCATTTTTTTATAGCATATTGTATACCATGATATATTGCAGCGTTGCTATTACCGGATACCTTAAAACTATTTTCATCCCAATTGATCTTATATTTATCTAATCCAGGATCAGAATTGAGTTTCACATCAACAATAACCTGATGTCCTATTAGTTTTGTGAAATAAGCTATCAGTTCTTCGCACCAAGTACCACAGTCTTCTGACTGTAATTCTAATGTACAAAAATTCTTTTCAACAGTATTTTCTTCCATTTTATCGCTTAAATAAAGACAAATCCTACAAAATACTTTAAGTACCTACGTATTTCACGGACTGTCACAAAATGAGGCACTACATATGGGCACTACTGTAATTTTTTTTACTAGAAATGTATTCCATAATTTTCAATGTTTTCGCTATCAATTGCGGTTTCTCCTGACCACATCGATATAAATCTTGACCACACAGACCAGTCAACCTATAGACCACGCTTTAATAAACGTTAGTACGAAAACGAAATCGCCAAAAAGTGGCGGGGTGCGGGGAGAGGTCGGCTAGTTTTCATTGGCTCGTTGGCGATTGGCGACTATTTTTGAATTGACAGTCGCCGGCGGAATGACACGAAAAGGGGGCAGGGCCGGCTTCTATGGTAGTGTTACTACCATAGCCTTGGTGAATGCTACTCCCTGTCAAAGCGTGGTCTATAGGTTGACTGGTCTGTGCTTGACCATAAAACTGATAATATTATCTCACCACATCCGATCATACCATACATTAAGTTCGAGCAATGGTCACAATATGATTTTAAACATTATAACCACAAGTAGGTAGACATAAAATAAAAAAAATATGTTTAATACACATTTTTACATTTTCTGCCTATTTTTTCACAAATTCACGACTAATCACAATCAATGAAAGACATGATTGAAAGTACATTATTGACAGTTATTTATGGGAGTTTTTCTTGAGCGTTTTACAAGCAAACACTAGATGGCAGCACAGCCAAACCCGGTCCTGACGGGGGCGTTTTTTAATAATTTTACTTTAATTTCTCAAACTTTGCGAAGTATGAAAGATGAAAATATTAACTATTATTGTGTTATGTAAACACTGTAAATGAAACTCACAGTGGAAACCGAAAAATAAAACTTACGGCACGTAGTTCGTTATGGCACTGAAACTGCGGAGTTGCGTTTTTACGCATCTCTTTTGAGATGCTAATATTTTGTGTTGTGACTTGAGTTAAGATGTCCACAATAACGTTCAAAATAATACAAGGATAACCTTATATTATTTAACTTTATCTCGTGTTGTTACCCTGCATGTATTCATCAGCTTTAAAATTATTAAAACACACTAAAGAATATTCAGAAAGATGCAATTTATCGCGTCTTAAGCCAGCGTCAGACTAAGCTTCATATACTTACTTCAATGTCAAATACACAAATACCTACCAAGTTTCGAAGTGTGGCACGGGAATTCAAGCATTTGTTCAAAGTTTGATCATACATTTGAATAAACGTTCAAAGCTCAAACTTTGCGTACCTTGTTCCACTTGCGCAAAGTTTATATAAGAATCAACGAATATTATAAAAAGTCACATGAAATAAGTTATTAAAGGAACTCGAATACAACGGAAAAACTGCGTTCACAAAATCGTCGTCATCCGTCTTTGCGATAAATGTAGAGCATTTATTTGCAAAGCAAGTCTGGTAGGCGCACAAATGCATCAAATATGTGTGCAAAATTTGAGAAAAGTTTTCCTAAACATTTGATCACATATCTGGCGCGGGCTTTATAGCTGCCAACCATTTTCGCCGCAAAGTACAACATTTTTGGGAAATTGTTGACCTCTCCTATTTTTACACAAAGGCACACAACAATATATTCCTGACATTTTTATACAGGAACCTACTATTGAAACCTGAAAGGTTCTTATTATAAACTAATTATAGTTTAATATAATAAAACCATTTATATTACTAATAGAACCATTATATTCAGACACCATAATGGAATAGAAACAAAAGACAAAAGTGACAACCATATGACAAGTGTCAAACTAAAAATATATTCTTCATCCCCTCTCAATTCTGATTCAGTTAGAAACAGGAATTGTACTTAATATTATTAGTAAAAACAAACAAACTTAACTTCAACAGCTCTCTAGTTAGAATAAAATTAATAACAAAAATTGGATAAATACATATACAAAGAAATTAAATACAAAAGCAAAATTTTAGACATTAAACAATTCATGAAGCCAAATTTAATTTATTTACAAAGTAACAATGTTTTGGCTTTGCTAGTGCTTTTGTTAACACATCTGCAATGTTTTCATTTGTGGCCACATATTTAATAGATATCAACTTTTTACTGATTAAGTCCTTTATAAAATGATATTTAATATCAATATGTTTTGACCGCTTACTATTTTCATTTGATTCTATCATTTTCATAGCACTTTGATTGTCAATATATAGTATGCAATCACAATCGGATCTAAAATCTTTTAATAAACCTCTTACATAAAGTATCTCTGTAGAGTTAAGAGCAGCAGCTATATATTCAGCTTCGGCAGTAGATAAAGCGACAACATTTTGTTTCTTTGAATACCAAGAAATTAAATTATTCCGATAGAACACTACCGAACCACTAACGCTTTTCCTGTCACGTTTATCACCAGCCCAATTTGCGTCACTATACGCAACTAAACTACTGCTAGAGTGCTTTCTGTATACCAAAGCCTTTGACTTTGTTTGTTTTAAATAACGCAAAACTCGCTTTGCAGCTTTCCAAAGTGATATAGTAGGCTTATCCAAAAAACTGCTTAAGTATAAAAGACATCCAATTAACTCGCGATAAGGTTTTTCAAAATTTAAAGTTTCATCTGCTTCATAAGAGAAATTTACTTCCATCGGAGTATCTGCACCCTTACAATCAGTCATATTAAACTTTTCTAACATTCTTTCTATGGCACTCTCTTGTTTTATTGCAATAGAATCAAATGATCTTGTTATTTCAAGTCCTAAATAAATTCGTAACTCACCTAAGTCTTTAACATTAAATTCAAGTTTCAAGAAATTAAATACTTTATCTAAATTGGTTTTACTCTGTGACATCAAAATTATATCATCGACATAAACTAGTAAAAATGTATCTTCAGAAATATATAAGCAAAAGTCATGTTTTGATTGAACGAAACCTTTACCAACCAAGAATTCATGTAACCTTTCGTTCCAGCACCTTGGTGCTTGACGTAAACCGTACAGCGACCGATTTAATTTGAACACAATGTTTTTCTCAGCAGTCACTCCTAAAGGCGGTTTTAAATAAACATCTTCTTTTAGAAAGCCATTTAAAAACGCTGTTGGAACGTCGAGCTGTCTTATATACATATGGTCCTTTTGAATGGCTTGACTAAGCATCATTCTGATGGTGGGCATCCTTGCGACCGGAGAATATACATTAAACAATGTTTCTTCCTGAAAACCTTTCGCCACAAGTCTAGCTTTTTTAGTTCCATCCTTTTTTGTCGTAAACACCCATTTAGTATCTATTGCTTTCTTACCTTGAGGCAGCACTGCCACTTTCCATGTTTCTAAATTTTTCAAGGAAGTTAATTCTTTGTTTATTGCTTCTTCCCATCCGTTTCCTCTTTCAATTGCTTCTTTGTAACTAACTGGATCCCCAATACATAAACAATAAGCCATGTGAATCTCATAGTCGAGTAGTTTGTTAGGTGGTTTAATTATTCTTCCACTTCTAGTCTGAACATAATTTACTTCAAGATTTTTCTGGCAGTCTTCAAAATTCTCCTCATCTTTTTCATTTTCTGTGCTCTCAGTTCGTATTATATCCTCATTTTGCATTGTATCTCTTTGTCTATTAAAACCTTCTTGGTTGACCTCAATCCATCCACTTGTAACCGTGTTCGGTGTTTTATCTTGATTATAGACAAAGTCCGTTTCATCAAACCGTACATCACGTGATTCTATCAATTTATTTTCTTTAGGGTCCCATAAGCGATATCCTGTTCTAGCATACCCTACCATTCTCGTTTCCTTTGCTCTAGCTGATAATTTGTCAGCTTTTGGCAGTATGTATGCCCATGATTTTGCTCCGAAAACCCTTAATTTCTCTAAATCTCTTCTTCCATATAATATTTCACATGGAGTGTTAAAATTTATGGCTTGTGATGGGCAACGATTCAATTGATATGCTGCACATTTGACAGCCTCACCCCACAAATATTTCGGCAAATTTCTTTCTATCAATATTGTTCGTGCTTTATTATATAAGCTCCTATTCAATCGTTCAGCTACGCCATTGCTTGAAGGAGAATATGGCAAGGTAAATTCTAAGCGTATACCCTTTTCGGCAGCAAATTGCTTTAATTTGTTACATGTGTACTCAGTCCCGTTGTCACATCTAACCCGTTTCACAGTCTTCCCGAATTCGTTTTCATATCTACGTATGTACTGTATAATATTGTCGGTAGCTTCAGACTTCCTTTTTAATAAAAATACCACACAGAAATGAGAAAAATCATCTAAAACTGTTTGAAAATAAATTTCATCGCCTAAAGTTGGTATATTTGAAGGACCCGCTATATCACTGTGAATAAGCTCAAGTATATCGTATGATCTCGGTCTTTGCAAACGTTTAAAAGGAATTCTAGTCGCTTTACCTTTCATACAGGGCCCGCACACTGTATTGTTCATTGGTAAATTTAACCTACTTAAAGTTTTTGAACTAGTGTGACCAAGCCGTCTGTGCCAGAGAATACCTTTCTCCGAATTCATAGCTGCTTCTCCATACTCATCACACTTTAGTTTACCCTGTAATATATACAACTTTCCATTATTATATGCCCGAATAGTTGAACCATTAAAAAATATTATTTTTACAAAATCACGAGAAAATACAATTTTGTTATTTTCTTTCTCCAGAAATTTCCTTACAGACAGCAAATTAAATGCTATATTCTGTACAATCAAACCTTCTATAATAATCTGTAGGTTTTCACAAACAATTTTTAATTTACCTTTGCGATAAGCAATTAAACTATCACCATTTGCAGTATTTATATTTATCGGATGATCTAACTCTATAACATCAAACATGTATTTTTCATAATGATGACTCATAAAATTTTGAGATGCACCTGAATCTACTACAAAAAAGATATCATCTTCAAATGACTTACAAGTCAAATTATACTCTCCACAGTCAGTCACAGTTAATCCGGCAGTATCAGTAATGGTTTCTTCTTCATGACTAATGATAGCTTGATCTCTGCTTGGGGTTACGAACGCTGTTCCGCAGCGACGCTGTGGTCTTCTATGATTACTGAAAGGGCGTCTACTTACCGTAGTACCACGAAAAACATTTTGTGAAGTAGAAGGTCTCTGGTCTGGCAAATTACGACAGTGAATTGCTTTGTGACCTAGTTGATGACACTTGTAACATTGTATATTAAACGCCGTTTCATTATTCATCGGATGCATTATCACTTCACTCCTCATACTATTTGTTAACCTTATTTCTGCATCTAACAGAGTAGCTTTAGTTTTCTCTAGTGTAATATTCTCAGAACTCATTGCTTCAATAGCGGATAACACGTTATTGTACTTAACTGGCATACACAACAGCAAATGAATAACTTTGTCTGCCTCTTCCATTTTTGTCAAAGAAATCACATCAATATCGTTGATCAGTTTGTCAAATTTAAAGAAAAATTCTTGTAAGCTGTCATCTTCATCACATTTGAGGTAAATTAACTTCTTTTTCAAATTATATTTATTCATGACACTTTTTCTTTTGAATACGTTCTCCAATGACACTATCATCTCGTGAGCTGTCCCTTTGTTTTTAACTACGTCTAAAAATTTATCTCCTATGCACTGGACTACTAATGACCGGGCTTTTATATCTGATTTCTTTCGATTTCCGTCTATTAATTGTACGTCGTTCAACATATCTTTAAGCCCTTTTTCTTCTAAAAGAAGTTCCACTCTGTATTTCCAATTTCCAAAATTTTGTCCATCTTCCAATTTTGGAATTACATCGGACATTTTCGATGCCGCCATTTTCTTCAAAAATATATTATTATTTTTGTGTTTAAATCAATCTGGGCCCATAACCTATTGAAACCTGAAAGGTTCTTATTATAAACTAATTATAGTTTAATATAATAAAACCATTTATATTACTAATAGAACCATTATATTCAGACACCATAATGGAATAGAAACAAAAGACAAAAGTGACAACCATATGACAAGTGTCAAACTAAAAATATATTCTTCACCTACAAAAGATAAAAGTAATCACGAAATCATCAGAACATCTGAAAATTGCTGCAAGTAACTGAAATTACATTGTTTTTGTACTGAATTTGACGTTTGACTTCAACGTTTAGGACCGGGACGACCATCCGCCACCTGGTGTCATTTTTTGGAAGAAAAACTCCCATTACACGACTAGGCAATGACACTCCAAACAAATTTTTTGTCAAAATATATTTTGTGAAAAAAAGAGATAGGTAATCCATTTATATAATGTGTGAAATGTGTGAAAGTATGGACATCTAAAGTAGGCAGCACTTTTTCTTTTAAATTTGTTTAGAGTACAATATGTTTTGTCCTATTACGAAATAAACTGCTTTCCTGGGTACAGGTACTATTTGCCGAAAAAAATTTTTTTTTGTGTCTTTTCTACTTTTCAAAACTATTTTTTTATTCTTGCATATTCTTTCCGCGTCGAAATAATTCACGTATTCTTCACGTTGAAAAAAAGATAGGTAGATAGAAACTGTATGCGCTCAAAAAAGTGTGATTTGCATTTTGTCAATTTTGAAGTTATTCATTTTAATCATTAAACGATTTTTTCTTTCGATATTTTCTCCGCAACAAATAAGTGAGGTGTAAAACTTTTGAACCTATCCTATTTCCACGTACGTAGAGCCGCGGGCAAAATCCAGTGTGTCTAAATTTTATAATTTAGTTTTGTAAAGATGAAGTAAACTTTACGCGAAACATGCATACTTAGAAACGTAAAAAAATCGCCCAATTTTTTTTTACGTTAATTTACTATGTTAGAGGTGTCGCGATAGCCCGAACGCAGCGAACCTGTTTCAAATCTATATGGCCATGTGGCCGTGGTTCGAATTCGGGCATGTACCAATGACTTTTTCTGACTAAAGTACATTAACTATCACTGACTCCGTGCCTTGAAGAGCAATTTAAGCACTCGGTCTCGGTTGTTGTCAATAGATGGCGGGCGTTACAATCCGCCAACTCGCATTTAAGCTACAAGTCCCTTCATCTTGAAAGGATGCCTAAGCCCCTGCAGTGCGGTATAAAAAAATAACATGGCATAGAACTACGTTAAATTAAATGCGCGTCTGTTAAATGCGCGTGAACAGTGTCAGTTAAATAAGCGAAATCATATGAAATTAATTAAAGTACATTTCCAACGCTTCCCCAGTATACGCGAACGTGTAGATTGTACATTTTTTTGTCTTTTTATAAACTAAAGTCTAAATAAAACATCGGTAACTTTTTTAACATTTATTATGGTCAAATCAAGCTATAGAGCTAGCATTGGAGGCTATACGCGGCCAGAGATCCGCACACTCTTTAGCCACTGGACCTGTGATAGCAGAACCCTTCATTTCCCCTTTGTTGTTCACTATAACTCCTGCGTTATCCTCAAAGTATATGAACACTCCATCCCGCCTTCTGAATGGTTTCCGCTGCCTGATCACCACTGCTGGCATTACCTGGTGGTAAAAAAATTACATTACAAACTAAAGATACAAGTGTGTATTTTAATACAGTTTTTATATTTTTTTCAAAAATATAGGTTTATTATATATTTATACATGATTTATACCTTCCCCTTAAAATAAAACTTTAATTTTCTTCGATATTTTTTTCCAAAAATTCATAAAGAAATATCCCTGTGACATCCAACTGGACAGATGTTTACTAATTACAATATCTTAAGACTGAATAAAGCATAAATCAATTGAATAAATATTTCTATAGATTCATGAGGATTATAAGTTCATTTGGCATAGTGACCTTACCGCAATATTTTTATTTAGTTTTAGCTTTGGTTTTTTATTGTGCGAAGCAGCGCAATAACCTTAACAGTCCAGTTGACATCACAGGGACAATTTCAACGTGAGATGAATTTTCATAAATATCTGGGCAATTCGTTATTAGAAAAAATTGATATTTTGAGAGGTTATTCTAGAACTTTGTATCTTTTAATTTTAATGACCACCAGTGCAACTTTAAAACTTTGGTCCCACCCCATTGATGATTGTTGACAAGGGAAATAGGTATGCAAAGGCCGTACCAAATGGTGAAAAGCTGTCTAATGCAAATTAGGTGAATAATTCTTTAACGCTTTCACCAGTTAAAATAATAAAGAGGTAATACTTTGGTGACATTCAATACCCCTTCCATACCCCGAGACTTGAGAGTTTTGACATTTGATGCTAAACCGGAACTTTCTGATTTACAATTAGTGTTCACCATGAAGGCTACAAATCTAATATTGAAGTTATAAATGAAAAACAAATAGAGGTATCAATTTAGCCCTAGGCAGCGACTGAATTTTACAATGCCAAAAAAAACCTGCCCAGCCAGACCTAGCTAGGTCACACATAACTTAAACTGTGACTACGAATTTAACCCTGTAACAGCATTTTCTCAGTAGTTATTCAATTTAGGAAAAATAACTACATTTTACGTTAAAACATTATTTTTACTCGACTGCTTCAAAAATAGAGCAAATAAATTTCACAGCAGCGTTTGGTTTTAATAGATTCAGTAATACCTCACAGACTGAAACTCGCCAAAGATACACCAGCTAACTAGAAGAAGATTGGTTAGACGGTAAGCGCAGAAGAGTGCTTCTAGTCAAATCAGTTACCAATGCCGGCCAGCCAACGATACTGCTATATATATTTGTGAGTGGCTCAATTCCTATACTATTATAATTATTAACAGCTAGGAAGCCATGAAGGTATTAATTAGTTTTTCATGCATTTTTTTAGTAATTATAAAAAAAAAAAAGAAAAGGCAGTCAGATGGTTAAATCCATAGTAACAGTTTAAGTTATGTGTGACCTAGCTATTAAGAATAATTATAGGTCTGGCCATACAAGTTTTTTTTTTAAATCAAAAATGTATTAAAAATAGTCAGATGTTTTTTTTTTTTGTATTTTTCATATAACAAGAAAGAAAACACAGAATGTTTTTTTATAAAATACTCGAAATTGCACTTTTTGTTGCTTATATATCCTAGCACAAGAACTTTATCAAAGAAGGGATAACAGCTGGGGTAGCATCTTAAGTAATTAGTAACAAACAGATATTACCAATCCACCAACTTGCACTGAATTAGCGTTGTAGATTAAGCTCTAAGCACTTCAACTCAAGGGGAAACATAAGCCCCTGTATGGTCGGAATTATTACACATTTTGGAATGTATCCGCTCAGTCAGCCAAGGTGTGTCTTCACAATCGTGTTATAAAACACAATCTGATAATCAAGCGAAACCATTGGCATATCATCATGGCAAATACTTTCCGAGGTAAGTTGCATCAAAGAACCAAAATAAATTATAACAGATAATTTCTTAAAGATGTAATATTTGCAAGTTCGTAGACACAATCTATAATACTTTATAAAATCGGCTGTTTGTATGTATTATATTATGTATATTCAAATGAGAAAATTAGGGAACGGCTTAACCGACAGCAATGGAACTGCCACTTATGGTTAGCTAATTTATGTGATTGTAACATAGACTATATTTTATGTACATTGGTATAGCAATTCAAAAGTTGTGACAGGTTAAATGATGCATTATGGATAATTTTATCATGGTGGACGAGGCTTAAATCTCAAAAATCTACAAAGTTCATCCAAATAATCTCAAAATATTCTGAAAATTGGTTTTCACATAGTAAAATAACAAACATATTTTCATTATATACACGAATTTCTTTTATATAAACATTTTTAAAAACATAGGCATCAATCATTATATACACATAATAAGTAACTGAAAAATTGACTGACAAATTGATTGACAGCCATATTATATAAATGCACAACCCAAACCAATGGGTCCAGGACTTTATATTTTGCAAAAGACTTCTTCAATAAGTGTAAGTATCTACTGAAGAGGGGTATCTTAAAATTTAAACCCGGAAGGGTAAAAAAGAATTAAAATTTGTACCTATGGAATAAAATTTGTATAAATAATAATAATGTATACATCACAACAACGTCTAGGCCCCAAACTAAGCATTAGTAAGTATATGGTTCGATTAGAATTTACATCCTAATAATTGCATTTCAATAATAATATATTAATTTTAATAATATATTACAAAACTCAAAAAGCCGTTTATTTTTATCACTAGTAAATTATTTTCATTTATTTAAAATGTATGTTAATGATGCCATTGTTTTTTTGTCAATAACATCACAACTATACTCATATTTAAGACCAGTATTTATAAATATAGAATCATATTTACCTTTTTTCTAAGTTCAGGTTTGCCCTTTTTGACGGTTGCGACAATCATGTCACCAGAACCAGCAGCCGGTAGTCTGTTTAACCGGCCTTTGATACCTTGGACTGCGATGACATACAGATTTTTGGCACCTGAAAGTTGGATATTATAGGTTTTACACAAGTTAACTTTAACAGAAGTAAAATAAAGTACCTACTCAAAATGTTCTCTAAAAAGAGATTCTTTGAAGTTTTTCTTATTTAATTAACAAAATAATAAATCTGTTTAAAAAGATTACAATTACTAGTTGTTTATAATCCCAATACTGTTATTGGTCTATGACAATGAGGTATTTCTAAATGTCCAAGTGTATAATTTAATTAATTAAATATGCCTCAATGTTACTGACAACATTGACTGAGAGTCAGTGTTGTTGACTCCCAAAAATATAAGTAAAAGAATTTCTCTTTATCATGTCTCTATTCTCTACTAAAAGTATGACCCAGGGCGGGAAAAACCGATCCGACCATCAGTACACATTTCTAAAATTAACAGACTGAACATCTTCAGACACAGCCAAGGATAATATCATTATATATCAATTTATTTATGTGATTTATCATCAGTAGTGTTCAGTCTTGGAGGTTATTAAAAAATAACTTTTAATTTTATTGATTCATACCTGTATTATCGGCGCAATTGATGACAGCGCCTACTGGCAAACCCAGAGATATGCGAAATTTCGCTCCCGCTGAACCACCACGTCCTTAAAAGAGAGAAAATAATAAAATACAATCATTTTTACACAACCACTAACCACGATAGTTTCCAAACATTAAGCGAAAATAAAATCCATTTTAACATGTTTTAGTCATGCTTTGAATGTGGTAATCGGTACAAAATAAATTATGCACAAATGAACACGATATACTTGGATATTAGTAAAATTTCACAAACCTCTTTTAGACATTTTGTTGTGTCAATTTTTTAAAGGTAACGAAAGAACGTGAAGTGTGCAACAAACACTACCGGAATTTAGTACGTTCCGAAACAGAAGTGATTGATACAATATCAGTGAAGTTAGACAGAAATTAATAATAGGTAGTTATTACAAACACCTAATTTTGCTTCACTTGTTTCATTACGCTACGTATGGCAAACAAACTTTTAAATTGTACTTTACTTTACTCGAATATTTATATGACAAAAAAAGGATTAACGTCACCCTACAGTAAACTATGCAATAAAAGTTATTTTTATTCTAGTGACATTAAACTGTTAAGTCAATCGTGATTCGTAAGTAATATTCTCTCACTCACTCATTCAATCATCTCAATCAATTCAAATTGCGGCTTGTCATCGTTCACGTCATTACACGATCTTTAAAATTCGCGAAAATTAAGTGCAAAAATTCATTATTTCATTTAATTTTAAAGTTTTGTGTATTATCTAATTAATGGCTTTTACGGGTGATATGTTCTCGCCTACGCCTTTATGGCACAATGGCCCTGCACCAGGCGCTTTCTATCATTTCCCTGGAAACTCTTTATCAGTTCATGATCCTCGAAATCATGCATTACAGGATTTTAGATCACAGTAAGTTTGTTTTTACATTATTTATAGGGTAGCGCTTTCCAATGTAGCCTGCTGAAAAGTTACAAAATATTTTATCAGGCTTAAGGGGGAGGGGTGTAGGAACATCGCGCAGTAAATATTTTTTTAAGGAAATGAAAAAAATTATAAGGCTTATTAGTGGCTCGTCGCTCCGCTCCGCTTCGCTTCTCGCATTATCACGAGCAAAACATAACCTAACCTAGTTTTTTGAATTGATGGACCATCAACCTATCTTGGTCAGATTTAAAATTGATCATTTTTATTAACACAATTTTCATCAGGCAACAATGGAAAGCCCACCCATTTATAGAAATAAGGGGTTGGCTTTCCAAAACTACCACCCTAAGGGTATTAATAATAAGAAAGAAGGGAGCAAGGTGAAAAGAATAAACCCATTTTTAGAATTTTTAGAAATGCGAAAATACGAAAAAAGGCGAAATTACAAATGAGTAATACATACCTGCTACTAAGACATTTTTGATAACGCTTAAACTCAAAACACTTGAAACTAATACTAAATGGCCAGCCACTCTTCGAATAAGTCCCAACTATTTAGATTTAGTACCTACATAAAATGTTTAAAAAAAATTTGGTTAAGGTAGGTTGCTTTCTCGCCATTTCGTAGGTTACCGTAGGTAGGTTAAATTAGTTTAAAAAAATATACAATAAAACCGAATATATGGGCACTCCGACTACTGTTCTAACCCACTAGGAACATAAAAAACGCGCGAGGGGAGCGAACGAAGCGAGCGTGCCGCGGCAGCGGCCGCTGAGCGCCATGCAAATCGAATTTTCAATTGTTACTAAAGTTAGGTTAGGAAATTCTTAACATATTTACTGTTTTCAATTTATTTTAATGTTGAAGTCTATTCCCTCCTTCAATAGTTGATCCTTTGATTAAGTCAATACAAAGAGCAAATTCATGTCGGTAGTAACGAGTACGTAGTTTTCAGTTTTTATTTTTGGTTTTTTTTACATTTCTGCATTTCTGAAAATTCTGAAAGTAGGTTTTCTGTCCTCGTCCTTCCACCCCCTAAATTATTATTAACACGTCTAGGGTGGTAGTTTTGGAAAGCCGTACCGAAATAAGTTTTAGGTTTTCAAAACTATCACCCTTTTAGTATTTAAATATTTATTGTTTAGGGTTGGTAATTAGAAGATTGTCTAGCCACCCAGAAGCTTTATAATCAATTTGAAATTCGGCCAAGATAGATTGATGTATACCATTTCTAAATTAATACATTAGGTTAGGTTACATTTATTTATATTAATTTAAGAAGCAAAGCAAAGCGGTGCGATGAGCCAACCAGAAGATAAACATTGTGAAAGTAATTTACTTTTAGTTTCAAGTGTTTTAATGCCAGTCATGCCTTTGTAACAATTAGGTACATATTTTTTAATTTTGTCGTATTTCTGTATTTTTAAAATTTGGATGTTGTGTCCTCGCATCACTCCCTTTCCCCTGAATTACTGTACAGAATATAATTAAAAACACAGTTTTAAAATAAATAGTAAAAAAATGGCTCTATCGGGCTTTAGTTAAAATTTTGAAGTTGTAGGTAAGAGAACAAACGAAGAACTATTGAACCCTGGATCCCTTGATTGTAGAACTTCAACTTTTATCATTTTATAAATTTCTTGATACTAATAAAGTTTTAATAAAGCATAATAGTTTTTAATCAGCATTTGCTGGTAAAGGACACAACATGACTGGCTATGTTAAAATTGTAATATAATAAAATCCATACTTGAAAGATTTTATTGTATAATTAGTCATTTATGAACCTGAAATATAAATTTTTTATCTTCCTGTCTGTTTGTGTGTTTGTTTATACACTTGCGTTTCGAGAACTCCTAAACTGATTATAATGAAACTTACATTTTATAGATAATATGTTTCAACTACTTATAGGGTACCTATGTATCATGATAATGCCTTTATAAGAACAGAGGAGTAACAGAACAAGTACTATTGGATTGAAATGCTAAAAGGACTGGCTGGATCAAACTTTGGTGGCACCCGTGAGGGTTGACATCATTCCACCACCATGAAGTTGACTGTCTGGAATCTGTAAATTTGTGAAATTTCTGTTAGCAATTTGTTTGGATATCAATATAGAACAGTACTTTATAACAATGGACTGACCAACTATGCCAATGTGTTTTCAGCTCGAGCACCCCTATCACAACGACAACAACAGTAATCGGAGTCAGATTTGAAGGTGGGGCAGTGATCGCAGCTGACACTCTTGGCTCGTACGGTACCCTCGCGAGGTTCAGAGACTGCCCTCGTGTGTTTAAAGTCAACGATCTGATTCTACTTGGCTGTGGTGGTGATTATGCCGATTTCCAGTATTTGAAGGATATCATTGATCAGAAAATGTTAGTATTTATTCCATATGATTTAAAAAAATAACTGGGCAAGTACAGTAAAAGTAGTATCTAAAGATCTTAAAAAAATACATAGAAATGAACAAATATCAGAAAATTATGGTATACCTACTTTTTTTTAAATTAAAATTATCAACAATTAGTCTTATTCCATATGATTTAAAAAAATAACTGGGCAAGTACAGTAAAAGTAGTATCTAAAGATCTTAAAAAAATACATAGAAATGAACAAATATCAGAAAATTATGGTATACCTACTTTTTTTTAAATTAAAATTATCAACAATTAGTCGCAAGACTATAAGCTGATTTGGTGAATGGGCTACTGTTGTGAATGCGAAGAGGCCAGCGCCTCTGTCGTCATTTCCAAAAACATCCTTACACTTCAGTGCCAATAACTTATTTATGCAAAAAATTCAAAAAGTGTTAATAGAGAATCTTCAGCCGAAGAGTTTCTTGGATTCTGCAGTTTTACAAAAAGTTGGAAGCCTAAATAAATCCAGAATTATAAGAATGGTTATATAAATATTTTTTTAGAACATGAAAGTTCATATAAAAAAGGTACAAAGATTTTTTTTTTAATTCTTAGTAATATATAATCATAACCAGTTAGGAAAATAGGATTAATGCAACCCATCCGTATAATTCTGTACTGCTCAGTGTGATAATGTGCGACAAGGTGCTTGGGAAACGGGGTAGGACAAGTGTGACATCCCATAGTAAAACACAAAATATGCAGAATTACTTAATATCGTAAATCCAATAAATTTTATTGATTTTTAATGGTTATCGTTTGACTGAAAACGGGACAAGATTTTATGAAGAAGAGAGGGGTTCCTATTCGAAATACCTGAAATTGTAGTGTACCTATTTTATGGCTGGAGTCTTACACTTAGATTATCATATATTTTGTGAAAATCAAAATTTTTATTATGCTCACAGCTTCAATTGAAACAATTCCTAAGGTCTGAAATACATGACTAGTTCAGCACTTGCTGTATTGTTTCCCCTCTGGATTCACATATTTCCATTAAAATGTTAGCTTTTTGTGTTTTGTGAATTTCAACAAAGTACGCTTCTGGCAGGAGTCAAGCCAGAGCTGCATCATGTTTGGGAGTTTCGGCCCTGGAGATATTTCGTTTTGAGCACACTGTACTAATTAGATCTTTTCTGAAATATACTATCTTTCAATAACTAACCTTTACAGCATCGATGAGGAGTGCATTGGTGATGGTCTGCAGCTCAAGCCCCGTTCGTTGCATTGCTGGTTGACACGTGTGTTATACAATAAGCGCAGCAAGTTGGATCCTTTGTGGAGTAATTATGTAGTCGCTGGGATACAGGTATGATATGATTGAAATAATATCCTAATGAATACTTTAAATGAAGAAGTTTGTGTCTGTAGCGGAATGTTTCTTACCTTCTATGGTCAACTAATATTATATTATTTTTGTCGAGAAAATATAAAAATAGATATAAAAATTTTATATTAGAAATAGATAGAAAAAGAGGATTTGTTCATGCATCAAATTCTGTTTTGAGAATGATCTACTCGTATGGTAATAATTTTAATTTAACCCAGGATGGAGTACCATTCCTTGGAACGGTCGACAAGTTGGGTACGGCATACGAAGATGCTGCGATAGCGACTGGTATGGGCGCTCATATAGCCACACCATTGCTCCGGGATGCAGCAGCTAAAGGGCCTCTTACTGAAGAAAGTGCTAAGTGAGTAAATTGCAGTATGTGGAGATGTATATAAGTGGAATCTTCTACTATACTAGGATAGTATTAATAATCAGGAGATTCTAGGTTTACTATTAGAAGAGATCTGACAGTTAAGGTATAGAGGTTTATACCATAAATACACTATTATTTATTCTGTGACAATACCATATTTTAATAATAAATTTTAGTAATTTTTTTATTCAATTTTGTTGCGTAAGTTAATGAAAGTTGTTTGCATGATATGGGTTTTTTTAAAAATTGACAGAGCTCTTCCTATATTGAATCTAGTGTAATATTGTGACGTCTATACGTAGAAGCTCGTCTATGTGTTATAGAAAATACTTGAATAATCACACGACTCCACAAACACATCGATCTAATACAAAAATAACTAGAAATTCAAGATAAACATAAATCACAAATGAAAATCCAATTCTAGAGACGGCGCTAGTCAAAGAGAATTTGCGCGCGTAAATTCTATTTCGAAGGCGGCTTCTGCGCACTTAAAATGAGGCGCCTGACATCTATATTATTCCCACGGTAAATTTAAATTAGAAATCCAAATTGGAATGTTCAGCTGGGAAACTTCGAGTAGCTGTGAGGTGGGGATTTTGGTGGCTATACAATGCCGGAGCTGCGCCGCGCCCCAGTCAGTTCTTGAAAAGTCAAGTGCGAACTGCAAGTGCGATAAAAGTGATTTGTTACAGTTCGTGATTTGAGTTTCGGATTGTGATTTAAATCGGTGTTTTTGTACATTCTAAATATCTAGACTTATCGCTCATAACAATATTATAATAGTGTAGACATGTCGGGCCGGCTAGGGCGTTGCAGCATACGATGTTTGCATATGGCCGGTTGTTGCTGTGGGCGATTCAAAATGCTGTCACTATTTTCAAACTTATTTATTCTATTACTTACTTATCCTTTTATTTTTGACAGTTATCTTGGGTTAAATAATTTGCTATTTTTATTTATAATTAATATTAAAAACAACATTGTAGGTTTAATATGGGAGTTCTTCAAAAATGTCGCCAGAAGCAACGTCACTCCACGTGCGCCATTTGAAAAAAATCGATTTTATAATAGTAATATTATATGCAAGCTCATGACATCACTTATAGTATAGATCCGCACGTGTGTCATATGGTCATAAATGACAGTAATTAAACCTGGATACTAGTGTTTTAAGCTACAACTGTTATTAATAAATCGTAATGTACAAATAAGTAAAATAATAAACTGTAATTTTTCTACAGGGCTGTCGTTCGGAAATGCATGGAGGTGCTTTTCTACCGCGACGCTCGTTCCTTCCCTCGATATCAGTTAGGTGTGGTGACATCTGCCGGTGTCAATGTCGAACCTATTACCGAATTGCAGAGCGATTGGACGCTCGCTCATATGATTGAAATGAAGTGATTTGTTGTCAAATTGTATTATTGTCGGCCTTCACACGATCAATAAATTTGTCAATAATATTGATGCAAATATTGATTATATGTTTAATTACTGTTCAGTCTTTTTTTCAACACCAGTTTATTAATTTAAAGAATGTGTAAAGGCCTTATGTTTTTGAGGAACAGAAAAATAAATTGTAAAAATCCTAAAATAATAAATACGTTTTTTTATGTGAACTTTTTGTTTTATTAGAAACAGCATGTTTTCCTCTATATTTACGTAACTGCATGGTGCATAAATAACAATACCCGTGAAAACATTCGATGATGTCACCAGATTTATGCCTGAACTATCCCAATGGGGGTTCAAACGCGGTGTTCGTTTCACGTCATTGGTTTCATCTCAGTCTTATTTCATTTCTGCTCATCCCTTTTATCTTCTAGTTTCCGGGTATTACATACGAGCTTACACACGAGTATTGTGTGACGAGAATGTAATATTGCCTGAAGCAAATGGAGGGCAAAGTAGACCAAATTATATTACATAAAAATGTATTTTTCCTTGTAGTTTTTCTACACTATTCTTGATTATTTAAGTACCTACTTACCCTATATTTCTTTTATAGTTCCAATCAAACTTTATGGCGGATCGGAATACAACGCTTTATGCATGCTTGCGCAGGTTCAGTCATATGCCCCTCGCTCCACTGCGTTCCGCTACACCTAAAACTGGTTACTGCGACGCGACTTGTGCCTATGTTCACATCCGCCATAAAGGTTGATTGGAACTGTAATTTTCGTTGAAATTTTGATAAGATTTTATTTATTTATTAATCTTTGTAGAGATTACCGATAAGTACAATTAGTACTTACTATAGAGTTTAGTAGTAAAACTAAGAGTAATAAATCTGCACCTTTATGTAAATAAGTTGTGCGTTCCTACTGTTGATAGAAGACAATGTGTATTAATGAATCACCATTATATTCGTCGGAACGCAATCAACGTCTTGGCATCTAAAAAATTATGAAAAAATGATTGTAATTTCCACCCGAGCGTGTCAAGATTGTGACGTGGACGAAAAAAGATTATGGTGAAAATATCAACTTACCTTGCTAATAACGAATAAACACAATGCAACAAGTAATTTTGAATGCTGTCTTTTATTACTATTTCTGTTTAAATGGAAGAAAAAGGCCAGCCTTATCGATGTGGGGCACAAAGGCTCAGACTACACGCAACTTTGCCAAATTTTAATACTACAGCTTCAAATTATAGAAGGTAGTGAGTGAGGCCCCTTAAATACAAAATCCAAATAAGACACAATTATAAAAAATATAAAATTTATTAAAAATCCATATTTGTAATATACAAACACAAACCTTTTCATGCATAATGCACATTTTAGCGATATAAAAAAAAAACTTATTTACAATAAATAATTCGTTTTTATGATTTCATTACTTACTATACTAAGTATTGAATATTATAGTTATTTTACTGTACTAAAACCAATTTAAAAATTAACACAATAAGTCTTTTTTGAAATAAATTTGATTTATTTCTTAAACATCTAATTTCTCATAAATACTTACGGATAAATAATTAAAAATTACAAATAAATAAAGGGACAAACAAATTACTACCAATAAATCACTTGACACGAACGCATATAATAAAATAAATGCAGTCCGAAGTGTCGATAATAAATTCTTCAAGAAGAGATAAAAATCTTAAGTACTTAATACATTGATACAGCGGTTGGATCTAGAATCGCTGGATTTATTAATCATTATTATTATTAATCAGTTAATTAATAAACAGATTAATCAATATAAACACATTTATTTCAATGTAGCGTCTTTCACACAAATAATTGTTAGTTTATTTTGGTTTTGTTAGGCACAAGAAGTTACATGTGACGGGCGAAGGAATTATTCCGTTCACGCTATAAGTTTATTGTGATCTTACTTCTTACTGTCAAACGCACCACCGTCAACTGGCCAGCGACTTTCCCGCGCAATTCCTATAACTGGCACGCCCTTCGCACGAAAATTTTGCAACCTTTTGCACGATTTTTGCAGTTCTGCCCTCAAACCTTTTCAAGAATGTATTGTATTCTATTTTTATAGTATTTTATTAAAATATGTTTATAGAAAAAAATTACACTATACTTTGTTAAACGGAAAATGCAAACTTTAATTTTTTTATAATAAACTAAATGGATCATTTTCATTAATCCTTGTTTTATTTATGTGTAGATACCTTATCTATATCGTATTACAACAGAATTAGAAAACGACCAAAAAATTACTTCTCAAAACACTTTTTTCCAATTTTAAAAATACCACGAAAATACCTTAGTAAACGAAGACCACAGGATATTATTTATTCTTTCGAAAAAAAATCAACAAAAGCACTTTACGTCTTTAGTTGGAAAAGACAAAAAAATCTGAATCTCAGCACCGAAAACCTACTCGCACAATCGACCGCGAGACGGTCGATGGGCAGTTGAAGTGAGCACTCGTGACTCGTGCCGCTCACTATATCGATGTAAATGGGCCTTAACATTTTCTCTATAGCGTTCATAGAATTTGCGATTCATTTTTGCTCGTATCGTTGTATAATATATAAATCATTTTCCCTTTAAGGCCGTCTATGAAATAGAGCACCCAAACCAAATGAAATGCGGGTCTCAATAGAAAGAGAGAGAATAAAAGTACCTCGTAGGAGTACCTTAATACTATATAAATCAAAGTACCCTATATAGGTACAGTCATTTTCCATCCTTCTTGTTTCCATGACCAACTGATGCCCAACCGCTACACACAGAGCTTTATGGAGGTTGCCTATTCTAGTTATTTTATCTCTATCTCTATAACACCTCATAATTCAAACATCTTCGAAGTCCTCTTGAAAATAAACGCTTTCGTGAAAGTAATTTGTATTTGAAAGTACCCACTGATACAGTCAACTAGGTGAAAAATTTACACAATTAAAACTAAATTCGTTGTTTACACAATGTAAAAATCGTTGTCAACCAACCGTTGTTGCGGTGATAATAATCTATTTATATAACGTAAATTTTTATTCAACGACAAAATCAATACAGTGACGCTGAGCTACGTCGCGAGAGTGGCTCAAATGTATGCTATTTCATCTGATACAAACATTCGGAAAACATAGAGACACACTGAAAAAAAAGAGCAATGCAACTGAAATAAAATATGAAGTGTAGGCTTGTGAACATATAAAGCGCGATTAATGACGTCAAAAGAACAAAATGGCTTTCAGACCTCTTGAAATTGTGTATTTAGAATAGCATCTTCAAATATATATATATTCTTCTTCAGCCCATTTTTACTCCACTGCAGGGGCTTAAGCCACCCTCAGGGTGAGAGGGGGGGGGGGGTTGGAGCTTAAATTCACCATGCTACTCCACTGCGGGTTGAGAATGGTACCAACCGCCATCTATTGAATAAAATGATCTGCTGCTACGCTAGAGTTTACAAATTTTGACGTAAAAATAATGCATAAAATCGACCATTTATGAGATAATCATTTTTAATTAAAACTGTTTTTGAAGTTAAGTCTAGTATAGCACGTATTATGATCCTTATAAAAAATACTCGTTTAAATTTTAACAAGATATATAATAAATTACTATTGAGTAATTTTACAATAACGATTGTATGGGAGTTTGAAGAACTATCGAACCCTTAAGCGGTAAAAGTAATAAATTTGTAAAATCATATAAAAGGTCGTGATAGCCCAGAGCGCAACGAACCTGTCTCAAATTTATAAGGCCCCATAGGGCCATGGTCCATGGTCGAACCATGGCCCTACTGGGCCTTATAAATTTGAGACATGTTCGTTGCGCTCTGGCCTATCACGACACATTTTTGGTTTGGCGACATTAATTTTACTTCATTCGATCACACGCCCACTCATCGTATTTAGGTAATTTCGTTTTCTTACTTTTTTGCCGGTATATTTCGCTCTATTTTTCGAAATATCGTGTCTGATGAAAGAGCTTTCTATTTGAACCACTATTGCGACGGAGTTCAGCTTCACGCGTTGAGAACCCTTAATACGCCATTACTTCTTTTACATTTCGATGCCTGTATGGTTGTTAAATTTACAAACGTTTCACAGTGTTAAATACCGCTGTCCCAACATTATTCTGATGGCCATAGGTTTAAATCTAGAATTGTAATATTTGATTAATCCAATCGCGGAATTCCGATATACGGGTATAGACTCCAGGTTGATTGGGCTCAGCACATCCGATGCCCCAAGATATGACGCCTCCGAGAACGAATCGTTTGTCGCGTGTCCTCTGCAGCACCATAGGGCCTCCGCTGTCGCCTGCAGCAGAAAGTAAATCTCAGATTTTGGATTTGTACCCAAATTGCAAGTACACATTCCTCTTAAGTATTTACTGACCTTCACACATGTTTATTTAAAAAAAAAAAAGAAAACTTAAATGCGCGTGTTTTTTTTTCGAAATTATTTCATTTTTCACAACATGTGAAAATGTATTTAGTTTCATGAACATGTGAAAAACAAAACATTTCGACAAAAAAACGCGCATTGCGGTTTTTTTAATTTATCGAAAAATTGAAAAAAAAACGATTGGACTAAATTATTGTTGATCTGAATACCATATATTTTAGGCGGCAATCGGTTAAGGTTTAATAGGTAACAACTGTTGACGCCGTTTGTATGGAAATTTACAAGTATACACGCCTCTTAAGTGTTTACTGACCTTCACAGCTGTCAGAGCCGCCTTTCTTCCATCCGGCGCATATGAAGATATTCGGTATGTGTTCGTTGTACCCTGCCGCACGATACATGGCCTCACATGCCGTATTATTTATCACTGGTACTTCGACTTCTTGTAACACGCTTGGCAATGGACCCTCTGTAAATAAATAATACGTTTGTCATCAAAACCAATGTTACTCGGTAAACTGGTACTGACGGGCAGTTTAGATACCCGACATGATAATGCTGCCTCACAGACCAGTCAACCTATCACCTCGTTTCCACCAAGTATAATACACTGTATGATACATTGATACAGTATGGATATGACAGTTTAATACAGTGTATTATACTTGGTGGAAACGAGGTGTTAAGACCACGCTTTAATAAACGTCAGTACGAAAACGAAATCGCCAAAAAGTGGCGGGGTGCGGGGAGAGGTCGGCTAGTTTTCATTGGCTCGTTCAAAATTGACAATTTAATGGTTTCCGACGTGCTTCCAACTGACGGCTCTCTAGTGACGTAGTTATGTAGTGTCACTACATAGCCTTGGCGAATGCTACTCCCTGTCAAAGCGTGGTCTATAAGGTTGACTTGTCTGTGTGCTGCCTATAATGCTATTGCAATGTGAAACAACCGGACTGTCAGAGACTCACGTCATCAAAACCGCCGTCAAATATTTCACTACACGGGATGTTCGGCTGAACGTAGTTCAAACTTACATGTAGGCTTACCGCACTAAAAACGTTTCAAGTGAGCAGATGACGTAATGGTTACCGAGAAAAACATGCTTAAAGTTTTTTTTTTAATTTTTTAATTAGTTCGGTAAGCTCTATATACTCGCTCTATAGGTTTGGACTACGTTCAGGTAAATACCAGATATACCTAGCACATCATCATCATCAGCCCATTTTTGCCCCACTGCAGGGGCTTAGGCCTCCCCCAGGGTGAGGAGGGGGGCTTGGAGCTTAAGTCCACCACGCAGCTCCACTGCGGGTTGGGAACTGTAACGACCGCCATCTATTGACAGCGTCCGGGACCGACTGCTTAACGTGCCCTCCGAAGCACGGTGTCAGTGATATTGTGTACTTAAGTCAGAAAAACTCATTGGTACACGCCCGGATTCGAACCATGGCCCTATGGGGCCTTATGAATTTGAGACAGGTTGAGTTGTGCTCTCATCTTTAAAAAGATGAGAGCACAACTCTCATCTTTTTAAAGTACCGTACCTCAAACGGAAAGAAGGAACTATTACAGGATCACCTTTGTTAATTGTCCGTCTGTCTTTCAAGACCCTTTTTATCAGAAACTCGAAATTCTAAAGTCTTCCGTCCTTTGGACGCAACAAAAAGATACGGCCCTTTATGCCGCATATTTTGACACTCACAAATTAATTAAACCTCTAGGGTACATCCCGTTGACCTAGAATTGTGAAAAGAGAATTTACGTGCGGCCGTTTCTAGTGCATCAAATGAAAAACCATTTGAAAATTTTTATATTTATTTTAGAAACCGTCCTGCCATTTCTGTGCTTGCTTTAAATGGAGATTCATTTCAGAAATTAAAGAGATTTATTCCCATTGCATTCCATCAGCCCATTATACCCCACTGCTGGGACTTAGGCCTCCCCCAGGGTGAGGGGGCTTGGAGCTTAATCCACCACGCAACTCCAGTGCGGGTTGGCGGATTGTATCGACTGCCATCTATTGACAGCAACCAGAACCGACTGCTTAACATGCTCTCCGAGGCACGGATATGTCGCACAGTGATACGAGCAGTTTGTGATAGTTATGTGCTTAAGTCAGAAAAACTCAGGACCACACGACCTTATAGATTTGAAACAAGTTCGCTGCGCTCGGGCTATCACAACACGAAAGATTTATTATTGACTACAAATTATCACCTGATTTATATTTTTTTCTGCATAAATTGCATAAAAAAGATGTTCCAGACTTGCGTTATACAAAAGTTAAGATCACCATTTACCACAAAAGTAAATACGTTCGGCTCGGGCTGTTAAAATGTTTATAAAGGCACTAACGACTGGCCGCCTGGTCAAATGGTCGGAGACCCTGACCGCAGACCAAAACGCCGGGTTCGATCACCGCCCGAGATAAATATTTGTGTGTAGGTATCAATATGACTTTTTGTACCGTGTCTGGGTGTAAAATATCTATTTGAATATCAGTTCTTTGGTACCTATAGTGAAGGTGCCTTGATTTGGGATAAGATGACCGTGTATGAATTGTCTCAGATATTTTTATTAGTAACACTTACGACATATACCATCATCATCATCATCATCAGCCCATTTTTACCCCACTGCAGGGGCTTAGGCCTCCCCCAGGGTGAGGAGGGGGGGCTTGGAGCTTAAGTCCACCACGCTGCTCCACTGCGGGTTGGGAACTGTAACGACCGCCATCTATTGACAGCGTCCGGGACCGACTGCTTAACGTGCCCTCCGAGGCACGGTGTCAGTGATATTGTGTACTTAAGTCAGAAAAACTCATTGGTACACATCCGGATTCGAACCATGGCCCTATGGGGTCTTATAAATTTGAGACAGGTTCGTTGCGCTCTGGGCTATCACGACACATACCATACTAATATACGAAATAAAATATAGGTAGGTAAGTACAACCCATAGAAGAACGAATTGACTACTTATCGTCTAACAACCCTTCTTCATAGATAGCTGGTGTATATTTGACAAGTTTCAGTCCGTTTTCAGTACGCGAGGGCCCCGCGCTAGCCTTCACCCCCGCGAAATTGCGTTTGACAGTTTCGATATTGTGAATTGACATTTCTGACTCTATTAAAACTATGGAAGGAATATGATTAAAACCAAACGCTGCTGTCAAATTTATTTACTCTATGGTACAACTTATATCTGAACCGCTATCCCGTAACAATATACTAACCGTCATACAAACGTCCCCATCCGGTGACGTATGCCGTCCGTCCGACGAAATTGTCGTCGTCGTCCGGAACGCAAACCGGAACGATATTCGGCTGGAATCGTACCGGCTCGTAGAACCTGCGAATACAATAATGAGTTAAATACAAAGGTGACGTTTTTTCTTGTATAGGGATCAGGCCTACCCTTAAGAGTCGTTTCACAGTTTTTTTATTATTAGCATAGTTTCAACCAATCAATCAATAATAATGATAATATCTGGGACATCCCACACAGCGCCATCTAGTCCCATAATAAGCAAGTATTATGCATGTATTATGGGGTACTAGACGACTGATATACATACATAAATATTCCTTTTTTTAATAATAAACATGTATAGATACTATTACATCCAGATACGGAACAAATAGACATGTTCATGTGCACAAATATTTGTCCCGGGCGGGAATCGAACCCGCTATCCTCGGGTCCTCAGTTAGGGTCTCCAACCACTCAGCCAACCGGTCAGTCAATCGAATCAGATCAAACATCTCTAGTTCGTAGTTATGTAACATAATCTTGAAATACGTCACAACAGTAAATTTATTATTTTGTGGAAGGACGTCACCACAAAGGAATATTCTAAAAGTGCTGGTTCCTCTCAGAAGAATACGCAAGAAACTGAGGGACGCTCTTTTTAACAAAATTATAAACTATTTTTTGACAATAACTGCTTAAACATTAATATTATTGAAACAAACTAATAGGTGAGGGGCTTACACCAACGGATTTTTACATATGATTGTGACTAAAGTCAAAACATTTGACTCAAAATAATGCATACACTTGAAAGTTCAATTCCTGTTCATGGAAATACATATTAATAATAATAACGTATACATCACAACAATGTCTAGGCCGCAAACTAAGCATTAGCTTGTGTTTTGGATACCAAGCGAAGACATCACATACATATAACAACCAAGACCCGGTACCAGTATCAATATTCATCATATAAATACTGACCCGACCTGGGATTCGAACCCGAGACCTCCAGCTTCTTAGGCAGGTCGCTACCCACTAGGCCAAGCAGTCGTCGTATTAAGACTAACTTGTATTTTTAACACCTAAGTTACGTAAAACCTTTACTTCCTGATACGTTTTTTAGGAGTTACGTGTTTTTTGGGAGTTTCAAAAGTGACCATTTTAATTTTTATACGATTATACAAAAAAAAAACTAATTTTACTAATGAAGAATGGGTAAAAATGTTGAACAAAAAATACTGTCAATACGAATATAGACTGTTCTAAAAATGCATTAATCAGATTATATAATTTTCATACAAAATAAAAAAAAATTGCAAATCTGTCGAAATCAAGACATCGAAATATAATACATTTCTGTTATTTTAATTAACAAGCAAAATCGTTTAATTTCACGGTGATATAACGTGATAAATATATATAAGCGAAAGCAAATGCAAAAATATACCTATAAACGCAAAAAAAAATTTATTTGCCAAGTAACTTTGGCCATATCTGGCCAAGAGAGAAATCAAAAATTACTTTTTGGTGCAATTTTATGATTCCGGCTTGACTTTTATGTAATACTTCGTCTGCTTACGATAAATAAACGCTGCATTTTTGTGGGTCCAATAAACATGTTTTTTTTTTATTTAAATAATAAAAAACCAATTAAGAAGGGCCCGAAGATGTAATAAGTTAGACAGGAGAAATTTTGGTAAATTAAAATGTAAATTGGTCGGATTGCAAGATCGGATACGACACAAATTTTGAAAAAAGGAACCAGAATAATAATAACGTATACATCACAACAACGTCTAGGCCCCAAACTAAGCAGTAGCTTGTGTTTTAGGTACCAAGCGAAGACACCACATACATATAACAACCAAGACCCGGTACCACTATTAATATTCATCATATAAATACTGACCCGACTTGGGATTCGAACCCGGGACCTCCAGCTTCGTAGGCAGGGTCGCTACCCACTAGGCTAAGCGGTCCTCGATAAAACGAGAGACCTGGAACATTTTATTAATAAGGAGACTACTACCAAACAGACCTCTCCAGCCTAGCTCCGAGTATTCAGGCCTGAACGCTATCGAACCTAGCTAGAATCGTGTCTGCGGCTCCTTCAT
This sequence comes from Luffia ferchaultella, assembly GCA_949709985.1. Taxonomy (NCBI): domain Eukaryota; kingdom Metazoa; phylum Arthropoda; class Insecta; order Lepidoptera; family Psychidae; genus Luffia; species Luffia ferchaultella. The sequence goes on from OX453269.1 coordinate 3,381,650, forward strand.
CTTCACAATCATCAACACAAAACATAACGATAGACGACCGCTTAGCCTAATGGGTAGCAACCCTGCCTACGAAGCTGGAGGTCCCGGGTTCGAATCCCAGGTCGGGTCAGTATTAATATGATGAATATTGATACTGGTACCGGGTCTTGGTTGTTATATGTGTGTGGTGTCTTCGAAAAAAAATTATTTATATATGTATATATTATAAAGAATATTTAAGTATGTATATCAGTTGTCTAGTAACCCATAACACAAGCATAATACTTGCTTACTTTGGGACTAGATGACGCTGTGTGGGAAGTCCCATGTATTATATGTATTATTATTATAAAGTGGCGTGTATTTAGTCTGTGGTGTATATTTTTTCGCTTATTTCGCGTATTTACGTTGTCACGATGCGGTATCTATATGTGCATCTTTGATCCAAAATTATTTTATATTTAAAAAGAAGTACCTAAATTACATTGAGATGTTTCCCTAATATATATTTATGCCGATTTAACTGACCGATTGGTCGAGTAGGTTAGATACCCTAGCTGTAAAGCCAAAAGTCACGGGTTCGATTCCCGACCGGTACAAATATTTGTGTGCATGAACATGTCTATTCGTTCCGTGCCTGGGTGTATAATATCTACACATGTATACATTTAAAAAAAAACTATTTAAGGTAGGACACTGTCTGATATTACGGCTACTTAATAACAGATGGAGCCACTATACAAAGAAAGGATTTGTATTTTTTTCTGATCGCATTTCCACGTTTCAATTAATAAAACATTACATGCGACTATAAAAATTTTTTCTTTTTAATGTTATTAACTGACAGTATTGACTGTTTCAACAGTTTTGAAGCATTTGTACAAAAACCTAAAATTTGTAGAAAATAAGGTTTTCTCCACTGATTCATATAGTGGTTCTTTCAATAGTTTCAAATCGTTTGTCGAAAAACCTAATTTTTCTTATCTATTGTTACGTGTTAGGGTTCGAAGGATCAAGAGAGAAAGACCTGCTGACTCTTTTGAAGACTTTATTCACTAACACTAGGTCCAACACAAAGCACTAGGTTCAAACACTAAGCACTCACGATGTCTTAGGTCGTAACCAAGTCGTAGATTTCACTTGTATCACTCTTGATCACTAGTTTCGCTTCGAAGTCGCCTCGAAAGTAACCCAAAAACTGAACTCGCTCGCCTCCCTGCGGCTATTTATATGAGCCGGGACAAGCGCCAGACCATTCTAGATCGTACCGGAATAGCGCGAACGTGATCGACCGGGTTGGATGATTCTAGAAAGTTTCGCGCATGTGCCCGGTTTTTCGAGACTATTCGTTTCCTCTAACGCCATCTAGTATTGAGTAGGGGTTTCGTGTTGTCTTTGTTCTACAAAGTGGTTTTACTGGTTGATGCTAGATGGCGGTCGTTACTCTGTGTTCGTAACACTATTATTAAATAGCCGTACTAACAGGCAGTGTTCGATTTTAAGTATGAATGTATACCAGTTGTCTAGTACCCTATAATACAAGCATAATACTTGCTTACTTCGGGACTAGATGGCGCTGTGTTGGATGTCCCAGGCTATTAATATAGCTATGTAAAACTATGCTAAAAATTGTAAAGTTCTACTTTATTAGCGTTCGAAATTTGACTACGAAACGCCAACGAAATAGGTAAGTAAACAAATAAAAATCCACGATTAATAACTGTATATGCCTATTTATAAAAGGTGTTTGTAAACAGATCTGACGTCAATCTACAAAGAAAAACATAACGTCAACGACCTAATATATACGATTAAACGTGAAATAAAAATTCATAGATTCCTATTAAAATAGAGAAAGTTTTATTCTTGTTTTTATACCCAATTTTTAAGTATCTGGAAGATTCTAACGAATGGACTTGGAGGAAAATTTTTAACATATTGTTTTACATAATTTATTTTTTTTCGAAAATATAAAACAAACTATGACTTTCTCTAGAAATAAAATTAATAATTCAGAATAATCTGTCCAGCCAGATGTCGTTACAGGGATAATTTTAACGTCAGATTAATTTCCGTAAGTATAACGGTAAATTAGTAAAATTTAAGAGAATGATATTTTGAGAGGTTGTTTTGGAACCTTATTCCTTTCAATTTTAATAACTACACAGAAAGGTAAATTCCACCGACTTATATAAGGTACATATAAGTCGGTGGTAAATTCTGTTATAAAAAAAAATACAGTTTTCAATATACATATAGGTACAAATACCATATATTCTTAGACCAAAGCAATTTGCATTGATTTAAAATTCTTCTTTTAGATATGATAATAGAATTCTTTTTTTTTCTGTGCATCAAAGTAACTTTAAAATTTTGTTCCTAGCCCACTTTAGTAAAAATAGAAAAACGTTTTTTGCTTCATTACGATAAAAATCGAAACAGACTGCAGTCGGACGATAAAAAACTAGCAAGACAACAATGGCAGGATTTCCACGTATTCTATTTGTCCTGTATTATCAAGAAGGCACATTTTATAATAGTGGTACTGGAAAATACTGAATATAAATTTTTAAATCAATTGACTTTTAATAATTTTTCTATTTTATTAACTCCATAACGTAAAAAGGGAGTCCAGAGGAATCGACTGGAAATGGACGAAGTTAGGAGCGGAGACTAGTGTTCGAGCAATTTATAAACTAACACCTAGAGTATCACTTAGAGACAAATTTAAGGAAATTAATATAATGACGTTGCCGTCTCAATATATATTTGAAAACAAAATATACGTAAAAAAAAATGTATTATTTAAAAAAAAAAATTGTGATCGGCATGATGTCAATACAAGAAACAAGGATAAACTTGCTAACCATGTCAGCCGCCTCAATAAAATCACAAAATCTTTTAAAGGGCAATGTATACGCTTTTACAATAAGATCCCAGTTGACAGTCAAGATCTACCCCTTAACAAGTTTAAGACTACAACAAAGCGAAAGCTTTATGCAAAAGCTTATTATAAAGTATCAGACTACTTAGATGATAAAAATCCATGGGTATTAAACGCTCGCCTATCGGTTTGTTTCAAAAACTTTAATTTTAAGCATTTATTGTTAAAAAAAAACTGTTTATAATTTTGTTAAAAAAAGCGTCCCTCAGTTTCTTGCGTATTCTTCTGAGAGGAACCAGCATTTTTGAATGCGCCTTTGTGATGACGTTTTTCAACAAAGTAATAAATTTTAATAAATTCACTCTTATGACATATTTCAAGATTATGTTACATAACTACGAAATAAAGATATTTGATTTGATAAACCTTCAGGTAAATATCCGAATAAACCGGTAAACAGCAATGGTTCGTAAGCAGTCTCATACGCAAGTTTCAGCAAGTATTTGAGACAGCATTATTTGTGTAAACCTTATCTATATTAAAAAAAAAAAAAACATTTATAATCACAACCACACACGTAAGCCAAAACAAGTTTATATTCTTATAATTCACACGAATTATGAAAACTAAAAAATTGTAACAGTTTTCATTACAAATTTCTTGACCACATTTTGACTGTTCTTGCTGAATCAGTATTTGTATTCAATCGGGGGCGGCTTTGGGCGGTGCGTTGCGGCGACGGCGGTTGGGACGCTCATACAGTTTCCACATTGCTTTTGCAGCTCGTAGCGCCGCCGTTAACGGCAAGATACACGTCAAGCAGGATGTTCTTAAAGGAACCAAGCAAGAAACCAAACCGGGCTCCTCAAATTCGAAACTTGGGTTCGATTGTAGCTAACTGTATGTACAGTACCGTCAGCGGATTTTCAAAAACTCCAATGTGTGTCATCACCCTTATCCATTCGAACTAAGGATACTCACCTCAGTAAAGCTAAGTCATATTCGAAAGTAGCTGGATCGAAGTGCGGGTGACTTGCGACGATTTGAACACGCCGCTCGGCAAAACCGTACGGCTCTTCTTCATTAGCTAGGTCATGTTCTCCTAGACGTACCAGCAGTTCTGATGGTGGCACACTGTAGAGAAAAATATATTTGTTAGTTATTTACGGAAATTAGTGGTCGCCCAAAGCGCAACTAACCTGTCTTAAATTTATAAGGCCATGGTTCGAATCCGGGCGTGTACCAATGACTTTTTCTGACTTAAGTACATAACTATCACTGACTCCGTGCCTCGGAGAGCACGTTAAGCATTCGGTCCCGGGCGCTGTCAATAGATGGCGGTCGTTACAATCTCCAACTTATAGTGGAGCAGGTGGCGGATTTAAGCTCCAAGCCCCATCACCCTGGGGGAGGCCTAAGCCCCTGCAGTGGGGTAAAAATGTGCTGATAAAATGCAGTGGTCGCCCAGCGGTCGACGTTCGGCCGTAGGTACTCACTTTTTTGAAACCACCAATAAAAAATAGGCGAGAGTAAGTCAATTCAAACTGCATCAAACGACAGACTATTAAACTCGTGTGGTTGACAGTATTGTAACGCATATTAGTTGTATATAGATTTTAGCTTTCTGCACTCCTTCTCCATATAAACTTTAGAAGCTATGCCAAATCTTACAACCCTACGTGCGCGCAATATATGCTTAAAAAGGGTTACAAAGGTTTCCCTTCACGTATTAATATATAGATTATCAAATCAAGTGGTTTGATTCTCTGTTAATGTAATAGATATTTCAAAAATTTGAATAATAAAATGCAGTTTTTGTTTGTTCAAAAATTGAGCACATATATATTTGCAATACAATCCACCAACCCGTACAGGAGCAGGTGGATTTAAGCTCCAAGCCCCCTCTCACCCTGGCAAGAGGCCTAAGTCCCTGCAGAGGGGTATAATCAATGCTCCGTTGGTATAATGGGCTAATGGAATGGAAAAAAATACTAAATAATCTAACACAATTTATATGTTGACATTATATCTAATAACGTATCAATATGCAACAACAAACACTAAAGCTGCATATTGATACATTATTATATATAATTAGGAGGACTTAGGCCTCCCGCCAGGGTGAGAGGGGGCTTGGAGATTAAATCCACCTGCTCCAGTACGGGTTGGTGGATTGTATTGCAAATATATATGTGCTCAATTTTTTAACAAACAAAAACTGTTATGTTATGTTAAACAATATATTTTGTTCGTTTGCTGTTCTGTCAAATTAGATTTACTTAGAGATAAATAAATCATGAAAAACCGGTCTTATAAAAAAAAAAAACGTCGAAGCACTATGGTTCGAAGCGTCTAAAAGTTATTTGATGAGTGCTTTACGATAAAATAAATTTAAATGGCATAATTTGTGAAATTATTTACATCAATGAATCCTAATATATAAAACGTCTTAAAGGAGTGAACGCTTGTCATAACACAAATAAACAGTTTATGAAAAGCAGCCGGCTCACTCCATTTCGTTCCATCAACCCATTTATACCCTACTGCAGGGGCTTAGGCCTCCCTCCAGGTAAAAGGAGGCTTAAATTCACCACGCTACTCCAATGCGGGTTGGCGGATTGTAACGACTGCCGCCTGTTGACAGCGACCGGGAGCGACTGCTTAACGTGCTCTCCGAGGCACGGAGTCAGTGAGTTATTTTTGGGTGGGCAGAGGTTTAGGGCCGGAGATGAGGTCGAAGCTGCTGTAGATGAGTATTTTTCGGGACTCGATGAAAGCCATTTTAGGAGAAGTATTGAAACTTAAAAAGATCTATGGACTTAGTGCATACAGCTCAACGGGGACTGCGTGGAAAAACGAAGATAGTTTCAAAACGATAACAGGTATTTCATTTTTAGGATAAGTAGTTATCAACCCACCCCAGTGTGTAGGCACTTGACCTATTCACTACACATTAACCATATTTGGTCAGATTGAAGGTAACGACACATTTAAATAACAGAGACAATTGATTGATGACTATACAGACCGGCTCACTCAATACAAGTTAAAATACACAAATACAAGTAATAAAGGAAATGAGGTAATTTATCAAATTCGGTAGTGTATGTTTCAAGCAGTTGTGAATGTATATGATAAAATGGCAGTTATAGTAAGATCTATTTACGGGATCTGTAATTTCTCTGTTTTTACGGAGTGTATTACATTCATAAGGTTCGTCCATTACTAAAGCTGTTAAGACATAATGATAACTGAGATAATAATAATAATACCTGGGATATCCCTCACAGCGCCATCTAGTTCCAAACTAAGCAGAGCTTGTATTATTGGTACTAGACAATTGGTATACATACTTAAATATTTTTTTTATAATATATACATATATACATATTTGCACCCTCTAACATATTCATCATCATCATCATCATCAGCCCATTTTTACCCCACTGCAGGGGCTTAGACCTCCCCCAGGGTGAGGAGGGGGGCTTGGAGCTTAAGTCCACCACGCTGCTCCACTGCGGGTTCGGAACTGTAACGACCGCCATCTATTGACAGCGTCCGGGACCGACTGCTTAACGTGCCCTCCGTAGTACGGTGTCAGTGATATTGTGTACTTAAGTCAGAAAAACTCATTGGTACACGCCCGGATTCGAACCATGGCCCTGTGGGGCCTTATAAATTTAAGACAGGTTCGTTGTGCTTTGGGCTGTCACGACACTCTAACATATTGCGTGTCAATAATATTTTCGAGAAATTCTATGTTTATGAACTGCGGGCAACCTAAATCTCGGCTAGATAACCGCGCGTGCGTGCGCGCTTTGAAATCAATCATTTAGCTACCTCAATATGGCAGTATTGAATTAAAATTATTAAAATTATTAATTTAAAATTTAAAAAAAATCTAATAATAAAATGGGTATACGGGCGGGTTGTTCGGATGAATGTAGTCCAAACTTATAGAGCGTATAGAGCTTACCGAACTAATCAAAAGGTTCCAAAAAATAAGATATCATTTGATTGAAAACAACGAAACTTTATACATGTTTTTTTTTTCGGTAAACGTTAGTTTGCGTTGTCTGCTCACTTGAAGCTTTTTGTTAAGTTTGGTAAGCTCTACACGCTCCATAAGTTTGTACTACATTCAGCCGAACAACCCACCCGTATACCCATTTTATTATTAGATTTTTTTTTCTTAAATTGTTTTTAGTACTATACTGCCATATTGAGGTTGCTAAATGATTGATTTCAAAGCGCGCACGCGCGGTTATCTAGCCGAGATTTAGGTTGCCCGCAGTTTATAAACATAGAATTTCTCGAAAATATTATTGACACGCAATATGTTAGAGGGTGCAAATATGTATATATGTATATATTATAAAAAAAATATTTAAGTATGTATACCAGTTGTCTAGTACCAATAATACAAGCTCTGCTTAGTTTGGAACTAGATGGCGCTGTGAGGGATATCCCAGGTATTATTATTATTATCTCAGTTATCATTATGTCTTAACAGCTTTAGTAATGGACGAACCTTATGAATGTAATACACTCCGTAAAAACAGAGAAATTACTACTACGTTCAGCCAAACACGCCGTACATATTTATCAGTATGTAGGGATATTGTCGTGCCGTGAATGTCGAGATAGCCGAGTGGTAGCGAATCTGCTTCCTGTTTATAAGCTCGTTGTTCAGATCCCTGGGCATGTACCAATGAGTTTTTTCTAACTTATGTACATAACTATTATTGAGTCTGTGCCTCGGAGAGCACGCTAAGCCGTCGGTCCCGGCCACCATAAATAGAGGGCAGTCGTTAAAATCCACCAGCCCGCACTGGAGTAGCATGGTGGATTAGGCTCCAAGCTCCCTCATCCCGAGGGGAGGCTTGAGCCTCTGCAGTGGGCCACTAATGGTCTGATGGTATGGTATGTATATTGGCCATGTACTAATCTACAATCATTTCTGAGTGTAAAATATCTATATATGTATATATTGTAAAGAATATTTAAGTATGTATATCAGTGCTTTGATACTGATGTTTAGTCATGATACACATGAAACAAGCTTTTCTTAGTTTGGGACTAGACGGCGCCGTGTAGCATGTACGAGATATTATTATTATGGTTTTTTTTATGTGTAACGTATACGTCATAACAACGTCTAGGCCCCAAACTAAGCATTAGCTTGTGTTTTGGGTACCAAGCGAAGACACCACATACATATAGCAACCAAGATCCGTACCAGTATCAATATTCATCATATAAATACCGACCCGACCTGGGATTCGAACCCGGGACCTCCAGCTTCGTAGGCAGGGTCGCTACCCACTAGGCTAAGCGGTCGTCATAGTATACTATTACTCACTGTTCAACACAATGCGCTGCAGTGATGGCCCAGTTCTCGTTCAATAGAGCAGCACCGCATTTGTGAAGATAAGTCGAGGTGCGCCACTGACGCAGCGATATCTGCCACGGCCACTTTCCGAAGCCAGATTTGGCGCCACCGACAATCCTCGCTTCCGGCCACAGTCTTCGTCCGCAAACTGCGAGCACAAGGAGCGTAGAATTTATTATCATTTTGTTTTTTTTTTTATTTCGAATTCTTCATAGCCTTGACCTTCTTTATAAACGATTTAATTGTTTTTTACTGCATGTCGAACATTGTAGAGTAAGTGTTGAACCGTTTTTATAGACTTCGTAGTGTTACGTATTATTATTTCGTTAAACGTCAGATTTTCGGCTTTAAAACCACAATTTTTATAACTTGGATCGGTTTTGTGACAACTTTTCTTGGAATGACTACGCACTTATTATTTAGAACCACTTTAGGAGTATAATTTTATTACAATGTAATGACACAAACAGAATTCGAATTCCGAACGCATTTTATTCCAACTACCTAGTCGGTTTAACCAATTCAAAATCGGAACACTATTTTGTAGAAAAACAACACTAACAAAATTCGAATTTCGAATGAATTTTTTTTCTGACTAGCCCCTAAGGACTATGCGATTTAACGAACTTAGGAGTGGACAACTTTTTTGTGATTAAAAAAAAAATTTCGTCTCTAACCAGCCAGTCTTGGTAGATAATTTAAAATACGAATTATTTCAATGTAAGAAAAAACGTTTTTATGTTTCGAAACGCATTTAATTAAATTCAAAATTCGAACGTTTTCTTTTAAACATTTCAACAATTTTTTTACGACATAATTTGTTACACGAACTTTTTTTTAGTTTAAAAACTTCTTAATTTACGTTGCACACACCGGCAAAACACTACTAAAAAGTTATTGTCCTTGCGCTCGCCTTGGCAATGGCGGATCGACTACGCTTTGTCGAGAATTACACTCGTGCGTTATATTTTTTTTTTTTGCTATGTTATTTGTCTGTGGATAAGTATAGCTGGCATAAGTTCTTTGACCCGTCTCGACCCGAGTAAGTTAGGAATCGGTCGAAAATAGGGTGTTATGCGTGGTTTTTACAAGTGGATATTTGCATATATTTTATGCGTTTTAGGCATGTTTATTCTTTTTTTCGACACTGTCAGTCCCCTCAAATTTATTTTGAATTTCATCTTGAACTTTAAGTTTCTTTAACTAATGAATATTGGAACTTTTACTATACTGCAATCGTATTTAAACAACGTAATACGATATTTGACTACTATTAAATAAATTGTGTTTATCAAGAAAAAAACCGGCCAAGTGCGAGTCGGAGTCGCGCACCGAGGGTTCCGTACAAACCTGTAACTATATAAGTAAAAGTAAGTTTGATTTTGTTACAACTTAAAGGTATTATAGCTGAGTATTTGATATAAATTTCAATTTAATACCTCTACGCGTTAGTGGAAAGGGGTAACTAGTAAGTTTAAAATTATTAAAAATATTTTTATTTTATGATGTAACTAAAAATTTACACTTTTCACAATTTTTCTTTATCTGTGCTATAAGACGTTGTTTCGTACCAAATTTCAAGATTCTGAGTTTACGGGAAGTACCCTGTAGGTTTTGATTCCCTTGCGAGTAGTAGAACCAAGGCCATGCGGCCATGGTTCGAATCTGGGCGTGTACCTATGAGTTTTTCTGACTTGAGGACATAACTATCACTGACTCCGTGCCTCATAGAGCATGTTAACAGTCGGTCCCAGGTGCCATCAACAGACGGCAGTCGTTAAAATCCACCAACACGCACTGGTGCAGCGTGGTGGATTAAGCTCTAAGCTCTCTCACCCCTGGAAGGCCTAAGCCCTTGCATAATGGGCTGGTGGAATGGAATAAAATCCCATAGGAACCGCGTATTTTTTTCGAAATGAAATTTATCCTTTTTGTTACACCATCGTACTTTTCACCAAAACCCGTTCAGCCGTTTAGGCATAAAGAATGGTTATCCCTCAGGAATTATCTGGCTTTTTCCGGAATGAAAAATAATCTGTTTCACTCTCCAGCTCATAAATTATATTTATGCAAAAAATCACGTCAATCCTTTTGCTTGTTGTTGCGTGATTGACTGCCAAACATCCGAACGAACAAACTTTCACATTTTTAATACTTATGAGAAGAATTAGTTGGATTTACGTTATATCGGCTATGAAGAATAGTCTCGAATTTCTATCAAGTTCCGTAAGAAAAGCGCGTATTGACATGATATTTAGCAAAATAAAGTAGTAAGTATGTATACGAATATGTTAGACACGTATTTTAGTGATTATCAAAATTCAATGAGGGTAAGACAGTGAAGGGGGCGATAAAGTTTTTATGGAAAAATGCATATAAACTTGCAATAATTTTACACAAATAATATAGCATGACTTCAAACTCATAACACCAAATATCACTTTTACAATAGTGATATTTTCATCTATAATTATACAATTATTGTAAAGAAGATCTGATTTAGTTTGTTTGTTACGAATAAATTAAAAAACTACTCTGATTTTAAAAATTCTTGCACCTATAGACAGCTACGTTATTAACAAATAACACGAGCTGTATTTAATTTTGAAACTAGCTTTCCGCCCGCGGTTTCGCTCGATTGGACTACACAGTTGTACTGGGACCGTTATTATTTTTTGCATTAATATAGTTTCGTAAAAAAAGGTAACAGTACAATCGTGTAGTCCATGCGAACGGATCTGCGAGCGAAAAGCTAGTACAAAATATTATGAATATAATTTATTAGCACTAATATATAACATAATGAGTTATACATCATAGTGAGAGAAATATAGCCACATAATATACCGCCAACTGACTTGAAATTCTCACGGGCGAAACCGTATGCATTACCATATGTATTCAGTTTCAAGGTACAATGTCTAAAGGAAGCAAGTATTTAAATAGTTGTCTCACAAATAACTGGTGGCGCTAACATTGAGGTGAATTAGTTACGATGTTAGGAAACCTCAAGTTAACTGCAGGCCTAGCATGAAAGTTGCGACTATTTAGATACTGATTTTCCTGTGCTGGCGTCATCATGCTCTTACATCTACATAACATATTAGTTAAAATTTTGTATTGTAAGACAGTTATTTAATATCTCTTCTTAAGGGGCAATTTTTAACAAGTTTTGTAAATTATTCTTATGAAATATAAACTAATTTAAGAAAATAATCAGAATAAATATTACATTGTTTCAAGTCATGAAAATGTTTTTATTTCAATCAATCAATGCGTGACAATGCAATAAAGAATTGAATTGAATCATATAGTTCCATTTAAAAAAAAATTTATATAATTCTTTACATTTATACACGATTATTCATTGTTTATAAAAAAAATTTGTGTACTTTCGGATCTTTGTAAAAATCCTGAAAATATGCACATACGTGCATAAGTGATGTGAACTGATTCGTCTGAAGCCGATTATAAATTTATATGAAAGCCGAATATTCCACCTATACTTCATTTATGTATTAATTAACAAAAGTAAATACATAACGCAGAAAACGAAAAATCGTGACAATTTTTTTCCCGCTTAGTTCTATTAGTAGAACTATTCGTAAAACTAACCGATGTGGTAGAATTATACGGGATTTTAGTTCTATTAGTAGAACGAAATGGACTAGACGGAAACTTCCGTACGCGTGTTCCATGCTAAGTTTACAGATCTACAATGGATTAGTTTTGCAAGAGAGATGTTTTTAACATACGTTGTTAGTATAATGCATTATATTTCAACTGGTCATGGTTACGAATAAATAAATTAAAATTTATGCCGTGTTTCGCAAAGTTGATTATAGGTGGCCAAGACGCAGATCGTTCGTTGTAGTGGCCATCTAATGAATAGTTTTTAGTAAATCGGATCTTTGTGAAAATCCTGAAAATAGCCAGGATAACTGCGGAATCATTTTCGAGTTTCCATTAGCTTGGAGCATAATTTTAATACATACTTTTTATAATTTTTTTCCGAAAATATAGACCAACCTATCTTTCCCTTAAAATGAAAAAAAAAGTCTGCAATTCTCTTTGTTATTTTTTCTCATTAATTTATTAGTAAAATAGCCTTGTGACGTCAACTGGACAGATGTTTACTATTTGCATTATCTTAGACTAAATAGAGTCATATTATTTTGATAGATTCATGAGGATTACAATTTTATTTAACATAGTGACCTTACCTCAATATTTTTTATTTACTTTAGCTTTGATTTTTACTGTACAAAGCAGCGCAATAAACTCAACCCTCCACATATCCTCACAGGGACAATTTCAACGTCAGATGAGATTTCATAAACATCTAGCAATTTCGTACATAGAAAAAAATTCTATTTTTACAGGTTATTTTAAAAACTTATTACTTTTAAAATTTAAAATTTTGTTCTAAGCCATTATCCAGACCTTTTAAAGCCTTTTTAAGTGAAAGCCTACTATCTAGAATTTTCGAAAAAATCCAATTTTTCTAATAATCCCACAACATGTGCCGTCGTATAGCCATAAGATGCTTTATTAGGAAAATATAGTACATTTTCAAACCTCACCTTCTTTGTAGTTCGACGTATTAAACTGTTCAGAATTAGTTACACTGGCTACTGTTGTGGTCTCGTTCGACGTAAAATTGGCGCTGGCGGTGGAAGACGACAACGTTGTGTTTTCTGGAATCAAATCATCTTTTTTTTTAATTTTGTTTAGGCCTGGGTTTAGGACCATCAGATGTTTAGGATGATATCTGGAACGATTTACGTAATTTCTTATATAATTTGAAACTTTTCTTCGTTTCACAACTGCAGCTGATATGTGGAGCTCAATTACAGAGCATTAGTGTAGGTTGGTCGTGTTAGCCCAAAGCGCAACGAACCTGTCTCAAATTTATAAGGCCATAGGGCCATGGTTCGATTCCGGGCTTGTACCAATGAGTTTTTCTGACTTATGTACATAACTATCACTTACTCCGTGCCTCGGAGAGCACGTTAAGCAGTCGATCCCGGGCGCTGTCAATAGATGGCGGTCGTTACAATCCCCAACCCGCAGTGGAGCAGCGTGGTGGATTTAACCTCCAAGCCCCCTCACCCTGGGGGAGGCCTAAGCCCCTGCAGTGGGGCAAAAAAATGGACTGATGAAGTGAAGTGAAGTGAAGAAGAGTAGGTTAGAGTAGGCATGTAGGCAGATACGCAAGTATGCAGTATTTTGCATACTTAAGACAGATCATAACCTAAACTCTAAAAGGCGACATCAAATCATACCAAAGGCATAAGTGACATCATCATCATCATCAGCCTTTTTTTTTACCCCACTGCAGGGGCTCAGGCCTCCCCCAGGGTGAGGAGGGGGGCTTGGAGCTTAAGTCCACCACGCTGCTCCACTGCGGGTTGGGAACTGTAACGACCGCCATCTATTGACAGCGTCCGGGACCGACTGCTTAACGTGCCCTCCGAAGCACGGTGTCAGTGATATTGTGTACTTATGTCAGAAAAACTCATTGGTACACGCCCGGATTCGAACCATGGCCCTATGGGGCTTTATAAATTTGAGACAGGTTCGTTGCGCTCTGAGCTATCACGAAATAAGTGACAGGGATGACTTAAACTATTAATTTTACCGATTAAATTGCCCAACGGTAACCTTGACTTTAAGCATGGACAAAACAACTCGTCCTAAAGGTTGAGTGCATAAACAATTTAATTATAAAGAAGTGGCAATTAAAGAAAACAAGGAAATTAAAGAAAAAATCCATATAATTTAAACGACAAATTACTTATTGTGTGTTTTTTTGTGACAAGTGACAACAATTATCTGTTTATAATCAACAAATTAAATGAATAGAGATTCAGTCATAGTCGGACTTTGTTTGGAAAATTGCAGGAAATTCTTTAAATTGTTTCATTTATTGACTAATAGAAACCAACTTATTCGGTTTATTCGGTAAGCCAACTTTTTGCAATTAGATATTAATTAAAGCTGTTTTTCTGTCTGGAGTAAATTATAAAAAAATCGATTCAAACGTAAGTATTAATTATATGAATATTTTGATAAATACATTTCAAGATATTGGAAAAAGGTTATTCGTTTAAAAACTTCGAAAGGCACTTGTATGCGGTACCTACAGCGTCTTTAGGTACCCCAGATTGTTATAGGATCAGCCTTGAATGTTACCTGTCATATGTATTAAAGTCTTATTACTAAAAAGGTAAAATATTTTTTCCATACACAATAACATTTAGATGCCCCAATATAATACAGATTTTTTTTTGGTTTTAGATTCAATACATAAATACTTTTTTGTAATAAGATATTAAAAAAACGGCGCCCAATCAAATTTTCATGAAAAATTATGTTTTATTTACATTTAATTTAACTAAACAAAAATAAATATAACCAAACGCTGTTTGTGTAAACTTTTAACTTTACTAATGCGAAGATAAGCAAATATATCAAATGCGTACACATATATTTTGGTCGTTATTTAGTAATTTTTTTTGCTGAAGTAGTTTCCCGCCAATTATTTATAAAGTTGTAAAATATTCTTCATATTTGTTTAAATATATAAATATTTAGATCGAAAGCATACAAATAATTACTGGTAATTAACAGCAAACAGTCATGTGTATTTGATTGTGTGAATGGAAAGAAAACAAAGAAAACCCTTTTTCTTGTTTGGGTATTTTGCTTGCACATTTTTTGGTTAATTTGTTTACAGACGCTCATAAATTTTCTATTTTTAACCATTATAATAACTTTTGATAAAAATATAAATTTTTGCTAGAAAAAAATTTATTAAAAAATCGCCTTTATAGCATTTTCACGCTAAGCTCTTTTATGATTTATTTATAGCTTTATCGAAACCGCTGTACCGCGCCTTAGGTATGTGCGCGGCGCGGAGGGAAGGCAACTCCTAAGCGTTGACGACGGACTGACAGAGCAGATCTGCCTCCCTCCGCGCCGCGCACATACCTAAGGCGCGGTACAGCGGTTTCGGTAAAACTATAGTTTTTATGAATTGCTTATGCTCATGAAAGTTCCGAATTAATGCAAGGGCCAACCCCAACTTCTCTAGGCTAATAACGCTTATAGTCTGACTGCATCGAAAATTACTACGTTAACGGCATTTTAGCCAATTTAATTACGTAGCAGTACTTAGTAATTCCGTGCTTCGGAGGGCACGTTAAGCAGTCGGTCCCGGACGCTGTCAATAGATGGTGGTCGTTACAGTTCCCAACCCGCAGTGGAGCAGCGTGGTGGACTTAAGCTCCAAGCCCCCCTCCTTACCCTGGGGGAGGCCGCGCCCCTGCAGTGGGGTGAAAATGGGCTGATGATGAAGATGATGACTTAGTAATTAGTAGTAATCTTTGGTATTGACATTTCTTTTACAATTGCTAATAACATGAACCTATGTGATTAAATTCGGTTGAAAATCGACAACGTAGTAGTTTTCGACACCGCGGCCCGTTTTATTAATAAAATCTATGTATAGTTCCAATCAAACTTTATGGCGGATCGGAATACAACGCTCTATGCATGCTTGCGCAGGTTCAGTCATATGCCCCTCGCTCCACTGCGTCCCGCTACACCTAAAACTGACTACTGCGACGCGACTTGTACCTATGTTCACATCCGCCATAAAGGTTGATTGGAACTATACGTATTTTGACCCGTCAAAATATTTCTGACGCGCCTAATAAAGTTTCTTCAACTTGTTTCACATTATTTTGATATAAAATTAAAGGAAACTCACCAAAAGCAGTGGTGTTGTCAATCGACGGCGTGGTGGCATTTGAAACTGTTGTCACATCACTATAGTTACCAGTAACAGGTATTGATTGATTGATTGATTCAGTTACATTTTCCGACACCACGGAAGTAAAAGTAGTCAAACCAGTACTACTAGTCGTAGTTGGTATTGTTGGTGATAAAGTAACGTTTACAGTGAATTCTGGTACACTCGTTTCTGTTACTGGCAATTTCGTTTCAGTAACAGGTATTTTAGTTTCTGTAACTGGTGTGTTTGTTTCTGTAACTGGTATTTTTGATTCTGTTACAAGTGATGATTCTGATATCGGTTTTTCTGTTACTGAAACGGATTCAGTTACTCTTTGTGTAACGGTTTCTGTAGGAATCGATGACGGAGCGCTTTGGGGTGTTGTGGTGGAAGACGTAGTCGTTGATGTTGTTGGAGTAGAAGGAAGGCTGGAAGATATTGAGAAAGCTGCTGTTGAGGTTGATTCTGTTGTTGTTGTAGTTGTAATTGGTGTCGTTGATGATGTCGTTGGAGATGATGCACTAGACATAGATGAACTTGTCTCTTCAATAGTTGTAGACGATTGTTCAGTAGTTAATACTTCAGTGTGTGATAACGTTTCGCTAGATGAAATTGGTGGCATTGTTGTTTTTGATGGTGGTGGTGATGATGCAGAGCTAGGACTAGGTGAGTCTGTTTTTGGCGGAATAGTTGATATGAGCACCCAACCTTCAGGTGGTGTGACCGGTGACCATAAATCTGAAAATGAAAACAAATGTATGGATACAAATAAGTAAAAAAATTATATTTTCCTAAAATATCAGCACTTACAATTAATATTCTTGTATTATTTTATTTTTGTGTTAAATCTTTGGTTATTGTAACTTATGCGCACGCG
This sequence comes from Luffia ferchaultella, assembly GCA_949709985.1. Lineage (NCBI taxonomy): Eukaryota > Metazoa > Arthropoda > Insecta > Lepidoptera > Psychidae > Luffia > Luffia ferchaultella. The sequence goes on from OX453269.1 coordinate 3,398,580, forward strand.
TCTTTTTAATTATAACAGCTTATAATATAGTGAAAGGTAATAAAATAAATAATAAAAATAGAACTGAAAATATAAATTTATTATTTGTTTATCTAGTCCAGATCATCTCGATGAAAGTACTAGAAACAAAAAAATATATATATGATTGTAAATTCAGGCAAATCGGGAAACATTCGAGTTTGATTTCCTGTTTACGTTTTATTTCGCGCATTTAACTGACCTTGTTATTTTTCGCACATTTCAGTGACGTAATTTTACGCGCATTTTCTTGACGTTTTGACGTGTCATACGTATCTTGCATTTTCGCCGTTTAACACGACACATTTCCGTCAATTTATTTTCGAGTCTAGTCTCTGCTTAAATTGACGGCAGCGTAACAATCTTCTTGTTTTGTGGAAGTTACAAATTGACTAGAAGCCCTCTTCTGCGCTTACCGCCTCATACTCTAGCTAGCTGGTGTGTACTCGTTGCGAGATGATGAGTTTCACTCCGAGTTTAATCCGCGGGGTCCCCCCGCCTTCACACTCGTGAATTTACGTTTGACATTTACTATGGTATTTTTTTGATAGGTACTATGAGGTGACATTTCCGACTCTATTGAAACCAAACGCTGCTGTCAAATTTATTTTCTCTATGTTCGAAACTCATTTAGATATGTACGTTCCGACGAACGCTTTTTTCTCAATTACATTTTCTAGTAAATTCTACAGTTACGGATTTCTATACAAAAACCGTTGCAAAATTGAGACTAGGCTAAAATTGGACAACAAAGAAGTATCTATTCAGTTTTGTTCTGACTAGACCGTCTTTGTTGATAATTCTTTGTATTTTCTCATGTCCTACATTATAACTGTCTTAAAGTCTGAGTTGGTTTTTAAATATTAAAAATAAGCGTAATCGGTTGCCTGCCTTTCTCGTCTATGTTGCTAACTATTCAACTATAGGTTGAATCCATAGAAAATTGTAAATATTTAGAAATGTCAAACTGCTATGGAAGTAACAGGCCTGTTGTCGAATCACCATACCATACCCCATTAATACCCCACTGCAGGGACACTTAGGCCTCCCCTCGGGAGACGGTGGAGGGTAAAGGGGGAGGCGATTGTCGAATAACTCACAAGAAAATATGCCCCTAGCAAAAGAACATAAATATTATGACAATTAAAACTAAATTTTATCTGTCTCTACGTATTCTATAGATATTAACTCATATACAAACGCAGCTCGCTTTCCTTTATGGAAAACTGCATTAATTTTTTTTTAATTAAGCCTTCGTTAATCGTCCATACTCCCATACAATCATATAGGTTGTTATAAATTTTTTTTTAAATTGTTTTTTTTTAAATTTTTTCTAAATACATCATAACAGTGAAATAATTATAAAAAATATAAAGAATAAATAGTTATTAACAAAGTTATAAATGTTTAAAATGTCCTGTTAGACAAAGAAGGTAATACCGCACGGTGTACTAGCCTGTGACGTCAGGCCATTTAAAATAATGTTAAATTTCGTTTCACAAGAAAGAGTAAGTTATTTAACTAATATCAATATACTTAAATATATATAAAGAACACAGAGAGCTGTTCTAAAAGTCAGTAGCGGTGTTAGGGTAGGGCGCGGTGACACGACCGCCTAGGGCGCCGACCATATAGGGGCGCCGGAGGGGCGGCGTATATCCTTAGCCTTTTTTTCATATAGTTTTGAATAGCAGTTAGGGGGCGTCGTAGAATTCTCGCCCAGGACGCTGGTAGTGCTAAAACCGGCACTGCTTAAAGTAATCCTGAGGAAACCCCGAAGTTACCCCACAACAGATCTATACAAACAGGCCCAGGTTCTAACTGTTCGCGGATTGTTTTTAACGAGAGTTACTGTATATATGCATAAACAGACCTTAAATTTATCAATGTATAATGACAAGATAAAAAAAAAAGAATATTCAAGCTTCCGACTCCTGAGGTTAACATTAGTTTCGCTCGGCGCTTTAAACGATTTTTGTTTCCTAACATTTATAAAAAATCGTTTAAAATCTGTGACATCAAGTGCAGCCCGGTTTATGAAACCAAAATCGTAATTAAAAAGGAACTGCTATGCTGGAACTACTAAAGGTTTGAAAACATTCTTCCAATCACTAGTTTTTGAGGTCATTTCGGAGTTTTCATATCTTTTGGAGCTTTTATATCCTCGCATGCGCAACATGACGATAGGAATAAGCAGACACTCATAACATGTATGCACGCACTCATAAACACGCATGCGCGCACATACACAAACACACAAGCACACGTACACATACCCACGCACACACACCCACATTCATCACCTCACTCATTCACATACACATGTAACGACTTTGGAGCTGCAGTACAAGACTGCACTTGCTGTACAAGAGGACCTTTGAGTTGTAATTTAATATACATTTATTATCCACTTACTGTTTAGCCGCATCCTTTCTATGTCATTTGTCAATTTGATTTTTGACTCCCACAGGACAGGTCTAGTCTAGTGTGGGGGTCATCGGTTGAATTATATTGTATAAGCATGATGGTTAATTAAATAAATTTCGTTTCATTTAAAAGTAAATTCTAAATTAATATATAATTTAAAAAAAAAACTAAAAATACCTGTAAATTAAAAATACTATCTAAATAATGATAAACGAGAAAATTTTAAAGAGACGACAGGTTCAGGGTGCCAAGGATATTTGCCGCGTTGCCACGCTGTATGCGATACTGATCCTCTGAGCAAGGTATTCCTTGCTCAAAGGATCACCTGTCAAAAGACGCAGCGCGACACCCAAATCGTGAGCAAATAATTTAGCATCCTTAGACCAGGGACCCATCGTCTCGACAGCGAAAAGGCATGAATTGGTCAAATACCCTACTGTAAAATTACTCAACAACTATTCGCTGTAATGTTAAATATAAATCATTCCTCGGTATCATAATCAGTGCTACACTATAGTTACTTTTGAAGAACTCAGTTTTATCTAAAAGTTATATTGGCCTCTCAAACTAGTCGACTTTATGTACATTTCATACATCAAAATCTTATTGAAAGCTTACAACAATTGACGACCGCTTAGTCTAGTGGGCAGCGACCCTGCCTACGAAGCTGGAGGTCCCGGGTTCGAATCCCAGGTCGGGTCAGTATTTATATGATGAATATTAATACTGGCTCCGGGTCTTGGTTGTTATGTATGTGGTGTCTTCGCTTGGTACCCAAAATACAAGCTAATGCTTAGTTTGGGACCTGTATATAAGATGTATATAAAAAAATTGTATATCGATTTTCCCGTCCAACCATATGTACATCAGTTTACTAAAGTGTACTGGCGTTTCATTTGTATGCGAAACAGCTAACGAAGAGTGTTCACCGACACCCGAGCGACCCCCTTCACACCGAAAATGCGTCCGAGTAAGACCCACAATTCGGGAATTCATTTATGTGGTACGGTAACATATTATTGAAATGTCGCCATTTCGCGCCCTCAGAGTGACTGTTTCTGTGTAAATAAATAAAGCGAGTAGACCAATCTAGTATTCTTTGACATCGATGTTTACAATGTTAGTAGATCGGGAACGTCACGATACTTCGTGACGAGAATCGGAAATCTCTTTTTCGATATTGTTAAGTTGTGCCCACGTTGTGACCCTGATTTTTAAAATGTTTAAGAAAATGTTATTCGTTTAAAATCTTCATTAATTTTACTAGCTTCTTGCCCTTGGTTTCGCACGCGTGGTCTAAGTTTTTGTGTTATTAACCAGGTAGTGCTTTAACGTAGGCGTTGACCTAGATAATTAGTCGTCCGTAGCTTTGTTTGCTGGGACTATTAGTTTTAAAAAAAAAACTTCACAGAATCACTCTGGTGTCTGTATGTCTGTCTGTCGGTCTCTCTCAGTGTATATCTACTAAACGAAAATTACCGAAGTATAGCGTAAATATTAAATGTACGGATTGACTAGAAGCCCTCTTCTGCGCTTACCGTCTAACCACTCCTACAATAACTAGCTGGTGTACCCGTTTGGCGAAATGGTGAGTTTCAGTCAGTTTCAGTTAACGAGGTGCCCGCGCTCCAGCCTTCACCTTGGCGAAATTGCGTTTGACAGTTTCGATACTGTGAAGTGACATTTCTGACTCTATTAAAACCATATTAACATTTTATTTATTCTATGGCGTAAATAAACGAATTTTTATTTTGAGGGCAAATAATAAAATAAAATAAATTCTTAAGTGCATCGTCTGACATACCAAATTAATGCCCATATGTGAGATAATTATATTTATTTATAACTAAAACATTACCTAAATGAATTTACCTTAATTCGCATGCAGTGTAATTTTAAATTTTTTTTCCTTTTACATATTTGATTTTTATTTCTCATTTTGAGGTTTGATTCTTATTGTGTCCTGTTTTTCATGTATTGTTTTTATTTGAAGTTTATTGACGACCGCTTAGCCTAGTGGGTAGCGATCCTGCCTGCGAAGCTGGAGGTCCCGGGTTCGAATCCCAGGTCGGGTCAGTATTTATGTGATGAATATTAATACTGGTACCGGGTCTTGGTTGTTATATGTATGTGGTGTCTTCGCTTGGTACCCAAAACACAAGCTAATGCTTAGTTTGGGGCCTAGACGTTGTTGTCGTTATTATTATTATTATTTGTTTTTTTTTTTGGTTTGCAAAAATACTAAAAAAGGCTTATTAATTATCGTATGGTTATGCAAAGCAAGTTTCTAATTTGTAATAATAATATAAATAATTTATTTAAAAAAATCTAATTCTTTTACTTGTATATATTGTTTCACAAGCAGTACCATAAACATCTAATTCTTCACTTCATCAGCCCATTTTTACCCCACTGCTGGGGCTCAAGCCTCCCCCAGGGTAAGGAGGAGGGTTGGAGCTTAACACTACGGGTTGGGTATTGTAACGACCGCCATCTATTGACAGCACCCAGGCCCGACTGCTTAACGCGCACTCCGAGGCACGGCGTCATTGATAGTTATGTACTTAAGTCAGAAAGACTCTTTGGTACAAAATTTAATTAAATCGTATCAATCGTATTTACCGCCATTTTTTATTGTAATTTCTAATCATATACATATATGTTAAACCAATTAATATATTTAATACGTCGAAGCGGCATCACCATATTTTCAGACGACGCGGTCTCTTAATTCTTGTGACGAATCCTCACAAGATCATAGTATTATTGATAGCATTTCTTTGTTTTAGTTCGATTGAAAGTCTCATGCTATAGTAACAAGCGATCTATACGTAGTGATGTAAGTCAATGATTTACTAAACCTTAGTTTTACATTCAAGCAAAAAATAAAAATTCCGACGCCTATACACAACTTTATACTTTCCATTTCATCAGCCCATTATAATCCCCACTGAAACGTGTCAAATTCTCATGTATATAATAATAATAATATAATACTTGGGACATCCCACACAACACCATTTAGTCCCAAAGTTAGCAAGTGTTATGCTTGTATTATGGGATTCTAGACAACTGACATGTATGCCTAATTATCCTTTTATAATATATTTTTACACCCAGACACGAAAGAAATAGATATATTCATGTATACAAATATTTGTCTCGGGCGGGAATCGAACCCGCGACCCTCGGTTCCGCACTTATAGTCTCTAACCACACGGCTAATCGATCAGTCCAATTATAATTGCATAGAACGGTCAAATCCCTTCAATCGGATATTGACCGTGGTGAATTTTTTTGCGACACACTGTGAATAATATGCGCCTACGCATTTTACGCAGAAAGGTCGTGTTATTCTAAGAGCAACGAACTTTATTCACGAACATATATCAAATATCATAGAGTTTTATTGCTGCATTGACGGATCGCGAATTGTTTTGTCATTGAGAATGACTATCAAATCCATTTCACGGGAGACGCATATTTGGCCATAACTCCGAGGGTATGGAGTCTAGCCAAGACTTTAAAATCTTAAAAGATCAAGAATTCAGTTGCGCATCTTATGACACTGAAATTTTGGAAATCGGTTTAGTAATTTTTGTAAAAAAAATGGAAAATGTAAAAGAATCGGGATTTTTCCGGATTTTTTTTTTTACTAAATCCAAAATATTTCGAGATCGGAGACCGATATCGAAAATCAAAAAAAATAGTGTCTCGGCCAATAACGTAGCTACGGTTCGAGACCAAGTTTTTGAAAATCGGTTGGTAATTGTAAGAGAAATTATTTCCGAAAGATGAGATTTTTTGGTCGATCGCTGGTGTTTGCGGATATAAGTTACTATATTTCAGAGGGTATTCGTCGGATCGCTTTGAAGTGTTACAGAAAAGGTTAGAAGGCGTCGGTAGCTACAGTTTGAGACCAAAATTTTGGAAATCGGTTGGAAATCGAACAAGAAATTTGACATCACATGTTACATTTTATGGACGATCGGGAACTTGTTAACATTACGGTCATCGCCTTTCGGCCTGTATTCGTTCGAATGCTTCATTATCGAGTTCAAAACGTTTTAGGATATCAGAGGCTGCAGTTTAAATCGTGGCAATAAAATGAAATAATCTGTGAAAATCGGATTTGAGTAGGTTCATTTTCAATGATACCGATGGTTGCGGGGACTGCAAGATCTGTGGATTTCTTTATTCATAAAGTCCAGATTCCGATGGATTTCGTACACACACATGACCTGAGCCGTTTTCAATGTTACCAACTCCTTAAATTTATTTTTCATTACATCATCATCATCATCATCAGCCCGTGTCTCTCCACTGCAGGATATAGGCCTCTCTCAAGGCTCGCCACCACACACGGTCCTCCGCCTTCCGCATCCAATTACCTCCGGTATGGTGCTTCAGGTCATCAGTCCACCTGGCCGGGGGGCGTCCAACGCTTCGCTTCCAAATTTTCAATACATTTGCTATTAATACGGTCTTTATGACATCGAAACTTGGATCGTAATATTGTATTTTACGGACTAGGCCTTTCTACTTTACACCAATCACAAACGAGCGTTTTGTTTGTAACGCATGCGTAAATCGCCAAAAGTAGTAGTTAAGCTGGCTATTATTCGTACTTCAGTTACATGTATGGCGACCTATCCCAAGAAAAAATTTTCTTAATTTCACTACGTCATTGTGAAGCGGTTCATAGATTACACCTACCTTCCAAATTTCACCTATATATTGCCAATAGTTTCCAAGAAAAACCACAGACAGACATACAGACAGACAGACAGACGGATGGACGAACATGGCGAAACTATAAGGTTCCCTTTTTGCCATTTGGCTACGGAACCTTAAAAATGATCAAACAAGCGGAGTTCAGCAAACAGCGGTGACTGCAAAAATGTGAGCACTAGTGAAATGTTGGTGATTGTTGTGTAACGATTAGCCGAGTGGTTAGAGATACTAATTGCGGACCCGAGCGTCGCGGATTAGATTCCCGCCCGGGACGAATATTTGTGTGCATGAACATGTCTATTTGTTCCGTATCTGGGTTAAAAGTGTCTACATTAAAAAAAATAAAAGAATATTTAAGTATGTATACCAGTGGTCTAGTACCCCATAATACAAGCGTAACACTTGCTTACTTTGGGATTAGATGGCGCTGTGTGGGATGTCCCAGATATTATTATTATTGTTGGTGCGATAGGACCCGGGTATTACATACACGGAAATTACGGACATCGAGAAGACCCTAGGCGTGTCCAGGGAGCGATTATACCGTCTTACATCAACATCTTGGAGTGAGGAAGTTTTGTTGTCGTTGGATGCCTCGTTTGCTCTCCAAAAGCGAAAAACAGGTTTATGTCAAGATAACGGCCTTTTCACATACGTCCCATAGAACAAAGGCGTTTATTGAGGAATCTTTAATAACAAAGTTATGAATGTTTGAAATGTCCTGTTAGACATAAGAAATAAAATCCAATAAAATGTATTAGTCGCGTAGTCAGAAAAAAATTACTTCACATAATTCCAAGGATCTTCGTTTTTGGTGAGTGGATAGATAAAGTGCATTGTGAGCTATTGTCAAAAAGTTAGAAGTTTTAGGGCTGTGCTAAGGGCATGGCTAGGTATTTCTTAATATTTCGTGTAACACGCTGTATATAGAATAAAAATTTGAAATTTTGATTGGTTCTTATTTAGAACTATCTTATCCTCATATTGTAAAATTTTTAGAAAGATAACATAAGGGATACTACGAAAATTTGAAAAAAATAACGGTCTGGTTGTGGAACATTAAATGTCATAAAACAGTTTTGATACTTCTAAGGCTGTTCGTTTTTTATGAATGGATAGATAAAGTGCATTGTGAGCTAATGTCAAAAAGTTAGAAGTTTTAGGGCTGTGCTAAGGGTGTAACTAGGTATTTCTTAATATTTCGTGTAACACGCTGTATATAGAATAAAAATTTGAAATTTTGATTGGTTCTTATTTAGAACTATCTTATCCTCATATTGTAAAATTTTTAGAAAGATAACATAAGGAATACTACGGAAATTTCAGAAAATAAGTCTGGTCGTGGGACATTATATTTCATAAAAAAGTTTTGACAATTCTAAAGTAGTTCGTTTTTGGTGAGTGGATAGATAAAGTGTATTGTGAGCTATTGTCAAAAAGTTAGAAGTTTTAGGGCTGTGCTAAGGGCATGGCTAGGTATTTCTTAATATTTCGTGTAACACCCTGTATATAAGATTTAAATTTGAAATTTTTATGGGTTCATAATTAAAACTATCTTAACCTCACGTTGTAAAATTTTTAGAAAGATAACATAAGGGATACTACGAAAATTTAAAAATTTTCAAAAAAATTTTATAACATCTGATGTTATATTTTGAGACTTTCGGTACCTAGTTACTCAAATCTGTTGGATTAAGTTCAGAAAGTCAAGTGGTATGCTTCTACTACAATTTCATTTTTCTTTCGTAAGATACGCAATAATGAATATAAAATTGATAAGTTCGCCGGGCGCAGGCTGGTGTGCAAAAATACCATGCTAATAGAAGAATTGGTGTATATCAAGACAGAAAACTAGACACTCAAGAGACCATACTAAAGGCTGCTGATACTCATAAAATAATTCTAGCCAACAAGTCAGTTGATATATTATTTGTCTTATGTACAGTACAGTTACGCGCAGGAGTGCCTTGAAATTATAAGATAAAAGATTAAGTACCTACTTTTTTACGTCGTGTTGTAATTTTTTTAGAAAGATAACACACGTGTCACTACAAAAATCTAAAAATTACTCTTTTGTCATTCAACAAAATTTCTAAAATTACATTTTAAAACGTTCGGTTGTTACACAAATCTGTTTGGTTAAGATTAGAAAGTCAAGTAGTATGCTTCTACTACAATTCCATTTTTCTTTCGTAAGATTCACAATAATGAATAATAGTTGATTCCCTGTTATGTGGCACTTACAAAGCACTTGATTATCACACGAAAAATTTGAAACATACAGTTTGTGGATTTTGTTTAAATTTCACGAACACACGAATGATGCGGGGTGCGGGTTAGTGTGTGGACATTGCGCGCTCCTCCAAGTGTCGCGCCGGCGCTTAATATATTCTTGTTCAACTAAAAGTTTTTTAAAAATATGAAAAAGTTATTCTTGTAATCTTGAAGTCTTCAAACACTACTAAGATAGCTGGCAGCTGCTATTTCAACAAATCAGCTTACTAACCGCAGCGCTCTAGCGGGTATTCATTTCGGCATGCTGGTTGTGTCCTACTCTTTATTTATTTATTTACTTAGGTACATCAACAACATGCTATATTAAACGCTTATAAAAAAGTATGATTCAGACTTATTTCTAATATGCATGTCAATTATAGATATACACAACACTTATATAAGACAACAAAATCAATATTGTTAAATATTATTGCATTTCACAAACTCTTTGGAACACTGACTGAATATAACGTAGGAAACAATATATTTAAATGAATGAAATAGTTTAGTTTTGAAATTGAACAGTGAATCATGAAAAATATCAATGTCTTGTGTTTTTGCGTTAATAGTATTGTACTCCATTGATATTCTAGCAAGTGGGGAATGTGAGCCGAGATTTGTTCTAGAGGGAGGGACATGGAATATTTTTGTTATAGGTTGTCTTGGGAAATTATAGGAGACTGACAACTTAATTTGTTCAGTTAGTTCCTTACAATTCAATTTATGATTAATTACTTTGTGCAAAAACATTAAATCTTGAAGTATCCGACGGTCACGTAAGGTATTCATTTGGAAAAAGTTTAACCGTTGATTGTAAGAGGACCTGTGTGAGATACCTTGAGAGGTGAATGCAAGATATCTAGTGAAGGCACGCTGTATACTCTCTATCCGTTGTGAGTGTATAGCGTATTGCGGATTCCATGCTATGCTCGCAAATTCTAAGTGACTTCGGACTAGTGAATTGTAAAGAAGCATTCTGGTTTTTGTCTGTTGAAATTCTTTGGAATTCCGTTTCAAAAACCCAAGCATTTGTGCCGCTTTTTTAACGACAGCATCTATCTGAGCAGTGAACTTCAACTAGCTATCCATTACAACACCGAGATCACGTATCTCGTTTAATTTTGCCAGATCAATATTGTTTATGTTGTAGGTGGAGTCTAAAGGCCTCTTTTTTCTCGTGTATCTAATGTGAAAACATTTGCTTGTGTTCAGGATCATAAGATTGGAAACACACCAATTCTGAATATTGCTGAGATCTTCCTGAATAAGTTCCACGTCTCTAAAGGAATGTATGGTTTTATAAATTTTTAGATCGTCAGCGAATAGAGAAAATTTACAATGATTAATTTGCAGTGAGATTACTCTTAGTTTAATTAAGTAAACATATATAACCAATAATCATTTGCCGCTAAATGGTTGGGTGAGGTGAGCTAAATAGCGCTCGTGCTAGTTTTATTATTATATTATTCGTATTTCTAAGTTTAATATTATGCCCAATGTAGCTAACTTTTAACATAAATAAAATATTATTGCGTAATATCCATAATTAATTATTTGTAGCGATATATTGGTGTTACTCATTTGTAAGGTACACCTTGCAAAGCAATGCCTGATTGTACAAACGGGATGCAAAATAAATAATTTTATCTTAATAAGTACTTTTAGCACTTTTGCAGATGACTGTTTTTCCTACAAGCGAAAAGTTGCGGTTACTTCAAAGTCTTAATTGACCATAGAGTAAATAAATTTGACAGCATTGACTATGCTTTGGTTATTATTATTATTCCTTTGTATTATAAAATTAAAAAGGGTGTATGTTTTCTATATGAGTGTTTTCAAAAATAATGAACATTCTTATACAGTAATAAACACAAAGGCCTAGTTGCTTTTTTACACTGGTATTTTTATATTTGCTTATGATTATGATTTGCTCACTAGTGTAATTTATCTATTTCAGTTTTAGGTATACTGTGTCATAAGAAGCCATAACTACAGAATACCTCATAGCTCTTTAACATGAAAAATAATTGTTTTATGTATCTACGGTTGGTTATCAATGATAGGTGCTACAGCATGTTTATATAATTTTTTTGTACGTGCTGGGTTGCATGAATAAACAGAATAAATTAAACATTAAGTAATTCATAAAAATATATAGACTGATATTGATTTAAGTGTCGTGATAGCCCAGAGCGCAACGAACCTGTCTCAAATTTATAAGGCCATAGGGCCATGGTTCGAATCCGGGCGTGTACCAATAAGTTTTCCTGACTTAAGTACATTAACTATCACTGACTCCGTGCCCCGGAGAGCACGTTAAGCAGTCCGTCCCGGACGCTGTCAATAGATGGCGGTCGTTACAATCCCCAACCCGCAGTGGTGTAGCGTGGTGGATTTAAGCTCCAAACCCCCCTCGTCACCGTGGGGGAGGCCTAAGCCCCTGCAGTGGGGTAAAATGGGCTGATGATGATGATGATTTATTAAAGTGCGTATATGTTGTTTTATTTAGAAATACCATTGCCTCTATACTAGGACTTCAAATAGATTTTTTGTCAGACCACGAATCGTACCGAATCATAAAAAATAAGAATTACGGTGCCACGCGTGGGCCGTAATGTAGGCACAATGACACGATAAGTCCCTACATACTCTGTCTCGCTCGCAGCCACACTAATCAAATTTATCCGTAATTTAAACAAAACCCACAATCTATATGTTTCTAATTTTTCGTGTGATAATCAAGTGCTTTGATAAGGCCATATAAGAGCGACTTATCAACTTTTATTCGTTATTATTTATTTTATTATTTGTATATTATTTCATATGTTATGGGAAAAAAATGAAATTATAATATAAGCACACTACTTGACTTTCGAAACTTTACCTAACAGATTTGAGTAACCACCGAAAGTCTTAAAATGTAATTTTAGAAATTTTGTTGAATGACAAAAGAGTAATTTTTAGATTTTCGTAGTGACACGTGTGTTATCTTTCTAAAAAATTTACAACACGACGTAAAAAAGTAGATACTTAATCTTTTATCTTATAATTTCAAGGCACTTCTTCGCGTGACTGTACTGTACATAAGGCAAATAATATATCAACTGACTCGTTCGCTAGAATTATTTTTATGAGTTTCAGCAACCTTTAGTATGGTCTCTTGAGTGTCTAGTTTTCTGGCTTGATATACCTACATTAATTCTTCTAACAGCATGGTATTTTTTCACACCAGCCTGCGCCCGGAGAAATTATCAATTTCATAGTCATTATTGCCTATCTTACGAAAGAAAAATGACATTGTAGTAGAAGCATACCACTTGACTTTCTAAACTTAATCCAACAGATTTGAGTAACTACCGAAAGTCTCAAAATATAATTTCAGAAGTTTTAAAATTTTGTTGAAAGATTTTGTCTTATTAATTTTTATATATTCGAAGTATCACATATGTTTTTATTTTAAAAAAATTACAACATGAGGTTAAGATAGTTTTAATTATGAACCAACTAGCGGTCGTACCCGGCTCCGTACGGGTGGACTACAGAAACGTTCTCCTAGCCATTCCCTCCACCACCCCTTCTTCTTTTTGTCCATGTTACTCGCTGATAAAGTAGCTTTCTATAGGTGAAAGAATTTTCGAAATCAGTGTACAACTGTTTAGTCCACGCGAGCAAAGCCGCTGGCAGAAAGCTAATATCTTTATAAATTATAGCCTATGTGTTATTATGGTGTATAAGCTATATTATTGTAAAGTTTCATTAAAATCCATTTGGTAGTTTTTGCGTGAAAGAGCAACAAACATCCACACATACATCTATACATACAAACTTTCGCGTTTATATTAGTAGTAGGATTAAAATTTCAAACTTTAATTCTATATACACCTTGTTGCACGAAATATTAAGAAAAACCTAAGCCATTCCCTTAGCACAGCCCTAAACCTTCTAACTTTTTGACAGTAGCTCACCATGCACTTTATCTATCCACTCAGCAAAAACGAACAATTTTAGAATTGTGATAACTTCTATAAGAAATTTAATGTCCCACGACCGGACTATATGTGTAATTCTTGTTTCTTTCATCGTTTCATTGTTTCAATCATTTCTTTGATAAATAAATGTACCCTATTTGATAACTGTTAAAAAATATATAATAAAATCTAATTATTAATTCATATTAATTAATATTTTTATATTATTAGTATAATAATTATCGAAGCACTTTTCAGTGGATTTCAGGTTTAATTAGATAATAACTGAATTAACATTACAAAATTATAATGTAATCTAAATTAAATTCTAATTAAAAAAACAAAAATACCTACAAATTGAAAATAATTAAAATAATGGGTAAGCGGGAAAATTTTAAGGAGACGACGGGTCCAGAGTGCCTAGTATACTTGCCGCGTTGCCAAGGTATTCCTTGCAGAGGATCTCCTGTCAACGAACGCAGCGCGACATCCGAATCATTGACAAGTAATTTGGCATTCTTGGACCATGGACCCATCGTCTCGACGGCAGAAGGATAACTAGATAGGTTTTTATAGTATAATATTAACTGTTGATATGTAGTAATTGACAATGGTGATTTATATGCAACCTACATATCATTAAGTTGCAATAGGTATCTGTAACTGTTTCTAGCCCAAAACCAAAGATATAGGCAATTGGATGTGCGCTATTGGATCGTAAAATGTAGTCAAAAAATGATAATTATTTGTCCTGTAATTTTTTTTTTGATTGCTTAAAGTAAATAAATTTGACAGCAACGATTTTTATTACTAACCATTGACGTAGCTGAGTGTCGTGATAGCCCAGAGCGCAACGAACCTGTCTCAAATTTATATGGCCCCATAGGGCCATGGTTCGAATCCGGGCGTGACCAATGAGTTTTTCTGACTTAAGTACACAATATCACTGACACCGTGCTTCGGAGGGCACGTTAAGCAGTCGGTCCCGGACGCTGTCAATAGATGGCGGTCGTTACAGTTCCCAACCCGCAGTGGAGCAGCGTGGTGGACTTAAGCTCCAAGTCCCCCCTCCTCACCCTGGGGGAGGCCTAAGCCCCTGCAGTGGGGTAAAAATGGGCCTATGATGATGATGATGATGATGTAGCTGAGTGTTTGAAAAAACCATTTAATAAAGGAGTCGAATTGAAGTTGAACTGTAAGAGGTAAGCCGAGCAAGCGGTACAATAGAAATATTAAGAAAATGGATTCAGAAGATATTCCTGGGTTTACCCAACTACGACATCCAAGAACTCCTAGAATCTTTAGAAACCATAGCAGCAATAAAATAAATGAATGAGAAGACGACGTTGCTTGCTGGGTAAATAGAGCAAGAGGGCAATCTAGTACTGAATGCGGAATTTCGAAAATATTGTGTTGTACATACATATAGTAATAAAACTGACAGCATCTTTTGTGGTAGATGTTGCAGTGCGGTGTTCAGACCGACTGAAGGGTGAGACAGCGCGCAAGGATTGCGTCTCGCGATAGTAATATTTCAGCTGCGGGTTTCCATATAAAAATTAAATTTCACGATACGGTCTTGGATACCATGCCGTTCTGACAACTGACCGCTGCGGTCATCTCTAACCCGTACGGCAAGATAAACATATAAAAATAAAGTGCCTATGAGCTAACGAGCCAACGATATGATGCCTCCAAAGAGCGCACTACCACGGAAATGCGAAATCTATGGTTTGTGGTTATACGTACTTCAGTTGTAAATTTAAAATCTAAGATAATATATGTAATTTACATCTTCATAATTAATCTTGCCGGTTCGGCGAACTCGCGTATTCGATCGCAATTATTAAATTTTTTTTTTATTCAAGAACTGAAGGTCCTTGACTTGTGTTAATTGCTACTTTTGCAAGTTGACTATAGAATCGTGTGTTGGAATCACTGGAATGTGTTGAATTTCACAAGTGTTCCACGCTTACTTGTTTCTTTGTCCTACCTATTTCACACACAGATGTACACCCTAAGTCATTTTTAAGAACTAGCTCCCACACGTGGCTTCTCCCGCGCGGATAGACTTACACCCTTGTAGACTTTTTTCGCTCTCACCACTACTGTTCTCTTTCTGTCTCACACTTTCATTCTCATCTAACTTCTGCTTCCGTCTCTGTGTTTTAATATGTAGGTACTGATCCTTTCCCACTCTCATTCCCATTCGCATTACCATTTCACACACATATATATATATGCCTACGAAGCTGGAGGTCCCGGGTTCGAATCCCAGGTCGGGTCAGTATTTATATGATGAATATTAATACTGGCACCGGGTCTTGGTTGTTATATGTATGTGGTGTCTTCGCTAGGTACCCAAAATACAAGCTAATGCTTAGTTTGGGGCCTAGACGTTGCTGTGATGTGTACGTTATTATTATTATTATATATCTGGTTTTGCAAGGGACCTTTTCTTCTCTTCCTCCAAACCCTCCCACCTTCCCCGCTCCTTCACCTTCACTATCCTTCCCTCCCCGCCCCCTCAGTAAGCCGAATTGTTATACCGGACGACTGTCTGCAAAATATTTTTCTATACCTCGGTAACATATTTTTCTGGACGAAACGTACCCTGTGTCCTTTTCTATACTCCTGACAACGTGTATGCAAAATTTCATGATGATCGGTTGAGTAGTCCAGGCATGAAGGCGTAACAAACAAACCAACTCACTTTCGCATTTGAAGAGCTGAGTGTGACAAGGGGTTATATTAAAAAAATACACATAAGTCATTTTTGATAAAAGTGGTAGATAACCCCTTGTCACACTCAGCTCTTCATTTATAATATTAGTTCATATTGAAATATAACATTCTTCGCGCATAAGATTTTCAGTGTACTGACGGACTAGCCCAGAGCGCAACGAACCTGTCTCAAATTTATAAGGCCATATGGCATGGTTCGAATCCGGGCGTGTACCAATGAGTTTTTCTAACTTAAGTACATTAACTATCACTGACTCCGTGCCTCGGAGAGCACGTTAAGCAGTCGGTCCCGGACGCTGTCAATAGATGGCGGTCGTTACAATCCCCAACCCGCAGTGGAGCAGCGTGGTGGATTTAAGCTCCAAACCCCCCTCCTTACTTTGGGGGAGGCCTAAGCCCCTGCAGTGGGGTAAAATGGGCTGATGATGATGATAATGATGATGATGATGATGATGACGGACTAATTGACTTATGCACTGCCTTCTGTAGTTACAAACAGTGCTATTAGATTTGGCAACGTCGTATTATCTGTCACATGTAGTCCGATTTGCTTCGTCAGCTGACAAGATGTCATGATTTAATACTTGAAAATATGGGATTTAAATAACTAAATATGAAATTATAGATAGTATTTAATAGAAAATAGAAATAAGAGTACCTATTATATGATACTAGCATCTGTTTGCAACTTCGTTCGCGTTTCATTAGTGGATTTTATGAATAGAATAGAATGAATGTTTATTATATCTCATTTCGATTAGTGTTATTATGGTTTTATGTATTTATCACAGGCTACCTATATGTTACAAGCTAGTTTTATATTATAATGTTCTACGGGGATGTGCCGTTCCCTTGCGGTTTCTTCCTCTCCCTGGGTTCTAGGTAATTATCAGACCTGCCGGTGAAAAAAAAATTTGAGAAACGTCATTCGGCTGGAAAGAGACAACGCTATACCTCTGGCAATACACCTGAATGCGATAGCATACGAATGAACGAATGAATCTGTCAAACTGACAACCCGTCTGTTAGTTAATTATTGTATACTCAACGTTACGGTACTCTGATCAAAATTAAAATTTTATCGGCGGTTCACAAACCAACAATTTAATCAGCGTTTCAGAACTCGGGTGTATCCAAAATGTACATGTAATGTATATAACCGTTGAAAATCTTTATGTATATCCATTATCCATAGAGTAATAAATTTTACAGCAGCGTTTAGTTTTAATAAAGTCAGAAACGTCACTTCACAATATCGAAACTGTCAAACGCCATTTCGCGGGGGTGAAGGCTAGCATGCGAGAACATCGCGGACTGAAACCAAACTAAAACTTATCAAAGATACACCAGCTAAGGGGCCGTCCATTAATCACGTGATCTTTTTTTAAGCATTTTTTAACCCCCCATACCCCTTGGTGATACATGGTGAGGTTCAAGACGACTCCCCCCTCCCCCCCCAACATCACGTGTATTATTAGTACCTACAAATTTTTTTAGAATATTATCTTAAATACGGGTATAAAGTATATTCTTATTTTATTCTGAAATTAAGGACCATGATAAAAATGTCTAGACAGAAAAATTGCAGATTGTCTTTGATTGGTATAGAAATAATAAACGAATGGTGTACACTACACGCCGCTTTTCGATTTAAAAATAGCGCGTTTGAAAAAATAAATACACGTGATATCTTACTACACCCCCCTCCCCTCTTGTGACATTTCGTGATTTATGTCAAACCCCCCCCCCCCCTTTCAAGCCTCACGTGATTAATGGACGGCCCCTAAGTAGAAGAGTGCTTAGACGGTGAGCGCAGAAGAGTGCTTCTAGTCAATTTGTACTTTAAGGTTTATATATATTTGAAAATTGACAAAATTATTTTTTTTAATGAAAACTGGTAAGCCTGAAATATGCCATCATTTTTATGTAACTACTGTATTTGAAGAACTTTCTATTTATAAAGCTAATTAATTTGTGACAACATATATAGGGGACTAATGTACCTGTTTAGTATTGAATAAATATTATGATTTTATTTGTTTGTCTTATAAATATAAAGGGGTCATACATTAACTAAGTAAACTATAGAGGAAGTTTGAAAAATAATAACATCTGGGACATCTCACACAGATCCATCTTCTTCATCAGCCCATTTTACCCAACTGCAGGGGCTTATTAGGTCACCCCAGGGTGAGGAGCTTAAATCCACCACGCTGCTCCACTGCGGGTTGGGGACTGTAACGACCGCCATCTATTGACAGCGTCCGAGACCGACTGCTTAACGTGCCCTCCGAAGCACGGAGTCAGTGATAGTTGTGTACTTAAGTCAGAAAAACTCATTGGTACACGCCAGGATTCGAACCATGGCCCTATGGGGCCTTATAAAATTTGAGACAGGCTCGTTGCGCTTTGGGCTATCACGACACTTCACGACAGATCCATCTAGCGCCAAAGTAATCAAATATTTTGCTTGTGTTATGGGTTAGTAGACAACTGATATACATACTTATATATTTTTTATAATATATACATATATAAATATTTTACACCCAGACACGGAACAAATAGACATGTTTATACACACAAATATTTGTCCCAGGCGGGAATCGAACCCGCGGCCCTTGGCTCCGCAGTTAGGGTCTCTTAATCACTCGGCCAATCGGTCAGTCAAATATTTATGTATAAAATATGTAATATCAAAATAAATCAAGTGAGACACAAATGGCACTGTATTTACTTGTTACATAACGCGACATTAAATATTATATACAAAGAACTAAATAAATACTTGGCGATTATTCTAGAATAATAGTAATTTAGTTTAATTGTGATTACAGTAAATCAAGATGTTCAAGGGAAGCTCACTTATAACACGGTCGTGATATTTCTTGTATAATTATACAAGATTTCCGACATCTAATGTCCTGGCCATACTAAAAGCCACGACGTACGCCACAATGAAACGGAGTTACAAGTGAATTATTATTATTATTAATATAGACTTGAAACATTCACTTCACTTCATCAGCCCATTTTTTTACTCCACTGCAGGGGCTTAGGCCTCCCCCAGGGTAAGGAGGGGGGCTTGGAGCTTATATCCACCACGCTGCTCCACTGCGGGTTGGGGACTGTAACGACCGCCATCTATTGACAGCGTCCGGGACCGACTGCTTAACGTGCCCTCCGAAGCACGGTGTCAGTGATATTGTGTACTTAAGTCAGAAAACCTCATTGGTACACGCGCGGATTCGAACCATGGCCTTATGGGGCCATATAAATTTGAGACAGGTTCGTTGCGCTCTGAGCTATCACGACTCTTGAAACGTTACGTCGACACATTTGTATATAAACGAATGTTTCACACAAACGAAAATTAGCTGGCTCACACCAGATTCGCGAGAGTTCGCAAATAACCGTTGCCCTATCACATAAAAGTACGAATTGACTAGAAGCCCTCGTCTGCGTTTATCGTCTAACCACTCATACTATAGCTAGCTGGTGTAAGATGGCGAGAATCAGTGAGCAAGATCCCCACGCGCCACTCTTCACCCCCAAGAAAACCCCGCGCTCCGGTTTCAACTCCCCGAAATTGCGAAATGTTAAAGTGATTTACTCTATGGTTATATGCAATTGACCCAAGTTATTGTTACGTGACTTTAAGTTGCCTCCAATTGAACATATGACACTGAAAAGATCTTCTTTTTTGAAAATTGTTTGTAGAATATTGTATTTTCAAGGAAACGGATTTTTTATTTTTAATATGGGGCCGTCCATTAATCACGTGATCTTTTTTTAAGCATTTTTTCTCTCCTCCCCCTTGGTGATACATGGTGAGGTTTAAGACTACCCCCCCACCCCCCACCCAGCATCACGTGCATTTTTAGTATCTACAAAAAATCTTTAATTTTTAAGAATATTTTAGAATATTATCTTAAATACAGGTATAAAGTATAATCTTATTTTGTTCTGAAATTAAGGACCATGATAAAAATGTCTAGACAGAAAGGATGCAGGTTGTTTTTGATTGGCATAAAAATAATAATAAACGAATGGTGTACACTACACGCTGCTTTTTGATTTAAAAACCGCGCGTTTGAAAAAATAATGAAAAAATAAATACACGTGATATCTTAATACACCCCCCTCCCCCTTGTGATATTTCGTGATTTTTGTCAAACCCCTCCTCCCCCTTTCAAGCCTCACGTGATTAATGGACGGCCCGTATAGTAAAACTTGTACATCTTTGTATGTCACACAGTTGCATTTGAATGTTTTTATTTTAAACAATACATATTTTTTCGAAATAATACATATTACGTGTTTGAAGGCTTATAACTTTTGTTAAAAAATGAATAATTACGGGTTATTCAAGATATCACTAGAGATAGCGTTAACTGTTGTAATTGATAGTAATTAGTTAGATAGTGCCATCTATGGTAAAGTATATAAACTAATTCGATTTAAATTTATCTCGCTTCGTACCAATTGGATGGTTTATCTACTAATTTTTTAAAATTTTTTCCGGAGTCTATCAAACTCCGTGGCATAGACAATCACAAAATTTAAATGAAAGGTATTGTCGCGTAACTTTATTTTTTGGGTTGATTTTTTTTGTATTTTGACGCCTTAATTACACACTAGTTTCAGAGACCAATGAATTTTAAATAAAACAAATTTCTTTAAACGTAAGTCAAGTAAGATTCACAGACAAGTCAACCTTATAGACCACGCTTTGACAGGGAGTAGTATTCGCCAAGGCTATGCAGTGACACTACATAACTACGTCACTAGTGAGCCGTCAGTTGGAAGCACGTCGGAAGCCATTAAATTGTGAATTTTAACGAGCCAATGAAAACTAGCCGACCTCTCCCCGCACCCCGCCACTTTTTGGCGATTTCGTTTTCGTACTGACGTTTATTAAAGCGTGGTCTAAGGTTGACTGGTCTGTGTACGGATTATAATAAACGATGCTTATTTAAATTTTAACAATATAACAAGTAGTTATTGAGTAATTTACAATTACGATTGTAAGAGAGTTTGAACGAATGGCGAGACCTTAATTGCTTAGGTACAAGCAAATATTTAAGCTGGTCGACATGATGGCAATTAAAACATATAGGTATACTAGGTTTTAGGCAATAGGTATGTAACCTAAGCACATGTCCTGTTATTTTGTATGCTTCTCTGCACTATTAGTCTAAAATAATAAACAATTCCAAACCTTCCCAGAAGAGTTTGTGTTACGAGGAAAACCGCAGGAACTAATAAATAAGTGGCTTGATCATAGGTATTGATCATTGATGATAAAATACACACACACATACACAAAACGTAATCTTTGATTTCCTGTTTTTCAGGTATATGAGTAATCATCTTTTACAGAATAAAATATTCTGAAACGGATTCTAAAGTGAATTTTCTATTAAAATCTGGATTAAGGATGAATTTTTCTAAAAACCACTTAAATTATTATAAACTATATATGGATATGGAGAGCTTAAAAAAAAACAAAAACTATATGCAATGTATACTGGCGTTATTACTGTATCTAGAACTTTTTTTTATAAAGAAAATCGCTTCTTGAAAAAGTATTTGAAAAGCTTTGAAAATAGTTAACTTGGTCATAGATTCCCAAGAATATTATTTTTAACAATTTTTGGTTATCTTTGTAATTTTCGTTAATAAGTATAGCGTACAAAAATCTGAGCTAATTGTAAACATGTGTAAAATAAAAACAATATAGAACTATTATAGAAACATAAAAAAGGAGGAATCACTAAATCCAAGGCTTGTAAAAATATCAAGAATTTTAAGGATTATTCCTCATTTCTTAATTTTTATTACCAAATAAAAAAAAGACTTACCATCATTAGAAGTGGTATTACGTTCTGGAGATTTCGTAGTTGCATCTATCGTGTTCGACCAAGTGACTAAACCTGGTGGGAAATCAGTTTCAGACGTTTGTGTAGTTGAAACTAAATTTACAGTAGTCAAAACTACACCAGAAGTAGTCGGCTTTTCGGTTTCGGTCACCGCTGGCTTCTTCACTTCCGCTTCCGTTGATGTGGAAATAATAGGTTTGTCTGTAGTTTTTTTTGTTGTTGGCGCAGTTGTTGTTGATGTAGCTTCGGTTGTTTCTTTCGTAGTAGAAATCGTGGTTTTTGGTATAGTGACCGTTGTAGAAGGTTTTGTTGTTGAGAAAGTGAGTTCAATTTTCGCAGTTGTTGTTGTTGTTGAAACTGTTGGAGAACGAGTTGGTAATAATGTGGATGTTGTTTTTTCTTCATTTGGAACTGTAGTATTTATATAAGTTATCGTAGTGACTAACGGTTTATTTGTTGAAATAGGTTTGACACTTGTTGATTGCGGTAAAATAGTTATATTTAATCTTGGTGGTATTGGAATTGGTTTTTTGGTTGGTACTGGTCGTTTAGGTGGTGGTTTATATGGTGGTTTTGGTCTAGTGATGTTGAAAGATGAAACCGGTTTTGTTGGTTTTGGTCTTACGGTTGCGTTTAGAGGTTTCGTTGAACTATGAAAAGGTGGTCTCGTTATATTTATTGGTTTCAGAGTTGGTCTTGGTTTGTAAGTTGGTTTAGTTGTTGTTGACCTTATTGGTTTTCTGGTCGTTATTGGTTTGATTGTTACAGGTTTAGTTGGTGGCGGTTTTATTGTCGTTACAATTTCATTAGTTGTTGGCGAGGTTTCTGTAGTTGATGAAGTAGTCACTTCTACTTTTTGAGTAGTATTTTTTTCTATATTAGGTTTGTTTATTTCATGCGAAACAGTTTGGAAAGTTGAAAATTTCATTGGTGTTTCAGTTGTAATTGTTGTTGTTATTTTATCTATTACATCTGAAACAGTCGTTTCTTTGTTGATAAAAGTTGTAAGTTTTTCATCTTCATTATGGATTTTATTGTCTATAGTGGTCATTACAGTTTCAGTCTTTGATTCCATATCGAGTGTAACTTTTTCACTAACTTGTGTTTTAGAAGGTATCGTTGTTTTCACTTTTTCTGTTGTTGTAGTAGGTTTTCTGGTCGGAAAAATGGGATCGGATATAAGACTTTGAACTTTTTCCGTTTGCGGATGTACAAAATTTGAATCGATGGTGTTGTCGTCGATATTATTGCCTATAATTTGTGGCAATATAGTTTTGTCGGGTATTTGGCAACAAGAACCGAAATAGAATCGGTCTATGCAAGTGCCTAAATGCGACCCATTGGCCTTTATGCAATCTATCGCAAACATACAAACTCCTTCTTGCCGTGTTCTTCTTGATATGCATGGTAAATGCCTTATATTTCTTGCTACTGTGATTGGACCTGCAACAAAGAACAAAAAAATGTTAAATATATACAATAACAATACTTGGGACATCACACACGGCGCCATCTGGTCTCAAACTAAGCAAACCTTGGATACAAAATAACTGATATTACATACTTAAATAGTTTTTAGAATATCTACATATATATAGATATTTTACATCCAGACACAGAACAAATAGACATGTTCACAAATAGTTGACCCGAGCGAGAATCGAACCCTTGACTCAGCAGTCTCTAACAACTCGGCCAATCGGTCAATCTGAAAATTGAACTGAAATATTCTCAACAAAAAATAAAATAAGCTGAGGCAATTAGAGCAATACAAATAAATGAACGTTGAAAAAACGAGGCAAAAGAACAGTAATTTTTTTCGGGGAAATAATGTTCGTATAAAAGACACCAACGCGCTACGTAAATACACATTTTCTATTCTTGTTAAATTGTATTAAGCGCCATCTATCCGATGAGATAGTAATTAGTTTCGTTATACGAATCCAGAAATCTTTTAGATTAAAAGCGTTTACAGCTGTCGTGTTTTTATATAAAGACTATATTTTTGAAGATATTTCTTTAATTACCAAAAAAAAGATATATTTCTGAAATGAATTAATTAATCGTTCCATATTTAATCAATGTTAATACAAGCCTGAAAAAAGATTCATTTTAAGAGCGTCTCAGCGTTTAAAAGAATAATTAATTTCAATAGAAAAAATAGATGTCGCTATATGGTTTAAAATGTGATGAAATTCAATAATACAACCGATAAGGACAATGCCAATTGGTAAAACAAAAAATGGCTGAGATATACTTACTTACAAAGAATGCCTGAGATGAACAAAAACAAATTATACGCCACATAGACCTTTTGATCGAAGGAAACTCATTACAATTACAATAATTGTCTAAAAAGTACGAGAAACAAGTTAAAAAGATTTTATTGCGAAAAGATTTTGTCTGAAAACAAAATAAATACTAATTTAATTTGTATATTTTTACCCGACCTCTACAAACTTGAGAATAATTTTATTATGTACTAGCGGCCCGCCCCGGCTTCGCACGGGTAGCAGAGCATATAAGCCGTAGTGTTTTTTCTGCGTAGCGTCCTATCAGCGTGTTGCGAACATGTGGATTGGATTTAATTAGATTCAAATGTAAAGTAAATTCATCCTACTTGGAGTATTTATAGAATTTAAAATAAAATTTTAAGATGAAATTTTTGTTATACGGACTTGCATCTTCACCTTCACTTCACTTCATCAGCCCGTCCATGCCCCACTGCAGGGGCTTAGGCCTCCTCTGCAGGAGTCTTGGAGCTTAATCCACCACGCCGCTCCAATGAGGGTTGGTATATTTTAACGACCGTTATCTATTGATAGCAACCGGGACCGACGGCTTAACGTGCTCTCTGAGGCACAGAGTTAGTGATAGTTATGTACATAAATTAGAAAAATTCATCGGTACTTGCCCTGAGATTTGAACCACGGCCTTCTAAACAAAAAGCGAGCTCGCTACCACTCGGCTATCACGAGACTTGTATCTATTGTTATATTATTGTTTTTTGTTTCAGATTGTTTTCACAGATGGTTAAACTTGATTATTATTTGATAATTTACTAAAACAGAAAAAAACATATTTTACAGACTCCGGATTCTATTAGGCATTAACTGACCGATTGATCAAGTGGTTAGAGACCCTAACTGCCGAGTCAAGCGTAACGGCTTAGGTTCCCGTCCGGGACAAATATTTGTTTGCATGAACATATCTATTTGCTCCATGTCCGAGTGTGAAATGTATCTATATATATAACTGACCGATGTATATATTATTAATGAACATTTAAGTATGTATACCAATTGTCTAGTACCTCATCATCATCATCAGCCCATGTTACCCCACTGCAGGGCCTTAGGCCTCCCCCAGGGTGAGGAGGGGGTTCGGAGCTTAAATCCACCACGCTACTCCACTGCGGGTTGGGGATTTTAACGACCGCCATCTATTGACAGCGTCCGGGACCGACTGCTTAACGTGCTCTTCGAGGCACGGATTCAGTAATAATTAATGTATTTAAATCAGGCAAACTCATTGGTACACGCCCGGATTCGAACCATGGCCTTATAAATTTGAGACAGGTCCGTTGCGCTCTGGGCTATCACGACACCTCATAATACAAGCATAATATTTTCTTACTTTGGAACTAGATGGCACTGTGTGGGATGTCTTGAGTTTTTATAACGCAAAATTTAAACTGTTTCGTGTTATAAAGAACATATTTTATACATTTTACGATAATTTTATAACACGCTTTACTTATCAAGATGGTAAAATAAATATATCAAGTGTAGTAATTTAGTTCTGGTCAAATAAATTTCGTATAAAAAAGATGTATGGTTTAACCTTAATTCGTTTGGGAAACAAAAAAGTGAAACGTAGAAAAAAATCTACAGATTTTGCGCTTCTCAAATAAAAATAAAAACTTATAACAGATTTTTGTTAAACAATTTCAATAAATTTTTTGACATAAATAAATATACATTTATTTCAGACCGGGGTCCATAGTTCGTGAGTTACAAATTATCTTAAAGCTAAAGTAAACACACAGTGAAATAAAATTATCTGAAATCACAAAATAAAATAAAACAAAATTGCCTAATAATAATAATAATATATGGGACATCCCACACAGTGTTATTTAGTCCCAAAGTTTGCACGTATTATGCTTGTATTGCCATGGTTCGAATCCGGGCGTGTACCAATGAGTTTTTCTGACTTAAGTACACAATATCACTGACACCGTGCTTCGGAGGGCACGTTAAGCAGTCGGTCCCGGACGCTGTCAATAGCCCCAACCTGCAGTGGAGCAGCGTGGTGGATTTAAGCTCCAAGCCCCCCTCCTCACCCTGGGGGAGGCCTAAGCCCCTGCAGTGGGGTAAAATGGGCGGATGATGATGATGCTTGTATTAATTGGTACTAGATAATTGATATACATACTTAAATATTTTTTTAATATATACATATATTAACACTTGTACACCCAGCCACAGAACAAATAAACACGAAAAAAGTAATAAATAATTTTTGAAAATTTGATACCATACGATGCCCCGTGAGCTCTTACATCTTTTGACACCACTGCCTTTCGTCTGCCTTTATAACTTTCAGAATTAAAGCCGAAACTCACTCTACGGGGTAACTGATCTGATAATCATTCAATGAAAAGGGCATTTGCCCAGCCCACAGTTTTCGATCGACTCCAAAATTTCTTTTTCTAAATGGCAGACTATCTATCTACCTCGGGAGATGTTTTTTCAATTTTTTCGATATTGGCTTTCGTTTTCGAAGTAATAAACTTTTTGTCTGAAAAATCAAGAAATTTCGTCTTTTTTTTCTTCACCATTTTCGATTTTTCGAAAAAGTTACAGAACGATTTTAGAAAATTTGATATCATACGATGCCCTGAGAGCTTTTGACACGACTGCTTTTCGTCTAGCATAATAAATTTTGAAAGTATAGCCAAATCACACTCCTCCATTGTGCTTATGCTGAGTGGAGTCCAATTTTGGCTATGCTGAGTTTTTATATATGTATATAAAATAATAAAATAATTCTTTCTTTTTCTTGTATTAGATACTACTATGTTAGCTTATAGTTTTATATATTATTTAATTTGTATAGCCAAATAAATGATTTTTCTTTCTTTCTTCTTTCTTTCTTCTTTCTTTCTGCATGAAAAAGAGCTGATAAACATTTTCAGCGTTAAAAATTAATTACAGTTTTTTTTTATTAATGACAACCATGAAGATATATTAATAGACAATATATTCTTAATATATTTGTCTGAATATGATATTCGAAAAGAAATATAGTTTTCATCTGCTAAACAGGTCCAGAATCCCCCTCAGCCTGGGGGGAGGCCTAAGCCTCTGCAGTAGGGCGTAATGAAATAGTGGAAGTGGAAACAGATGGACGAAGGACTAGCTCTCTTTGGATTATGTACTATATTATATCGCGCGAGCCCCTCTTTATCTTGATCCGGTACTATATTATTACTTGGTGCAGCAGCCTCTGTGCTGATACTACCAAAACCAGCTATAACGTGCCGACGTTGTCAGACAAAGAGTTTGAAGAGCTAGATCTGAAGTGGAGCAGATTTAAGAGCATGTCGGATATAACAGTATATTTCGATGAGACATTTAAAGACGGCGACGGAAACGTGACAGAGTCGGCGCGTTGCTGGAATTTTACAGCTCGGCAAGAAACGCCAACTCAGTTCTGGAACAAGTCGAGGATCGCGCCAGGTGAAAACAGCACACCATTGCACATCATCTACGAAATATACACTCCTCGGCAAGACCTGAGGAATCCAAGAGCTTTCTCGGAAGTTTCGGGTGTTTAAGTGAACGTAGTCCGAAATTATTGAGTGTGTAGAGCTTACCGAACTAAACAAAAAATATCAACAAAAGAAAGATAAGTAACAAAAATTAAACTGATAACAAGTTTTTTGGTGACCGTTAGTTTGCGCCATCTGCTCACTTGAAACTTTTTGTTTGGTTTGAGTTTTTTTACCATTGAAAACGATTATCAAATCCTTTTTCTGTGAGACGTAAATTTGACTATATCTTCGAGGATAACAATGGAATTTAGGTCCTAAGGATTTCAAAAGTTGTAGAATATATCGAGACGCTTATATCCGTTAGAATTTTGGAAATCGGTTGTTATTTTTTTTTTTGAAAATCGTAAAAATTTCTGATAAATGGGAATTTTTGGGTGTCGTTTTTTACAAAAATATGAATGTTTTAGAAAATATTTGCGTTAACAAAAATTGGCCAAAAACGCATCTGAGGAATTAAATTTTCTAAAGAATTGTGAAAACATTTCGGAAATCGGTTGATAATTGCGGCCTGCAGGTGGGCCCTGAAAATTGACAAATTTCAAAAAACTTGTATTTACGAATATGGAGGAACCTACGTGAATTTTCATTTTTTCTAAAATTTCTAAAGTCATTTTCAATGCCTCCGACGCGACGGTTGCGGGAACTGTAAAACCTGTGAATTTTTGATCATTTTCTGCTCAGCGTTGTATCAACTTCGTTGAAACACTTTCAGTTTTCATCAAAAAAACTGCTCAACTTCGATGAGTCACCATGCGTTATGCAATCGAGCTTTTTCAAATATTACCCCATAACCGGAAATGGGTATCACTGTCATTTAAAAAAAAGAATGCGAGCTTTACTTGATAGACGAACGTTGTTAACTGCAGGAAGCGTTATCGTAGAACACGTTTGCATTTCGGTCAATTAGGTAGGTAAAGTTACATTTGTTTTGACAAGGCCGTGTGGCCGTGGTTCGAATCCGGGCGTGTATCAATGAGTTTTTCTGACTTAAGTACATAACTATCACTGACTCCGTGCCTCGGAGAGCACGTTAGGCAGTCGGTCCCGGTTGCTGTTAATAGATGGCGGTCGTTACAATCCACCAATCCGCATTGGAGCAGCGTGGTGGTTTTAAGCTCCAAGCCCCCTCACCCTAGGGGAAACCTAAGCCCCTGCAGTGGGGTATAATAGGCTGATGGCATGCTATTTGTTAGTCACGCCTCAAAAAGTATAGAATTGTGTAAGTATATTATCAACAAAATATTGATAATTTTTAATTAAAAAATTTTTAGTTTTTGTTTTTATTTTGTCTAAGAATCATCTAGATTAAACCAGCCTTCGATCAAAGGAAAACGTCATCGATATCGGTTAATCCGTTTGGGAGCTACGATACTACAGACAGACAGACAGATAGAAGAACCATCTCGACTAAACCAGCTTTAAGTTAAAGAAAATTGCATTAGAATCTGAATAAAAATAACGGTTAAAAAGTAATCGTCTTACAAAGTTTTATTTTTTTGTACTGAGGGCGTTTTTTATATAGCGTTTTTCCCTACATCTTCGTAAACGGAGAAAAGACGGTCGTATTTGATTCTAGATTTATCTGATATGTATCTGATAGATTTAAAAAAAAAACTGCCGTATTACGTCACTATAGGCGGGACACTATACATTAGAAAAACGGTCTCGGCCGACGGTCTATAACCTTCCGCTAGTTCGTTACATTTTTATGGGAACAAAACAAGTTCAGCAATTCAAAGCTGTATGCGTTTGCGCCTTAGCATATGACCTAAAAATATGTCACTGACATATCTGTCAATGTTTTTAAAGTAATTGATATTAAAATGTCTTAACTGGAATGGACTTTGAAATTTTGCAAAATGCTAAAAAAAGATATTTATAGAAATAGGTGTTCTTAATAAAAAAAAAAGTCGTGATAGCCCAGAGCGCAACGAAATTGTCTCAAATTTATAAGGCCATTGGGCCATGGTTCGAATCCGGGCGTGTACCAATGAGTTTTTCTGACTTAAGTACACAATATCACTGACACCGTGCTTCGGAGGGCACGTTAAACAGTCGGTCCCGGACGCTGTCAATAGATGGCGGTCGTTACAATCCCCAACCCGCAGTGGAGTAGCGTGGTGGATTTAAGCTCCAAACCCCCTCCTCACCCTGGGGGAGGCCTAAGACCCTGCAGTGGGGTAAAATGGGCTGATGATGGTTCAACAGAAAAGATATGAAATTTTTTGGAGGCGTAATAACAGAGATGTAATAAGAAAATGTGAAATGCAGCTGTCGACGCCCATACAAACAAGTTTAATACGTAGTAGTGACGTCATGACATTCATTTTTTAATTGCCAAAATAATCCAGATTGTCTCCATTTGATAAAAAAAAAAACTATAGAAAATACAATAAATAGCGTCGTACATATGAGGCAATAAATATAGATATAGTCGAAAAAATTCCAATAACAGAACTTCGAAGGTAAGATTCAAACAAAGGTGTTTGTTTAGTTACCGACTCTGTTGTGACGCGCGAGTGACGTCACACGTTTTCGTTACATATAAGCTAACGGGCCGTTGTCCGTAAGTATGTCGCATTCGTGCTAAGGCCGGACAAACTGGTCGCTGTTTATTTCGAACGGTACCATTATTTTGTTGACTGTCGGGCGTTACATTTTTCATTTTTACACAGACAAGTCAACCTTATAGACCACGCTTTGACAGGGAGTAGCATTCGCCAAGGCTATGTAGTGACACTACATAACTACGTCTCTTGTGAGCGGTCAGTTGTAAGCACGTCGGAAGCCATTAAATTGTCAATTTTGAACGAGCCAATGAAAACTAGCCAACCTCTCCCCGCACCCCGCCACTTTTTGGCGATTTCGTTTTCGTACTGACGTTTATTAAAGCGTGGTCTATAGGTTGACTGGTCTGTGCATTTTTATTTACAATGTCTTCTAGCATTAAGTTTTCCTTTGTCTCGTCATTCCATAGCATGATGAGACAAAGGAAAAAAAAAACTTAACACTTCGATGATATGTTGATAGTTTTTGTGTGTTATTAAGTTACACCCAAAGTTACACCCGTGTTCGAGTGTAAAAAGTATCTATATCACTACATATTAAAAAATAAAGTCCCCCCGCCGCGTTTGTCTGTCTGTCTGTCTGTCTGTCTGAACGCGATAAACTCAAAAACTTCCAAACGGATTGGCATATGGGTGACACCAATGGACGGAGTGATTCAAGAGGAAGGTTTAGGTGTATAATTTATTAATGTTTTGTGCAAATTAGTTGAAATATGACGATTATTGTTGAAGATACCCCATAATACAAGCATAATATATTTTTATTTTGGGACTAGATGTCGCTGTATGGGATGTCCAACCAAGGCATCATTATTATTATTAAAATAGACTAAAGTATCATTTGAAGTTAAAATTGGCTATCAATTTTGAAATTACTTTTTAAGACTTATTGAACGAAAAATAGATGAAATAAAATATTCCAGTAATTTTTTTTTTAATTTTGAAAAAAAAAATTCAAGGAACTAAGACACTTTGCTGTATTTATTTTGAAATGAAATGACCATCGTAAATTTTTCGTTATAAAAAATCGTTAAATTTTACCATCGTAAACAGTAAAATATATTATAAAATTGTGGTAAAATTTATGAAATATTTTATTTTTAACAAAAAAGTGTTCTAATTTTAGTTTTCAAATGACTTCACTCCCACAGACATTTATAATTAAATAGAAAATTAAGAATTTTACAAACCAAAATTAAAACCTGATTTCGGTTAGAAAGTACACTTTTTTGTAAATTTAATAAAAATTTTACAAGACATTTTACTTATTAATATAGTAAAATAAATACAATAACGTTTATAGTTTCTTACTTCTGGTCAACTGAATTTTGTCTGGTTATCAGCGGTATCGTTTAACTTTAATTTTATATTTATTTATATTTATTGGCTTCTAACGCAATCAAAAAATTAATTAATTATCAATTAATTAATTAATTATGTCACATGTTTTGACAATAGGCTAATTGACTAACATAGAAAATATTAAATTTATCAAGAAAATATAAAAATAGACAAACAAAATTATATTCAGTTGAAGAATATGGAATTATAAGCTATAGATTTTTTATCTCTGTTTCTTTCTAGCGAAACGTCATTTAACATTATTTTATTGGCCTGTCGTCATACATAGGTATGTCGTGCGGTATTGCCATCTCTATCCAACAGGACATTTTCAACATTCATAACTTTGTTAAAAAAGATTTCTTTATCTAATTTCTTTCACTGTTATAATATACAGCATGAAATTTTAACAACCATCCAAAAAATTCTACATGTTAGGTATCACCAATAGACTTCATTACGTAAATAAAAAATATAGGTTACATTTTCGTAACAAATCATTTTATCTACAGCGTTATTTTATGAAGTTTGGTTGCTTCCTTTTTTACGAAGCGCCCGAGACCTTGAGGCGGAAACGGGGCGGAGGGTGCAGCGGTCGTGAATAGTGACTATAGTTATTGGTTTGTTCGGAAAAGTGTTTGTAGTCATATCTCAATATTTTTCAATGGAACGATACTAAAACGAAACAAGACAGCCATCGATTACCAAAGACCATTATATTAAAATTTGAATGGTTGTTAAAATTTCACCTTGTATATAGAAAACTTTGGCAGTCAATCAGAACTTAATAGTACAACTTAAAAAACACTCAACGGAAATTGGTTCGCATAAGGTATGTTGAGTAGTTTTTGAGATATTTGTTTTTAAACTTATTAGCAATTTAAATTTTTACCATAAACGGTCAAACCCTATCATGGAATCCTTCACTGTGCGTGACACCACACACTTGGTCGATTTTTTTAATATAAATATTCTTATTTAATAATTTTTATTTCTGTTATAAATAATATGTTAAATTAATAAATAATATATGAAAAAATTTAGAAAAGATAAGCACCTTCTTCTAAGTACACGGACAAACTAATATATTGTTGGTATAAGTATAATATGATCTGTTATTTAAAGGTTATAATAATTACAATAATAATATTATTTGGGACATCCCAGCGCCATGTGGTCCCTAAGTAAGCAGTAGTTACCTATATATGTGACTGATCGGTTGGCCGAGTGGCTAGATACCTTGACTGTGGAGCCGAGGGTCCCGTGTTCGATTCCCGCCCGGGACAAATATTTGTGTCCATGAACATGTCTATTTGTTTTGGGTCTGGGTGATAAGTATCTATATATGTATACTAGCGACCCGCCCCGGCTTCGCACGGGCAGCAGAGCAATTATAAGCCGTAGTGTTGTTTCTGTCGTTGTTATTGTATCTGCTTTGGTGCGTCGAACATGTGGATTATATTTAATTAGATTTACTTGGAGTACTTGGAGACCTACTTGGAGTATTTTAATGTATTTTGTTTCCAATTCTGCAAATATTTGAAAAAGTAGAGAATATATCCATAAAAATAGTCTAAAAGATTTCTTTATATACAACATGACAACTTCTACCTAACTTTACATCACGCGTGTCGAGCCGGTATCATGCCGAAATGGGGCCGCGCCACGTGGCGGTCGTGCCGATTCGCTTGTCGCGCGATAGTTTTTATTTCGCCATATCTCCTAAGATATTAATTTAAATTGTATAGTATAAAGGGCATTCATAATTTGCATGAAATCCTGAAGGTAAATAACGTATTTAATTTTATAAGGATTATTACTGTATCCGTATAAATTGCTGTCCAATTACCTCATCATATGACACCCTTTTTTTAAACATGAAAATAGGTATAGTAAGATATTCATAAAAGATAGACATATGCCACCGCGGACTTTTCTTTAGTCCTATAAAAGAGATACAATTCCTCTATACATTATTTTGTTATATCTCAAAAGGATTAAGCAGCGTTTTCGAGCAAAGCTCCCAGCCGGCTTGATTTTTTTCCGACTTCTTCAACAATAATCGTCATATTTCAACTAATATGCACAAAACATTAATAAATTGTACACGTAAACCTTTCTCTTGAATCACTCCGTTCATTGGTGTCATCCATATGCTAATCCGTTTGGTAGTTTTTGAGTTTATCGCATTCAGACAGACAAACAGACAGACGCGGCGGGGGACTTTATTTTATAACTAGCGACCGCCCGCAGCTTCGCTTGCGTAGACTGCAAATTCCTGTTATAGGTAGTATTAATGTTCGAGATGGTTTATACGTACTTTTTGCTGAAACCTATTTTGGTTACACCCATTCAAACTTTCAATCTTCATTCCCCTCCCGCCTTTTAAAAAAACCGATACAATTTTTCATCTCCCGTTTCCCATCCTTAAAATGTAGAAATCTAAAAACCTTGTAACACGTCATTATTTGAGTCCCTCCATTCCCATCCTTAAGTTTGAAATTTATAAAAAAGCGTTTCTTAACTTAATACTCACGTTATAAAATAAACCTATGTTCCAAATTTAAGCTTACCTGTTCCAAGACTTTGTAGTTAGTTTCGGCTGTACGTTGATAGATCAGTGAGGACAAACGACTGAAAAGTAGCCTATGATATTCTTGACAACCTTTTTTCACGTCTGCAAAGTTTCATTACAATCCGTTCAGCCGTTTTCGAAATTAGCTCGAATAGACACATAAACGTACAGACAGACAGACAGACAGACGGACGGACAAAAAGTAGCTTATGCCACTCTTGACAACCTTCTTTCCCGTGTACAAAGTTTCCTTAAAATCTGTTTAGCCGTTTTGGAGATTAGCTCGAATAGACAGAGACACGTACAGACAGACAGGCGGACAAAAAGTAACGTATGTTAGTTTTGACCACCTTCTTTTCATACTTGTGATGTTTCATTAAAATCGGTTTAGACAGATGGACGTACAGACAGACATACAAAAAGTTGCGTATGTCACTTTTAACTACATCCTTTCTATATGTGTAAATTTTCATCAGAATCGGTTAAGCCGTTTTGGAGACAGACAGTTTGATTTTATATATATATATCCTATAACCCTCCGTTAGATTTAGGCTATCAACATCAAAAAAAAATTTCAAATCAGACGTGTAGTTTCAAAGATTAGCGCGTTCCAACAAACAAACAAACAAACTCTTCAGCTTTATAATAAGTATATAAGATATGTAGTGACATTTTATAAAAAAAAGAATATTTAAGTATGTATATCAGTTATCTAGTACCCCATAATACAAGCATAATATTTGCTTACTTTGAGACTATATGACGCTGTGTGGGATGTCCCAAATGCAATTATTATTATTATATAGATATTTTACAACCAAACACGAAACAAATAGACATGTCCACGCATACAAATAATTGTTCCGGTAATCGAACCACCGACCTTTGGTTTTGCAGTTAGGTTCTCAAACCACTCGACCGATCGATCAGTTTAGGCATTCATCAGTTAATGATCATTTGCTTACAAAGCGCGAAAAAATTCGGAACAAGAACAGGCGGTTATAAAAACAAGCCAACATAGAACTGAAAATTGTCAAATTATGACAAATATTAAAAAAAGTATTAGCAAACCATTTACCTTAGAATATATTTGACAGCAGAGTTTGGTTTTCATTGAGTCATAAATGTCACTTCACAGTGCCGAAAATGTCAAATGCGTTTTCGCGGGGATGAAGACAGGCGCGCGGAGGACCTCGTGCAGTGAAATTGGCCATTTTACACGAGCTAGCTAGAGTATGAGTGGTTAGACGGTAAACGTACGTCGTACTTTCTACGCATACTTGAGAAACATTGAAAATGTATCCTATTTTAATTTTTTAGTTGGTAAAAAGAAGATTAAAAACTGTTATCAAGGGATGAAAACTGGCCAAGTGCGTGTCCACTCGCACTCGAAGGGTTCCTTACCACCGTACAATATAAAAAGACACGTTTCTAGTACGGGGATCCCCTTTAATTATAACTTTATTTTATTTTCATCATTTGTTGTTATAGTAATACACATTCTGTGAAAATTTCAAGTGTCTACCTATGACCTGACGACCGCTTAGCCTAGTGGGTAGCGACCCTGCCTGCGAAGCTGGAGGTCCCGGGTTCGAATCCCAGGTCGGGTCAGTATTTATATGATGAATATCGATACTGGTACCGGGTCTTGGTTGTTATATGTATTTGGTGTCTTTGCAAAATATTTATATATGTATATATTATAAAAAAAAAGAATATTTATGTATGTATATCAGTTGTCTAGTAACCCATAACACAAGCATAATACTTGCTTACTTTGGGACTAGATGGCGTTGTGTGGGAAGTCCCATGTATTATATTATATATTATATGACGGTTCAAACGATATAGTCCTGTAACAGACGGACAGCGGAGCCTTTGTAATATTATAGTAACCTTGATACCCTTTGGTTACAGAACCCTAAAAACGGGACTCTATTACTGAGCCTCCACTATAATATCTGAGACATTTTATACATCCCAACAATAAATCGCAGTCTAGTCCCAAAGTAAGCAAGTATTATGCTTGTATTATGGGGTACCAAACAACTGGTATACGTACTCAAGTATTCTTTATAATATATATATATATATAGACGCCTTTACATCCAGACACGGAACAAATAGACATGTTCATGCACACAAATATTTGTCGCGGACGAGAATCGAACCCAAGACCCTTGCCTCTATAGTTAGGGTCTCTAGCCACTCGGCCAGTCGGTCAGTCATGCTTGTCGGTCAATCTGTCTATCTGTCACAGGTCTCTTCGTCAGTCAGTGAAATCACAAATCGTGTACTATCTCGGCACCTACCGCCACGAGTTTAATAAATTAAACAAAAAGCAATTTATTCTATTTCATACTTCTATAAAATTGAAGTTAACTGATTAATATTAAATTTTTTTATTACCAATATTTTACCAACAGTAAAATGCAAATGTGGTACAAGTTATCACTGACACCGTGCTTCGGAGGGTACGTTAAGCAGTCGGTCCCGGACGCTGTCAATAGATGGCGGTCGTTACAGTTCCCAACCCGCAGTGGAGCAGCGTGGTGGACTTAAGCTCCAAGCTCCCCCTCCTCACCCTGGGTGAGGCCTAAGCCCCTGCAGTGGGGTAAAAATGGGCTGATGATGATGATGATGATGTGGTACAAGTTCAGTCACTATGCTTAACAGCAGT
This sequence comes from Luffia ferchaultella, assembly GCA_949709985.1. NCBI lineage: Eukaryota > Metazoa > Arthropoda > Insecta > Lepidoptera > Psychidae > Luffia > Luffia ferchaultella. Next base: position 3,435,633 of record OX453269.1, read on the forward strand.
CATCTCTTTGGCGTATACCTCCCTCATTCTTTCCAGTACTTTCTGCCTCTGGCTTTGGTCATTAAATGGATTCCCAGTCTTTGTATGAATAGATCTATTTTTTCCTTTGTCGTGATAGCCGAGTGATGTCGTGATAGCCGAATGGTAATGAGCCCGCTTCATGTTTAGAAGGCCGTGGTTCGAATCCTAGGGCATGTACTGATGACTTTTTTCTAGCTTATGTATATAATTATCACTGACTCTGTGCCTCGTAGAGCACGTTAAGCCGTCGCGCGTCGGTCCTGGTTGCCGTCAATAGATGGCTGTCGTTAAAATCCACTAACCCGCACTGGAGTAGCGTATTGAGCGTAGCGAATTAATCTCCAAGCCACCGCACCCCGAGGGGAGACCTAAGCCCCTGCAGTGAGGAATCAATGGGCTGATGGTATGGTATCATTTTCTTTGACGTCCTCGCGACCTTGTTCCATCTCTTGGTATCCATTCTATAATTTTTTTGGTTTGCTTATCATTATTCCTCTGACCCTCGTATGACCCGCCCGGTTCCATTTTAGTGTTGCTACTCCCACTCTTTCTACAATTTAGAAAAACTACCAAAATGTCAGAAAATAATAATAATAATATCGTAAAAATAACATATGTTTAAATTCGAGGCGTTTCCTTATATCGCTTTACGATTTTGAGAAAAACAAATTTTTCAAATTCAAATCTCGAACTATATATATATATATAGTTCAAGATTATATATATATATAGTTCAAGATTTGAATTTGAAAAATTTGTTTTTCTCAAAATCGTATATATATATATATATATATATAAAGGACGTATAGCTTATGGTAAATGTTATAGAGAGAGTTCAGTTTATTCGACTTTCACTTCCTTGACCCACAAATCGTCAAGGACACAAGTGTGTCGACCGTTTCTTAGTAACGTTTTAGCGCATTAAAATTAACTAGCTGTGTTTGCGGGTGCGCTTGTGTAGAAGTTGGTTATGGAGAATGAATGTGTGTGTCGGGATAAACAGTTAAGGGATCCGTAGTCGGGATGAACGTTTTTGTTTAAAAGAGATTTCTCATTCTACATGGATTCGCCGACTTTTTTGTACATCACTTAAATTTGTTGTTGCACTGTAAAATATACAATATACTAGCGACCGCTCGCAGCTTCGCTTGCGTAGACTACACGTTCCTGTTGTAAGTACTATTGACGTTCGAGATGGTTTATACGTACTTTTTGGTGGAACCAATTTTGTTTACTTCCATTCAAACTTTGAATCCCCCATTCCCCACAACCCTTAAAATGTGAATAATTAAAAACACTTAAACAGGTCATTATTTATTTATAATTAGTATATACTCCTATACAAATTTTCAACCCCCGTTTCCCACATAATTTTTAATCAAATCAATAAAAAATTTTAAAAAAAATTATCTAATTGTAAATGTAAACCAATCTCGAATCCAGTTGAACACACAAATTTTTTTATCAAAATCGGTCCAGCCGCTTAGGCTAACTATAATGTGTCATGATAGCCAAGTGGTAGCGAGATCGCTTCTTGTTTAGAAGGTCGTGATTCGAATCCCAGAAGCAGGCATATACCAATAAGTTTTTTTTTCTGACTTAAGTATATACCTATCACTGATTCCATGCCTCGGAAAGCACGTTAAGTCGTCGGCCCATGCAGTGGGACATAATGAGCTGATATGGTATGGCATTTTTTTAAAAGTAATAATATAATACAAACATTTTGAATTCAAAAAATGTCTGTATTATATTATTTATTATTATTATTAATTATTAATAATAATTATTATTATTACTTAAATTCTTAATAAATATCATATAGACGTGGTGTGCTGTAGATACTCTGAAAGTTGGTCTCCCTGGCCTAATCAAAGGTGTCTACAGGCGAACCTACGTATATTTACTTTCAATTAAATAAACTTTCAGGGTGGTCGACATTTTTTTTCCAATCCATCAGCCCATTGTACCCCACTGTAGGGGCTAAGGCCTCCCCCCAGGGTGAGGGGGTTTAGAGCTTAATCCACCACGCTGCATGTTGTCCTTACCTCTATAATATTCGTAATTACTTAAATATTAACGTCGCGTCATAACCGAAGTTCGTGTCTTTGAGAGTGGTAGACGGTAGGTAGCGGGAGTGAAGAGGTTATCGACAAGAGATTGAACTTTTAAAGCACATTATAAGAAAAACTAAAAAAAGCCACACCAGCAATCAGCAAGTATGAATACTCTGGAACGTGGTCTATTAGCGAACGACAATGGTCGGAATATTTTCACTTTTTTTTTCCTTTCACCAAGGAATGCATACATTTAATTGGTCACAGTTTTACTTAGAGGCATTCGTCACAAGTAAGCGTAGTGTTTTGGTTGGCGCACTTGCTTTCCATTTTAAAGTTGAAGACGTTAATTATACGCTTAAGGCATGCACACAAAAGAATTTAACGAAGTTAAAGAAACAGTCAAGATCGAAATTAGCCATTGACTGGCTGATTTGTCTGTCAAACCAGAGTCATATTTCGGAGGCAGGGTTTACGCCGTAAGCCTTTACGCTTTCATTTTTTAGTACAAAATACCATAGAATAAATATGACGTGCCTCGGAGAGCACGTTAAGCCGTCGGTCTCGCGTGCCATAACAGATGGCAGTCGTTAAAATCCACCTATCCGAACTTGAGCAGCGTGGTGGATTGAGCTCCAAACCCCTTCATAGTGTGGGGAGGCCTAAGCTCCTGCAGTGAGGCACAAATGGGCTGGTCGAATGGAATGTAAAATCTGAATTGTATTTTGTACTGCAACGGTGTACCTATTGTTGAAGAACCTAATAAATAAATAAATAGAAATTAATTTGGCAGCAGCGGTTTTAATAGAGTCAGAAATGTCACTTCATAGTGTCGAAACGGTGAACCCTATTTCGTGGGGGTGAAGACCGGCACGCGGGGACCTCGCGGACTGAAACTCGAACTAAAACTCGCCATCTCGCACCAGCTAGCTAGAGTATGAGTAAGAGTACGGTAAGCGCAGAAGAGACTTTTATGCAAAATACGGTACCTATCGCCTAGAACAACGATATTTAAATTGTTAAATAAGGACGGTCAACAAAAGTTTTACATACAAACGTAGTAACGGAAGCCTATCTATCAGAAAGTAGTGAAATTTCTTTAAAATTTTGTCAACAATATTCACTAAGAGGAGATATTTTTTTAATAACTGTAATCTATGCTGACGCTACCTCTGATGTATCATATCAGAAATGACGTCATCTGTCAGAGGACAAAAGTGATCGACGTCAGCAAGAATAGTAATAACTAGCGACCGCCCGCAGCTTCGCTTGCGTAGACTACAAATTCCTGTTATAGGTACTATTAACGTTCGAGATGGTTTATACGTACTTTTTGCTGGAACCAATTTTGGTCACACCCATTCAAACTTTCAATCTTCATTCCCCTTCCACCCTTTAAAAAACCGATACAATTTTTCATCTCCCGTTTCCCACTCTTAAAATGTGGAAATGTAAAAACCCTGAAACACGTCATTATTTAAGTCCCTCCATTCCCATCCTTAAGTTTGAAATTTCTAAAAAAGCCTTTCTTAACTTAATGCTCACGTTATAAAATAAACTTATGTTCCAAATTTAAGCTTCCTAGACTTAGTACTTTCGGCTGTACGTTGCTAGATCAGTGAGGACAAACGACAGACAGATAGACAGACAGACAAACACAAAAAGTAGCTTATTGTCACTCTTGACAACCTTCTTTCACGTCTGCAAAGTTTCATTAAAATCTGTTCAGCCGTATTAGAAATTAGCTCGAATAGATAAAATTGAATTGAATAGACGTACAGACAAACAGACGGACAAAAAGAAGCTAATGTCAACTATCTTGATAACCTTCTTTCCCGTCTGCAAAGTTTCCTTAAAATCTGTTTAGCCGTTTTGCAGATTAGCTCAAATAGACAGATACACGTACAGACAGACGGACAAAAAGCAACATTTGTTAGTTTTAACGACCTTCTTTTCATATTCATTGATGTTTCATTTAAATCGGTTTAGACATATGGACGTACAGACAGACATACAAAAAGTTCTGTATATCACTTAAGGAAAGGGTGTAGTCAAAAGATTACATCCTGTTATATGTGTAAAGTTTCATCAAAATCGGTTAAGCCGTTTTGGCCGAAGCCAATTTTCTCGAATAGACAGACAGTTCGTTTTCATGTATATAGCCTATAACTCTCCGCTAGAATCAGGCTATCAAAGGCAAAAATAATTTTTCAAATCCGACTGGTAATTTCAGAGATTAACACATCCAAACAAACAAACAAACAAACGAACGAACGAAAGAACCAACCAACCAACCAACAAAACAAACAAACAAACAAACAAACAAACAAACAAACAAACAATCAATCAATCAATCAATCAAGCAAGCAATCAATCAATTAATCACGCAATCAATCAATCTATCTATCTATCTATCAAACAAACAAACTCTTCAGCTTTATAATAAGTATTTCTATTATATAGATTAATAGATTATAAGATAATAAGAAAATAAGATATTACTAAAAACCGTATCAAAGTCTATTGGTTTGGAAGTAAAAAGTTAACGAACAGAGGCAGACAGCGAATTTATTTTCTCCCGCTATAGTTTCATTAATTTTAACGTAAATGTCAAAAAATCAAAAAACATAAATTTCAATAAAAACTGTTAAGATATTAATTTAAATTGTATGGTGTAAAAGGCAATTATAATATGCATGAAATGCTTAAAGACAACTAACGTATTTAATTTGATAAGGATTAATATCACGTTTAAAAAACATCTTCACAAATCGTACATTATGTTAGAACAAATTTGATTGTCATAAAAAAGGTTATAGTAAGTTAACCTTAAAAGATACACATATGCTGTTGCAGACTTTTAGTTAGAACATTTAAAGGGGAACAATTCCGTAGTACATGATTTTTGCTTAACATTAACCGTTTACGCAGCGCGCGCGACGGAAGCTCTCAAAAGGAATAATTTTTCCCGTTTTTGCAACATTTGTCATTGATGCTCCACTCCTATTGGTCGTAGCGTGATGTAGTATAGCCTATAGCCTTCCTCGATAAATGGACTATCCAACAAAAAAATAATTTTTCAATTCGAACCAGTAGTTCCTGAGATTTGCGCGTTCAAACAAACAAACAAACAAACAAACAAACAAACAAACAAACAAACTCTTCAGCTTTATAATATTAGTATAGATAACTCTCCGCTAGAATCAGGCTATCAAAGGCAAAAATAATTTTTCAAATCCGACTGGTAGTTTCAGAGATTAACACATCCAAACAAACAAACGAACGAACGAAAGAACCAACCAACCAACCAACAAACAAACAAACAAACAAACAAACAATCAATCAATCAATCAATCAAGCAAGCAATCAATCAATCAATTAATCACGCAATCAATCAATCTATCTATCTATCTATCAAACAAACAAACTCTTCAGCTTTATAATAAGTATTTCTATTATATAGATTAATAGATTATAAGATAATAAGAAAATAAGATATTACTAAAAACCGTATCAAAGTCTATTGGTTTGGAAGTAAAAAGTTAACGAACAGAGGCAGACAGCGAATTTATTTTCTCCCGCTATAGTTTTTAAATTTCAAAAAAAAAACTGTTAAGATATTAATTTAAATTGTATGATGTAAAGGGCAATTATAATATGCATGAAATGCTTAAGACAACTAATGTATTTAATTTGATAAGGATTAATATCACGTTTAAAAAACATCTTCACAAATCGTACATTATGTTAGAACAAATTTGATTGTCATAAAAAAGGTTATAGTAAGTTAACCTTAAAAGATACACATATGCTGTCGCGGACTTTTGGTTAGAACTTTTAAATGGGTACAATTCCGTAGTACATGATTTTTGCTTAACATCAACCGTTTACGCAGCGCGCGCGACGGAAGCTCTCAAAAGGAATAATTTTTCCCGTTTTTGCAACATTTTTCATTGATGCTCCACTCCTATTGGTCGTAGCGTGATGTAGTATAGCCTATAGCCTTCCTCGATAAATGGACTATCCAACAAAAAAATAATTTTTCAATTCGAACCAGTAGTTCCTGAGATTTGCGCGTTCAAACAAACAAACAAACAAACAAACAAACAAACAAACAAACTCTTCAGCTTTATAATATTAGTATAGATATAGATAATACATGGGACTTCCCACACAGCGCCATCTAGTCCCAAAGTAACCAAGTATTATGCTTGTGTTATGGGTAACTAGACAACTGATATACATACTTAAATATTCTTTATAATATATACATATATAAATATTTTTGCGAAGACACCACACACATATAACAACCAAGACCCGATACCAGTATCAATATTCATCATATTAATACTGACCCGACCTGGGATTCGAACCCGGGACCTCCAGCTTCGTAGGCAGGGTCGCTACCCACTAGACTAAGCGGCCGTCAAAGTAGTAGTAAGCTGAAGTGACAGTGGGCTAGTCACATTTGCCGAAGAACCCGATGGACGAAGGGGAAGAAAAGTTCTTGAGTGGAGACCACGAATCGGTAAACGTAGTGTGGGACGCCAGCCGGCTCGTTGAACCGACAATACAAAGCGAGTTGCCGGTAGCGACTGAATGAAGATGAAGAGCATAGAGAAGTGTGACGTACCCTGGGAAAGGCCTATGTCCAGCAGTAGATGAATGTGGGCTGATGGAATGGAATGGAAATATTTTATTCATATTTCAAGTAATTTTAAAGTATTTTTTCTAATTGTTTGGTCATTTTGATAACCCTAACTGTGGAGCCAAGGGTCGCGGGTTTGATTCCCACCCGGAACCAATATTTGTGAGCATGAACATGTCTATTTGTTCCGTGTCTGGGTGTAAAATATCTACATATATATACAGGGTGAGTAAATGAACAGGTGCCTCTATGACAGCTACCCTAACCGTTGGAGATTGGAAGTTTTGTTCTTAGACATCCATCTTAAGTTTTTGGACTGTATTAAAATGGCATTCAAGGATTTTTTGAAAAACTCATTTTTTTGAAGATATTCACTATTATCTCAAAAAAATTTGTTTTTGCAGAAATGAATCCACCTGTGTATAGCGAACCAAACGTTGTAATGACCCATTTTTTATATGTTATTGGAAACAGACGAAACTCGACGATTTACGTTCCTTAGATTATTGACTTATTTTCCTCAGAGTGCCTGAGAATAATGCCTGACAATGTTCCAGTTGAAAATGGAACAGTTAGTAGTTGCTATTCTATTTTCAAAATCTAACAGACTGAACGACAGCCTGCCAAGAAAAGTACTGGCCGCTAATACTCTTTTACTAAGTAACATTTATTTTCAAGAGCGAAATTCAAATTTAGAATGTTAAGTTTCCCGCTTTCTTTTATGTCATAATTTTTATTCATTGATTGTCATTGTTACTTTCCCGCGTATTTTAGTAAAAAAAAATTATTATAACATGGTATTAACAAACAACGAACGTTTTGAACTTTTAGAAGCATACTTTAGAAACAATAAGTGCATTAGAACTGCAATACGATGGTATATCCATAGAAATTCTGACAGGCATACTCCAACGCGTAAGGTCCTAGAGCGTATGTTAGTTTTAAAACAGTATGGAAATTACAATAAACCTCTTCTACGAGCACCGATGAACCAAGATACGGATTTGAATGTTTTATGCTATTTTGAAGCAGAAGAAATTAATATTTGTCAAAAATCAGTTATAAATGTTTTGAAAAGAAACAAATATAAATGTTACAAGAGTGGCAGGATTGTCCAAAAGCTACTGTCGGGTGATAATGGTCGTCGTTTAACATTCTGTAGGTGGATATTAAGAAAATCAAGAGCAGATGCAGATGTTAACTTTTATAAAGCAATTCTCTGGAGTGATGAGACAAACTTTCCCAATAATGGAATGTATTCAAATTCAAAAAGTTTTTATTCAATATAAGATGTTTATACACACTTATTGAAAGTCAAAATAAATTGATTAGGTACCGGTTCCAAAACTAAAAGGAGAAGAACCGGCAAGAAACTCCTCCCTGTTTATTTTATTTAAATATATGGTTTACTTCATTGTTGTTTTTTGTTTTTTAATTTAAAGTGCTTACAACTATTACAATGATGTCCATGCGCACTTATCATTTAAATACTCGCTAATACAATAGCAAGCTTTTTTCAAAAGTTGGACTTTATAAATTGATTTGAATTTAAGTTCAACATTTCTTTAGGAATTTTATTATAAAAACAATTTCTCATGAATTATTAACTTTTGAAACTCTGAACCTGTGAATCGATAACATATGCATATGTCTTGTATTTAAGTTGTGGCCATCACCCACCCTAGAGAAAGCGTTTAAGTTTTTATGTACATAAATTATATTTTCATAAATGTATTGACAAGGGACTGTCAAAATTTTACTTTCTCGAAAGTGAGCCTTTACACTATCCCTACATTTTAATTTATATATAGCTCGTCGTATAATCGTCGTATCCACAATTATTGGTCTGACAAAAACCCTCTCTGCGTAACTGGAAGTCGTAATCAAGTTACATTTTCGTTTAATTGTTGGTCTGGTATCATAGACAATAAGTTAATATACATAGAGTTTTACAACAGCACATTAACCGCCATAGACATAATAAGGAATCTCATCGACGCAATGGATGATATGCCCCTGCCAAAAGGATAAGAAGCTTGCAGCTTAATCTATCACGTCGCTCCGATGCGGGTTTTAACGACTGGCATATATTGATGGCAACCGGGGCCGACGACTTAACGTGCATTCCTAGGTACGGAGTCAGTGATAGTTATGTACATAAGTCAGAAAAAAAAAACTCATTGGTAAACGTGTCTTGGGATTCGAACCACGGCCTTCTAAACAAGAAGTGCGCTCGCTACCACTAGGCTATAAAAATGTTTTAATATATGTCATCATCATCATCATCAGCCCATTTTTACCCCACTGCGGGGGCTTAGGCCTCCCCCAGGGTGACGAGGGGGGCTTGAAGCTTAAGTCCACCACGCTGCTCCACTGCGGGTTGGGAACTGTAACGACCGCCATCTATTGACAGCGTCCGGGACCGACTGCTTAACGTGCCCTCCGAAGCACGGTGTCAGTGGTATTGTGTACTTAAGTCAGAAAAACTCATTGGTACACGCCCGGATTCGAACCATGGCCCTGTGGGGCCTTATAAATTTAAGACAGGTTCGTTGTGCTCTGGGCTATCACGACACTTTAATATATGTAATACAATCAAAATAAATAGTATTTAAAAAAAAAATCACTCACCTTGCAAATTGTGAGCGTTCAATAGAACCGGCCCAGCTAACACTACGTTTAAATTAACGAACAATTGTATAAATACCAATACTATAGTTAATTTCTGAATAACACCAAAATCGTAAATCACACGCACTATCGAACGTTTTCTCGGGAAATGTGTGTTTAATTTTTCTTCGCTCGAATCTTCACTGTCCATTTGTGACGTCACGTCCGACGGCCAGACGTTTATCGGGGGACCCATTTTTTTTATTAATGAGACAATGACGTCACCACATTGTATATCTGAAAGAAAGGAAAAAGGATGGTTTATTAAAATGTTAATTATATAATATGGTTACGGTTTATAGTTTCAGATATTTAAGACGCAAGAAAACACCTATTTAATAGTAATAATAATAATAACACACATAATCACAACAACGTCTTGGCCTCAAACTAAGCATTAGCTTGTATTTTGGGTACCAAGCGAAGACACCACATACATATAACAACCAAGACCCCGTGCCAGTATTAATATTCATCATATAAATATTGACCTGACCTGGGATTCAAACCCGGGACCTCCATCTTCGCAGGCAGGGTCGCTGCCCACTAGGCTAAGTGGTCGTCAATTTAAGTTGTATTTATTATTTATATTACGAAACAAAATCAGAAGAATTGTCATAAATCACTTTTATCGCAAGTTTTGTTAATAATAATACCCGGGACATATCACACAGTGCCATATAGTACCAAACAAAGCAGAGCTTGTATTATGGGTACCAGACAACTGCAGTATATATACATAAATATATTTTATATAAATATTTTTCATCCAGCCACGGAAACAAATACACATGCTCACGCACACAAATATTTGTCCTGGGCGGGAACCGAACCCGAGACTAAAGTTCTGCAGTTAGGGTCTCTAACCATTTGGCAAGTCAATCAAAAATAAATACACCCCGTGTTCGGATGAACGTGGTCCAAACGTATAGAGCGTGTAGAACTTACCGAATTAAACAAAAAGTTAAAGTTCAGTTTAAAGTAAAGCAGATGGCGCAAACTAAAGGCTACCGAGAAAAACATGTTTAATGCTTTTTTAAATTATTTCTTTTTTTGAATTTTTTGGTTTAGTTCGGTAAGCTCTACCCGCTCTATACAAGTTTGGGCTACCTTCAGCCGAGTGCGTCGTATATTATACGTTGCATTGCCTTACGATGAATCCATCCATCAGCCCTTTTTATACCCGATTGCAAAGGCTTAGGCCTCCCTTCAAGATGAGGAGGCTTGGAGCTTAAATCCACCACGCTGCTCCAATGCGGTTTAGCGGATTGTAACGACCGCCATCTATTGACAATAACCGGGACCGACTGCTTAACGTGCTCTTTGAGGCACAGAGCCAGTGATAATTAATGTACTTAAGTCAGAAAAATTTCATTGGTACACGCCCGGATTCGAACCACGGCCACATGGGCATATAGATTTAAAACAGTTTCGCTGCGTTCAGGCTATTACGATGTATATGACAATACTATTTTCCTCTTAATAGCGATTTCGCTATAACATTTACATAATAATAGCCACACATTGAAAAAAAGGTATATATGATTCAGCAACTTTCACCCAAACGAAGTCATCTCTCGAGAATTCAAAACATCGAGTTCCGGAGAAACAATTAGATGAATCACCATGTCATGTGTAATCTATAGGCTGTGAATACCCATTGTGCTTAGGGAAGGGCAACCGGAGCACATGTTAAGAGAACTAAAAGATTGACGTTTACATACAATTCGAAATTCAGCAAAAAATCGAATAGTTCAAACTATTTATAATAAATGTAGTATTAATCTAGGCCTGTTAGATTGTTAGATTTTTATAAAACACTTTTTAAAAAAATTCTTTACATTGTAACATCGATATTTTGTGTATTGTCCTATAATGCTCTTTTCTTTAAAATACTAAATTATTATTTCCCGTGTCCCGGGTTCGAATCCCAGGTCGGGTCAGTATTAATATGATGAACATTGATACTGGTACCGGGTCTTGGTTGTTATATATGTGTGGTGTCTTCGCAAAAATATTTATATATGTATATATTATAAAGAATATTTAAGTATGTATATCAGTTGTCTAGTAACCCATAACACAAGCATTATACTTACTTACTTTGGGACTAGATGACGCTGTGTGGGAAGTCCCATGTATTATTATAATTATTTTTAACTATTTACTTTAAGTTTGTATTCGCATATACAGGATGAGATTTTAGTCACCAGCCAAAATTTTTCTAGATGTTAGGTATCACCAATAGACCTCATTACGTAAATAAAAATATAGGTCAATTATTCATAATCAATAATTATATCCTAAATATTTTTTAACAAAATTTGGCTACCTTCTACTTACATACGAAAGGGCGGGGCATGGGGCATGTGGGCTGGGCGCGTGCATGTACACTGGCGCCCTCGTGAATGGTGATTAGTATTTTCGTAGTTTTGGGAAAGGTTTACGTAGTCTTAACAGAATATTTTCCTATTGAACGATACTAAAAAGGAACGAGACGGCCAACGGATTTTTATCAAAGGTCATTGTATTAAAATTTGGCTGGTCATTAAAACCTCACCCTGTATAGGCAAAACTAACTGACCGATTCACCGATAATCGTTAGAATGGAACCTTGGAATTAAAATCAGGCGTAAAATTTTTAGGAGTACACATAGATAAGAAACTTACATTTAAGAATCACATTGATGAACTGGCAAAGAAACTGAGCTCTGCTTGCTTCGCCATTAAAAAAGTAAAGGAACTCTGCTGAGGGGACGCTGCCAAATCTGTTTATCATGCTTATTTTCATAGTCTTATGACTTATGGTCTCCTGTTTTGGGGAACGGCAGCAGAAGCTAATAGAATATTTGTATTGCAGAAGCGTGCTGTTAGATATTTATTAGATATGAAGGCCCGTGAAACATGTCGAGAAGCTTTCAAACAACTGAACATAATGTCTATGAGTAGTGCATACGTACTTCAAAATTTAGAGTATATGAAAAAAAATATTAATAACTATCAAATAGTTACAAATAGCATTAGACGATTTGGTGTCGTCTTACATCCGGCACATAGATTAGCTAAAATATCGAAGAGTTACATTTGCAATGGAGTAAAACTATATAATAATGTTTCTAAAGAAATAAAAATGCTAGACGATAAGAAATTTAAAAAAGTTCTAAAGAAAATACTTATCGATAAAAGTTATTATAATATTCAAGAAGCAATAAATGATAAAACATGGCAAGTGTAGCTCTTCAAGGTGTAATTGATTTGATTTGAATTACAAGTTTAAATTGTGATTTTTTTTGTATTCAATATGTATAAACGAAATGACAATGCCTCTGTACAGCTGCTAATATTAGAATATTATTTGACAAGGCCCTTATAGAGCCGCTTTTTCTGACATTTAATATAGGACCTAGAATAAGTTGACCGGTAATATTAATTTAAATTTGTAGTAGTATAATAATGAACGAAGCCTCTTTACAGCGGATATTTAATAGGTTTTATTGTATAACTTGAATAATATGTGTAATAATTGACAATGTTGATTTAAAACAGCAACCTACTCAGCATTAAGCTGCAATAAACTGTGTCTGTTTCTGGTCCAAAACTAAAACTGTAAATGAAAAACATAATTGTATGTACGCTATTTGACCGTAAATGTGGTCAAAAATTTATATAAAGTCCTTGTTTCTTCTTTCAAATTTATTGTTAAGATAAGTAACTGACGTGGCTGAGTGTTCGACAGAATCAAATAGCAATAAAGAAATTGAATTGAATTGAAGAACCTTAATTGCAGAACTAAATGTCGCGGGATCGAATCCATCGATTATAAAATCGATCGACGTCACATCTGTCATCCTTTGAACCGCAATAGCTAGACACTTGACATTTTGATCAAGTGTGTGTTATGTGTGTGTAAAAATACAATAAAGTTAAAAATCAAAGCGTGTCCCCATAGAAGAAACGTATTTTGTCAGACATTTCTGGTGATTGATGTCTGATTGATGATTGAAGATCGATTGAGGTGTTGTGAAATCATTGCATACACTTGAAATTTTCATGAAGTAGGTATGTCTTATTAAGACCACCATGACAACAAATAAAAAAATAATATAATGTCAAAGTAAATTTAAAGAAGACCCCATTCAAAACACGTTTTTTAAATATTATATGGTGGTACAGAACCCTTCGTGTGCGAGTATGGATCTCACTTCGCCGGTTTTTTTTTATTTGAAGTATATAGGTTACGCAAACCATGGCGCCTCGTTATATGTATAACTTTATAAGAAAAAATAAAGACATACAGATATTGTACTTTATAAATCTTTACTTCTTCTTCACTTCACTTCATCAGCCCATTTTTACCCCACTGCAGGGGCTTAAGCCTCCCCCAGGGTGAGGGGGGTAGGAACTTAAATTCCCACGCTGCTCCACTGCGGATTGGGGATTGTAACGACCGTCATCTATTGACAGCGCCCGGAACCGACTGGTTAACGTGCTCTCCTAGGCATTTTATAATATTTTATTTATAAATCGTCTAGACATAACTGCTAAATGCAATATAAAGTTCAGTGTACAAAGACGGATTATGGAACTGGCTTTACTTGTATGACAAGGTAACCTAACTGTACACGATTAAGTTGCACTATGATTTTTAAGTACGGGTTGTTAATTAATATTTGCTTCATTACTGTAATATTTAGGTACATTATGATGCAAGTACGGTAAGGTGTATATTATAGTCGAGGTGTTTATAGGCACGAGATGAAGCCGGGTGCTTATAATAAACCGATGGCTATAATAGCCAGCTTACTGAGTACGAGCATCATTCGACGTTTTTCAATACATTTAAGATTAAAATAATTAAAATAATACTTCAAATGTAATAATGGCGGTAACTAAGAGAGCGAGCGGGTTGCTTTTCGCGGTTTACGCATGCGTTACAAACGGAATGTGATTGGTGTAAAGTAAAAAGTCCTAGTACTGTAAAATGCAACATTACGATACAAGTTTCGATGTCATAAAGGATATATAGAAGAATATCAAATATATTGAAAAGGATCCTTCACTACTAATAAAATAGTCAAAATATTACTGTGTACTATTGGTTGAACTTCGATTGTACTCACTTTTTGGAAACCACCATTAATAAAATTACACGAGAGTAAGTCAATTCAAATTGCTTCAAACGACAGACTATATTATACTCGTATGGTTGATAGTATTTGTAACACATTTTTTAGATTTTAGCTTGGCATTCCTTTGCCATATAAATATTAACTATGCCAAATCTCACACTCCTCCGTACCCGAAATATACTTTAAAAGGGATGCAAGGTTTTCTCTGCACATATTAATATATATATATCATTGATATGAGAAAATTAATAAATGCAAATTATTTTTTTTTAATTAACCCACAACAAAAAGCCGCTAAGTAAAAAAATATAAAAAATCTTTGTTTTAAAAGAGTGAAATTAAAAAATTGAAATGTTAATAAACTGTCATCGTACTACGGCTTTTTGTCGTGGGGTTTTAAATATTTCTGATTTTATTTTTTATTTATTTGCGTTAATATTTTAGTTGTGTAAACACGTCTATTTGGTTTGTTTCTAGGTGTAAAAAATATTTATATATATGTATCTATTATAAAACAAAATATTCAAAGATGTACATCAGTTGTTCAGTACCCATAGTACCTACTACATGTCCGTGTGGGAGATGTCCCAGATATTTTTATCATTAACTAGCGACCTATCCCGGCTTCGCACGAGTAGCAGAGCATAATAAGCCGTAATGTTATTTTTGTCGTAGTGTCATATCAGCGTTTTGCGTCGAACATGTGGATTGGATTTAATTACCTTTAAATGTGACGTAAGTTCATCCTACTTGGGGTATTTTTAAAGTATTTCATTTCTAATTCTATAAATATTTGAAAAAGTAAAGAATAAATACACATAACCTAACCTAACCCGGCTGGTCGCGCGATATTGATATTTCGTAATAGCTCCTAAGATATTAATTGAAATTGTACCTATAGTGCAAAGGGTAATCATAATCTGCATGAAATGCTGAAGGTAAATAACGTATTTAATTTGATAAGGATTAAGACTGTATCCGTATAAAATGCTTTCCAATTACCTCATCATATGACACCATTTTTTTTATACATAAAAATAGTTATAGTAAGCTATCCATAAAAGATAGACATATGCCATCGCGGATTTTTCTGTAGTACTATATAAAATACACAATTCCTCCATACACAATAATCGCCATATTTCAACAAATTTGTACAAAACATTAATAAATTATACACGTAAACCTTCCTCTTGAATCACTCCATCCATTGGTGTCACCCATATGCCAATCCGTTTGGTAGTTTTAGAGTTTATCGCGTTCAGACAGACAGACAGACGCGGTGGGGGACTTTATTTTATAATATGTAGTGATTAGTGACCAAAACTGTCTGAAGTGATACCTATGCACTAAAAAAAAACGTCGAAATCCAACTGTTTTTTGAGAAACGCTAGTTGAAGTGTTCCTGGTGGTACAACATATTACAAACAAACAAACAAACAACTTCTTCCCCGATAGCATATACCGCCGTGAGAAAAAAATGCTTCTAATCAATACGATCGAAAAAACACCGACTCAATTCTGGGACGCCGCCCGTTTAAATGTCGCGTGACACTTTCTCTCATGCCGGGAAGTACGCGATGACGCTGCGACAAAATTTCAAGAATTGTTTTCTTTGTTATAGCTTAAAGCCTGTACATAGTATAACGTGTACCGATTTAAAAAAAAAAACATATTCACTTTACTCCGAATCGTTAATAAACATTCTATGTAACTGTGACGACTGTATATGCGACGACCGCTTAGCATAGTGGGTAGCGACCCTGCCTACGAAACTGGGGGTACCGGGTTCGAATCACAGATCGGGTCAGTATTTAAATGATGAATATCGATACTGGTACCGGGTCTTGGTTGTTATATGTATGTGGTGTCTTCGCTTGGTACCCAAAACACAAGCTAATGCTTAGTTTGGGGCCTAGACGTTGTTGTGATGTATACGTTATTATTATTATTATTTTAAAAAAGCAGATCTTAAAGTCTCGATAGATTCAGATAAAAATTGAAATTTTTACGGCTTTGTCGTGTAAATTGTTTACAATTTTTTTTTAATTGTAAATGAATAATTAGTACTGTAAGTTTTTGCGAGACTCGTGCAACGTGTCAGGTGATAGAGAGATCAAGTTTAGAATGTGGTCCATTCATATTAATATCACCATCATCATCATCATCATCATCATCATCAGCCCGTGTCTCCCTACCGCAGGATATAGGCCTCTCCCAGGGCTCGCTTCTACGGTCCTCCGCCTGTCGCATTCAACTACTCCCGGTATGGTGCTTCAGGTCATCTGTCTACCTGGCCGTGGAGCGTCCAATGTTTCGCTTCCCGGTACGTGGCCTCCACTCGAGAACTCGTCTACCCTTTCAGTTATCAGTTTTACGGCTAATGTGACCGGCCTATTGCCACTTCAGCTTGCTCATCGCTTCGGCTATGTCGACAATCAATTCTTCGCCGGATTTCAATGTTCCTGATTTTATCCATCGAAGAAATACCGAGCATAGCTCGTTCCATAACACGCTAAGCGACTTTTTTGTGGCCCAGTCCTTCCGTGAGAGTCCATGTTTCGCCACCGTACGTCATTGTGGGTATGACGGATTGGTCAAAGACCTTGGTCTTCAGACATTGTGGTAGTGGCGACGAGAACAGATGACGAAGCTTCCCGAAAGCAGCCCAGCCCAGCTGAATTCTTCGGTCGGACTCTTTGTTGAAGTTGTGTTTGTTTAACTGGTCAGTCTGTCATAATATATTAATATACATATACGATCTTTATAACGTGTTTCTTCTGTCTTCCTTAAACAATGTATTTTAATATACTCTATTTTTATAACCTTTATAATTTTTTATTTATTATTATTTTATATAATAATAATACCTGGTACATTCCACACAGAATCATCTAGCTCCAAACTAAGCAAAACTTGTGTTATGGACACTATATAACTGATATACATACTTAAATATTGTTTATAATATATACATATATAAATATTTAACGCCCGGAACATGGAACAAATAGGCATTTTCATGCGCACAAGTATTTGTCCTAGGCGGAAATCGAACCCGCGACCCTTGACTCCGTAGTTAGGTTCTTTAATCACTTTAATTAATAGTTGTTGAGATATGAATTTCTGAAATTCTAAAGAACGTGTTCTCTTCTTTTAACTTTTCGACTATAAGTTGAAAATTAGGATAAAGTTAATTTAGTACTACTTAAAAACTTTTTCAAGGAATCTTGTTTTGGATGAGGTATGTTGAGTAGATTTCCAGACATTTGTTTTTAAATTTATCACTTAAATTTAAACCAAGAGCGTTCATCCCGACTACGGAACCTTCTACTGTAAGTGACCCGACGCGCACTTGGCGGTTTTTTTTCAATATACGTAATAAACATGAGTGCTTAATACAACGGAATTTGATGTTAACGACAAAGAAAATAATCTCGTAACTGTTATTTGGATGTCCGCAACTTGCTCCGGCTGTGTTCTGAGTACCGTCAGCAGAACAGAATCGATATTTATTAAATGATTACATTCACTTCTTTTACTGTGAATACTTGTGATTACTATATGGTTTTACGAATTTGGGTACGGTTAGAAAATTAAGAAAGTGTCTTAGAAAAAATTATGTGATTTGGATCCCACTTCTTAAAGATTAAAATTTTGTACGACAGGAATATTCTAAATTCCAATTAACACGGCACAAAATCAGTAGCCTCTGTACTATAACAGGTTGCCCGACAGAAAACAACGATAAATTAGTAATGCAGAAAATTACGCATTCGTATCGTTACGTTTCGTAGTAGGGGGGGTAGTCATTATCATCAGATTCGGCGCGTTTAATTTTGTTCTCATGCAATAAGTTATCGCTATTAGAAAATCAAATGGAAAAGAAAAACGCACATCGGACTACTGGCAGGGTCAACAAAATTTTGTGACAAGTTTTTTTGGTTTTAATAATATTATAAATACTATAATTATTTGTCTAGATAGACCGAGCGCAGCGAACCTATTTCGAGTTTACAAGGCTGTGCGGCCGTGGTTCGAATCCGAGCGAGTACAATGTGTTTTCTGATTTAAATACGTAACTATCACTGACTCCGTGTCTCGGAGAGCTCGTTAAACTGTCGGTTTTAACGACTGCCATCAGCAGATGACAGTCATTAAAATCCACCAACTCACACTGAAGCTGCGTGGTGGATTAAGCTCCAAGCCCTTCATCCTGAGGGTAGGCCCAAGCCCCTGCAATGGGGTATAATGGGCTGATGGAATAGAATGGAATATTTATTTATTTACTTTATTGGAGACAAAGAGTAACAAAAGGCATATTAAGTATAGGTAATATAAGTATACAAATTTAATTACATTTGTTCCCTTACATAGTCTCACTAAGAACATAAAAGAAATTTTAAAGTTTACACTGTATGGCTAAATCTAATTAAGTAATAAACAATTTGTTAAGAATAAAATTTAAATGTTCAAGTAAAGCAAAGTCTGCGCTGTACGAATGCAATCTGCGCTAATTGTTCAGGGACAGCCCCATGCCATCACATGCCAACAGCCAACCCGGAATCACCAGGCCATTGAAGATGCAAAGCAAAATAGGCCACACAGGAAGAACCCGCAGCACAGCTACACAGAGCCATCCCTAAACACGCGCTCAAGCCTATTACGATAAATGCCGCGAGAGCACGAAAACATGTCTAAATCATTTAATTTATTATTGTGAAGAGCACAAATTCTGTGGAGAGGCGCACGTTCACCGATATTGGTTCTGGCTATCGGGACATGAAACAAATCTTTTGACCGTGTAGGTTTAGGTGGCACTCGGAAACTCACACTAGAGAGTAAATGAGGGGAATCTACGTCGCCAACGCAGATACTCCGAAGAGTAAGTGCGTCCGCTATGGAGCGTCGATCATGTAATGACAGCATTTTATATCTTATTAAAAGTTCACTGTATGAACATCGAGGACGACGCATTCGGTAGTTGAGGGTACGAAGAAATTTTTTTTGGACCATTTCAATTTTACTATCGTAAGTTTGATAGAATGGGTTCCAGACAGGAGACGCATACTCGAGATGAGGCCTTACCAAACTTTGGTATAGACAAATTATTGAACTCTGATGCTTAAATGGTTTAGTTATCCGAACGATGAACCCCAGCATACGGTACGCTTTCTTCAATATAGACTCTACGTGCATGTCAAGTGTAAGTTTAGTATCGAGATATAAACCAAGATCACGAATAGTAGTTACTGTATCCAGACTTTGTCCCCCAAGTTCAAATTTTGTGTTTATTAAGTTAAGTTTCTTGGTGAATCTTATGTGTTTGCACTTGTTGAGAGCTAAGTAGAGTTTGTTAGTTGTACAATATTCATGGAATTTATCTAAATCGCCCTGCATCAAGCCAATATCGTTTTGGTTTGCTACGTTGGAAAATATTTTCAAATCGTCCGCATATAACAAAAACTTGCAAAACTTAAAGCAAGACGATATGTCATTTATGAAAACTATAAATAGTAGAGGTCCTAGAATTGATCCTTGAGGAACACCAGACGTGACTATAACGGGAGAAGACATATGACCATTCACAACCACCGACTGCACACGACCGTCCAAGTAAGATGATAACCAACGCAGGAGATTACCCCCGATACCATTGTATAGCAATTTCTTAAGAAGCAATAAATGATCTACTTTATCAAAAGCTTTTTTAAAATCTGTATATATAGTTTCAATTTGGTACTTATGATCTAAACCTTTAAAAAGATAATCACTGAAGACAAGAAGATTAGTTAAAGTAGACCTTCCACTGAAGAAACCATGTTGTTCTTCTATAATTACATGTTTTAGATGCGAATACATGTGGTAATGTATTAATTTCTCAAAAATTTTCGCTATAGCGGAAAGAATAGATATCGGTCGGTAATCCTCCACGTTGCTCTTAGAGCCAGATTTAAAGACTGGTGTTATGTAAGCTTTCTTCCATAGGCTAGGAAAGGTTCCTGAAGACAGACATTTATTAAAAATTATTTCTAGTGGAGCCGCTAAAGTGTCGCATGTTCTCTTTAAGAATACTGGACTTATCCCATCAGGACCAGATCCTTTGTTAGGGTCAATATTCTTAAGAGCTAAGTGTATTTCCCGTGTTGTTAAAAGTATATTATTTAA
Source organism: Luffia ferchaultella (assembly GCA_949709985.1). Classification (NCBI taxonomy): domain Eukaryota; kingdom Metazoa; phylum Arthropoda; class Insecta; order Lepidoptera; family Psychidae; genus Luffia; species Luffia ferchaultella. Next base: position 3,456,329 of record OX453269.1, read on the forward strand.
ATAATCCGAGCTATTAGATACACTGTCATCAAAAGTATTTATGCTGACATTGCATTGCGTTACATTGTGCGCCATGGAAAAATTAGGCTCAAAAACTGATTTGAAATACCCTGAAAACATCTCAGTCACAACGTCTGGGTCGTCTGATGAGACACCCTGCAACCTCATGATCCGAGGAAAAGCTGCGTCCGTTTCCTTCAAGTCATTAGTGTATTTCCAAAAGTATTTAATGTTGTCTTTCATAGACACCTCAACATTTTCCAAATATTTATTATAGCAGCTCTTAAGCAACTTTTTAGTGCGCTTCCGTAACAGACAGAACTCTTGATAGTCTCGCAATGAATGGTAAGTTTTCCATTTTTGCCATATTTTTATTTTACGTCTAAGGGTGCTAATCAAACATTTTGAGAACCATACAGGATATACCCGCGGTTTTATTTTGACGAGCGGTACATGTAGTTCAATAATATTGTTTACGTGTTCATAAAAGCTATCAACTGCAGCTTCACAACTCAGAGAACATAAAAGTAAAGACCAATTTACACTTGAAATTGCCTGATTTATTTGCCCATAGTTACCTCTAAAGAAGTTCCTTTTATTCTTTAATATATCAGGCATACAATTTGATTATACCAAAGGACACCGGATGTCAAGCGGGGGATGGTGAGGAGCTGCATTTAAAAGGGGGTCATTTGAAGCACTGACCAGACAATCAGAAAGAGTGCTCAAGATTAAATCAAGCGTTCTACCATTTTCATTTACAACAGTATTAAATTGTTTTAAGTCCATGAAAGCCATAGTATAAGTTAAGAGCTTAGATGTCTCCGTACCAGAAACCATCGGATGCAGTGATGAAGAATCTATCCATTTCAGGTAAGGCAGGTTAAAGTCCCCTATCAAAATGTAATTGGAAAAAGTCGTATTAGAGTAGATATCGTGAAGCTTATAAAAATATTTATCATAAACTGAAGTCTTAGATGCTGGAGGTATGTAGCATGCACACAACAGTAATCCAGGGTGCAATGGGAATTGTATGTAAATTTCTTCTAAGTCACTCGCCTCCAAATCAGGCCTTCTTACGACATTTATCGTTTTTTTTACAAGTACCACCACACCCCCACCTCCCCTTTTATTGGTCAACGCCAAATTACGGTCCTTACGAAACAACGAGTACCCATCTGTGTGAACCTCCGAGTCCAGAATTATGTCCGATAACCACGTCTCAACAAGAATTATGACATCATAACTAGATATCATTAAATTTAATTTTAGATCGGTGAGTTTTGTTTTAAGACCACCACAGTTTTGATATAAAATTGAGAGATTTTTATTAAAGATCATTTTTAGAAAGATAACAATAAAAAATGTAAGACATATCTTTTCTAGACAGTATAGACATTGTTTTAGCACACCGCAACATCAGTAACATATATAAAAGATTATAATTAATACTTAAAGGAACAAAATTAGTTTTATCATTATATAGCAACAAACAAGAGCACATAATACAAAAATCCAATAGTCATATTCTACTCAAATCATCATTGCAGCGAATACGAATAACGCGTGAGTCGTCGTTTTTTCTAAGCAGGATACAGCTATTCTTAATCCATACAAATTTGTACCCTTTGGCCTTGGCTTTCTGACGAGTGTTGCTGAACAAGATTTTATTGTTCAGAGTTAAATGCTCGTTCACGTAGAACCGCGTGTTTTGCGTAGCAGCGGCAGCAGTCGATGCAACGCCGCCCAGCAGCTGGTTAGTAGTGAGCGTGCGGCGCACGCGCGCAGCCGCAACCACGTCATCCCGTAGGCGCCGGGTGCACAATTGCAGCACAATGTTTTTGGGCCGATCGCTGGGCATTCCGGGGGCCACCCTGTGCACGGCTCTGATATCCCGTTCTTCGATTTTTACGCCGATCAGTTTACCAAGCTCGATGGACAAATTAATGAGGTTTTCAGCTTTCTTTTCAGGGATATTTTGTATCTCAACATTACAGTTCCGAGAAGCCTGGTCAAGGTCATCAAACCTGGTATGTAGTTTTTCAAGATCAGCACGCAACTCACTATTCTCCTGCGATAAAGTAGCAGCGGCAGAGCCATCAAATGCAGAACTGGCTTCACACACCCGCTCCAGTTCCCCGATTCGCTGTTCCGATGAGTCCAATCGCTTCTCAAGCCTCTCAATATCCTCTTTAAATGATTTTGAGATATCCATGATGGCAGTGTGCAGATCATCCTTCCATTGCTGCCGCAGGCTATCAAATTTAGCATCAAAGTACTCAGTAAAAGCTTGAGTGTCTACATTTAATATAGACGATGGAGGCACATTTTGTAACACAGGAGTACCAAGCCCGGCGACGGTCGACATGCCAAGTTTTTTGTTTTTGCACGTAGAACATTTCCATTTCATTTTATTCATGGGTAATATCTTTTTAAAATCAGATTCGGATAAGTTTGCACATTGATAATGCAAACAGATATTACATCCCGCGCATCTCATAGCATCCTTATCACCAAGACATTTATTGCACTTGTCGCAATTCATTGTTTATTATGATGTGCAATCGAAATATGTACGTATTGCACTATGTAATGTTGATATTGACAACTTAACTTACTGAGGGTATATAGCAATACGTTCTATCGCTGACAAGTCACAATAACCGTTAATGAATGTTCAATGTATAAAGTCGACACTTCGAAACTCGACTCTAACACTGCGGCTATAAGAGCGCATTCAGCTTTAATTTGTAATGAAGTACACTGCGTCCTTCCAACGATTTTTAGTTCTCAATTAATTAACTAATAAACTATTTCAACAAATATGCATTAGATATTTGTGGGTTCACTCACCACTCATTTATGCACAAGCACAAGCACAAAAACTCACTTGTAGAATAAATCAATCAAGAATAAATCAATTTTATAGAAGATCAGTTTAAAACGATGTCGCTCGCTAGACAGTGTCGCTGACAAGAATAAATATTTTAATAATGCTAAAATAATAAAAATAAATAATAGATTTTCCATACCGATAAATTAACAAAGCTATCTGTGATGTCCATTCAAACATTTTCGGGTACTCTTCCAAATATATTAGATACACTCTAATTACATTTTGTGTGACCTCTTAGTTTGGTTAGCTTTATTTTACCGATATGACACTTCTCGAACGCACAGTTTCTAGTAAGAAAATAAAACAAACAAATCCTTGATGTAAATAGTGTGTGGTCAATGCGCATACGCAATAGTCAAATCTTATTTCAAAAGGATAAAGTAATACTCATTAAAAAAAACAATTAATTACCAAAATACCTCCATTAAGTTTAAATAATTAATGAAAAAATTATTATATTGAAATCGGTACATAATTGTTAGCTTAAAATTTTAATCAAAGAATTCCGAAAATTTTCTTTTTTTTAAATTTCTTTTCACAACGTTGACGGAATGAAATGACTTTATAACTTCAAAAAACCAAAAATCTAAATCGACCGTAGTTCGTAGGATATGTCTACTCTTTAAAGTCTAGAAAGCCAGTTCCTTACAATTATACGAACTGGTTTCTGTTATGGGTCACCCTAGTTTCAATTCATAAAAAAAGACAAGTCTCAGTGTAAATAATGCAATTACGATTATACTAGTATTTTCATAGTAAAATCTTTGTTTACATATAAAAACGGATATGCAAACAAAATTTAATAAAAGAACGATTTTTCAATTGTTTTGCTGTCGGTACCGACAGGCGGGGCGCTAACGGTACGAGACCAATGACACACATTCGTAGGTCATTTCGCTTCTTAGACTGTCGTATCAGATAGATAATGTCACTTCAAGGGCTCTCTGTATGATTGTGCCTTTGTTGAAATATTTTTTGAAGTTGAATGATTAGTCGAGTGGTCAGAGACCCCGATTCCAGGATCAAAGATCGCTGGTTCAGTTCCCGCCCAGAACAAATACTTATTTTCTGTGTGCATGAACATGTCCGTTTGTTCCATGTTTGGGTGTAAAATATCTATATATGTATATATTATAAAGAATATTTAAGTATGTGTATCAGTTGTCTGGTACCCATAATACAAGCTTTGTTTAGTTTAGGACTGGACGGCGCTGTGTGGGATGCCCCAAGTATTATTATTATTAAATGAGACAGCGACTTTTGGAGGAAATCAAATAAGCTTATTTGTATTTAGTATGGATAGGCCTTCGAAACGTCCTGCTCAAATAATATAGTAAAAATAATAATAATATCTGGGGCATCCCACACAGCGCCATCTAGTCCCAAAGTAAGCAAGTATTATGCTTGTATTATTATACTTAAATATTCTTTTTTTATAAGGTATACATATATAGATACTATTTTTACTGTAGTAAAAATATATTTTGGTTTTTACTTTCTAGTGAAAAGTGAAAAATTAAGGAAATTTTAACTTCAAAATTTTGTCCATATAGGTACACATATAAATTAAAACCTTTAGAATAATATTTTACTTCAAAGGAAAGAGGATAAAGAGCGGTATATAGTTGAAGTCAGTGCCAACTCAGACACTTTATGAAACTATTATAACAAACTTAAAACACAATATATTATAGTGAATGACTTAGTACCGACTTCATGAACTGTTTGCCGTCCTTTAATGCTTTTTTCTTTAAAGTAAAAATATATTTCTAACTTTTTAGTTCAAGTTGTACTTAAATAAAGTTCGAAGTCGGTTTTTTAGGGTTCCGTATCCAAAGGGTAAAAAACGGGACCCTATTATAAAGACTTCGCTGTCTGTCTGTCTGTCCGTCTATCACCAGACTGTATCTCATGAACCGTGATATTTAGACAGTTGAAATTTTCACTGATGATATATTTATGTTGCCGCTATAACAACGAATACTAAAAAAACAGAATAAAATAAATATTTAAGGGGGCTACCATACAACAAACTAGATTTTTTTGTTCGTTTTTGCTCCATATTGACAACGGCAGCAGGTAGACGCTCGAAATATTCGCAGAATATTTAGTTATATATACACTTTAAAAATAATTTATTAAATTAAAATAAAACGAATATTTAAGGGGGGCTTCAATGCAAAAATTGTGATTTTTTATATTGTACGGTGGTATGGAAACCTTCGTGTGCGAGTCCGACTTGCACTTGGCCGGTTTTTTATCTTGTAGTTTGTGGTGGGCCAACGGTGATAGAATAATGCTTCGATTTCACTGTCGTTGTATCCTATCCCCATCTCATTTTCCCACCATGACTGACCGATTGACCGAGTGGTTATAGACCCTAACTGCAGAACTAAAGACGCGGTTCGATTCCGCCCAAGACAAATATTCGTGTGCATAGACATGTCTGCAGGTCTAACACGCCACTTTATCCGAACCTTATCCGCGCTGTTATTTCACGGAAACACTAAATGCGTAACACGAAACCACTTTATCTGCCGCGGATAGCTCTGGCGGTGAAGTCGCGAATCCGCTAACTGTCGACGCTTTCTTGGTCTAATTTAGTATGAAAATCGGTAACACGCCACTTTTATACGCCGAGGTCGAACGGATATTTGACGATATTTGAGGTCGTAAATAAATGTGTCAATCTGAAAAACCATACAAACATTTTTTTAACTTGTCACATTTCGTTATCCGCTTCAGCTGTTTCAATCTGCTACCTATCCTTTGGCTGTCATGAAAGGATAAAAGTGTGCATGTTACCGATTTGACAGAAGTTGCCGATTCCGCTATAGCTCAACGCCGATAGAAAGGTTACGGATAAAAAGTTGCGTGTTAGACCAGCTGTTCGTCTGTAAGTATTATAAAAAAAATATAAAAAGATTAAAAAAAAGATAAATGCGAAAGGCGGAGGACCGTATGTGGTATCGAGCCTTGGGAGAGGCCTATCTATATCCTGCAGAGGAAAGACACGGGCTGATGATGATGATGAATTTTATAAGAGTCAATGTCAAAGAAATTTTATGAAATATAATAGGTTTACACACACTTGAGGCTATAGGCTTCCTATACAAAAAAGAGGGTACAGCCCGTGTCCGTTCCTCCCTCAATCCTGTAACAGATTTTTACAGAAAAAAATATATGTAATAGGAGAAACCTTGTTATACAGCGGTGTGTTTTTGTTTTTTCGATATCTCGTTAGTAGTCTGATAATAAATTTTACAAAAATAATATTTTATTCAAATCTTTGTAAATTTTATACAAATAGGATTTTCAAAAAAAGGAAAACACACCGCACTAAAGACGGCCTTCCTTAATAATGCTGCAAAATCTGGTTTTAGAACATTCTCTATTCGGGAGTGGAAAGAGATACGGCCCGCAAGCTGTTTCGACGAGTATTAGGAATATGCTCCTGTCTTCTCCGTTACTCAGAAACGGGTCAAAGAAAAAGAATTTAAATAGAGATAGGTACCGACGCCAAATCGAAGCCGCGATGAGAAAGACCCTTAAGTGGCTAGTTTTTTGTTATTTACAAAGGTTAGTGTCCAAATAATTTGTATTAATGTGAAAACGGCGACATTCGTTTCTGTAACATTGTTTCAGCGTAGCATTTCAAGACTTTTCGTACTAAATTCTTTCAGTTTCCTATTGTAATGCTGAAGTTAAAAAAATATTGCATAAAATGTTAAGCAATTTTAAACTTTCTAGTGTGGTGGGTACAAAAGCATGCGGGTGTAGGTACTGATTATTTTAATTTCGACACACTCATACTGTATTCAATAGCTATTTATACTAGTACTGGTACCGGGTCTTGGTTGTTATATGTATGTGGTGCACAGACAAGTCAACCTTATAGACCACGCTTTGACAGGGAGTAGCATTCGCCAAGGCTATGTAGTGACACTACATAACTACGTCACTAGTGAGCCGTCAGTTGGAAGCACATCGGAAGCCATTAAATAGTCAATTTTGAACGAGCCAATGAAAACTAGCCGACCCCTCCCCGCACCCCGCTACTTTTTGGCGATTTCGCTTTCGTACTGACGTTTATTAAAGCGTGGTCTATGGGTTGACTGGTCTGTGATGTGGTGTCTTTGCAAAAATATTTATACACGATGAGATTTTAATAACCAGCCAAAATTTTTCTAGATGTTAGGTATCACCAATAGAGCTCATTACGTAAATAAAAATATAGGTCAAATATTTATAATCAATAATTATATCCTAAACATTATATAACAAAATTTGGCTACCTTCTACTTACATAGGCGAAAGGGCGCGGCATGGGGCATGTGGGTGGGGCGCGTGCACGTGCACTGGCGTCCTCGCGAATTGTGACTAGTGTATTGGTAGTTTTGGGAAAGGTTTACGTAGTCTTAACTGAATATTTTCCTATTGAACGATACTAACTACAAGTACAACTGTGTAGTCCACGCAAGCGGAGCCGCGGACAGAAAGCTTAAAGTTACTAGCTTTATTATTATAGAATACATAATATATTATAATAATATATAAAATATATTTATAAATTATAGCCTATGTGTCATTCTGATATATAAGCTACAATATTGTAAAGTTTCATTAAAATCCATTCAGTTGGATCCACACATTCATACATACAAACTTTCGCGTTTATAATATTAGTAGGATTTAATTATTAGACATCGATGTACCAATATAACTAGATGTGCTGTCCGTGTTCTAAAGTGTCCACGGAGAAAGTCATCCAAAACGCAATAAGTCCTCCAACCGGCTTTTAGTCAATGTAATCGCGTAGTGCCGAATGAACATGCGCGATGTCGACTTGTGAAAATTTGTAAAATTACTCGTCAAAGGCGCAAAAAAAGAGCTGAATATCGTATTTTCGATAAGTAAACAATTAAATTTAACATTAGTTTATGCCTGCGGACGGTTTTTCAATTGTTTTTTAATTTAATGTGAACATTATCACGATTTAATTCTCGTCCCATTCTCGTAAGAAGTGTGACACATCCGACCCGTAACAAGTATTCGTAAGGACTGACCTGACCCAACCCGATGCGACCCACGCGCGGTGGCCGTGGCGCGGCTGGTCCGAATCCGAAGAAGTCTATTCTTAAACGTTTTATATTAGAATTCTTCTCAACGAATATATGCCATAAGCGTTATGAATAGAGCTCCATTTCCATGCTTCCAATATTTATATCAAATAAATTATTATTCTTAATCAACTTCTATCATTAATTAGTTTTAGCGTTGAAAACATATGTTTTTTTTAACGAAACTTCGAAACGAGGCAAAGACGTTTGACAAATTAACTTTTGTCTTTAGTGGAGTGAGAAGGGAAAGAAGCGTGAAGACGCTTTGTATCGCACGAAATTATTAAAGAAATAAATAATAAATACAATATTTATTTCAAACAAATTATTATTAATTAACTTCTATCATTAATTAGTTTAGCGTTGGAAACATATTTATCGAAACTAATGTGTAACACATACAGGGGTGGGGGTTTTTTTTTAAACGGAACTTCGAAACGAGGCAAAGGCGTTCGGTCAAACAGGCTCGATCAAAGTCAATGCCACTCTCTCGGCGAGTGAACGTTTACAGTATGTAGGTCAGTGAGGTGTATACGGAATTCGACCTGTCCGAACGTATGGCCGGTCGAAGAAAGTTATTTTAGACCTCTTTAGACTAACCCCTGGCGCGGGGTTCGCCCGTGTGCACGCTGACTTTTGTGTTGTGTCTATTGAAAAAGGTGATAGAATAGCAAGCCACAAATAAAAAGTATTGTTAAAGACGAAATCAACAGTAATACGATCGCGAGATCGTATTTTAACTGTCACTTGTCTATGTTAAGTTATAGTAACTAAGAAACTTTGCGTGATGTGAAAAAAATGTCGTGATAGCCCGAACGCAGCGAACCTGTTTCAAATCTATAAGGCTATGTGGCCTTGCTTCGAATCCGAGCGTGTACCAATGAGTTTTTTTTAACTTAAGCACATTACCCATTACTGACTCCGTGCCTTGGAGAGCACGTTAAGCAGTCGGTCCTGGTTGCTGTCAATAGATGGCGGTCGTTATAATCCGCCAACTCGCATTGGAGCAGCGTGGTGGATTTAAGCTCCAAGCCCCCTCATCTTGAGGGGAGGTCTAAGCCCCTACAGTGGGGTATAAAAAAGAACTAATGGAATGGAATTTTAAAGCGGTTCATAGATATTCTAGTAAATATATGACAGACGGACAGGACAAAAGATATTCGGCCAAGAAACCGTAAAAAATAAAAAAAATAAAAAAACTACATGTTTTTCTTCCGATATAAGTTGTCATAATAATACCTGGGTTATCTCACACACAGCCATCTGCTCCCAAACTAGACAGAGCCTGTATTATGGGTACTAGGTAACTGATATAAATACTGAGATGTTTTTGTTATAATGCATATATATATTTTACACCTAGAAACGATACAAATAGGCATATTATTACATACAAATATTTGTACTGAGCGGAAATCGAACACGCCACCTTAGGTTCGGTAGCATCTCTCTCTACACATTACACCAATAGGTCAATCAGTTGTGTTTGTACAGAGGATGGTCATCGGCGCGGCGGTAATTGGCACAATAATCTAGATTAATCCGTTTATGAGCGATTGTACAGATCCGCCTCATATCCTGCTACAACGCTTCTATAAAATATCTTACTGCGACGTTTTTGTGGCTAACTTCACAGCCGCACACATCGGTTGCATCTTCAGTGTGGACTGTGGATCTGAAGTGGACTCATGTTTCGGATGTGAATGGGATCGAGCGGGTGTTCGCGAACGGTCGTCGTCAGCTGTTTTTTCTACAAACCCACAACGCATACAGCCCCAATACAGGTGTTTCGGCGAAACAATAGAAATATATATCTACGTAATGGGCGCTGCTTTCTAAATTTCCTAATTACTGTAAATAAATCTATGGATGCACGAAGCCAAGTCGAGAAATGGTTGCAAACTGATTGAGTGATTTCACTTAAGCTCCAAGTACATCGTATAGTAGTCGTCTTTTCATAATAGCCATGAGACAATATGTTGTTAGTTTTTACAAATTGGTGGCATTGAAGGAATAACAAAAACCGTTCCAAAAAAAAACAACAAAAGATCGACATTTAAAAATTGAATTGTAAAGGACTCTTATAACGAGGGTAATTAAAATACAAAAATAAGTACCAGTTAGGTATTGAAAGCTTTAATTTACGCCACTAATAATCGGAGCTTTTTGAAAAGTATGTGTACGGAAAGTAGCTCGAGTGTTCGTCAATAGCGGTTTTGTCGGTTTACAGTAATTATTATGACAGTGAGCGTTAAGCTCGAATATTTTATCTGACTGATCGATTGGTCGAGTGGTTGAGACCCTAACTGCGGAGTCAAGGTTCGCGGTTCGATTTCCGCCCGGGATAAATATTTGTGTGCATGAACATGTCTATCTGTTCCGTGTCTGGACGTAAAAGTATCTATAATAATAATAACGTACACATGACAACAACGTCTAGGCCCCAAACTAAGCATTAGCTTGTGTTTTGAGTACCAAGCGAAGACACCACATACATATAACAACCAAGACCCGGTACCAGTATCAATATTCATCATATAAATACTGACCCGACCTGGGATTCGAACTCGGGACCTCCAGCTTCGTAGGCAGGGTCGCTACCCACTAGGCTAAGCGGTCGTCTACATAACGTATATATTATAAAGAATATGATGTATATCAGTTCTCTAGTACCCATAATACAAGCATAATACTTGTTTACTTTGGGAGTAGATGGCGCAGTGTAGGATGTCCCAGGTATTATTATCATTATTTTTTTAAAGTTTTTTTGATTAAACACAAATATTTGATAATATTTAAATAATTTATATATTTAATAGTTTGTTTAAGGTAAAAAATGATAAAACTTATTATCTGAACTCAAAATTTTTTACTCACAATTATTGAAAACCAGGGTACATTTATAAATAAAAAAAACCAGCCAAGTGCGAGTCGGACTCGCAACGAAGGGTTCCGTACCACCGTACAATATAAAAAAAATAAAGTTTCTTGTATGGGGACCCCTTCAAATTTTAACTTAATTTTATTTTTATTATTTTTTGTTGTAACGGTCTTAGTAGTACATACTTTATGAAAATTTCATGTGTAAGCAATTGACCTCACAACCACCAGTCACCAAAACGGCAAAAAAAATATACGTTTCTTGTTTGGAGACCCCCTTTAATTTTTAACTTTATTTTATTTTTATTATTTATTGTTTCAGCAGCTATAATATTACACACACTGTGGAAATTTCAAGTGTCTGCATATTACTTTTCAGATGTTACAACACATAGGGTTTCCATTTGTAGGGCACCTGAAAAACTGGTTAAGTGCGAATCGGGTTTGCGTACGGAAGGTTTCCACCGTTAGCTTTGTATCTGACTGGTTTAATTTAAAAAAATCTTTACATGTGGGTGAAAATCGGACGTAAGAGTTTTAATCATGGGTAAAACGAGTGCATAGCTGTCAGTCAAATGATAGGTACAGTTCCAATCAAACTTTATGACGGATGTGAAGATAGGCACAAGTTGCGTCGCAGTAACCAGTTTTAGGTGTAGCGGGACGCAGTGGAACGAGGGGTAAATGACTGTACCTGCGCAAGCACTCTTATAGCGTTGTATTCCGATCCGCCATAAAGTTTGAGGCGAACTTTACTTTTTTTTAGTATTTTACTTTGAACTATTAATCTGTTACTATCAAATTTTCTAGAAAATTATAAGACTTATTCAAAAAAAAAAAAAAGAAATGGAATCGTTAAAAATTAGATTAGATATAGAAAAAAATATTGGAAAATTTTGTCTACCTGGATTTTATTTTGATTATTTCACGTACCGCCAGCACTTTATAAAGTAATTAACTAGTTCACGAGTTATCGCCGATAAAGTTAATGTGTAGTTCACCTATGAACAATCTCACGATTTTGGTAAAGCGGGTGACTTGGAAGAAGTTGCTTAAATGTTTTTTTTTTGTTTTTCCTTAATATGACGCATCGAACTTACATTTGCATAAAAAATTTGTCGTACGTGCATCACTGACATTTGAAAGAATAACAATTTATATAATATTTATTGGCATGCAAATTTAGATTTTTGTACAAATAATAATAATATCTGGGACATCGCACACAGCGCCATCTAGTCCCAAAGTAAACACGTATTATGCTTGTATTATGGGGTACTAGACAACTGATTTACATACTTAAACTTTTTTTTAATAATATGTACATGTATAGATACTTTCACATCCAGACACGGTACAAATAGACATGTTCGTTCATGTGCACAAATATTTGTCACTGGTGGAAATCGAACCCGTGATCCTAGCCTTCGCAGTTAGAGTTTCTAACCAATCAAACAACCGGACAGTCATATTGTATATAATGTATACATATCAATATTATAAAGAGGAAAAATTTTAGCTTTTGTTTGTTCCAGATAAACTCAAAAACTACTGAACTGATTTTAAAAATTCTTTCACCTATAGAAAGCTACATTATCAACAAGTAACATGGGCTATATTTAATTTTCAAACTAGCTTTTCGCCCGCGTGTTCGCTCGCGTGGACTAAGTTGTACCGGGACCGCTGGGACCGCCGGGAATTTATCGTATTGATATAGTTTATAAGCTGAAGTGTGACATAGGCTACTTTTTATCCAAGAAAAAGGGTACAACAGTGTAGTCCACGCAAGCGAAGACGCGGGCAAAAAGTTATAGTAGTAGATAATAATCATGGATGGTTTGGTACTTTGCGATGGTTCGAATTAAAAAAAAAAAACATTTTCGTTCTGCAGGAAAGGGCTATATATAAATTAAAATCTAGAGATAGTGTAAAGGCTCATTTTAGAGAAAGTAACATTTTGACAGACCCTTGTCAGTACATTTATGAAAATATAATTTATGTACATAAAAACTTAAATGCTTTCTCTATGGTAGGCGATGGCCACAACTTAAATACAAGATATAAGCATATGTTATCGATTCCCAGGTTCAGACTCTAAAAGGTTAATAATTCTTTCATGGGAAATTGTATTCGTTTTTATAATAAAATTCCAAAAGAAATAGACTTGAATTCTAATCAATTTATAAAGCGAGTTAAAGTCCAACTCATGAAAAAAGCTTACTATTGTATTAGCGAGTATTTAAATGATAAGTGGGCATGGACATTATTGTAATAGTTGTAAGCACTTTAAATAAAATAAAAAAAACAACGATTTTTATTTTTACGAAAAAATTCGTAAAAGATATGTCCACCCGTCTGGTCAGCACTGCTGGCGATCCCAGAGCGGGTGCCTATTTCGCACAGCAACTGAGCATCGCTGTGCAGCGCGGAAACAGTGCAAGCGTAATGGGATCGATGCCACATGGGACCAACCTGGACGATATTTTTATGTTGTAAATATTTTTTTTTGTTCTTTAAATAAATAAAATAAAAACAGGGACGAGTTTCTTGCCGGTTCTTCTCCTTCTAGTTTTTGAACCGGTACCTAATCAATTTATTTTGATTTTCAATAAGTGTGTGTAAAAATCTTATATTGAATAAAAACTTTTTGAATTTGAAAGTATGATTGACTAGAAGTCTTCTTCTGCGTTTACCATCTAACCACGCATTCTCTAGCTAGCTGGTCTAAAATGGCGAATTTCAATACACAAGTTCCCAGCGCGCTGATCTTCACCCCCACGTAATTGCGTTTGACATTTTCGATACTGTGATGTGACATTTATGACTTTATTAAAACCAAACGCTGCTGTCAAATTTATTTAATATATGGTTTTTATATATATATTATTTAAATTATCATAATTCTTCAATTCAAATTTAAATAATATGAGTTTTCCGATACTATACAAACGGCATTTCCTTATTTTAAGTAGAAAATATTTAGTCTATACATGACATCCGTCTTTCATTCAGTTCAGTTAGTCTTTTTGCAACGTCTCTGTATAGACATTCTAACGAGCATTCTAATGTTAAACAGTAGTGGGACATGAAAATGCACTTGTCTATACAGAAATGGCGTGTCCATCACGATAGTGAAGGTTGTATGGAACTTGAAGATTTCAATATGTATATTCATATATACGTACTAACGCCTGCTACACATAGCCTACAGATTTCCCCTTAGTGCGAATCTGGCATACTTGAGCTGAGGAAAACTTAGAAGCTACGTGACAGATCGACTGCCGTTTTAGAAAATATATCAACCGCTGCGCCATCTGATGGGCAACACCGTAAAACTTATTTAAGAAATTTGCTCTGAAGTTGATACTTATTTAATATAAAAAACGCATCAAAATCGGTACAATACTTTTTAAGAAAATTGGTAACACATGCACACAGACAAGTCAACCTTAGGTATAGACCACGCTTTGACAGGGAGTAGCATTCACCAAGGCTATGTAGTGACACTACATAACTACGTCACTAGTGAGCCGTCAGTTGTAAGCACGCCGGAAGCCATTAAATTGTCAATTTTGAACGAGCCAATGAAAACTAGCCGACCTCTCCCCGCACCCCGCCACTTTTTGGCGATTTCGTTTTCGTACTGACGTTTATTAAAGCGTGGTCTATAGGTTGACTGGTATGTGCACATCATCATCATCATCAGCCCATTTTTACCCCACTGCAGGGGCTTAGGCCTCCCCCAGGGTGAGGAGGGGGGCTTGGAGCTTAAGTCCACCACGCTGCTCCACTGCGGGTTGGGAACTGTAACGACCGCCATCTATTGACAGCGTCCGGGACCGACTGCTTAACGTGCCCTCCGAAGCACGGTGTCAGTGATATTGTGTACTTAAGTCAGAAAAACTCATTGGTACACGCCCGGATTCGAACCATGGCCCTATGGGGCCTTATAAATTTGAGACAGGTTCGTTGCGCTCTGGGCTATCACGACATCCGTCTGTGCACATGCACAACACAAAACACAGAATGTTTTACCCCAAACGCATAAACCGTCTCCCTCTGGTCGTAGGTAAAAACTACAGTAGGTATTCTACATTCCATCGGACACAAAAAACCTTGGAAACGCATTTAGTATAGTGGTGGGAATAAAATAGTAACGCTAGGATCAACAACCTCTGATTGTAGAGCCGTTACTCCCGATCGCTTGCAATTAACTGCAGGAAGAGGCTAAGTGTGTAGAGTCAGCAAAAACGGATAAGTTATTTACCTCGTTTGTACTGAATATCGCGAACATCTTACTACTGTCGTGATGCCATGAGTGTGTGCGTTTGCTTCGAATATAGGTGATATTGATTTAGACGCGATATATGCTCAGCGGTTGGGTGACCGATTGGCTGAGTGGTTGGATACCCTAACTGCGGAGACAAGGGTCGCAGATTCGATTCCCGCCCGGGATAAATATTTGTGTGGATGAACATCTCTATTTGTTCCGTGTCTGGGTGTAAAATATCTATATATGTATATATTATAAAGAATACTTAAGAATGTATATCAGATGTCTGGTACCCATAATACATGCTTTGCTTAGTTTGAGACTATATGACGTTGAGTGGGATCTCCCAGGTATTATTATTATTATGCTCAGCGGATAATCCCACAAACAGTGAGGAATCCTCACACTTGACCGTAATTTGCTGACCGACCTCACCAGAATGAACCGTTTCTGTGAAAAATTCGTTTGTCGATGTGTTTTTTTTGGACGTCTATGAGAAAAAGATTAGCATTCATTAAGAGGGTAAAGCAATAATAATAATAATATCTGGGACATTGCACACAGCGCGATCTAGTCCAAAAGTAAGCGAGTATTATGCTTGTATTATGGGGTACTAGACAACTGGTATACATAGTAAAATATTTTTTATTAATAATATATGCATATATAGATACTTTATACACCCAGACACGAAACAAATAGACATATCCATGCATACAAACATTGATCCCGGGCGGGAACCGAACCAGCGACCCTTGGCACCGCAGTTAGGGTCTCTAACCACTCGGCCGAATGGTTCGTCAAAATTACAAAACTGAAAAAGCAATAAGATTTTTTTTGTGTACGAGTTAACGTATAGATACTTTAAATAATGTCCATGTCTATTAAAACAAAAAAATTTTTTTTACTAATTTTGTTGTATTGATCTAGACAACGTCTGTATAAAGCTAGCAGCTAATTTCATTGTGATGCGTTCGTAAAAACTTTAATTTAATTCCGTGTATTACATAACACGATAGCGTTTTAGGAGAAACAAGAAAAAACAATCTACGCCGATTTAATGCTAATAATTTTAGTGTTTTTTATATAAGTACAGCTTAAGTATCGGTATTTAAAAAAAAAAATTTAGTAGGTATGTACACATGTATCAGAAAAGTAATGGGAATCGGTTAACATCGGATACGCAGGTTTGCCCGAATTTATCCGATGAAATAATTTTAATAAGAAAAAATCATAATTATATCAAAAATACTGCAAAAACAACTTAATTACTAAATACATTCGGTTTAAATTGTCTTGCAAATTTCAGGTACGTCCAGTCACATTACTTTTCTGATAGATCTGTAGAAGAGATATTTTGTAAACTGCGTGTAAATTTTAAATTTATTTGTCTATTTTTAGTTCCATGAAAAATAATTTACTTAATTATATAAAATATTAACACTTCACGGCTAACTATATTCTTTAAATCTTCTTTAAATGGTTATGTGAATAGCACCTTAATTTTAATAAATTAAAGCATAAAAATCAGCTGAGCGACAATATTACCTGTTTAACGGGAATCCGTACATAAAATAATCACCCACTTGACATAACAGTTATTCGCGCCGAATGAACTAACGAAAAAAAAACCTGTTATTTAAAAAATACTGCTATTTTTGACAGTTCACACGTCACTGTGACGTTTACTTGACAGTTGTTTTTTTTAATCGCGCGGCAACGACGTTGTCGGCTGCCAGACGGTCGGCGCCGCACTGAGCTTAGCGAGCGTTCAACGTATGTAAATTACTTTCAAAGACAGTTAGTTTTCGCTTCACTGCACTCGATCTGAGTTCTGCGCATGCCTGTGCAACTTTTAAATCAACTTACACTTGTTTCATAAAGGAATGCGAAATGTTGTGTTGTATGAAGTTAACCCGGCCAAGATCCAGCCGGGCTCACAAAATTAGGGCTCCACACCAGCACTCCATCAATAAACAGTTAATAGAACGGTTTGAACGTTTTATAAGATTGTTCAGTTTAGTTATTTAAAAGCTAAGGAACTGATAAAAAAGTGGTAACTTTCTTGTGTTCTATGACTATATCTATTAAGCTTGAAAACATCCATATCAGTCCATTGAGCTCCATAGCAGGTGTTTAGGCCTCACCCTCGGGATGATAGTGTTTGGAGCTTAATCCGCCACGCTGCTCTAGTGCGGGTCGATGGATTTTAACGACTGCCATCTGATGATGGCAACCGGGACTGATGGTTTAACGTATTCATCGAGGCACGGAGTCAGTGTTAAACTGAAAACATAAACATTTTAATTTTAGAAACGTAGAAAATTTGTTGGGGCGGAATTTTTTTCGTATATTTCAGAGTGTAAATAATAAATACCACTTCGATGAAGGATGCTCATGAGAGTCAATACTTCCTTACCATACCATACCAGCCCATTATGCCTGACTGCAAGGGCTTAAGACTGCTCTCGGGATGAGGATGCTTGGAGCTTAATCCACCGCGCTGCTTCAATGCTGGTAGGTCGACTTGCGCACCGCGGTTTCCGTATATATACGATATATTAACTGAAAAAAAATATGTTTGTAAATAATCACAACAAAAATATTTTTTAAATGATATAGCAACAAATTATCACTTTTAGGATTTTTCCTTTTATTTGTTCTCGCCTTTAATGATTCTAGATCGACAGGATTTTGATTTGATTTCTTTAAAGCTTTATAAGCGACTATAGACTTAACGAGTATGTAATATTAATTTCAACTTGATACTTTATTTCAGTGTTCCTGAGAAAAATGATGTTGCCTGACATACAGACAGACGGACAACCAAATCCTATGACGGTTCTTTTTTCCCTTATGAGGTATGGAACCCTAAAAATTTGAGATAACCAACATACATACATATATAGACATACGTACGTATACAAGACACAAATATAGGATATAAAATAAGCTCTGATATAGTTACACATTTTAAGTTTTATGGCACAAAGTGTTTTATAGAGTTGTGAGATTTTGTCTAGTAAAACTCTGTCTAGATAATCTCGTCAAGTATCTTCATATAAATAAATTTTGAAGACACAATCCGTAAACAACTGCAGAAGATTGACTTCAATTCAAACGGAATTACAGGATGTCATGTGTTATCAATTAATGTCACTTATTGTATTGATTGACATTGCTAAAAACTGATATACTGATTGATATAATATCATATTGTTCAAGTTTTAAAGTCATAAATTATATTTAAACTTTATATAGAGTAAATAAATTTGACAGCAGCGTTTGGTTTTAATAGAGTCATAAATGTCACTTTATAGTGTCAAAAATCGTAATTTCGTGGAGGTGAAGACCGGCGCGCACACAGATAAAAAGGGAATTTAAGGTCGTGGGTTCGATTCCTACCTAGGACAAAAATTTATCTTATTTTTTATTGTTCTATTTGTTCTTTATCTGGGTACTCGGAACAAATAAAAGTATATTAATGCACATAGATATTTTTTTTGAGTGAGAATCGAACCTGTGACCTTTATATAATATATATAATATTATACCCAATTATAATAAATTGGTCGGCCATTTTCGTGGACAGCCGTATCGCTAACATAAGAGTTCAACGCGTCCGTATGTATACTAAGTCGTACTAGATTTTTATTTTTACTTTTTTTTCGTTATTGTTTAATTTTTTTTTAATAAAGGCTTAAGTACGAAATTCTCGTTCTATTTACATGTCGTTTTGAAAGGAAGTAAAACGTGCATGGTGCAAATTTTTTATTTGGGACCGTTTTCAACAAACAACACGCAATGTATTTTAAATTCAAAATGAATAAAACATCTTAATATTTACTATTGAATTGTTTTTACATCGTGTCCGCACTGACGTGGACACATTCCGTTCCTTTCCGTTCCAATGACTCACCAGGCAGCGTTCTGCTGCAAGAACGCGGAGGTCCGAAACACCAGGGATATGGGAATGACAGGAGGTTTAGCCGACCCGAATACCAGCATCGTGAAGCCAGCATGGGGGAGATTAATACTATATTGGGTACTCAACTTATCGTGTCGTGATAGCCCAAGCGCAGCGAACCTGTTTCAATTCTATAAGGCTATGTGGCCGTGGTTCGAATCCGGGCGTGTACCAAGGAGTTTTTTCTGACTTAAGTACATTAACTATCACTCGGAGAGTACGTTAAGCAGTCGGTTCCGATCGCTGTCAATAGATGGCGGTCGTTCCGATCCGCCAGCCTGCATTGGAGCAGCATGGTGCATTTAAACTCCAAGCCCCTCATCTGGAGAGGAGGCCTAAGCCCCTGCAGTGGGGTATAAAAAGGGCTGATGGAATGGAATGGAACATGTAGAGGATCGGTTAGTATTCACTGCAACCGTGGGAATTTGTTTCTTCGGGACTTCGGTCGTTAACTAAGTGTATTCAGTATCTGGGTCCGACTCTATAAGTATCGGGGTCCGACTCTGTATCCGTTTCTAGAGACTTGTAGATTTCTTCTGCCATTATTTTTAGTGTTGTTCTGTTTTCCGCAGTTTTTTTCAGCATTCCTTGTCGTAGTTTTTGTAGTTATTAATGTCCTGGTTTAGAGAGCATTTCTATGTATAAATAACACAACCTATTTTTTGCCGCACTATTACGAGGGGCCCGCCGAAATAATCGCGAATAAAAAAAAAACTATTAATGGAGCTTACGTAATTTATGTTTCATAGACGACCGCTTAGCCTAATGGGTAGCGACCCTGCCTACGAAGCTGGAGGTCCCGGGTTAGATTCCCAGGTCGCGTCAGTATTTATATGATGAATATCGATACTGGTACCAGATCTAGGTTGTTATATGTATGTGGTGTTTTCGCTTGGTACCCAAAACACAAGCTAATGCTTAGTTTGGGGCCTAAACGTTGTTGTCATGTATACGTCATTATTATTATTATTATTGTTTTTAGAAATATTCTCCTGCACACTTAATAAGTACACTTTTGCATCAGTCTCCAAAATGGCTGATTTTTAAGCATCTACGACTGCTTCCGGGTCTTCAAACCGTTGTCCAGGCAATAAATCCTTTATTTGTGACTTTACTGAGGCGGCCTATACATGGTCAGCAAGTTTATATTTGCTTCTTGTATTAAAATTAAACCGATCACTACTTCTTTAGATTATACAATGTTTTTTTAAACACATTATATTTTCATACATACATTGAGAGACCAATCTCATTATGTTAATTTCCTTAAACTTGTCTCTAAGTGATACTTTAAGCCTTAGTTTATAAATTGCTCGAACAGCCTACATTACCTGCCTGTTATATTACCATACCTACAATGTTGGCTTGTTTGCTTGCGCCAAATTGGCACAATTAAAAAGCAACAACCCTGTTTGTTTAACCGATCATCACCATTATTGCTTCAAGGATCAAAACCTTATAATTAGCATACGAGAAATCATTACAATGATACAGGAGTACCGAGGTACTCTCCGGAATCGGCACCCAACGAACGACTATCATTTGGACTACCGTTTGGACTGCCATTTTTCCGCAAATTTGAGAACTTTTAGCATTGAAAAAAATTGTCCCCAGAACCAGTACAAATCGCCTTTATGTGGAGTGTGTAGTGGCAAATTTCCATACAAACGGCGCTAACGGTTGCACCCCATTGAACTTTAACCGATTAACGCAAAAAATATGGTACCTATTTATGTCATCAAAAACTAGATTTATGTAAGTATTTTCAACTTTTTAAATTAAAAAGGGGGTGGATTTAGATCTAAACACCCTTATCCCGAGGGGTATTAATGGGTTGATGGTATATGCTTCGTATTTGACATCGTTTTCCTTTCCGTATCCATAGTACCTATATTTTTTTTTTGCTATTTTAATAGAAGTAGGTAGGTAGGTCTCTTTTTTTGTAGTAGAGAGTTTAACTCTTTTGTTAGGGATTATGGCGATAACGGCTGTACACAGACAAGTCAACGTTATAGACCACGCTTTGACAGGGAGTAGCATTCGCCAAGGCTATGTAGTGACACTACATAACTACGTCTCTTCTGAGCGGTCAGTTGGAAGCACGTCGGAAGCCATTAAATTGTCAATTTTGAACGAGCCAATGAAAACTAGCAGACCTCTCCCCGCACCCCGCCACTTTTTGGCGATTTCGTTTTCGTACTGACGTTCATAAAGCGTGGGCTATAGGTTGACTTGTCTGTGCGGCTGTACAATCCACGAAGTGTTAGAGTAAAATAAACACGATGTCACATTAGATTCGCGGTTGTATGTTGATCTGTACATATTCATATGATTATTAAAGAGCTAGAGAACAGTTCTGTTTGAGCAGTCGACTTCATTAAACCTCTTTCAGAAGAAAAATGTCACATAATGTTCTTTGACTTAAGTTTTTGTAAAATGAAAGTCAGTGGTCAGTGCGTATTATCAATGTAATACAGCTTCTTGTAGAGCTTAAGGTGCTATATTGGAGTTATAAAGTCGACTCAGCAGGCTCCATTCTGAAGGAGGCCGCGCGCGATTGCGTGACGGTTCCTAATAGTGTAATTGGTTGATAAGTTTGTGTGTGGTATTCAATTACTTATTCCTTTTATGATCATTATCATTTTATATCGTAAAATTCAAAACTTTACATTTAAATGTAAAAACCCATTTATTCTTTTAAGTAGGAATTTTTCCGTAACAAAGGAAATACTTTAAACATAAAGGCGTTTCATATGGCATAATAAAATAAAATAAATAATTATGACGTTAGTATTTGGCCAATGAACCGTGGCACTGATTGTTTGTATTTTATCTTTTTTTTTTGTGTAATAGTGCTACTGGAACATAAAAGAGACCGAACACAGTTAATCTGTGTCACGATTCTTTGGCCAAACTTTATATATTTAATTTAATGAATATTTATCTACCCTAATATTTCAGAAACCACGCACCCGGGCATGTACCAAACGTGTACTTTGTTTCGGTCATGTTTCGATAACAACTACTGGCAACACTGTTGACAACTGTTGACACAGGCTAGAGTAAGCTGTGGAAAAACAACACTGAGGTTGATAAAAACTGACAGCTGTTGTCTATTGACAGCATGGAAATTGACAGCAGCTGCCTGACTGACACTGGCAGATTGCTGACAGTGCTGACAGCCATGTGATGCATGTGGTAATTGGGAACATGCCGTAAATAAAATTCTGAAAAGTAAATAAATACTAATAGAATAGTTGAAATTTTAGTATTAACTGGAAATCATTAAGGAGTTTACTTAAAAAAAATTAAAATGAAACCTGACAAACCACCTGCCTACAAACAAAAATTAAAAAACAGAAGGCATTCGGCAAAAACACGAATTATAAGTAAAACAAAATCAGATACATCAACTCAATTGCAAATGTTCACTAAAGACGAGCCGAATCTAAAGACGCCTCAAAAATCTGAAGTTGTCAGCTACATTTTGACCCCGCAACCTATTGAGAACAGATATCCTGTACTAAAGGATGTAGAACTGATTGAAAAATTTCTTGCAGTTCCTATGAGTAATAATCAAAAAGGTAATTTATTTTAGAGTCTCATAATATGTATGTTTAAGCAGCGGTGAGCTTAGGGATGTGCCGGGATCAGAGTATGTGTACCGTACAATATATTTCAAGTAAACCATCTCATTGAACAAAAATTCGTATTTTGTCGCTCTTTCTGCTACTTATTCATAAAAATATATGACAGAAATGTCTCAATGAGTTCTAGTTTATCATGTTGGGACACTATTAAAACATCTTGCACCAGCTATAAAATATCTAGGGCATCAAATCATATAATGTACAAATCACACATAGTTCTTACACATATAATAATAGAATATTTGGCTTTTGACTATGTTATAGATGAAAGAAATTCATATATTATTCTGAAATATAAAGTTAATTTTATTTAATATATGAAACAGGTTTTGGAATCGTAGCCAGTATATTATTATCTGTAAGTCAGGATGTTACAACTAATAATTATTTTCAAGTAAAACATAACTCCACATGAGAAAACTTTTTAACAAAAGGAAATACTTCTTCCAAAAAAAAAATAATGGGTCATCACTGTTAAACCTCAAAATCATATATTGGAGGATAAAAAGTATTGGGATTAAAAAATCGGGGCAAATTTAGATTGAAGATTTTGGCCTGAAAAAAAAAGAGGGTCTTGGTGTTAAAACTTTTCATTCATTACTCAATACACCATTATATTCACATGAAAAAATTTAACATCTACAAAACAATAAGTTTGTATTTAGTTACAAAGTTATTATTGTAGTTATTATAGTATATTACTTTGTAGATACAAGCAACTTATGTTTAATGGAGTCAGTGCCAAGTCATTCAGTTTGTATTGTGTTATATAATAATAAGTAAGTAGTTTTAATTATTATAATCTGGTATGTACATATTCCATTTAATGTATCTGACTTGGCACTTAATACATAAACTAAAAGCGGAGTGCACCTATTAATGGTAAAGGGCCCATGGTCCCACCGATTAGACCTACTTGTAGGACCATGGTCCTACTGGACTAAAAAAAATTAAATAGTATTGAAATTTCAAAATTTATCAGTATTTTTATTAAGTAAATAATTAAAACTCGTCATGATAACCCAGATCGCAACGAACCTGTCTCAAATTTATAAGGCCATGGTTCGAATCCGGGCGTGTACCAATGAGTTTTTTGGACTTAAGTACATTAAATATCATTGACTCTGCGCCTCAAAGAGCACGTTAAGCAGTCGGTCCCGGACGCTGTTAATAGATGGCGGTCGTTACAATCTCCAACCCGCAGTGGAGTAGTGTGGTGGATTTAAGCTCCAAAACCCCCTCCTCGCCCTGGGGGAGGCCTAAGCCCCTGCAGTGGGGTAAAATGGGCTGAAGATGATGAATTAAAACTAACATGTTTTCTTCATTTAAAATAAAATTTACTTTGAAGTCGAACACATTCAAAATCATTTAATGTTCAGGTTTAGGTCCAGTAGGACCACGGGTACATAGCGGTATACCGTGGTCCTAACAGTAGGTCAAATCTGAGGGACTGCAGGCCTTTCACCCAATTAATAGTTATTATGGTGAAATTTTTCGGAAGACGGTTTTATTTTTCTTAATGAGATTTTATATTTTGCTATTATTACTGACTGACTAGTTGAGTGGTTAGAGACCCTAACTGCGGAGTCAAGGATCATAGCTTTGATTTTCGCTCTGGACAAATATTTGTGTGCGTGAACATGTCTATTTGTTCAGTGTCTGGATGTAAAAGTATCTATATATATGTATATAGAACGACCGCTTAGCCTTGTGGGTAGCGGCCCTGCCTAGAAAGCTGGAGGTCCCAGGTTCGAATCCCAGGTCAGGTCATTATTTATATGATGAATATTAATACCGGTACCAGGTCTTGGTTGTTATATGTATATGGTATCTTCTCTTGGTACCCAAAACACAAGCTAATGCTTAGTTGGAGGCCTAGACGTTGTTGTGATTGTATGTGTTATTATTATTTTATAAAGAATACTTAAGTATGTATATCAGTTATCTAGTTTAAATTAAAAATTAGTAATGTTTAATGATATATTTTATAGTGTATGAACAATATTTTGCTTTGAGGGGTTCAAAAGATAGGTCGGAACCTTAGACTAATACGTGTCATGAATATATTTCAGGTCGAATCAGACAGTTGTTAAAGGACACTCTTTTCGGTACCTCAGATAAAATGATGCCCGAAGTCATAAATAAAAAGATTGAAGCTATACAAAGAAACTCTGAGAAACTCAGCGATTCGGAATTAAGGAAAATTCGTATATTACACAACATGTTGAAAACCTCATTGAAGAAACTGTATGTCGGACGAGATACTATAGCCGAAGAAAAGCAAAAACTCACTAAGACTTTGGAAACCAAAATGAAAAGCAAGGATAATGATAAAATGGCTGGTGATCAAATAGATCCGTCGGTGATGATTCTTAAACAGATAAAAGTATTGAAGGAAAAAAATGCAAAAGAGAACTTGGTATCGCCGGTGAAAGAAAAAAAAGCAAAACATACTTCTGCATCAGCAATGACACATAAGAATCTAAAAGATGACAGCACATCACAAATAGAAAAAAGAAAAAAAACTAAAAGATATGTTGTATTCATGGGTAATTTACCAAGCGATATCAACAAGGAAACAGTACGTTAATCTATTAAACCTATAAAACTTTACATTTTCCGAGATTCTTGCAAAAAGTAACTAGGAGACGCAAAAAATGAGTAATAGTACGTAAAAAAATTATATGTCTGTTTGTCGGTTTGTTTGTTCGTTTGTAAGGGCATCACATAAAAAGCCACCAATTGGATTCAAAATCTAATTACTGTAAAATATGAAGCTTTATTCTGAGTAACATTCATCAAAATTGACCCACAGAATCAGAAGATATTAAGGTGGGAAGACGCCTATTTAGTTCAGCTATTTAATAATAGATGGAGCCACCATATAAAGAAAGGATTTTTATTTACTCATAACCACATTTCTAGGTTTCAGTCAATAAAACAAAACATGTGGTTATAAAAAATACAATACTTTTTTTTTAAGTTTTTTTTTACTGACTTTATTGATTCAACAGTTTCGAAGTGTTTGTACAAAAACCTAAAATTTGCGGAAAATAGAGTTTTTCGAAATAACGTTTCGAAACTATTGAAAAAACTATAAAAGATATCAGTGAAAAAAAAACCCTATTTTCCGCAAATTTTATGTTTTTCCACAAACGCTTCGAAACTGTTGAAACAATTAATAATGTCAATAAAAAAAAATTATTGAGTAATATTTTTTGTAGTCGCATTGTATGTTTTATCACCTGAAACCTAGAAATGTAATTATGAAAAAATAAAAATTATTTCTTCATATGGTGGCTCCATCTATTATTAAATAGCCGTACTAGACAGGCGTCGCCGCACCTAAAATTTTTAAATTAGAAACCTCATTGCACCACGCTACCGCGTCCCAGTGCCGCGTCATGCGTGCCCAGTGTTGCGGGGCGGTGTGTCGCAAGGGACAGGGTCATATTCCATTTTATAACAGGCTGAAATCTAAGTCCACGTGGACGAAGTCGCAGGCGTAGTTAGTTCATAATAAAAATAGTTAAACTTGACACTGGTGTGAAATTTAATGTCAAAGAGAGTCAAATTCGAATTTAATTTCAGCTAATTATACAATAAACTTCTTTTTCACTTCATCAGCCCATTTTTACCCCACTTCAGGGGCTTAAGCCTCCTCCAGGGTGAGCGGGCTTGGAGCTTAAATCCACCGCGCTGCTTCGCTGCGGGTTGGGGATGGTAACAACCGCCATCTATTGACAGCACCCAGGACCGACTGCTTAACGTGCTCTCCGAGGCACGGAGTCAGTGATAGTTATGTACTTAAGTCAGAAAAACTCATTGGTACACGCCCGGATTCGAACCATGGCCTTATGGCCTCATAAATTTGAGACAGATTCGTTTCGCTTTGGACTATCACGACACGGACTAGATACAATAAACAAAACAACTATATTTAAAAATAATAAAATAAAATAATTATAAATACTATTGAGCAAAAAGAAAACTCAGAATATAAAACACAATATCAAAGATAAATGAAAGTAGTACTTAGGTATTATAGTAATAAATTTATTAGTAAAAATTTAAAATATACATCTGTTTGCATATCGATCTACGTACGTTTCCTAGGGCGCTCCTTACCGACCCTTCCATAAACATCCGCTTTATATATCTTTATATACCCCCTCTATCTATCTAGTGGGTGTGGTTTCCGCACTTAGTCCTCAATGTGGACAATTCTATGTGATACGCTTGATATATTTTGCTGGCACAACTTTCTTTTTCTCTACAGAACCAAACCGCTCAACATGTCTTTTTCCATCGTAGTTACTAAATCTTCTTTCAAACCACACTATTTATTTATTTATATAAAAATCAATAATTTATTTTATTTTAATCCATTATTTACACCGACATGTAATGTATAATTATGCAAATAAATGACTAATGACTAGTTCTTGTAGTCGTAATCGTGATAGTCCAAAGCGCAACGAACTTGCCTCAATTTATAAGGCCCCATAGGGCCAAGGTTCGAATCCGGGCGTGTACCAATGAGTTTTTCTGACTTACGTATATAACTACCACTGACTCCGTGCCTCGGAGAGCACGTTAAGCAGTCGGTCCTGGGTGCTGTCAATAGATGGCGGTCGTTACAATCCCCAACCCGCAGTGGAGCAGCGTGGTGGATTTAAGCTCCAAGCCCCCCTCCTAACCCTGGGGGAGGCCTAAGCCCTTGCAGTGGGGTAAGAATGGGCTGATGAAGTGAAGTGAAGTGAAGTGACTAGTTCTTACCGATTGGTCCAGTGGTTATGGTTAGAGACCCTAATTGCGGAGCCGAGAGTCGCGGGTTTGATTCCCGCCCGGGACAAATGTTTGTGTGCATGAACATCTCTATTTGTTCCGTGTCTGGGTGTAAAATATCTATATATGTTTATATTATAAAAAATATTTAAGTATGTATATCAGTTGTCTGGTACCCATAACACAAGCTTTGCTTAGTTTGGAACTAGATGGCGATGTGTGGGATGTCACAGGTATTATTATTATTCTTATTTCAGATCAAAATGCATTTCATCGAGTTCGCCGACAGCATAAAAAGCATTCGTATACCAAAAATGAGAGACGAAAGGAACAGTGCGTTCGCCTATGTTGAATTTGATAACGAACCAAGTTATGAGGTATGTTCTAAAATTCACTAGGTAATGTTATGGAGCCCTGGATTCTATTCCTGCGTCCATGGAGCAACAAAATCGACAACAGCACGTACAGGTGTCCACATTCTGTGAAGTCGGGGGGAAATTGAGATTTTAGTTATTTTTAACGGAGTGAATTACATTATGACATAATTTAGTCTAAGAAAGTACAAAAAATTAATGTGAAATTTAAAGCTTATGTTTCCAAGATACATTTATACTTTATCTCTGTTTAAAATGAATATAGTCGGTCAGGGAAATTGACAAATTAATCGAGGAAAGTCGGGGAATACTAGGAATTTTTTTTGGGCATTACCGTGGACTCCCTATTGTATTGACGACCGCTTAGCCTAGTGGGTAGCGACCCTGCCTACGAAGCTGGAGGTCCCGGGTTGGAATCCCAGGTCGGGTCAGTATTTATATGATGAATATCGATACTGGTACCGGGTCTTGGTTGTTATATGTATGTGCTGTCGTAGCAAAAATATTTATATATGTATATATTATAAAGAATATTTAAGTATGTATATCAATTGTTTAGTAACCCATAACACAAGCGTAGTACTTGCTTACTTTGGGACTAGATGACGATGTGTGGGAAGTCCCATGTATTATTATTATTATTACCCTGAGTACAGTAGAATAGAAGTCAGTTTTAAGATTGAAACAAACCCGAACCAAAATATCGGTTGTGAAGGCGGTCGGGGGGGGGGGGGATACCGCAAACCGTCCTTGCCATAGCAATTTATGGCAACTTTATTCCAAAAACCTAATGTATAAGTGATTAAATAAAACATCTGATATGATAGCTCTGCTAACTCCTATGCATACATACAGCCATATATGTACCTACATACTAGACGCGAAGATCCCTGTACAGTGTACGGCGCACGGAAAACAAACGAGAATGGCCGAACGCGTCCGAAAATAGTCGATTGCAATTTGTGAGGGTGATTTTCGTACCGTTAGACGTTAGACGTTAGAATTTATTTCGTTTCTAGTCAAAACGTAATTTTCTATCATGAAAGTTGGTTTGTCTCATACACTGAGAGAAAAAAACGGCCCTCGGCGGTGGATAATTACCGTCCAGTTCAAAGGGAAATTGCACTCCATAGATCTCTGCGCTTGGAGCGCTGAATAGGATTCGGCAGCTGGGACTGCCGAAGGAAATTCATCTATCTATTTAATCTAATCTAATCCACACAGATTTCAAAAATCTACCAGTTTAGTTATGCGATCCTATGCAATGGTCACACCAAAGACAATCTTGCGACGGATAGCATATAGCCATAGAATTGTCGGAATTCTGCACATTTACTGCCGGATTCGTCGGTGACTATCTGTAGTGGTATTGCTGTCGAATAATCTGCGGTAAACGTATAGAACACGATGGTTATAGTCCGCCGAATTATATGGTTGATTTACATTGAACCGGCCCATAGAGTTATTCGGAGTGGCTTGACCTGCGAGGGTCTGGTTTGAATCGATCTAGAGTTAATTTCGTGCATACAATAAATAAGGAAAAGAATAGAAAACTTTGACTAAAAACAATACTTTTGTTTTGTTGACACCCAAAATAAAGAAAGGATCACTTACTGGATATCAGTTGGGAGTGCTCACGGTCGACCGACTTCCTTGCTTACCTTCTGTTAAGCGTCTCGTCTTTTAGCGATATCGAAAAAAAAAATTCTTCGATTTTTGTGCGCTGGATAAAATTTGCGGGAAGGAAATATTCAGGCGTCAACACGGAGGTTGTTTCGTAGAGTTCTATTGACTAATATGCGTAGAATTATTCGGTTTGTCTGCCTAAAAACCGTTCTATGGTAATTTTTTTTCTCAGTGTATGATTCTAGAAAATCGTAATGTGTTATGTGGTTTTTGAGAATACAGAATTACTTTTTTGCTAGAAAAATATTGAATTTCATCGACATTGTCTCATGAGGAGACATAAAGTTAAGTGGTCCGAGAATCATCCCCCTGATCCCTTTGTTCTTTCAAAATTTGTGTCTGAAAAACGAAATAGCGAAATGGGTGTACAGCAATATAGATCGAAAAGAGATGAAACGACAATCATTGTTGTGCTTACCATCTGGTTCAATTTACGTGCAACCGTTAAATTCGTAATTGTCAGTAAGTAAATAAATGAAAACTAAATTAATAAAATATTATAAAGTTACGTGTAATAAGTAATCCCGTCCGCCGTTTTAGAGTTCCGGGTGTTGTTTATGTACTTTTTAAAAGCACAGCACGGCATTTTTCTCAGATATTTTTCCAAAATACAATATAATGTCAATCGACTACACTGACAGATGGTCCAGAAGCGACTATTTCAAGCTTAGTCCCCGTACCGCGATGGGACTAATTTTCATGCGGAGTTTTATACTGTGGTACGTATAGTTCGCCTCAAACTGTATGGCGGATCGGAATACAAGGCTATAATCGTGCTTGCGCAGGTACAGTCATATACCTCTCGCTTCCCTGCGTCTCGCTACACCTAAAACTGGTTACTGCGTCGCGAGTTGTGCCTATGTTCACATCCGCCATAAAATTTGATTGGAACTATACAGTCTATTACCTAAGTACATATAAGTTGGTACATACGGGACTGAGTTAAGCGTATAATGTGAGTATTTTTTCGCAGTCCTCCGATATAGACATATATTTTTGTTTCAGTTCGCTCTATCGAAACACCACACGATGCTGGGCAACAAAAGGATTAATGTGCAATACACGACACAGAAAAAAAGTAAACTCACCAAATCAGAAGCAAAGGTAATGGGCCTCCTTTTTAGATCACTTTGTTGTCCGTCCGTCCGTCCGTATAACAAAGATGTTTACAGAAATTTTGAAGTTTTGTCTCTATTTAGGACAGGCTGAAGTTTTTGTCACCATCCAAATTTTAATGTGTATAATAATAATAATCTAAATCTTTAGTGAAAATAGTGACACAAGTGTTTTTTTTTTCTTTTAGTGTCACTCAGTACAAATATTGACATAGCGCGACAAAGTTGTCGAATTACCGTCGATCGGCGGCCGCCGGCGGAATACTTTTCTCCTCTACACGCGCGGTTGTACATTTCTCATTCATATTTAACGTAGTAACCACGCTGTATCGATAATTGTTTCGGGTAAAATATTTTGTAATAAATAAAATAAAAACTGCTTGGCAGTGATAGGAACTTCGACAGAACTGAAAACTTAGAACTTTTAGTATTAAAATTTTAATTTTCATAATGTTATTAAAATTATCAACATCAATCTGGTTTTCACGGTTTTCAACTCTATTGACACTCCGAGTAATGACGCAGCTGCCAGCGACACGAAACTAAGTAACGCTCTGGCCTTATTCCCCACACTCAGCAGTTAGTAGTGAGGATATAGGGAACAACCGGCTTCTCGTGGGAAAGCCGATTGTTCCTTGTATATCCCCCACTTATATTATTTAGCGTGACGCATTTTCGTGTCGTTTTAGGCTCACCCCGTGCCATAAGAAGTTTCACTTCAAAAAATTTGGCTGGTGATAAAAGAATTTCTTGGTATAAATCTAGTTCTAACTCAAACGAGACAAAAATTCGAAACATATCAAGATTAAGATGCGTTAATACGTCGAAATCGTTTACGAGCGTTTGTATGTATGACGTTTGTATGTATATATTATTTCTATGATATCTCTGAGTGTGGAAATTAAACCTCTATTATTATTTTTAAATGTTGCAGAGTAAAGCCGCGAAGTTAGCTGCATTACAACGATCTGGTAAATTGTTGGGCAGCGTTCCACTGGCGAGGAAGCGCAGTACAAGGCGAAAGAAAATGAAGGCGGCGCGACAACGCAATAATACGCCAAATATGTAAAAGATGTGTTCGGCTGTGAAAAATATATTGTTGTATATTATTTTTATTGTGTTTTAATTCAATATATCACTGAAACCGCAGTGCCGATGTCAATGAAACTTTGCAGATATTGACCGGTTGGCCGAGTGGTCACTCTAACTGTGGAGCTAAGGCTCGCGGGTTCGATTCCCGGCCGGGACAAATATTTGTGCGCATGAACATGTTTATTTGTTCAATGTCTGGGTGTAAAAGTATCTATATATGTAGATATGACGACCGCTTAGTCTAGTGGGTAGCGACCCTGCCTACGAAGCTGGAGGTCCCGGGTTCGAATCCCAGGTCGGGTCAGTATCTATATGATGAATATTGATACTGGTACCGGATCTCGGTTGTTATACGTATGTGGTGTCTTCGCTTGGTACCCAAAACATAAGCTAATGGTTAGTTTGGGGCCTAGACGTTGCTGTGATATATACGTTATTATTATTATTATTATCGACGACCGCTTAGCCTAGTGGGCAGCGACCCTGCCTGCGAAGCTGGAGGTCCCGGGTTCGAATCCCAGGTCGGGTTAATATTTATATGACGAATATTAATACTGGCACCGGGTCTTGGTTATTGTGGTGTCTTCGCTTGGTACCCAAAATACAAGCTAATGCTTAATTTGGGACCTAGACGTTGTTGTGATTGTGTGTGTTATTATTATTATTATTATTTAATGTATTAAAAAAAGAATATTTAAGTATGTAGGTATATCAGTTATCTAGTACCCCATATTATTTGCTTACTTTGTGACTAGATGGCGCTGTGCGGGATATCCCAAATATTATAAATATAGATATGAGGAGTGTTTACATTTGAATCCCCAAGGGGAGCAAAAGACACTAAAGGCTGATCCGCACGCGACGACCGGCACGGCAGACGGCAACGGCATTGAAAACGTTGACGGCATTTTCAAATGCACCATCCGCACGCTACGTCACGGCAACGAATAGTGTATGTGCCGGACGTGCGGTTTGTCTCGATCCGTAGTCCGTACGTGTAATCTCGAACGTAACGTTAACGGCAACGTCACAGCAAAAATTGATTGCCAACGATACTTTTGCCGGTGCCGTTGTCATTGCCGTTTCTTCGCGTACGGACGGTTGCATACAAAATGTTCGTTAGAAATTGGAAACAAAATGCCGTTGCCGTCTGCCGTGCCAGTCGTCGGGTGCGGATCAGTTTTTACTATAGCATTTTAATGCTCATAGTGAGGTTATCAGGAGGCCACTTTTTCTCTGTCTTTTTGTTTGTCCGGGTTAATCTCCGAAACGGCTGAACAGATTTCGATGAAATTTTGCAGATATGAAAGGAGCATAGACATATATATACTAGCGTAGGAGACCAACTGACATCTAAACATCGCATGACCGAAACGGAAATGAGTATGTGTGCAAAATTCACATGTGGTTGAGCCAGTTTTAGTGATGTGCATGGGTGTTTTTTATATTATCGATAGCACATAGTACTTTCATGATAATGTGTCGTTGAAATTACCGCGATATCATAAGTCGAAATCGGCAATCCTATTTATTATTTTGAATCTGCTATACTACATAATTTTTGTTTTGAGT
Organism: Luffia ferchaultella; assembly: GCA_949709985.1. Lineage (NCBI taxonomy): Eukaryota > Metazoa > Arthropoda > Insecta > Lepidoptera > Psychidae > Luffia > Luffia ferchaultella. Next base: position 3,489,742 of record OX453269.1, read on the forward strand.
TACTTTTCCTAACTTTTAGTTTTTTAAAATGACAAATCATCAATCAGTCAATTCAAATGCCATTTCCTTAACTCCAATAAATATTTTTTTTTGTTAACAGTTGATAATAAAAAATTTGCAGAAGTAAAGAAAGCATTAACATCATTATGGAAATGTTAATATTTAGTTGAATACAAGCCAAGTAATAAATAAAACAATATAAATAAACGATTTTTATTTTTAATTACAATACGTCACGTTGCAACGCATAACAACAAAATTTTAACTCTTTGTAAACAAAAAAATGAGAATGTACAAAACAAAAACATTTACAATAGAGAAGTTCATGATGTTCAAAATATACAATTTAACTCGATAGAATTGAAAGATAAACCAAAACTAATAAAACAGTGAAAGTTTTTTTTAAATTCGTCAATAAATGACTGAGAAATAAATTATTGATATTTATTAATTTGACGACCGCTTAGCCTAGTGGGTGGCGACCCTGCCTACGAAGCTGGAGGTCCCGGGTTCGAATCCCAGGTCGGGTCAGTATTTATATGATGAATATCGATACTGGTACCGGGTCTTGGTTGTTATATGTATGTGATGTCTTCGCTTGGTACGCAAAACAGAAGCTAATGCTTAGTTTGGGGCCACGACGTTGTAATGTGCACGTTATTATTATTATGTATTTTCGTGCGGTTTGACTGGTGGATTCTTACTGCCCATGACGTCACATTGTCTACTCGATTGAGTGTCGCGTCATCTCACTGCACCACAAATTATGCCTTGGATGCCTTGGACTAGTCTATAATATCTTTTGTTTCTTTGTGTAATAGGTAATTAAGTTTTATTTGAATATAAAGGAACAAGTTTTTGTAAAAGACAAAGTGATAATTTACCTAAAATTGATATTTTCACTGTGATGGACTTTTCTTCAAATCCATTTTATATTAGTGCTGAAATAAAAGTTTAGGCTCTAAAGTTGAAGGTCCTGGTGATATATCCCGGTAAACGTACGCTGACACCGATCGCTTGGTCTTCAGATTGACCTGTACAGAAATTACTGTTGGCATAAATGCTCTGACTTTAGATATTAAGTATTATTAGTATATTACTTAATATACTTAGTAAGCACATATGAAAAAAAAAGAAACCCCTAACGGCACAAATTCAGTAGGTATAGATCCTTTCTTCAAAAGTCGTCGGTGATTTAGTTAGACAAAACAGTTATCCGTAAAATGTCTACTGCAAACCAAAGAATGTTTTCGAGGAGTCCCACCTGTTCTATTTAACATTTTTTTCCATTGTTCTATGCTAACCGTGTTTACAGGAAACCTGGATATTATGAAATAGTCATCATTATCAGGAAGCATTTTTTAACACCGCAGTTTCTTGGAGGAAAATGAGGTTAAACTATTGTATACAGTAGTTTTGTCATTCAAAGTTAAATTATTTACGACGTTCATAATCAGAGAACAGATAGAACGTCAGACTTTAAATCATAAATAAATAACGATTAAAATTAAATAGAGCATCAGATTTTAAATCTTAAATAAATAACGATTAAAATTAATTGTGTATATATCTTATATTTTCATTTGAAAAAGTCTTGTATTTACATATATACCCTATGTGTAGTATATATGTATAGATGTCATACTTTCCCTTACAATGTGCTGCCAGGCTAAATAAACCTCACAATATGTTTAAAAACAGTTAACGACATCATTCCAGTGGAACAGGTGCAATTAGGTAATATCAAATTTACAAAATATTTATATTTGAAAATATCGACATATCGATACATTTTGTGCAATCCCTATGCTTCATTGTTTGATTGTAATTTTACACAATATTTTTGTATCGTACACATAATTGTTTAAAATAACAAATTATTTACAAAATAAAGTATTTACCGTATACTACTGATGTACAACCAAGTAAATTTAGGATTGCTTTTTATAAAAATAAGCATTAAGATAACAGTATGTTATTGGCAGTACTTACCGGTGAAATGTCTCTTTATTTGGATTATTAACATATGTTACAGTGCAATTTAAAACTGAACACTACACCATTTTTATCACAAGAATTAATTTTTGTAGAATTCAAAACGATTAAAACACAAAATAGAAAACAAAGCTGGACCTTATTTTGACAAGTGAGTAAAGAAGACTAAATGTGTTCAAAGAGGTTTTATGTCAGATTTTCTTGCATTTCTTTCTCGCATGTAGGATTTCCGCAAAGAGCTGGATGTCATTCGCACACTGTGTTCCTCTCTTACGCTAGTATATATACCTTTATGGAAAGGAGGTTGTCAGGATTGACATAAGCAATTTAATACTGGTAGGCACGACCTAACATTTTGTCATAACTCCATTCCCACGAGCCCATTAGGCCCCACTGCATGGGGCTTTGGTGATCCCCTCTGGGTGAGGGGGCTTGGACCTTAATCCACCACGCTGCTCCAGTGCAGGTTGGTAGATATTAACGACTGCCATCCGTTGATGGCACCCGGGACCAACGGCTTAACGTGCTCTCCGAGGCACGGAGTCAGTGATAAATAATGTATTTAAGTCAGAAAAAACTCTTTGGTACACGCCCGGATTCGAACCACGGCCGCACAGCCTTCTAAACTTCGAACAGAATCGCTGCGCTCGGGCTTTCACGGTTTGCCATAACAATAATTAAATTTCCGATTTAGTTTTCTTTTTAATTTAAAATTCTTTTGACGAATCGTCGTGTTACCTATTGTTTGTTTTATAGCTGAAAAAGTGGAAGTAGTCCGTATAGTTCTACTGTTCAGTTCTACTAGTAGGACTAAACGGATAAAAAAGTTCTTTTAGTCCTACTAATTTCTGTACGATATTCAGTAGAACTAAACGGACATAAAGTCCTGCTGTTTGCAGAGTACGAATATGTATTAAACTATATGTAATCTTGAATTTAAATTTGATATTTTTACAATGATAAATGAACGAAAGAGCCATCAGATATGTGTGGAAAGAGCAGTTAGGTTAACTCATAACCAAACAAATACGAATAAAAACATAATAAATATGACTTATTTTATTTCTAGGATCCTAAAAACAGGGAAGTGGATAATTGGCTATTGACGAGCTTCATTTGCTGGTACAAAATAAATATATTACAAGTTAGAAATAAGTAAATCCAAATTATGAGTTCCGTTTACATTTGCCTTTAATAATTCTGAATTGGCAGGGACATGTATGTTAAGTATTCATTCATTTTTCTTTATAATAACTATTAGAAGAACTGAATGGTAGAAATATATGGATTGTTTAATTTTTTTTGTCCGTTCATTTCTACCAGTAGGTCGAAACGGATAAGTAACTCAGTTTTGTCCTACTAGTAGAAAGAAAAGGATTTTTTTCTCCGTTTAGTCCTACTAGTTGAACTTAACGGTAGAACTATATGGACTACTTCAAAAAGTGAAGGGCGTGTCTATAATATTACGCACGACTATCTGGGCATGAAAAAACTGTCAGCACGTTGCGACACGTTGCAGCCCTTTCATAGAACGCGGCTCTTTAAAGAGTATTGCCGCGAAGACGTGCCTAGCGACCAAAAAGGGCTCTCTTTATGGTAAGTATTGCCTTCCGAGGGTGCCTCGTTTTGGTGGCTTTTGCCCTCGGAGGGTGGCAAATTTCTCCTGAAAGAGCTCTGATTGGTCGCTGAAAACGGCGCGAATATTTATGAAAACGCGGGAAAAAACCGCGCGATAACAGTGCATTATATAGAAAGTACATAGAAATTATGTGAAATTAGAGTAAAAAAGGGCGAACGCTCCGCCATATGGTCACTTCTGATTTCAAGCTCTCAAGTCATGAAGTGCATGTACTAGCTAGTTGGGGGAAGCTCTGCCCAAGAACTGAAACTGGCGTTTTGAATCTATATCCAGCCACAACCAGCACCCGGTACAACGTCGTCCACCGTGCCTAGCTATACTGGCCGGTTCGACGCGTACAATACTTAAGACATTTCATAACCTAAACTCTAAAATACGACATTAAATCATATCAAATATGTGAGTGAAAGGGATGAACCGATTTAACCGCTTTCTAAAATTATATAAATCTGAGTCAAAATGATTTACGTGTGCGTAATATTTAAATTTTTGTGTGAATTTTTGGGACATATGTCTCTGAACAAATACACATGGCACGTCTAACTCACTCGATTCTGTGTGCTTGCGATCAGGCCCGGCGAGAGCCAGATCGGGTCCCGGGTGTAAAACATTGCGGGGCCCACCCCACCTCACTTTAAAAAAAATCAATTAACCGGGCCCCCGTTTCTTAGTCCGGGCCCTGTTGGTACTACTACCCTTACACCCCCTATCACCGGCCCTGCTTGCGATAGGTACCGTTGAAGATACTGGCTTTGAATTGATGAAACATCTCTATATTCACCAGACATCGCTCTTAGGATTTCTATCTGTTCGCGGTAAAGTGGTTCAACAGCAAACTTTTGGTAAAACGCTTTCGAAATGCATTGTCGCACGCATGTGTCGTGATAGCCGAGTGCTAGCGAGCCCGCTTCTTGTTTAGAAGGCCGTAGTTCGGAATCCAAGTGGTACCAATGAGTTTTTTCTAACTTATGTTCTTTCTAACCTATCACTGACCCTGTGCCTCGGAGAGCACGTTAAGCCGTCGGTCCCGGTTGCCATCAACACATGGCAGTCGTTAAAACCCACCAACCCGCACTGAAGCGGCGTGGTGGATTAAGCTCCAAGCCCCCTCATCTCGAGGGGAGGCCTAAGCCCTTGCAGTGAGGCATTAATAGGCTGATGGTATGGTATAGCTCTTTCAGTTTGCGTCAGGTGAATGGTACAACCCAGTTGTCCTCCTCGAGTCCTTTGACAAGGGGAGTTCCGCAGAAATCTACACTGGGACCGCTTCTGTTTGTAGTGTATAGTGCTGATATTATTAACAGCATAGAGAGTAGCCAGTACCATATATATGCTGACTTTGATCGAACTGCAGCCCGGTCGGAGAGGAACTGCCTGGTTCTGAACTCCGGCAAGCCTAAGTGTATGGCGTTTGAAACTAAATCTCAAATCAGAAGTTAATGAGTTGAGTAATCATTGTCACCCCTTGTATTTATATCAAGGTTCAACCATATCTATGGTTCAATCTATGAAACAGGTAACGGAAACCAGAAACCATGGCATACTAATAGCTAGTGAGATTCGTTCTGAAAACCATATCCAGAAGATAGTAAAACTGTTTTTATTGCCTAAAAACACTTTAGAGATTATAGAGTGTATTTACGTCTACCCGAGTCGCTGATATTATCAAAATTGAACTACTGTGATGTTGGCTTCAATGGGTGTGTAGGTAAATGTACCTACTTGGTCAAACCAAAAGATTGATATAGCTCGAGCGTTTGTTTCTATATTCTTCCTCGTTTGTATGCCACTCTGTATCGAGACGGTGCAAACTTGTTAAACTTGCTGTCGCTTAGGCAATTCCATTCTGCAGTGTTATTTGGTGAGACCGCTATTTACCTGTTTAGAAGACTAGCCTGGTCAACCAATCCGTCTAGTCCCAGTAGTTCCATTGCGAAGTTCTACGATGGAACTGCCAGCACCTGAAAGTACAAATTCAGAGCAATCCTGTTGGGACACAGGACAGCAATGTTTCGAGGCAGTTTCATTCTATACTCCAATGATTTGTTGTAATTGAGGCGCTGTCTGTGCCTGCAAGCTACCTCAGCAAGCATTTTATTACAGTTGACTCTTTCACTCGTTAATGAGTCACATTTGCTGGAGTGAAACAGAAATGGATATTAAAATCTCTTTAGATCGACTAGGGATTTATATGCTTGACTGAACGTCGTTTGACGATTGGCGAATGATTAAAAGGTGTCGTGATAGCCCGAGCGCAGCGACCTGTTTCAAACCTAAAAGGCCATATGACCGTGGTTCGAATACGGGCGTGTACCAATGTTTTTCTGACTTAGTACATAACTATCTGCTGCTGTCAATAGATGGCGGTCGTCACAATCCGCCAACCCGCATTGGAGCAGCGTGGTGGGTTTAAGCTCCATGCCTCCTCGTCTTAAGGGGAGACCTAAACCCCTGCAGTGTGATAAAAAGGTCTGATGAAATTGAATGATAAAAAATTAAACATACGACAAATGCATCAAAAATCATTTTATTCATATATATATAATTTATGTTATATATTTTATTTATCGTTAAAATTAATCTTCGCGACGCATTACAATACTCAGTAAGATAGGTCGCGTCACAGAATATTGGAAACGTTTTGAGACATTCAAAAACGCGAATGTTTGTACATTTCTCACTAAGCCATCACGCTTAGTAAAAATCTTACAAAATCGGATAAAACTTAGAAATTAATTTAAAAAAAAAAAATCAATTAAGTAGTCGAAACAGTACAATCGCCTAGGATCACACGTTCAGTCAATTAATTGCAGCGACCGAGCGTTAACATCCCATGTATGTACTCCGGCCAAAAGTACCGATTATAAGATAAAAACTGGACACTCAAAAAAAAAACCTGTAAGTACTAAATTTTGGAATTTTTAATCACATTTTTTTAGCTAAATAAACGCAGAACGAATATCAATCAAAATAAATAAAAACACATTTATTTTAGAACACGAATTTCGTTCGGTTATAAATTACTTTTCACATTTTCGCATTATAACCGTAACATATTGTAAAATTTGTTAATTACCTATTAATTATTAAAAAAAAAAAAAAACTAATATATTCGATTGCTTTGCTATTATATTTAAAGCGAAATTGAAAAATAAAATTGAAAAAAATTTTCTTTTGAAATTTTAAAGAGGTATCCAAAAAAAAATTATTTAAAAACATATTCAGTTCGATGCGATGTAATGATATAGATGGAAAATTTAAAAAAGAAAAACCAGTTATAAATACTGAAATTTCCAATTCAGCTGCATAACTATTTTTTTTTTTTCAAATATTCCTATTAAGTTGGACATTTAAATTGTTTATTAAAAACTAATTTTCTACAATTACGCACGGCGAAATTCAGATATCTTTTTGTTTTAATTGCGTTACGAACAATAAAAAAAAAATTATAAATTAACGAGAATAAATATATAAAATTCCTATTACTACGATTTTTTTTTTGTTTAAATTACTTCGCTAAATGTTACTATTTACAAAATTTTGTCACAAGTAAAGAGCTCCGAAACAGATCCAAAAAAAATTTTTTACACTAGTTTTCAATTCAGAAACGAAGGCAATACGAATAGAAAAAAAAAAAAAAACAAAAAAACAAAAAGATATCTAATTTGGTGCCGTTCCGTAACGCGCGTTGTCGCTTCTTCTTGTTCAATCAAATACATAAAGTATACACACTTATTTATAACTATATCTATATTTTATATTTTTAGCAAAACGACGACGACGGGAAACCGATCACTATAAAAAAACGTTTTTAATTCTGATTTTTTTTTCATACAAAAATTATCGTTTGATTGAGTAAATTTACAAAGATGAGACAAATAAGATGCCCTGTTTGTTAAACAAAAAACATTATTAAAATGAAACGCAGCCCAATGTTAACTTCAAGACTTTTTCACACTACGATAAAATAACTATACTTTTTAAAGGTCTGATTCGACAAAATTAAAATTTATACAATATTGTACAACTCTATGCAGTAAATTTCCAAATGCCGACAGTGTACGACAAGCCTAATACTCAATTTCGATAAACATAGTTAATGACTATATTAAACGATATATTCGTAATCGGTCCCCACATCGCGTCCCACGTTCCCGCTCTCACAATCACTCGAAAAATATCTACAATACAAAAAAAAAAACTCTCATAACAGTATACGACCTCGTCCAGCTCATAAAACTGGCAATAGACTAAAATCGTAACGAGTATTTATTTTTTTTTTTAAATTATTTCGAAAGGAAAACATCGGAGAAACTCTAGAATACTGTTTCGTTGCTATTAGTTTAATAATAAAAAAAAAACCTACGCGTTATAAAATAAACGGTCTACGAAATATATTTATATATATACTTATTCTAGACTTAATACTTTAAATTACAATAATTATATTAAAACTATGTACAGATATATCGTAATATAAATAAATACGCAAATTAGTATATGTGCGTAGAAATAAAAAATTTAAAAAAAAAAAAACAAGAATTAAATTCCTGTTAATAAAATTGCTATATTACTATATTACAAGAGATTCTCAGAATATACATTTTAATTTTCATACAATTTTTATTGGGTGTCGTTCACTATGTTTTTCGTATTCCGTCCGAGGATCAATTTTCAGATATATCCGAAATTTTAATTTCCAATAACATTTTTACAAGAAATAATTAAAGTTAATTTAACATATTGAAAATTTATTTAATAGTGAGTTGTGGAATGTGAATTTAATATTAGTATATTAAAAATAAAATAAAATTTATTTTTTTTCGTCGTACTAAGCGCCTTTTTTTGCTATTGCTATATAGTAAATAATTGCAACATATTTCCACTTTTTAATTTTAAATAATATAACAAATACAATTAATATATTATCCAATTATGTAAGAGAATAGACCAAAAAAAAAAAATGGAAAGACAGTATGCCGCGAGAACAATATCGGCGCTTCAAAAACCTTAGCGATTCGCTTGTAAACACAAGAAACAAGCAAACAGACTAAAATACCAGACGAATAGAGTATTTGACTAATATAAAAATAGACTTTATACACTAGTAAAATTACATTCGGTTGAAGAGTATGGAATTTATAAACTATTTGAAGTTTATCGCTGTCTCTTTCTCGAAAAAAGAAGTTTAACATTACTTTAAACGGTCTGACGTCACACCGTGCGGTATTGCCGTCTCTGTCTAACAGCACATTTTAAACATTCATAACCTTGTTAATTAATTTTTTTTTTAATTATTGCTCTGTTATATATTTAATATAAAATAATAATACAATTGTCAACTACTCTATTCACTGCCTGCGACAAGTGAATAACGCCATCTTGTGTCGCAAAACGGAAATTTCTAACATTATGAACATAGTCCGATACAATTCGTTCTCACGTGTAGTAACTTATTTATGAATGCATCCAAAGTACTCAGGATTGTATTTTCTTTAATTTTTCTTTTTTTTGGTCCGAATATAATAATACTTTTGGAAATGTCTTTTCATATATATTTTCATTAGGGGTATTCGTTTGTTCGAAGCCCATGAAGCATAGATTAACAAAACGACAGCAACGAATGGCACAGTAGAGATTGCGACGTCAGTTATGTATGGAACGTAAGCGAACCAAAATGCCAGGTGTGAAAGCATCCGCTGACGATCCTTGCCTTAGTCTTCAGCTGTTTCGTCTACGCGCCGGCAATTTATACACCAAAAGAATTGGTGTATATTTAAAAACTCTGTTCAGTCATTTCTCAGTTACTATATGCTCGTAACTATTAATCCGAGACAACAAAGGCTATGTTCCATACGCATTCAATAACAGCCACGAACGCCACCGCCTCGTACGCTACATAAGTTTGTTTCTTACGCTCTAATCTATTACGAACGATTAATTCACTAACAAAGCCACTAACAATTGTGTCTGGAACGGTAATAGAAGTTAAATATCAAAACTTGAAATGAACACGAACGACCCTCTTACCAAGGTAGGTCTAACGTAGCAGTTATGAACGCCACAAACGAAGTGTCTGAAATGCATCACACTGACAGCTAAATCACGAGACGTGAACTATTTTGGCGATATTTTTTCGTTTGGAACGCAAAAAACTGCCATAAGTGAAATTTGTGGCTGTTATTTGATGCGAACGGAACGCATCTGAATCGCCCAAAGAATCTTTATCCGCATAAAACTATCAGTAACTTGACAGTAAAAGCAATTAGATAGCACTCAATTCTAACAATCACAATAATTCTGTCAGGCTCCTTGGACAAGCCTGACTTTCGGAAACGAATTTTAAGTATAACGTGAAATATTTGTTCTTACAATTTTATAATTAAAAAATACATTTAATCAGTGCTCAAAGGGCGAAAATATGTCACGCTAAATTCAGGCATTCCGGTGCCCCCACCCCTTAACACTTTGTGACGTTTCGTTCCCCCTCCACGATTAAAATACGTCACGCAAAAGCGACCCCCCATTGTATGATATATAATAATGGACGACCAAGTCCAAAAATAGTTAAGTATTAAGATTACAAACTGTATTATACTTAATCTTGTTTGTATTTGGGGCGGGAGGGGGGACAACGAGACAAACAATTTTCACGCACACATAAGTAATCGGCCAATCAAAACAATTTCACGCAGACAGTAAGTCAAATTGTTATTGTTTTATAACACAGTGGATCATTTGATCTTATACTTTGGCAGAAGAATATGGTCGGACATAAGTTTTCCAGTCTTAAATTGTTCTACGCTTCAAATTTTAAGTGAGCTGAGGCCACCGCTGTTCGAAGTATCTCCTCATATGATGACCAGCTCGCCCAACTGGGCTGTCGTCTTCGTTGAAGACTTCGCAGTTGCTGAACATCAGTCTCACGTCTGATGCGAATTCGTCTTTGCATTTGTAGCTGCGAAAGAAAAAAAAATCTTTAGTCCGCGTCGACCGGTTCCTAAGTGCGTATTGTCACACAGATAGCTGGACGGAAAATAATTCATGAAAAATAAGACCGACGACTTGAGAATAGTGTGTATTGACAAATTGCCATACAAACGGCGTTAACGGTTGCACCCCGTTAAACCTTAACCGATCGGCGCAAAAAAATATATGGTATTCAGATGAACAAAAACTAGGTTAAACGTTTTTACTTTTTAAAATATTTTGATACATCCGATTTTTTTTATTTTTACATGTTAAAATGCAATTAGTTTCTTGTTGAACATGTGAAAAATGAAAATGTTTCGAAACAAAAACCCCTCGCATTAAGGTTTTTGTTTTTATGATGTAATAAAATATTTTAAAAATTAAAACGCATAAACCTAGTTTTGTTGATTGAAATACCATAAAATATTTTTGCGCGAGTCGGTTAAGGTTTAGTAGAGTGCAACCGTTACGCCGTTTGTACGGAAATTCGCCAGCACACATTTCTCTCAAACATTGGGAGATCGCTACTACGTGGGGCATTAGATTAGTACGGGTCGCTTCAAACTTTACGACAGATCGGAAAGTTGGCACAAGTCGCGTCGCAGTGACCTGTCAAAGGTGTCAGCGGGACGCAGTGGAGCGAGGGGCAGTGCGCTCCTCTCACAAACCCTGCGACGGCCTATCCCACCTGATACCTGCGCAAGCCAGCATTTAGCGTTGTATTCAAATCCGCCATAAAGTTTGAGGCGATCTGTAAGGCGGTCCCACACATGTGAACAAACATTTGGCCTTAGAATCAGCAAATGTTTCCCGTGTAGCCAATTGACAAATGTTTCTTTTCCGTACGGCCACTTTGAAGTGCGCATGAAAACCTACACGCTATCACGGATAGCAAATGTTTGCCGCACAAGGCATTACCAAATACGAATGGCCCACACATGCGTGAAGGGGCAACGTTTTTCATGTTTGCCACATGTGTGGGACCGGGGTAAGAAATCGACGACCGTTTGGCCTAGTGAGTAGCGATCCTGCCTACGAAGCTGGGGGTCCCGGGTTCGAATCCCAGGTCGGCTCAGTATTTATATGATGAATATTGATATTGGTACCGGATCTTGGTTGTTATATGTATGTGGTGTCTTCCTTTGTTACCCAAAACAAAAATTAATGCTTAGTTTGGGGCCTAGTTCATGTACAGGTAAACGCTTAAATGAAATCATCCATCAATCCATCCATCCATCAGCCCACATTCGTCCACTACTGGACATAGGCCTCTCCCAAGGCACGCCACACTTCTCTATCCTCAGCCATTTTCATCCAGCCACTACCAGCAGCTAGTTTTATATCGTCGGTCCAGCGAGCCGGCGGGCGTCCCACACTACGTTTGCCAGTTCGTGGTCTCCACTCAAGAACCTTTCTTCCCTATCGTCCATCAGTTCTTCGGCAGATGTGACCAGCCCACTGCTTCACTTATCTTGCAGGCTATGTCGATCACCTTTGTTCTCTGACGGATGACTTCATTCCTGATATGATCCATCAGAGATACCATCAGAGATCCATCAATATCTATAGGCATATCCAAGGTCAGTGCGCGCTTGGTCCTTAAAATGTTGACTCCGTTCGGCATGGAGACATGCATGACATGTTGCGAGGCTACAACTATGAGTTAGGATAATGTTTATATGCGTCATTTTCAGTACATCAACCAATATGGATGTTAAAATTCCTTACCTGTTCTCGTGCAGTTTCCTCTTGATCGTTGACAAGTCCATGGGGCTCTTGATGACCTTTTTGTATTGAGGAAACTGTTTCGTGTTGACTGGAAGTAGGAACGGCCACGCGTGTTCATGGCACTCCATCTCGCATAACAGGTTCCTGGATAAAATGAACGGGCTTTAGGAAAGTGAGTAATAACCATGGGTAAAAAGCAGAGCTACATGCATGTCCTCGATGTTTCCCCATCACTAGTCTAATTGTCAGAAATAAAAACAACCAAACCACCAACAACAACAAAAAACAACCAACAAATTTGTTTTCCGAAAAAGTGTTTTTTTAATATAAATTTGAGATTTTACGACCAATCGATTTTTTACTTTACACTAAAAATTTATGCTTACAAAATTGCATAGAATGCCGTGAATTGTATTGAAATCAAAAGAAGCTTTTAAAAGTTATCGCAGTTCAAAAATTTCCAAAATAACGTTTTCTTTGAATATGTCCCTGGTTTTTGAGCTCGAAAAACTCTAAATTTATAGAAATTCTATTTTTGTGCTTGGACAGTTCAGAAAATAAATACTGTGAACTCAAAGAGCTCAAAAAACATGAACATCGATATTTTGAGCTCGAGCAGTAGCTTTCAAGCTCAATAGCTTTCTAATAGGGATATTTTCGAGCGCTTTGATCTCGAAAATAGCAGGACGTTTCAGGGATGGCCTACAGGGTCAACCGATTTTTTATTTAGGTTACGCTTTGGTGTTTCACTGTGGAAAGCAACGCATTATGCTTAACCGCCCAGAAGACGTCACGGGGCCAATTTCAGTCATATGAATTTTCGTAAATAGATAGCTGGCAAATTCGTAAAATAGAAAAATTGATATTTTGAGAGATTATTCTAGAACATTCCTTTTAATTTTAATGACCATCGGCGCAACTTTAAAATATTGGCCCAATTGGCTTGGGCCAAAATTACTCTTATATACTCTTTTTTTTGTATGTCCAACTCTCACTTAAAAGAGGGATGGAAATTCAGTTTGTGTGGCGTTTGGCATTCGCTACCGCAGCAGTCTCGTTTCGCGCGCTTTTCATATAGGCATCCACTCGTTTCCACCAGTAGTTAAGGTGCCCCCAGTCCTTATTTTTATCGATGATTTAGCATAGGATGACTGACCGATCGACCGAGTGGTTAGAGTCCTTAACTGCAGAGTTAAGGGTCGCGGGTACGTTTCCCGCCCGGAACAAATACTTGTGTGGATGAACATGTCAATTAATTCCGTGTCTGAGTATAAAATATTTATATATTATAAAGAATACTCAAATATGTATATCAGTCGTCTGGTATCCATGATACAAGCTTTGCTGATTTTGGAACTAGATGTCGCTGTGTGGAATGTCCCAAGTATTATTATTATAGGCATCCGATACTGAGAAAATGCGTAACTTTGCCTTTCCCTGGTTATACAAAGAGTCTCCCGTAACACGAACAAAACACATCGTTTTAGTCACAAGAACAACGCGCGATGGCCAATACAACTTACACATTTATTCACATAGGTTTCGAAACTAACCTGGGACAGGTACCAGATTTGGACCTGGTACCGGTACCCAGCGGATCCGGTACTTTTTTAGGATCCGGACGGTAACGGGTATTTTTGTCGGGTACCCGGCAATACTGAGAATGTACTAAAGGAAAAACAGTGGCTAATATTTGTTGAGCAAGGATAATACAATGTCAAGGAATTTTTTTTTTTTTTTAAGTTATAAATGGTTCTATTATTTTAATATTAATATTCATAATTTAAAATTTACAAATAATGATGTATGAATACCAGTTCTTCATCACAATTGACATCAAATCTACTTCTGTTCTTCTCGTAAATTAATCCTGCCTCAGAAAATAGGTGTTCGCTGTAAGAGCGGGCGGTGTCACAGCATGTCAGCGCTGCCGAGTACGCGGCAAAATCACTACCCGTCCTAAGTCTATTCGAAACAGATATTATGGTAGAATACTCACTTGCAGAACTGCAGATCTTTCTGCAGCTTCTTCCCGCCGGTCTTCTCCTTCTTGGCACGCGACAGCAACGGCACGTTCTCAGAGTCGATGTCTTCGCCTGCTAGTGATTATCAGTAACAAACTAGTTAGTTATTAAAACTAATATTTTTTAAAGTGTGAAGAGACTTGGCAAGCGAGGAAGAATCATAAGCTTCGTTACACCACAAAATATATTTTTAAATGTATATTTTCCATATCCGCCCATTACACCCCACTGCAGGGGCTTAAGCCTCTCTTCGGGATGAGAGTATTATAATCTACCATGCTGCGGGTTGGTGGATTTCCACGACTGCCATCTAATAATGGCACCCTGGACCAACGGCGTAACGTGCTACCCGAGACACGGGATCAGTTATAGTTATGTACTTAAGCCAGTGTCTTTTTTTCCATTTATGGAAACGCTTTAAGAAAACGGAAAATTTCTTGTTAAGGTTTTTAACATAGCTAGCTCAAACCCTTCGTACACTCACGTTCCAGACAAGCGCTTGGAAAATATACGTAGTTTTAATGTTATTTTTGTATTGTATATTGATTAAAATAAAGCATTTATTTCTATAATACTCTAGCATAAAGGACACGAGACTTTAAACATATGTAACGTAAACTACATCAAAGAAGGGGTAGGTATCTAACGCTTTACTTTTAGATGAGTATTGGCGAACCAGTTCAAATTCGAATAGACACATATGATCGCATCCGAGACGACCCGCACGTACCATGGTTATGTGACTTTCATGATTTATTGAGTTCGTTACCTGGTTTCGGAAACTCTCGCTCCGGATCGGGTGTAGTGGTGGGGGTAGAGACAGGAGCCAGAGTGCCGTTACCGCCAACGAAAAAGGCGCGTCGCTTTTCTGGAGGGGGCACGTCCTCTGATTGGTCCGTAAGGATCTCCGGGCATACCGGCGCGGTGAAATCTTGTAGAGATAAAAAGAAAGATATATTTAAAACATTCGCTTTTGAAACAATACTCGTTGGTCGGTCGCGAATTTGATGTAGTATTAGCAGATTTGCCAGCAAATAAATTGTAGAACGAGCCAAACATCTTGATCCCTCTGAGTTGACATGAGAGCAGATGTACCACGTCAACATATGTTTCAATGTTCTCCCGCCAAAGCAATCTCCCGTGAGCAATTACAATTTTATTATTGAAGCTATTTTGCCTACATTAGCCACTTGTGTTATTGATAAGATATTTATCAACCTATGAAAGAAATTTCAAATACATTTGAATGAACGATTGGCCTACTGCTTTGAGACCCTAACTGCGGAGTCAAGGGTCGCAGGTTCGATTCCCGCCCGGGACTAATATTTGTGGGCATGAACATGTCTATTTTGTTCTGTGTTGGGTGTAAAATATCTATACATGTATATACCTATTATAAAAAATATTTAAAGATGTATAGATGTTGTCTAGTACACATAACACAAGCTTTGCTTGGTTTGAGACTAGATGGCGCTGTATAGGATATCCCAGGTATTATAATTATTTCAACATTCAACTCACCCGTATGATTATTCAATCCGTTTTCAGCGTCAGTCCTCGTCTCCTCCGGTTTAGTTTCTATAGTGGGCTCTCTTTCTGGCACTTTTTCTGGCGTGTTCTGTATTGTTGTCGATGTACAATCGTCCGCTGTAGTCGATGTCGACGCGTGTGAAGGAGCCGGGCTGTTTGGAGAATGCAAGAATTTAAATATTGTCACAACAAAACATACACTTTGCACAGTAAGTGCAAACGATCTGTGCGGCTCTGAAGTGCGATGCGCAACCCTTCTATGAAATTATGTAACTGTGATGTTTTTGTGACTAGCTTTAGGCTCTAACAGATCGGTTGTACACTATACAGTACTTGCCATACATATTAGGTCTTAACCTATGAAGTTGCCGTTTTGTATGAAAGAAGTTAAAATACATATTTTTTTTTCAAACATCTTTATTTCTGTTATTCAACAAATCACACGTGCTATCGATGCATTTTTGCCAACGCAGTGGCAGTTTATTGATGCCCTTCTTGTAAAAATCAACTGGACGGGAGGCAACAAACTCTTCAAAGGCATTTTGTACTGTCTCTCGGGAATTTAATTTTCTTCCCGTTAAAAAGTTGTCCAAATTTTGAAAAAAGTAATAGTTGGTAGGTGCAAGATCTGGTGAGTAACTTCCAACCCCAACTCTAGCAGCTTGGAGACTGTTGTGCAGTATGGTGAAACCGCCGACATAAAGCTAATATCTTTATAAATTATGGCGTTTATATTATTCCGATGTGTAAGCTATATTATTGTAAAGTTTCATTAAAATTTATAAGATTAGTACTAAAACATGTGATTGACATGTGATAACAAAACCTAATGATTAAATGCAGTTTGTGAATGAATACCGTAAGTTCTACACTAAGTACACTTATCAAAACTTAGGTTTCAGAAAGACGTGAGTATTTCTAATCACGGGTTCCCGGACTATTTTTCAACGTCGCAATTACCTGGGCACCATGAGATCAGTATCAGCGTGCGCTTGCGCAGGTGGTGGAACGTCGCGTTGTTTGCTCTCCCGCTTTTTGCTGTTCCGCGGCTTCTTTGGCGGCGCTTTCGAAGCGCAGTGTGAGCAATACCATTTGCCACGCGGATTCTGGAAAAGTGCAAACGATTCATCAGTAAAATATATATAAATAGTACCTCATGTGTTTTTAAGGTTCCATACTCAAAGGGCAACCAGAACCCTATCACTAAGCCTCCGCTGTCCGTCCGTCTCTCACAGGGTTGTATCCTATGAACCAAAATAGGTGGACACTTGAAATTTTCACAGAGTATTATTACTGTATGGCCGTTATAATTACAAATAATAAAAATAAAATAGAGTTAAAAATTATTGTGAATTGTTCTGTTTCGTTAGATATGAACTGTAAATGGCTTCGTCGAAGTTATCTTTTAAACCATGTACATTAAATTAAGCTGTTGTTCCTCTATGAAAGTGAAAATAAAATAAAAAATAAAATTACAAAAGAACGCCAAGTGGATTCTGGTAACACGCAAGTAATTTAGTATTAAATTAAAATATATGATAAATTATAATTTAACATGGCTCAAATGATCAATTCACAAAATGTCAGAATATATATATACACACACACACACACACACTAATATTTGTAATTAAAAAAACACAAAAAAATCTCTTTAAAAAAAGTCTGGCGTCTTCAAAAAAAGATCTTCCATCCATCGGTCTAATCTCACCTTGCCCAATGGCGGGTAGTGACAGTCCTGGTGGTATGCCCGTGCGCACATGGCACAGGGGATGGTGCGGCCGCCGTGTGCTCCACCGCACACTATACACACCCTTTCGCCGCGAGCCTTGTTCACGCATTCCCAGCAATACCTGAAAAAAGACGATTGTCTCTAATTAAAAAAAAAATTGCATAAAGTTAGTCTTCCCTGTGGTAGTTGTAGGTGAGAAGGGTAATTTTTGGCGTCTTTTTGATGAACAATTAACACAGACCAGTCAACCTTTAGACCACGCTTTAATAAACAGCAGTGCGGAAACGAAATCGCCAAAAAGTGGCGGGGTGCGGGGAGAGGTCGGCTAGTTTTCATTGGCTCGTTTAAAATTGACAATTTAATAGCTTCCGACGTGCTTCCAACTGACGGCTCACTAGTGACGTAGTTATGTAGTGTCACTACATAGCCTTGGCGAATGCTACTCCCTGTCAAAGCGTGGTCTATAAGGTAGACTTGTCTGTGACAATTAAGTACGCGAAATCACCCTTCTTGCACTGCGAGGTTATCATCGCAGGGAACTTTGTGCGTCACTGGCAGCAATTACGGTAGTAACATCTACAGTACTTGCCACCGATCTATGCGGTTCTGAAGTGAGATGCGCATGCCCTATTACGCAGATCAGTCATAGTTCCCACCGCAATGCTTCAATAGTGCCTAGCGTGCCAACCCTCCTTAGTAATGTTTAATAATATACTTATATTTTATAGTATATGAACAATATTTCGCCTGGAAAAAGAATTAGGGGTTCACAAGATAGGTTAGGATGTCATACTAATTTTTATCCATAGAATATATAAACTTACCAGTCGCCATCGGGTATTTTATCCATACGTGGTTTGAAACAGTACGTATGATAGCCTTTGTCGCAGCCGTCACATAAAAGTAGCTGGTCCTCATTGTCACCACACAAGCAGAATTGACAGTTCTGTGGACAAGATATCAAATTAACTAAATGTTGAATTGTAATCGTAATTAGATATGCTTTAAGGATTATTTTAAAACTAATATCAACATATAATTTTTTATTCAATAAAAACTGCACAAATAAATATATATATTAATTTCGACAATTTCTGACTGACTGATTCATCGAGTGGTTAGAGATCCTAACTGCAAAACTGCAAAGGTCGCGGGTTCGATTCCCGCCCGAGACAAATATCTGTGTGCATGAACATATTTATTTGTTCCGTGTCTGGAAGTAATATATATATGTATATATTCTAAAGAATACTTATATAAGTTGTCTAGTACCCATAATACAAGCATAACACTTGCTTACTTAGCAATCATTAATTTATTTATATAATTTGCCTATTTTAGGATATTATTTCATTTACGGGTTTTTATACGGGTTTATATACGGGTTTTTTTACTGCCTGCGAAGCTGGACGTCCCGAGTTCGAATCCCAGGTCGGGTCAGTATTTATATGATGAATATTGATACTGGTACTGGGTCTTGGTTGTTATATGCATGTGGTGTCTTCACTTGGTACCCAAAACACAAACTAATGCTTAGTTTTTGGCCTAGACATGGTTGTGATGTATATGCATGTTAATGTATGTGTGTGTGTTAATATAAAAAGATATAGATTCAGTGATTCTAGGTATAAATATTCTCTGTCTCTTTCTGACAGGCCAGCATTTCGGACTGGCTTGAATATTCTATTATCTCTATGCTTTGCAGTTGTTGTCTAGTATATTATCCATAGAGTAAATTAATTTGACAGCAGCGTTTGGTTTTGATAGCCATAAATGTCACTTCACAGTATCGAAGTGACATTACGCAATTTCGCGGGGTTGGAGAGCGGCGCGCAGGGTTTTCACGGGGTAAAGATCGGCGCGCGGGGACTTCGCGCACTGAAACTCGCCATCCTACACGAGCTAGCCAGAGTATGAGGTAGACGGTAAACGCAGAAGAGGGCTTCTAATCAATTCATAGGTACTTTTATATTATGACAGTGCATTTCCAATTCTTCTCAAGAGTGTAAAGAAGCAGAATGTGTAAATATAGTATTTGTATTAATAAGTTCTCTATACCGCCTTCATGATGCTCTTGTCCCAAGCCACGGCCGCCTCGAGGGCCTGCACCAACATCGTCAGCTGAGCGGACGTGTTGCATCGCGCAACTGCTTCTCTCCAAGTGCACAGACCGCGGGATATGCCTTTGTTTTCTGAAAAATACACAACACCTGCAGTCATCTGTTTCTATTTTTCATTTTCGACTAGCGACCACCCGCGGTTTTTCCCACGTGGACTACA
Organism: Luffia ferchaultella; assembly: GCA_949709985.1. Classification (NCBI taxonomy): domain Eukaryota; kingdom Metazoa; phylum Arthropoda; class Insecta; order Lepidoptera; family Psychidae; genus Luffia; species Luffia ferchaultella. Next base: position 3,509,642 of record OX453269.1, read on the forward strand.
GAACTACATGTTTGCCTACATAGTAATTTAACTTAATCAGTTCTTAACAGGGAAAGGAGAATATGCAATACACGTCGTCCACTTGTTATGTTTATCGGGCGTCTGGTCACATATTCGGAACGACCGATAGTATTTTGTTTTTGGTACAGTTCCAATCAAACTTTATAGCGTATGTGAACACAGGCACAAGTCGCGTCGCAGTAACTAGTTTTAGGTGAAGGGGGACGCAGTGAAGCGAGGGGCATATGACTGAACCTGCGCAGGGACGCATAAAGCGTTGTATTCCGATCCGCCATAAAGTTTGATTGGAACTATAAAACCAACAAAGCATTCATGTTAGACGATTTCGTTCGTATGGCATCGGCAAAATTGACCCTTCGTGCTATATTTAAATTAAGATTTTGAGTTAGTCCGAGGGCGCAATTTAAAGAAACTTTCTTATGGGGCCTTGTCGGTAGGTACATTTATGATAGATAATTTATTAAAGTAGCTAAAAACTTAAACGCTTTCTCTCAAGTGTGGGCCATAAATTAAATATTTTATTAAACACTTGCATCCTTAAAACAATAATTGAGCAAACAAAAAAAAGACCATGTGTAACTTACGTAGTAAACCAGGTAAAAAGAGTTAAAAACGCATTAATAAAATACCTTTTCCCTCGCTGGCGTTTTCAGAGTTTTGAGGGGAGGGCGCCGAAGAATTGCCGTGGGATTCGGCTTGTAAGACCGCCCCCAATGCCGCTTCGGTAGTACTGAAACAATAATAAACATGCATAAACAAAAATTACTTAAAAACAATGATTTTATTTTAAAAATATTAGGGTACTAGAATTTTTCCAAATTAATGGCAAATATCAGGTTAAATATTTTAATGAAATAGCTTCGCTATTTTTTTATTGGCAGCTAGCTTTGTTGGCCATAGAATGTGTTTTCCATCCATTCCATCGGCCCTTTTTATACTTCATTGCAGGGGCTTAGGCCTCCCCTCAAGATGAGGGACCTTGGAGCTTAAATCCACCACGCTGCTCCAATGCGGGTTGGCGGATTGTAACGAGCGCCTGACGCTTAAGAGACTGCTTAACGTGATCTCCGAGGCACGGAGTCAGTGATAGTTAATGTATTTGAGTCACAAAAAATCATTGGTACAGGCCCGGCTCGGGCTATCGCGACGTATAAAATGTGTAATTTTTCTTTTCAATTAGTAACATTTTAGCTAGAAAGTCAGTGACCATTTAGATTTTTATATCGGATGCCCTATCCGCCATTTTAAAAGTACATTTTCCTCTAATCGTAGCCAGGAAGATTATTATTTAGAGAAGTTAAATTTTACTCCGCCACATTGGGTTAAATAATTATATAGCCCGAAAAAAATGTTAAAATTTTTTATAATATATTAATAACATGTGTATATGGGACATCCTTACACAGCGTCATCTGGTACCAAAGTAAGCAAATATTATACTTGTATTATGGGGTACTAGACAACTGATATACACACTTAAACATTCTTTTACTCGTCTAAGAAACTCGGCTTAGTCCATTTTTTAATCTTTTTATGAAGACATGGTCAAGAAGTCAATTTATTTTTTCATAAAAGTACGAATTGACTAGAAGCCCTCTTCTGCATTTACCGTGTAACCACTAATACTATAGCTAGCTGGTGTAAGATGGCGAGTTTTAGTCCGAGTTTCAGTGCACAAAATCCCCGCAAGCCGCTCTTCACCACCAAGAAATCCCCGCGAGCCGGTCTTAACCCCCCAAAATTGCGTAACGTCACCTCGATACTGTGAACTGACATTTATGACTCTATTAAAACCATAGACATATATATACTAGCGTAGGAGACCAACTGACATCTAAACATCGCATGACCGAAACGGAAATGAGTATGTGTGCAAAATTCACATGTGGTTGAGCCAGTTTTAGTGATGTGCATAGGTGTTTTTTATATTATCGATAGCACGTAGTACTTTCATGATAATGTGTCGTTGAAATTACCGCGTTATCATAAGTCGAAATCGGCAATCCTATTTATTATTTTGAATCTGCTATACTACATAATTTTTGTTTTGAGTTACTTTTCCTAACTTTTAGTTTTTTAAAATGACAAATCATCAATCAGTCAATTCAAATGCCATTTCTTTTACTCCAATAAATATTTTTTTTTTGTTAACAGTTGATAATAAAAAATTTGCAGAAGTAAAGAAAGCGTTAACATCATTATGGAAATTTTAATATTTAGTTGAATACAAGCCAAGTAATAAATAAACGATTTTTATTTTTAATGACAATACGTCACATTGCAACGCATAACAACAAAATTTTAACACTTTGTAAACAAAAAAATGAGAATGTACAAAACAAAAACATTTACAATGGAGAAGTTCATGATGTTCAAAATATAGAATTTAACTCGATAGAATTGAAAGATAAACCAAAACTAATAAAACAGTGAAAGTTTTTTTTTTTTAAATTCGTCTTGGTACCCAAAACACAAGCTAATGCTTAGTTTGGGGCCACGACATTGTAATGTGCACGTTATTATTATTATTATGTATTTTCGTGCGGTTTGACTGGTGGATTCTTACTGCCCATGACGTCACATTGTCTACTCGATTGAGTGTCGCGTCGTCTCACTGCACCACAAATTATGCCTTGGATGCCTTGGACTAGTCTATAATATCTTTTGTTTCTTTATGTAATAGGTAATTAAGTTTTATTTGAATATAAAGGAACAAGTTTTTGTAAAAGACAAAGTGATAATTTGCCTAAAATTGATATTTTCACTGTGATGGACTTTTCTTCAAATCCATTTTATATTAGTGCTAAAATAAAGGTTTAGGCTCCAAAGTTGAAGGTTCTGGTGATATATCCCGGTAAACGTACGCTGACACCGATCGCTTGGTCTTCAGATTGACCTGTAGAGAAATTACAGTTGGCATAAATGCTCTGACTTTAGATATTAAGTATTATTAGTATATTACTTAATATACTTAGTAAGCACATATGAAAAAAAAAGAAACCCCTAACGGCACAAATTCAGTAGGTATAGATCCTTTCTTCAAAAGTCGTCGGTGATTTAGTTAGACAAAACAGTTATCCGTAAAATGTCTACTGCAAACCAAAGAATGTTTTCGAGGAGTCCCACCTGTTCTATTTAACATTTTTTTCCATTGTTCTATGCTAACCGTGTTTACAGGAAACCTGGATATTATGAAATAGTCATCATTATCAGGAAGCATTTTTTAACACCGCAGTTTCTTGGAGGAAAATGAGGTTAAACTATTGTATACAGTAGTTTTGTCAGTCAAAGTTTAATTATTTACGACGTTCATAATCAGAGAACAGATAGAACGTCAGACTTTAAATCATAAATAAATAACGATTAAAATTAAATAGAGCATCAGATTTTAAATCATAAATAAATAACGATTAAAATTAATTGTATATATATCTTATATATTCATTTGAAAAAGTCTTGTATTTACATATATACCCTATGTGTAGTATATATGTATAGATGTCATACTTTCCCTTACAATGTGCTGCCAGGCTAAATAAACCTCACAATATGTTTAAAAACAGTTAACGACATCATTCTAGTGGAACAGGTGCAATTAGGTAATATCAAATTTACAAAATATTTATATTTGAAAATATCGACATATCGATACATTTTGTGCAATCCCTATGCTTCATTGTTTGATTGTAATATTACACAATATTTTTGTATCGTACACATAATTGTTTAAAATAACAAATTATTTACAAAATAAAGTATTTACCGTATACTACTGATGTATAACCAAATAAATTTAGGATCGCTTTTTATAAAAATAAGCATTAAGATAACAATATGTTATTGGCAGTACTTACCGGTGAAATGTCTCTTTATTTGGATTATTAACATATGTTACAGTGCAATTTAAAACTGAACACTACACCATTTTTATCACAAGAATTAATTTTTGTAGAATTCAAAACGATTATAACACAAACTAGGAAACAAAGCTGGACCTTATTTTGACAAGTGAGAAAAGAAGACTAAATGTGTTCAAAGAGGTTTTATGTCAGATTTTCTTGCATTTCTTTCTCGCATGTAGGATTTCCGCAAAGAGCTGGATGTCATTCGCACACTGTGTTCCTCTGTTACGCTAGTATATATACCTTTATGATTAAAACCAAACGCTGCTGTCAAATTAATTCACTCTATGGCTAAGTCCATTTTTTAATCTTTCCATGAAGACCCGGTCGTGAGGTCAATCTATTTACTTTCACGAACCGACAGCCGCGGTACATGTAACAATAAAATTACCTATGTTCAATAGTATCTAAAAACAGGAAAAATGCGAGTTGGTCACTCACACGAAGGGTTCCGTACCATCGTACAAAATAAGAAAAAAAACACGGTTCTGGGATCCCTTTTAATTTTTAACTTTCTTTTATTTTTATTATTTGTCGTTATAGCGGTCATGGTAGTACATACTTTGTGAAAATTTCAAGTGTAAGCAATGATATCATCATCATCAGCCCATTTTACCCCACTGCAGGGGCTTAGGCCTCCCCCAGAAAGAGAAAAGGGAGGAGCAATATTACAACCGTCAATCACCAAAATGTCGAAAAAAAAACAATTTTTTTGTATGGAGATCCTTTTAATTTGTTAACTTAGTTTTATTTTTATTGTTTGTTGCTATAGCGATCATAGTAATACATATTCTGTGAAAATTTCAAGTGTCTATTTATTACGGTTCAGACGATACAATCCTGTGACAGACGGACGATCGGACAGCACAACCTTAGTAATAAGGTTTCCTTTGGTACCCATTGGGTATTGAACCCTAAAAATGAAAAATATGTAGATTGATACTTTATTACTGGGATTAAGTAGGTGTAAATTTCCAAAACTAATTTAACCAGTTGTTTTCGTAACGTATGGGTGGTAACACATGTTACTTGTCTTGACACGGTTTCATCATCATCATCATCATCAGCCCATTTTTACCCCACTGCAGGGGCTTAGGCCTCCCAAAAGGGTGAAGAGGGGGGCTTGGAGCTTAAGTCCACCACGCTGCTCCACTGCGGGTTGGGAACTGTAACGACCGCCATCTATTGACAGCGTCCGGGACCGACTGCTTAACGTGTCCTCCGAAGCACGGTGTCAGTGATATTGTGTACTTAAGTCAGAAAAACTCATTGGTACACGCCCGGATTCGAACCATGGCCCTATGGGGCCATATAAATTTGAGAAAGGTTCGTTGCGCTCTGGGCTATCACGACACGGTTTATAAATATCTAAATACTAGCTGTGTCCGTGACTTCATAAGCGTGGAGTAAGATATCAGCCAGTTGTAGAACGCAATAATAATAACAATATCTGGGACATCCCAACACAGCGTCATCTCGTCCCAAAGTAAGCAAGTATTATGCTTGTATTATGGGGTACTAGACAACTGGTATACATACTTAAATAATCTTTTTTTATATAATATATATAGATACTTTTTCCACCCAGACACGGAACAAATAGACATGTTCGTGCACACAAACGTCCCGCGCGGGAAATCGAACCCGCGACCCTTGGCGGTCGCGCAATGTGGCTCTATATCACGCGACACACAGTCTCGTAAGGTGTAGTGTTATGAGGTTTGTAACTTCACGTAAAAATTTATATATTTTGATTTTGTAGGTCGATTTTGATGAAATAAAAACTAAATGTCACTCAGAATAAAGCTTAATATTTTAAAGTAAATAGATTTTGAATCCAATTACAAATAAACAAAAAACTTTAAAAAAATAAAATTGTAATATTGTTTATCGCAACTCCGTTATAATTTTTTTTTTATTTGCAAATATCGTTTATGTACAGATACGGAAAATCTACTGTATTATTATATGTATAGATATATATTAGATTAGTGATTAGGTTAGTAGGTATCTTAAATATAAGCCATAAAGAGTTAAGAAGCGGTAAAATATCTAACAGTGAAAGCGGGTGATATCGTTCCCATAGATTTATGTTATAGATTAGTCCAAAAGCGATCGCAACCCGCTTATGACGTAAGTGCATTTGACTCTTTTTTGTTCCGTATAGTATGACAACTGTGAGCTCGCGGGTGCGTTGTGAGAAGCGAAGAAGCAAGGAGTTTTGAATTATTAATCAGTACCAAAAAAAAGAATAATTACCTTGCTTCCCGTAACGAAATAGGACCCCCTTTAGTGTACGGACTCAGTGCTCAAGTGTTCAAGTTGAGTGTGCAACTTTGGGGCCTTTCAAGTATTACGTAAGCAAAGTTTTTGGCATTTTAGCCCCCCCCCCCCCCCTTCACCCCTTGGCAGCGTAAGTAAGCAAAGTTACCTCTCCCCATTTATGCACTTCCGTAAGCATTTTGTATAACATTTACAAAATCCGTATCTTTAATGAAACAAACACTTTATGAAGCAAATTTATTTTCAAATATTTTATTTGTAATTTATTCCTCAGTTCAACATACTTGAATCCACCATCCGAAGTCATCTATGACATTAGATGTTCGTTGCCCCCCCCCCCCCCCCTCCATGTTATCAAGAATAAGCACACTAAACACCCACACCTCCAATTTAGAAGCTCAAGTAATACTTAAACGACCTGTTTCGTGTTTTGTATAAATGTATTGCCGCCTGCCGCCACTGAGGACACGTTCATACAAAACATGTGTTCATCAAAAATCAAAACGCTACACATTGCGGTCGACTAGAGCGGAAATTTTGTACCCTCAGAGATGTCAGACTATAGTTGGATTGCCGTTCTAGGTGTTGCCACAGAATAAATGAACTTCTTAGATTAGCATTTTAGTTCCCGTGCACATATCGTAGTTAAATCCAAATGTTACTTACTCCCAATTATGGTTGCTAGACGAGCTGCGATTTGTTGCGCCACCTGGCGTGCTGGGCGCAAATACAATTTTATATTAGACGAAAAACAAAAAACAATACAAACAATGCCAATTCGGTAAATCAAAATGCAGCTCATTCGTTAATGAAAATTTTGAAAATAACTTGTTAATAGAATTAGTAAGTAATGATAATCAAAAAACGTACATATAAAAATAAAAAGCAAAAGATTAAAATATATTGTAAGTAAATCAATTAGTAAGAAATGCACCTAGCTAAAATAAGTTGAATAGTTTTAAGCGATATAGTTAGTAGAGACATAAAATAAGGACACAAACTAAATTTGTTTCAATATTCATATTAAACAGCGCCATCTATTTTCACTTCCTAAAAGTTTCTAACCGTTCACCCTAAATAGCGCCATTTGGCGTCTCACCTTTGAACTAACGGCGGTTTTAGATATCGCCGCTCGATATGTGCCTCCACCGCAGCCAGTTTGTGGCGCGCTCTCGCTACCAATTCCGCTCCACTCGCTTCTTCAGGGGGTGGCACGCGACTTGGTCTCCAACCTTTCACTTGCATGCTGGCTGCAGCGACTCGTTCTTCTAGTTGTTCCACCTTTGGGATGAGGAGTTGTGAACAGTTAAAGGATAGAAGCGTCGATGTTGATAGAAATAATTCAGTATGAATCAAGTAAAGTCAATGACTAAAGTACAATCTGGAATATCCGGTCAAACAGCCAATGTTATATACTATACATAAAATCAAATATTGCCCATCCATTTTTTGGGCATCCTTTCGTTACAAAAAATATTTTTTTCCCACTCAATCAGGTCAGGACCAAAGAAATTAAATTATATAGTTTAGGTACAAGACGGGATGTTCAAGCAAATTCTTTGGTCATGTGAGTTTGTGTCAATTCAATGAGCGCGTCTGCTTCAATAAAATTATGTATCAAATACTACTCACATGTTCAAGTATAACAAAATTTTGTATTTTTACGATCCGCTCGTGACGTCACTCGGTGCCGCTACGTACAAATGATCCACGTTAGCCCATAATAATGCAACCGAATGACGTCATTGCACGATTTCATTTAAAAATTTGTATCTTCGGCATTTTGATACATATCAATAAAATTCTTTCACTTGATAGTTTTTCTTAATAAATATAACATATTTCTATAGAAAACAGAAATCACAAGACGCGCTGATTGCCACAAACTGTTTTAGTCGCTGATGTCCTGTCCAGACAGTCAGACGTCAAGACACTTGATCGATTATATTGTTTTCTAAATGACCCGGGCCGACTGACATTTTTCTCTCTCGCAAATCATTTCCTTAAATACAAACCGACGTCAACTTCTTTTCGCAATAAAATTTTATAAAATTTCAAAACTACGTTTTTTTTTTAAGGTTCAGACAGGAAGGTTCTAGAAAAAATATTTTCTATTCTAAAGCGTCGTCTGTTAGGGGAGTGAAATGTATGTCAATATCGCTACCGTGAAATACTATAGAAACGTTGTACTGTTATAGTATAGTTAATAAAAACGCCATACTTAGTGAGTACTTGTATTAACTTTTTAAATATTTAAAAAACGAATTCCGCTACTTCCTGATCGGTGGGATTCGTCACTATGTTCTTAAAAACTATCTGATGCCCGCTCTTCAGACTCTTTGGTCGGGCCACAAGAAATGATGCACGGAATATTAATTAGGCGGCGGCCGATATTGCACCCCATAAATGATTCACGGATCATGTAATTAAATATATTTGCTATACCTTAAAAATTAAAGGGATTGCACCCCATAAATGATTCACGGATCATGAAATGAAATATGTTTGCTATACCTTAAAAATGAAAGAGATCATTCTCTATTTACAAACTGCCAGATTGACATTCAATACATAATAAAGTTAAATACATACCATTTCGAGGACGGTCGCGTCGATCCGCCTGGCGGTGTGCGCACTATGAGAACCTGGTGAATCTGGACTGGGATAGCCGCCATTTTGCGCTATCACTCTATCCAAATGTGATATCGACAACTCCGTACCAAGTATGTCTCCTTTCTCTATGTACAGCTGTAACGTGAAAAAATTTTACTGGTCAGAATTTAATAATAATAATACCTGGTGTCGTTATAGCCCAAAGCGTAACGAACCTGTCTCAAATTTATAAGGCCATAGGGCCATGGTTCGAATCCGGGCGTGTACCAATGAGTTTTCTGACTTAAGTATATAATTATCACTGACTCCGTGCCTCGGAGAGCACGTTAAGCAGTCGGTCCCGGACGTTGTCAATATATGGCGGTCGTTACAATCCCCAACCCGCAGTGGAGCAGCGTGGTGGATTTAAGCTCCAAACCACCCTCACCCCGGGGGAGGCCTAAGCCCCTGCAGTGGGATAAAAATGGGCTGATGATGATGATGATGAACAATACCTGGGACATCTCACACAGCGTTGTCTTGTCCCAAACTAAGCAAAACTTGTATAATGGGTACTAGACAACTGATATACATTCTTAAATAACTTTTATAATGTACACATATATAGATATTCTATACCTAGACACAGAACAAATAGAAATGTTCAAGCACACATATATTTGAATCGAACCCACGACCGTTGGCTTCTCGGCTAGCGTCTCTAACAATACAAGATTCATACCTTATTGTTGACGGAAGGTAAGTACTGCATGAATGCCGCGTGTAACTCTCTCTCGCGCACACCTCGAGGATGTAGGGCTTCTAACAACTCACGCAACTGCTCTGGTTCCGTGACACGCCACCAGCCGTGTCTGGTGAACAAATTACATTACTAACAAAATTAGAAATACGAATGTTTAACAGGACGTGTAAGGAAAACGATAGGGCTTCGTTTTGACTTTTGGGTACAGAATCTTAAAAACTACAAAAGTACGTCGCGTTCACGGCGGAAGTGTCAATAAAATGCGTGAAATATGAAACTTAAATAAGGATTTAAACAGAGTACACAGTGGCAACCTTTGATGAAGTATACCAATAGATATATCCTTACATTAACATTTTTCATTATGAGTGAAAATACACAGACTAACTAATTATCTAATCTATACTAATATTATAAAGCTGAAGAGTTTGTTTGTTTGTTTGAACGCGCAAATTTCAAGAACTACTGGTTCGACATTGAGAAATTCCTTTTGTGTTAGATAGTCCATTTATCGAGGAAGGCTATAGGCTATTATTACATCACGCTACGACCAATAGGAGCGGAGCATCAATGAAAAATGTTGAAAAAACGGGAAAAATATTCCTTTTGAAAGCTTTCGTTACGCGCGCTGCGTAAACAGTTGATGGTAAGTAAAAAACATGTATTACGGAAGTGTTCCCCTTTAAAAGTTCTAACAAAAAGTCCGCGACATCATATATGTATCTTTTCAGGTTGACTTACTATAACCTTTTTTATGGCAATCAAATTGTTGCTAAATGCGTCAGAAAATTTATTTGTTTGGATGATGACGATGATACTATAGTGTAATGATACTATATGGTTGGACTAGAGACCCACCCCGACTTAAACAAGAACGAAGAGGAACATTCCCGGGCGAAGCCGGGTACGACCACTAGTCTTATATATTGCGACAAACGCAGTATAAAATAATACCTGCTTACTTAACTGTATACATTATTACAATATAGTATTTGTTTAGAATTGTGTTTTCGATGAAAGCTCCCAATCGGCATGATTTTTACCGACATCTTCAACAATCATCGTCATATTTCAACCAAATTACACAAAACTCTACACTTTACACAACTTTACACAAAATTATACACATACACCTTAGTCTTGAATACTTCGTCGATTGGCGACAACAGTCTGAAAATCCGTTCGGTAGTTTCGAGTTTGTTGCGTTCAGACAAACAGACAGACATGGTGGCGGAACTTTATAATAATATCTGGGACATCCCACACAGCGCCATCTAGTTCCAAACTAAGCAAAGCTTGTATATGGGTACCAGACGACTTATAAACATACTTAAATATTCTTTATAATATATACATTTATAGATATTTACGCCCAGACACGGAACAAATAGACACGTTTATGTACACAAATATTTGTACAGGGCGGGAATCGAACCCGCGACTCTTGGCTCCGCAGTTAGGGTCTCTAATATGTACTGATTACAGTTTAAAATTATATCTATAAGATTATTACCTTAATTCCTTTGGTACAAAGTTGCCCTCTAATTTCTTTGGCAAACCATGCAGTTTGCAATATTCTAACTGCTCAATTTCATCCGGGGACATTTGCAATGGTGGAGGACTATCACATGTCACATAAGTGGACAGAGCGTTGAAATTCAGTAAACCTAAAGTGAACAATGTATTCATTTTCAATTTGTTAGTTAGTTCAGATTTTAAAGCGTCGTCTTGTAATTCTTTTTCTAGATCGTTGTCTTCTTTGATTTCGTTGGTCACTTGTTCTAGAACTTCTTCGTTCTTCTCTTTGTTGAGACTCGCGTCCATCATGTCTTGATCTAAACCAGACATCGTAAGACTTGAATCTGAATAAACATTATTCGTTGGCACCGGTACACAAGTAACCATGCTGTTTAGGGTAAACAATGAGGGATCGTGCAGTAAATTCAGATTGTTCGATACGTCCCATTTGTGCCCTTGGCAGAGAACAATTTCTGAACAAGTTTGATCATTATCAACATATATCGGTATTTTTTGCGAGTAGTCGTTTTGACATTTATCTAGAAACGTAAAATCGTTCGTGTTCGACAAAAATGAGTTCTCCTTTCTGAGTATTGAGAACCATTTTCCTTCGAGCACTTTCGTTTGGAGGTACACGTGCGCCGCTTCTGGTTCCATTACCTCTTCTTTGGGCTCTATAACTTCTTTCTCTTTTTCTTCCTTCAATTCGCTCTCTGCTTTCTTTGCAGCATCGAGTTGAGAAGAGACAGCTTCCGCCATCTTTCTCAACTCTTCTAGATTATTTACTAATGTGTCTTTGCTCTCTTCCGGTTCTTGTTCTTCTGCTGTTTCACCTTTTACAACGTTTTCCACTTTGAAGATTTCTTGAGGTTTATCCAGACTCTCTGCTTGTGTAGCGAACATAGGTTTGTGTGTGGGTTTTTGGACTAAGAAAGCGGTGGGAATGGAATCTTCTATATCTAGCATATCTTCTTCGTCTTTGTTCTGTTTGTGTTGAATGTATTTCTCCTCCATTTTGATCGGGGAATCTGTAATTGAGAAGAATAAGTAACTATAGTGAATTTCAAACAAATGTATTTACATTTAATGTACAATTAATTATTGTCTACATTGTACTCTGTCAGGGGATGAATAAAGATGTTGCTTACAAATAAAAATAAATCTGATTTCAGATGCCTTTTTTCCCAGCATCACATTTTGACACTATTTTATAATACTTCGAGCTTCACTGCGGTTTTATCATTCATTGACATAGAAATAGAAATAATATATAATAATAAGTAATACTAGAACAAGCGCCTATTCAACTGGACTTTTTGCTTAATATTCCTATTTTTATGCCGCGGTAAACCTCGCTGGTCGATCACCCCCTTAAAATCATTCGTAGACTACAGTAGATCCAGAAAAATAACAGGCATCGTGGCGCGAAACAAATAATCCATTAAGAACCTTAGTTTCAATGTGAACGTGGAACATATAAAGTATTTATCGCTTTTGTAAATGAATTAAGCTGTGTGCGTATCGAATGTGTCGGTTGTGAATTCTTTCACCCGTCTTTACAACGCTGACAATTGTTATTGATAGTTTGATATATACAGGGTGAGATTTTAGTCACCTGCCAAAATTTTTCTAGATGTTAGGTGTCACCAATAGACCCCATTACGTAAATAAAAATATAGGTTAAATATTCATAATCAATAATTATATCCTAGATATTTTTTAACAAAATTTGGTTACCTTCTACTTACATACGAAAAGGCGGGGCATGGGGCATGTGGGCACGTGCACGTGCACGTGCACTGGCGCCCTCGTGAATGGTGACTAGTAATATTGGTAGTTTTGGGAAAGGTTTACTTAGTCTTAACTGAATATTTTCCTATTGAACAATACTAAAAAGGAACAAGACGGCCAACGGATTTTTATCAAAGGTCATTTTATTAAAATTTGGCTGGTCATTAAAACCTCATCCTGTATATATATTTTTTGTATTTTAATTATGTAGGTATTATATGATTAAAGTTGTAAACATATTTCAAAATTAATTACCTTAAATTAGGTGATAACTTTTTTTACGTTTAGTTTACTTTGAATATTAATATATTTTAAAACCTTCTATTTATTAAAGCAATAAATGAAATAAAATTCAACTTTATACAAACGTAATACGGTTAATAATTAAATTACAGCTATTGTACTTTCGTCTTTTTAATGCGTTATGAAAATGAATATAGTCGATGTTTGACGATCGTAGCCGAAGCCAGTAATTTTTCTTGGACTAATATACATCGATCAATCGTGTTTCGCTCGAAATCACTGATAAAAATAACGATTATTATTAAAATTAAAAATAATAAGTAATAAAAAGTTTTATTTTAAAGATTAAAAAATGATAAAACTGACATTTGCTCCCTTCAGATGTCACTACTATTAAGTGGTTCTAGAGTTTGAAATATAGCTGTGAAATATTTAAGGGTTTTAAGAGGCATTTTTTTAAAAGAGAGTTTATAAAATTAGTCTTTGTGCTGCTATTGGTTATAAAAATATGGATACCCATGTGTTCTCGCAGGAACCTGCACATAGAAAACTGTAGGAAAAAGCTCTACGAAGGAAATATTTTAAGGCATGTCGCAGTTGTATCGAATCATTTGAAACGTGATGTTATTATGAAAGAAACGAATACATTTTAATAAAAATGAATTTAACAATAAATAAATTAATATTATTATTTGTAGGTGTTTTATTTGTTATTGTTTTATTATTACCTTTAGAAACTTCTTACACACTGACAAGTGACAGTAGCGACATCTGCTTCGAGCTTTTAGATTTTAACTCTATTAAAATTCAGGCCTCTCACACTTCGCGCAACAAACGAATGATAGAACGAGTATACTTTGACAGTTCGTCTAAAAAAGTAGTTAAACCTACTATACGTTTTATGACAGACTAACTTCCGCCCGCGGCTCCGCTCGCGTGGGCTACACAATTGAACCGGGATCCCTTTTTCCAGAATAAATTGTAGCCTATGTCACTTTTCAGCTTGTAAACTATATCTATGCAACAAAATTATCGTCTCGGTACAACTGTGTGGGCCACGCGAGCGGGGCCGTGGACGGAAAGCTATTTTGAAAATAAAATATATTACTCGGTGGTAATGTAGCGTTATAAAAGTGAAAGAATTTTATAAATCAGTTAACTAGTTTTTGAGTTTATTCGTAACAAACAAATAATTAAATTCTTCCTCTTTATAATATTAGTATAGACAATCAGTACATTAATCAAATGCAAATGTTAAATAGATAACAAACTAAAATTTTATCAACTGTTATTTTAATTAAAATCATACAACAATTACGCTCCACCGGCACCGAACGAAATCTTGTGTCCGCGCCTAACTAGATAATGTAATCGAAGCGTGTTTTGGAATGAGAATTGGCCGATAATTCTCTGAACGGCTTGATTGGTTTGGCGCTTGTGTGCGTGTCGCGAGAATACGGAGTCTTAAGAGATCCGTAACACTCGTAAGTTAATTACGTGATCTGAAACTGAAAATACATAACTTGTATTTTCAGATACGGTATATGTATTTAAGAGCGGGGGCGCTCGTCTTTCGATGGTCTGTGGATCAGGGAGACAGGGGAACAAATATATTTTTAGAGATATTAAAAAAATGTGTCCCACCTTCCGCTTTACACGTTCCATGCCTTAAATTCGTCTCGTACTTAATTATCTGCGTGTGATCGCTTAAATTCAATTCAGACTTAATATTCTTCAGCTCTATCTCAGACTTCAACTGGTCTTCGGACTTCTGCGACTCCACTTTCACTTCAGTCTGACAATCTGTTGAGTTGGTCATTTCTTTTTTCTCTCTCGATGCTAGGAAAAACATTCAACTTTATATTATTTTTATCAATAATTTGAAGCAAAACACAAATATCTAGTAAAAAAATAATAATGGGATATCGCGTCATAAATTTCAGTTTTTTTTTTTTAATATCTATACATGGCGTGTTTCATATCTTGAACATTAAAGCGTTTAAAAAAAAAAAAAAGATTTCAGATTTCATTTTTGACACTAATTAATACTAGTGCCAAAAAATCAAAACTACATAATTTTTTCGGAGACGAAGTTTACTGTGCGATATTGTTTTTTTTATTTTATTAATGTAGCATATAATTACTAAATAAATATAAAACCTACACTTTTATGACCACCTTTTCAGAGGGTAAAGGGTTAATATCGTGGATAAATTGATTATTATCCGCTATTTGTTTGTGTGCGCCACAGACAAGTCAACCTTATAGACCACGCTTTGACAGGGAGTAGCATTCGCCAAGGCTATGTAGTGACACTACATAACTACGTCACTAGTGAGCCGTCAGTTGGAAGCACGTCGGAAGCCATTAAATTGTCAATTTTGAACGAGCCAATGAAAACTAGCCGACCTCTCCCCGCACCCCGCCACTTTTTGGCGATTTCGTTTTCGTACTGACGTTTATTAAAGCGTGGTCTATAGGTTGACTGGTCTGTGGTGTGCGCGTAGTACCAGTGTGTTTATTTTTAGAAAATTCAAAATTCTCCTTAGGACGAATTGTAGGTGTATTCAACAAACGTATTATCGATGAGGGACACAGTCGAATGCGTCAACTACCGCGTCAAGCAAGATATACGCCGGTTGCGGCCACCCAACGCCTAAAAGTAGCTATAAATAGTTTTGATTTCGATAGAGCACTATTTTTATGCCAATTATTTTATATTTGCTTTTGTTATTCGGTACTTCTATACCAATATAAAAAAAATCACGTTTGTTGTATGGAAGCTCCCTTTAAACATTTGTTTTATTTTAATTTAATTATTTTAAAAATGAACATATAACTAAATATTCTGTGAATATTTCAAGCGTGTATCTGTTGCCGTTATCAATATCGAGCAAAAACGAGCAAAAAAATTACGTTCGTTGTATGGGAACCCCCTTAAATATTCTATTCTGGTTTTTAGTGTTTGTTGTTATAGCGGCAACAGAAATACCTCATCTTGTCTAACTATCACTGTTCATGAAATAGAGCCTGGTGACAGACAGATAGACAGACAGACGGACAGCGGAGTCTTAGTAATAGGGTCCATTTTTTATCCTTTGGATACGGAACCGGATGTACATCGTGTACACTTACACATTTTAACTATGGGCTCGCCACAATCACGCCATATCCGATTTTGGAGCGTTATTGAAAATTTACTTAAAATTCGATCTGCCTAAGTTTTTTCTCGGTCTGCCAATGTCAAACATTTTCATAGACTAGTATTTAGGGTCTTTGACCACCGGTCAGTCAAAGACATCATACGACGTATACATCGATGAGTTTGTCTATTATGTTAATGTGACGTACAGCGTTACCGATGCTGCCGAAAGGACATTAATAAAAATAATAATAATATCTGGGACAGCCAACACAGCGCCATCTAATCCCAAAGTAAGCAAGTATTATACTTATTTATGGGTTAGTAGACAACGGATAGGTACGCATACTTAAATATTTTTTTATAATATTTACATACTTCTTCACCCAGGCACGGGACAAATAGACATGTTCATGCCCACAAATATTTGGCAATCGAACTTGGCGGGAATCGAACCCACGACCCCCCACAGTTAAGGTCTCTAACCACTCGGCCAATAAGTCAGTCAATACATCTAAAAAACTAGAAAATAAACTGACCATGGATTCATAGATGCAGTGAAAAAAAAAATTATGTAAATTCAAAGATTTTTAATTGAAAATACCGATTATTGAAGCAACTTCCACCGATTGCCTTTTTTTAACCTCGGCAACACTGATAATGCCACGTAACGCATGTGAAAAAAAAACTCAGAATTTTCAGCTGGTGTCAACAAATTAATTGAAAAAACTATTTGTTTGTGCCCAAGTTAACACTTTTGAATGATACATTAAAATTATGAACACCGTTTTTAGTGTAATTAAAGCAAACAAGGCATCCAGTATTCTTTGACATTTATAACACATTCAGGGTTAGCTCGCTTACCTCTTTTCCCGACTTTCCGCGCGTGTTTTTGTTCAGTCTTGAGTGCCACACCGTTCTCTAAGCCGGCGTGGTATGCCACAATTTCTGGTTGCGCCGATTCCATCGCTTCCACGAAAATACCACCACAACGCCCAAGAGACCAATAGCGACGCCAGTATCTGATAAGTAATTAATATCGAAATAATTAAAAGGTGACTTCCATTCAATGTTGCATCAAAATCAAATATGTTCGAACAGTATGATACCCGCCGCACATGCTAGCTCTCGCGCTCGTTCACGATACTGCGCTCATGGCACAGACCAGCCAACCTATAGACCACGCTTTAATAAACGTCAGTACGAAAACGAAATCGCCAAAAAGTGGCGGGGTGCGGGGAGAAGTCGGCTAGTTGTCATTGGCTCGTTCAAAATTGACGATTTAATGGCTTCCAACGTGCTTCTAACTGACGGCTCACTAGTGACGTAGTTATGTAGTGTCACTACATAGCCTTGGCGAATGCTACTCCCTGTCAAAGCGTGGTCTATAAGGTTGACTTGTCTGTGGCTCATGGACACCGATATTGGTCGACACATGTTTACATTTGAGTTCAATACTACTGGCTCTTGACGACCAACGCGAGTGTCAGCACGTGCGGCGGGTGTTGCACGGATTTTGCCGCTGTGAAGTTATCTACAGAAAGCGTCGCAATAGCATAAAATAGGAGCAGATGAAGAAGAGGTCGAATAGTTCGCGCTATTCGCTCGCGCGTGCGGTGTCCGCTTCCTGCTACTACACTTCACTGCCCGCGCAGCTGTACCATTGAGTCATTCGCAGAATACTCAGGTATATCGTAAGCCAAAAGCTGCTTTATGAAACGATTTTAAAAAATCGTCATAAAAAGTTATGAAACTTTACGTGCAGTAGGATTTTAGCTAGATAAACTCGGCAACTGTTTTGAAATAAATTAATTTAAAACACACATTCAGAAAAGAACAATTATTTAAAAAAGTTAGGAAGAAATTCATTAAGTCATACATTTGGAGTAAGCGTAGTTCAAAAGAGTCGTGATAGCCCAAAGCGCAACGAACCTGTCTCAAATTTATAAGGCCATAGGGCCATGGTTCGAATCCGGGCGTGTACCAATGAGTTTGTCTGATTTAAGTACATAAGTATCACTGACTCCGTGCCTCGGAAAGCACGTTAAGCAGTCGGTGCCGGGCGCTGTCAATAGATGGCGGTCGTTACAATTCCCAACCCGCAGTGGAGGAGCGTGATGGATTTAAGTTCCAAGCCCCCCTCACCCCGGGGGAGGCCTAAGCCCCTGCAGTGGGGTAAAAATGGGCTGATGAAGTGAATGAAGTAAGCGTAGTGTGTGTGTTCTAGTGTCTACCTTATATTATTTCTACTTCTATAGGCAAATTAATGAAAAACTGAATACCATATGAATTAAAACACATTTGATAGCCTACTGTGAAATTTCTCGTAGCAATATTGACTTACATATTCATTTACATTGTTAAAAAGTTTTGATGTGATAGATTTTAGTTAGAGAGTCGATGGTATAAGAATTGTTTTAGAATAAAGTAGCGTTGCAAGCGCTTACCTATCTTGTCCGTAACAGGTGGCTCGCAGCGCGTGCGAACCAGCCGCTAGCTGCTGTAGCTGCTGTTCGGACTGTCGGAGCAGTCGCTCCAGTTTACGCGCCAACTCTTCTGAAGAGAGATTCTTATCTTCGTCCTGATATAAGTAACACAATTATTGATTTAAAAAGTAAATATTTGTCCATTCAAACGTTTGTTTAAAGTGTTCGCTGTAAACACTAAAACGACTATTGCTATGTGTTATAACTTCTAGAAAATTGTCATTTATATTAGACAAATGTGTTTTTAAATTTTCGAACTTTCAAAGAATAAAGGTTAAACGGTTAAAAGATTAATTTGTGGGCCAATGTATACCGCATAATATAATTCCTAGGCAAATACTGGGGCTTACTATTAAAACAATTCAAGCCATCAATAAAAATTACTTGAAAAAACCTAATTATTCCATAATTAGACTTCAAGTTGCAAATAAACATCGAATGAACAAACTGAGTAAGATTCCTTTAATATAAAAGACTATAGTGAAACCAAGCCTATTGTTTTCTACAAGAAGGAAGCACCAACGCCACTCACCTTATTAGATTAGATAAGACTACAGCAGCCTTGAGGTCCAGATAACCTCTTAAAAGCACTAGAGCAGAAGGTAACGGGAAACCACTGCTACTATTTTTTTCGGAAAGGTCTCTGATCAGACGAACTATGACCACAACTTAACTAAGATTATTATTACATGGATGCTGCATCATCATAGTCCCGCTAAACAATGGTCCGCAAATTTCTGTAGTTTGTGACGAATCGTCACTAAACTCCGTAGTCTAACAATCTTTATTATACCCTTTATATGTTTATGTTTATATGAAAGGCTGATACCTAGCATGGTGACAACCGATCTACACGTAGTGATGTATAACTATGTATTAAACTTTGTTGCTATTAAAGGTTGCTGTCAATAGATGACAGTCGCTACAATCCACCAACTCGCACTGGAGCAGCGTGGTGGATTTAAGCTTCCGACGCTCTCATCTTCGGCGGAGGCCTAAGCCCCTGCAGTGGGTTATAATGGACTGATGGAATGGAAAGGTATTAAACTTATTTTTAAAAAATCCACAACTCACCTCTTCAGGTTGTGTGCCTTCGCTCTCCAAATCACTCAATATGGCATCGCAATCACCTATCACACTGTCTTTGTCCAACTTGTTATCGGCCGGCGAACATTCTTCTTTGTTGTTATTCAATAATTCTTTGTTCTTTATACCGTTCTCTTTCAAAGGTGACAATTCTTCTTTGTATTGCATATCGGGCGTCACGACTTTGTCCGCCATATTCTCTCTGTGCGGTGACGATTCTTTGCTTTCGTCTTTTGTGGCGTCGTTTCGTTCAGGTTGCATGGGCGCGGTGGTCGATAGATCTGTTAATCATCGAAATTTATGTTACAGTAGAAGTACAAACTCCACAGACTAATTGTTAAATCTTAAGTCCTTGCCTTCGGAGTCAGTTTATCTCATTTCAGTACTGCATTACGCTCACTGTGTTAGAACGAATCAAATATAGTTTTGAAAACTTTGTCTTCCAAATTATTCCCATACCTACGATCCTGTTGTTACTAGCGAGTTTTGACCGTTAAAGTTTAAAATCAACACCTACATACATAAATACTACTGAAATAATAAACACGATGGATACGACAATGTGTCTTTTAGCAAATATGCATAATTTCCTGTCTTTGTTAGATATATTATACATAAGTATATGATATTATGTTAAAGTGAAACGAAAAATGAAAAAAAAAAATAATTGTATCGTAGCAACAACAGTGCAACAACAAGCAAATTACAGTGCGTCGGCTGAAATGGTTTGAGCGCTTTATAAAGCCACTGCCGAATGGCGGCGGGCAGCGATTTGAAAGAATCGGCCCGCACTGTACACTTGCAGTGTATGTTGGTGCGTCGCGCTTTTATAATAAACATACAAAACGATTCGGAAGATTCGGACGACTAATATTTAAATATGTAATTCCATGTTCCATTGTTTCATTGAACTACTTGATGTAGAAATAAGAAAAAAAAATGAGGTACTAAGTAAGTAAATGATGTATTTATTTTTACATAATTCGAGCGGACACATTGTACAGTTCCAATCAAACTTTATGGCGGATGTGAAAATAGGCACAAGTCGCGTCGCAGTAACCAATTTTAGGTGTAGCGGGACGCAGTGGAGCGAGGCGTATATGACTGTACCTGCACAAGCACGCTTATAGCGTTGTATTCCGATCCGCCATAAAGTTTGAGGCGAACTATACCAGCAAACGACATGTAGACATTGTCTGGTAATTCAGATACTATTAAACTTAGGGTTGTGCTACATTAATTTCTGTTTGTTCAGTGCCGTTTTACTCAAAAACCGCGCATTCAATTATTAGATTTTTTTTGCAAACTTGGTCTAAAAAAGAAGTAAATTGCAATTATTTTCGAAAAGACGCATGATCATTTACATCCTATTATATTAAATATAGAGATACGTACGAGGAGAGATCAAAAAGTAGTGAGAATGAGATAAAACATAACGACTATTGAAAACTTAATAATTTATTTTTCTACATAGTCTCCGAGTCTTAGAGCCCGAGCCATTTCTCCATTTTTCGAGAACACGTTCCGACACGAAGCAAAAAAATGACTATACTCAGAAAAAAAAAAACAAAAGAGAATCAAAGACTTTCTCTTTATTAATATTACAACTATCTGAGCTATGCCTGCCAGTATTTATTTATTTTTTTTCTTACCAAGGAGTATATATGTCGTTCTCACTAATTTTTGATCACTCCCAGTATATGAATTAATTCTGATTAGAATATACTAAACCAGGTTCTCTATAATGTGATGACAATTGTTACCGTTATAAAATGCCATGAATATTTATTAAATTTTCGTTTTTTGATTAAACTGTGAACTTGGCCGAACTTGGAGCCACCAAACCTACCTTCTTCACGAACATGCATCATAGCAGTGTCCGCGGCACTCTCTTCGACCAACCGCTGCATACGCTCCAACGCCAACGCCTGCTGTCTCTCCGTTTGCTCGGTGCGAACTTTACGCTGATGGAGCACTTTGATTCTATTGACAAGTTTACATTAGATAGAAGACTATATGGAATTGGTCAAAGCTTTATTCCACAAAGTTTGAGCTAACTAACTAGATGTCGCATGAACTTGTATCCAATGTCTGACAAAAGACACCGATAAATAAATGGAAGTGTCTAGTCTGCCACCAGTGGTCATTTAATATTAAGGATTATCCTGCCACTAGCGGTAAGTTAACAATTAGTGCTATTCTGCCACTGTTGGTAGAATAAGAAATAGTGGTATTCTGCCACAAATGGCAATTTAGTGAAACAAAAGGTCGGAATTTTAAATATGATGCCTGGAAAATCAGGAAAAGGGGTGGGTGGGGAAGGGGGGAAGGTGAGGATTGCATAACCTCCTCCCCCCTCTAGGAACCCCTCTCCCTTCACTATACGAACAGATATATATGGACCAAAATTATGTCAAAATACTTGGATAAGCAACAAAAAGGAGGGAAGGGTAAGGATTGCATATCACCTTTCCTCCCCTGCCGGAACCCCTCTCCCTTCTCTATATGAACAGATATATGTGTACAGAACAGAAAGTATGCTTTCTAGTAATAGACATAATTCGAAATTGTTCAATAGATGTCTGAGTGGCTCGTCGCTCCGCTCCGCTTCGCTCCACGCATTGACATAACCTAACCTAACCTAACCGAACAATTTGAAAAAAGTGGGCCATTAACCTATATGAACCAAATTCGAAATTGTTCGATAGATGTCTGAGTGGCTCGTCGCTCCGCTCCGCTTCGCTCCTCGCATTGACATAACCTAACCTAACCTAAATGCTCAAAGATGCTATTTTAAACATTCTTTGTATTTTCCCATTTCCTGCAATAAGTTTTTAAAACGGAGTTTTCCATTATAATTTATGAGTACACTTGTGGCAGAATAGCTTTTTCTGTTATTCTGCCGCTATTAGTAACTGCGTTCACAACGCTACCTTAAGTGTATTAAAAATGGAACGTTATCACTTTGCGTTATGGAACAAATTTCAATAACTAATAACTTGCGGCAGAATAGCATTTTTTCTTAAATTACCGCTAGCGGCGGAATATTCCTTTTTATTAAACGACCGCTTGTGGCAGACTAGACACTTCCTAAATAAATTACAAAGTACATAAAGTAGACAAAACGTCGTTTTTGTGGTGAAGGAGCTAACCCACATTTTTTTAACTGAGTTATATACACAAACGGACTCAGAAACAAAAAAAAAAAAGTAAAACAAAAACTTTTTTTTAAAATCTACAAAGCATATTTTTTAACGTATTTGATAACCTTTTTGCCTAAATTCATAATAAAGCTTCAAATTTACAAGCAATTATTAACTTTACAGCACAGTTTCACCACTTAATCACTCATTATTTTAAAACATGGGTGGTGTGGCTGGGAGTCAAGCCACTACCTATACACTACCTCACTACCAAAGCGACGAAAATCATCTTTCGAGTCGTTGAGTTTAAAGCGTGTGCCTTATAATTTGCTACATTCGAAGTTCGGTGCTAGTAAGCGTGTGGTGGGGAAGGGCTGATCTGCTCTGGTTGTTGGTTTCAAATGTTTATTGGACCAAATGACAGCGTGGACTCAGCCCTCTTTCGCTGCGTGGCTACCGCAGCGAGGACAAACTTTATTCTGTATACATAGTTTATAACTAAAGAGTAAGAAATATTCTAAAGTGCCAAGGATTCCAAAAAATACTCACTTCCTGATCTTCATGTCCATCAAATATCTCTCTTTCTTCAATTGATTAAGATTTTCTAACGACGTATCGATTTGCCGCAACACAGCTTTGTTCTGCAATAGCTCGTCGCACAGGAATGCTAAAATTTTCGCTTTAGTTGTAGCATTTAACGCTAAAAACGGTTTGTCTCTCAACACTTCGGACAGTTTGTACGTAGAATTATTGTGCAAGTGTTCGTAGTATTGGGCGTTCTTTGTACTGGTACAAGTGACCTGCATTTCTGCGTCCGTCTGGTGGTGATCTGCCACTCTACGTTCGCGTTCCCTTTCAGCTGTTAGACCTGGAACGAAAATTGTGCCAAATTATTTTAACTACCAATTTATTTCTCTTAGGAAGATATGTCAGTCAATAAAAGGTATTCATAGACAGATTAATTTAGATTTCGATATTCAAATAATTTTCAAACTGCAGGTGCAGGAGGGTTGGTGGATTTTAACGACTGCCATCTGCCGATGGCAACTAGGAACGACAGCTTAACGTCGCGCTCTCCGAGGGACGGAGTCAATGATAGTTATTTACTTAAGACAGAAAAAACTTATTGGTACATGCTCTGGGCTTCGAACCACGAGCTTCTAAGCGAGAAGCGGGCTCGCCACCACACGGCCATCACGACACTCGAGCAGTGTAGTGGATTAAGCTCCAAGCACACTCACCCCTAGGGGATGCCTGAGCCCTAACAGTGGGGCATAATGTGCTTATATGGTGTGTGAAGAAGAGACGTTCAAGAGTGCCTTAGTATTACAAGCATTGTGTATTTTTCAGTCACTACAAAGCTTTCAATAAAAGAGCAACTTGCTTACGCATGCGGCCCTAAATCATCTTCTATGTGGTTCCAGATATCCTGGTGACGCCTCCCCTTTTCCATCCTTCCACTCATCTCATCAATTAACATTATTTCTATGCATTCCGTGATTTGACTGACCGATTAGTCTAGTGGCTAGAGATCTTAACTGCAGGACCAAAGAGCGCAGGTTCGATCCTCGCCCGAAAAAAATATTTGTATGCATGAATGTGTATTTGTTCCGTGTCTAAGTGTAAACGTATATATATGTACATATTATTAAGAAAATATTTATGTATATCAGTTGTCTAATACCCATAATACAAGCTCTGCTCAGTTTGGGACTACATAGCGCTCTGTGGGATGTTATACCATTAAAAAATTTTTTTAAGTTCGGACCAAAGTTTTGTTGTCAGAGTAACGTCATCTGCTACCAGAATAAAACTTCTACATGTGAACAGAGGCCTGTTACAGATGCGAGGAGTTGTCCATTAATCACGTGACACTCAAATAGGGGGCACGCGGAACAGGACAAAGGGGTATTTTAATCTACTTGTAATATGCACAAAACAATGGTCGTTGACCTTTTTCGTAATGTGTACAAGCTCTGCTTAGGTTGGAAGCTCTGTGTAGGACGTCCCATCATCATCATCAGCCCATTTTTACCCCAATGCAGGGGCTTAGGCCTCCCCCAGGCTGAGGAGGGGGGCTTGGAGCTTAAGTCCACCACGCTGCTCCACTGCGGGTTGGGAACTGTAACGACCGCCATCTATTGACAGCGTCCGGGACCGACTGCTTAACGTGCCCTCCGAAGCACGGTGTCAGTGATATTGTGTACTTAAGTCAGAAAAACTCATTGGTACACGCCCGGATTCGAACCATGGCTCTATGGGGCCTTATGAATTTGAAACAGGTTCGTTGCGCTCTGGGCTATCACGACATTCCAGGACGTCCCAGGTATATTATATTACGTTTATTAACCATTATCCCAACCCGCAGTGGAGCAGCGTGGTGAACTTAAGCTCCAAGCCCCCCTTCTCACCCTGGGGAGGCCTAAGCCCCTGCAGTGGAGTAAAAATGGGCTGATGATGATGATGATGATGATTAACCATTATTACTTTCAGTATGTAATATACTATCTAAACCAAACATACAATGTTAGTTTGGGACTAGACGGTGCTATGTGGGATGCCCCAAATATATTATATTAATAACCACTATCATTTTCAGTGCATGTATTGTACTCCCTACACCTAAAACAAAATGTTTTTACCTGTAAGCGACTTGACTTCGCCGGTAGCGTTAGCATATAAATATATTCTCAGCACTTCGCTGATGTTGGCGTTCGTAATGTCGCCCATTCGTATCGCGTGGCCGAGTAGCGTCGTGTGTCGTCCTGGATGGGGTATGCCTGGATCCTCTGTTAAAAAAAAATGTAGCGAATAAATTATAAATATTTTAGTTTCCATTTCCCTTTTGGCACGATAGATGGCGTAGAATGACTGGAGATTCAGAGAATCCCAGATCAATCGATTTATCAAACCAATGGTATTAGGATATTTGACTAATATTTAAATATACGAGTATTGTATTTATCAAAAAAAAAAATATAAAAGTAGACTTTATACAACAACAAAATTTATAAACAAAATTTTATTTCGTTGATGAATATGGAAATTATAAGCCCCTATACAGCCTATCCTTATTTTGTTGTTATATGTTTATGTTATGTTTATTTAATTTTATTGACATTATTTGACATTAAATATTTTAATGTGTGATGTAGACAATGCCTTTATACAGCTGCTATAATTTACATATAAGAGATTATGGAATTTGATTGTTAGTATTTAAAATGCAGACAATGCCCATTTACAGCTACCATAAGTAGTTTTAAGTGATTCTTTACACAGTGGAATATTGAATGTATCCACTCAAATGGTTCCTTGGGTACCATTAAAATTCATAAACTGTTCCTTGCCCGATGTACGAAAATTCATTATCCGGCTAGGCCTCAGTCTACGATTTGACGCAGCTAAGTGTGCGTAAGCACCTACGGCATAATAAATAAATAAATTAATTAATTAATAAATAAATATTAAAATTATAAGATACTGCAGTATTACCCTTTCTGTCTACAGGACATTTTGAACATTCATTTATTTTTTAATTATTTCACTGCTATGATATATTTACAAAATTCCTTCATGTAAAATAATTAAAAAAATTACCAAATCTCCTATTAATAGGCGAGTCAGCGTCGCCGCCAAAAAGGGCGACGAAAATCGGACCATGAAAGAGCTCGAAAGTTTCAGAATTTAAAAGGTAAGAAGTTAAAAGAGTTTATCCAATACTAAGGCTCTAAAATACGGTATAGGAAACACAAAGTTTTGCTTTACTATATAATAAATATCACTCGCCTATAGCGCAGACTAGAAGCTGAGTCAAGACTTGCATCAGTTCTTCTTCTGCCTCCGCGCCACAGTCGGGCAAGAGAGCCGTTTGAAACGTGTTCAGTGTTGGCACCGACTCCAGGTCTGTAAATAAATTAGATATAGAATATCGGAGCGTCGGAGCATGGTAATTAAGACGAAACGAGTCAGCGACCCCGAAAGAGCCTACTAAACGAGTCTTATGGTGGCAAACTCGAGCGGATTTGATAAAACTTAGTGTCGACGACAGAAGCGGACGACTGAAGCTACATTATCTTATGAGCTGTCAACTACATCGGGCGTACTGTTTGTGTTTTCTAACGTTGTTTAAATTAGTTGCTAACGGTAATATACGGTGTGTTCGGCTGAACGTAGTTGAAACATATAGAGCGTGTAGAGCTTACCGAATTAAACAAATGAACATCCCGTATAAGCGAATATAACTTTTATTAAATTACTCATTACAAACTACTTCAAAATTACTTCT
Source organism: Luffia ferchaultella (assembly GCA_949709985.1). NCBI lineage: Eukaryota > Metazoa > Arthropoda > Insecta > Lepidoptera > Psychidae > Luffia > Luffia ferchaultella. Next base: position 3,536,900 of record OX453269.1, read on the forward strand.
TATTAGAACCCGATGACCGGTTCGAATTCAGAATGGATAATTAATCGAGTCTATAGCACTTCTAAAAATACACCGTGTATGGCCGAAACGAACTAAACAAAAAGCTTAAAGTGAACAGGTCGCGCAAACGAACGGTTAACGAGAAAAAAATCATAGCACGTACAACCCAAATGCTTGGTCATGGTCACCCTACTGTTAAGATATTTAATACTATTCCGAGACAGCTGGTCTACCGCCAACGGCTAACATTCCACGAACACTTAAATGTAAAGAGTCGTTGACAATATATGCTGTTTCACGAGTAGTGTTTCTCCAATTATGCGATTCGCCAGACAGTGTCGCGATATTTTATCGAGTTTGCAATTAAATCAGATTAAATAAAAATATATTACTTTCATATTATTATTTTTTTATTATCATATAATTTCATATTATATAAGCAACGACCGCTTAGCCTAGCAGATAGCGACCCTGCCTATGAAGTTGGAGGTCCCGGGTTCGAATCCCAGGTCGCGTCAGTATTTATATGATGAATATTGATACTGGTACCGGGTCATGGTTGTTATATGTACGTGGTGTCTTCGCTTGGTACCCAAAACACAAGCTAATGCTTAGTTTGGGGCCTAGACGTTGTTGTCATGTGTACGTTATTATATATTATTATTATATTACATTGTAATTCTGTATTAAGGTTTTTCTTGGTTTCTATATAATATACGTAAAATATTTGTTTGGACTGCATTCAGTCGAATACGGTGTATACTAACTTTGAAATAATCATAGCAATTACTAGATGAGCAGTTTTACATAATGGGTAAACTAAAAATCGTTGCCACCATTCGTTTTTAAAACAAATAACCGCCAAAATTTCGACTAATATCACCCTCGTCGTCGCTTACTGCTGTTATTTGAAATAGAATGATGGACGTGAACTACAAAGACTAGATTCAATGATGGCTGCGGTCAATATATTGCTGGACGGTTCCCCACTACGTGGACTGTACTAAGGGTTCGTGGGCCGCCGTTTTTGGTTAAAGGTGCCCGAAGACTTTAATGTCGTAGAGGTCTATAATAGGAGAAGACCTGTGTTCCAGTATTAGTAACCATAAACCAATACAGGAACATAGGGCTCCTCATATTATAGATTCCCTCGACGTAAGGTCTTTGATTACCTGTAACCAACGACGGCGGCCCGCGAACCCTTAGTACAGTCCACGTAGTGGTGGACCGTCCTGTGCTATGTTCTCCAGTCCAGTACAAGCACAAGCTTTGCTTAATTTGGGATTAGATAGCGCTGTATGGGATGTCCCAAGTATAATTGTTATTTTCCCATATCTATTACTAATTTCATGATTGATTTTCATACTAACCAAAGCCAAGAGTTTGCCCGAAGTTGTGTATGAACTCAAACACTTGCAGTATGTCGGCCATTGCCTGGCCCGGCAACTTGAGACCTGGGATTCTTTGTAACGTCGGCAGAGGTTTCTGGTCTGATAGAGTAGAGTCTTCTTGCGGCCTTCTGATGGTAAGAATAATTTTATTTTAAAATTAAAACGTGATTATTATAAACTATCACTGAGTCTGTGCTTCGGAGAGCACGTTAAGTCGTCGGTCTTGGTTGCCATCAACCATCAATAGGTGGCAGTTGTTAAAATCCATCAACCCTCATTGGAGCAGCGTGGTGGATTAAGGTCCAAGCCCCCTCATCCCGAGGGGAGGCCTAAGCCCCTGCAGTAGGGCATTAATGGGCTTATGGTATGGTATAGACAATGTACCTAATTTTTGTGAGAAACTTTATCGATATTGATGATAGTGCCGTGCCGACTAACTAGCAAATAAATAAAAAAACCGGCTAAGTGTAAGTCGGACTAGCACACCAAAGGTTCCGTACTACCACAAAATATATGTTTGTTTTATGTACTTATAGTTCCAATCAAACTTTATGGCGGATCGGAATACAACGCTTTATGCATGCTTGCGCAGGTTCAGTCATATGCCCCTCGCTCCACTGCGTCCCGCTACACCTAAAACTGGTTACTGCGACGCGACTTGTGCCTATGTTCACATCCGCCATAAAGGTTGATTGGAATTGTACCAATAAAGAAAATAAGGTTGTGAATGCAAAAAATTACTATTTTCTTTTATGTGACATGATTACGAAATTACCAACTTTCGGATTTTTTCCTTTATTTGTGCTGTAGGACCTCGTTTCTTGACAAATTCCATGACTCTAGGTCAATAGGAAGTACCCTATAGGTTTTTATTTATTTTCAAGTGTCAAAACATGCGTAACAATGTGTCCATATTTTTTTATTTCGTTGACTTAGAAGCTGAGCCAAATACGTGTGCTTGAACATGTCTATTTGTTTCATGGTTGAGTGTAAAATATATATATGTGTATATATTAGAAAGAATATTTAAGTATGTATATCAGTTGTTTAGTACCCATAATACAAGAATAATACTTGCTTAATTTGGGACTGAAATGTGTGCCAGATATTATTATTTCATGGTTGGGTGTAAAATATATATATATATATATGTATATATTATAAAGAATATTTAAGTATGTATATCAGTTGTTTAGTACCCATAATACAAGCATAATACTTGCTTAATTTGGGACTGAAATGTGTGCCAGATATTATTATTTCATGGTTGGGTGTAAAATATATATATATGTGTATATATTATAAAGAATATTTAAGTATGTATATCAGTTGTTTAGTACCCATAATACAAGCATAATACTTGCTTAATTTGGGACTGAAATGTGTGCCAGATATTATTATTTCATGGTAGGGTGTAAAATATATATATGTGTATATGTTATAAAGAATATTTAAGTATGTATATCAGTTGTTTAGTACCCATAATACAAGCATAATACTTGCTCAATTTGGGACTAAAACATGTGCCAGGTATTATTATTTCAATGAAATACATCAAAAGTGGAAAAAACGATTCATCTTATAAGATGTAAAAATATGTGTCAATATTTGATTAGGTAAAAAACTAACAAAGTGCAAAATTGTGCTAACAAAGTAACATGCAAAAGCTAGTATAAATATATCTCACCTCAGCTCTGACAACAGCTCCATCTCCTTTCTTCTCTGTTGTAATTTCTTCTCTTTAGCGAGCAACCTGTCTAGAAGACTCTGGTGTTTCCGCCGTTCTCGCTCCTCCCATCTCCTTCTTGCGTCTAATTGGCGTATGAAAGTCGTATGTTGTCTTCTTCTCTCTCTTTCCTTTAAGAAAACATTTAATATGACTTGGTATGAAAATTTGGAACAGACGAGTTTTTCACAGTACGGGGATATTTTATTGAATCAAACGAATTCTACGAATCGTTTCGAATTAGATGATGAACGATGATTCGATATCACCGGGCTTTGAATTGTTTCAATAGAAGAGTAATACTAGAGGTTTAATTCGAGAACCAAAGTTATTACATTTTAGCCATAGGATGAGAAAGGGAGACGGGTGGGACGCACGTATTGCCCACGCTATTGGTTACCCAGATTTTTGTGTTGTTTCTTGATCTTAGTGTACCTATTACCCGCCACTACAAGTTGTATATTGAATGAAAGGCACATAGCGATAAAAAAAAATTAATGTAAAAAAAATTGACAAAATTTGTTAGCTGTGGGTCGTTGAGTTTAGCAAGCATGCGTTTTCTAGTCTACTACATTCAAAGTTCGATGTTCGGAATATACACAAATTGGTACAATAATGCAGCGCATTACCGCCACTTTAAAGAATTCAAAGTAGATTAATATAAACAATGAAAACATAAATAAAACGTGCATTAAATATGTCAGAAATAATAATCCATGCAATACGGTAGGTGACTGACTAATTATTATATTAAATTTAAAAAAATATTTTCAATACATTTGCTATTAATACGGTCCTTATGACATCGAAACTTGGATCCTGATGTTGTATTTTACGGACTAGGCCTTTTTACTTTACGCCAATCACAAACGAGCGTTTTGTTTGTAACGCATGCGTAAACCGCGAAAAGCTGTCCCGTTCTCGCCATTATTACATTTGAAGTAGGTAGTACCTACCTAATTTTAATTGCAAATATATTGAAAAACGTCGTATGATGCTCGTACTCAGTAAGCCGACTATTATAGTCATCGGTTTATTATAAGCACACGGCTTCGCCTCGTTCCTATAAACACCTCGACTATAATATGCAGCTTACCGTACTTGCATCATAATGTACTATTAACAAATACTATGGCTGAAATAACGTTTTTACGTAGGTAACTATAACCAAGTTATGAACGTTTTTAATCTGCGATTACACACAGAGGGCAATATAATAAGTCACTTGTCAACACCGCCATTTTAAAATAGTATAAATTTTGTTTTGCAAGAGACATAAAATCTTTCATAGCTAATAAGTTCTTTATTCTTTGTTTTTTTTTTAATCAAATAAATTTTTATATTATCTTAATAAATAAAATAATTTCAATATCAGCCACGTGCTCTATTATTAAAATTAACGTTAAATAAATAGTTATTATATAAAGTAAATATATAATGAAAATACCTCCGTTATATATTTCTGCTACGGCGCCAGAAGAGGATCGTAGATCACGCATTTTGATTGGAAAAAAAAGACAACAATATTATAAAACTTTATTTACGTTATAATACTTATATAACTAAGAAGTTAAAATGGACATTAATTTATTTATTTACATTGTACGAATGTATTATGATTTAGAATGAGTTATCAGAAATTTTAATCATAATTTATGATTATTTGTGATTGCGTTCTAGTCCAAAAAAAATTCTTTCAAAAATAATAATAATATTTCCATATTCAAAAAATATGAACAATAGCTTATCCGATTCCGAAAACCATTACGAAAGAGATATTTTCATGGATTTTTTTGTCGACAAATTTTGTTTAGAAATTTTTTTTTTTTAATAATTTAAATTATTTTTTTTCAAACGGAACTTTTTATACATTTATGTGTTAGACGCCACCATAATTTATTAAAGAAAAATAACAGACTATCTCAATCAATAATCTAAAAAAAACTAAAAAAATTACTGTTGGCGAAAAAAAATCACGTGAACGTCTTTTTCGGAATATCTTTCCGAATTGAATGAGCAATTGCTGGTATTTTTGGACCTTTTCGAATTATTTTTCAAAAAAAAAAACTCATTCCTAAACTAGACTAGTAGGTATTCAAGACAGTATTTTACGTAACATGATCTAAAAGTAAGCTAGTTATTTCTAAAATTCAAATTACTACTGAGTGGTAGAAATTTTCGAAAAAGGTTACAATTTCGAAAGCATTTTATTTAAAGAATTGAATTTCGACTTGTGCAATCAATATTAAAATTCTAAATGCTATATTTTAATACACACACAATTTCACACAAAACCTAACGGAATAAATACACAGGGTGTTTTGAGATATAGGCCCGAGATGACGTATTATTAAGAGTACATCGAATTTAAATCGATGATAATTAATTTAATAAAATATTTGCAAGGTTTTAAAAAACTGAAAACCTGATTTTGCTTCAGCACCAACGCACAAAAATATATACACAAAATGAACAAATCGATTCACTTCATCGCAAAAAACAAAGTAGGTAAACTAGTACAGGACGATGATGGAAGCTAAGTTAGTAGGTATCTTGAATCGGTTATATCGGTCAATTTAAAAAAAAAAAAAGAGTTAATTCATCTGTCGTGATAGCCGAGTGGTAGCGAGCCCGCTTCTAGTTCAGAAGGCCGTGGTTCTAATCCCAGAAACCGGCATGCACCAATGAGTTTTTTCTAACCCATGTATAGTTCCAATCAAACTTTATGGCTGATCGGAATACAACGCTTTATGCGTGCTTGCGCAGGTTCAGTCATATTCCCCTCGCTCCACTGCGTCCCGCTACACCTAAAACTGGTTACTGCGACGCGACTTGTAACTATGTTCACATCCGCCATAAAGCTTGATTGGAACTGTAAATAACTGTCATTGACTGTGTGCCTCGGAGAGCACGTTAAACCACCGGGTCCGGTTAACACCAATAAATTGCAGTCGTTAAAATCCACCAATCCGTACTGGAGCAGCATGGTGAACTAAGCTCAAAGCTAACTCATCCCGAGGGGAGGCCTAAGTCCCTGCAATGGGGCATCAATGGGCTGATGGTACGGTATGGTAAATTTATATCTCAATGATTCACTAATAAGGTAAAATATAACATGGGATTTTCGCTATGTGTATTTAATTTCACTGTTCTACCATCTCGTATATCTTCCAAATCACACCTGTATATCATAAACACAACGTACACGTACCAATATAATTCGATTTGTTTATAATACTATAATGACTGACCGGTTGGCCGAGTGGTTAGAGACCCTAACTGCGGAGCCGAGGGTCGCGGGTTCGATTCCCGCCCGGGACTAATATTTGTGTACATGAACATGTCTATTTGTTCCGTGTCTGGATGTAAAAGTATCTATATATGTATTATAAAAAAAAAGAATATTTAAGTATGTATATCAGTTGTCTAGTACCCCATAATACTTGCTTACTTTGGGACTAGATGGCGCTGTGTGGGATGTCCCTGATATTATTATTATTACTATTATACATATTACAAGCCATTAAAATCAATCCAAAAAAAACCGTTGTCTGGTACCCCATAATACAAGCATAATACGTGCTTATTTTGGGACTAGATGGCGCTGTGTGGGGTGTCCCGGATATTATTATTATTATTCCTATTATACATACTTTAAACCATTAAAATCAATCCAAAAAAAAACCCTACAATATTAGAAAAACAGTTACCTGCTCTTTGAGTAACATCGCTTGCTGCCTTTTCAACTCTCTTTCCTGAAAAGATTATCATAAATTTCATTAAAATTAATACTTATCATTAGAAATTGATTCGTTAAGAGGATTGTGTGGTGACAAATTTCCATAAAGACGGCGTTAATGGTTGCATCCCATTTTAAACCTTAACCGATTGGCACAAAAAATAGTGATTAAATCAACAAAAACTAGGTTTATACGTAAATATTTTGATAAATCGGCCAAGTGCGATTCGGACGCGCGGACTGAGGTTCCCGTACCGTACAATATATTTGTGTGAAGTATTTACCAAAAAAAATGTATTTTCTTTTATTCAGTCCAGGATCATCAGCTCGAGCCCGACTCACACCATATATCAGCCCATTATGCCCCACTGCAGGAGCTTAGTCCTCCCCTCGGAATGAGAGTGAGGAGTTTACATCACCACGCTGTTACAGTGCGGGTTGGCGGACTTTGACGACTGCCATCTGACTGCAGATCGACGGCTTAACGTGCTCCCCGAAGCACAAGTAAGTGATAGTAATGTACATAATTCAGAAAAAAACTCATTGGTATATATATGCCTGCTTCCAGAATTAGAACCACGACCTTTTAACAAGAAGCAAGCTCGCCACAACTCGACTATCACGACTCAAACTTGGTCAGTTTTTATTTATTGTTTTACTTCTTAGTTTTGACTACTCGCTATAACCAACCAAGTTTAACGCTTGTTATGTATTGCCGTTTTCACGATAGGCAAAAATAAAAATAAAAGTTTCTTGCAAGAGCAACTTCTTTCTTTAATTTTTTATAGAACGGACGAACGGACAGACGGCTTATAATCGCGCTAAATTCTATCTTTTCTCATTTTGTACAACTACAACATGTAGGCAAAACCAGCGCCGGATTTAGACTTGGGTGACCCATAGGCAAAGCTTGTGGTGGAGGCCCTCAAATCCTTTGTGGTTAACTGTTCAAAGTTTCTATTAAGGTCAAGGTAAAGAAGAGAGCAACTAAATAAGTTGGTTAAAGTTGAGAGAAGTCCTGCTTTTTTAATGGTAAAAATTATGCGCGCGCCGGGTGACACGCCATTTTCCGCTGTTGCTATTGGTCTAGCGCGGCGCGGTAGAATGCGCGAAAGGCGCCATTTGTGTTCATATTTCGTGCTGATTGATCTCGTAGATTTTTAAATGTTAACTTTTCCCACTCAAAGAAAAAAATAAGTTTTCGTCTAACTATTCGTAACAAAACTCAGTATTTTTTTTTGTTCCTACTGAGCCTATATCGATTGAATTTAATTTATTTTGTGGTGTGGTGGCAGCCCATAGGCAACTGTCCATGTTGCCTATGCTTAAGTCCGGCACTGGGTAAAGCTCAGTAGTTCAGGAGTAACAAGCTTCAATCAATCTTCCCCGACCTATTCCTGACTGACAGATACGCCAAGAGCAAATTTCCAAAAAATACCTATAAATTATCCAGCTTGCGGGGCGTGACTGTTTTTCCACTCTTGAAATGTGTATGAATTGGAACCAAAATTTACAGGGTCATTAAGAAAGGATGATACATCAAATTTTCATTTCTTTTAGCTTTATACTTTACTTCTTATTGTATTCATGGAAAAAACGCTTGAGTGGCTGTGAGATAGACATGGTACTCACTCAAGGATCGATTGCACGATTTTCAACGGTTCTGATTAAATACAATAATTAATTTTGCGTATGGAACTGCAGAGCCGCAACTTCACACCAAAACAACCGCATGCGGATGGCGAGCCGCGGGTTGCCGACCCCTGGTCTATGCAGATCATCTTAATTCAATACGAATTCATCTCTCTTTGCATTTTGATACCTCTGTTAGTGAAACCTACCTGTTGTTTTTTAGCTTGGTCTTCTTGTCTCTGCTTCTCTAACTCCTCGTGTCTCCTTCTTTTAGCCTTTATTCGTACAACATCGAAAGCGTTCACACAAGCGGTAAATAATATTACGACGTAACATGAAACAAAAGGAAAATAATATGAAAAATAATTTTCATCTCGAAAAAAAAAAGCGCTAAACTATATAAAGCATGCTTATCAGCCATGCGATGTTTTCGGGTTTTCATAAAAGAAATATTTCCGAATTGAAATGTACGCACATTATGCATGTTACAATTAGGTATGTGAAATATATGATAAAAGTAAAAAATCTGTTCCGCGGCGTATCTTTTTCAATAAAACTTTTTGTTTTACAATAACTTTTTTTTCAAATTCACCATTGACATTGTATGAAAACGGAAGCTTTAGGGTCGTGAATACGCACGAATCTTTGCCGGTGTGAAGTTATTTACAGAAAGCGTCGCAGTAGCATAAAATAGGAGCGCAGAGAGGAAAAAGAAGGAGAGGTTATGTGGGTCCCGCTACTCATTCGCGCGCGCCGGGTCCGCCTCCCACTATGACCCCTCGCTGGCCGCGCGGTTGTACCTGTACATTGAGCCCTTCGCAGGCAAGACAGAGCGGCAAGGATTCGTGCGTTATATACTGTACTCCATCAATTAAAAAAAATTTAAAGTGACAGTTCATATATGCATGACATTTAGAGTAACGTCTTCTGCTCAAGACTTTTTAAGCAAACGAATTTATTACTAACCATTTGACCTCATTAATCCCAAATTCGAAATATTTATTATTTAAATATTTCCTGGATAGAAAAATTAAATAAAGAAATCTAGTTTCTTAAAATAACCCATGATTTTAGAAACAAATAGAAGAAAAAAAACTTCACATACCAAATTCTTAGCAATAAGTACCTACAGGTACAGATTTATGTATATTAATAATTATAGAGATTAAAGCGTTTTCTCATGTTATAATAAAGATTTAATTTTTTTTCAGATAAGGCAAAGGGTCACAAAATATACAACATAAAATATATAACTTTTTAAAAAAAGCCTCTAAAGCACGATTGTTTCCTTTAACCCGAAGTCTGTTATTTTGTGCCAGCACCAATTTGTGAGTCAAAATATTGTTAGTCGAAAAACCCTAGTTTGTTAGTGATTTTAGACCTCTTTTCACCTTACGAGGGTCACACAGACAATTTCACCTAAAGGACGGTAACACGGTTAAATAGCCACGCAAAATATTATTCTCATCGATATGGAAATTGTTATATATAGATGTGATATAAACCATCCATGGTTGATTTTGTCTTATAAATTTGACCTGTAAGCTTAGCCTTGTTTCTTGCTTCATTTACACACAATAAAGTCGCCAATTTTCAAGTATTTCGAGGTACAGAATTATCTACAATTTTAAAATTTATTCATAATTATTAACGTGTCAATTATAACATAAAACAATGAGATTGTTCAGTTAAATAAAATATTGGCATGGACGAGATACCTATATACCGTTATAATTATTGTCATATTGGGCACGCTGTTACGAGAGAATCGGTACCATTTTGACACAAATTGAACTAAAATAAATGACGATCGTTTAGCCTAGTGGGTAGCGACCCTGCCTACGAAGCTGGAGGTCCTGGGTTCGAATCCCAGGTCGGGTCAGTATTTATACGATGAATATTGATACTGGTACCGGGTCTTGGTTGTTATATGTATGTGGTGTCTTCGCTTGGTACCCAAAACACAAGCTAATGCTTAGTTTGGGGCCTAGACGTTGTTGTGATGTGTACGTCATTATTATTATCATTATTAAAATTCATTCATCGCCCCGCTGATAATAGGATATTTGACTAATGTTAAATACATTATATTTAACAACAATACAAAAAATAGATTTTATACGACAACAAAACACAAACAAAATCATATTCTGTTGAATAATATGTGTATAAGCTATTAAAATTTCATTTCTGTCTCTTTTCTGCAAAACGAATTTTAACATTATTTTAAATGGCCTGACGTGACAGGCTAGTACACCGCGCGGTAATAGTTTATTTATTAAAATCGCTTCACTGTAATGTATTTCGTAATGTTATAGTGTAAAACTTTGTAAAACGCTGTAAAACTTTGTAGAACTTTAAGTGAATAAAAAATACTTATTTCTATTTTTAAAAAAAACAGTAAACTCTTACGTATAACAAAATCTAAAAAAAAAAATGTCAGATGCTATTACGTGAATATTCGCGTTGTTACAACCGTACTCTGTTACAACGATATACTTTTATAAACGCGCTGTTAAACTAAAAAATTATACGAATATCCGTGTTGTTACAGTGGTACCCCGTTACAAAGATATCCTGTTACAAACATACCTTCGAACTAAACGAATGTAATATTTAACGCAAAACTACATGAAAATTCGTGTCGCTACTACCGTACCCTGTAACAGAGATACCTTACTACAACCGCACCTAACCGGTTTTAATCTATTCGCTACTCATTAACCATATTTGGTCAAATTGAAGTTCACGACCCATTTAATTAACAGAGACAATTGATTGATAATGATTGACGAAAAGGTTAACAAATTCAACCGTGAATGATATAATTCTTGGCGTTTCTTACGTATCTAAAAGTACTCCCACATCGATGGTGGTAACGAAGTCGCAATGCCCTCGACGCGTGTCTGTGAGACTCTCGCAAGAAAAATTCAGCGGTCTTATAGACCTCAGCCACGTACCGTGGGTACGCCTTGTATCACACTCCCGTCTTTAATTCCCATAAACTTTCGACTATGTGATCTTGCTATACTAGATATCTCCTCATCCAGCTCATTAGAATCGCTCAGATCAATAATCTCGGTGAGCACCGATTTCTGCTTCTCGTTTGCTATCAGCATCAGATTCTGTGACATGAACTCGTTCTTTGCGTCCAGATAATTCTTCTCTATAATCTTCGGATCTGGGTTCTTCTCTTTGATTTTCTTAGTCCAGTTACAGCCGTTTATGAATTCGTTGATTCTAGAATACGTGCCTATTAGTTTTTCTAGACTGTTCTCTTTGGTGTTGGAACAAGGCGCGTATTCTATTACGCCCAGGCGTTTCTGTTTTTCTGCGTTCGTTTTTATCAGAGAAAAATCAAAGTTATATTTGTCTGTCAGTTTTCTTGGGATATCGAACGAAGCTTTTTCGGCGAAATCTTTCATTTTGTCTAACGCGTTGTATTCTATATCGCATTTTTGGTTCGAATCCGTTTTTCCTGTGATCGGTTTATCGGTTTGCGTCACCGGTATTAACGTAAGACTTATCGTCGGCATCGTTCTATCTTTTTGGTTTTTTGTCTCTGGTATTTTCCATTCGCTCGCATCCGTTTTCACAAGCACCGGTTCTATTGTCAACTGTGTTCTGTTTCTATTGATGTGCTGTCATTCAAAATTTTTGTCTCGTTATTTTATTTTGTTTTCTTTTTTTTTTAATTATTTTTATTGTTCAATTGGATATTTGACAACATTGTCAATGATCCCTTTTCTAGAAGTCCTTTTTGGCTTGCGATTTATTTCCGAAAACCCATGACAGAAAATAGTTTGTATATAAACGTATAATAAAAAGGAAGAAATTAGAACAAACTTTTTGAGACTACTGCTAAAAAGCTCATAAACACGCGGTCTACTCAATAAGCTACATTTTACCCCGTTAATGCTACATTCAATATTTTCGAAAAAAAAAACTACATATTATGTGAGCACAATGTTGCCAAGCATCTAATTGACAATAAAAATACAACATACACAAGCACAAGTAAAATATTAAAAAAAAAAGATATATAATAATTAAAATATGTAATAGATAATAACCCTTGGAGAAATAATAATTTAAATATATTATAATTTTCAAAGCTTCAAACAACAAAAAAATAAAACCCAAAATTATTTTCATATACCTCTAACAGTTGTTGACTTCTGGCCTCTTTTTCTTTCTTAGCCATTTCAGCCTTTTCAGATCTCTCTAATTCTCGGACCATACGGGCCTACAAAAGAAAAACAAATTTGATTAACAAATCCGTTTACAATTGGATGTTTGATTTTTTTTTAACAAATAAATCTGAATATTGAAAAAAAGTGGGCACTGATTTTTTACATTTTTTTTTTGGTTGCAAAGTCAGCTGTTTCAAAAACTGTAAACCAATAGACAGTTATATTAATATTATTGTTCCATCATTACCTATTTAGCGTAATGATAAAACGTTTTCAGCAAGACCATAATTTTAATTGAATTAAATTATTTAGAAGCTTTTATATTCACTGGTTTGTTCAAATATATAATTAATAATAAAATAAAGTGTGTAAGGTAAAAAAAAAAACTAAAAAATAAAAACTTATAGATATAACAAAATTAAAGTCAATAAACATTTATACTAAAGTAAAAGCATTATTAATTTTATTGTGAAAGTAGTGTTACCACTGGCCAAAAGTATTTCTATCTTTCATCAGTATTGAAAATTTAAAGTATTTAAACATCTTAAAAATTTTTGGTGTCATAGGACTGTTTGATGATAGATGGAGTCACTACAGAAAAAAAAAAATTTTTTTTTTGTTACTCTTCGGTAAAACATTTTTTTCTAAGATAGAGTTTTTTTTATATTTTCTAACGAAATTATAGTTCAACGTATAAAACCAATTTTATTCTTTTAATTAAAAAAAAATTGTTATTGATTAAACAGCGAAAAAGGCAACGTTGTAAAGTTAATGCGAAGTTATTCTCTTTACTCAAAAGTATGATAGTCCACATGCGCCATTACGAAAAAACTCCTAGTCAATCAGTTATCAAAATTTTGAATATGCCGTAATAATATACGGACTGTTTTACCGTGTAATACTGTAATTTAAAAAACGACATCAGTTTTCTATTCTGAACCATATATTCAGTGAAAAATATAAAAAATAAAAAAACTATATAAACGGTATATTAAAGAAAGTGGTCTACCGAAGTCTACGTTTCCATTAATCTCTTTAATATTATATTTGGTTGTTTCAAAAGTTTCTATTTCTAGGCACTTGAAAACATCTAATATGTTAAACCTGTTAGGTTTTTCCATAAATGCCTGATAAAAAAATATTTATAGTGTTTTTCACCGAACGTTGAATGTAGCAGACTAGAAGGCGCACGCTTGCTATACTCAACGATTTACAGCCCAAATTTTGTCAACTTTGTTGTATTTATTTAATTCCTTTTATTCAATAGTACCTACGTTCTAGTTGTGACCGGTTATGTACAAAAAGACGCGCAGGGCAAAAATGACCTAGGTAACCAATCGCGTGGGCCATACGCGCGTCCCGCCTGTTACCCTTCCTCATCCGATAGCTCTAACGTGACTTTGGTTCTCGAACTAAACAGCATTACTCCTCTACTGAACTGATTCGGAATCACGATGATGGCTTTCAGTGTATCCATCGTCAAACCTTTACGTCGTCATCCGAGACATGGCGACTTTACCCTACAAGGTCATAGCAACTTATGAAAATCAGCATCCAAATCGGTTCATCCGTTTGGGAGCTCGATACCAAGGACAGATACACAGATATACAGATGCACAGATACACACACACATCAAACTTATGACACCCCTCTTTTTTCGTCGGGGGTTAAAAACATTTCACAAAAACAGTGAGCGTCAGAATGCCGCAATACAGTACTGTATACTTACTCAAAATACATATTTTTGTTACTTACAAATTAGGTGCTAAATCCCTGTTTATCAACATTTGTACTCTTTTACGTATTTCTTGTTAAGTTTGAAAATTTCATAGGCGTCCGGATGGCGGTACAAATTTTGTATTGACGAATACTACTAAACGGTTAGACTTGGGTATAATAATAATAATAATAACACACACAATCACAACATCGTCTAGGTCCCAAACTAAGCATTAGCTTGTATTTTGGGTACCTAGCGAAGACACCACATACATATAACAACCAAGAGCCGGTGCCAGTATTAATATTCATCATAAAAATACTGACCCGACCTGGGATTCGAACCCGGGACTTCCAGCTTCGCAGGCAGAGTCGCTGCCCACTAGGCTAAGCGGTCCTTAAATGTGGATGTGTATATGTATCATATGTGGATTTTATATATGTTTTAGTACTAAATATCACATAACTCTGAATATACTTTTAAATGATAAGAGAGCCTAATCTGACCTAAGTTTCATAATGACGTCATCGTGACATCATAATGGCCGTAAAGTTTATATTGACGAATACTACTTAACGGTTTGACTTGGATATGTGGCTTTTATATATGTTTAGGTACAAATTAGGTAATAAATATCTGATAACACCAAATGTAAATTTAAATAATAGAAGTACCTAATTTAGAAGATGTACCGCCATCCTGACGTCACAATAGCGGTACACTTTAAATCTCAAATATTTTTGAAAGTAAGCATGTACAAATTTTTTGACGAAAGATACTAAATAGTACAAATTAGGTACTAAATCTACAGCATAATCACAATCCTAAACGGTAACCTTATATCACTTTGTACCGCCATCCTAACACACACCAAAAACATTTTCTCTGCAATACATTTTTTCGACATTGTTGACATTATAGGTTGTCGATATAGGTACATGCGCTTTTTTTTGGGTTAGATCCAATTATAATTAATAATATAATTTATAACCAATTGATAGATTAAATATTGGTAAAGAAATACAGCGACAATTAGACATGGGCCGAAACCTCTTTTTTGTAAGAAAAGCCTACCCCCTTAACGGCAAAAACAACCGTGCATTGCGGTGTAGTTTATATATTTTGTAGTTGATGTATGCATACCGTGATATTCGTATCATTTATAAGGAATTAAGGGGCCATTCATAAATTTCGCCATGAACGGGCCGTAGTTCGAATCCGGGTGTGTACCAATGAGTTTTTCTGACTTAAGTACATAACTATCACTGACTCCGTGACTCAGAGAGCACGGTAAGCAGTCTGTCCTGGTCGCTGTCAATAGATGGCGGTCGTTGCAATCCGCCAACCCGCATAGGAGCAGCGTGCTGTATTTAAGTTCCAAGCCCCAATTTTTGAGCCCCCCCTCCCGTCATTCAGCTGGTTACATTTATGAGTCTCCCCTCTGCGTAACGTGACGTGACGTCACATATTTTGCAATTTTACATCTAGAAACTATAAAATTAAAACAGCAGATCCGAAATTAGTTTTGTTCCCATTTAAATTATTTTTTAATAACAATTCAAATATTGTATAATATTTATATTTAGATCTTGAAATATGACATCACATAACTTAGGACCCCTCCTACCACTTGTCACACAATTTCACATTGCCGAGTGGTTAGTGACCCTAACTGGAGAATCAAAGGTCGGAGGTTCTATTCCTGCCCGGGACAAATATTTGTGCGCATAACAAGTCTATTTGTTACGTGCCTGGGTGTATAATGTCTATATATGTATGTTTATATTATAAAAAAAATATTAAAGTATTTATCAGTTGACAAGTACCCATAATACAAACACTGATTAGTTTGGGACTAAATGGAGTTGTGTGGGATATCCCAGGTATTATTATTGTTATAGGTATCATAGGTATAAGTCTTTTAAAATCTACGTTCACATCATTCAAAACGTGGATGACCCACCATTAGATGGACTGACGAAGCGGCCTGGTAAAAGTGGCGGTCCGTCGCCGTTGGTTACAGGTGGCCCCACACCGTGTATTGTGGAGATCTAGGGAGAGACCTATGTCGTTTTGGAATATAACTAATGTTAAAATGTGTGCCCTTCCTTGCCAACTCTACTCAAAAATACATCAATGCACCTCATTTTTAAGATTTCGGACCTCAAAAGGAAAAAAAACTAATTCTTAATAGGATTACTTTGTCTTTCCGTCCGTTCATCTGTCCGTCCGTTTGTCAAGACAGTTTTTCTCAA
Source organism: Luffia ferchaultella (assembly GCA_949709985.1). Classification (NCBI taxonomy): domain Eukaryota; kingdom Metazoa; phylum Arthropoda; class Insecta; order Lepidoptera; family Psychidae; genus Luffia; species Luffia ferchaultella. The sequence goes on from OX453269.1 coordinate 3,553,557, forward strand.
GAATCGATAGAAGGCTTAATATTAGATATTAAAGATCTACGGTTCCTTGGAGGTGTGAAAAATTCAAGCTTCTAAGCCAACACAAACAAAAGAGACGGCCATTTTTATATGACATATTTTGTCACAAACTCACTTATCAAAACTTATAGGATATTGCCTGTTGACCTGGTATCATTAAAGGCAAGAAGCAAGGCCTCACAGCATAAGAAAAGGAAACTATACGAAAATCATTAATCTATACTAAAATCATTTAAAAAAATTCTTCTAAATAAAAAAAAAATATTTTTTTAATAAATACATAAAAGAAATATACTATCGTGGTATGAAACCCTGGGTCCGTAAGTTCGACACTTGACCGATTTTCTACATTTTCTAGATATCTGAACTGCAAGTCGGTGTCGTATGTAGGTAGGACGACTTGGAATAATCCTAAAGCCATGAGCTTTAGATAGACAGCTCAAACTTTATGGCTGATCGGAATACAACGCTATAAGCGTGCTTGCGCAGGTACGGTCATATAGTCCCGCTCCACTGCGTCCCACTACACCTAAAACTGATTACTGTGACGCGACTTGTGCCTATATTCGGATCCGCCATAAAGTTTGATTGTAACTGTACCTACCTCCAAAATATAAATTTTATAATCTGTGTATTTGTCAGCAATCAAATTGAATTTGAAAATTCTAAAAATATATACGCCACTCGAGTATGACCCAAAGGTTTAAAATAATATTTTGAATGTAGGATTGAATACAATATGTGTGTTGGCAACGTGCTTCTTTTTTGAATATTAAAAAATAAAACTATAACTGCCCTTTCCATTTGAAACACGATTATGAATACAATTTGAAAACGGTACAATATCTATATTCACATATATTTATAATTCATACCTTTTCGCTGTCGAGACGATGGGTCCCTGGTCTAAGAATGCTAAATTATTTGCTCACGATTTGGGTGTCGCGCTGCGTCTGTTGACAGGTGATCCTTTGAGCAAGGAATACCTTGTTCAGAGGATCGGTGTCGCAATACAGCGTGGCAACGCGGCAAGTATCCTTGGCACCCTGAACCCGTCGTCTCTTTAAAATTTTCTCATTTATCATTATTTAGATAGTATTTTTAATTTATAGGTATTTTTAGTTTTGTTTTTTTTTAATTAGATTTTAATTTAGAATTTACTTGTAATGTGTAATACATTGTTTCAATTATTTAAAAATAATAAAATAAAATTTTGCAATAACTGTTTTGTTATTAAAATAACTAGACTGCATTATTCGGCGAAAAATGACAAAAAAAAATGTTGTAGCGTTAGTGATATTGTATTTTGTATTTTTTGACAAAAATAGGTACTCGGAATGTCGGTTTTGCCACTCATAGTGTATCAAATCCAGCTCTGCGTGGAACGAGGAACATATATCAAAAATCCAACTAGCCCTCTCATCGTCTTTCGAGACTTTCGATCCCCTCTCAACTTCTTTAATAACTCTACCTTTTCCGTTATTTAATTAAGTAATTAATTGATATATAATGAAAAATGTCATTGGATAGGTCACTATATAAATTGAATATACGGACCGACATATCGCTGCCAAAAGTTTACCACCAACCCTTACAGCAGATACACACCGGTCAGAAACGCGCGGAGCGAGCAGAGCGTCGCCTTAAGCCAAAATCAAAATTGTCTAAACTTTAACAGTATTTTTATTAATTTATTAACAATTACTTGAACACATACAATAAAATACAAATAATATACCTCACATAGCAGTATGCATACCGAAAATTTTATGTTAAATAAATTACAAACTTAGAAGACTTCTTTATATAATACATAAAATTGCTATCACGTTTTCAATTTGAAACACCTTATAGTTTGACCGACACCGCGGTACCGCGCCTTAAGTACGTGCGCAGCGCGAAGGGAGGCAGATCTGCTCTGTCAATCCGTCGTCAACGCTTAGGAGCTGCCTTCCCTCCTCGCCGCGCACATACCTAAGGAGCGGTGCAGCGGTTTCGGTCAAACTATAATTATAATTTTAGAGATCACAAATGGCGCCAAAATGTGTTTATATTTCGAAGGCTTTTATTGTTAGAAAAGATTTATAACCTTACACCTCGTTTCCACCACGTATAATACACTGTATAATACAGTGATACAGTATGGATATGACAGTATAATACAGTGTATTATACTTGGTGGAAACGAGGTGTTAGATTACATGGGTTCCCAACTTAGTTGTTTAAACCTAGTAACTATGTCAATTTGACACAAGTTATTTAGTGTCCCGCATGGTAGCACCGGTCGTGTGTAATTTATTGTTTACATTGCATTTTATAGAGTAATATTATAATATTACTTACGTATTAAAAAAATAACTTTTTGCCGACTCTCCTAGACGCGTACGCAATATCTTAGCCTAAAATTGTTTTAAATAGATAATTTTTTTTATTTGTAAACATTGATTCAAACTCTACGAATTTGTAATCAATAAAAAAAATTAAAAATTAATATGAATATATTTTTTAAGAACTGGTTGCAGATTTTAAAATTCGAAAGTGACGTTACGAGGGTGTCACTTAACCGTGATTACTTCTTGTGACTATGGCGAAGGGTCAAAAAACCACGAAAGTTTGAAATAATCTTCTATATTAATTCAGTAAAAACGAACAACGCGTTCTCAATTCAATAAGATTGAATGTAATAGTGTTATGTTTCGTAATTCGTCGGTTCAGAATTCGGTCCACATGGGCCATGGTGACAGAGTATCTTTTCTGTTATTATCAATGTTAATAACCACCTGGTCCCTAGAGCGCGCGTTCGCGTCGCGCCTCGCGTCCCGCGCCGCTTGTTGCCTTCGCGCCAGCTCTATACGCCGATCGACGGGCGGAGGCGTGGGCCGAGCACCGCTCAAAGCCGCTAACGCTCTGGCTTCCTCTAATCTGTGGAACGAAAATTCAAAGTTATAGAGCACGTTCAGCCGTCGGTCCAAATCCACCAACCCGCACTGGAGCAGCATGGTGTATTAAGATTAAGCACCGAGCATTTTCATCCCGAGGGGCCTATTCCCCACTAGTGGGGCATAATGGGCTGATACGATATAAGCGACAATATAAAATTTTGGTCGATTAATAATTTTTACGCCAATACTTTTGCACTTATAATTTTTTCTCCGTGTATGGTTTCCATCACATCGAAAAATCGGATGTTTTCCTTTTACTAGAGAACCTTTACAGGTTTTTTATTGTTTTTTTTTTAGGTCTACTGTTAGATACTAAATTTAAAAATCTTGTTATACTAGTATGTTTACTTGTTTCTCTTTCACGCTTCAACCAGGTTAACTTGTTAGAATGGCGTCCATGCATCAGTCACCCGCACCTCCCACTCTCCGCTTACACACACCGTTCGAGGCATCATCTTTATTTGAAAATATAGGTAAACTCAATATTATTACAATTTGTTACTAATTTTAATTTAATCAATAAATTAAAAATAAAATTCTGTCCGATAAATAATTTTTACGCCAATACTTTTGCATTTATAATTTTTTTCCGTGTAGGGTTTCCATCACATCGAAAAATCGGATGTTTCCCTTTTACTAGACAACCTATACAGATTTTTAAATGTTTTTTTTTTAAAGTATCATCATCATTACCTTTTAGTGATTTCAGCTTCGCCGACGGTGACCGTTTCACCTGGCTCTGCCGCTGGCTGAACGTACTCGCCGAGCAGAACGCGCGACGAAAAACTGAAGTTATCGCGAGTTAGAGGCCCGCAAGGGTTCGCGTCCAGAAACTGTTAAGAGAGAAAAATATATATATATTCAATAATAATAACAATAACGTATACATGACAACAACGTCTAGGCCCCAAACTAAGCATTAGCTTGTGTTTTGGGTACCAAGCGAAGACACCACATACATATAACAACCAAGACCCGGTACAAGTATCAATATTCATAATATAAATACTGGCCCGACCTGGGATTCGAACCCGGGACCTCCAGCTTCGTTGGCAGGGTCGCTATCCACTAGGCTAAGCGATCGTCATATCGTCAATGTATTCATATCGAGAATCAAAAACATAAATTGGATTCCAAGTTCATAAAATGAAACATTTTCTTAATTGCGGCGACGGTGCTCGACTGACCGATAGATAGGTCGAGTGGTAAGAGAATTTAAATGGAGAACTTAAAAGTCGTGGGTTCGATTCCCGCCCGAGACAAATATTTGTGTACATGAACATATTTATTTATTACATGTATCTGTCTGTTGTCTAGTAACCCATAACACAAGCATAATACTTGCTTACTTTGGGACTAGATGGCGCTGTGTGGGAAGTCCTATGTATTATTATTATTATTATTATTATTATTATTATCTAAATATGTATGTATATCAGTTGCCTAGTATCCATAATACAGGCTCTATCTAGGTTGGAATTGGAGAACCGAGTGTGAGATGTCCAAGGCATTATTATAATTATACTAGCTAACTGATTATAGTGTATGAATCAGCCATATTCTAACCAGTTTACAATAAAGCTATTAGAATGTCGTGATCATTTTCGTCACGGGCTCCCCAACTATAAGTGGCGATACAAACATAAAGGCAACAACTCAGCTTTGCCTTTGTACCTAGAAAGTCAAATCGGGCTGAGCCTGAACCGTGGTGCGGCCCCGTCGGTTCCTATGTCCTGTCACACTCGCCGCATCGCGCCGACTCTACTTTTTGTGTCTACTCACACAAATGCAAAGTTCAGAGATTGCCTTTTTGTCTGTACATAGTCTCTGCCTATTCCTTGTATATAAAAGGCGTGAGTTAATACAATATTTTTGTTCTTGGTCACCTTCCGTGCGCTCGCTATCTATCCAGCTGTGACGTACGGAGATTTATAAAAATGGTCGCGGCCATGGTTCGAATCCGGGCGTGTACCAATGAGTTTTTCTGACTTAAGTACATAACTATCACTGACTCCGTGCCTCGGAGAGCGCGTTAAGCAGTCGGTCCCGGGCGCTGTCAATAGATGGCGGTCGTTACAATCCCCAACCCGCAGTGGAGTAGCGTGGTGGATTTAAACTCCAATCCCCCCCTCACCCTGGGGGAGGCCTAAGCCTCTGCAGTGGGGTAAAACGGGCTGATGATGAAGCCGGCCGCGATGATGTAGGTAGTAGATAAGACCATTGCAATTTGACAGTATGTTTAACGCCTAGATTGTCGCGGCTGACTTACCTTTTTATAGGTCAACACACGTCACTACCAGCCAGGTTGTTTTCTTGGACTTACTTAAAGCCTCCCGATAAAACCCTATCACTGACTACATCATTTCACTTACCCCTTGCAATTCTTGCATTGAACGGATGCTGAGCGCTGAATGGGGCTCCGGCGGGCTGTAACTCACGTCGCCTTTGATGCTGCAGTTGCGGGAGAGACCTTTTATCACGGTCGTGCGTTTCCAACCTGCAATAATTAATGACAGTTTATCATAACGACCATATTAAAATTTGAATGTGAAAGGATCAGAGCAGCAAACAGATTCAACGAGATAACTAATCATACAGACGTTGATCTGTTCAACACTAGCGTCGCAGCGACGAGAAGAGCTCTTACACAACACTATCTTAATAACTTATGAAATTCCTATATTTATGTTATTATACCAAAGTAAAATATGCCTATGTGTCTGCTTGGTTTTTCATAACATGTAATACTAAATGTGAAAATTTGTAATTGGCGTAATAAGATGTATTATTTAATGATTTTATGTTGAATTTAAAAATAATGCTGTAAATTTTCCTAATTAAATTAAAAAAAAAGACGGAGAGGATTGAGTTAGAGTTCAAAGAAAGTGGTCCGTTTTACTTGACCTCATAGAAGTAGGAATGATACCATAGTAAGTATGCGGCGAAGTGTCGGAGGGGTCAACACGAAAAAAGCGACAGTAAGTCACGGGAAGGGGAAATATGACGTCAGAGTTATATAATAATAATAATAACAATAAATGGGACTTCCCACACAGCGCCATCTAGTCCCAAAGTAAGCAAGTATTATTATGCTTGTGTTACTAGACAACTGATATACATATTTAAATATTCTTTGTAATATATACATATATAAATTAGCAAAGACACCACATACATATAACAACCAAGATCCGATACCAGTGTCAATATTCATCATATAAATACTGACCCGACCTGGGATTCGAACCCGGGACTTCCAGCTTCGTAGGCAAGGTCGCCTAGGCTAAGCGGTCGTCAATTTACCTTGTTAAAATTAATATTGTACCGGACCTCTTACAAGCACTGTTGCCAACGCGGCGCGTCAACTACATTATATTTAAGTATAGTTCCGGTAAAGCAGCGTAAGCGCAGTGTATGTTCTAGTGTCAACCTTATATTATTCCTCATATCAAATCATCCTGCGACATATACAGGTTGAGGTTTTAATGACCAGCCAAATTTTAATATAATGATCTTTGGTAAAAAACCGATAACCATCTTGTTTCCTTTTAGTATCGTTCTATAGAAAAATATTGAGCTACGACTACACAAACTTTTCTTATAAAAACCAATAACTCTAGACACCATTCATGCCCGCCGCCCCATTCTGTTTCAAGGCCTCGGATGCGTACGTTTACTATAGCGTCAACAAGGCAACCAAACGTTTTAAAATAACACTGTAGATAAAATAATTTGTTATGAAAATGTAGCCCATATTTTTTATTTGCGTAATGAGGTCTATTGCTGATACCTAACATCTAGAAAAGTTTTGGCCGGTTACTAAAATTTCATCCTGTTTATTATGTATAAAAAAAAACGAGTATTTTAGTATGTATATCAGTTGTCTAGCAACCCATAACACAAGCATTATACTTGCTTACTTTGAGACTAGATGACGCTGTGTAGAATGTCTCATGTACTATTATTATACGTAAATATTATAAAAATTATTTAAGTATTTATAACAGTTGTCTGGTGTCTATAGTACAAGCTTTGCTTAGTTTGGGACTAGATGGCGCTGTGTGGGATGTCCGAGGTATTAAATGAAAAAATTTAAGTGACTATTCGATAATGTAGAGTTCAGAGTCATTATAAAACTATGCAATACTTCGTTAATTCGTAAATAATATTGCCTATGCACAACCATACTTTCATTTACCTATATTTTATCAACACCATTATGACTCTAAAAAAATCGCACTAAGTCCATACCTCAAGAGCGCAGCGCACGGTCTGCTCTGCCGGCCGCGGTGGTACGTCGCTTCATTTACAGGTTATTTAGAAATATATTTGAGGAAATATTTATATAATTAAAATCAGATAAAAATAAACTAGACCAAGTAACTACTGAACTTTACTACTGATAATTTAGTTTGATCATATTTCGTGTAAAATAACAGAAATAAAATATATTTCGATGCTTTGATTTCGACAGATTTGAAATCTAGCATTTTTTTTACTTTAATTTTGTATGAACATTGTATAATCTGATTGATACACTCCCAAGAACAGTTCATATTCGTATTGGCAGTATTTTTTATTGAACATTTTTACCAATTCTTCATAAGTAAAAATTAAATTTAGTAACTCCCAAAACACAACATTCCCAAAAAGCAAATCAGGATACTTCCTGATATGCCTTTTGGGAATTATTAGTACACTCCCATAAACACGAATTAAACTTTCACGTGTCCGTTGAAAATCCGTCGAAACTGAACTATGAAAAAACTGTGAAACAACTCTTGAAATACATTGAACCACCGGAGCGAGAGTTATCCGAATTCGGTCACGCCTAGCGAATCCTCCAGAACCTTGTGTCAATCAGATCGAAAGTTTACGGTCAAAGTGCAAATACGACGGTAACGTATCTAATATACCAGTAATTATTAATTCAAGTACTTACCTAACGCTATAGGATGCCTTAACAGCGTGTCGTGGGGCGCGCGTCTACTCGACTCGCTAGCGTCGCTATCCGATGGACAGCTGTCAGACGGACACTCCGAATCTGTGCTGCCGGTCTCACCGAGCAGGGCTTTTATTTTCTCCTGTTCAATAAAATGTTAGGGTTTATCAATTAAATAAATAACTACATTTTATAAAGGCGCCATTTTATGGTTTGAATGCAGTACATAATGAGGCAGGGAGTACGTAGCGTACGTATATATGACAACCAACTGACCACTAAGGCCAATACTATGTTTTACGTGTCTATTGGTCACCGGTGGGGTATGCCTATCTATAAGAAGAAAGCCGGCCGCGATAATCAAGGCGACAGATCATCATCATCATCATCAGCCCATTTTTACCCCACTGCAGGGCCTTAGGCCTCCCCCAGGGTGAGGAGGGGCGCTTGGAGCTTAAGTCCACCACGCTGCTCCACTGCGGGTTGGGAACTGTAACGACCGCCATCTATTGACAGCGTCCGGGACCGACTGCTTAACGTGCCCTCCAAAGCACCGCGACAGATACTCAATCATTATTATTACCATGTTCTGTTCTAATGCATAGGGACTAGTTAGTATATAGACATTTTAGTATCGTCTAGAATATCGCACCCAACCCTTTTTATAGGTCAACGCATGGCACTGTTGATCGGCTATTGTCTATCAGTCGTCTAGCGTGCAGCTACCACAGGGAAGACCAACGTTATGGGGTACATCTTTAAAAAGCGCTATGAGACAGTACATGTATATTAGAGGAACCAAAGTATTTGGATGTAATTTTAACATGTAGTACTTATTGCTTGTAAACATTTTTATTGTCAATTCTTCTCCGAAGAAGTAACTTAAATGCCTAATTGAAAATGCATTTTTATTTGATCTGAGTTAACTCACAACATCAGTTTCGGCCAACAGCTGATGGGCCAATGCAGGTCTTAGGCCGAGCGCTCGACTCTGGGCCAGTAAAGAAGCCACCGTGTTCTTCTTGGGCTTGCTGACCCCTCGGCCCAAGTTACGAGGTCGGCCTTCGCGAGACGGCCACCCGGTTATAGCTAAAAAATATATTATTATTAATATTTAAAGAATCTGAAATGAAATTCAAAATGTTTTATGTATAGGTAACAGCTGCCATTTTATATAATATATCTCATGAATCAAAATCGTATTTATTACAAGAGTATAAGAGTATCGGAAAATAAAAATTATTTCGAAAATTAAGAATATAAAATATGGTTACGAATATAGATCATATAACTCAAAATGACACAGTTAAATGAGGATCTATAACAAAGTTCTAAATTTTAATACTCAAACATGAGCTTTAACGATATTATACTTTTGAATAAAAAAAGTATCTCTAGTTGACTATAGAAAAACATATCACCTATTTTTACTGTCCAATTCAGAAACTTTACCGCGGGTTGGGTATTGTAACGACCGCCATCTATTGACAGCACCCGGGACCGACTGCTTAACGTGCTCTCCGAGGTACGGAGTCAGTGATAGTTATGTACTTAAGTCAGAAAAACTCATTGGTACACGCCCGGATTTGAACCATGGCCCTATGGCCTTATAAATTTGAGACAGGTTCGTTGCGCTTTGGGCTATCACGACACTTTTATGACAGATTGTAACTAGTACCCGGAACTACAGGCACTATTTGAACATTGAATGTATGCGTGCATAAAATATATCGTTCTAAAGAAGCCACCGTTTGAATGCCTGTGTGTACACAGACAGTATTGGCGGTGACTCCCGGAACTACAGACACCGGTTCAATGTGTGCGTGCGCACAATTTATCGATCGAAAGCGGCAACGTTTGGATGTTTGTATGTGTACACGGATAGTGTGGGCGCTGGCGCCCGAAACTACAGACAGTTTGAATATGTGTGTGTACACAATATATATACAAATAGTGTAAAACTGCATGCAACCGGCGCCGGTGCCTCATTAGAGCGATACATCTGTACTGTAGTCCGTCTGTCCGTCTTTTCTGCATCCACCTTAGATAGAAAAAAACAGTAATAATATTAGTTACACTCGCTGTCTTCGCTGCCACTGGATTTGGGTCGCGGCGAGTCCGCTATCGGAGCGTTGTCTGGTAACACCCGACGTGGTTTCGCGCCGGGTTTGCGACGCGCTGCGAAATAAATAAACGTTACTTAACTTAACTTAACTTAACTCGACGAGTATGTTGTTCCAGATTGTCAACGTAAAGCCCCACTACCCCCACCAAAGGGCGAGGGGAAGCAGGTATCTGAATGTACACGACGCTAAGATGCTTTACAATACTTTTAGATGTATTCCAAAAATCACAATAATTTGATGAGCATACGCATATTTGAGAATATCCATCAGCGTATGTGACTTAAACATTGAAATCGGTTCAGCCGTCCGGCGCGAACAGACAAAAAGACGGACAGACATACAGACAAAAAGTAGCCTATGTCACCCCCGATAATGCCCTCTGCACGTCTGCAAAGTTTCCTCGAAATCGGTTCAGCCGCTTCGGAGATTAGACGGGACAGACAGACAAACAGACAGACACTACAATTTTATTAATATAGATAATAACGTCAATGTAGTTTTGTAATTAGATAAAAAAACCAAAAGAATACTTATAGTTTTATTTTTAAACTTCTTTTTACTTAACTACTTTCTAGAACTCGTGTGCATCACTTACGGCCGGGCACTGTAAATTAATTTGACAGTACCGATTGGTTTTACAGTCATGTCAATTCACAGAATCGAAGTAACGTTACGCAATTTTGCGCGGTTGGCGGAGATTTTGTCGGGGGTGAAGACCGGCGCGCGGAGATCTTGCGCACTGAAACTCGGACTAAAACTGGCCATCTTACACGAGCTAGTTAGACTAGTATGAGTGGTTAGAAGTAAACACAGAAGAGGGCTTCTAGTCAATTCGCACTTTTATCCCTCATATAATATAACTGATTTTAGTAGGACACACTCACATATCCGGTCACCCGATGCTGCGGTGGATGCATTCAGGGAACTGCTCAGGGACGTCAACCGCGACAACGCGTCCGACGCTTGCGTGCTTGCTGCGATTGAAAATATAAATAATAATTACTTTTGATTTGAGGACTCCATAACTTCGTTATAGTTGTGTGTAATGTCTACATTTTAGACAGCATAATAATGTATACATCACGACAAAGTCTAGGCCCCAAACTAAGCATTAGCTTGTGTTTTTGGTACCAAGTAAAGACACCACATACATTTAACTACCAAGACCCGGTACCAGTATCAATATTCATCATATAAATACTAGCCCGACCTGGGATTCAAACCACGGACCACCTCCAGCTGCTGCAGGGTCGCTACCCACTAGGGCAAGCAGTCGTCATAATAATCAAGATGGAATGTCTCATACTTCGAAACGATGGAAAACATGAGCACAGACTCCATGTCATTATTATTATACATTTCGTTAAATTATAAATAAAATATAATTTCAGAATCTTTATTTTTATTCCCAGGGTGAAATGTCCGTGATAGCCCGAGCGCAGCAAACCTGCTTGAAATTTATAAGGCCGTGAGGCCGTGGTTCGAATCTGGGCGTGTACCAATGAGTTATTTCTGTCTTAAGTACATTAACTATTAATGACTCAGTGCCTCGGAGAGCACGTTAAGCAGTCGGTCCCGATTGCTGTCAATAGATGGCAGTCGTTACAATCCGTCAACCCACATTGGAGCAGCGTGGTGGATTTAAGCTGCAAACCTTCTTTACCCTGAAGGTGGCCTAAGTCCCAGCAGCGGGGTATAATGGACTGATGTAATGGAATGGATGACATGTCCGTCACAAGTCAAAATTCTACTTCACATCAAATAGTTACTTGTTTTTTAATAGAAGCCTTGGATGATACTTAATGCTAAGGTGTCATATGAAAAATTATGGATAAATCGTCTAGAATAATTAGTTTTGTCATTTTATTTTACACTACCTATCTCATGTATAGTATTTATGTATATACATAAAATTCTTGTGACCCTACGAGAATAATTTGGGCTTTCAAGTACTAACTTAAGGCGACGATCGATTGTAATAAGTAAAAGTAAATCTGGTGGAACAGCTAGTTTTAATACCTTGGAATAATGAACGGTTTCGTGCCCACTGGAGCTAGCTTACAATAACGTATTTTTATATTAATACACGTGTTGCTACATGTCGCCAATCAACGGGATAAGTTAACTATGAAGAGAAACGTAGGTAAATCGACACCAAATGTCGTGATAGCAGAGTGGTAACGAGTCCGTTTCTCGGTTAGAAGGCCGTGGTTCGAAATCCAGGGCATGTACTGATGAGTTTTTTCTGACTTATGTATATAAATATCACTGATTCCGTGTCTTAGAGAGCATGTTATGCCGTTTGTCCCCATGGCCGTCAATAGTCGTTAAAATCCACCAACCTGCACTGGAGCAACGTGGTGAATTAAGCTCCAAGCCTTCTCATCCCTACGGGAGGCCTAAGCCCTGCAGTGGGGCATTTTAGACTGATGGTAGGGTACGGTGGGAAAAACCACGATAACCATAATAACTAAATTATATGAAATTCAAATAACATACGTGGCTCAGGTTTCAATGAGAGATTTAGGGGCGTATCATCGTCGTGAGCCGTCGACGACTTAACTCCGAGATCTAGAGGTGATTCCTCTGAACCGCCTTTACGGCTCAAGTTTAAACCCGCATCTGAAACAATAAATCAAAGTTCTAGATTCTAGTCATATATATTGATTCCCTGGGATCATTCAGTTATTAGTTTACAATTGAGCATTCCCAAATTTTTGAACTAAAGTCCGTTATTTCTTTCTTCAAACGAATAGGCAATTTCAAGAAACTAATTTTATTTACGGCAATGGCTGACCTTTATAATTCCACCCTGTGACGTCACGCTATAAGAACTTCCTACGCTTCCTTTATCCCTGTGTTTATGTTTGAGGTTTGTTTTAGAAGTTTCTCTTCTCTTAGAAGAGATAACGGAGATAGAAATGGAAAAGGAAGACGCTGACCCGGAAAGAAGCAGCGGTTGGGGCAGGTAGTAACACGAGAAACCCTGGTACCCGTAGGCTCCTGTACAAATCTGTACAAACATTGCCAAGCAACTTCTGAACAACCGCCAATTTGTTTTTATTTTAAATCCACTTTGTACCAGGATACAAGATAAGCGAGGAGATCTCCCAGGGCCAGATTGTTTTTAATAGTAACGAAACTATCGCTTCATACAACTATTCATGAAAATTTTACGAATACAAAGAAACGGACCTGTAGAGGTTGCCGTGCCTGCGAGCTGCCTTTCTAACGCCGCAAGGCTGACTCCGCTCTGACTGGCTATCGTCTGCAGCAGCTCGCGGGATATACCTGGAAGCGCAGAAATCAAAGTTGTTTAACTGCATCAGATACGTCAATTTTACAGTGCCCAACATTTGTTTTTTTTTTTTTAATAATACCTGGGGCATCCCGTGCAACGCCATCTAATACCAAACTAAATAGCGTTTGTTTTATTGGAACTAGATAATTGTTATATATAACTAAATATTTTTTTTTATAATATATACTTTACATATATAGATATTTTACGTCCAGACAAGGAACCAATGGGCATGTTCATATACACAAATATTTGTCACGGACGGAATACGAACCCGCGACCTTTGGTTCTCTTAGATTAGGGTCTCTAACCACTGAGCCGATCGGTCAGTAGCTATCATATCGTCTAGTTTACATTCAGATGCGTATGTGCAATTATAATAATATAATATCTGAGACATCCCACACAGCGCCATCTAGTCCCAAAGTAAGCAAGTATTATGCTTGTATTATGGGGTACTAGACAACTGATATATATACTTAAATATTCTTTTTTTTTAATAATGTATACATATATAGATACTTTTACACCCAGACACGGAAAAAATAGACATGTTCATGCACATAATTATTTGTCCCAAGCGGGGATCGAACCCGCAACCCTCGGCTCCTCGGTTAGGGTCTCTAACCACTCGGCTAATCGGTCAGTCAATAATAATTTGCAAATATATCGATAGGAAATCACAGACATCCATTTCTATACTAATTTGTCAAAATATCATTTGAAGTATTTTAAGCGTATTTAAAATCAATTATTTTTTTTCACATTACGTTAAATTGAGCTCACGTATGCATAAAAAAACATGAACGATTATTAGAAAACAATAATAATGTGAAAACTAATATGACATGAGCTGACGCGCACACTGCATCCTTCTATTGTATACTCAAGATGTGTTTGATATCAATTAGTACTAATTTGAGATGCTCTTAAGGGCGTAGGCTTTCCATACAAAAAAGAGGATTCGCCCCGTGCCTAATCCTCGCTGTATATTTGTATCAATATTTACAAAATAATATACGTAATAGGAGAAATACTGTCACAGGGTGGGCAGGACATATTTTCGTTTTTTGAAGTGAAACTTCTTATGGCACGGGGTGAGCCTAAAAGGACACGAAAATGCGTCACGCTAAATAATATCAGTGGGGGAAATATAAGGAACAATCGGCTTTCACACGAGAAGCCGGTTGTTCCATATATCCCCACTACTAACTGCTGAGTGGGGAGTAAGGCCAGAGCGTTACTCAGTTTCGTGTCGCCTGCAGCTGCGTCATTCCTCGGAGTGTCAATAGATGTGAAAACCGTGAAAACCAGATTGATGTTGATAATTTTAATAACATTATGAAAATTTAAATTTTAATACTAAAATTCTAAGTTTTCAGTTCTGTCGGCAGTTCCTATCACTGCCAATCGGTTTTTTTTTTTTTAATATATTTTGTTTAGTTGTTTAAGAAATTCCCGAAAAACATAATTTCCGTCAGTTCTTCGTATTTGAAAATAAAGAGCCGTAAATTCGATATTAGTGCGGATTAAAAAAAAACTAATCGTACCGCGCCCTAGGGACATCCGTTCTTAATGACCCTGCAAATTTTGGTTCCAATTTATACACATTTCAGGGGTGGAAACAGTCACGGCCCGCAAGCTGTTTCGACGGGCATTTTATGGGTATTTTTGGGAATTTCCTCTTGTCATATCTATCACTCAGGAACAGTTCGGGAAAGAGGGTTTGAAACGGAGATAGCGATGCCAATTCGAAGCCGCGGAAAGGAAGACTATCCCCTTAAAATCGAACTCATACTTGAGTACGAAGTATTATTACCAGCCTACAAGTTTTGTTATAGTACGAGGATGGAAGGCAGCTCCTAAGCGTTGACGACGGAGTGACAGAGCAGATCTGCCTCCCTCCGCGCCGCGCACATACCTAAGGCGCGGTACAGCGGTTTCGGTCAAACTATAATAACCTCTAACGACGCATGATGGACGTTCCACATCTTGATTGGGAGACACGAGAAACTTATGAAACTTATGAATCCGTCTTTAAATTATCAAAACAAAGGCATTTGCAAATTTTCTCCCAACTTTCATTCACCTGCGTAGTCGGCAAGGTTTGGCGGCGGCGTGGCTGAAGTGGCGTGTGCGCCACGCTCTGGTCGCCCCGGCAACCGTATAACCTCTACAGACGACCTCGAACCGTAGTCCTCCTAAATATTAGACAAAAGATATAACTATACTTGGCAGGTCACACATATAATAAATATAGGTATAAAAAGTGGGTAAACGGTAGGCGTTTTAGTGACGACATTATGAGAAACGGATCTTTTAATCGAAGATAGGTTTTTTGCCCACACATTTATGGTCATACACAATTGAAATAGTTTTTCGTTATAGACAAAAAAGTTTATGTAGAAAGTTATGTATTGTGTTGTAGTGTAGGTTATGTAGTGTACGGTCAATAGCAAGTACGCAATTAGACCGTAGAACCATCGCCAAGGACTTGGGCATCTATTTTGACGAGAGACTGTCCTTCAAAACTCATTATGACTATATTGTAAGAAAAAGCTCTCGATTTCTTGGGTTCATTGCTAGAATCACTAAAGGTTTTAAAAAACCAGACAGCATACTACATCTTTATAACAGTCTTGTCCGATCGGTTCTTGAATATGCAAGTCCGGTTTGGTCACCTTACTATGCAAATCATAAGGAAAGAATAGACGCAATCCAGAATAGATGTCTTAAAATTTTATCATTTCATCATAAATTGGGCCGCTCGCTATCAGGGTATGACAAGAGGCGTGAACATTTTGGGGTCGATTCTTTGTCCACAAGAAGAGATTATATTGACCTTGTCTATCTGCATAAAATTCTCCACTCTATTATAGACTGTCCTGGTTTGCTGGCTTCCATAAATATAAACATAAGGTATAAATCTCGCAGTCCCTCAACCTTTGCTCTGTGCATATACAGAAATAATGTGTCATTCCACAGTCCTGTTCCTCGAATGTGTCGTCTATATAATGAGTTGGTTGCCACTCGTGATGTGGATATATTTAATATTAATACTAGTAGATTTAAGCAGTGCATCCGCAAAACCCTGCTGTTTGATTGTAAAGAGAAAATATTAATGTAATTTATATAATATAGTTGATGTTTTAGTTTTATTTTGCTCATACTCATGCAACACTGAAAATGTTATGTTCACATATCTGATTGCAAATCTAGATTAAAGTAAATTGTTTTAAGTTGTGTTGGTGCTGTATTGATTGTAGTCTATTTTGTGAATTTATTAAATAAATAAATAAATAAAAAAGTTACTACAATTACTTAACTTTTTGTCACAGACAAATAAAATGTCTGCTTTTAGTCTATTCACAGAATATTGTACTAACTGTTGTAATCACAGACAGTCAAGTATGTTCGAGGTGCCATGTGACGGTACTTGTTCGAAGATACATGCCCCAAAAATAATAATAATAATAACACATACAATCACAACAACGTCTAGGTCCCAAACTAAGCATTAGCTTGTATTTTGGGTACCAAGCGAAGACACCACAAACATATAACAACCAAGACCCGGTGCCAGTATTAATATTCATCATATAAATACTGACCCGACCTGGGATTCGAACCCGGGACCTCCAGCTTCGTGGACAGGGTCGCTGCCTACTAGACTAAGCGGTCGTCATTGCTCACACAACGAATTTATGTAAAAATCTTACACATACGTAATTTTGTTTCAAATTTATATCATTTTAGATAGTGGTTAAGTCGTTCATTCCTTTCATTTACATGTTTGGTATGATTTGATGTCGCATTTTAGAGTTTAGGTTATGAGATCTGTTTTAAGTATGCAATATACTGCATACTTTAAGGGGGCAGCGTATCCGCCTACATGCCATCTCTAACATACTCTAATGCTCTGTGGTTGTAATAATGTATCTTGTATACACAAGAATATGATGTACATTGTTATAATTATAATGATAATAATAACACACACAATCACAACAACGTCTAGGTCCCAAACTGAGCATTAGCTTGTGTTTCAGGTACCAAGCGAAGACACCACATACAAATAACAAGGAAGACCCGGTACCAGTATCAATATTCATCATATAAATACTGAACCGACCTGGTATTCGAACCCGGGACCTCCAGCTTCGCAGGCAGGGTCGCTGCCCACTAGACTAAGCGGTTGTTGCTTATTTGGCTAAACTCTACCAAAATCTACTTCTTTTTCGACTTATCGATCTTCAATTTCATCGCATATTAAAACATTTTCGAGGCATTCTAAGAAAGCGGGTAAGGAAACATGGCTTCAAAAGTTTACCATCTTCTGCCTCTTGTTTGGCATCGGCGCACCGCTCGCTGGATGCACTGAAACTTGGGGTGGATCCAACGATATTGTCTTTTTGCGGCCACGGCTCGTAGTGCCCGGTGCAGGCTGTCAAAATAAGGTATTCAACTAATTTTAAATATATTATATTATCAAGAAAATATAGAATTTGGAAACAAAATTATCTTCGGTTCAACAATATGGAAATTATAAGCTATTAGAATTTTATCTCTGTCTCTTTCTTTTTATTTAACATTATTTTATTTGGCGTGACGACACCCATAGGTACGTCGTGCGGTATTGCCCTCTCTGTCTAACAGGATATTTTAACATTCATAACTTAGTTAATAATTATTTATTATTAAAAAAAATTCTTTCACTGTTGTGATATATTTAAAAGACTCTTCCATATAAAATGATTTTAAAAAATTGTCAACTAGTCTATTCACAGTGAAATTATTTTTAAATAAATTTATTTAAAACGGAATGCAATGTAACATTGTGAGTGTTTCTTCACATTGCTTTTTAACGGAGCAACGAGACGATTTGATTTTAGCACGGAAATGTAAAAGACGAAAAGTGACGGCGTGTCCAGATTTTCTCGATTTTTAGATAGATAAATCGAATAATTCTCTGGGTTTAGGAATATTTTTTGTGACCAAAGAAATATTTTTTAATATGCTTGTATGATATAATACTAATGTATACATCATAACAACGTCGAGGCCCCAAACTAATAATTAGCTTGTGTTTTGAGTACCAAGCGTAGACACCACATACATATAACTACCAAGACCCGGTACCAGTATCAATATTCATCATATAAATACTGACCCGACCTGGGATTCAAACCCGGGACCTCCACCTTCGTAGGCAGGGTCGCTACCCACTAGGCTAAGCGGTCGTCAAATTTAATGGCTTAAGATTTTACTTTATTTAATTATTTTATTTTTATTTTAGTTGGTAATCCAACAGCGTTACATTTAAATATTACAGAATCAAGTTTAATCTGAAATAAGGCGAAACATGGATTACTCTTTTAATTTTAACTATTAACCTAACAGATATTCTTAACCCTAGAGAGTCAACCCCATTTTTTGTGTGATTTTGGGATATGTGTGTATCTGTTTGTAGGCTATGTGTGGATTAAACAGTAGGTACCTCTGATTTTTATACAAAATTTATTTGATCACAACTAAAAAACCAAACGTTGCAATATATATTTTATCGTCTTAATAAGTAAAATGTGTCATAAAAGTTTCGTTAAATTTATAAAACATGTTATTTCTAACACGAAACAATATAAATTTTTGCTTTCCAAAAAAAAATCGCTTACACATACATAATTCTATATAAATAGGTTATAGTTGTAACATTTTTATTTCTCGTATTGTACTGTAGCATATTTTAAACCACACCTGTAACTGTTTTTTTCTCCTAATAAATAAATAAACTTTTTAAAAACCAAAATTAGGACCATTTTGTATTAGAAAGGACATATTTTTTAAAGACGACAATTTTGTGTTTATAATAATAATAATACTTTATTTCAGACGAGGTCCATAGATGTTAGTAACACAAAAAACACATTTTAGCTTTATGTCTAGAAAATCAGAACAGGTGTGGAATATGGCCCCACCAATGCTACCAATGTCAGTAACAGTGTGTAGTTTCATCCAAAACAAGATCATCGGCGATTCCCAATTGTTCCTCGACATGCTCAGGATACTATTCTATTGCAAGTTTATTTTTTTTATTTATTCTTATTACTACCAGAGATTACTACACTTGAAATACTGACAGTCCATGAAGCCCACTTTATGACCCACTGTACTCATAAAAATGGTAAAATAAATATCATCAACATCAACAGCCCATTTTTACCCCACTGCAGAGGCTTACGCCTCCCACAGGGTGAGGAGGGGGGCTTGGAGCTTAAGTCCACCACGCTGTTCCACTGCGGGTGGGGAACTGTAACGACCGCCTTCTATTGACAGCGTCCAGGACCGACTGCTTAACGTGCCCTCCGAAGCACGGTGTCAGTGATATTGTGTACTTAAGTCAGAAAAACTCATTGGTACACGCCCGGATTCGAACCATGGCCCTATGGGGCCTTATAAATTTGAGACAGTTTCGTTGCGCTCTGGGCTATCACGAAAATATATATATCAGCGTGCAATTTCTTACCTCTGGCCAAATAAATAAATAATATTGTATGGAAATCAGTATTGCTTCATCTTAATGTCTCTTTATAAGAAATGTTACAGGTGCATTGTCCTCTACATTAAAAAAATAGTGTCCATGTTTGCCTTTCTTTCTTTTTATGTTCTATACATTGATTATCACATAGAGATCTGGACCGATGACCGATAATTGACGACCGAATGGCCGAGTGGTTAGAGACCCTAACTGCGGAGTCAACGGTCGCGGGTTCGATTAGCACCCGGGACAAATATTTATGTGCATGAACATGTTTATTTCGTTCCGGGTCTGGGTGTATATTTATTTTTGTATATATTATTAAAAAAAAAGTATTTAAGTAAGTATATATATCAGTTGTCTAGTAACCCATAAGCATAATACTTGCTTACTTTGGGACTAGATGGCGCTGTGTGGGTTGTCCCATGTATTATTATATGACTTATCAACTTCCCCTCGTATTGTGTAAATCGGTTTGAACTATTAATCGAATGTGAACGAAAAGCGTAGGTGTGAAGACGTGTGCGCGAGGATCCGCAACGCTTGCCGTCAGCTGTTTCGCGTACGACCCGACAAAAATGAACGAACGATCGGTCGAAACGGACGGTCTTTCTATTTTGTTATTGAATCTATTCAAAAATTAGTACGTGTATACGGGGCGTCCGCAAGGCGTCCATATGTGTGAGAATAGCGACACTGTTTCCGGAACAAATAAAAATTTAGAATAAATACTTCAACATTTGATGTGGGAAGGAAATAATAATAATATCTGGGACATCCTACACAGCACCATCTAGTCCCAAAATAAGCAAGTATTATGCTTGTATTATAGGGTACCAGACAACTGATATATGTACTTATGGCGACCGCTTAGCCTAGTGGGTAGCGGCCCTGCCCACGAAGCTGGAGGTCCCGGGTTCGAATCCCAGGTCGGGTCAGTATTAATATGATGAATATTGATACTGGTACTGGGTCTTGGTTGTTATATGTGTGTGGTGTCTTCGCAAAAATATTTATATATGTATAAATTATAAAGAATATTTAAGTATGTATATCAGTTGTCTAGTAACCCATAACACAAGCATAATACTTGCTTACTTTGGGACTAGATGGCGCTGTGTGGGAAGTCCCATGTATTATTATTATTATTACTTAAATATTCTTTTTTTTATGATGTCCACATATATAGATACTTTTACACCCAGACACGGAATAAATAGACATGTTCATGCACACACAAATATTTGTCTCGGGCGGGGATCGAACCCTCGAGCAACAGTTAGGGTCTCTAACCACTCGGCCTACCGGTCAGAAAGAATTCTTAATACCTTAGATCCAGCTAAAGATGAAGTGTATTTGATGATTTCCGTGTCAGGCGGCAATCGCACTCCGCCTAACACCGACGACGGATCACTGAAATGTAATTGAAAATTAATTAATAACTTTAAATTTAATTAAAAGTTATCCAATTATAGAACTCCCGTAACACAAACTTACCCCCCTTCCAATGCAGCGCTAGCAATAGAAAATAATATTTTTAATTTGCTTATTCAATTCGTTACATATAAATTGAATTTGTTATTATGTATTTAAGGTAGACATGTGTAAAACAGTGCTGCGCAGCGCAATTGCGCCGACACACTTTACTGAGCTGACGCAGCTAGCGCACGATACTACTGCGCCATTGCGCATTTGTGTTGGTAGAATTACTTCAAGATGGTGTCACGTAGCAGCGTAGTAGCGCAAGGCGCGCAAGGGCTGTTTGCATTGTGGTACAAACAGTGCTGTGCGCGCGGCGCAATCAATTGCGTCGGCACACTTACTGAGTTGACAGCACTAGCTCAGAGCCGACAGACTTGACAAGCTTCACTTCACTGCGCCTAAATGAGTCTGCGCAATGCGCTAACTCATTTAGGTCTGAGTTAGAGCAGTTGTGAAGGCGCACAAAAATATGCTGAGTTACACATGTCTAATTTAAGGCACAGAACGATTTTTTACAGTACAAGTACTTGATACGGATGTTACTAAAAACCAGTTTATATTAAATTGTGAACCAATTTTTTTTTTATGTTTAAGGAATAATTAACGTACAGCAATCATACAGCCTCTACAATAGCTATATTACCTCAGTATTGTGTGCGGTAAGCCTGTAAGAGAATCAATTCCGTGGCGATCTTTTTCTGATCCGCTGCCCATACCAAAAGGGTATAGAGGCGATATGTTCTGAAACAAACATGAATTATTAATATATCATAAGTACAACAGTTTTGAGAACGCACCCATCCTTTGCAATATATTATTTTGTTCAAATATGGCCCATGTCCTCACCTTTCCCTTGGCGGCGGCTGCGACGGCGGCGTGGTAAGCGCCTTGTGCTGCAGCTTGGGCCAGCATCAGATCTCCGCGGAACAGCGCCAAATCTCGCTCCTTCATGCCAGCCTTGGTTGACGACGAGGAGCTTTTCCCTGGAGTATTCAGAACAATTTTAAATTTTTAAAACATAGTATGAAGTTTCAGTGCTTGGGGCAAATAGAGTTTATGAGGTGGTGTATCCATTCAACGCGAGTAGCATTTTGTTCCGGAATGTCCTCAGTTTTAGATTTGCAAATCATCTCGACTTTCAACAAAAATCCTTGAGTTTTCCCCTAACAAAAGAAATTACTTTCTAATTTTCCAGAAAGTTCTGTCGCTGACCTTTATTTACAAATATTTCGCGACTATACTAACTGACCGAAATCAATAGTATCAATTCGTATACATTTCTTTTACTACCGTTGCTATCAGATACTAATAGTTCCTACATTATTTAATCATTTAATTTTAGTACCTATTTTTTTCACATCACAGTATCAAAACTGTCAAACGCAATTTCGCGGGGGTGAAGGTTGGCGCACGGGGACTTCGCGGATTGAAACAGGTCTGAACATATCTAAATATTAGTCATCCGAATCCTCCGAATCACTTTGTGTGTTTATTATTATTTATTATTATTGCGCGCAAACCATTTGAGCGTACGCACTGTACTTCTACGGATTATTAGTAAGTGTCTCCATTATTAATCGAAATAATTGTTCATACAAGTATCATAGTTCTCACCTAAAAATGAATAAAAGAATTTTAAAGAAGGGAAACGTATATTAGGCGACATGATCCTACATATTGATATCGAGTAATAAAGCTTTCGTGTTTTTTTTTTATAATAAACAGAAATACTGTTGGAACAAATCCACATCTATGACAAATATTCTATTTGCCTTTCTGCATAATTTTTCTAATGGTGACCTGCGCGTCCATTCCTCCATTTCACTTTATTACAAATTCCAAATACTTGAAATCTTATATTTTCACCTTTTCCAATTGGCATAGAATACTCCTCTGTCCATTCTTAAATACCAAAGGTTCAAATGGAATTATATAGCTGTTGTAGAGCCGTTGTACGTTTATTATCTATCTTTTCAGCTTATAAGCAGCTATTGCACAGTTGTCAGGAGTTTCTAAAACTTATATCCTAGTTGCATAAGAGATACGTTCGATATTTGAATACAGCACATCTAGTAGTGCGGAGCGCTCAATGATCTGTGATTCCATTAAAGAACATTCGACGTAAGAATTTCCTAAATAAATACTTACTAGGCTGAGATGCAGAGGTGGTCGGCGGTTTGCCGCTTTTATTCGGATGCGGATGGGATACCAAACTGTTGAGCGAAGCGAGCGAAGACAGAGGCTGCGAGTGACTTGAAGGCGACGAGGTCTTCGGAAAGCCATACGAAGACCCTGAAGAACGAGATCTAGATTAACATTTGCTACTAGCTTACGTATCCCTGTAACTGTTTTTGTTTTTTGTTCTATTTCCCACAAGTGTAGCACTTCTACTCGAACTCGAAATAATTTTATCCAAGTAAACTTGCGCAAGTATTTTTGAATCGTCAAGTTTACTTTGAGTTTCAATTTTTAAGTTACTATCGATTCGGAATATATCTTTTACTCAGAAGAAGCCATTAGAACAAGAAGATAAAAAAGTGGCCAAATGAAACTAATGTGATTAAGGACGATCCTATGATGCGATTAATCATGTAGACACATATATACTAATATTATAAAGCTGAAGAGCTTGTTTGTTTGTTTGTTTGTTTGTTTGTTTGTTTGAACGCGCAAATCTCAGGAACCACTGGTTCGAATTGAAAAATTCTTTTTGTGTTGGATAGTCTATTTATTGAGAAAGACTATAGGCTATTTGTATAAAATAATACTATCTGTCTGTCTGTCTATTCGAGCAAAGCTCAAAAACGGCTAAACTGATTTTGATGAAACTTCACAGATATAGAAAGGAAATGGTCAAAAGTGACATACACTACTTTTTGTATGTCTGTATGTACGTCCATCTGTCTATTCGAGGTAATCTCCAAAACGGCTAAACCGAATTTAATGAAATTTCATGGGTATGAAAAGGAGGTGGTCAAAAGTGGCATACGCTACTTTTTGTCCGTCTGTCTGTCTGTACGTCTATGTGTCTATTCGAGCTAATCTCCAAAACAGCTGAAAAGATTTTAATGAAATTTTGCGGACGTGAAAGAAGGTTGTCAAGAGTGACATCAGCTACTATTTGTGGCTGTCTGTCGTTTGTCCTCACTGATCTATCAGCGTAGATAAAGCCGAAACTACTAAGTCTAGGAAGCCGAAATTTGGAACAGTGGTTTATTTTATAACGTGAGTATTAATTTTTTAAGAAAGGAATATATGGAAATTTCAAATTTAAAGAGGGAGGGATGGAGGGGCTTCGTATGAGAGTCTTTGTTCTTTAAATTTAGAAACATAAAAATTTTAACACAAATAAATAATGACGTGTTTCAGGGTTTTTGGATTTCCACATTTTAAGGGTGGGAAACGGGAGGTGAAATATGGTAGTATCGGTTTTCTTAAAGAAGTGGGGAGAATGAAGATTGAAAGTTTAAATGGGTGTACCCAATATTAGTTTCAGCAAAAAGTAAGTATAAACCGTTTCGAATGTTAATACTACCTAAAACAGGAATGTGTAGTCTACGCAAGCGAAGCTGCGGGCGGTCGCTAGTTAATCATAATAATATCTGCTAACATAATTAGCGCTCATATCTGAACACTTTGTATTTTAACACTTTCAAATGGCAGCTAAAATCGTGAAAAAGACATAACTCGCGCGTACGGGCCCTTACAGTAAGTTGGGGGAACTCTGTCTGTTACGACTAGCGTGCAGGGCGAGAATGGTAAACTTGTTGGTGAGAAGCACTTCTCCGGTCACCCGTCGACCTTTTGGACGGTGTTCAGATATGGGAGCAGGCGTCCGTAACAGTTTTTGAATACCCAAAAAGACGTATAAATAAACTCACTCATGTTAGACTGCGAGCTAGCTGTGCTGGTGGACGTAGGCTTTTCCTTGTTGTTACTCGAAGAAGAACTGCTGCGGCCTGACCTGCTGATTTTAAAATTTAAATTTAAACCCGTAAGTTAGGCAGCATTTTTCAATATACCTAATGCTTTATAGTAGTCTCGAGGAGACAACGCGTTCGTGACAGCGACTGACATATGATACGACGCGTTTGCTTATAATTCATACTAAATTTTAAATATTCATACTAAATATGTAAGTTTTACTATCGATTTTTATTTATTTATTACGTACCTATTTTACACAACAAGAAATATACAAAACCATAATACAAGGCCATAGGATGTTCATAAAGATACCGCGTTGTTTTGTGTGACCCACACGTAAAATTCGTACAGGATGAGAAAAATAAAGATTGTGAAATTATATTTCATGTGTAATCTAACAAAGTGAATGTTTTTTTTTTTTAAATAATTACGGTTGGTCGGCCTAATCATTGAGTCTGACACTTTGCTCACGTTTTCGATCCCCCCCCCAATCCACCAAAAAAATTTGGCACCCTAAAATAGGATACTGTATGAGTACCTACCAATCGCGAACGCTTCTCAAGACATAAAGACACAAAAATCGAACCCCATCGACTTCACGGGTCACTGGGTCACAAAGGCCGTCGTCGTATATTTTAAGTAAAAAAAAAAAAAAAACAAAATATTAACCTGTCATTAGTCTTCGGCTTATTGGTTTTAGACGAAGGCTGTTTCCCCAAACTCATGCCAGCGGAAAGGGCTGACAAAGCAGAATACGGGTCACCCAGCGGAGGGAAGTTCAAGCCTGAAGCTTGCAATCTCGCGAGGTAATCTTGCGCCGCTAGGTGTGACGCCATGGACCACC
Organism: Luffia ferchaultella; assembly: GCA_949709985.1. NCBI lineage: Eukaryota > Metazoa > Arthropoda > Insecta > Lepidoptera > Psychidae > Luffia > Luffia ferchaultella. The sequence goes on from OX453269.1 coordinate 3,579,674, forward strand.
ATGCCGCACCTGTAGACAAATGAATAATCTGTAAGTATAGTTCCAATCAAACTTTATGGCGGATCGGAATACAACGCTATAGGCATGCTTGCGCAGGTTCAGTCATATGCCCCTCGCTCCACTGCGTCCCGCTACACCTAAAACTGGTTACTGCGACGCTACTTGTGCCTATGTTCACATCCGCCATAAAGGTTGATTGGAACTATATCTTTTCACAAATCGACACTGATATAGGCCTAACCACAGAGAATCGAGTAGTAGGTTAGAGGTACCATGTGACAATATTTGTTCAGAGACACGTGTCCCAAAAATAATTATTCACAAAACAAATATAAGTAAAAATGTTACGCGTACGTACCTAAATACGTTTTGTCTCAAATTTATATCATTTTAGAAAGCGGTTAAGTCGTTGATCCCTTTCACTTACATCTTTGGTATGATTTGTCGCCTTGAGTTTAAGTTATCAGATCCTGCATACTTGAAGGGGACCTGTCAACAGGGGACATGTCAACTCTAGCCGACTCTAATGCTTTGATATAACGGGCTGATGGATTCTATGGTTAGGCCCACCTAACCATAGAATCCATCAGCCCGTTATACCCCACTGCAGGGGCTTAGGTCTCCCCCAAGGTGAGCGAAGCTTGGATCTTAACATCCACCACGCTGCTCCAATGCGGGTTGGCGGATTGTGATGACTGCTGCGTATTGACAGCAACCGGGACCGACTGCTTAACGTGCCCTCCTAGGCATGGAGTTAGTGATAGTTTGTAGGTACTTGAGTCAGTAAAACTCATTGGTACAAGCCCGGGTTCGAAGCACGGCCACACAGCCTTGTAAATTTCGAAACAGATCCGCTGCGCTCGGGTTATCATGACACTCTAACATTGAATGAAATTTCCGAATTTTGAACTAAATGGTCTTACTAAAATTTTTATTGCATAAAATTATGTATTTTTTCTGAAAATATAGAATAATTTATACCTTCGTAAATCATGTGCGTGTCGGATAACGTACAGTGACGGGTTCCGTAACCGCGATGAACGTTCATGGTTTAAATTCAAATAACAAGTTTAAAAGCAAATATCTCAAAAACTACTCAGTTCAAACTAGTTTTAATTGAAAGTGTGTTTTACATTGTACAAACTATGTTTTTTTTTTTCAGAATTTCCCACCCTGTACTTCAAAAGTTAAAGGGGGCTTTAGGACCTCATGAACCATTGACTTAAATAAAAAAGCAATTTTGAAACCTTAACATAGTTTTTTTAAAGACTTATTTAATGTCTGTTTTTATAGTAAATTAGGTATTATATAACGCGTTAATTATGACTTACCGGGTAGCAATCCTGTAAGGTATTATCATATTCGAGTGGAGTCGGGCACAGGCGTATGTATGTAGATTGTAAAAGGGCGATAAATATACGAGAGCCAAGGCCAAGGGCCAATAAAAGGGCAAAAAATTGTTGTGAACTCTGATCTTAAATATTCGCAAATCGTTTGTTTTAATCGTCAACTCACTGGCAGCAGGATGCATTCCCAGCGACGCGGCCTGGTTGGCTGCGACGCCGAGGGTGCTGGGCGGAGGGTACCGCGACCCGAAGCCGAACAACGCAGCTTGAGCTTGAGCCGCTGCCGTCGCGTTGCTGGCGGCACCCGCGTTAGCGCTGGCGCCATCTCGACCCCAGTACGCTGTGGAATTAAAATATTTATATTAAAAATAATTCACAAGGAAATCTAACAAAATTCTCCCATCAGCCCGACATCTCGCGACCACCCCCGCCAGTCAGAAAATTTATTTTTTTATTTGAAGTAACAATAAAATTAAGGTGAAGAATAAACAGTTTTATAATAATTGTCAATTCTACATTGTCTATTCTTCACTATAGTTTTTATTAAGGGGGTAATATAATAATATTATATTTCATTTACGGCGGCGCCACCGACGCGACTCGAGTACCTACTCTATCAGTGACTCCGTGCCTCAGAGGGCACGTTAAGCCGTCGCGTCACCAGATGGCAGTCATTAAAATCCATTAACCGCACTGGAGCAGCTTGGTGGAATAAGCTCCAAGCACCCTCATCACGAGGGTAGAACTATGCCCCAATAGTGGGCCATAATTGCCTGATATGGGATTTGAAAGCGGACTGAAAAACTCAGCTTGGCATTTTATGCTGTCGTGGAATAGAAGGAAACAGGGAAATTCACCTTAATGCACGAAAGATGAGACAAAGAGCACCCTCGCGGAAAAACGTCGACAGTCTAGCGAAATAGAGGTTAAAGGTCGAACAGCTGACCGCGACTGTACCTTAGTTCCAGTCCCCACTTCCATCAGCCCTTTTTTATACGCCATTGCAGGGGCTTAAGCCTCCCCTCAAGGTGAGGGGGCTTGGAACTTAAATCCATCACGCTGCTCCAATGCGGGTTGATGGATTGTAACGATCGCCATCTACTGACAGCAACCGACTGCTTAACGTGCTCTCCGAGGCGCAGAGTCAGTGATAGTCAAGTCTTAAGATAGTTAAGACTTAAGTCAGAAAAAAAACTCATTGGTGTGACACGCCCGGATCCGAACCACGGCCACGTGGCCTCATAGATTTGAAATTCATAGATTCACGACGTTCCAGTCTCCACATGCCTCTTATGGGAAACAAGTGCAGGCTTATACGTATATATCTACATTTCACCTTATCGCTTCAAGACTGATTTATATTGATACGATTTAAGTACGGATTCGATGCGTTTCAGCGCTGAAAGTCTCTACAGAGGGGCCTAGCGCTGATCGCAACTCACTGGACCCGTCTGTAGAGGTCTTTAAGAAGATTGTGTGGTGACAAATTTCCATACAAACGGGGTTAACGGTTGCACCTCATCAAACCTCAACCGATTGGCACAAAAAAAAATGTTATTCAGATCAACAAAAACTAAGTCTATACGTTTTCAATTTTTTAAATATATTGATACATCATAAAAAAAAATTAAATGCGCAGGAATTTTTTTTTTAATTTGTTCCATTTTTCACATGATCCCTGCTGTCAGCACTATTTCGTCGATATACCTACTTCGATTACCAAGGCGTTGGCCTATATTAAGACCTGAACGATTTGCCTTAACAAACTAAAAATTTGATAAACGAAGCTACCGAAGAAGGTATTCTTAAATGAATGGCCCTGATGTCGTTTAGTGATATTCCTTTTCCATCGTTTGGGATTACTAATTAAAAAAAAAAAATCTATGAATAACATTTTAAGAAATAAATTTAAGAAATTTTATTAAGTTTCTAGATACCGATGCACAGTATGAAATTCAAAAACTGTATGTAGTTTCATGTTGAAACACATGTAAAAAAGAAAACGAATTCGAGAAAAAAAATCTCGAGCACTCAAGTTTTTTTTCTTATGAATTCCGACGACCGCTTGGCCTAGTGGGTAGCGACCCTGGCTACGAAGCTGGAGGTCCCGGGTTCAAATCCCAGGTCGGGTCAGTATTTATATGATATTGATACTGGGTCTTGGTTGTTATATCTACGTGGTGTCTTAGCTTGGTACCCAAAACACAAACTAATGCTTAGTTTAGGGCCTAGACGTTGTTGTGATGTATACGTTATTATTATATATTATTATTATTATCAAAACATTTAAAAAATTAAAAACGTATAAACCTAGTTTTTATTGATCTGAATAACATTTTTTTCGTGCCAATCGGTTGAGGTTTAATGGGGTGCAACCGTTAACGCCGTTTGCGTGGAAATTTGCCAGTAGGTACACAATCCTCATGGCATGGCACGTTAACATGGCTCCGCTATAGTAGTTTACTATATTAACGACGTGAAAGTTTTTATTCGAAAATTCCATATGAGTAAAATAGGCCAAGGTCGTAAGCGGTCGTTACTATTGATTTAACAAGGTCGTTGCGTCATACCGCGTGTTAAAAACATATCGACCAGCATTACTGTTCAAATTGTATTCGACGTCATCTAGCAGATGTATAAAACAATTAGGGATGTAACGATTCCGATACTAATATATCGGCATCGCCGATTATAACATACCGATATTAAACAGTTCGAAAAGCGCGCGAAACGGACGACGCGCGCACTACATTGCTATTGTGGCAACTATTGGCGCAATGACGATAAATACCCAAATTTAAAAGTACTAGCTTATTTTAGTTTAAAATTACTTAAACTTAAACTACTTTAATTAGAAATACTTAGTTCAGTTGCCTCGGTACGTCTTTTTTCAATTGCAGGCTTCATACAAAATGATTTGCGTAACAGATTATCTGCCAATAATTTGAATAAACTTTGTTTCCTTAACAAAAATCTACCAAAAGTAGACTTTGATAAATAATGTAATTTTTTTAATTACTCCTTTCTTAAATAAAGTACAAGGTTTTGAAAGAAAGTTTCTTTTTCCAATTTTTCATTCATAAAGTATAAATAAATGTTTTCTTTGAATATTGGTTGACGTTTTTATTTTTCATTCAAGGTTAAGTCTCTGTTAAATATAGGTAACTTTTATGCATAATACAGATATAAAAACGCCTGAGATACACATTATTCATTATTTATTTGATGTTTTATCTAAAAAGTCATTGATATCGGTATAAGCATAGCATTGGTTTCACCGATTATTTCATACAATAATCGGTATCGATATCGTATCGGCAAAATTATGTATCGTTACATCCCTAAAACAATAGGGTAGTTGGTTATTTATTTTTAAATTATGTTATACGAAAGATTTTTCTAAATATAACAGTGAAATAAATTTAAAAATAAATCATTAATACTAAAAAAAAATATGTATATTGAAAATGTCCTGTTAGACAGAGAAGCCATTGCCACACGGTATGGCACGGTGTACCGGCTTGTGACGTCAGACCATTTTTAACATAATGTTAAGGTTAGTTTTGCAAGAAAGAGACAGAGACAACATTTTAATAGTTTATAATTTCCGTATTCTTCAACCGAATATAATTTTGTTTATAAATTTTGTTATCGTATAAAGTCTATTTTTATATTTTCTTGATAAAAATTATATTTTCAATATTAGTGAAATAATCTACTGATAAAAAAAACGGTCAAATTCGAATCTATTTCACGTGTCGAAGGTCCCGACAGCGCCGCTTCGCTCAAGTAGAAGTCTCGTCTGTTATCTCGGTTTAGACAGTGGACCTCTCATCCTTTTTCCTGCTGCTTGTTATCATATCCTGGCAAGTCTATTTAAAAAGGAGTTTTTTTTTAAATTATTATTAAAGTTAGTGTTTTTCTTAATAAATTAATTTATAAAAAATTAAAAAAAAAGTAAATCTCATAAAATTGAGTTTAGGTGAATTCGTGAAAACATAGTCTTGCAACGTTTTGCAATGACAATCAGGTACTATTGGATTTACAATAAAATTAACTATAATTTCATAGTTAATTGACTAGGGAAAACGATGGAGGTGAATAACTAGAAGTTTACCTATTTATATAATAACTAGGTATTATTACTGAGAAAAATGACGGCAATCACACTTAGGTATTACATAGGTATTTTTTACTCTCGAATTATGACCGATTGACGGAGTGGTTAGAAACCCTAACTGCGGAGCAAAGAGCCGCGGGTTCGATTCCCGCCCGGCACAAATATTCGTGCGCGTGTACATGTGTATTTGTTCCGTGCCTGGATGTAAAATTATTTATATACATGTTATAAATAATATTTAAGTACGTATGTATATCAGGTGTCTAGTACTCCCTAATACAAGCATAATACTTGCTTACTTTGGGACTAGATGGCGCTGCCTGGGATGTCTCAAATATTATTATTTACATTCTTAATGAAAAAATAATAAAATATGCGTTAAGTATATAATCACTACATATTATAAAATAAAGTCCCCCGCCGCGTCTGTCTGTTTGTCTGTCTGTCTGTCTGAACGCGATAAACTCAAAAACTACCTAGCGGGTTGGCATATTATTGGCACTAATGGACGGAGTGATTCAAGAGGAAGGTTTACGTGTATAATTTATTAATGTTTTGTGCAAATTTGTTGAAATATGACGATTATCGTTGAAGAAGTCGGAAGGAAATGAAGCCGGCTGGGATCTTTCATCGAAAACGCTGCCTAATCCTTTTGAGATATAAAAAAATGATGTATGGAGGAATCGTGTATCTTATATACGACTAAAAAGAAAAGTCCGCGATGGCATATGTCTATCTTTCATGGATAGCTTACTATAGCTATTTTTATGTATAAAAACTGGTGTCATATGATGAGGTAATGGGAAAGCAATTTATACGGATACAGTATTAATCCTTATCAAATTAGATACGTTATTTATCTTCAGCATTTCATATACATTATGATTGCCCTTTACACTATACAATTTAAATTAATATCTTAGGAGCTATCGCGAAATACAAATATCGCGAGACCAGCCGGGCGGCCATACGGGACGACGCGACTCGCGTAGTTAGGTTAGGTTAGATTATATGTTTATTCTTTACTTTTTAAAATATTTATAGGATTGGAAATGAATTACTGTAAAAATACTACAAGTAGGATGGAACTTACGTCATATTTAAAGGTAGTTAAATCCAATCCACATGTTCAACGCAACAAGCTGATATGACACTACAACAAAAAAAAACATTACGGCTTATATGCTCTGCTACCCGTGCGAAGCCGGGGCGGGTCGCTAGCATGTTATATTTTATAGCCCTATAGAGAGATATAAGTAAGCGCAAATAACACAAACATAAAGTAAATTAATTTGACAGCAGCGTTTGGTTTTAATTGTCATAAATGTCAGTTCACAGGTTTACAGTATCGAAGTGACATTACGCAATTTCGCGGGGTTGAAATACGGCGCGCGGCGATTTTTCGGGGGTGAAGAACGGCACGCAGCGACCTTGCGCACTAAAACTTGGACTTAAACTGGCCATCTTGCACGAGCTAGCTAGAGTATGAGTGGTTAAACGGTAAACGCAGAAGAGGGCTTCTAGTCAAATCGTTCTTTTATGCTTACAAATGACGTATTTATAAAACGGGACCATAATGTATAGCCTTATTTGTTATATAATTATCTTCTAAGATATCTATGATCATTGGCAAATAATAATAATAATAATAACACACACAATCACAACAACGTCTAGGTCCCAAACTAAGCATTAGCTTGTGTTTTGGGTACCAAGCGAAGACACCACATACATATAACAACCAAGACCCGGTGCCAGTATTAATATTCATCATATAAATACTGACCCGACCTGGGATTCGAACCCGGGACCTCCAGCTTCGCAGGCAGGGTCGCTGCCCACTAGGCTAAGCGGTCGTCTGTAATGAAAATAAACATTGAAAAAACAACTATCTATTCAACAATAAACAATAGATGAACATTGAAAAGAAAAATTCAAGGTCGCGGGCGGTTGTTGAACTAGTTTTTGATCAGCTGACAACTATATGTAAGTTGTATTTATATTATAACATATATATCTGTCATGGGGTATAATATATGAATATTTTCTAGATATTTTATGTCAGAGGCATTGTCTGAGCGCTTGAGTAGTCTAGCAGAAACACCGAGCTTTGAATTTTTGCAATAGAGGAGTAACGCTAGTCGTTTAGTTCGAGAACCAAAGTATCATAATTATTGGAGCCGTAGGATGAGGAAGACGGGCGAATAACCCACTCGATTGGTTACCTAGAGGTTTGTGTTGTATAGGTTTTGTCATTGGAAATGACTTTCATTTCGTTGGAGTATAGGGGGTCATTTGGGAGTTTTGTGAGACAGGCAGATTGCCCGAAGAGTTTTCAAGATATCGGGATGAACGTCGTGTCAAAAGACGCAGCTTGGCGAGCTCAACAAGATGGCAAAAGACGAAAAAATCGCAATTTCTTTCCCCGATTTTCATTTTGGGAGCCCGATATCACGAGAACTAGGTCCGAAAAATAAAAAAAAAACGGCTCGGGGTAATCAGACGAGGGATCGATTGAGACTAAAATTGTTAAAATCGGACAACCGGAAGTAGTGGTTAAGGGTGCCCTTAGTTGGAAGTCGGATATGCGTCGGTGTTACATTTCGTACTAATTCGGTTTGTTCGATCGAAATGTAAAGAATGTTATATTTCGAAGTTTTAAGCTTATTCAGATACAGTTGTGTTATTTTTATTGCGAAAAAAATTTATTTCGAAAAATATTATCCAAAATATGTGTGTTTATTCCGTTAGGTTCATTTCCAATGTCGTAAGAAGTTCGTGCGAAAGCAGGAGATCCGTTCATTTTTGTATAGGTATTATCCAACTAGTTACATACTATTGAATGAATGATATAAAAATGTCGTAGTAGCGGAGTGATGGCGAGCTCACGTCTTGTTTAGAAGGTCGTGGTTCGAATCCCAGAAGAAGCATGTACCAATGAGTTTTTTTCTAACTTAAGTACATAATTATCACTGACTACGTTCCTCGGAGAGCACGTTAAGCCGTCGGTCCCGGTTGCCGTCACCAGATGGCAGTCGCTAAAATCCACCAAACTGCATTGGAGCTGCGTCGTGAATTAAGCTCCAAACATCCTCATCCCGCGGGGAGGCTTAAGCCCCTGCAGTGAGGCATAATGGGCTGATGTGGATTGGAACGAAGTCCACATAGTTTGTCGGTTTTGAGTAATAAAGTTGAGCAAGAATGCGCCTTCTAGTCTGCTATATTAAAAGTCCGGTGAATAGAAGCCTAAGCGAATTTGTATAATTTTTTTTTTGTCTGATCTCGAACGGGTTTCATCGTGTTAAAGAATGTGATTCATTGAATCTAAATCTGGATACTTCAACAATAAACCGGTGTTTTTGAGAGGATTCTTGGTTTCATAGGCTGATGACGCATCGTTAACATATAATGGGGTAACAACATATCGTGTATATCAGTTGTCTAGTACCCATAAAGCAAGGCAGAGATGTTATACATATTATTAGCTAATAACATGTGGGACACCTCTGCCTTGTATTATGGATACTAGGCAACTGATATACATACTTAAATGTTTTTTTTTATAATATACATATGCAGATATTTTACACCCAGACACGGAACAAATAGAGATGTTGATGCATACTAATATTAGTCTTAGATAAGAATCGAACCCGCGACCTTCGGTTCTGCTGTTTCCGTCACCGAGCACTAGACCAATCGGTCAGCCATAAGCGATTGATGGCGATAGTTTGCTTTGAACAAAGAAAGACTGCTAATTCGTCGAACTTTAAACGTAGCCTAAACGGCGCATGCTCGCTAAAATCACCGACTCAAAGGCGACGAATTTTGTCAACTATTCCATTCCATTAGCCCACTGCAGGGGCTTAGGCCTACCCCCAGGGTGAGGGGGCTTGAAGCTTAAATACACCAGGCTGCTCCCATGCGGATGGGTCCGCCATCTTTTGACAGCAACCAAGACAGAACGTGCTCTCCAAGGCACGGAGTCAGTGATGGTTATGTACTGTTACGAACGAACAGAGTAATGACCGCCATCTAGCGTCAACCAGTAAAACCACTTTGTGGAAGGGTTTTACAACAAGGACAACACGAAACCCCTACTCAATACTAGATGGCGTTAGAGGAAAGAATGTTCTGGAATTATCCTATCCAGTCGATTGCGTTCGTGCGAGTGGAGTAATTTCTAGAAAGTTCTCGAGACTCGTTCCGACCCATATAAATACCCGCAGGAAGGCGAGCGAGTGAGTTCAATTTTTGGGCTACTTTCGAAGCGACTTCGAAGCGAAACTAGTGATACAAGTGAAACCTACGACTTGGCTACGACCTAATACATCGTGAGTGCTTAGTGTTTGGAATTAGTGCTTAGTGTTTGGACTTAGTGCTTTGTGTTGGACCTAGTGTTAGTGAATAAAGACTTCAAAAGAGTCAACAGGTTTTTCTCTCCAAATTATTCGAACCCTAACACGTAACAGTACTTAAGTCAGAAAAACTCATTGGTAAACCCCCGGATTCGAACCACGACCACACAGCCTTATAAATTTGAAACATGTTCGCTGCCCTCGGGCTATCACGACACTATATATGTCAGCTATATTTATTGTAAAATATTTTCATCGGTATCTACCTTTCATTCAACTAGTTGTGACGAGTAATAAGAACAGACATTTAGGTACCAATCGCGTGGGCCATGCCCGCATTACGTCCGTCCCCCTTCCTATATACTAAATGATACAAAAGCTCTAGTTCCTAAAGGGCTAGTTCCTCAGTGCGTGATCTGGACGTTGTACCAGACAGTGGGCTCGTGTATGACGGTCATATACCATAACAGTAAAAGCATCTAGAGCCTTAGGTTTTATAATGAGGAATTCAGAGGATTTTAAGGATCCTAAGATTTTGAAGTGTCGTGATAGCCCAGAGCGCAACGAGCCTGTCTCAAATTTGGCCCCATCGGGCCATGGTTCGAATCCGGGCGTGTACCAATGAGTTTTTCTGACTTAAGTACACAATATCACTGACACCGTGCTTCGGAGGGCACGTTAAGCAGTCGGTCCCGGACGCTGTCAATAGATGGCGGTTGTTACAGTTCCCAACCCGCAGTGGAGCAGCGTGGTGGACTTAAGCTCCAAGCCCCCCTCCTCGTCCTGGGGGAGGCCTAAGCCCCTGCAGTGGGGTAAAAATGGGCTGATGATGATGATGATGATGATGATGATGATGAAGATTTTGAAAATATTATACTGTACATATGTAAGAAGTAACCTGGAGTAGGCATCGCAGGTGTGGAACCCTCGTTACCAAACATATATCTCGTGTATTGAGGCACTTCAGAAGCGGTTTGTTACGTTCCGGACCATTTGATCACCACACCACTGGTGGTCAGTTGGCACTCCGATTTCTCAACTGATTACCAGTGGCCAAATAACACAATGGTAGTCCCATATCGTCCACCAGTGGTGTAAATTGTCCCATTTCACCACTGGTGATAAATTGGCTTTATTATTGCTGGATGTCCTGGAATTTTTCCTAATTCATCCTGTGAATTTATCACCAATGGTTCTTAATAATAGATATCTTGTCATTATGTTCTGGGTTTACCTGTAACTTCTCTGAAGCATACTATTTCTAATTGTTAATTTATTTCAGTGCCACATTTTTGTTGTAAATTTATAATGTGTAATCGTGATTCGACTCTCCCGAATTACACGGTGACCCACTTACATATGAATATGAATATCAACACAAAAAGGAGTACAGCTATACTTTTATAGGATATGGTGTGATAGATATGGGAGTACTATTGTATTATTTGATCACTGATAGACAGTTGAGAAATTCGTGATATTTGGTGGATTGTCTCACTTCCAAATCTCACCACCGGTGGTCAGCTGAAACGAAAAAATTCCCATTTCATCACTGGTGATGAATTAAGAAAAAAATCCTCCCAATTGACCTCCAGTAGTCAGATGGGATATGTTTCGTCTCAACTGACCACCGGTGGTGAGATTTAGTGGTGAGATGGTCCGGAGTGGTTTGTTAAGTATTACGTATTATTGACGACCCCTAGGCCTAGTGGGTAGCGAGGTAAATATGTCACAAATAAATAAATAAATAAAAACCCCCGGTATCCCCCTGGCTTCTCTCCGACTGAACCCATCTCTGACAACGCTTATTGTACAGCTACATCGTCAGCACCCGAAGACACTCTTTTCTAAGGAAGCATGCATTGATTTCTTTCCCTTAGAATGCTCGCATTCAACAGTGAGCATGGATACAACTACAACACGGTATCAAGTGTCGCTGGAGGTGACGCGCCTCGGCCATATACGTTATGCCGTCGGACCGGGTGCCGAGGTCAGTGTACGGCGGAGCCATCTATATGAGCAGCGACGCGGCCGCCGTTGTCGTTCCATTTACATCAACTTCACACGGGCACGCCGCGCCGGCGAAAACGTGTTGCGTTGAGTTTTTTTTTTTTGGTGTATCATCAAGAATTTTCATCTTTACTACCTGGGAAATCACACACAGCGCCATCTAGTCCTACAAAGTATTACGCTTGTGTTATGGGTACAAGATAAACGATATACATACATAAATATTTAGACACCTTGACACGGAACAAATAGACATGTTTATGCGTACAAATATTTGTCCCGGCTGAGAATCGAATCCACGACCTTTGGTTTCGCAGTTACGGTCTCTAACCACTCGGCCAATAGGTCAGTCATTCGTACACGTTATACCGATTGGGGATCGTAGCCAAATCAGGATTTTTATAGTTTCGCCTTGTCCATTCACCGAGCTTTCCATTAGTCCAATAGAGAAGTACTGCTGGCCGTTTAGTTCAAGAACCTTCATCATGTTTGAGCCATAGCAAACGGGAAATGCGTATGTTTTGTGGCGACGTTTTTGTCTACTATTCATCACAACTAGTTTTGAATTAAAAACGTGTTTGAGTCGTTGATTATTAATCCTATAAAGTAGTTAATATAGTTATCAAAAGTTATATAATAGTTCATTATGATGCAAGTACGGTAAGCTGCATATTATAATAAACCGATGACTATAATAGCCAGCTTACTGAGTACGAGCACCATACGACGTTTTTTAATATGTTTGCGATTAAAATTAGGTAGATACTTGAAATGTAATAATGGCGGGAGCTAGGGCCGCGTGCGGGTTGCTTTTCGCGGTTTACGCATGCGTCACGAACAGAATGCTTGTTTGTGATTGGTGTAAATTAAAAAGGCTTAGTAGGTACTGTAAAATACAACGTATGATGAATATTGATACTGGTACCGGGGTCTTAATTGTTATATGTATGTGGTGTCTTCGCTTGGTATCCAGAACACAAGCTAATGCTTAGTTTGGGGCCTAGACGTTGTTGTGATGTATACGTTATTATTATTAATAATAATATTATGGTTCAAGTTTTGATGTCATAACGACCATATATATATATTATTAGCAAACGTATTGCAAATGATATTTTCATTACTCATACACGATACTCGCAAAGTACGCTTGAAGTTACCTGATCAAAGGGATGAAAGTAGTACTTTTCGTCCCTGGGAAACGATTTTCCCTGCTGTCAAACGAATTTAAATAAAAAAGAACTATGCAAGCCATGCCCCAACTTTTATACAACTCTTTTGAATCGCGGCGTAAAATTCTAATAAAAAACTTTGTCAACAATTTTGTAATATGACTTTATACTTTTAATTTACTTTTAACTAAATTATTTAATTTACATAGATTTGAGCTCAAAATTAACCATGATCAACGATAAAAAGTACTGGCTGGTAGAAGACCACAGTAAAAGAAAAAAATCCACAGATCTTGCAGTCCCCGCAACCATCGGTTTCATTGAAAATGAACCTACTCAAATCCGATTTTCACAGATTATTTTATTTCATTGCCACGATTCAAACTGCAGCCTCTGATATCCTTAACGTTTTGAACTCGATAATGAAGCATTCGAACGAATACAGGCCGAAAGGCGATGACCGTAATGTTAACAAGTTCCCGATCGTCCATAAAATCTAACATGTGATGTCAAATTTCTTGTTCGATTTCCAAGCGATATCCAAAATTTTGATCTCAAACTGTAGCTACCGACGCCCTCTAATTTTTTGTACAACACTTTGAAGTGATCCGACGAATACCCTCTGAAATATAGTAACTTATATCCACAAACACCAGCGATCGACCAAAAAATGTCATCTTTCGGAAATAATTTCTCTTACAATTACCAACCGATTTCCAAAAACTTGGTCTCAAACCGTAGCTACGTTAATGGCCGAGATATAATTTTTTTTGATTTTCGATATCGGTCCCCGTTCTCGAAATAATTTGGATTTAGTAAAAAAAAAATCCGATAAAATCCCGATTTTTTTACATTTTCCAATTTTTTTCGAAAACTACCTAACTGATTTCCAAAATTTTAGTGTCATACAATGCGCAACTAAATTATTGATCTTTTAAGACCTTAAAATCTTAGCTAGACCCCATACCCTCGGAGTTATGGCTAAAAATGCGTCTCCCGTGAAATGGATATGATAGTCATTTTCAATGACAAGACAAAAAATGCGTGAAAGCGGCAATTCGATCTTCAGTTGTTTTGGCGAGTGCTGATTATTTATTTAAACAGATATTACTAAAAAATGAGTTCATCAAATTCAGATATGGATTTAAAGCTTTTTTTTTTTTTTTACTTTCCTCATATTCGTAATAAAAGGCAGAATGTTTACCTAGGGTGAAAGACATATATAGGCACTCAAACTATTGGCGCTCTCGTTACCTACGCTCGTGCGCTAAACCATCTCGTGCCCTAAATAGGACCCTTTTGCTCGTTGCATAACAATCTATGTTTCGCACACCTCATTGTGAAGGGTATCGCTGAATAGGTTTTACCAAAATTTTGGATGCATGTCACGGATGCAGAAATCAACGTAATGTAACTCTATTACATTTAGCAATAGTTGCAGAAAATTTACAAATTATATCCAATACTAGCTTCCGCCCGCGGCTTCACCCACGCGAAGTAGTCCATATAGTTCTACTGTTAAGTTCTACTGGTAGGACTAAACAGAGAAAAAAATTCGTTTATTTCTACTAGTAGGGCAGAACGGATTTATTTATCTTTTCTGACCTACTGGTAGAAATTAACGGACAAAAAAATTAAGCAGTCCGTATATCTCCACCATTGAGTTCTACTAATAGTTATTATAAAGGAAAATGAATGAATACTTAACATACACGTCCCTGATAATTCAGAATTATTAAAGCCAAATCTAAACGGAACTTATAATTTGGATTTACTTATTTCTAACTTGTAATTAAATGTATGTATTTTGTACCAGCAAATGAAGCTCGTCAATAGCCAATTATCCACTTCACTGTTTTTAGGATCTTAGAAATAAAATAAGTCATATTTATTATGTTTGTATTCGTATTTGTTTAGTTAAGAGTTAACCTAACTGCTCTTTCCACACATATGTGGTGGCTCTTTCGTTCATTTATCATTCATGTGGTTATCATTCATTCATAATAAATATTCGTACTCTGCAAACAGCAGGACGTTACTTTATGTCCGTTTAGTCCTATTGAATATCGTACAGAAATTAGTAGGACTAAAAGAACTTTTTTCACCGTTTAGTCCTACTAAAGTAAAACTATGCGGGCTACTTCGCCCATGCGGACAGACGTTACTCCCTCATAGTCGTTTTCCGCTCTCACTACTGTTCTCATTCTCTCTCACATTTTTACTCTTATCTAACTCCTGCTTCCGTCTCTCTGTTTATTTATTTATGTTAAGGAGAACCAACAGTTACATACAATGAGAATAATTAGCAGTGGGTGGTTAACAGTCAACCATTTACAGGTTCCCACTAATAAAAATGACATGAAAAACCTCATCCCCTCCCTCCAACACACTCATAACATATATATGTAGAAATATATGCATACTTATAAGTCAAACCTCCAATCTATGAGTCTTGCCGACAAAGAATTCATTGCTGAACAGACGCCTCACCTGTGAAACACTGGTATTAAACAGATCTATCGGTAGTGTTCTATTAATTTTATTAAAATTGTCACATGACCACCATAAATAAGTATTCTGCCTGTAGTTAGTGCTGACGACTGGTGTAAAGAATGTGGAATTGAGCCTAAATGACACACGCGGAACGTAAAAGTTTAATTTTGCGAGAAGATATACATGTACTGATTCGTTCGTACTGTTATAATATGTACTGATTCGTTCCCGCTTTTATTCCCACACGCATTACCATTTCACAAATATATCCTATAGCTTTCCGCCCCGGTTTCGCATTGAAATCTATCTTCTCTTTTGTTGTCATCAAAACTGCTCATTAACATAAAGTTTTTGTTCGTTTCAAGTATTTTTATAAAGTTATATATTTCTGCTATTATTTTGTAAACAGAAGTTGTTTAAAAAACATGTAACGCTCCAAAAGTAGCAACATATGATAATCGCGTTTAACGACCAAGCAGTGCGTGTCGGTGCCATCTAGCAACGTCATTTGATACTCCTTTTTCTTTAAAGGAAATTTCCCATTGGTACCAATATTTTGGTCGGGCAATAACAAGATAGTCTGTATAAAAGCTAGTGCGTTTACCGGAAAAGAGGCCGGCCGCGTCGAGCAGCGGATCGTTGGGCGGCTTGCCTGCGGACTCGCCCTCGCCGCTCTCCTTGTCCATGCCACCGCTGAAAAGAGACAAATTAGATGTTAAAAATAATAAATAAAAAACTGCTAAGCGCGAGTCCGATTCGAGCCCCGAGGGTTCCGAACTGTCATATAACGTATTGGTTGCTAGTCATGTCAGGTGCATATAGAACCAGGAATAATATATAAGGCAGACACTAGAACACATCCTGCCTACAATGACATACGGTGCCGAAACATGGACTCTCACGGCAGGACTGGTCCACAAATTTAAAGTCGCTCAGCGCGCTATGGAATGGACTATGCTCGGTATTTCCATGATGGACAAAATCAGGAATACTAAAATCCGTCGAAGAACTAAAGTTGTCGACATAGCCGAAGTAATTAGCAAGCTGAAGTGGCAATGGGCCGGTCAAATTTGCCGTAGAACCGACAATTGATGGGGCAGACGAATTCTCGAGTGGAGGCCACGTATTGGGAAGCGAAGCATTGGACGGTCCCCGGCCAGGTGGACTGATGACCTAAAGCACCACACCGGGGGTAATTGGATGCGGAAGGCGGAGGACCGTGTGTGGTGGCGAGCCTTGGGAGAGGCCTATATTCTGCAGGGGAGTGACACGCGCTGATGATGATAATGACTAGAACACACAGTACGCTTACGCTGCCTTACCGAAACCACGAATACACTAAGTGTAGTTGACGCGACGCGTTTGGCAACAGCGCTTGTTAGAAGTTTTTTACCAATATTAATTTAAATAAGGAAAAATGATCGAAAACGATGTCGATAACTCTGACGCTCTATAATATCCCCTTCCCGTGACTTACTGTCGTTGTTCGAGTTGACCCCTCCCACCGACACTTCGGCTGCATACCTTCCCCCGCCTTTGCGGCTTACGACGTTATAATAGTTCAGTTGGATGACGCTCGTTCTGGTCTTACTATCTTACTATTATATTATTTCTATCTCCATGGGCAGTTAGTACGTAAACACTTATATAAATTTTTAAAATTATAATTAAACCGCTTCTTGTTTCATGATTCTAGGTCAACGGGAAATAGGCACCCTACAGGTTTTCATTTACTTGTAAATATCTTCTTTTTTTTTTTTTTTTTGTTTTACCCTTTGCGGTGGGAAGACGGATTAAACTCTACAGTTTCGGGGTATGTAGGAGTTGCACCCACTAAACAACCGCCTGAAGCAGAATAAGGACGCATTTTGTTAACCCGAAAGCTCCAACGACTTTATCGAAGCGGCAAGAAGGCACACTAGGGTGTCACCGGCGCGAAGATGTCGAGAAACCACCAAGAGTTACTCGATTCGAAATGATTCCGTTGGCGCGGGCCTCCGGTTAAGATTTACGTTATTAATATAACGTGAAAAGTGTTTTACTGTTCACTCATTTGAGATGAGGTCAACAGAGTAAATATCAAAATACGCAGCCTCTATGAGATGTACTAGGTATTTTTATTATTAACTACGCCGATAATAAATATATAATATGTATTTTAATCAATACAATTGCAAGATTAGTAAGATAGACGCAGACTAGGCGCGCTCGTTGTGCAATGCAGCTTTATAGATCCACCACCTTTGACCTGAGCTGTTAATGCAGTTGCGTTATTCAGAGCTCTGGGCAACGTATTAATCTCAATTCCTTAGGCCGGTATTAATACATGACACTCAAGATCGTCTTGAAAGCTGTATCAGCTGAGTGCACGTTGAAACATGATAACGATCTTAAACTTAAATGACGTCAGCTACCGCGTATACTCAAGCCGGGCGAGAGCCAGATCGGGCCCCGGGTGTAAAACATTGCGGGGCCCACCCACCTTACTTTGAAAAAAAATCAAATGACCGGGCCCCCGTTTCTTAGTCCGGGCCCTGGTGGTACTATTACCCTTACACCCCCCCTAACGCCGGCCCTGCGTATACCTATTGAACCGGTCTAAGTAGGGTAATATTTGACTAATATTAAATATATTATATTCATCAAGAAAATATCAGAATAGACTTTATAAGATAACAAAATTTTTAAGGAATCGTATAAAGTGCCCCAGCGGTAACATATTCCTATGGGTTAGGCTGCCGTAAACTTGGGGCATTCTAGAGGATGTGAATAGAGTGCCGCTAGGGGTAACATAGTTCTATGGGTTAGGGTGCCGTAAAATTATTTACACAGGGAAAAACTAAATTGTTTCACTATTTTCAATCAAACAATTTGGTAAACGAATGACAGCAAAAGACAAACTTAAACAATCAAACTAAAGCCAACTGGAGTTTTTTTAAAAATGGCGCACGTGGAACGTCGTGGTTTCTGGCGATATTTTGAAAAAGCTCCAAAATAACCGTACTACGCTGCCTATTCTTGTTATTTTTTATTAAAAATACGAACAGAATACTCGACACTGGCGAAATTGCTTTAAATGCAAGGAACGCCATGACTAGGAAGAAGAAGAAGAAGAAAGCCAACTGAAAGTAAATTGTAATAGTTGAATCTTATTTCAATTCATCTAGACCATAGAGCAATAACCTATACCGTAACAAAAAATAAAATGTTGCTGTTATTATTTGTCTTTCCCTCACGACCTTTCACCTAATCTAACCAAATAATTTGAAAAAAAGTGGACCATTAATCTATATGAACCAAGTTCTGAATTGGTCAATAGATTTTTACGGAGCCGTTCTCCTTTTCACTTTTTATTTTAATACATAAAACGGTAGTCGGCTTAGTTAAAAAATAATACTAAGCCGACAAACAAAACAAATGAATTCTAACCTCAACAAAACAATTCATACTTCGCCGAAATAAAAATAACGAGCGTCAATGCAATCGCGTCGCTATAAACGGTCGAATTATTTTGCAGCGTAATACTCCTACGGTAGATTAGACGGTGAAATAAAATGGCGTAAACATTGTAGTTCCTTAACCGACAATGATACAATGCTAGCGGCACTCTATACACTTCCAATTTTTAAACAAAATTGTATTCGCCTGAAGAATATGGAAATTGTAAGGTATTAAAATTCTATGTCTGTCTCTTTCTTGCAAACGATATTTAACATTATTTTAAATGGTCACACATAGGTACGCGTTCGGTATTGTTTTCTCTGTCTAACAGGACATTTTAAAAATTCATAATTTTGATAATAATGATAATTTTTTTTTTTTTAATATTTTCTCAGTTATATATTTAGAAAACTCTTTACTTAAACTTGAATAAGATTTATTAATACCAGCCTTAATGGCGAATTCGCCGAGCGGTAGTACAGCTCGCGCTCGTTTCCTTTTTTGCATGACTCGAGGTTCTCCGCTCGCCCCAAAATACTCGTTTATGCTGTGAAGGCAACCAAGGCTAACAGCAAGATGCTCGGCAGACGAGTTTAATGAACGAAAACCCTACCATACCTTCGGACCGCTGCGTGCCGTTGGTATCTGGCGACCAGCTTTCCCTCTTCCCGCAATAATATTTGCAATCTTTCTGGTATTTTTTCCAGAAAGATTGCAAATGGAATGGTCTTCTATTGGTAATTAGACATAACAATAAAGCTTGTGTTATGGGTACAAGATAACTGATATTACACACGTAAATATTCTTTTCAATATATACATATATAGATACTTTTACACCCAGACACAGAACAAATAAACATGTTCATGCACACAATATTTGTCCCGGGCGGGAATCGAGCCCGCGACCCTTGGCTCCGCAGTTAGGGTCTCTAACCACTCGGCCAATCGGTCAGTCACTGTTATATATCATTCTCTATAAAGATAAAAAAAATGTCGAAACAGAAGAACAAAACAAAAGAAGAAATGTAGAGCCAGAAGCACAATTCTGGTTCCCTAACATAGCTGAACAGTAGTTGTTTGCTTGACGTTTATTGCGATTTGAATTGACTTACTCTCGCCTAATCATAACTGATTATTTAAAAAAAAGTTCACTAGTCTAACACTAAGACCACTAGTTTATATAAAAAGCTCATGATTCAGAAAAAAATCAGTAAAATAATTTAACAAAAAAATTCTTTTTACGATATATTTCAGTCTATTTTTATTCTTAATCATTTGTGCAGAGTATAAATGGGACTGACTGTACACCGTATTCGAATCTACATAAGAAATATTTTCCATCATCGGCGCAAACGATTTCAGTTTTATTCGAAATTACAAATGAAGTAAAACACCATAATCGCTTTAACATATATAGGTACAATCGTCAAGGTCATCGACCCACACTCGTTCCAGTCATGCCACCTTTTACCCACTCCAGCATTCCATCCCCCCTCCATTCAACACGTACCACCCACAACGTAACACGGCAACACCCCACACCCCAACAATTCACCACCACCTCACACCCCCTAAGACCTCCACAAGCGGATACGGTTCACTGGGGCAAGCTTAATTATGTAAATAAATATTATTTTCAGAACTCTATTTTATGTAATATATTTTCAATACTCTACATTGTTTACATGTAGTACAAGATACGGACATATCTTGCGAACCCCTCATTCTTTTCCCAGACTAAATATTGTTCATATGCTATAATATTAGATTGTTGCACCGAGTAGAAAGTAATAATAATAATAATAATAACGTATACATCACACCAACGTCTAGGCCCCAAACTAAGCATTAGCTTGTGTTTTGGGTACCAAGCGAAGACACCACATACATATAACAACCAAGACTCAGTACCAGTATCGATATTCATCATATACATACTGATCCGCCCTGGGATTCGAACCCGGGACCTCCAGCTTCGTAGCCAGGGTCGCTACCCACTAAGCTAAACGGTCGTCAAAGTAATTTATTACTACACTTTTTTTTTAATCCCAAACCCCAAACAAGACTAACAAAATAACGAGGGCAATATGAATTACTTAATACGAGGTGCATATTCTTGTTTTATATCCACTATTTTGCAATTAAATATAATATAACAAGAAGGTTAGCACGTTTAAACTTTACAGTGAAAATTAGCTATGTTGACGTCCCCAACTTTTTTCTTATTAAAATAAACGGTATTGTCTTTATGGCCAGTATTTTTAACTGTCAAACACCACATGGCCGTCAGGAAGGGCAACCACGCATGCGCGAATTAAAAAAAAGCTAAAACTGTGCGTCAAAGAATTTCCATAGATTTTTTCTGGTCTAGAGCTACAAAGTACCGCTTTGTGCTGAATATGTAGTGCAGTTATGATAGAATTACTAAAGAGTATTGGCACACTAAATTCGATCCGACCTATTTTTAAATAAAATTGTTAATTTTATTTCAAATAGAGCTTTTTTATCATATACATTTTTGTACCAAAAGTTAATGCATGTTCAAAACGTGTAACTTCCAGGGCATATTCTAAAACCAACAAAAGTATTAATTATTATAATAATGGGAAACAAAGTTATCTTTGTGCTGTATTTAGTGTTTTTTTTTTTTTGTTTCTCGTACAACAAGAACGGTGTATAGGTACCCTTGTTTTCGGTTTACATTATTGTCTTATATTGTCACGGATTTTCTGAGAAGGGCGCCCGTTCTAGTCTTTCGCCTAGGGCGCCAGAATGCTCGGGCCGGTGCTGTTTAGAGCTACTAATATATGAGTCAAATCATTATGATGTTTTAAGTGTTACCTATGCGTCGGAAGCGAATTTACGCAGAACAACGCGACCGAGACGAACTTCATGTTGTAGATCCGTTGGAAGGGATATACGAAGAAACTTTTCCTCCCGCAGTATTTGTAATAGCGGTGGAGGAAAATCTCAGCGTCTATATGAATGGAAGGGTTGTCAAAATTTGTATTTTTTGCTTTATTTCTAATATCTATAATACTAAAATGAATAGGTTATTCGTATACTTATTGACCTTTTCAATATTTAATGCAGAAGTCACGTGACAGTCGAATATTCATCTCGAGATTTATGAACGATTTTTCAAATAGAATTTTCATCAGATGTCGACCTTCTCATATCTTGGGAAGCCACTCTGACCATTTTTAGAGTCTTCTTATTAATAGTTTTCCTAATAATAATAATAATAATAATAATAACACACACAATTACAACAACATCTAGGTCCCAAACTAAGCATTTGCTTGTATTTTGGGTACCAAGCGAAGACACCACATACATATAACAACCAAGACCCGGTGCCAGTATTAATATTCATCATATAAATACTGACCCGACCTGGGATTCGAACCCGGGACCTCCAGCTTCGCAGGCAGGGTCGCTGCCCACTAGGCTAAGCGGTCGTCAAATGGCTGTATTATACGTGTGGGTATTTAAGTCTCATAGCAATGACTAAAGGAAGATGTATGTAAACTTTATGTAGGTAAGTACAAACTGTTGTGTATTTTTAAACGACAGACATAAACATATGTATCGTATAATATTATATGAATGAAGAAAATTTTTTATTTGAATTGTTATGATTGTACCACTAATAAATAAATAACCTTTGAAAGGATTGACATATTTGCGTACAGTTTTTCGACATTCGAAAGAGTTTTACTAGATTTGTATTTGTGACGCGAAGACACACGGACGAATACGGAGTACTATAACGCGAAAAGGATTTCTTGGTGGACTACGAAACTATAAATAAGATAACTTGCACATTGCATTCCCCCAGCGCATTATGCCCCACTGCAGGGGCTTAGGCCTCCCCTCAGGGTGAGGAGACTTGGAGCTTTAATCCACCACGCTGCTCCAGTGCGGGTTAGTGGATTTTAACGACTGACATCTGTTGATGGCACCCGACAAGATAACTTTTACAACTTGAATAAAAATATACAATAGAGCTCCTTTTTTGGAAAATACAGGCAATATAAATATCGATATTAAAAGACAACTTTATACCTATGTGCTTTTCAACTATAAAGTACGTTTTCCAAACAACATCAAACTCAAACAAGTGTGTAATTTTCATGACGACGTAGCAACGAGTACAGAACAGACGCTGCGAGTGGGTGATCCCCCCACCACCACTCCAAGTTTCGATTCGCACCCTTACAGCTGTTCAGGGAGGTGGTACACACACCAAACGTCCGATTATGATCGTTACATGAAGAAACTCCATACATGCGTATATACCAATATATACATAGTTCATTGGATTCATTATATGACAATTGCATAAAGACAAGACATATTTGCTGCTAGGTATACTGCTTAGTATACTGTATATGGCACAGAGTAACAAATGATTCGGTTAGAGTTTACAATATCAGAAACGAACGTGTACCAAAATGGGTGTGAGTGAAGTGGTCAGCCGGTTTCGGCTACGTCCCGGCAACTTATACACCAGAACTACTATTCGATACTATTATTATTATATGGGACATCCACACAGCGCCATCTAGTCCCAAAGTAAGCAAGTACTATGCTTGTGTTATGGGTTACTAGACAACTGATATACATACATAAATACTTTTTTTTTAATAATATATACATAGATAAATATTATACACCCAGACCTGGAACGAAATAAACATGTTCATGCACACAAATATTTGTCCCGGGCGGGAATCGAACCCGCGACCCTTGGCTCCGCAGTTAGGGTGTCTAACCACTCGGCCAATCGGTCGTCAATCATATGGGGGCCGTATGCGAGTATGGAGCGGTCGTACACTTTGCAGCCTGCCCTGAGAAAAATGTTCATTATCAGTCGAGCAATGGATTACCCCCATAATAAAAAGAACGGCCAAGTGCGAATCGGACTCGCACACGAAGGGTTCCGTACCACCATACAATATAAAAAAAAAAACGAGCGCGACGTTAATCGAACTTAACCACTAATCGTTGTTATTATGTAATTTAAGAATTATTGTATAAATTTAATTTCGTTAGTTATTTAGAAGACGCTCAATCCTCTCTGACTAATCCGAAAAGTAATAACGAGTCTGAAAAGTAATATCACTGCAATAATGAGTGCAGTGATAGCTAGAGACAATTTTTGATACTTATTTTATTACAGTGAACCTTTGACTTTTAGTATCGATTGTGAAGAGAATAAGCTCTGCAAAGGAATGCAAATAACACGCTATCTGTCATTTTCTACGGAATTTTTACGAAATTTTTACTTATAAATGTACATTTTATAAGTTATTCTAACTCATTAAATAATACAGTCTAGTTAGCTGTGATAGTTTTCCTTTTAACTACGTTATATATACTCCTGTCATAATTTTTTTCCACATATCCAAAAATAACGGTTTAGCTGGTAGTGGGGGGGGGGGGGGGGGGGACTGGACAGGACTCTAACAAAAATTAGGACTTTAGGAGTGCATATCTCAACAACTGTTGAGTTAAATAAAAAAAATTGTTTGAAACCTTGATATCATTTTTGAAGACCTATCGTTTGGTACCTCTCGCGTTAATATACCTACGATGATATATTTTTTTCGTACTTGAGTTACATGTATGGCGACCTATCCCAAAAAAATAATTTTTCTTAATTTCACTACGTCGTTGTGTAGTGGTTCATAGATTACACCTACCTTCCTAATTCCATCTATATATTGCCAATAGTTTCCGAGAAAAACCACAGACAGACAGACAGACAGACGGACGGACATGGCGGAACTATGAGGGTTCCTTTTTTGCCATTTGGCTACGGAACCCTAAAAACGAGGAATAGAAGAGAAAAATAATATGCGTTAGCGGAAATTATGGTTCCAGTAACGTAATTATGATGACGCGTATATTTTTTTCCTCGGTTTCCTCGTATTTATGGTGATCTTGATCAGCAGTTGCTCTACTGATAAAGAAACCATCATAATAAAATCTGAACTCATCATAGTACTTTTCGCAGTGTTGGAAAGTGCCCATCATGCTGACGGCGAGGCGGCGTTACCGCGCTGTATGGCCAGTGAAATGCACTGCGCAAGAAAGAAGCCGGAACGCCTGTCCATACCCCTCTCTTTGAGACATTTTCTTTTGACGAGTCTTTTTCATTACTTATGAAAAACATCACAACGAAACCTGAGACTCATTACGTAACAGTTTTAGGTCATGATACCGTCTACTGCCGTCTGCCTATCCTCTATGCATGCCATTATGACGACCGCTTAGCCTAGTGGGCAGCGACCCTGCCTGCGAAGCTGGAGGTCCCGGGTTCGAATCCCAGGTCGGGTCAGTATTTATATGATGAATATTAATACTGGCACCGGGTCTTGGTTGTTATATGTATGTGGTGTCTTCGCTTGGTACCCAAAATACAAGCTAATGCTTAGTTTGGGACCTAGACGTTGTTGTGATTGTGTGTGTTATTATTATTATTATTATTATTATTATTATTATTGTTGTTGACTGACCGATTATTATTATTATTATTGTTGTTGACTGACCGATTATTATTATTATTATTGTTGTTGACTGACCGATTGCCCGTGTGGCTAGAGACCCTAATAGCGGAGCCTAGGGTCGCGGGTTCGATTCCCGCCTGGGACAAATATTTGTGTGCATGAACATATCGTCTATTTGTTCCTTGTCTGGGTGTAAAATATATATCTATATATATGTATATATTATAAAGAATATTAAGTATGTATATCAGTTGTCTGGTACCCGTATTACAAGCTTTGCTTAGTTTGAAACTAGACGGCGTTGTGTGGGATGTTCTAGGTATTATTATATCGTCTTTTCCTCGAGATTACTCCAGTTAACGAGTGAGCGACAACACGTAAAATGACAATCTTTTCTACGAATTGTCTACGAAAAGTTGAAATGGCTTGTCCAACGCCAAAAAGAAGAACCGAAATTCAGAGGGAAAACGAACAAAATGTTTCAAAAATTTAGAACTAAATGCCGCTGTGTGGAATGTAAATCAATCATCATTATCATCAGCCCGTGTCTCTCCACTGCAGGATATAGGCCTCTCCCTAGGCTCGCCACCACACACGGTTCTCCGCCTTGCGCATCCAACTACCCCCGGTATGGTGCTTCAGGTCATCTGTCCACCTGGCCGGGGGCGTCCAACGCTTCGCTTTCCGGTACGTGGCCTCCATTCGAGAACTCGTCTACCCGTATGTAAATCAATGAAAGTGGTCTATTGGTAATACCTTACACCTAGAATTTTTTTGGGTTGTTAAAATTGAAGATATGGTCAGAAGTCAGAACAGACGACATGAAAATATCTATTTTTTAAGATAAAAGTTGTTGAAGTTGTTCTTAAGTTCTAATTACAATTTTTGTAGGAATGCGAAGAAATAATAGTTTTACAAGGTTTTATTTTACTACTAGTATACCTTTAATTCCTAATAGACTAAGAGCCCGATCTATCTAGTAGATCTAGATATCTAGACGACCGCTTGGCCTAGTGGGTAGCGACCCTGCCTACGAAGCTGGAGGTCCCGAGTTCAAATCCCAGGTCCGGTCACTATTTATATGATGAATATTTATACTGGTATCGGGTATTGGTTGTTATATGTGGTGTCTTCGCTAGGTACCTAAAACACAAACTAATGCCTAGTTTGGGGCCTAGACGTTGTTGTGATTTTGGGACTGTGACATACATCAATGGTCATGTCAACGATTTGCCTTCTATAGGGAGAAATTGGCAGTTGGGATCTCCATTATTATAAAAATAAATTGACAATTTTAATTAAAAATAGCCTGGGCCGAATTTAGGTTGCCAACCCTGCCTGGGAAAAGAATGAGGGGTTCATAAAATAGGTCGGCGTCTTGTACTATAAAAAAAAAACTAACACATATGACAGGATCGCTTTACAAATCTGCCGTATTATGTCATTAGGCGCGATAACATACACCAGAAAAACGTCCTCGGCCGACAGTCTACAAGCCCAACCCTCTCAGAGATATATGTTCTATACCTAATTTCACATCTGTGCGCTGTATACAATCTTTGCGTGTTAGCCCTGCGCGGGGTAGGTCACCGACCCGGCGATTGTCTCCTTTCCAAATAGCTCTTGCACCGATTAGCGTGCTAAGCCTTAAGCATTTATGATAGAAACGTCGCTTGTGATCTTACAAGAATAATTCTGAAGTACTTAACTTGATATTCAAGATCTACCCCTTAACAAGCTTAAAACTAAAATAAAACGAAAGCTTTATGCAAAAGCTTATTATAAAGTATCGGACTACTTAGATGATAAAAATCCATGGGTATAAGCCGCTCGCCTTTTAGTTTGTTTCAATAATATTAATCTTTAAGCACTTATTGTAAAAAAATTGTTTATAATTTTGTTAAAAAGAGCGTCCCTCAGTTTCTTGCGTATTCTTCTGAGAGGAACCAGCACTTTTTGAATGTGCCTTTGTGGTGACGTTCTTTTACAAAGTAATAAATTAACTCTTGTGACATATTTCAAGATTTTGTTATTAAGATATTTGACTGAGTATAAGCTATATTCTATCCAAACATCTATTATCCAAACGCCATTTTCCTTTTCATTCCTGTTACTGACCTCGGATTATTTTCGATTATAGCGTAAAACTTTGTAAAACATTGTAGAACTTTGAGTGAATAAATACTTATTATTATTATTAGTATTATTATTATTAGCACAGTACACTGTATTTCATTATTGTATGAAACACAATTTTAGCGTAGTTTGATCTGTGATTCAGTTTTTTTGGATCACATTACATTCATTCATATAATATTCCGTTAGGTTTGTTTGTTTATCCGGACTTAAACTTCGAAACGGTTGATTTGATTTTTGTGAGACTGTCATTGGCAGATAGAGGTCATTGGGAAACTAATAAATAAATAAATAAATAAAAATAAATAAACTTTTATTTCAGACTAGGGTTCATAGTTAATGAATTACAATGATCTTAAAGCTAAAGTAAACACACAATGAAATAAAATTATCAGATAACATAAAATAAAATAAAACAAAATTGCCTAATAATAATAATAATATATGGAAGATCCCATACAGTGGCATCTAGTCCCAATGTAAGCAAGTATTATGCTTATATTATGGGGTACTAGACAATTGATATACATACTGAAATTTTTTTTTTTTTTTTTAATATTTAGTTATATAGATACTTGTACACCCAGACACGGAACAAATAAACATGTTCATGTACACAAATATTTGTCCCGGGCGGGGCTGGAACCCGCGACCCTCGGCTCCACAGTTAGGGTCTCTAACCACTCGGCCAACCGGTTAGTAAAATATTATTTAATGAGACCAATAACTGTCCCCACCCAGTAATTTTTGAACGGACAGTCTGGTCTGGCAGCGATCATTTAAATTTTTTTAATGTAAGCTATTTTTTATTAAACATTTATCTGTTCAACACATGTCATATAAACGGTGGAAGGATCTATTCTTGACGACCGATTGGCCGAGTGGTTAGACACCCTAACTGCGGAGCCAAGGGTCGCGGGTTCGATTCCCGCCCGGGACAAATATTTGTGTGCATGAACATGTTTATTTCGTTCCGGGTTTGGGTGTATAATATTTATCTATGTATATATTATTAAAAAAAAAAGTATTTATGTATGTATATCAGTTGTCTAGTAACCCATAACACAAGCATAGTACTTGCTTACATTGGGACTAGATGGCGCTGTGTGTGATGTCCCAAATATTATTATTTATTATTATTATTATTTTTAAGAGAATTCTGTAGTGGCGAATTTCCATACAAACGGCATTAACGGTTGCACCACATTTAAACCTTAAACGATTGACGCAAAAAAAAATATAGTATTCAGATTAGCGTAAACTAAGTATATACGTTTTTAATTTTTTAAATATTATGATACATCGTAAAAAAAAATCATAAAAAAATAATTGAAATATGCGAGATTATTTTTTCAAAATTGTTTCATTTTTCACATGTCCAACCTAAAACTAATTGCATTAATACATGCAAAAAATAAAAGAATTCTGAAAATGATGAACTACGATGAGATGATGTTAAAATGCAAATACTTTCATGTTGAACATTTGTGAAAAGTTTCGAAAACAATTTCGAAAAAAAAACCACGCATTTAATTTCTTTTTGCTATAATTCTTATAATTATCTTGCGCCAATCGGTTAAGGTTTAGTGGGATGAAACAGTTTGTATGGAAATTTGCCACTACACAATCCTCTTAACATGACTTTAATCATTCTCAATTTAGTTTTGAAACGACAAAAAGCGTAGACGAAAGTAACGAGGAAGTCTATAAAATACTGTGCCGAGCTTGCACATTTTGGAGATAGCGATGTAACGCTAGAAAAAAACTACACATTTTTAAAACTATCGGCGACACCACAGACCAGTCAACCTATAGACCACGCTTTAATAAACGTCAGTACGAAAACGGAAACGAAAACGCCAAAAAGTGGCGGGTTGCGGGGAGAGGTCGGCTAGTTTTCATTGGCTCGTTCAAAATTGACAATTTAATGGCTTCCGACGTGCTTCCAACTGACGGCTCACTAGTGACGTAGTTATGTAGTGTCACTACATAGCCTTGGCGAATGCTACTCCCTGTCAAAGCGTGGTCTATAAGGTTGACTTGTCTGTGGGCGACACCCATAGCTTTAATACGAGTATCGTGGCCTACTTCGCTTGCCTAAAACACGACTCATCAAGTCTGATATATGCATAAAAATCCAGACGTTAGACTTCTACAGTACACTACCTGACGACGCCAAGGACGCTACGGATTACGAAGGTTTCGTAACTAACTTGAACGACTGTTGGCTAATACGGCACTGTATGACACTAACGAATTTTCCAATAAACCTTCGCATAGGTGAATCGGCGGCAATTTGTTATATGTTACTTACTGACATATAACACGATGGAATATTGATTATTTAATTATAATAATAATAATAATAATAATAATAATACATGGGACTTCCCACACAGCGTCATCTAGTCCCAAATTAAGCAAGTATTATGCTTGTGTTATGGGTTACTAGACAACTGATATACATACTTAAATATTTATACATATATAAATATTTTTGCGAAGACACCACACACATATAACAACCAAGACCCGGTACCAGTATCAATATTCATCATATTAATACTGACCCGACCTGGGATTCGAACCCGGGACCTCCAGCTTCGTAGGCAGGGTCGCTACCCACTAGGCTAAGCGGTGGTCATTTTTATAGAAAATTTTGTAGAATTAAATATTAAATTAATTTGAGAGCAGATACTCTTATGGTCTTAATCACTTTTAATGGAGTCATAAATGTCACTTCACTCACAGTATCGAAGTGACACTACGCAATTTTGCGGGGTTGAAGACTGGCGCGCGGGGATTTCGCGGGGGTAAAGACCGGCGCGCAGAAACCTTGCGCACTGAAACTCGGACTGAAACTCGCCATCGTTATGGTTCATAAGTATTGCTGTGACATCTAAATTATTTATATGTAATTTATAAATAAAAATTGAATTGAATCGATCAGTTTCTGACCCTATTAGGAAGTTTAATTATAATATATACAAACATGTAGTCCACTCGGACGAAGCCGTAAATATAATCAATAGCGGGTTCCTCTACTACATCATAAAGATAATTAGCGACGGGCTCCCGGATTATTTCAAAATATAATCAGCGTCGAGCTACCCAACTATATTGTTGTTATACGTATTTATAATCAAATACTTATATGTACGTATGACGACAGAGGAAAAAATATCCAACCTGCCGTAAGAAGTTTAACTTCAAAAAATGTATAACCAATGTACATAATATTTATTAGTATCACATTCACCTAACAGAACAGCACTATCCGATAAACCATCGTTTCAAACACATCGCATTAGAACGGTTCAATAAACTGCTCTGTAACCCACTTCGGTCTATAGATTTCTTCACTGTGCACACAATCGATAATGGGGATCGGTGTCCGTACGATTCGATTAAAATATTCATATTCAAAACAAACAACGGTTTACATTTGGTAATGAACAGTTTTATTAAAATCCATTGTATGCCTGTGCTAATACGTATATAAAACGACCGAGTTTAGACGAATTAGAACGAACGAATTAGACGACCGCTTAGCCTAGTGGGTAGCGACCCTGCCTACGAAGCTGGAGGTCCCGGGTTCGAATCCCAGGTCGGGTCAGTATTAATATGATGAATATTGATACTGGTACCGGGTCTTGGTTGTTATATGTGTGTGGTGTCTTCGGAAAAATATTTATATATGTTCATATTATAAAGAATATTTAAGTGTGTATATCAGTTGTCTAGTAACCCATAACACAAGCATAACACTTACTTACTTTGGGACTAGATGACGCTGTGTGGGAAGTCCCATGTATTATTATTATTATTATTATTATTATTATTATTATAAAATACATATCATTTTTATGGTTCCGTACCCAAAGGGTAAAAACGGAAACTCTATTACTGTCTCCGCTGGCCGTCCATTCGTCTATCACAATACTGAATCGTCTGAACCATAATATGTAGACACTTGAAATTTTCAGAGTGTGTATTACTAGGATAGGGGTGCTATAACAACAAATAATAAATAAGGAGGTCTCCATGCAAGAAACGTGTTTTTTATATTGTACGGTGGTACAGAACCCTTCGTGTGCAGGACCGGTATATGCTGCTTGACAAATACAAACACCTACTGATTTTGTTTGAGCAATGTAGAATCCACCATGCAAAGTTTTTTTGTCGATACCCATTTAAGCAAATAATAATACGTGGGAGATCTCACACACGGTCATCTAGGGCTAAACTATGCAAAGCCTGTGTTATGGGTACTAGACAACTATTATATTAAGGGGAAAGTCTTTCTCTCCGCGGCTTCGAATTGGCATCGCTATTTCCGTTTCAATCCCTCTTCCCCGATCTATTCCTGAGTGACAGAGATGACAAGAGGAAATTCCCAAAAAATATCTATAAAATATCCGTCGAAACAGCTTGCGAACCGTGACTGTTTCCACTCCTGAAATTTGTATGAATTGGAACCAAATTTTGCAGTGTCATTAAGAAAGGATGTCCTTAGGGCGATAGTATTATTTTTTCTTTTTAATTCGCATTAATATCGAATTTACGGCTCATTTATTTTCAAAAAACAAAGAACCGACGGAAATCATGTTTTTCAGGAATTTATTGTTAAACAACTAAACAAGATATCAAAAAACAATAATTTGCCGCCCTGTGACAGTATTTCTCCTATTACACATATATTTTTTTGTAAATATTGATACAGAAATAAAGCGAGAATTAGACACGGGCTGAACCCTCTTTTTTGTGTGAAAAGCCTACCCCCTTTAAATAGATTTGTAACACATACATATTGCAACGGCGTCGTTCGAGGATAGCTGGCACAAGAGATTTACTAACACATATGCAATACGGTACTTAAATAAAATATATTATATTTATCAAGAAAACACACTAAAAATAAACTTTATACAATTACAAAATTTATAAACAAAATTATATTGGCTTGAAGAATATGGAAATTATAAACTATTGAAATTGTATCTGTCTTTTACTTGCAAAACAAAATTTAAATTTATTTTAAATCGCCTGACGTCACACACGTACGCGTGCGGTATTGCCCTCTCTGTCTAACAGGACATTTTAAACATTCATAACTTTGTTAACAAAGAATAATTTTTAAAAATTCTTTCACTGTTGTATATTTAGTTTCTTTGATACGAAGCAATTTAAAAAAAAATTGTTAACTAGCCTACTGTATGCATGTAAAATAAACAAACGATATCTTTTGTCTTCTTTCATCATCATCATCAGTCCGTGTCTATCCACTGCAGGATATAGGCCTCTCCCAAGGCTCGCCACCACACACGGTCCTCCGCCTTTCGCATCCAACTACCCCCGGTATGGCGCTTCAGGTCATCTGCCTACCTGGCCGGGGGGCGTCCAACGCTTTGCTTTCCGGTACGTGGCCTCCATTCGAGAACTCGTCTACCCCATCGGTTATCAGTTCTACGGCAAATATGACCGGCCCATTGCCACTTCAGCCTGCTGATCGCTTCGGCTATGTCGACAACTTTAGTTCTTTGACGGATTTCAGTGTTTCTGATTTTATCCATCAAAGAAACACCGAGCATAGCCCGTTCCATAGCACGCTGAGCGACTTTGAATTTATGGATCAGTCCTGCCGTGAGAGTCCACGTTTCGGCACCGTACGTCATTGTAGGTAGGACGCATTGGTTGAAGACCTTGGTCTTCAGACATTGTGGTAGTGGCGACGAGAACAGATGACGAAGCTTCCCGAAAGCAGCCCAGCCCAGCTGAATTCTTCGGTCGGCCTCTTTGTTGAAGGTGTGTTTGCCTAACTGGACAGTCTGTCCTAAATAGACATAGTCTTGCACAACTTCTAGAGTCGCACCCTCTACGGTTACCGGTCTCGGAAGAATATGTTCGTTGAACATGACTTTCGTCTTGTCCAAGTTCATCCCGAGCCCCACCCGCCGAGAGGCGACATTGAGGCCGTTAACCATTCCGCTGAGCTCCTCCATCGACTCTGCCATGATGACTATATTGTCTTCTTTACGCATATGTGTTAGTAAATCGTTTGTGCCAGCTTTCCTTGGACTACCTATAGTATGTTTAACTTGGTGCATGCAAATTATTTCTATTACGTGTGAAGCAGTAACATAAAAAAAAATTTTTGTTAAGTAATTCAACAAATTTCAGAAATCAAATAAATATTTATATTCCAAAGGCTGGTGGACTGATGACCTGAAGCACCATACCGGGGGTAATTGGATGCGGAAGGCGGAGGACCGTGTGTGGTGGCGAGCCTTGGGAGAGGCCTATATCCTGCAGTAGAGAGACACGGGCTGATGATGATGATTCCAAAGGCATATTTTATAGTAGACGCTTTGAAGCACTCGAAACGAAAGCGTGTTCGAAAAAGTGCTAAATATCCATAAAGCAAAAGAACTGTGTACACTGTATATAAAGACCTAATATCATACCATGCCATACGATCAGCCAATTAATGCCCCACTGCAGGGGCGTAGGCCTCCCCTCAGGACTAGGGGGCTTGGAGCTTAATCCACCACGCTGCTGCAATGTCTTGTGGATTTTAACTTTTGTTTTCATTAGATTGCAACCAGCACCGACAGTTTAACGTGCTCTCCGAGGCACAGTCAATGTACAATAAGTTAGAAAAAACTCATCGGTACATTCCTTATGAGATTCGAACCACGGCCTCTTAAACAAGAAGCGGGATCGCTGTCACAACACGGCAGCAAGGACCTAATAGATGTCTACAATAACAGCCTGTCCTAAAATTCTCGTCAGGCTATTTGCCAGATATGTTCCAAAGGCGTATTTTTAATTATATATATAGCTATTAATTTCTGTAGACAACTTACCGATACTCTTCGCTATCATTCAGAGGTACTGTTCCGATGGACACTTTGTATCACTGTCACATGGTGGCACATTATCACATAATATCACTATCACTTCACACAACACTCACTTAGCACATAGGCGATCCGACTAGTTCCGTCGTAGTTACGACCTGTAAAGAAACGAAAACGTTGTTAAAACCAGATCAATTAAAGTGGGACACAATTATTGAACTACGAAATACAATATAGTGTATCCTGAAATCGATATTGTTAAGGTACGTCGTTGCTTGTCTAGTACAACTATTTGATAATAGATGGAGCCACCATAAAAAAAAGACATGATTTTTATTTTGTCATGGTCACATTAATTCTGCGTGAGTTTCGGTTGATGAAACATAACCTAACCCATGCGCCTATATAAAAAATATTTCTGTATTATTAATAATGGATTTCTATTAAGTCTAATAATGACCCATTAACTTTTCATCAATCAATTGTCTCTGTCAATTAAATGGCTAGTGATATTCAATCTGACCCAATTGGGTTAGTGTATAGGCACAGACCAGTCAACCTATAGACCACGCTTTAATAAACGTCAGTACGACAACGAAATCGCCAAAAAGTGGCGGGTGCGGGGAGAGGTCGGCTAGTTTTCATTGGCTCGTTCAAAATTGACAATTTAATGGCTTCCGACGTGCTTCCAACTGACGGCTCACTAGTGACGTAGTTATGTAGTGTCACTACATAGCCTTGGCGAATGCTACTCCCTGTCAAAGCGTGGTCTATAAGGTTGACTTGTCTGTATGTATAGGTAATGGGTTAATTGACACTGTTGATCGTTTCAACAGTTTCGAAACGTTTGTAAAGAAACATAAAATTTGTTAATAAGGTTTTTTCGATTGATTTATACAATTGTTCTTTCAATAGTTTCAAAGCGTTTGTCGAAAAACTTTATTTTCCAAGATACCTTTATCTTGAGGTGATAATAATTATATACAATATTAATACTTGGGATATATTGTATATACGGCCGTCTGGTCCTAACTAGGCAGAGTCTGTATTATGGGTACTAAACAATTGATATACTTTTGATATTTTTTGTAACACATACATATTATATAGATTTTCATCCATCCAGACGTGGAACGAATAGACATGTTCATGCACATAATTATTTGTCCCGGGCGGAAGTCGAACCCGCGTTTATTTCGCTGAAAAGTTTACAGCGAATTATACCCATTAACGAACGATGTCTACATATCGCTTTGACACTCACTAACAACTCGTTAATTTCTTTTCTAACTTCCATTTAATTTTTATCACTTGACAGTAACTTTAAATTTGACTAGCACTTCTCTTGTTAATCGCATCTTTTATATTCAAAGGTTCGGATAGGTTCTAGCTCTTCCCAAAATAAATTGCCATGCTGATTTTTGAGTGACATTTCTAGAACAGAACTAGTGATGGCGCAGTGTAAATAATTTAGTTCACATCATTATTCAACCCAGACATTTCGGATCAATACCGTGTTCGTTTGGGGTATATTCTACGCACTTACATAATTTCATGCAAAACTTTCGCGAACAAAGGAAGTTCATAATGAATTTATATCACTACATGGTGTATGAAACAAGTCGCAAGGGAAATAAAATATGTTTTATTCCAATTTTCATCATTCGATAGACTGCATTATAAGGTAGTTAATCATAGACGAAGCTGGAGGTCCCGGGTTCGAATCCCAGGTCGGGTCAGTATTTATATGATGAATATTAATACTGGTACCGGGTCTTGGTTGTTATATGTATATGTATTATGTGGTGTCTTCGCTCGGTAACTAAAACACAAGCTAATGCTTAATTTGGAGCCTAGACGTTGTTGTGATGTATACGTATGTTATGTTATGTTATGTTATAGATATAATATAAGTAGAGTGGGCAAGCTCTATAAAACTTGTATGTAACGGTTGGGCATCGGTTGGGCATAGGAGAAAAAAGGATGGACAATAACTATGCCATAATATAAATCACTGCCTTCTATAGTTACAAGCCATGCTATTGAAATTTGGCAACGTTGCGTGTAGTCCGAGCCTTGGTATCAGTTAGGCTATCAGTTGGCGTTTTCTTCCATTCAAACGATATGTAAACAGAGATATTCATTAAAAATAATAGTTCAGTGTTAAAAACTACTTGTTGCATCGTGTTTATTCGTAATTAGCAAAGTAAGTTGATATTTTCACCATATAATCGTTTTTAATTTCACGTCACAATCTTGACACGTTTGGGTGGAAATTACAGTAATTTTTTATCATTTTTCGAGCACGTCCGAGGATATGGAATCTGGAGGATATCGGGGAACTATACCTATACCTGTCATGGTCACTTTAACCGCATGCTACCCACCAGCTGGTCCGGCGAGATTGAACATTAACCGAAATGATATATAATAAACATTCATTCTATTCTATGCTATTCATAAAATCCACTTATAACACGCGAACAAAGTCGCGGACAAATGTTAGTATAATATATTATGTACTCTTATTTCTATTTTCTACTATATACTATTTATAATTTCATATTTAGTTATTTAAATCCCATAATTTCAATTATTAAACCATGACATCTTGTCAGCTGACGAAGTGAATCGGTCTACATGTGGCAGATAATGCGACATTGCCAAATCGAATAGCACGGCTTGTAACTATAGAAGGCAGTGTATAAATTAAATATATACTCCTATGGGATACTCATATTCTCTCTTTCTGTTGAGACCGGCATTTCGGACTGGCTTTGCCTGTTCTATTATATTATCTCTATGAAGTTAATATATACGACGTGACGCTTATATTGCTGCCTGCCATGGTTTCTGGTAATGAAGTCAGAAAAAACGACTTGGTACGGATGTCTTTACGTGCGCCACCTAAACTTTTTTCATGTACAGCTCGCGTCAAAGTTTATGGCAGATCTGAATACAACGCTATAAGCAAGCTTGCACAGGTACAGTCTTAAACCCATCGCGCCCCTGCGTCCTGCTACACTTAAAACTGGTTACTTCGACGCGATTTGTGCCTACTTTCGGATCCGACATAAAGTTTGAATGTAAATGTACCTATTGCAAAAATGTCGAACTTCTGTCGTACAGAAAGTCCAGGACATCATATACTGAGTGATTTTTTCATCACTATCTTAGATGAAAATAATAAGACGTGTTTTTCTTATAGTATCACGCAACACTAAAATATTATCGTAATACCGTGGGGATGCGCGGGTGAGTGACAATTGCGTCGGTCGGCGGCCGCCGGTGGTATACCCCTTCTTGGTATACACGCGTTTGTTCATTTTTTATGAGTAGTATTTATGTTTGCTTTGGTAATAACGCTGTATCGATAAAAAATTTAAGAAAAAATATTTTATTGTGAAAATTGAACCTACCTATTTGTTTTCGTAATTGGAATAATAGGTGATACCCAATGTTAGAAACCAAATTATGAGATTTTTTAAAATTAATGATCGCCCTGTAACTTTTATAGGCCACAATAACTACTGTAATTAAAAAAAAAAAATTTAGGGTTAATTAGCTACATGTTATTTGGTCGTATAGTGATAATATAATACAATATATTTTATGTAATCCACACGTGTGAAGCCGCTGCAAACCAGCTAGCTAAAAAGACAAGCAGTTAGGTGGCCCTTAGATAAGCCTTCCTTGTATACAATTTATAGATGGTATCAAAATAATTGTACTATTGTATTATCCTTCTGATGTATATTTTTATAACATACTGTATAATATAATAGGAATGATATTGAACTGATCTCTGTAATGCTCGTTTTGCACCCTAAAATACGCACCCTTGGTTCCTTCATTAGGGTCGCGTGGCGTCATATTTCGACAAGTTTGCGTGTTCGAATTACATTGCTGGTTTTTATCGAGCAAAAACAACAAAACTGTTTCGCCGTCAGCATCAATGTCTATAAATTCGATAAAATCGATTTATATATCGACTATTTTTTTTAACTTTAGAATTTTAATGTTAAGATTTTTGAAAACAATATGTGTTTTTTCTTTCTTATATCACTCAGTCTTAAGCTTTAAGGCACATTAATAAGTTTACTAGCGATCACCTGCGACTTCGTCCGCATGAATTACACTTATGTATTAACTAGCGACCGCCCGCAGCTTCGCTTGCGTAGACTACGAATTCCTGTTATAGGTACTGTTAACGTTCGAGATGGTTTATACGTACTTTTTGCTGGAACCAATTTTGGTTACACCCATTCAAACTTTCAATCTTCATTCCCCTTCCACCCTTTAAAAAAACCGATACAATTTTTCATCTCCCGTTTCCCACCCTTAAAATGTGGAAATCTAAAAACCCTGAAACACGTCATTATTTGAGTCCCTCCATTCCCATCCTTAAGTTTGAAATTTCTAAAAAAGACAGATAGACACACAAAAAAACACAAAAGGTTGCTTATGACACTCTTGACAATCTTCTTTCACGTCTGCAAAGTTTCATTAAAATCTGTTCAGCCGTAGTGGAAATTAGCTCGAATAGATAAAATTGAATTGAATAGACACATAGACGTACAGACAAACAGACGGACAAAAAGTAGCTAATGTCAAATCTCTTGACAACCTTCTTTTCCGTCTGCGAAGTTTCCTTAAAATCTGTTTAGCCGTTTTGGAGATTAGCTCAAATAGACAGATACACGTACAGACAGACAGACGGACAAAAAGTAACATTTGTTAGTTTTGACGACCTTCTTTTCATACTTGTGATGTTTCATTAAAATTGGTTTAGACAGATGGACGTACAGACAGACATACAAAAAGTTCTGTATGTCACTTTTGACTACATTCTTTCCATATGTGTAAAGTTTCATCAAAATCGGTTAAGCTGTTTTGGCCGAAACCTATTTGCTCGAATAGACACACAGTTCGTTTTAATATATATAGCCTATAACCCTCCGCTAGATTCAGGCTATCAAAGGCAAAAAAAAATTTCAAATCCGACTGGTAGTTTCAGAGATTAGCGCATTCAAACAAACAAACAAACTCTTCAGCTTTATAATAAGTATTTCTATTATATAGATTAATAGATAATAAGAAGATAATAAGAAAATAAGATAATACTGAAAACCGTATCAAAGTCTATTGCGTGGTTTGGAAGTAAAACGTTAACGAACAGAGGCAGACAGCGAATTTATTTTCTCCCGCTATAGTTTTCATATTTCGATAAAAACTGCTAAGATATTAATTTAAATTGTATGGTGTAAAGGGCAATTATAATATGCATGAAATGCTTAACACAACTAACGTATTTAATTTGATAAGGATTAATATCACGTTTAAAAAACATCTTCGCAAATAGTACATAATGTTAGAACAAATTTGATTGTCATAAAAAAGGTTATAGTAAGTTAACCTTCAAAGATACACATATGCTGTCGCGGACTTTTGGTTAGAACTTTTAAAGGGGAACAATTCCGTAATACATGATTTTTGGTTAACATCAACCGTTTACGCAGCGCGCGCGACGGAAGCTCTCAAAAGGAATAATTTTTCCCGTTTTTTGCAACATTTTTCATTGATGCTCCACTCCTATTGGTCGTAGCGTGATGTAATATAGCCTATAGCCTTCCTCGATAAATGGACTATCCAACACAACCATAATTTTTCAATTTGAACCAGTAGTTCCTGAGCTTTGCGCGTTCAAACAAACAAACAAACAAACTCTTCAGCTTTATAATATTAGTATAGATTATCATTTATTAAGGAATATTTTACAATTTTACAAAAACACGGAATAATTACATTTTTTATTTTCACCCAAATCAACTAGCAATTCTATTTGCACCCTTAACGGTTAAACTATAGATGCTAAAACAGGTGTGTTTTTTTTTAATTTCTAACCATAAAGTCAAATAATACATTTCATAATTTTAACTTTAAGAAAGACGGTAGTCTCATATAAAGTTTCATGCCTTGTTTTACTCCCTTAAGAGTTAAATTTCCAAAAATTTTGAAATGCAACGTATTTAGTTTCTGACCTAAATACCAATTTGTGATATTTCGTGATTTTTGTCGAGCGCCCCCCCCCCCCCCCCCTTTGAGTGTCACGTAATTAATGAACGGCCCCGTAGCGTAGGGGTAAAATTTCGCAAAATCCTTTCACACAATAGCTTGCTTCACACAAAAAACCTAATGTAAAAATAAAGTGAGTTGTGTTTTATGTATAGATGACAAATTATTACAAAGAAAAGCACAAAAAAGAGAGAGAGAGAGAAAGTTGCTTTTCTGACGAATGTATTCATTACTATAAATACTTGTGTTAACAACATTCAATAATTATACCACATTTTTTGCGTAGATACTAAAATGCATTTTAAAAAAAAACTTCGTTCTACATCACTAACAAAATTGATTTCGGACTTTTATAGATTAGGATAATTTTAGAAAAAAGACATTTGAATTTAACAGTGTATGAC
Source organism: Luffia ferchaultella (assembly GCA_949709985.1). NCBI lineage: Eukaryota > Metazoa > Arthropoda > Insecta > Lepidoptera > Psychidae > Luffia > Luffia ferchaultella. The sequence continues at coordinate 3,620,607 of OX453269.1, forward strand.
TTTTCTAGACAAGGATAATTTCAGAAAAAAGGCATTCGAATTTAACAATGTATAGCCGTCTGCATACACTTTCGATAAATATACTTTTACTAACGTTACTTTACCGTAATTTACCGTAGGTACCTTAAATTACCGTAAAAAATGAATTACAATAACGCAGGTCGTTTTTTTTTTTTAATTCCACGGTCTCGGTTGCAAGATATAAAAAAATAAATTGTTTATTGAAGCAGCAATGTACGTTGCAGCAAAACAAATATCGCTAAAATCGTTCACCCACACGGTGAATCACGCTCCCCTATACAACGAGGGGAACCGGATAGTTAAAGCAAATTACCGTTGTTTCCATTCATTCATTTTATTTTGTTATCGTTATATGTCAACTCAGCGTATTGGGCGTTTATGGAATTTGATTTAATAATTTATCGAATAATATTAAGACTTAAAACATTCCACACAACGCCGTCTAGTTCCGTAGTAAACAAGCTTGTATCATGGGTATTAGACAACTGATATACATACTTAAATATTCTTCATAATACATACATACGATATATAGATATGTTTACATTCAGACATACAACAAATAGACATGTTCATGCACACAAATATTTGTCCCGGACAGGAATCTAACCGACCTTTGATACCGCAGTTAGGGTCTTTAATCACTCGACCAATCGGTCAGTCAAATTCATGTCTTCACTGAGTGAAGCCGACTATCTTAAAGGATTTTTAGTCTTTAACATAGAGTAATAAAATTCACAGCAGCGTACGAGTATGACGTGCGCAAATAATGTTAGATTTTAACTTGTAAGTGCGTCCTTAAAGGGGTCGAGGACCGCTAAGAAAAATTTACCTAAGTGCCTATATTTTGTGACATAACATAATGAAAGGTGAGAATTTGAAACAGTAAGTTTACTAAACGTTCTCCGACACCTTTTAGGGTCAAAAATCAATTAAATAATTAACACACATGTATTAATAGGGCAGCGACCCTGCCTGAGAAGCTGGTGGTCCCGGGTTCGAATCGCAGGCCGGGTCAGTATTTATATGCTGAATATCGATACTGGGACCGGATCTTGGTTGTTATATGTATATGGTGTTTTCGCTTGGCACCCAAAACACAAGTTAATGCTTAGTTTGGGGCCTAGACATTATTGTCATGTATACGTTATTATTATTATTAATTTCGAACTTTTTAGGAGGACATTCGAAAATACAGTTAAATCAGGCACTAGAAAAATTAACAGCACATCTTTTAGAATACAAATTTAAGCTTTTGTACTTCTGAAGTAGTAAGTTTTGGAAACTTTAATTGTTTGCTATTATAAATTAAATAAGATCAATAATAATAATAACAACGTATACATGACAACAGAGTCTAGGCCCCAAAGTAAGCATTAGCTTGTATTTTGGGTACCAAGCGAATACACCATATAACAACCAAGACCCGGTACCACTATCAATATTCATCATATAAATACTGACCCGACCTGGGATTCGAACCCGAGACCATACGCCTCATAGGCAGGGTCGCTACCCACTAAGCTGAGCGGTCGTCGATTTGTTTAGAGGGTTACTAATATGTCAGACGACAGTGTTCGCCGGCACCACACGTTGGCTCTTATGCTAGTACTGTTCTGTCCCGTCAGTCAGAGCCAATGTGAAGACGTCCGGTACAGAAATTGAACTTGCTTTAAGCGCTTTCTAAAAATAAAATAAAAAATGTTAAAAAAGTTCTAAAAAGAAATTCAATGACTTTTCCATTTATCCTTGCGGATGGGGATGGTATAAATATAATTATGTGACAGTTTTGATTGCCATGCTTTATCCACCATTTTCATATGAGTGTTGCAATCATTGAACTCAATATATATTTTGTACAGCCACAAAACACGCCAGATTCTTGGAATTCGTAGTAAAACTTATTAAATTCTTTGATCGCGTATTTTTGAAGTAATGTACACTGTCCTAGGCCAGGAGCTATAAAGGCACGAATTGACTAGAAGCCCTCTTCTACGTTTACCGTCTATCCACTCAAACTCTACCTAGCTGGTGCAAGATGACTAGTTTCAGATCGAGTTTCAGTGCGCAAGGTTCCCACGCACCGGTCTTCACCCCGTAAAATCCCCGCGCGCCGGTTCAACCTCACAAAATTGCGTAATGTCACTTCGACACTGTGAAGTCACATTTATGACTATTAATATATAATAATAATAATAATAATACACGGGACTTCCCACACAGCGCCATCTAGTCCAAAAGTAAGCAAGTATTATGCTTGTGTTATGGGTTACTAGACAACTGATAGACATACTAAAATAATCTTTATAATATATACATATATAAATATTTTTGCGAAGACACCACACACACATAACAACCAAGACCCGATACCAGTATCAATATTCATCATATTAATACTGACTCGACCTGGGATTCGAACCCGGGACCTCCAGCTTCGTAGGCAGGGTCGCTACCCACTAGGCTAAGCGGTCGTCAAACCAAAACCAAACGCTCCTGGCAAATAAATTTACTCTCTATGCCAAGACCCCACGCATTGCGAAACATATCTTGCTTAAATAACAGTAGCGCTATTTTAATAGCAGCTTCACTTCAGGAGCTATTTCGCCTTAAGTGTTAATTTTTTGTGACGTATTTTTCATACATCGGGTTCTGATAAATTCAATGCAACGCTAATTGCAATTTTCCTAGAAATGCGATCGTACGAGAGGTAAAGAAAGGCAGGAAATGCTTTAAGAATTTCGATTGAATTCACGGCTCGCGTCATCTACATTACCATGAAAGCAACACACCAAACGTGCCACTAAATTCGCGTAACATGAATCATCACGACAATTGCGCAATGCAATCATCGGTTAATATTAGGTAATTTATCGATGTCATATTCTTTGTACCTATTAGTTTGGACTACGTTCAGCCTACCACACGGTATGATAATAACGATACCTGGGATATCCCACATAGAGCCTTCTAGTCATAAACTAAATGAAGCTCGTATTATGGGTAGCAGACAACTAATAATAATAATAAATTTTATTATACAAATAATTAGGAAAACATTTTAAAGTTATACTAATCAACTAGATCCCCATGTATAATTCAACCTGGAAGAGATAATAATAATAATAATAACGTATACATGACAACAACGTCTAGGCCCCAAACTAAGCATTAGCTTGTGTTTTGGGTACCAAGCGAAGACACCACATACATATAACAACCAGGACCCGGTACCAGTATCAATATTCATCATATAAATACTGACCCGACATGGGATTCGAAACCGGGACCTCCAGCTTCGTAGGCAGGGTCGCTACCCACTAGGCTAAGCGGTCGTCAAGTTTCACAATAAAAATTGTGAAATGACATTTCTAACATATCTAATTGATTGTACAGTGGTATACTTCAATACAAACGGCGTTAACGATTGCACCCCATTAAACCTTAACCGCTATGACAAAAAAAAAAAAAAACTTTATAATATTTACACACGTGATGAATCTTGGATGTATGCGTATGACCCTGAAACTAAACAGTATCATCAGCAAACATGGCACGAAAATGTTCACGAGTCAACGTGGTGGTGACGACCGCTTAGCATAGTGGGTAGCGACCCTGCCTACGAAGCTGGAGGTCCCGGGTTCGAATCCCAGGTCGGGTCAGTGTTTATATCATTAATATTGATACTGGTCTTGGATATTATATGTGTTGTCTTCGCTTGGTACCCAAAACACAAGCTAATGCTTAGTTTGGGGCCTAGACGTTGTTGTGTTGTCTACGTTATTATTATTATTAAAACACGTAATTTTCAAAATGACGCCACAGTGGAAAAACAATTGACAGTTAAGTGAAACAAATTGCATTCAAACAACCAAAGAGTTCCATTTTCAAATATTGCAAACTTACTTTGAATTTTTTTTTTTGTAAATGGCCAGTTTCGGATTCATAAATACCAGCATTTAACATGTAACGTTCCATTTTAAAACTCTCGACTGCGCGATACAGTTTATAAAATAATATCAAAGCAATACACGTAACTGCAAAGGGCGTGCCTCTTAATCCGGCCGCACACAAATGTAATGTCGCTACATCTCCGCATCCGTTCATATTTAGCTTAAAGACGCAGCGCTTGTACACCTGTCTCCTTTTCTCTTTTAAGTGACATACGGGTTAGAGAGAGACGCAACACTAAGGGCCTAGGAATCAATATCCACATGACACCGAGCGGTTTTATTTTAGTTTGAGAACCGGGGGGACATCTTTGTGAGCCTGGATTTCAAATGCTTATATGGGGTCGAACCAGCTGGTTAGAGTTATCGATGAATAAAATTCAGTTATGTACCTACTAATGTATGAAAACAAATCTATAAATGAATAAATTATTTCTAAATAAAAAGGAATTACTCAATAAAAGATTAATAATAATATCTGGGACACCCACACAGCCTGATCTGTTCCCAAAGTAATCAAGTATAATGCTTGTATTATAGGGTACTATACAACTGATATCCGTACGTAAATATTCTTTAAAGTATATACATCATGTAGATACTTTTTCAGACACGGAACAAATAGACATGTTCATGCACACAAATATTTGTCCGGAATCGAACCCGTGACCCTTGGCCCTGCAGTTGGGGTCTCTAACCACTTGACCAATCAGTCAGTTAGTTATTAGTGAAACATCGATTTTACTACAGTTGTTTGTTTTACTGTGATTTTAAATTTTATTAAGCTGTCAGTAATACAATAGAATTTCTTCTAAACAGAAAATGAAGCGACCGGCAACCGCAAAAGCTATTGTGGTAAACTTTTATTAACAATACAGGATAACTTTTTGGTTTATTCGCATCGATGTTTTATTCGTCTCAAAATTTACATAAGCTCAGTAATGAATTTTATTACATCACCTACAAATGCGTAAGTAAAATTGTGAATTTTATCACGTTCAGTTTTTCTAGTAGGTACAGTTCCAATCAAACTTTATGGCGGATGTGAACATAGGCACAAGTCGCGTCGCAGTAACCAGTTTTAGGTGTAGCGGGACGCAGTGGAGCGAGGGGTATGAGGGGTATATGACTAAATGAGCAAATACGCGTATAACGTTGTATTCCGATCCGCCATAAAGTTTGAGGTGAACTATATAACTATAAATAAATTATGTTCATGTGTTTTGATTTGACATAAAAGCATTACTGTAAAAAAAAAACACGGTTATTACTTTTAAATTCGATTATTTCAGTTTTGAATCGACTTCAAAAAGTAGGCGCTTTTGAATTAGACTGTAATTTTTTTGTGTGTGTGTTACGCGATATCTTCGTCGATATCACCTATATTGAATCGATTTCATTGATTCTTTTTAGGGTTTCGTAGCCAAAGGATGCCAAAGGAACCGTATCACTAAACCTTTGCTGTCCGTCTGTCTCTCAAAGGGCTGTACCTTCTGAACTGTAATAGATAGACACTTCAAATTCTCACAAATCGTCTATTACTATAACAATTTCATTCCTTCTTTTTAGGGTTCAGTAGCCAAAGGATGCCAACGGAACCGTATCATTAAACCTTTGCTGTCCGTCTGTCTGTCACAGGGTTGTATCTTCTGAACCGTAATAGGTAGTAATAATAGGAAATTCTCACAAAGCGTGTATCACTAAGGCCGCTATAACATCAAATGACGTTAAAAATTAAAGGGGATCCCCGTACAAGAAACGTGTTTTTTTTTAATATTGTACGTTGGTACGGAACCTTTCATGTGCGAGTTCAACTCGCACTCGCTTTGCTCCTAAAAATGTCAGTGACGATACGAACCAACCTGCGTGTTAAACCACAATTAGTCGTCCTTCGTCATAGCAGTATTTACTTCATGAAAATTTCAAGTCTAAGCAATGATCTCACAATAAATTACTAATGACAAGAAACGTCGAAAAAAAAACAGATTTCTTGTATGGGCCATAGTAATAATACATATTCAGTGAAAATTTCAAATGTCTACCTATCGATACAGCCCTGTGACAGACGAACGAATAGCAAAGGCTTAGTGTTAGGGTTGCGTTGGCACCACAGACAAGTGAACCTTATAGACCACGCTTTGACAGGGAGTAGCATTCGCCAAGGCTATGTAGTGACACTACATAACTACGTCACTAGTGAGCTGTCAGTTGGAAGCACGTCGGAAGCCATTAAATTGTCAATTTTGAACGAGCCAATGAAAACTAGCCGACCTCTCCCCGCACCCCGTCACTTTTTGGCGATTTCGTTTTCGTACTGACGTTTATTAAAGCGTGGTCTATAGGTTGACTGGTCTGTGGTTGGCACCCTTTGGGGACGGCACCCTGATAATCCGGAGCAAAGTTTCACGTAACATAAAAGACGTAAAAGATTTGCGTTAATCCTGTCGTCAAATTTACTAACTCTATGATGTTAATATTTAATTATGTAGATTAATAAAAATTAAATGAAGCAAGAAATAAATATAATGCGGACGAAGACACAGGCAAGAATCAGTTTACATACAAATTGATTTTACATATATAATAATAATAACGTATACATCACAACAACAGCTAGACCCCAAACTAAACATTAGCTTGTGTTTTGGGTAGCAAGCGAACACACCACATACATATAACAACTGAGACCCGGTACCAGTATCAATATTCATCATATAAATACTGACCCAACCTGGGATTCGAACCCGGGACCTCCAGCTTCGTAGGCAGGATCGCTACCCACTAGGCTAAGCGGTCGTCATGTACGATATGATCCGTTATACCCGCGCCGCTGAGGAGCCCGATCGACCAACGCATTCAAACATTTTACTCGTAAAGAGCACTGCAAATGTCTCAAGCGCCTTGTAATATACATTAGCTAAGGGTGCGAACAGACGTATGTCATTTTTGCCACCGATATTTTGGGACTAAGCCGATACTGATACACTATAATAATAATAATAATAATAACAGGAACATCCAATACAGCGCTATCTAGCCCCAAAGTACGCAAGTATTATGCTTGTATTACGGGGTACTAAATAATATAGACACTCAAACATTCTTTATAATATATATATATATATATAAATACTTTTACACCCTGACACAGAACAATCATGCACAGAAATATATGTCCCGAGCGGAAATCGAACCCGTGAACTTTGGTTCTGCAGTCAGGGTGTCTAATCAACCAACCAATCGGTCGGTCGACAGCTGCTTTGCTTGTTTGACTCCTTTGCCCCCCGCTTTCCTTTTCGATGACGTCACGGATAAGGGGGAGGTAGAGAGGGTTCAAGCACGTATTTTTGGTAAACGCTCAAATGACCTTTACGATGGTGTAAATATCACTTTTCTATCCTTTAAACTTTAGATACACGAAACTATTGACAACATATGTTTTTCGTGTCGCAATTTTCCCGGCATTGCCACCCGACCTCCAAGAAAAACGTTCAACGACTTCACATAAAAACGAAATAAACCTTCCTCGTTAATATTCGAGGTTAATAAATATAAGATCACAACTCTCGTTAACGCCGTCTGTAAAAGCCCTTATCTGAGCTTTTTTTTTCAAAAATAATAAACTTATGCGACAATGGGCATTAAACAAATGAAGGGGTAAGTGGACAAAGGTGTTAACTAACAAAAAGTTCTAAATGAATTATGAATGTTTATGGAGTGTTTTTATGTTGCTCCTTCCACATTTGGAAGCCTGAAATGTATGCATGTTTTTCAGTTAATACCTTTGCTATATAGGTCTTTATTTTTGACACGAATCAAAATTTCCGCAGTCGATTTATGATCATTTAAAATTTAATTCCATGCAAAAAGTCGATTTATTTTGTTTCCTCAAATAACACTTTTGTCCACTCACCCCTTTAAGTATTTTGATATTACACTTGAATACTTTTTTTTTTATGAAAATATAGATGAACTGGAGTATTTCAGATTTTTTTTTTTAATTTAAGTCAAGCATAATCGTTAAAAATTGATAACGAATGAGGTCACTCACTACCTTCTATAGTTACAAGCCATGCTATTGAAATTAGGAAACGTTGCGTTTAGTCCAAGCCTTGGTATCAGTCAGCCTATTAGTTGGCGTTTCCTTCCATTTAAACGTTATATAAATAGAGATATTCATTGAAAATAATAAGTCAGTGTTAAAAACTACTTATTGCATCGTGTTTAATCGTAATTAGAAAAGTAAGTTGATGTTTTCACCATATAATCGTTTTTCGTTTCACGTCACGATCTTGACACGTTTGGGTGGAAATTACAGTAAATTTTGATCATTTTTCGAGTAGGTTTGAGGATATGGACTCTGAAGGATCCCGGGGAACTATGCTAATCACGCATGTTAATCACCATAAGATCCAGCGAGATTGATTACGTAGAACCCAAAGAGAGGAAGAAACTGCAAGGGAACGTATATCCCCGTAGAACATTATAAAATAAAACTAGCTTGTAAGATATAGGTAGCTTGTGATAAATGCACAAAACCATAATAACACTAACCGAAATGAGATATTATACACATTCATTCTATTCATAAAAGCCACTTATAACACGCGAACCAACTTGCGGGCAGGTTTAGTATCATATAATATGTACTCTTATTTATATTTTCTACTATATACTATCTATAATTTCATATTTAGTTATTTAAATCCCATATTTACAATTATTAAATCATGGCATATTGTCAGCTGATGAAGTAAATCGGCCTACACGTGACAGATAATGCGACATTGCCAAACCTAACAGCATGGCTTGTAACTATAGAAGGCAGTGGGTCACTACATGAGTTCTACGTATTGCACTTGTTTGTACGGCCGTCGAACGCTGCATGTAGTATACAGTGACGTCACGTGACGTCACACTAATTTTTCACTTTTTATTTTACATCTCCGTTTTCACGCCACAAAAATAAAACACGCTGTAGAATCGCCATGTGTAACGGATCTAAAATATTAACAATTTTAACTAAAATAAAAATCGTCTACTATGTGACTCAGCTGATTTTACTGATTTTTTATAAAGTTGATATACGCTTTTTTAACTTCAAAGAAATCTTATCATATTTGACATAGGTCGTTTCTTTCATAATTGGTTGGGCCACATTTTTAATACGAAAACAACTTTTAAACCGAGTAACTTCTACAGTTATAACAAAATGATGTTATATTATGCGAACGTGTAATAACAAAAAAGAATTTACTAGAAGTCTTCTTCTGCGTTTACCGTCTAACCACTCATACTATGGCTAGCAGGTGTAAGATGGCGAATTTCAGTCCGAGTTTCAGTGCGCAAGGTCCCTGCGCACCGCTCTTCACCCCCGAGAAATCCCTGCACGCCGGTTTCAATCCCCCGAAATTGCGTAACGTCACCTCGATACTGGGAACTAACATTTATGACTCTATTAAAACTAAACGCTGGTGTCAATTTAATTTACTCTGCGTGTAATAAAAACACCATTTTTAAGCACTTGAATAAGCAAATTGTCTATAACCTAACTAAAAAAGAAAAAGCTATTCTTATAAGTTATTTCAAAGAAAAGCTAGTACATAAATTTAAATGAAAAAATCGGTTGACCCTGCAGGCCATCCTTGAAACTTCCCGCTATTTTCGAGTTCAAAGCGCTCGAAAATTAGAAAGCTATTTCTTCGAACTCAAAATATCTATTTTCGAGGTTTTCGAGCCTTTCGAGCTCATAATATTCATTTTCCGAGCTTTCAAAGCCCAAAAACAAAATTTCTATACATTTAGAGTTGTTCCAGCTCAGAAACCTGGGACATATTAATGAAAATGTTGTATTGGAAATATTTGAACTACGATAGCTTTTCAACACTTTGTTTGATTTGAATGCAGTTTACGGCATTCTATGTAATTTTGTAAGCACAAAACTTTTGTGTAAAACCAAAAATCTATTGATCTTAAAATCTCAAAATTATGTTAAAAAAACACTTTTTCAGTAATTTGTAGACTGCGATATTTTTTGAACGCTTCGTTTGATTTTAATGCAACTTACGGCATTATATGTAATTTTGTGAGCACAAAATTTTTGTGCAAAGCCAAAAATCTATTGACCTTAAAATCTCAAGGTTATGTTAAAAAATATGTTTCCGGAAATTTGTGAATTGCGCTATCTTTTGAACGCATCGTTCAATTTTGATATTTTTGGCGATACTCGACGCAGTTTTTATGTACAAAAAACGTGTATAATTTAAGTAGATCGGTTGGAAAATCTTTAAGTTATTTAAAAAAAACATTAAAAATCGTAATTTTTTGTGGTTTCTTTTTTGTATATTTTTGAAACAACTCGACCGATTTACTTCAAAATCTAATCAGATCTAAGTCTCGATGAACCCTTTCAAACGCCGTATCGTAGGTCTTAATCGGTCAATCCGTTCTCAAGATATCGTACGACAAAAAAAGTTACATGCAGAGACACACACACATACGGACGTCCAGCCGGAAGTGGTCACAATGGCTTCCCAGGACCTCAAAACGTGGAGATCTGATGAAAACTCGATTTTCGGAAATCGGACTCAAATCAATAACTTCCCTTGGATAGCGGGATTTTAACATCGTTGTTCGTATAAACGCGTAAAAAACTTGCTGCGCGTTTTACTGCGTTTACAAACGGAACCATTTGGTTGCAACAGTACAAATAAATAGACCGTAAGACCGAGGTCGTTTTTCTAATGAATCGTATTAGTAGTCCGCATAAATTATTCAATGTGCTCGTCTTTCTCTCCGTTTAGGATTATTAATAAATACTCCTACATCTTGCTTCTTATGGTAACACTACTACTACCTACTAACTATGATACATGGTCGTGGATTCGACTCCCGCCCGGAACAAATATCCATTAAAATGTATATTTATTCCATGTCTGGGTGTAAAATATCTATAATATATATATTACAAAGAATAGTCAAGTATGTATCAGTTGTTTGCACCCATAACACAAGCATGATACTTGCTTACTTTGGAACTAGATGGCGCTGTGGATATCCCAATATTATTATTAATTATACTAATATTTATTTATTCACAGATCCTAAACCTTAAAATAGAAAACCGCAAAATAATAATAATACATTGGACATTACACAGCGCCATCTAGTCCCAAAGTAAGCAAAAATTATTGCTTGTTTTATGGGTTACTAAACAACTGATTTATATACTTAAATATTATTTTTTTATATAATACATTTATAAATATTTGACATCCAGACACGGAGCAAACAGACATGTTCATGCACACAAACATTCATCCCGGGCGGGAATCAAACCCGCGACCCTTGCCTCCGCAGTTAGGGTCACTAACCACTCAGCCAACCGGACAAGGTGTCTATCGCCTAGTTCATCGCGGCCTGCTAACCTTTTCCTAGGCCATTACAAAAATTACGCAAGTATAAAACGTACCAACATAACCATAACATGTCTTTTTAAGTACATTTAACCCGTTCATGCATACACAAACAAAATAGAATAATAGGAAATGTGGCGTGTCGTCGTCGTCGCTACAATCTATTCGTGTAGTTAGGTAACCGCGGAATAGAAAGTTTCTGCCCACGCGCACATTGTGCGTGACCGATGCCCTGTCGGTTAGCTACCAAAGAAGAACGAGTTTATTTATCTTTATTATTAACTATTTCGATTTGATAAATCTTTTATATAGAGCGGAGGTGTGACTGAGGGGTCGGTAAGGGGCGTCCTAGAAAACCTAAGCCGACAAATTGACGACGTCTTAAGAACAGGTCCCTCGGTTGACACACGTTTTCTCATACCCACGATACAACATGAGCCGAAGACGCCAATCGACTTATTTAATGACTGATCAGTTGGCCGAGTGTTTAGAAACTCTAACTGCGAAGCCGAGGGTCGCGGGTTCGATTCCCGAGCGGGACAAATATTTGTGTGCATGAACATGAACAAGAATATTTGTTCCGCGTCTGGGTGTATAAGTATAAGTATATATTATAAAGAATATTGAAGTATGTTTATCAGTTGTCTAGTCCCCATAATACAAGCATAATACTTGTTTACTTTGGTACTAGATGGCGCTGTGTGGGATGTCACGGGTATTATTATTATTACTCATTTAGAGATAATTGTCATTTTTTTAATAATTTTTACGGTTGGTTGGTATTAAACTTTTAAAATCCGCAATAACTTACGTGTTAGAAAATAAATAAATTAAATAAAATGTTTTCAACGACCGAAACTTTCCTGAGACTGGGAAAGCGATGTCAATTCGAAGCCGCGGAGTGAAAGACTATCCCCTTAATATTTTAACTGTTTCGTTCTAACCACTTTATCGCACAAAAATCCTATATTTAACCACGTAAAAGACGGACTGTGTACATATATTTTTTTGAATACATACACTGTACCTACACAACCCCTCGATTAAACAATACAAGGGTAGAGCCATGGGAAACGCGAAACTGTTTGAATGCAATCACGCATACATAAGTTTTTAACATGGGGTCGTTATACGGTAAACTCATTCTAACTCACGACTCTTTGGAGCATTTTTATTTAGGATTATAAATAGGTATAATAATAATCAAAATAATAATAATACCTGGGACATCCCACTCTGCGCCATGTAATCCCAAACTCGATTAATATTCTATATAACATATACATATGTAGATATTTCATACCCAGGTACGGAACAAATAGACATGTTTATGCACACAAATATTCGCCCCGGGCGAGAATCAAACCCGCGACCCTTAGCTTCGCAGTTAGCGTCTCTAATCACTCGGTCAATCGGTCAGTCAATTTAGCTGACATTATTTATTTGAAAAATATAATCGTTTGTCCTTTCTTCACGTCGTAACGGTATGGTAGAACGACGTGATTGTTTACAGGTAAATAGTTAAAAGGAAGCAAAGCCGTAGCCAAAAAAAAAACTTTGGGAGGCCGAAGTAGAGAGTTGAAAAATATTTAATACGAAAATAAATTCAATCGTCTAGCCTTAAATTTATACCTCAAAAACTTTTTCGACAGTATTTTAAAGGAAAATTTGTCTACTTTTTTATATAAAGTAAAACTTATACCTCATATCTGAGGCCTATACCTTTTTCTGACCCAAAAGAAGTTATAGACGAAAAAGTATTAAAAAAATCGAAATTGGGGCCTTTTTTTGGTTCAACATTTTTCGCATAATTAAGTTATTTAAAAATTTTGAATAAGTCACTTCGATGGAAAATTTAATTTTCTACATCAAGTTTCATATAAAGTATATCGAAATTTTGGTTTGTTTACGAAATACATTTAAAAAACTGAAAAGGGTGGACATTTTTACCTCTATTTCCGATTTCCACCCGCTAATTTAATACTAGGTACTCCACCGTTTTTTCCGATTCCTGCAATAAAAACTCATGTACGTCTTTTCTATATGATATAATCAATAAATAGCCTAGGGGCGCTATATTACAGCACGCGCCATAATTCTTGTTCACTACGAAGTTGAAGCGAGTGGCGTTGCATTAGAAAAAACTAATATCGGAGCGTCGAAAGCGGGTCCACACCCGTGCAAAACACAGCGAACAAGAAGTTTGACGCGATTTGTACCAGCTGACACCTAAAATATGCTATTGCAATTGCAATGCTACACGACGATGTGTTCGAAGCAGTCATGAAGTTTGTCTTGACTGACCAATTGGCTGAGTGGTTAGAGACCCTAACTGCGGATCCAAGGGTCGTGAGTTCGTTGCCCGCCCGGGACAAATGTTTGTGTGCATGAACACGTCTATTTGTTCCGTATCTGGGTGTAAATTATAAAAGTATTTCTTCATCAGCCCGTTTTTACCCCACTGCAAAGGCTTAGGCTTCCCCCAGTCTGAAGGTGGGAGGGGGCTTGAAGCTTTTAGCCATCACGCTGCTCCACTGCGGGTTTGGGATTGTAACGACCGTCATCTATTGACAGCGTAAGATGAAAAGTATTGCATACAGTATAAAGTAAATATTGAAGTATGTTTACCAGCTGTCTAATACCCCATAATAGAAGCATAATACTTGCTTACTTTGGGACTAGATGGCGCTGTGAGGTATGTTCCAGGTATTATAATTATTAAATCTATAAACAACACAAATGGTTTCTCCAATATTAATACGGAACGCACCTATGATCCAATTCAACATTTTATAATATTACCTACATGCATCGTTTCCCACTAAAAAGGTCGCATGCGTGCTTTATGAATCATGCTTACACAAGTCGATTCTAAGAACAGAATAACCGCTCCAATATCGCATTGAAGGAAATGGAATGTCATATTAAAAGTGATGAATTATCGAGACGTCATTTGCGGTTGCAATATCAGCATATTATCTATACGTAACATATGTCTTTACTGGCTTAGAGATTTACAGACAAATTACGCCCTTGTAGTCGTTTTCCGCTATCCCTGTCTCACTTTTATTCTCGTCTAACTCCTGCTTCTGTCTCTCTTTTATAAATACACTTCTCATCAAAAAAATCTAAACACTATGGCTAGTGCTATTCAGGCGGTTATTTAAATAAAAAAGAGGTTTGATATCATTAAAAAAAAATACTCTACTAAATAGCTGACAGTTTAGTGTACACACAGACAAGTCATGGTGTACTACAATTCCAAATTTAAATAATTTTCATCCGATAAATCAAAGAATAAATTAATTTGACAACAGCATTTGAGTTTAATAGAGTCATAAATGTTGGTTCACAGTGTCGAAGTGACATTACGCAATTTTGGGCGGGTGAAACCGGCGCGTGGGGATTTCTCGGGAGTGAAGAGCAGCTGAAGAGCGGCGATCGTGGACCTTGCGCACTGGAACTTGGAGTAAAACTCCCCATCTAAATAACGGTAAACGTAGAAGAGGGTTTCTAGTCAATTCGCACTTTTATGCAATAAATGAATATAGAGCTCAATGAAGAGATTGTTTTCAATGTGTATTCCGTCGGAATTTCTGCATTTAATCACATTTTTTTGTGAAAAATATTGTTTTTTTTAAATACTGATTGTTAACAAAGCTTTGTAACGTCCTATCAAAGACACTTTTTCCTAACAAACGTGTATACATTGCCCACGGAAGCCGCCCAAGTCGTAGCGTTGCTGCATTCAAGTCTTAGTCAACATGTTATGGCTGCACAGTTGCATCTTAGCCTCTTTGCTGTTAATAGAGTATATCAGCATCATCGGGAGACTGGTATGTCTACTCGCCATCCAGGATCTGATAGACATCGAGTCACGTCTGAACGATGGCCGGTATATTGTGTGAGTTTCTCTAAGAAATCGTCGATTTAACTCTATTAAACTGCAGCAGCCGCTCCGTAAGATTCGAGGATTGCCTGTGAGCGATTTTACCATTAGAAGAAGAATGGGGGAGCGTGGCCTGAAACCTCATAAACCAGTTAATGGCCAAGAATTGACGGTAGATCACCGAAGAGCGCGACTTTACTATACAAATGAACACTTAAATTTGTCATACCTTCAATGGAGCAAAGTTCTCTTTTCTGACGAATGTAAGATCATGCTGTATGGTATCGACGGAAGTAAAAAGGTCTATCGAAGAGAGGATGGGCATTTTGCATAGTGTTCATGGACGGTTTGGGGAGGCATTAGCGCCGATTGTAAAACCGAACTTGCTTCTGTACCTGGGTATCGCATACCGTCATTAAATGGGTCACGTTACATCGAACAGCGTCTGCAACCTCATGTGGTACCTTACGCACATTTTATTGGCGCAGAGTTCATTTTCATGCAGGATAATGACAGGGCTCATACCGCAGGTATTGTAAATAAATACCTGAACGAAGTCGGCCAAATATGAATCTCATAGAACACCTATGGGATGAGTTGAAGAGACGACTAAGAGCGAGAGATCCTGCTCCGGAGACGCTTGGCCAGCTTAAAACAGCTATACGAGAAGAATGGAATAACATCCCACAACACAAGATTGTGACTCTCATCCGTTCCATGAGGAATCGCATGGGAAGCAGTCATTAGAGCCCGGGGAGGAAATACGACATACTGTTCAAATTTTTTTTAAAAACATTTTTACAGTACACGTAATACAGTAATGGAATATTTTCTAAGTTTAATTGCTAGTGCTGAAAATAGATGGCGTTTCATGTTATTACGGTTGTCAATGTCGATTGATTGGGCTGAAATCTACATTGACTTTGGTAGACGTCACAGCTGCTTGTCAACTTAAAGTTTTTAACACGAATATATTTGTTTCAAGTAATTTTATAAACTTATAAATGTCTGCTTTTATTTTATAAACAAATGTAGATTAAAAAAAGCGAAACTGCCTACCGCGTTTAATACCAAACAGTGCGTCAGTGCCACCTAGCAACGTCATTTCGTACTTTTTTTAAAGAAAATACTCCATTTCGTTTGACGGGCTGTCAAAGAGCTATTATAAACATAGGCGAGCACCCCTACAATCAAAGGCTTTTGTAAACCAAATTGTATTGGCAGCTGGCTCCAATAAATTTATTACTGTAGACAATACCTCCCCTGATGAACAGAGCTCTCGCAAGTCTATTGTTTTAGGTAAGTTTATACATCACAAAACTGGATGTTTGACGATTGTGGATTTGAGGATTTTTCTTTAAGGAGAAAGGACGGTTAAACAATTGTTTATTTTTAATTCAATTTACTATTGAAAAGTTTACAAAAAAAAAACAATCACAAATCTCTGTATTTTCAATTAGCATGCAAGAAAGCATAATAATAAAGAAATAGCCTCTAATACTTCAAAACGTTCGGAATCGTGAGCAAAATGTCAGGACTCGGTAATTAAACACAAACAAAGACTCATTTGTTAGTAAAACACATGACAACCTAAATATTAGTAAGATAATTAGTAACAGTCAAAATTGAAACAAACTATAAATCACAAATCAACAATACGTCTTTATCATTTTTTTTAAACAAACATTTAAATAAATTACACATGAAATTTAATTTCAGAATCTGTATTAATTTTTTTCCAGTAAGTATTCGTTTTTACATGTGGATCATCCAAAATTCTACTCCACATGCAGCGAATGTTTCAAAACATCAACTGGTGTATATTTGGTTCACGGCGTATATTTTTATGCTCACATTTTTGTTGTTAGTTAATGAAACTGTGTTCTTGGGCATAACTATCAATGCAAATTTACAATGGGGTCCTCATGTTATAAGGGTGGCTGATAAGCTGAGCTCAGCTGTTTTTGCAATTACCATTAAGAAGACTAACCGATGTGCCTACAGCGAGCCTGGTTTATTTTAGCTACTTTCATAGCATAATGTCATATGTTATTCTGCTATGGGGAAAGGCCGTTGACATTCAAACAGTATTTATTCTGCAGAAAAGGGCTATTTGAGCTATAGATAAGTTAAAATCTAGATATAGTGTAAAGGCTCACTTTAGAGAAAGTAATATTTTGACAGTTCCTTGTCAGTACATTTATGAAAATATAATTTATGTACATAAAACTTAAATGTCTTCTCCTTGTGGGTGATGGCCACAACTTAAATACAAGCCATAAGCATATGTTATCGATTCCCAGGTTCTGAGTCTCAAAGGTTAATATTTCTTTCATGGGAAATCGTATCCGTTTTTATAATAACATTTGAACTTAAATTGAAATCAATTTACAAAGCAAGTTAAAATCCAACTCATGAAAAAAGCTTACTATTGTATTAGTGAGTATGTAAATGATAAGTGCGCATGGACATCATTGTAATAGTTGTAAGCATTTAAAAAAAAAAACTAAGAAAAACATATATTTACTTTTTTTTTCTTCGTTTCTTGCCGGTTCTTGTCCTTCTAGTTTTTGAACCGGTACCTAATCAATTCATTTTGACTTTCAATAAGTGTGTGTAAACATCTTATATTGAATAAAAACTTTTTGAATTTAAACATAAATAAAATTATGTGAATCAAATTATTTTCTCTTTTTCAAGCTTATCTTCTTTTCTAATATTTGCTACCTCTGAACATCGACGTAGCAGACTAGAAAGCTCACGTTTGCTAAAATCAACGACTCAAAACAGACAAATTTTGCCAACTTCATTTACTTTAAATTTTTTTCATCGGCACCTGCCTTGCATTCAATACACAGACCAGTCAACCTTTAGACCACGCTTTAGTAAACGTCAGTACGAAAACGAAATCGCCAAAAAGTGGCGGGGTGCGGGGAGAGGTCGGCTAGTTTTCATTGGCTCGTTCAAAATTGACAATTTAATGGCTTCCGACGTGCTTCCAACTGACGGCTCACTAGTGACGTAGTTATGTAGTGTCACTACATAGCCTTGGCGAATGCTACTCCCTGTCAAAGCGTGGTCTATAAGGTTGACTTGTCTGTGATTCAATAGTATGTAACTAGTTGTGACAAGACAAACCACAACATATAGGTAACAAATCGCGTGGGCCATAAGCGCGTCCCGCCCGTCTCCCTATGGTTCAAACATAACTTTGGTTCTCGAACTAAACAACCAGCATTACTCCTCTATTGAACTAATTGAAAGCTCGGTGTTTGCAACACATAAACAAAGTACATCACAAAACGTCCTCCATTCTCGACGAAATAGGTCGTAAAAACATAACCCTTCACGGTCACGTAAAAAAAGCACGTCGCTCTAACGAACATTGTGAGTCGAGTGTACTTACTTCTGATATGAAAGATTTTAGTACATACAAAAAGACAATAAATACAACACAAATTAAAATACTATGTGTGCCCAAAGCTTTAGCAATCCTCCGAATTGTTACGGCCATTTCCGTAGCAAGACTTTAAGGTCACGTCCCTCTAAAACGTACGTTTTGAAATAAGAAAAAAAAAATTGAAAATTTTATTAATATATATGCTAATATGCTCTTTAACTTTTTAACTAAATCTTTCAGTCATTTCAAAACATGATGTAAGAAAATGAAACCAAATTATTTACAAACACAAGGTTGATCGAAAAAAAAAAAACTTAATTAACCTATTTACTTGTCATCAACCATTATCAATCAATTGTCTTTGGCGATGAAATTGCTCGTGACCTTGGATCTAACCCACATGGGTTAATGCGTAGTAGGTACCTACCTAGGTTAAAATCCAATGATTTTCAAGCAAGACTCTACTGTAACTTTTTAACGTCATAAAGCTTATGCAAGTTCGTATGCGATCACTCTAAGAACACTAAGAAACACAGCAAGAAACTTAAATTAATAACAATAATAACGTATACATCACAACAACGTCTGGGCCCCAAACTAAGCATTAGCTTGTGTTTTGGGTAGGTACCAAGCGAACACACCACATACATATAACAACCAAGCAAGACCCGGTGCCAGTATAAATATTTATCATATAAATACCCGGCCTGGGATTCGAAACCGGGACCTCCAGCTTCGTAGGCAAGGTGGGCACTCACTAGGCCAAGCCGTCGTCACAAGTAGCTTCTTAATATAATTTTTTTAGTGGGGGCGGTAATATAAAGCATTGTCTAAAAAACTAAGTGGATTAGAAAAATTTAATCCTATAAGCATTTGTGAATAAGGACATATAAAAAAAGCTTTATACCAACCAAAATAAATATTATAATGAAAAATATGTTTTTGGAGGTGTTAAGGTCATTGAATAAGTCAAATCATTTGGTCGTCTTATAATATGAAAAAATAATAGATATTTTGTATAAAATTAATACTATGAATTCGCGCGGCCGAGGGACTTGGCCTTAAATACTCTATTCCCTCTATAAACATAACACCTTATCCTACCCTTGTTAACACAAACTTTTTTATATTTCAAACATCAGAAAATATTTTCTCACCTCCGTTCAAAACTATAATTACACCGCACAGTAGACCGACAGCTGCGTTTTAAAAACAAAATTGCGAGCATTGATAAATCTACATGCGTTTGCGCAGGATTTGGAGTAAAAAAATAAAATCCTGTCATTGTCCGACTACATTGTATGCGCCTCTGTCGCACTCGCGATGTTAGAGTGAAATAGAACAAGTCGAGGGTCGGCGACAAAAAACGATTATGCACACGTATACGAGCACAGTGGTGCTATTGTGAATTGTCTTTAAGCCGAAATGGAATTTAAGTTATTTTTTATTGTAAATATAACAGTTATTGGTAAGTATAAAAAAGCAGTAGTAACGAAGCGATATCTGTATATGGAATATAACATTGTGTTTATATGATAATAGACTGATTCGTCATCACTATGTCATTACTACACCAAAAATATCTTTAGTTTACCTAGTATGTCTGTTGGTTTTTTTTTTTTTGTTTTAATGACTCCAGATTTTGTTGAACTTTTGACATATAAATATACAAAATCGTGTTTCAAAAATTTTACATATCGGATATGTCATCATACCGCTATTTTTGAAGAAGAGCAGTAAAAAGAAATAAATGTAATGAAAAGCGCGCTTTCGCTGCTTAGATCAAATGTGAAAAAACAATTTATAATGCTAAATAATGCGAATCGTGAAAACTTTTTAAATTAAAAAAAATCCTTTTTAAAAACTAGTAGCTCGGTACTAACAGTGGGGCTTTAATAGGCTGATGATGTAAAAGCTCTTTTAAAGAAATATAAAGTGTCCCCGAGATACTACCTACTTATTGCATAAACGGCTCAGTCGCTTAAAAGAACACAGCCCCCTCTAGTGTGTTATAACAGAAAATATATCTAAGAACCTAGTGTGCAGTGATACCTATGAAACGCAAAAATTTTGAGAAAAATGGAAACTGACACGCACAAACAAATATACCTCTTACCCTTGAAATACGTCTCTGTTCCGTCGTGGGTCAAAACGTGAATGTAGCTATTGAAAACTAATGATTTTAATGACATACAAGTAAACTTCTGCCCTTGCCGTAGTCTCGTGCCCAAAATATTGTTTATTATTATAACCTTAAACATTTCCGAAATAAAAAGAAAGTCCCATCAAAATAGCTTCAACCGTTTCGGTAATTAGCCCGAAAAAAATAAACACACAGAAACAAAAATTTCAGAAACGCGTGTTTGAGCTTCAGTTACGTGTAAATAAACATTAAACATATTCATTAGTAGATATATTTAGTAAATTCGTGATTTACACCATACTTTGCGTCAAGGAAAACGTAAAACGGTACTTAACTTGACAAATAAAACCAAACTGGTACCAAATAAAAAAAAAATATAATCGGGATTCATAGTCGTTTCTTATGTATGTCACACAAATTCGGTGGACCTTTGTGACAAGTTTTTATATTCATATGACCCCCATCTCCTTGTAGTGACGTCACGTACAAGCAAGTTTAATTAATGTAGGTATTTAAAAAAATATTTTTAAATCATTAACAATCTTAACCGAAAGCGACAGACATCACGCGAAAAGTGTAAGACAGTTAGAACCTTTGCACATTATGCCCTCCCTCCCATTGAATTTTTTGTGACGTACTAATTAGTTACGTAGTATTTATGTCAATGAATCTGCGTCAAAAGCTTGAATTGGCTTAGGGTGAATTTAGGATAAAATGATTATTCGATTTCCTCGAGCGCTAATATAATATTGCAAATAAGATGCCAATACACGTTAAGACGACTACAGTAAACGCTCAAAGAGATGGGTGAGCGGTCAGACATTTATAACATCCGTGCCACATAATACTCGCTAAGACGAGATAACGCTGCTGGCTCTCCAACTATAAACCAGGTAAAATGGACAGTTCGGAAAATAACTGGGATACCGATGCCTTGTAATTAAATGTGTACTTTATGTACAAGTAATAGTGATAATGCCTGTGACATATCACACAGCGCTATCTAGTACCAAACTAAGCAAAGCTTGTATTATGGGTACCGGACAACTGATATACTTAAATATTCTTTTTAATATATACATATTAGATATTCCACACCCAGACACGGACCTTTGGCTTCGTAGTTAGGGTCTCTAACCACCCAGCCATCAGTCGTTATATGAAATTTTTTTTAAATAATTAAAAAAAATTAATCATTAATACATGTATAATATGGTAGATTTGAAAAAACTTCCTATCATGAAATATGTCCGTCTTTCTGTCCGTTCAGAAAGTTATGTCCACCTCAAACGTACCATCCATCATCCATCAGGCCTTTTCATACCCCACTGCAGGGGCTTAGGCCTCCCCTCAAGATGAGGGTGCTTGGAGCTTAAATCCACCACGCTACTCTAATGCGGGTTGGCGGATTGTAACGATCGCCATCTATTGACAGCAACCGGGAGCGACTGCTTAACGTGCTCTCCGAGACACGGAGTCAGTGATAGTTAATGTATCATCAAATGTACCTGTAAATGTAATGTACCTTTCAAACGTACCATCTGAAGTAAAGAAAAATAATCGCGTCGAGTTTTCGTATTAAATAAATGTAGGTACCTACATGAAGACGGTTTCGAGGCAGCTATGGTCGTGTAAACGACATTAAAATCTCCATTTTGAAAGAAAAAAAATGATCGATTCGTTTTCGATTTCGAGTATCGATTCGTTTTCGATTTCGAGTATCGATTCGTGTAATATGTAGTAGTCATAGAGCTAAAAAAAATTATAATAGTTTTTTACTGCTGACGGCATTTTTAAGAAATCTTCCTAAACGAAGAGAAAGACGGGCACATTTGATAATAGGAGGGCTTTACAAATCTGCCCTACCTATTATGTCATTAAGCGCGATACAATAATTTAGAAAAACGACCTCGGCCGACGGTGTATGCATTACCACTGCCGTGTTTCGACTACTGCCAAATTTATAATGGCATAATATATTGAAATATGTAATACGAACATACACATTTTTACAATACCTAACTAAGCCGGGCTGTGACGGCCCATTCACGGCATCTGGCTACCTCTATAGAACAAAAGTCGTTATAATAATAATAATAATACATGGGACTTCCCACACAGCGCCATCTAGTCCCAAAGTAAGCAAGTATTACGCTTGTGTTATGGGTAACTAGACAACTGATATACATACTTAAATATTCTTTAAAATAGATACATATATAAATATTTTTTGAAGACACTACATACATATAACAACCAATACCCGGTACCTCCAGCTTCGTAGGCAGGGTCGCTACCCACTAGGCTAAGCGGTCGTCAATATAATATATAATATAATACTATGATGATTTAACAGAATTATATATTTACTCGTTATTATTGTGTCAAGTGTACTTCTGAGTATTGCATTGTGCACAAAACATCGTATTGTGTTTGTTAATTGGGCGGCCATCTTTAAAAGGTATACAACCTACATTGCGGACGTGTATTGATGTCTTCAAGAGCGTTCGCATCGCACAGTTCTACGTTCGAATAATTGGTTTATGGTTGCGGTATTCAAATTTGTTTGTAAATGCTTAGGGTTCCGTGCCCAAAGAGCAGCAACGAGAAGTCTATTATAATAATAATAATACATGGGACTTACCACACAGCGCCATCTAGTTCCAAAGTAAGCAAGTATTATTCTTGTGTTATGGGTCACTAGACAACTACACATACTTAAATATTCTTTATAATATATATATATATATATATAAATAATTTACATCCATACACGGAACGACATAAACATTTCCATGCACACAAATATTTGTCCCGGGTGGGAATCGAATCAGCGACCTTCGGCTCCGCAGTTAGGGTCTCTAACCACTCGGCCATTCGGTCAGTCAAAGTTACTAAGGCTTCGCTGTCCGTTGGTCCGTCTGTCACAGGACTGTACCCGACTGAACCGTCGGTACACTTCGGACGGGTACAGTCCATGGCGTGTGCGTATGTATTAATTAAAGGCGGTCCTCATACAAGAAACGTGTTTTTTAGCGATTTTTTTTTATATAAGTTTTCAATACTTGTTATACGATACTGGATTCAAGAAGTGAACTTCAAAATTTTTGATTGTCAAAATGAATGTGCATGTTGCAATGGAATTGAATCGTTGATGGATGAGAAGGATATTAAGTGACATTTATTAAAAAGTTCAAAAGAAAAACTACAGAAAATATGTTGGAAGGATAGGAAGCAAATTATATAATGCAAAGAGACATAAAACCACAGAGCATCAGAGTAGGTTAGAGTTGACATGTAGGTCCACCTATGCAATATATTGCATACTTAACACAGATATCTTAACCTAACCTCTAAAATGTGACAGCAAATCATATTAAAGATTTAAGTGAAAGGGATGAAAGACTTAACCACTATCTAAAATGATATAAATTTGTGAGAAAGCTATTTATTTAGGTACGTATGCGTAATATTTTTACGGTCGGTCCCGGACGCTGTCAATAGATGGCGGTCGTTACAGTCAGTCCCCAGCCCGCAGTGGAGCAGCGTGGTGGATTTAAGCTCCAAGCCCCCCTACTCACCCTGAGCGAGACCTAAGCCCCTGTAGTGGGGTAAAAATGGGCTAATGAAGTGAAGTGAAGTGTAATTATTTTTTGGGACACGTGTCTCTCAACAAATACCTTCACGTGGCACCTTTAAACTTTTATTTTCTGTGCATAAAACTCAACTCATGAAACAAGTCTAGTCGATTAACACATACAATCATTATTAATTTTCCATACATAGCAAGTTCTGAATACGTCTGCAATTTGGCACAGAACCGGAACGGTCATCTGGCGTATGGCCAATACCATCGGACACTTTATAATAAATTGAATAACAGAAACCGGTTTTAATGAAAACCTAGAAAACTAGGTCTCAAGGTGAAGTCTATCTAATATAATTATACAAACATTTTGAAAGCTCTATCAAATGTTAATTGACATGAAAATTATTAGAAACGCATTCTACGACCTTAATGCATCGCGCCATAGGCATGAGACAGGCACATGTGATCTAATCATCAATTTTGACCTCGTAAAAAATGTGTCCTTACATATTGACATTATCGCAATATTTTTATTTAGTTTTAGCTTTGGTTTTTCATTGTGGAAAGCAACGCAATAAGTTCAAACGCCCAGATGACGTCACAGGGCCAATTTCAACGTCTGATGATTTTTCAGAAATATCTGACGTAATTCATAAATAGAAAAAAAAATATAATTTGAGAGGTTATCGTAGAACCTTATTCCTTTTAATTTTAATGACCATATCAGCACAACTTTAAAATTTTAGTCCAAGCCTATTGGATGTTTATATATATAGTCAGTGCATGTGTGCGTCTGTTTGGATGTCATAAAGTGTATAAAGTCAGTATATGTGTGCGTCTGTCCACGTGGATCGTGCACGTGACGAAATCCCCTATATACCTAGTTCTATTACAAGCTATTGTTAACGAGAGATTAGTCTTCCGCTCACCAGATGTCGCTATTAGTAATTGAGGTGAGTTTGACTAAAAAAAATGGAGTCAACTGAGTAAAATTGAGTAATTCTCCTTTTGAAAATTCCATTCCATTCCATCAGCCCTTTTTATACTCCACTGCAGGGCTTAGGCCTCCCCTCCAGACGAGGGGGCTTGGAGCTGAAATCCACCACGCTGCTCCAATACGGGTTGGCATCCGCCAACGACCGCCATCTATGACAGCAACCGGGACCGACTGCTTACGTGATATCTGAGGCACGGAGTCAGTGATAGTTAATGTACTTAAGTCATAAAAGACTCATTCGTACACGCCCGGATTTGAACCACTGCCACATGGCTTTATAGATTTGAAACAGGTTCGCTGCGTTCGGGTTATTACGATACGACATTTTTGACTTTCACGACTTTATAAAATTATTTAACCATTTTAATTACCATAATATGAGAACATTAATAAAATTGATATTTTACCCACAACAATTTTTTATCTTGACAGGTCTCTATTTTTTACACCCTATGAACTTAAGCGTTTTACAAGCCTCAACCACATCGGTTCTATAGCTATAGTTCTTGAAGCGGAACTGGTCACGGTTCATTAATCGGCGCCGGAGCTGATCTGGGCGGGGCTTACAGATGAAGGTAACGGAAAAAGAGCACTAGCGTGTTGGTGCAACTAGGTACGATTCCAGCAGGAAACGAGTGTAGGCCAGACCTGTGTTTTTGGCGGGACCGGTCAATTAACTGTTAACAGTAAACCGTTCCGATATCCGCTTTCAACAACAAGCCTACTAAGATATATGACTCTTCAGTCAACTGGGACCGCGATTCTAGTTTACCAAGTCCATCCACTTCATTTATTTTTTTTAGGTTGATTGGGACCACTCGCCATAAAAATCTATCGTTTTATACAAGTTTCAGTACAGTCAAATAAAATAGATGTTTGAAAATAAAATTATAAACTTGGTTTTTTAACATGTATGGTGTTCGGCTGAACGTAATCCAAACTTATAGAGCATGTAGAGCTTACCGAAATAAGTTAACAAAGAAAAAAATTTCAGGTGAGCATGCAGATGGCGCAAATGAACGGTTACCGAGTAAAACATGTTTAAAGTTGAACTACGTTCAGATATCACGTGTTCGGCTAAACGTAGTCTAAACTTAAAGAGCATAGAGGGCTTATCGAAATAAGCACAAAGTTTTAAACGAGCAGATGGCGTAAACGAACGGTTACCGAGAAAAACTTGTGCAAAGTTAATTTTTTTTTTATTTTGGTCAGTTCGGTAAGCTCTAAACGATCTAAAAATTTAGACTACACGTTCATTCAAACACCAGGTATATAATGTATAAAACCGTAGTGTCTCTCTGTCTGTTCCGGCTAATCTCCAAAGCGGCTGAAACGATTTTTAATGGAACTTTTCAGACATGAAGAGGGTATTGTCAGAAGTTATATAGGCTTCTTTTTACGTGTCTGTCTGTCTTTTCAGGTTAATCTCCAAAACGGCTGAACCGATTTTAATGAAACTTTGCACACGTGAAAAGGAGGGTTTCAGGAGTAACATATACCACTTTTGGTCTGCATCTTTGTATGTCTGTTCGTTCGGCATAATCTCCAAAACGGCTAAATCAATTTTATTGAAAGGAAGAGGAGTAACATAAGCTTTCTGTCTGTTCGTTTCTGCCTAAACTTCCCAAATAGTAGAAACTATGGAAATCATGAAAACACGCAAGCGAAGTCGCGGGCAGTCGCTAGTTTATTATTAACAGTCAAAAATACAATTAAGAAAAATATGTAGTAGGTACGTGGGGTGGTCAAAAACTATCCAAAATTAGTAAGAATAATATTATATATTTAGATAACATTTTCATTTGTCTTTTTAGTTTTTTATTTACATTTAGAGTACCTTAGTTATTTTTATTTTTAATTTTGGTTTAAGGTTTTACTTAAGTTTGTAAGTAGTTAGTTATTTAGTTTTACTTTTTTTTATACTTGACTTCATTAAATAATTAGATGTCGTGATAGCCGAATGATAACGAGCCCGCTTCTTGTTTGAAAAGGCGTGGTTCAAATCCCAGGGCATGTATGTACCAATGAGTTTTTTTCTGACTTATGTATATAACTATCACTGACTCCGTGCCTCGTTAGAGCACGTTAGCCTTCGGTCCCGGTTGCCATCAATAGATGCCAGTCGTTACAATCGCCAACCTGCACTGTAGTAGCGTGGTGGTTTAAGCTCCAATCCACCTCATCCCGGAGACCTAAGCCCCTGTGGTGGGGCATTAATGGGCTGATGGTATGGTAAATAATTTGCTTAAGACGTGTCGTGTTAAAGGGAATGAACATTTAAAATCTTTTTATATTATTTCTGAACATAGCTTTTTTGTCTGAATATACTTTTGATTGACTGACCGGTTAATCGAGGAGTTAGTTACCCTAACTGCGGAGCCAAGGATAGCAGGTTCGATTCCCGCCCGGGACAAATATTTATGTGCATGAACATGTCTATTTGTTCCGTGTCTGGGTGTTAAATGTCTATTTATGTACCTACATATATAGAATATATACCTATATATTACTAAAAAATAATATTTAAGTATGTATATCAGTTGTGTGGTACCCATAATACAAGCTTTACTTAGTTTGGGACTAGATGGCGTTGTGTGGGATGTCCCAGGTATTATTATTATTATTATTTAGTGTAGTTTTCACCAGTCCAGTCCTTTAGAGAAAATCCTCTTGGCAATCGAAAAATGCTTCTACAGGAGTTACCACCTCGGTGTCGAATTTTATGCCAAGGATATGTTACTTCTTTGACTTGGGAAACGTAAAAATCACTAGAAACGAGATCTGGAGAATACTGTGGATGCTCCGTAATTACGAAACCTGCTTTCTTAAACGATGCGCACCTCATCATACCGTGACGCTATGCGACAAACCTTGTCGCAATTCGGCAACTTGGCAATGGTGCCTGTATTGGATGCATGCCAAGCAAACGGAGCTCGATAACAGTAGAAATTGATAAAACCATTTTTATTGCGCACATTTGTCACTATTATGTTGTTTTTTTTCTATTGATTTATATGAGAAAATAGATTTTTTGGCTACGTGATCTTCTATAGCGCAAATCATAGATGTAGGAATAACCGTAGAAACTAGAACACACTAAGATTGCGCTGCCTTACCGAAACTAATACGTAAATTAAGTTTAGTAAAGAAAAAAATAATAATAATACATGGGACATCTCACACAGTGCCATCTGGTCCCAAAGTAAGCAAGTATTATGCTTGTGTTATGGGTTACTAGATAACTGATATACATACTTACAATATTCTTTTTTTACATATAATATGTACATATACAAATATTGTACAACATGTTCATGCATACAAATATTTGTTCCGAGCGAGAATCGAACCCGTGACCCTTGGCTCCGATGTTAGGGTGTCTAACCACTCGGCCAATCGGCCAATCGGTCGTCAAATTAATATTTTTATAAGTAACAGTATATTTCATATGATTCGAAAAAAAGATATATATTATGTATAATTTAATAATGCAATGACCATAGAGTTTGAACTGTGGCCGTGTTTGTCTACTTTATTACTCTGTTGTAATAAACAATAGATTCAATAAAAAGGGCGGCGCCTCGCAAAGATGAAAAAAATAAATGATTTTACTGTCAAAAATTATGACTACCGCATAACGTTGGCCTTTCCTGCGGTATTTGTGTGTTGAGAGAAGAGTGATTTAGCAGTCTATTGATCCAATAGGCAAAGAAGGCAAACATTATACGATGTTCCTTTAGTATACTCTAACATGTACTGGGATAACGCTGCTGTCAAATAAATTTGACAGCAGCGTTCGGTTTTAATAGTCAGAAATGTCACTTCACAGTATCGAAAATGCCTAACGCAATTTCGCGGGGGTGAAGGCCGGCGTGCGGAGACCTCGCGGACTAAACTCGGACTGAAACTTGCCGTTCGCAACTCGCAACGGGTACACACCAGCTAGCTAGAGTAAGACGGTAAGCGCAGAAGAGGGCTTTTAGTCAATTCGTACTTTTATACGTCTGATACAAAACGTTCCATTCCATACGTGACCACTTACCGTTACCTATGAATCCAATACATATATTATCGAAGACAACACCCACCTTATAAACACAAATACAACTAACTATACACTAAAAAAAAAGTAGTTTCATATGTAAATAACCACGAGTTATGTGTGGCTTCGCAAGGTGTTCTACAAGGTTAACCGCATAGCAAGTTTCAATTGATAAAATTAAGTTCATGTATTGGCTGTTAAAAAAAAATTATGTTATTTTCTCGTTGAGGAATTTCCATTCCACCCATTAAGCCCTACTTCAGGGGCTTAGGCCTCCCCTCAGGGTGAGAGGAATTTGGAGCTTAATCCACCACGCTGCTCCAGTGCGGGTCGGAGGATTTTATCTGTTGATGGCACCCGTGAAGAATGGAACAAACAAACGACGTGTTTATAATGAATAAACTCACAAAACTACTTAATTCACCGATTTGATCGAGTGGTTAGAGTACTGTGGGAATTGAAGTGTATAATGATTATGAATACACATTGTACTTACTGTACAATTACCTACTTTTTCGCCGATTACACCTAAAATATTGAACGAATTCTAAAATAGACTGGATGGTTCGTGTGGTTTGAATTAATTCATTGGTATTATAAATTTCTTAGTAAATTGTTCTATATCTCGCTTACGACATCTAAAAAGCGTCATCTCTATATTCCTGTACTGCTCACTCTCTACCAGTTCTCTATTTGGCATCCTACTTTTATTTAGGAACTCGCCTTACATTAAGTTTACACTTTCACATGCACAAATACCTATTACCTAAATCGGTGTGCCCGCTCGCTCTATCTGGGTCATTTGGCGAGCTCTCGTATTTAATGTATTATGTACATAAAACTTATTGAAAGATCTAAAAAGGAATGGTTATACGTAACCAATTTCGATATGATGACCGCTTGGCCGAGTGGATAGAGACCTTAACTGCGGAGCCAAGGGTAGGTTCGATTCCCGCCCGGTACCAATATTTGTGTCCATGAAAATGTCTATGTGTTCAGTGTCTTGGTGTAAAATACATACGTATATATATTATAAAAAAAGAATATTTAAGTATGTACATCAGTTACTGGTACCCATACTACAAGCTTTGGTTAGTTTGGGACTAGATGGCGCTGTGTGGAATGTCCTAAGTATTATTATTTTTATAGTGAACGAAACTCTCTTCTTTTCGGGATCGTTTTCGGGACCTTGGTATCTTGACTGTAATATCTCAATATATTAATAGTAATATAACATTTTTAACCGTCATTGTTGCCATCACCAGATGACAATCGTTAAAATCCACAAACCCACACTGGATCAGCGTGGTGGATTAAGCTCCAAGCACCCTCAACCCGACGGGAGGCCTAAACCATTTCAGTGGGGCATAAAGGGCTGATAAAGACGATAACATTTGTGCATTAAAATACCGTAACTAATATTATAAATGCGAAAGTGAGTTTGTTTGTTTTTTACGCTATTACGCCTTAATTACTCAACCGATTGTCATAAAATTTTGTGCAGAAAAGGATTTAGGATATCTTTCATTCAGAAAAAATTATCTCCCAGGGATAGAAATATAACTTTTAGACGGTCATCCAGCATAACACCTCGGCCTACTGATGGGTTGAAGGGAAAGGGGTGGAGAAAGTGAGAGGGTTAAGGTGGAGGACGGGAGAGAAAGGGCACGTACGAAACCAGCACGGGACGGTAAAGGATATACCTATGTGTGAAATGGTAATGCAATTGGGAATGAGATCGGGAAAGAATCAGTACATATTATAGTAGAGAGACGGAAGCAGGAGTCGTGGGGACCAAATAGAATAAGCTACTGGTATTAGCATATCGCTTGCAAATGCTAAAGTTCCCTGATAATTTTATAGGGCAAGGTGTACCAAGATGTCCATTTATAACAGATTACCTCCAGAAATATTAAATAGGTATGCCATTACATAAATTTAACATTATGGTATAAAAAATTTTACTGAATAAAGCTATTATCCGAAATGTTTGGACATTAACAAGCACTTGACATGTTCTGATTTTTTTTGCTTTGTGCATTTTTTCTCTTGTTGATATATATATGAGTTTGAAAAGAATAACATTAACTACTGAGTTTCTTGTCGGTCAATTTTTACATACTTGTGTGTATGACTCAACCCAACAGACCAAATAGAATGTCTCTGCGTGCCTGAATATATAACCAAACAGTTAACAGTGCCCGTGTCTAATCCTCGCTGTATTTCTGTATCAATATTTACAAAAAAAAAAAATTATTGGAGAAATGCTGTCACGGGGCGGTATGTTTTTGTTTTTTTATATCTTGTTTAGTTATTTTTGTTGTCTTCGTTTTTAAAAATAATAAGCCGTAAATTCGATATTAATGCGGATTAAAAAAAAAAACTAATCGCCCTAGGGACATCCTTTCTTAATGACCCTGCAAATTTTGGTTCCAATTCATACACATTTCAGGGGTGGAAACAGTCACGGCCCGCAAGCTGTTTCGACGGGTATTTTATGGGTATTTTTGGGAATTTGTTCTTGTCATCTGTCAATCAGAAACCGTGCTCAGGAATAGGTCGGGGAAAAAGGATTGAAACAGAGATAGCGATGCCACTTCGAAGCCGCGGATTGAAAGACTATCCCCTTAAGTGATATTTTTATCTAGGTACTTTTATTGACGCCGACTCCTTCTTCGCTTCACTTCATCAGCCCATTTTTACCCCACTGCAGGGGCTTAGGCCTCCCCCAGGGTGAGGAGGGGGGCTTAGAGCTTAAATCCACCACGCTGCTCCACTGCGGGTTTGGGAATGTAACGACCGTCATCTATTGAAAGCGTCCGGGACCGACTGCTTAACGTGCTCTCCGAGGCACGGAGTCAGTGATAGTTATGTACTTAAGTCAGAAAAACTCATTGGTACACGCCCGGATTCGAACCATGGCCCTATGGGGCCTTATAAATTGAGACAGGTTTGTTGCGCTTTGGACTATCACGACACTCTCCGGCTCCTATACAGACATTATTTAATTAAAGTATTTAAGATCTGGATAGGCAAACCAACCATAACATGCTTTTACAGCTAAAATTATAATACG
Source organism: Luffia ferchaultella (assembly GCA_949709985.1). NCBI lineage: Eukaryota > Metazoa > Arthropoda > Insecta > Lepidoptera > Psychidae > Luffia > Luffia ferchaultella. The sequence goes on from OX453269.1 coordinate 3,653,129, forward strand.
ATTACGTATAATATCGTTTTTAACACGTCTCGGAAAATGGAACAATAGGTTCACCTAATTCGGTCGGATAATAAAGTTGAATCATACGAAGTAACGGAAATCGACTAATGGTTTTAGCGACAGTGACTTATCGTTATTACGCGTATCTTCAGTGAAATTACTGTCGGTCCGTTGTCGCTAATGTTCCATGTTGAGGTGGCAACTCGCGAAGTATACGTATAACTATATACATAGACCGTCAGCCGAGGCCGTTTTTATGGTGTACCGTATCGCACCTGATGACGTAATACGGAAGATTTGTAAAGCCGTATAACTAGTCATAGACCGTCAGCCGAGGCCGTTTTTATGTTGTACCGTATCGCACCTGATGACGTAATACGGAAGATTTGTAAAGCCGTATAACTAGTCATAGACCGTCAGCCGAAGCCGTTTTTATGGTGTACCGTATCGTACCCGATGACGTAATACGGAAGATTTGTAAAGCCGCTCCTATAACCAAATGGCTGCCTTTCAAAAATTACATAAAAATATCACCTAACGGGCTCGCTTCGACTTCAGAGGTATCAAGATGTTTTGTACGACCTGTAACGTGATACGGTTCATGACCATCCACAGGTTGCATCGACTTCGTGTAACTTTCTTGAAATCCGCCATGTAATCCTGATTGAAATTAAAACTTTCATTATACACGTTGACACTCTTATGCAGCTGCCGGCATTCGACACGCACTCCGTCGATTTTATCTCAAACTGAGTGAGCGTTTTTCAATGCGCAAGCGCATACTTTACCATGCTTCGCGTCAAATGATGTTTTCCTCGATCATGGGCGTCGATAGTGTCGCAACGGTATCTGGCACAAGGCTTTTCAGACCCTAATGGAAGCTATCGTATGTCTTGCAGCTTGACAATGAATGTGGAAATACGTAATTTTAATACGTGTAATAGATAGAACAATTACATATATAAAATATTAATAATTAAGATATTTCTGCAATCATCTAAAAATGACTTTATTCCAACTAAACGAGAAATGTAAAATAAACCCATCAAAAACAATACTTGTCAAAAAAACCAAGTCTCGCAACTCAGTTGTTCTGCGGTAAAAAGTTGTGAGATCCATGTAATACCAAGGCGGTTATTAATTTATTCAGTCTCTACTTGTAAGTATGTAATGTTTTATATAAATATATTGAGACTTGGCCATCGCACTAAATAATTGAATTTACATGTGTTTTCAGGCGATTGAATTTACACGTGTTTTCAGGCGATGGCCAAGTCTCAATATATTTATATAAAACATTACATACTTACAAGTAGAGACTGAATAAATTAATAACCGACTTGGTATTAAATGAATCTCACAACTTTTTACCGCAGAACAACTGAGTTGCGAGACTTGGTTTTTTTGACAAGTATTGTTTTTGATGGGATCTCATTTCTTTTTGTATTTTGTAGACAGTTCTACTTTTTTCCTTTTCGGTACCTTCTACTTATTGTATATATGTATATCTACCAGCAACGAATTTTCTTAAAGCCCTCTCTCTGACTTATGAACTTTTTTTATTTTTGTAGGTAGCCTTCCGTTTTCTCTTTTCCGGTACTACTTCTTGAGCTTCAGCTACAGTTTAATATAATAATAACTGCCGTAATAAAACATCGTTACGAATAAAGCCAATATTGAAAAATTTAACTGAAGACTTGGCTGTATGGGCTTAATTTTCTTTGCGGTCTTTTCTAGATTTTTTAGTTTTTCCTTGATTCATACACCAAACACTACTTATATTCCAAATTTGAAGCTTCTAGGTCTGCTAGAAGTGCCTTAGAATTTTGATGATCGGTGAGTGAGTGAGTGACAAAATAAAGAAATTTGACCCGTTATAATTTCTTAAAAATACTGGTTCAAATTGAATTAAAACGTGTAATATGCTTATATAATATGCCTGCATGGTTACTGAAAATTTCAGTCTTCTAGTTTTATCCACAACGAAGTTACAGGGGGTCGAAAATGGTCCGAATTGCTTCGAGAAAAGGATGGTACGGCCGTGACGCTTTTTCGCTCGACTTGGTGGGGGCACGGCCGTGCCCCCAGATTAATAAACTAAAATACAAATCCATATATGACAAGGCATACTCATGGGTAGGTACACTGACCAATATATATTGAAAATAATATCATCAAAAACATTTTATATGTATATTCTTATTAGAGACTAGCGGTCGTACCCGGCTTCGTCCGGGTGGACTACGGAAACGTTCCTCTTCCCGTTCCACGCATTAGTACATTGCACCCGTGCGAAGTCGGGGTGGGTCGTTAGTCCAACCATATAGTATCATTACACTATGGTATCATCGTCATCATCCAAACAAAGAAATTCTCTGGCGCGTCTGGCAACAAATTTGATTGCCATAAAAAAGGTTATAGTAAGTCAACCTTAAAAGATACCTACATATGAACAGTCGCGGACTTTTGGTTAGAACTTTTAAAGGAGAACAATTCCGTAATACATGATTTTTGCTTAACATCAACCGTTTACGCAGCGCGCGTAACGGAAGCTTTCAAAAGGAATAATTTTTCCCGTTTTTGCAACATTTTTCATTGATGCTCCGCTCCTACTGGTCGTAGCGTGATATATAATAGCCTATAGCCTTCCTCGTTAAATGGACTATCCAATACAACAAGAATTTGTCAATTCGAACCAGTAATTCCTGAGATTTGTGCGTTCAAACAAACAAACAAACTCTTGAGCTTTATAATATTAGTAACAAAACATTGTCAGTTCATTTAATTAAAAATTTAATATCTGACTGTTTAACACCTTGTATAAAACACCTACATTTGTTTTTGATTTAAATGTAAAATTATTGCTGAATATTCTATTGGGTTTGCATTGAATATCATGTTGTGATGTGACTATACCTTAATCTGAGTCATATATTCGAGGAAGAACTGGCTCCCATAGCACAGGTTCGTACTTAATTTAGGAGCCAGGGATCCCAAATTGATATGATACTTTTGCTGAATTATATAACTGCTATAGTATACCATCAGCTCATTAATGCCCCACTGCAGGGGCTTAGGCCTCCCCTCGAGATGGGCTTGGAGCTTAATTCACCACTTTGCTTCAGTGCAGGTTGGTGGATTCTAACGACTGGCATCTATTGATGGCAACCGGGACCGATGGCTTAACGTGCTCTCCGAGGCACAGAGTCAGTAATCGTTATGTATATAAGTTAGAAAGAACTCATTGGTACATGCCTTGGGATGCAAACCACGCCTTTTCAAACAAGAAGCGGACGCGTTACCATTCGGCTATCACGACAATACTATCTAACTATAGAATACCATGTGCTGAATATTGGTGTAAGTTTGTATAAATATTTGTAAAATTTTTCCTTGCTAATAAATATTATTACATTTAATTTGAATACCTACTTAGTAAGTGTCATGATAGCCCAGAGCGCAACGAGCCTGTCTCAAATTTGGCCCCATCGGGCCATGGTTCGAATCCGGGCGTGTACCAATGAGTTTTTCTGACTTAAGTACACAATATCACTGACACCGTGCTTCGGAGGGCACGTTAAGCTGTCGGTCCCGGACGCTGTCAATAGATGGCGGTCGTTACAGTTCCCAACCCGCCGTGGAGCAGCGTAGTGGACTTACGCTCCAAGCCCCCCTCCTCACCCTGGGGGAAACCTAAGCCCCTGCAGTGGGGTAAAAATGGGCTGATGATGATGATGATACCTACTTAAGTAAGGTATTCAAATTACACCTAATTAATAAATTTAAATACGGTCCACGAAAATACGATCTTATACCTCAGTTTAACTTTTAACTCGGTTAACACCGGTTTATAAACTGTTTAAAACAATATCCCATATTGTAAAATTCCCCAAACAGCAGCTGCTTTCCTGTCACCTTTAATTTTTTTTTGTCGCATAAAAACGATTTCATTGTTCCCTCACAGGATGCGAATTCAATCATATTAGTGTGATTTGTTTAACCATAGACTAACTAGATTTAACATTTTGTTTTTTAACAAATTGCAGTAACAAATAACTACAAGATTTAAGATGTCTTTTATCGTCGTGTTGCGGCTAAATCATATCAGATTTAAAAAAAAAAAAAACAAATATCTACAGTATATGCAGACAACAATAGAGATTGCCGGACTATTTAAATATTTTAAAATCAAAGACCGTTTCAAAATATAGCCTTGCTACTAGTTTATATATAGGTACTTCTATAACTATGAAGTTTTCATATAAAAAAAAACACCCTAGCAACCTTGACGTATAAAGAAAAAAAAATTTTTTTTAATGTATCGTCAATCATTAACATTATCCGATGAAATTGCTGATGCACTGAGTTTATTACACCGAGGAGTTAGACTAAGAGCCGGCCGCCGGCAACCCTGCCACATTGAATACCAAAACAAAACCGATTTCAAGGGTTTTACATTAAAAAGTTATGTCCAAAAATACAGAGTTGCGTAGGAACCTGGAGCATTTTTTACTTTGGCCAAAAGTTGGGTAAAGATTACCTCATCAAGTACCAAACTACAATCGATAGTGCTCATCAAGAAGTGTCAAAATTCTAGAAGGTTGCTTTGCCCAAACTTGGATCTCTCGTGAGTTGGCCTGATTTTAGTAGTCTGGTTACCAAGCTGGCTAAAATCAGGCCGGCTCATGAAAGAGTCAACCCTATATTTTTTTTAGACATAGGTTCCTAATGTATTCGATGTTGGTACTCGATGAGGTAGGGTTGCCGACGATCCGTTCTTATTAAAATTGTGTAATCTGTGTAGTTTGCTAGATAGTGCATACATTTTCCGAAATATTCAGTTGATATTTAGGCTGATGCTTGTACAGTACGTACAACCGATCTATGCCGGCAATTGCACGATTTTAGGGCTGTATTAATAAATCTCCCTCCAGATCGTCTTGAGAACGTATCAGCTGAGTACGTGTTCAAACTGATAACGATCTTAGATGACGTCAGCTACGCGCATATTGAGAGGATTGTGTAGTGGCGAATTTCCATACAAACAGCGTTAATGGTTGCACTCCGTTAAACCTTAACCGACTGTCGCAAAAAATATGGTATTCATATTAGCAAAAACTAGGTTTATATGTTTTAAATTTTTAAATGTTTTGGTATACATCATAAGAAGGACACGTAATTGCGCGGGATTTTTTTAGACATTGTTTCATTTTTCACATGTTCGTGAAATTAATTGCATTTTCACACGTTGTGAAAAAAAAAAAGAAAATGAATTTTCGATGTGTTATCGCGAAAATGTTGAATATTTTGTGAAAAATGAAACCAATTCGAACAAAAAATTCCGCGCATTTAAGTTTTTTGTTATGATGTATCAAAATATTTATATAATTAAAAACGTATAAACCTATAGTTTTTGCTGATCTGAATACCACAGAATTTTTTTTTTCGAATCGGTTAAGGTTTTATGGGGTGCAACAGTTAACGCTGTTTGTATGAATTGCATGAATTTTGCCTGTACAAATTAGTGATGACTTGAGATGGTCTAAGATCGATCTCAAACGTGGATATGATTTACTAGCGGTCGTACTCGGCTCCGCCCGGGTGGATTACAAAAACGTTCCCCTTCCCATTCCCTCCACCACCCCTCTTCCTTTCCACCCACCTACTCTCCCATGCCCTCCTATTCCCTTACCCTAACTCTCCCTTATCAACCCTCCCTCTATACTACCTAAAAAGTCCTTTTTTTCATCATCAGCCCATTTTTACCCCACTGCAGGGGCTTAGGCCTCCCCCAGGGTGAGGAGGGGGGGCTTGGAGGTTAAGTCCACCACGCTGCTCCACTGCGGGTTGGGAACTGTAACGACCGCCATCTATTGAAAGCGTCCGGGACCGACTGCTTAACATGTCCTCTGAAGCACGGTGTCAGTGATATTGTGTACTTAAGTCAGAAAGACTCATTGGTACACGCCCGGATTCGAACCATGGCCTTATAAATTTGAGACAGGTTCGTTGCGCTCTGGGCTATCACGACATCTTCCTATCCTTCTATCCTTTTTTTAACTATACTTATATTTATTACATTACATAAGTAGAGTGCATTTTTAACAAATGGCCAATGCCTTGAAAATTCGCCAAACGCACACAACCGTCAAAGACGTCTGCCCTCACGCGCACCTTACGCCTCGCCCAAATGTTGCCTATGTTACTCGCTAAGAATGTAGCTTTCTATAGGAGAAAAAAATTTTTAGTCGGCACAGTAGTTTTTGAGTTTATTCATTACAAACATACACACAAAAATACAAATCTTTCTTCTTTATAATATTAGTGTAGATAGATGTAGATTAATGCCGGCTGGGAGTATAACGAATCTGCCCAATCGAAGATGGGCATGGCACTTCAGAGCCGCACTGATCGGTTGCACGTACGTACGTATAGTTCGCCTCAAACTTTATGGCGGATCGGAATTCAATGCTATAAGCGTGCTTGCGCAGGTAGTCATATACCCCTCGCTCCACTGCGTCTCGCTACACCTAAAACTGGGTACTGCGACGCGACTCGTACCTATGATCGGATCCGCCATAAAGTTTGATTGGAACTGTACCAATATTTTAAAAAAGAAACATCATACAATCTTAAATAGCATAACGATCAAGATGATGCGGCGCTTACTTCGAAACGTCAGTCAAATTATTTTAAACAAACATTTTGTTAATAAATTACGCATGAAATGCAATTTCATAATCTTTTATTTCTTTTTCAAGTACGAATTTTACATGTGGGTCACACAAAATTCTACGTCACTACGAATGTTTCAAAACATGAACTGGTGTATATTTGGTCTACGGCGTATATTTTATTGCCACGTGTTTGTCGTCACAATACTGAGCCTCTATATGCATATAATATACCGCGTGATCTAAGCCGTGATATCATACAACAGTACCAACCAACACAATCGATTAAACGGAGAAAATAATTTAATTCAACGTGTTTTCATAAAGAGCAAAAAACAATCACGACTTATTTAATTATTCACACGACCTTGTTTTAAACTCGTCGTCGTCGCTGGTTCCCTGTGCATATCAGCATAAACATTTCACACGGATAATAATCGAGTTAACGTGGTCGTGGTGGAGTTACGTCTCACACTTCGACACGATTGATTACCGGAGACGACCGAAAAGCTCTCTTTCGCTCCATCAAGATCAAACTTCTTGCTCGGTCTGAAGTCGAAGCGAGCGGCGTCGCAGTTAAAATTGGTATCACCGGGGCAAGTGCGCATCCTGCAGGCTTCTATCTCTGGCAAGCTGCATCTGCGCGAAACCGTACCAAACAAAATGTTTGGCGCAATGATTCACTTTTTTCGCTCTTATTTTTGAGATTCTTGCATTTTTGTAATTACGTCCTTTGTTCGTTTGGACCATAGAGTTAATAAATTTGACATCAGCGTTTGGTTTTAATAGTCTTAAAAAAAGTGTCAACTGCAATTTCGCGGGGGCGAAGACCGGCGCGCGAGGACTTCGCGCACTGAAACTCGCCATCTTACACGAGCTAGCTAGAGTGTGCGTGGTTAGACGGTAAATGCAGAAGAGGGTTTCTAGTCAATTCGTGTTTCTATGGTTTCGACGGACTCTCGTAATATAATGTCAACAAAAATGACTGGCCGACTTTTACGTGCTTATGTGTATGACTCAACAGACCACATACTCTCGTTACTCCATACTAACCATGTACAAACCGTCTCTGTGCGTGTGAATTATAACCGAACCGTTAGGCGATATTTCCATCAACATTTTTGACACAGACTCTATCCAAACATTATATTATCAAAGGTTACGTCGTTATTTTTCAAAGTTCCGTAGTACAAAAGATAAAGACCAGTCAAATGCATATCGATGCACGCAAGAATCGATTTTTCTATTCTATAGTTTTAATATATTCTAGACATTTGATAGAATTGTATTTAACCAACGATATTAATGATGTATGAATGCGTTTCATCAAGTCGAAAAATTGTAGCTATCTGGTTGAGTTTTTCTTAAACTCCATAGTATCCCCCGTAGTGTTTTAACACAGTAGGTTAAGATTTTATAAGTAGAACATGTTCGCGATAAATAAGCGACGCAAGTGGAAAGAAGCGGTGCGGTGGCGCAGAGGACGATTCAACGCGAGGACGCGAGGAGGAGAGCCAACAAAAAATATTTAGTAAATTAAAAAAAAAAGGTATTAAAATGACACAGAAGTTTACGTGTGTCTAATAGATTTGATATATATGCGAAGCTATGAAAAAAAAGATATTTGTTCGTAGCTATGCGATGTCAACATCCCTACACGTTTGTCTCGCGCTAAATATTAGTAAACCGGCGCTAGTACCGAAGATGACTTACTAGGGGCCGCGTGCTCCAAGTACTTAGGTAATTTTTGTCCCACCTATCGTACTCTTTTCTTGCTTTTTTCTTTTTCTTTTCTACGTAGATACTGTCACGTTGGAATAAATTTATTGAAATCACCAGCCACCACCAGATGTCACCAGCGCGACAATTGTTTTATTCGTGGTTTGTCATAGCGTAAATGAATTTGACAGCAGAATTTGGTTTTAATTAATAGAGTCGTAAATGTCAGTGTTCACAATATCGAAGTGACATTTCGTATTTTCGAGGGGTTGAAACCGGTATGCGCGGATTTCTCGGGGATGAAGAGCGCCGCGCGGGGACCTTGCGCACTGAAACTCGGACTAAAGCCCCATCATACACCGGCTAGCTATAGTATGAGTGGTAAGACGATAAACGCAGAAGAGGGCTTCCAGTTAATTCGTATTTTTATGTGGTTTGTCATTGTATATTGCGAAGTGTCCATCCACAAAAATGGCTGGCCGACTTTTACGTGCTTGTGCGTATGACTCAACAGCCCACATACTCCCGTTACTTCATACTAACCATGTACAAACCGTCTCTATGTGTGTGAATTATAATTTGAATATTTTCTATAATCATAGTTCACTAGGTGCATTAAAAATCATCTCAAATTTTCATACACTTTTAATCCTTTTATTTTGTTACACATTAATCTAAATATCTGTAAGCAATTACGCGTAGATTTTCCTGTGAATTGGTTTACAATTATAGGAATCGTGACGCTGTGACGATCGAGCCTCGCCACGCATGGTTGGCTATTATAAAATACCAGTTTTACCGCAGCCGGTATTATGGGTACTAAACACCGGATATACACACTTAATCTTTATAAAAGAAATATTATATTTATACTTTTCATATACATTCTAAATATACCAAATTGAAATTATAACTATCTGTCACGACTATCTATGCTTTTGTTTAAATTCAAATTATGATCGTCTGTCAAATCTGCAATCACCTGTCCGCAACTCTTTATATGGTTTTTGAATAATCCAAACCCAAATTATGGCCGTTTGAACATGACTGTCTATGCTGTTTGCCGAAATTCAAATTATGATCGTCTGTCAAATTAAAATTACGAACATCTGTTCACAACTGTCTATACTTTCCATATACTTTCTAAATATACCAAATTAATTATAACTGTCTGTCATGATTGTATATGTTTTTGTTCAAATTCAAATTATGATCGTCTGTCAAATCCAAATTACGGACATCTGTCCATAACTGTCTATATGCTTTCTGAATATTCCAAATTCAAATTATTGTTATCTGTCAAATTAAAATTACGATAAATATACACAGTCGCCAGTTTATTTCGTTATCAACAGGTCGACTACAGAGACGCATTGTCTCCCATTAACGTCAACCGTCGGCGTGAGATACACTCGATAAAATTAAATGGATATTTCTAGTAATACTCAATATCAGGAAGTGAACGCGCCTTTGCTCATGTCACAATTCAAGTAATGAGTCAAATAAATCACTTCAAAGCCATCGATATATTTAGTGAGGTAACCCAAACGAATTGCTTCCGACCATCTTCATACAGATATCGCATTGTGACAACAAAAATGGGAGCAAAAAATATACCATATCAGCCCATTATGCTCTACTGCAGGCCTACCCTCGGGATGAGGGTACTTAAAGCTTAATCCACCACGCTGCTACAGTGTGGGTTGGTGGGTTTTACGACTCGTGACGACAACCGGGACCGACCCTAAAAAACCCAGAACCCAGTCTATGCAAGCAGAGCCGTGGACGGAAAGCTAATTTGAAAATAAAATATAGCCTATGTTACTAGCTGATAATGTAGCTTTCTGTATAGGTGATAGAATTTTGAAAATCAATTAGTAATTTTTGAGTTTATTCGTATCAAACAAAAAATCAAATATTTCCTATTCATATTATTAGTATAAATAATATCTTTATAGTAATATATATTGCTATACGATAGTAGTAGCTTAACGCCCGAACGCCCGAAAGTGTCGTGATAGCCCGAACGCAGCGAACCTCTTTCAAACCTATAAGAGCATGTGGCCATTATAATCCGCCAACCCGCACTGGAGCAGCGTTGTGGATTTAAACTCCAAGCCCCCTCATCTTGAGGGGAGGCCTAGCCCCTGCAGTGGGGTATAAAAAGGACTGATGGAATGGTGTTTACTAGTTACTCGAGTCTATATAATTAATTGAACTTATCAATTAATGTCAAAAACCTTTTAAACTATTCTTATCATAAACCGTTTACTGTACACTCATTTATTAATACGCCAAGAATTCATAATTGCTAATATCGTGAGTCAATGTGTTACTATTTAGTAGACGACCGCTTGGCCTAGTGGGTAGCGACCCTGCCTTCGAAGCTGGAGGTCTCGGGTTCGAATCCCAGGTCGGATCAGTATTTATATGACGAATTTTGATACTGGTACCGTGTCTTGATTGTTATATGCATATGGTGTCTTCGTTTGGTACCCAAAACACAAGCTAATGCTTAGTTTGGGACCTAGACGTTGTTGTGATGTATACGTTAAAATTTTTTTTTATTATTATTGTTGAATTACTGCGACCACGTAAACACGCTCAGGGAGCCGAAGACCAATGCTCGGAGATCTATTTCTGAGAATAAGGTACTTTTGTTTTATATATTTTCATTCATCAAGTATTACACGTTGTCGTGATAGCCGAGGGGTAGCGCGCACGCTTCTTGTTTAGAAGACCGTGGTTCGAATCCCATGGTTCGAACCATCAAAATCGGCCCAACCGGTTTTGGTGGCGGTGGTTGTGGATGTGTATGACAAATATATGTGACATTACAGAATCTTCACAAATTTAAAGTCGCTCAGCGTGCTATGGAGCGGGCTGTGCTCGGTGTTTCTTTGATTGATAAAATCAGAAACACTGAAATCCATCGAAGAACCAAAATTGTCGACATAGCCGAAGCGATCAGCAAGCTGAAGTAGCACTGGGTCGTCCACATTCTCCGTAGAACTGATAACCGATGGGGTAGACGAGTTTTCGAGTGGGGGCCACGTGCCAAGAAGGGAATCGTTGGACGTCCCCCGACTAGGTGGACATATGACCCGAAGCACCATACCGGGGGCAGTTGTATGCGAAAGGCGGAGGACCGTGTGTGGTGGTGATCCTTGGGAGAGCCCTATATCCTGTAGTGGCGAGACACGGGCTGATGATGATAATGACGGAATCTTCAGAAAGAACTTTAAAGTTTTTGTCTAGAAAGTGTCTGAATTTTCTAGATCACGCCCCTTTAACGTCCAAGTGCAAAGTGAAACCACGAGTATTACTTAACGAATGTAGAGTTTACAAAACACAGTATTTTCTAAATAGTTCCCATCATACAAGCATCAAATAAATGCAACTGTGGCAACTACACATAATTTCTTAAGTTGCTGGGCAAGTGAAAAAGCAAATATAAAAACAATTCATTCTGTTGTAGATGCAAACCACTGGTTGTTACGTAGGCAACTAATAGAAAGTAGGTCAAATTGTTCACCAGTTTTTATTGAAATTATGGAATTTCAGCTGTGTTTTTATTAAACTGTATTAAACTACTTATGCATTTTTTATTGACACAGTTTTTAGAGGTACATGATTAAGCAGATCGAGATAGGTAAAAAAAAAACAATGGACTGGTCCATCGTTAAAATTTGTTTTTTTTTTTAAAAGTTTTATTTAATATAATTTAATATAACTAAAACACAATATTTAATATAAATAATATGATTTCATTTATCGTCGATTAATGCGATTTCTATGTCGTGATAGCCGAGTGGTAGCGAGCTCGCTTCTCATTTAGAAGGCCGTGGTTCGAATCCCAGAATCCCAGAATCCGGTATGTACCAACCTATGAGTTTTTTCTGATTTAAGTACATAACTGTCACTGACTCCGTGCCTCGGACACCACGTTAAGCTGTCGGTCCCGGTTGCCATCAACAGATGGCAGTCGTCAACATCTACCAACTCGCACAGGAGCAGCATGGTGGATTCAGTTCCAAGCATCCTCATTCCGGGGGAGGCCTAAGTCTCTGCAGTGAAGCAAAATGGGCTGATATGGATGGACATGGAATCCAATTTTCATCTCGTGTACTTCACCGTGTAGATAGGCAGTAGACATGGAGTAGTTATGTGGGTAGGTAGGTGGGTAGGTAGGTGGGTAGGTAGATAAGTAGGTACCTAGGTATATCAAAGGTGAAAACATCCAGAGATTTATAGAATATGTCTAGGTCGGGGCCTACCGAACCGACCCTGACACGAAGGAAATAAACGTGTCTCTTTTAGCCTGGGATCCCATCGCATGAAACCATATCATACCGAAACCATGAAGTCATAAGCGACCAACACCATTAATACCTACCTATCGATGCGGCATCACCATGTTTGTACATGACCGCGACGAATCGTCAAATAACTCCGTACTAGTTCTAGTAGATAATCTACTTCATACCTTTCTTTGTTTTTGTACCCATACCAAGCTATGGTGGCAATTGATTTATACGTTACCAACCATATCAGCCCATTATGCCCCACTGCTGGGGCTCAGGCCTCAGCTCGGGATGAGGGTGCTTTATAGGATTTACTACTGATTTGTGAGCAATTTCAAAATTTTGAATTCGTCTTTATGGACACCACCTAGATACCTATTTCAAAAGAAAGGTTCTATTACTTATTACTACTTAACTTCGATAGCATAATCATTAAGATGGAGCGTGTCGTGTCCACAGCGTGTCTACTTCAAAACGATTGAAAACGTGAGCAAAATTACACTCATTGATTAGCATTTATGTCTATGTTGATTAGACAGACGTGTCATTATCGTTGTTATATATTACACAAACATTTTGGTAAATTCCACACGAAATGTAATTTCAGAATCTTATTTTCTTTTCCAATACCTACGCATTTTACTGTGGGTCACATAAAATTCTACTTCACAGTTAATAGTTTCATAACATCAAGTGGCGTATATTTCATGTGCGGCGTATATTTTTGCTTACATTTTGCGGTCTCTATATGTACATTCATGGTAGTAATACAACGACGATTGAACAGTAATGAAAAAGAATATTTGTTTTATGTAGTTAAGCATAATGTGATTGGCACAAATTAATATTAGTAAATAGAGATATATAACTACAGGTGTTCAATAGTTCATTTTTAAGAAACTAATCGGTCATAACTATACCTACTATTTATACTGATCGAAGCAATATCATTGGATTGAAGACTTAACCCTTTGCCTGCGCTGTCAAATACCAAAAAATAAAGTTCTTTAAGCAAAACGATGCAAACTCAGCAATAGATGCAATACCACTAAACACCTTTCACATGTATTAGTATTCTCAATCAAATTGTGTAATTGTCATGTACTAACATCATACATATTCAAGATCATCTATTGTGATTCTACTTCTTTCAAAGTTTGTAATAATACCCCAGGACCATCAATTCTATTGAGGTAAGTACCTAACATTCTGGATAGGTTTACTTGTGTTTATTGAATCATCGATTGGGAGAGGTTCTTAGTTATACAACGATACATTTATTTGTATGTGATCGTTAGATTGCTATTGATTTAACGGCGTTACAAAACAACAAAAGATAAAGCTTTCCCCTCTCCCCCCCTCCGCGCCGCCCCGCGCAAACCGAATCGATCACAGGCTAGCAAATGATAATTGTCGCACACAAAGACTTACCTCGGACACCAGAATTCGAGACCGGACAAACAATTTAACTCCTTCACTGGACTATCAATCACAGATATTGAAAACCACAGTACACTAGTATACCTAATGATGTTATTATTAGTTTATTATAGTTATTTATCGTTTAAATAACAGTTAATTCGCGTTTATTTGTGCGAGAGACTCGCACGAGACGACTGGCGGCGGCAAGATGGCTCCGTCCGCGTTGCCCGCGCCCCGCTACACCCGGCCGCGCCCGCTACGTGCAATGAAAGATAGGTGCGGGGGACACGCGGTTGAAACACACGATGTGACGGTCGCGGGATATCTGTTGTGTTAGGAATTTGTGTCATGAAGGCTAGGATGTTCGGATTCGCGCTCGTTTACACTAGAGTCTGAGCAAGGTAATAGGGAGCAACATACCCGATGTACCAAAACGCGCGGCATCGACAATATTATCGTTTAAGGTTTAACCCATTAACTTTTCATCAATCAATTGTCTCTGTCAATTAAATGGCTAGTGATTTTAATGGCTCTGCTTTTAAACGAGTTAATTTAATGTAGTAGGATTCCTCGATGCAATATTTAAATCCATAATAAATTAACATTAAACAAATTATATATCCTTTTAAACATTACTTATTGAATACCCTCTCCTGAACAGTTTCCTGTATTTATTCCTGTACCGATACAAAATTTGAAATGGACTATTTGTCATATCTGCATATATACCTACCTTTCGTTTAGGTTATGTCTGTAACTATCCCTCTTTTTAAACATTTCTCCTTTATTGTGTCCATTACTATTGACCCAAAAAACTATATTCAGGTTCAGTAGGATCAATTTCCTATATTCAGGTTCTGTAGAATAAATTTCCTTCTTAAAATCATTGCAAGTCAAACAAAATTGCAATTATCCCACACATTTTATTTTGAGTCATATGTTAATCGACAATGGTTTTACTTACTACTTTTACTTGAAAAAACCACAAATGCAGGTTTTTCATAATACTCTTATGTAATGCTACTAAAAGACTACTTCTATACTTAATTTTACAATAACATAAAATAAGTAAGATATAGTGAATAATGCCCTTATTAAACCCAAAACTATACTGACTCTTCACATGTAACGTACAAGAAGCTTATTAAAGTCTGAGTTTTAAAAAATTTAATTACAAAATTTGTAATCCATTTTGGCTAAGTTATTATAGGTGCAAAGGCAAATAACAAAACATTCAAGAGAACCTTTATAAGTTGCAAGTAGTTTTTCGCCTGAAACTTCACTCGCATTTATAATTCCCATTAATTAGTTTTTAGTTTAACATTGTAGGTAAATTATATTGGTTATAATAAGAAACATTCTACGTACTAGCTAGTACGTAAAATTTTTTTAATTTAATGAATAGACTTTATGTATGCTGTGAATACAAGCAAAGGGTTCTGTGTCATTTTCTAATGATGTCTATTTAAAAATAAAAATGTTAAACTATGTCATTTAATGTTTTTAGACTCGCCATTTACGATTCAATTCATTCGTAATGAGTCCACTATCTATATACGTTAGTTCTTGATGAATCATCTATTTAATTATATTAAATGTGCGTTGCATACACACAATTATGTGCGATATGTTGGAAACATAAAAATCTAGTCCGTTACCTATCTCGAGAACTATCGGGCGATATCACATCATGTGTACTGGCAAAGTTCTTTCCCTTCACACCGCGTTGCCCGTGCACGGAGATCGCCCTGCCCCCCCCCCCCCCTCAACTCAGTTCTGTCCTCTGCCTACCTTATATACCAGCTTTAAAAAAAAACACCAATTTCCCAAATTCCCGAAGCGAGCTCGGCCGACCCAAAATGGCCGCCGGGCGTCCATTTTGATCGCAGATTATACTCGTCACGGTTTTACATGTGACACTTAAAACTGTGTGGCTATCTGTGCTCACTCCTAACTCCATAATCCTAAAGACGACAAGCGCACCACACGCACGCCTACATAGCAGTGTCGTTTCTAATAACATTAGACACAGATATTCGGTGCCTAAGCCTACGTACTCAGAAACGTCGCGTTCTATGAACGTTACATTAAAGTATCGCACACGTTCCTAGGCTAATTTTTTTCGCGCGTTGCGACGGTGTTGTCGTGGCGTACGATAAAATGGCCGCCGCGGGGCTAAGCGACGTTTTGACGAGTGTAGCTCTGCTCTGGCCGGTTATTGTATTGATTGGTAGGTGCGGGCGGTAGGGGCCGAAAGAAACCGCTAATACGAGAGGTGCACAGCCTATTGATATGCCAAAAGTATTATTTACGCCTATTTAGGTATACGGACTACTAATACCTACGGCCTAACTCATTATTACCATCTCATGTACTCAGACAAACAGGCAATTAAATCTATAACGACGGCCCTTAAGTCACATCTAAGTGCAACCTCAGAGTGTAACAGTCAGGATTGCTGAAGACAAATTAAAACTGTCTGTTAGTAACAATATAACCCATTATTTCTTGATGAGTAATCCTGCTAATAGTAGGTAACTAGTATCTAACTAACATTCACCACAGGAAAATATTTTTTAAAGTGTATACGAATTAGGTAGGTGTACAGCCTAACTCTACACTCTCATGCAATCTAATGAACTTAACCGGTAATTAAATATTTACCGAGGACCTCTACGGCTCCTCTTACCGGCTGCTCTCCTAGGCCCTAAGTTAGGATAGCTGAAGACTGAAGACTGTCTAATATACTCTTACACTAAATATAAATACAAGTAAACCATATGTTCATGGAATTTCCTCTTTTACTTAGATCAGCACCTACCTACCTAATCACAGACCATAGATGTATATATAGATACTGCATGGTAACCATAAAAATGTGAGCAAAAAAATATACCTACGCCTTAGATCAAATAAAGCCAATTGATGTTTTGACATATTTACTGTGAAGTAGAATTTAGTGTGACCTACATATACAATTTGTAGGTACTGGAAAAGAAACAAAGATTCTGAAATTACGATACATTTCATGTGTAGGTAATTTAAGAAAATGTTTGATTATAGCAATGATAATGACGCATGGTCTGTTTAAAATCTCTGGGTCTGTCATTTTTTTTCTGGTTTTCGATGATTTTGAAGTACGAAGCGCTCTATCTTGTTGATTATGCTATCTAAGTTAAAAACCAAACTTTCAAGTTCCCACTAACTACTGACCGCCAAATAAAGTGACAGGGCTAATTGGAGGAATCAAAGGATAGTTAAAGAGGCTATTGAAAACCAGTGAGACCTCCACAAAATCTGTAACGAGAGTAGGGATCAAACAATACCAGATCGATGAATCTGGATGAATCGTAAACTGCCGATTATCATGTCTATTGCGATTCATCGGTACCGTAATAATTTAACCGTATCATCACGATTATTGTTTTTTTGATTGCAGGATATTTTCACAAATGCAGCGCGTAAATACTTTGCCAGATGTAATCCATCTTATCAACGTATTTTCAAAGTTTTAAAAAAATTGCTACAGACAATGACAACGAATCAAACAACAAATTACTGAACCTGATGTTCTACTTACTGTAGCACTTACTGCTCAATTTGACTATTCAGAAGATGAAAAATTGTACATTTTGTCTACAGTTTTAATCCTAAATAATAAAACTGGGGTTTTCAGGAAAAGTTGTACTAAAGTTTAGTAAAGGCTAAAGAATGATTGAATTCGAAAATAGAGTCTATCAGTTTAATAGATCAGCTATCTGAATGTCACAATATTATAGATCAGTCTACAATTTACAAACTCTACTTACAAACATTTGGAATAGATAAGAGTCTGATGAACCGTTATCAATTTTCTCGTCATGTAAGTATTCTCATTATTTCTATGTTTTTGCAGCTTTCTATATTCCTCTTTTTACGTTTATTTATTTATTTACCTACTGGAAAAATATTTATACCTATAATAATAATTTTTATTTGTTATAGCTGAATCACTGAAAAGAGATTTGCAATCATACTTAAAATCTTTCCATAACTCAAGAAGCTTGCTCTGAAATGTTTAACATTAATTCCGGCGCCGGTTTCAACAGAGAGGCTGTTTTCAATTGTCGAAATTTGAGAAATAGGCTGAGAATTTGCAAGTTTGGTGTATAAAAATTTACAAAATGTTAATAAGCACTTGAATTTTTGTGTTGTATATTTATCGTAACTAATATTGTAATCGTTATATCATTCGATATCGGAAGCGATATCGTCATCGTAAGAGCAGTATCATAAGGTATCGTTATCGTTATGGCCATATCGTTTAATCCTCAAACGAGAGCCCCTGATTGTAACCGTAGACGGGATTGCTGGAAATAAAGAAAAACTGTCTGCAACTATAAGAAACGTTTAATTTTTCTAATAGGAAAGTCCGTTCCACTCTTGACAAAACTCGAATCTCGAAAAATACCGGATGTTCGGCTGAACATAGTCCAAACTTATAGAGCATGTCAACCTCACCGGACTGAACAAAGAGTTTCAAGTGAACAGATGGAGCAAACTAACGGTTAACTAGAAAAAAACATGTTTAGAGTAGAATTACGCGTACGTTCAGGCGAACAGCCCGTATATGAAATACCGCGTGTTCGGCTAAACGTAGTCTAAACTTACTATAACGTAGTCTAAACTTACTATAGAGCGTAATGAGCTTACCGAAAACCGATATATTCGTGGACACTTTAGAATATTGAAAAGTATTGGGTTCGGTATAAGCTCTACGCGCTCTATAAGTTCGGACTACGTTCAGTCGAACACTCGGTATATTCGCGGACACCTTAGAATATTGAAAAGTATTGGGTTCGGTGTAAGCTCTACGCGCTCTATAAGTTCGGACTACGTTCAGTCGAACACTCGGTATATTCGCTGACACTTTAGAATATTGAAAAGTATTGGGTTCGGTATAAGCTCTACGCGCTCTATAAGTTCGGACTACGTTCAGTCGAACACTCGGTATATTCGCGGACACCTTAGAATATTGAAAAGTATTGGGTTCGGTGTAAGCTCTACGCGCTCTATAAGTTCGGACTACGTTCAGTCGAACACTCGGTATATTCGCTGACACCTTAGAATATTGAAAAGTATTGGGTTCGGTATAAGCTCTACGCGCTCTATAAGTTCGGACTACGTTCAGCTGAACACTCGGTATATTTGCGGACACCTTAGAATATTGAAAAGATTGGGTTCGGTATAAGCTCTACACGCTCTATAAGTTGGACTACGTTCAGTCGAACACCCGGTATATTCGCGCACACCTTATAATATTGAAAAGTATTGGGTTCGGTATAAGCTCTACGCGCTCTATAAGTTGGACTACGTTCAGTCAAACACCCGGTATATTCGCCGACACCTTAGAATATTGAAAAGTATTGGGTTCGGTATAAGCTCTACGCGCTCTATAAGTTCGGACTACGTTCAGTCGAACACTCGGTATATTCGCGGACACCATAGAATATTGAAAAGTATTGGGTTCGGTATAAGCTCTACACGATCTGTAAGTTCGGACTACGTTCGGAATTTAAATACTTACTTGAGATTTTCATTTAGGTTATCTTTTAAATTATGATTAAGGACTTAGTAGTTTCCGAGATAAAGAAGCTACGCTACGCATTTTAATATTATATTAAAAAAAAAAATACACAGACAGACATCATAACAGACATCAGATTGATCCTATAACGGTTTCTTTTTTTTTCTTCTCGGGTCTACGGAACCCCTAAAACACAGAAATTACAAAACGTATTCGACAGAAAAACAACCAAACAAAAAGTTGCATATGTCCTTTTTAAAGGTCGATCTTCAAAATTGGTCCAACGCTTTAGGCGTGAAAGCGTAACGAACAGACAGACAGAGCTATTTTAAAATTTATAATATTAGTAAGGATTACACCTCTTTTTAAGTTTTTTATTCCTACAGAAAAAAAATCGCGTTCATAAGTTTTCAGAAACTTCGTTTTTGCTGCAGCCATAACTTCCAATGTCGAGCTCTGAAAAATATGGTAATAAACGCATTTTTGATGGCAGCGACATAATACGATAGCAGAGTGTATGCCTAATAAAACACCACGCCAACACTTATCTTTTCACAACGTTTTATTTTTATTTGTTCGTGTTATGCATGTCTCAAAAGTCAACGATATCCTATGGAGAGCTGATAGGCCAGCTCATAATTAGGAAGAATATCTAAATAATAAAAATGATCATATCTGGGACATCCCATACAGCGCCATCTAGTTCCAAAGTAAGCAAGTATTATGCTTGTGTTATGGGATACTGAACAACTGATATACGAGTACATACATAAATATTTTTTATAATATGCATGCATATATAAATCTATGATATATAAATAATTTCATACCCAGATACAGAACGAATAGACATGTTCATGCACACAAATATTTGTCCCGGGCGGGAATCGAACCCGACTTTTGATTCTTTTGTTTCATAATGAATAAATACGAAATATTAATAATCATAATACCTGGGACAACCCACACAGCGCCATCTAATCCTAAACTAAGCAAAGCTTGCATTATGGGTACCAGACAACTGATATACATTCTTAAATATTCTTTATAATATATACATATATAAATTATTTTACGCCCAGATCCGGAACGAACAGACATGTTCATGCACTTAAATATTTGTCCTGGGCGGGAATCGAACCCACGACCTTTGGTTATGCAGACAAAGTCTCTAACCACTTGGCCAATCGATCAGTCAAATTAATTCCATGCTCTTGAATCGAATATAATTTTGTTTATAAACTTTGTTATCGTATAAAGTCTATTTTTATATTTCCTTGATAAATATTATATTATTAATCAAATACGTTTTTTATTAGTATTTGTTTAATAATCAATAAATCGAAATTAAATAAAGGGGGGCCATAGGATATTACTTGTAGGTAATATAATCTGAAACGTATTCAACAAAATTACTGTGAGATAGCGAAATGCTTGCAATCTTTAGTATTAGAACAGACGCGTTCAGTTCAATGACCTTTCCCGCTATAGTATGGCGAATCAACGTGTGAACGAAAATTGACTGTTCTAAGTTTATCTCTACAGCGAAAGTAATAAAAGGTTTTTGGGGTCCGCAGTTGGAAGATGAAAACCCAAGGTGTCAAAATGTATAGAGTAGTAAAGTAGCGCTGTATTTAATCGAGTTATAAATCATTGTAAGTTTTGTTCAATCTGACCAGAATTTTGACTACAATTTGAAGTTGACATTCTTATAAGTAGGCTACCATGGAATGCCCATCGCATTGACCAATATTTTTGTCATTACATTTGAATACTTTTTTTATGAAAACAATAAACAATCAGGTGTATTTTTGGTTTTTTAAAAATAATTTTATGTATGGTTTTTTAAGGATTAATCGATTGTTGAAATATAGCTAATCACGTCACTATTATTATTATTATTTTAAATTTTATGCATGGATTTTGAAGGAATAATCGATTGTTGAAAGATAGCTAATCATGTCACTATTATTATTATTTTAAATTTTATGCATGGATTTTAAAGGAATAATCGATTGTGGAAATGTAGCTAATCACGTTCCTATTATTATTGTTTTATTTTGTGTATAGATTTTGAAAGAATAATCGATTGTTGAAATATAGCTAATCACTTCATTATTATTTTAAATTTTTTGTATGGTTTTTGAAAGAATAATCGATTGTTGAAATATAGCTAATCACGTCACTATTATTATTATTATTTTAAATTTTATGCATGGATTTTGAAGGAATAATCGATTGTTGAAAGATAGCTAATCATGTCACTATTATTATTATTTTAAATTTTATGCATGGATTTTGAAGGAATAATCGATTGTGGAAATGTAGCTAATCACGTTCCTATTATTATTGTTTTATTTTGTGTATAGATTTTGAAAGAATAATCGATTGTTGAAATATAGCTAATCACTTCATTATTATTTTAAATTTTTTGTATGGTTTTTGAAAGAATAATCGATTGTTGAAATATAGCTAATCACGTCACTATTATTATTATTATTTTAAATTTTATGCATGGATTTTGAAGGAATAATCGATTGTTGAAAGATAGCTAATCATGTCACTATTATTATTATTTTAAATTTTATGCATGGATTTTGAAGGAATAATCGATTGTGGAAAGATAGCTAATCATGTCATTTTCATTCTTATTATTTTAAATTTTATGTTTGGATTTTGAAAGAATAATCGATTGTTGAAATATAGCTAATCACGTCACTATTATTATTATTTTAAATTTTATGTTTGGATTTTGAAAGAATAATCGATTGTTGAAATATGGCTAATCAGGTCACTGGTCAGGTCAGGTCAATTTTATGTTTGGATTTTGAAGGAATAATCGATTGTTGAAAGATAGCTAATCAAGTCATTTTCATTCTTATTATTTTAAATTTTATGATTGGATTTTGAAAGAATAATCGATTTTTGAAATATAGCTAATCAATCACGTCACTATTATTAATTTTTTAAATTTTGTGTATGGATTTTGAAAGAACAATCGATTTTTGAAATATAGCTAATCACGTCACTATTATTATTATTTTTAAATTTTTTGTATGGTTTTTGAAAGAATAAACGATTGTTGAAATTTTACAGGTGATGACGTCACTCCAACTAATCATAGCTACGGTATTCTACGTATTGAATTTGTTTGTATGGCCATCATCGATCGCTGGACGTAGTAGTGATGTCATATTAATGTTTTACGTTTTTTTCTTTTTATATCTCGATTACGCCTCTAAAAAATTTCATATTTTTTCTGTTGACTAAGGATGTCTATTTCTATAAATACAAATTTTTTTGTACCAATATCATAAAAGTACGAATTGATTAGAAACACACAATAGAATTGTTGTTGTTCATTTTTATGAATAAAATTCTTAGAAATTTAGTTAATTATTAGCTGAAATAAAATTTGAGAATGAAGGAACTATGGCCAATTTTATTTTCTTACCGTCACTCCATTAAGGTCCCACTGCAAGGTCATAGGCCTCCCCTCAAGATGAAGAGGCTTGGAGCTTAATCCACCACGCGGCTCCAATGCGGTTTGCTGGATTATTTCCTTAATATTTACTTAATCTATTTGCTTCCTTAATTGTATAATTATTTACATAATAGTAAGGATGAAATTAAATGTAATATATATATGAATTTTTACCAACTTCCCGTATTCAAATTTTTTTGGTCTAATAGAATGATTTGTTTCAGATAATAAAAGAGTCGATTGATGTAAAAAAAATTCCTCTAATTTCACGTCTTATCTCGTAAAGATCATACTTGACCAAAAAAACTAAATATGTACATTTCATTCTTATCAAACAAGAGGTAAAGTGTCTAAATACAATCTCTTATCACTTACGGTTTAATATATAATCATACTGAGTATACTGACCCATTTTAGAAAAACATTCAGTCTAAATTTTTAAGTGTCTACATTAAAGGAGTTTGCCCATTCATGGTACACTTTTCTCATGCATCAAATGAAAAACCATTTGTAAATTATTTTATTTATTTGAGAAATTGTCCTACCATTTGTTTTCTGGTTTTAAACAAGAGATTTACTTCAGAAATCAAAGAGATTTATTAATGGCTACAAATCACCAACCTGCCTTTTTCTATTCTGCATAATTTGCGCAAAAGAGTTGCCATATTCATTAAACAAAAATGTTAGAAGAAAACTCCGATCGATACAATTAAAAACAAAAAGAAATGTAAAATTTCTGCTAATATAACGCTATCATCGCATATTAAAACATAAGTATTTGATTTGAGTTTTGATTCCTTTAATTACTGATGTTGACAGTAAATTGATGCCGGTGACACCCTAGTGTGCCTCCTGGTCGCTGCGATTAAGTCGTTGGAGTTTTCGGGCTAACGACACGCGTCCTTATTCTGCTTCAGACGGTTGTTTAATGGGTGCAACTCCCGCATACCCCGCGCGCTCGGGCGCGCGGAAACTGTAGAGTTAAATCCGCTTTCCCACGGCAAGGGTAAAACAAAAAGAAAGTAAATTGTCGTTTTATACACCGTTTAAAACAACATGGAATTGACGCAACATAAGTACCGTGATCCATACTTCAATAAGCATTTTAACCTTTATAAAAATATACTAAACACCAAAATCCCTAATTTAAGACTTGATATCCTGAGGTTGAGTCATTTTCGCTCCGGAAGTGCGAAATAATTTACATGTGGCATTTGGGTAATGCTTTATACCAAATTTATCGTTTCGACACCATCAGGAGATGCGCTGCGAACCTCTGATTTAGAACAGTTTAATATTTAAAGGCGGGTCCATATATTCCCCGAAGGCAAAGTAAGTTAAGATTCTATAAGTAGAACATCTTAGCGATAAATAGGCGACACAAGTGGGAAGAAGCGGTGCAGTAGGGCAGAGGACACTTCTCGATGATTCGCGAGCGTCGGGAGAGCGGACAAAAAGGTTTAGTTAATTAAAAAAAAAGGTATTAAAATATCACTGAAGTTTACGCGTGTCTAAAGATTTGATATAATGCGAAGCTATGAACAAAAAATATATTTGTTCATAGCTATGCGATGTCGACATCCCTACACGTGTGTTTCGCGATTAATAATAGTAAACCGGCGTTAATAGGTACCGAAGATGACTTAAAGTCAATGCGGGTAACTTAAGCTTTCAATATAACTTTGGCCCACTCTTCACTATTGCATTATTTTATTTTACTTTACAATTCATTTAAAAATAAACAAAATGTTTCTTAAGTTATTTTGTACCTTAGTATATCCTTAACGCATCCATAACTCAGTGACATTGATACTGGCAATAGATTTAAAATCACAGACTAATTTGTCAGCAGCGTGATTGTGTCGTCGAAAAGATTAAGCAACAAAGTTATTTTTTACGCAGTGTCTGGATAATTTTAACAGGTATATGGCGCTTAAATTTTATTTGTTGTTTATTAGTGTTGATACATATGCAAGTATAATTTAAAATATCTACAAAGTTACAGCGAAATTGTATAATTTGTTCAAAACCATTTTGCCGCCGGTGAAATACGGCTAACATTGGCCCGGGCGAAAATTACCAGTATCGTTTATGAATTGTTGAAGACAAACTAGGAGAGGAAAGATTGCCGGTTGCTTACCAAAGCACTTGCGAGGGAAGCTTGTTTCCTGGGCAAGTCAGATGTATTCAAGCTCCAAACTACGAAATATCACATAAGCAAAAGGCTGAAGAAGCATGGGTATGGCCAAAACAGGTTGATGTGTGGAAATGTACAAAGAAGAACATCATGAAAGTGCCTGAAGAGAACGCTATAGATAGGTATGAACCAAAGCTACTCTGATAAAAGACGACTTTCTGTCTATGAAGTGGGGCGATTAAAGTGCTTATATATTGCTACCATATGATCTGGATCTTGGAACAATGTAGTATATTTGCATGTTATAATAGTTTGTAAGACTCATTTTTAATTGTATTTTATGTCAAGGATTGTAATATTACAAGTGTAATTTAAAAAATCTTGATTGAGAACAAATGTAGTACCTGTGTCATGGCAACATTTTTATTCTGCCTATAATTTCCACAAAAAAAAATATTTTGAGGGTTATAGGTTGTCTATGGGCACTGAGTACGTTTATAAACATAAACAAGACGCCAAAGTTATAATGAGAGACTCAGAATTCAAAATAATACGTAATAATTGAACATGGGTAATGGTGGGCCAATTATACCTCAAGTCTCCATATAACTTTGGCCCACAAGTTTTAATAGTTTTTTTTTAATTTTTTATAAGGGTGATGCTATATACGAATGATGCAATACAATCTTGACGTTTAGATGCCACCAAAAACATAGGCAACGTTTATTACAAGTTTTAACTCTCTCTTTTCCTTAACGATATTCAACAAAAGTGGGCCAAAGTTACCCACATTGACTGTACTTACTCGGGCCGCGCGCTCAAAATACTTTGCCGACGATTTAATTAAGTATGTTATACAAGGTGAAATTTTAATGTAATGATATTTGGTAAAAAACCGATGGCAGTCTTGTTTCCTTTTAGTAATGTTTAATAGAAAATTATTGAGATATGATTATACAAACCTTTCCCATAATAACTCTAGTCACCATTCATGGCCGCTGTACGCTCTGCCCTGTGTCGGGCTAGAGGTCTCGGACGCGTCGTCACAAAGAAGGCAACCAAACGTTATAAAATAACACTGTAAATAAAATAATTTATTATGAAAATGTAACCTATATTTTTTATTTACGTAATGAGGTCTATTGGTGATACCTAACATCTAGAATTTTTTTGTATGGTTGTTAAAATTTCATCTTGTATACTGAGCGCTAGCTAATATAACTTAATATCATCCGCTGTCTGTGTTGACTGACCGATTGGTCGAGTGGTTAGAGCCCTAACTGCAAAGTCAAGGGTTGCGGGTTCGATTCCCGCCCGGGACAAATGTTTGCGTACATGAACATATGTCTATTTGTTCCATGTCTGGGCGTAAAAGAATCTATATATGTATATATTATAAAGAATATTTGAGTATGTATATCAGTTGTCGAGTAACCTATAACACAAGCATAATACTTGCTTACTTTGGGACTAGATGGCGCTGTGTGGGATGTCCCATGTATTATTATTATTATTATTTGGAATGCGACATAGTTACAAAATAGGACCCCGAGCGAGACTCTGTCGCGAATGCCCGATACATTAGTATATAAATAATTAGAGTACGGACAAAGCGAGAGGTGAAATAAATCGCCCTCCATAAATATTGATTTTATGTGGCGCCGCGCCCGCCGCAGGGTTAGCGACGGGTAGAAATTGAACATTTTTTATGCCGTCTGTGTTTAGAGGTCATAGAAGCGCGTCTAGGTGTTCTTTTATTTTTTTATGACTGTAACTTGGTACGATAGAGAAGATTGTGTTAATATATCACACGCGACGAACAAGATGATATGGACGTGATATAGTGTTTGTTTGTCCTTTCTTCACTCGAATGAAACGGTGTATTTCTTTGCTTGGACATGGTCGAAGGGATTGATAGTAAAATAGGCTACTGTTTATCGTTATTGAAGGTTCTAATGTGATGCAAAATTAATCAATATTCAAAATCAAGCAATAGTTCTGGCTGTGAGATGGAATAATTGAAGCAGACCTCAAGAAGTGTAGCAGAAGAGATGGCTGTGAGAATGGGAGCGGCAAAACATAGTCATACGTAGCTCCGGCAGAAGCTAGTGTTGAATAAACCCAAATACTGCGATATATCAGTACTAACACCCGCATGGTTTCGATGGATATGATAGATATCTGTAATTATAGTCAATTGCGAATATCTTTCTCTATCTTTGAATTAACAGTCTGCCTCTTTTGATGACACAGTGCTATCATATTACTGGGGCACATAAATGATGTACAACATTATTACATAAAATATATCATATGTGTGTGTGTGTGTGTTTAACTATGATTTTTTTAAATAATTCCGTATAATTCTAGAAATGGCATAGCCCATTTATGTTTACCACCAGAAGGCGCTGCAGTAGATATGTATTTTAAAACGGCTGGGATAATTTTGGTGCACGTTTTTTTATTACATGAGTGGAGTCAAGCAGACCGTCCGATTCCGCATCCTCTACACCGTGCACCCAACCTGAGCAGCGAGGCAAAAAAGTCCCCTGCCGTAGCATTAACAAATGAGAGCTTAGTTCATTACTACATGAATTAGTAACTATCTTGGTTCTCTCCGTTGAAACCACACGATGTATAAACGCTAGTGAGTGATGGCTAGCCTTTGCTCACTTCATCGCGCTATAGTTTGGATATGAAGCGTTTATTAAACATAAAATTGTCGTGCGTAGTGCTTATTGCACAATTTTCAGTAAAGTTCATATAGATTAATTAATAGGTACAGTTGCAATCAAACTTTATGGCGGATGTGAACATAGGCACAAGTCGTGTCGCAGTAACCAGTTTTAGGTGTAGCGGGACGCAGTGGAGTTTATAGCGTTGTATTCCAATCCGCCACAAAGTTTGAGGTGAACTATAGTTACTGTAAAAATTGATTATATCTAGCGAACAAGAGCTAAACGGCAAATAAAAACAAGAGTTAACTTAGTGTTATAAAAAAATTAAAACCATCGGAAAATGCATGTGCGAACCCTGAAAGCAGATCAAAGCCCTCGGGGATGTCACACGTCTGTGGCCGAGGGGCAGTGAGATGTGTGAACGGGACGACGAGATATAAATCCGAGGCATGTGAAAGGGACGGCACACAAAGCTATACCGTTGATGTTGATGAAGTACTTCGCCTACTGTGCTCTTTTATTTGGTACGAATGTTTTATTCTCTCCCCGGTGGTTATGTGACAGATTTTGGTTTTATTGTATTTTATGTACTGTTAATAACGTTTTGATTGATTTAATTACAAACAAACTGGTTTTTTAAGTTTAAACTCCTTGTAGGTACAATATAATTAAAAATGCAGTATATGTATAATGATTTATTGGGTGTAATTAATTACATAAAATGCGCGATAGTTACACAAGTTTAATGAAATCATACTTTCGTTTTATATTAGTGTTTTGTAACAAGTTCGCTTGGGGCTTTGATATCATAATTACGAGTGTCGGGTACCTATATAGCACAGCCATCTCATGGCTCTGTTTTGTGTGGACAATGGACATACACCTAGTACTATAGTCGAGAAGTGAGTTTCTTGGGAAAAATTATTCCAAGTTTTCAAATGATATGGAAAATGACAAGATTACGTCATACAAATATTTAAAAGTTTTTTTATTTTATTTATTATACATTTTTATTATTAACAAAAATTTAAATACTTACTCTATTTTTTTGTTAACTTTACGCAATGAACGCTCAATGATTTGTTAGATATTTTCACCATTAAATTAAAATTATAAATATTTTGTTTTGAAAAATTAAAATAAAATTATAATTAATAGAGATAGAGTTCCGGAGAGTGAGGCTTTTTTATTTGAATTTATTGCTGAGAATCTGAGGGGCTGTTTTTTAATTTTTTGTTAATAACAATTGCAATTTTTGTCGGCGAAGTAAGTAAACAACTTATTGCAAATTTTTTTCGTATTTAATAAGTTATTGCTTATATTTTTTGAAGGCTTGAAATTATTTTTCCCAAGAAACTCACTTGCGAGCTTTTATATATGATAGCCAAATGCCCGTTCGCGTTTCTTTTAGTGAAATACAAATACAATTAAGTATTCGGCTATGCGACGTGAGTGTTAGCTCCTTTTCGTTATTATCCTCTCATAAACTAATTTACTAAATATAACGCCCGCTATGCACTTGTGAACTACAAAATAAATACACAAAGCGAGGGAAATAGACCTGGCACATTTGCTTTGTTTACACGGCAACCAGCGTCGCCTTAGTTTTTTGGGAATCAAACCCCAGGGTTACCATCAGTTACAAAAGATTTATATGGAGAAATTGTACATCAGTGCCTCTAGTGGTACCGAAAAGAACTAATAATTCATCTCTACAAATGTTTTACGCGTTTGCTAGAAGGTAAACTGAGGTAAACCAAACGAAACTGATAGCAGTGCAGGTTAGGTTGCTTTCAAAATGTATTCTCTAAACAGAGTAAACGAATTCCACTTATCGCATTTTCGTAAAGCACATTTTCTATCAGTATAATTATGCTATGTGGATGTGCGCGATAGTAATTGCCGACATTTACCCATCACTAGTTTTATGTCAGAAGGTTCAAATTGACACCACGAATACTAAAAGCACCTTCTTTTGAATTCAATCACAGTGGTGGCGAATTCAAGCCTAGATGTGATGCCAATAAAAAAACTACGTTCGTTAATATACCTACGTAATTAAATTATCATCATCCAGTCCAATTCAGAAACGTTTCAATATCTTTTGTGTCTTTCCTTCGAACCTAAATTTCCCAAAAAATCTGTTTAAATAAACATATCTTAATTGAACGGTAAAAAAATTCTAGAAAAGATATTAAAAAGCAGTTTTTTATTTTCAGCAATATTGTATTTAGAATACATATAGTTACATCTGTCGTGAAACTATAAAAGCTTTATTATTTAGTTGAGTATATGTTTTAATAGAATACCAAGAGATGGCAATATTTTCATGTTTTTAAAATTACCTTTGCTCATACAACTCGTTCATATATTCCTCTTAATTTATATTGCATGCGTTATTGTAAAAACATTATTTATTAAAATGCGATGAATAAAATAAAAAGAATACAGCTACTAAAGAGACAAATAGTATGTTTTATTTTTCTTTGTAAAACAACGCCATCTAGCGTTCAGTAGCAGCCAACAATTCAGTCGATGACGTCACAACGTGTGAACGGTTCGGGCAGGTTGACGGGTACCGTTGGGTTCAATGACCTCGCACTTTTTTGTGTTTACGTGAATTTAGTAAACATAGCGAAGAAAACCGTCAAAGTACTTGTAAGTTTTAAGATGCATCGTCAGCTTTCTATGTCATTTGCTTGATTATTTATTTATTAATTAATAACAATTATAATAAATTTTTGTCCATTACATTTATTTATTGGAACGGAACCGTTAAAAGTGATGTTTTCGGGGAATTATTATTTTTTTTTAAAGACAGCAGGGGAAAATGATTTTGTTTATAGAGAAATACCGGGGCATACCTACCTATTCCTTGAATAAATATTTCAAGAATACATAGAAATATGTTTTCACCATACCGTGTTATATGTATATGACTAAATATCATCGACATGTAAATATTTCCTTTTCATTTACAAGAAAATAAAAAAATATATACAATATAAAACTAAAAACAATTAATGTTCTACCACAGTCTAGTAATCCCAATCAGTGTTTCCAGGTTCAACGTAATTAGGGTAGATCTTCTGTAATTTTGACTGATCTACCGTTTAAGGTAATTGGAAAAAATACATTGTATGGAACTACCGTATTTTTTTACTTAAAGGGAATTCCCCATTTCCCAAATAATTTTGGCACACATATTATGCGCAACTAACAAATTTTTTGTCCAAATAGGGCTGCCTACGTTTTGTGAAAGAAATAGGTATAATTCATGTGTCTTGTGTGATAAAGAGATGGAAGATGCTATGAAAAATTTGTATCTTTCATCTCTGTTACACATTCGACACACGAAAAATAACTGTTTCTTTCTTTAACAAAACGTAGGCAGGGTTATCTCGACAATTTATTCTAGTCCAACAACTAACATATTTTTCCAGCAAGCCATTGGCAGAAATTCGGAAAATTTTATTAATTTTAAGCCTACAAAAAAGAAGATTGCTAGAATTACTGCAAAAAATTAAAAACATGAAATTATTTTGCTTAATACAAACTATTTGCTTGATAAACAATGTAGTAAAAAAGCACTGAAGTTTTTATTGTAATTTTACTGTAATAAAAACTTAAATCTACTGTATTTTTTTGGAAAATACCGTATTTTTTAGATGGTTTTCAAAATCGATATCGAAGGGTCCGTGTGCACTCTAGTGAAGAATTTCTGGTCAAAATTGAAAAAAGTGACCCCCATTTTGAACTTTTTATTTACTGGACCGATTGCTTTCAAAATCGAAATCCAAGGGTCCGCGTGGACTCCGCTCACTAATCTATGGCCAAAATTGAAAAAAGTGACCCCCATTTTGAACATTTTTTACGGGACCGATTGCTTTTAAAATCGATATCTAAGGGTCCGCGTGGACTCCAATGACGAATCTGTGTCGACTTAAAAAAAGTGACCCCAATTTTGAACTTTTTTTTACTCGACCGATTGCGTTCAACATCGATATTTAAGGGTCTGCGTGGACTCCAATAACGAATCTGTGGTAGAAATTCAAAAAAAAGTGACCCCCATTTTGAACTTTTTATTTACTGGACCGAATGCTTGCAAAATCGATATCTAAGGGTCCGCGTGGACTCCGGTCACTAATCTATGGCCAAAATTGAAAAAAGTGACCTCCATTTCGAACATTTTCTTCTGGACCGATTGCTTTCAAAATCAATATCTAAGGGTCCGCGTGGACTTCAGTAACGAATCTGTGGTCAAAATTGAAAAAAGTGACTCCCATTTCGGTACCCAGTTTCGCCCGAATTCATGCATTTAACGACTTTAAAAATATGAAAGCAGAATTTATATAGAATCGAATAGTCCGGGAGTACGTGACCGAAAATTGTCATGACTTTTTAAAACTGAATTTTTAATAAGTGATAGTACGAATGTTTCTCATTCACAGACTGCAGTCGGTCAGTTAAAAATGGATACGCGACCAGTTCACACTATATAAAGACGGCAACAGCGACCAATAAAAAGAACCAATCATACCTTTTTCATATCATCGCCAGGATAGTGTTGTCGCTTATCAAAAATTCAGTTTTCAGAAAATCGTAACAATTTTCGCCCACGGGTTCTCCTACTAGAAACACGGCGGGTTCAAAGAACGACCTCAAGCCATCTTTAAAAAGTTTTAAGAAGATAATTTTTTTGAACGTGACGCCGCAAAACGCGTTTCGCCAGCGTACAGTTATACAACCGTTGCATTGATTACACTTGCGAATTTTTTTCTTTTCATTTTGTGACCACACTTTTCTGTCGATGTCGATGTTATATTTATTTTAAATAAAAACAATGTTAAATCGTGTCGTGATAGCCCAGAGCGCAACAAACCTGTCTCAAATATATAAGACCCCATAGGGCCATGGTTCGAATCCGGGCGTGTACCAATGAGTTTTTCTGACTTAAGTACACAATATCACTGACACCGTGCTTCGGAGGGCACGTTAAGCAGTCGGTCCCGGACGCTGTCAATAGATGGCGGTCGTTACAGTCCCCAACCCGCAGTGGAGCAGCGTGGTGGATTGAAGCTCCAAGCCCCCTTCCTTACCCTGGGGGAGGCCTAAGCCCCTGCAGTGGGGTAAAAATGGGCTGATGATGATGATGATGATGAATGTTAACTATTTGACTATCAGATGAACTGTCGTCATCACCATTTTAGCCGTTAGGCGTCGACTGCCGGAAATAGACGTCCACCATAGATCTCTACAACCAAGGTCTTAGGCTGACTGTAACCAACGGCGTCAGGTTTACCTGGTCGTCAGTCCACCTAGTGAACGGCTGTCGCAAGCTACGACGTTCGTGTTCGCCACTCGAGACTTTTCTTCTCCAGCAGTTATCCCCTCTTAGAACGGAATGGTCTGCCTATTGCAACTTCAACTTGACGATTCGGAAACGTAAGTCGGTCACTGGAGTGACATACGCAGAATGGCGTTTGACCTTCGCTTATCGCTAGTTTCCCACGTCACAAAACCTTAAACTTACAAAGGATGTTCTTATAATTATAACCTAAAAGAATTATATGAAGATAGAAACAAGATGTCTTAACAATAACATGCTGTTATAGTTATGAGTAAAAGGAATTAGGTGGGTAAAGGGTATAAAGAAAGGTGCCGACAAAAGACAATAGTTTTATACATTTATTTCGTTTGGTTTTACAGGTCTTCTCCGAACAAGTCCTTGTGTCTTTAGCAAGTCTCTAATCATTAAATAATTCACAGGTGTTCAGGTATCTTACAGCGACTTTTCCGACATAAAGTTCAGTATCGCATAGAAACTTGTTCCTTTAACTCTTCTTCTTCAGGCTCCTCCAATCCTCCTTGTTCTTCGCCAGCTGCTTGACCCTCTGTCTGATACGACTCGTCACCAACCCCAACATTCATTTGATCAAAATAGCTTTGTCTAGGTCGTCCGTCCCATCTTGGTTTTTCTTTCAATCTTTTCTTCGACGATGTTATAGTTACGAAGGGGTCATGTTGCAATAGGTAGCTTAAAATTTTTCCTCTTCTGGTCTCTATAGTGCTTAAGATGCTACATTCTTTCTCCACTTTTCTCAAAACTTCTCTGTTTAAATTTCATTTCAATTTTCACACCAAAAAATAAAAAATCTAATGAATGAATGAAATTATTTATTATTGGATGTTAACTCTATGTCATTTTTACATAAAATGAAATAAAATAAAATTTAGATATAATTAAATATTTATGAAAAATTGATGCAGTGGAAGATTGAATTTTATCAATTTTATACTTATACTATATACAACTTTAAACGGAATTGTATTATGTATGTATTTGTATTTTCTACTTTATATTTGATGTTCGTGTGTTGTGTCCTATTAAAGGATATTTTTGAACAGATTGAAAAACACAAACTAATCAAACTTCAATAATTTAAAAAAATATTTTAAGTACATCATTTAAAAATGAGTGTCGTGATAGCCCAGAGCGCAACGAACCTGTCTCAAATTTATAAGGCCCCATAAGGCCATGGTTCGAATCCGGGCGTGTACCAATGAGTTTTTCTGACTTAAGTACACAATATCACTGACACCGTGCTTCGGAGGGCACGTTAAGCAGTCGGTCCCGGACGCTGTCAATAGATGGCGGTCGTTACAGTTCCCAACCCGCAGTGGAGCAGCGTGGTGGACTTAAGCTCCAAGCCCCCCTCCTCACCCTGGGGGAGGCCTAAGCCCCTGCAGTGGGGTAAAAATGGGCTGATGATGATGATGATTTAAAAATGTTGCACGAATATGAAATAAAATTTTATACTAAATGGACATTCTGAACATTACCATGCTAATTAGAAATGCCAATTCTTAACGTTCTAAATTCAAAACACTTTCATTCATCGAGTAAACAAAATTGACTTTTGCTCACTGGTTTTAAGGAATAACACTGGCTTTTTAA
Organism: Luffia ferchaultella; assembly: GCA_949709985.1. Lineage (NCBI taxonomy): Eukaryota > Metazoa > Arthropoda > Insecta > Lepidoptera > Psychidae > Luffia > Luffia ferchaultella. Next base: position 3,688,071 of record OX453269.1, read on the forward strand.
GTCAATGAGTGCGAAAATGATTATTCAACAATTATATACGAAAGGTTTATTTTCTGTTCTGTATGATTTGGGATCTTATCTGAGCCATTAAACAAATCCAATCAAACCCTATACAACCTCGATCAAGTTGAGCGGGGAGCACCGTTACTACAAAAAAAAAAAAAACTACAGTTATCATCCGTGCTTACCGACTACGAAAAAAGCACACAACGGCGTCCTCGCACGCGCGAAGCACGCCTTACACTTCGGACGTCCAATTCTAATTAAAAGTTAAATAAAAATGCATGGCAACACTAATGACATTTATGAATCGGGAATTTCGGTTTCGTAAGCGTTGAATGCACCTAAAATTCCGACTTCCGAATTCGAATTCGATTAGAAGTTTTGTGTTAACAGCTGTCAAATTCGAATTTGACGTTCGAAGTTTCAAATTTCGTTGCTAAAGTCGCGTTCCGTGTGGCCTCAAATTCGACAATTGAGTGTTTTGGATTTTAATCGTGTTGAACTTCGATGCGTTCTATATGATGTGTGACAAACAATGTTTCTTATTGGAGTTTTGAATTGTATTTTCGAAAAAGTGACTGTATTGTGGATTTTTGAGGGAAAACGCATGGATTTTTTAACACTGTGTACTTGAACTGAAAATACAATGCCGAGCACTATACGAGGTAATTTTTTAAATAATATCTTTAGTCACTTTACAAAGTTACGAACAGGTAAAAGACCCCTTCTCAAAGTTTTTATAAGTATAAATTATTTGTAGATATCTTCAATTGACAATTTCTTTATTAGGGTGTTGAATAAAATGCTTCTTGGAAATAATTAAACCAAAATGTTTTTTTTTTACATTTTAAAAACACTATTAAATCAAATTAATTTTTTGATCGTGACATAGTACCTACGTGTATATTAAATGAATTATGATTTCTAAGTGTGATTTTGTAATCCGTTAATCGGAACTGAACTCTTTTATTATTTGAAAAAGCCTTTTTTTTTAAATAATTTGTCAAATGGTGATGCTGGGCATATCATTAAAAAAAAAACACAAAAACTTCTGTTACCTGGTTAAATGATGACAAATATGTAATATTAACAAATAGACGTAATTTCAGTTTTTATATAATTTATACCTATTTTTTAAAATTATTTTATTAAAAATGATTATCTAACAGGATTTACCTTAAAAAAAACCATACTGCGTAACTATGAAGGACGCACGCATAACCGTAACGGTACTTAGGCGATAAATTAGCGATGTCGAAGCGATCGTGGAGCGACTGCCGAGTGACCCGCGAGTACCGTTGGCGCAGTCCCTTTCTTCGTGACGTAAAGATGTACGGTATTGCGGTAGTGATTTGCTTTCTTTCAAATTTCACTTATCGATATCGATGAATTCATGTCATCGAATTCACGTCAATTCATTGACGATACACCGAAAAACATCTATGAATGCTTGTAGCGTCATCAACAGCGCGGAGAAACTGAGTCTAAGCATTTTCAGAACTGTACCTAAAACATCAATTTTCCCATAATGGAGAGAATAAATAATATAAAATCGGACACGCATCAACTCAGTATTTCATAGTATATACTTCAAGCTATCACCATATGAATAATCACTAATCACAAAATTTTGTATTTTGTTCAAGACAATTAAGTATCACGATTGAAAAGTTAGAGGGAGAGGAATAGTTTGTTGACGGTCTCAGGAACATCTTGCGAAATATTCACTTAAAAAAAGTCACTAAAGGCCTTTATTGTATTTTCATAGATCTATGTATTATTATTTTAAACAATGTTTGTGTCAATTTTTTTTTGTTCCTAAGTTCAATGTATGGACTGCCCCCCTTAAATTGATTTTATTCGCTACTAATTATGATTCAAGAATGCTTCGCATTGGTATGAAATCGGCGACATTCGTTTTCATCCAATGTGATAACGTAACATTTCATTAATTTATATTCTTTATCATTACTTAAGCCCATCGAACTATTTATATTCGTTAACGTGCTAGGTATCATGAAAAATATCAATACTTTCATTGAATAGACGGATGTGATTAACCCAGGCACTACACATTAACCCATTTGGGTTAGGTCCAAGGTCACCAGCATTTGAATGACAGGGACTGTTGATAATGATTGATGACAAGTTAATAGGTTGACGAACATAAAATATCGATATCGATATTTGACGAGTCACAACACTAGCGGCGTGACGTAGTTAACGGTGCTCGCAGTTAGAGTCACCCACATACTGGGTAACTGTGCATCGCGACCTGTTAGCCCGTTACTTGCGCCACCTGACGGCAAAGTAGACATACTATGAGCCGTCTAGACCAATGTACAATTAGGCGCCAACTGAGAGTCAAAAATATTGAGTAAATCGTGATATAGAGTTGATTTGGATAAGTGAACGAAAAAATCCTGGTTCACGTTTCATCACGTATAGACTGACCGATTGGCCGAGTGGTTATAGACTCCAACTGCGAAGCCAAGGGTCGTGGGTTCGATTCCTGTCCGGGACAAATATTTGTGTGAATGAGAATGTCTATTTGTTTCGTGTCTGGGCGTAAAAGTATCTAAACGAATATATTGATATATTATAAAGAATATTTAAGTATGTATATCAGTTGTACCTCATGATACAAGTATAATATTTGCTTACTTTCGAACTAGATGGGGCTGTGTGGGATATCCCATATATTATTATTATAGACTTTACAGCGGCTTCAGGTCACGAACTATGTATATCAATTATTAACATTTAAAATATATATGTTTCGGTTAAAGATGGTGTGAAAATAAACTTAAGTTTAGTTGGCTAATCTTAAGTTTATTTTTGAGTAGAGGCTAATGTCAAATTATTTCATTTGTTTAAATGAAATTCTATCAAGGTAGGTTGCGTTTCCACCATTTCTCATGGAAGGTTAGGTTAGTTAAAAAAAATAAGATGACAACAGAATTTGAGGGCACATTTGTTTCCACCCACTAGGAATATAAAAAACGCAAATCGAATTTTCACTTGTTACTAAAGTTAGGTTAGGAAATAATAATAATAATAATAATAATAATAACACATACAATCACAACAACGTCTAGGTCCCAAACTAAGCATTAGCTTGTATTTTGGGTACCAAGCGAAGACACCACATACATATAACAACCAAGACCCGGTGCCAGTATTAATATTCATCATATAAATACTGACCCGACCTGGGATTCGAACCCGGTACCTCCAGCTTCGTAGGCAGGGTCGCTATCCACTAGGCTAAGCGGTCGTCAAAGCGGTCATTATCTTTCCCTTGTTTAAATTAAATTCCAACGTCTCCATGATTGTACATATATCTATATAAATATAGTTGTGTCGGTTGGTCCCCGTAGCGGTTTCTGTTTATAAAAATCATAAGTTTTAGTGCCAACGGGTAGGACCGGTTGGGGTCAGTGACCTCCCAAAGTAGAATCGGTGCCCGTTCATGAGGTACAGTTTCAAACGAACTGCATTTTGGCAGATTATTATTTACTTCAATAATCTATAGTAATAATAATACCAGGGACATCCCACATAGCGCCATCTAGTCATGGGGTATACATACTTACATATTCTTTTTTTATAATGAATGCAAACATAGACGCAAAAACGCAAATAGAATTTTCACTTAGTGTCGTGATAGCCCAGAGCGCAACGAACCTGTCTCAAATTTATAAAACCATAGGGCCATGGTTCGAATCCGGGCGTGTACCAATGAGTTTTTTCTGACTAAGTACATTAACTATCACTGACTCCGTGCCTCGGAGAGCACGTTAAGCAGTCGGTCCCGGACGCTGTCAATAGATGGCGGTCGTTATAATCCCCAACCCGCAGTGGAGTAGCGTGGTGGATTTAAGCTCCAAACCTCCTCACCCTGGAGGAGGCCTAAGCCCCTGTGTGGTAAAATGGGCTGATGATGATACATAGATACTTTTACAGCCACACACGGAACAAATAGATGTGATCATGCACACAAATATTTGTCTAAGGCGGGAAGCGAACTCGCGACCCTCGGCTCCGAATTTAGGGTCTCTGACAACTCGGCCAACAGGTCAGTCGTTACAATAGTAATACTAGCTTCTGCCCACGGTTTGGTTTAATCTGCGTGACGTACATTAATAGTGTATGATGTCATGATTATGAATGTCTACCTGAGTTTTGTTAGGTTAGGTTATTGGTGTAGGTTTAAAATTGCTATGTAGACCCACCGATTGGCCGACTACTTACAGACCCTAACTGCGGAGCCATTCGATTTCAATTCGATTCGATTCGATTCGAGTCGCAGATTCGATTTCCGCCCCGTATAAAATTTGTGTGCATGAACATGTCTATTTCGTTCTGTGTCTGTTCGTAAAGGTATCTATATATAATATAAAGATGTATATAAATCAGTTGTGTAGTACCCATAATACTAGCATTGCTACTTTAGGACTAGACGGCGCTTTGTGGGATATCCCAGGTATTATTATGTGAGTTATGCGTTATGTGTACTCGTGTGCATGGTGTAATTTAAAAGAACGTCTAGTGTTTGGAGCGAAAAAAAGCGTTAAGGTGATTTCACCATGTGACTGGTGGACCTTAATTTAAATTAAAAAAAAAATATTTCTTACATTTCAATTCAAGGTTTTGAAGTTGTTTTTTTTTTGTTTTGTTAAAGTTTACTTATATTAGGTCCTAACCGAACAAGCAAAAATTTGTCATGTTAAAGCTTATAAAACAAAAATAAATGTTCTCATAGAAGGCATATTAACACTAATAAGGGTGGATTTGGGCACAACTTATAAATGTCTAAACCATACAATTATCATATAAAAGCTTTTATGCAGACAATTTTTTCTCATAGAAGTTTTGTAATGGCTGGCAATACGTATGATAAACTTACAGTGGCCGCATATAAAACGTTTAGAAGGCAGTACCTTTATAATACCAATTTTTATGCTATTTATAAGGGTATTTAACCTTATAATTGCTGTATTGACGTTGTATTTAAGGGTTATTTCCCTTGAAGAAGCTTGTCTTAATTCATTACTGGAATATTTTCTTAGCCAGTGTAGAAACGTATTTTTATTTTTTCGATATAAAACACCAATTTCATATGTAATTACATATGAAATTGGTGTTTTATATCGAAAAAATAAAACGAAAAAAAAAATATGAAGTCAAATAATATGTAATTAATCATTCAATGTAATTCCATAGTTATCCATGTACTTTTGCTATTTTATAGAAAGTTCATTGAATATTTGTTGAAAAAATTGTAGCAGCTAGAATAATAAAATGTAATCAACAAAAATTTTGAATGCAATTTGGACTGCTTCATCGGAATTGAATTTCTTACTTGCAAGACATTATCCAAATTTCGAAAAAGTTGTAATCCATTGGAGCAAAGTCCGGGTGTCGGAGTATGTCACCAACACCAAGTATAGTGGGTGTCGGAGCCACCATCTGATGTGCAGTGCGTGGTCTAGCGTTCTCTTGAAGCAACAGTGGGCTAGAGGAAGTGACCAGCCTCTGTTGTTTTAAAGCTAGCTGTTCCATCATGGTTTGCAATTATTGACAATACACATCTGCCGTAATCGTCTGGCCAGATCTTAGAAAGCTGTAGTGGATGACACCAGCACTGGTCCAATAGTACTTTTTTCTGAGTCAACTTTCCCTTGGGACAGGATTTGGCTGGTTCTCCTGGGTTTAATCATTGTGATGAACATTTTCCGGTTTTTGTACAAGATCCACTTTTCATCACGAGTAACGATACGATTCAAAATTCCCATAATAATAATACCTAGGAAATTCCACATAGCGCCATCTAGTCCCAAACTAAGCAAAGCTTGTATTATAGGTCCCAGACATCCCATAACACAATTCAAATATTCTTTATAATATATACGTATATAGATACTTTTACACCCAGACACGAAACAAATAAACATTTTCATGCACACAAATATTTGTCCCGGGTGGAAATCGAACTCGTGACCTTCGCATCCGCAGTTAGGGTCTCTGACCACTCGGCCAATCTGTCAGTCGAACTGTGATGTAACAGACCCATATAGCCGCTATAACAGAAAATAATAAAAATAAAACAAAGTTAAAAATTAAAGGAGGCACCATACAAGGAACGGTTTTTTTTTGTATTGTACGGTGGTACGGGACCCTTCGTCTGCGAATCCGACTCGCGCTTTGCCGGTTTTTTTTAATCGTCAGCGCTTGAGAAGGGGAAACTTTGATAGTCTTGATATTGCTTTCACTCAAAATGTTGCCTCTGTGGGTTCATTATAATTTTTAATTTAAAGAGATCGAAGTATACCATACCATCAGCCCATTAATACTCCACTACAGGGGCTTAGGCCTCCCTTCGGGATAAGAGGGCTTGGAGCTTAATCCACCATGCTGCTCCAGTGCGCGTCCACAAATTTTAAGTCGCTCAGCGGGCTATGGAACGGGCTTTGATGGACAAAATCAGTAATATTGAAATCCGTCGAAGAATTAAAGTTGTCGACACAGCCGACGTGATTAGTAAGCTGAAGTGGCAATGGGCCGGTCATATTTGCCGTAGAACCGACAACCGATGGGGTAGACGTGGAGGCCACGTATCGGGAAGCGACGCGTTGGACGATCCCCGGCCAGGTGGACTGATGATCTAAAGCACCATACCGGGGGTAATTGGATGTGGAAGGCGGAGGACCGTGTGTGGTGGCGAGCCATGGGAGAGGCCTATATCTTGTAGTGGAGAGACACGGGCTGATGATGATAATGATCGAATTATGAGACGATTCAATCCTGACTTCATTCTTGTCGATTCTGTTTTCTAAACTTTTTACAAAAATAACCTCAAAATCACGCAACGTAATCTAAATCTCTGGACTGAATTTCACCCCCTGACGAATTTCGAAGAGGTAAACAATTAATTTGACAGCAGCGTTTGGTTTTAATAATCACAAATGTCACTTCGTAGTGTCTAAACTGTCAAACGCTACTTCGCGGGGATGAAGACCAGTGCGCGGGACCGGACCGAGCGACCTTGCGCATTGAAACTCGGACTAAAACTCGTCATCTTGAAGACCGGCGCGCGGGGACTTCGCGGACTGAAACTCGCCATCTTGCACTAGCTAGCTAGAGTATGAGTGGTTAGACGGTAAACGCAGAAGAGGGCTTCTAGTCAATTCGTATTTTTATGGTTCGCGTGCATGAAATTAGAATTATGTACAAAGTCTAGCAAATGTGTCTGGGCCTTATCTTAATTCCCATCTGTCTACGAAAGGCTTTGAACTTTGTATTAAATGAAATGTATGCAGTATACATTTGATTGATCTTTCACTTTGATATGATAATATCGCGTACTGTGTACGCGACGTCTTTCGAGGCACTTTCTAACAAATCAAAATAACTGGGTGGGGTAGACTTGAACCAAAAGGAAAAAGGAATATGATTCTAGAATAAGCTCTCAAAATATAATCTGTTTGTAACATATTACACATTACAAGTAAATTCTACATTAAAATCTAATTAAAAAAATTAATAAAAATACCTGTAAATAACAAATACAAATGATAAATGAGAAAATTTTAATGAGACGACGGGGGTTCAGGATGCCAAGGATACTTGCCGCGTTGCCACGTTGTATTGCGACACTGATCCTCTGAACAAGGTATTCCTTGCTCAAAGGATCACCTGTCAACAGACGCAGCGCGACACCCAAATCGTGAGCGAATAATTTAGCATCCTTGAACCAGGGACCCATCGTCTCGACAGCGAAAGGCATGAATTGGTGACGATTTAAAAGGTCTACGTGCTTGGCTATTATTTGTTATTTACGAATTTCCCAGAGATTTATTCATCATCTGACATTGAGTTTGTCCGTGTGACATCATCTTGGCGGTTGAGCTTTTTGTGCTGCTTTCCACAGTGAAAAACCAAAGCTGAAACTAATTTAAAAATATTAATGTAAAGTCCTTCCTCTTGAATCTCTCCGTCCATTGGTGCCAACAATCCTTTCAGTAGTTTTGCAGACAGACGGACAGACAGGCAAACGCGGCGGAAGACTTTATTTTATAATATGTAGTGATAGTAAATACGCAAAAGGAAGCGACTGGTACATACTTCTCGAAGTTTTTACAAACAAGAAGTCACTGACTTCTCAATGTCTCAGGAATATTACACCACGTGCTCCAATCTAAAGAGATATAAAAAAAAAATTTGCGGTCAGCAACGTCACAGTTACCGCTATTTTGAAGGCGTGTTGGCGGGTCAATGTTCGGCCACCGACCGTTAGGTAGCGTGACGTACCGGTTTTACTTTTAATTTATTTATAGCTATTCGAATATAGATGGCGCGATAGTTATGCTATTTGATAACAGGTGGCAGTATAAATAAAGTTTTTAGAACGAAAGCTAAGAAGGATAATTTGACTGACCGGTTACGGTTTGTTGAGTGGTTAGAGACCCTAACTGCGGAGCCAAGGGTCGCGGGTTCGATTTCTGCTCGGGACAAATATTTGTGTGCATGAACATGTTTATTTGTTCCGTGCCTGGGTGTTAGTATCTATATATGTATGTATTATTAAAAAAAATTTTTAGTTATCTAGTAATCCATAACACAAGCAAAATGCTTACTTTGGGAATAGATTGGTGCTGTGTGGGAAGTCGCAGATTTTATTATTATTATTCTTATAAAATAAATTAATCTCGAACGTATTCGTAGATGTCATTAAAAAGATATTTTATTTTAGAGGATCGTGTTCTTCTTCTTCTTCTTCTTTGCCCTCGCTTCTTTTCGTTACGCGGGATCAGCTTTTTAATCTTCCAGCACCATTCACTTCGCTGGTAAGCATCGTCATCAGTAATTTAGCAATTCGTGTATCAAACGAATATTGCTAAACCTATATCCATTCCTTAGATAACAGAATTATCAAAATGAGGTGTCTTATAATTTGAAACGATCGAAAACCTGAGAAAAATGACAGACGTAGATATTAGACCACAGAGAAGTCAACCTTATAGACCACGCTTTGACAGGGAGTAGCATTCGCCAAGGCTAAGTAGTGACACTACATAACTACGTCTCTTCTGAGCGGTCAGTTGTAAGCACGTCGGAAGCCATTAAATTGTCAATTTTGAACGAGCCAATGAAAACTAGCCGACCTCTCCCCGCACCCCGCCACTTTTTGGCGATTTCGTTGTCGTACTGACGTTTATTAAAGCGTGGTCTATAGGTTGACTGGTCTGTGTATTAGACAGACAATGCGTACGTGTCATTATCATTGCTTGATTTAGAAATTGTAATTAAATCATATATGAATTAAATATTATAAATTGTAATAAAATTCGCACGGGAAAATTAAATAAATATTCTATTATTTAATTTTCCAGTACGAATTTTACATTTAATTCTATTCCACCAGCCCATTATGCCCCACTGCAGGGGCTTAGGCCACCCCTCAGGGTGAGGGTGGATTTTACATTTACGTCACATTAAATGCTACTACACCGTAGATATATGTGTGTCGAACGTCATGTGGCGTGTATTTAGTCTGCGGTGTATATTTTTTGCATGTATCTGTGGTCACGACGCGGTATCTCTATTTACATCCATGAGCCATTCTAATTAAGTCACAAGTTTTTTTTGGCCGGTGCAATAATGTCACTATGAACGTCCGAAATGCTACGTAGCATAAGGTGATGCGCTGTCTGTCCAGTACGGATTCTTACTAATAGATGGAGTTACTATACAAAGAAACGATTTATATTTTTTATGGTCACATTATATTGCAACCGGGACTTACTGCTTAACGTGCTCTCCGAGGCACGGAGTCAGTGATAGTAAATGTACTCAAGTCAGAAAAAACTCATTGGTACACGCTCGGATTCGAACCACGGCCACATGGCATTATAGGTTTGAAACAGGTTCGCTGCGCTCGGGCTATCACGACAGGGTATGTCAATGCGATAAGCGAAGCGGAGCGGAGGAACGCCTTTTGATTTATTTATAATTTTTACAAATAATTTTGATTAATCTGTAACCTAATCCAACCTAGATTAGATTTGTTTATATTGACACGAGAAACTAAATGGAGCAGTGACAAGCCACCCAGAAGTCTTTTGACTATTCGTAATTTTGACAAAGAATGTTGATTAATTTATAACCTAACCCAACATAGATTGGTTGTTTTTTTATCAATACGAGAAGAGAAGCGAAGGAAAGTGAAGTGCTACCCAGAAGCCTTTTGATTAATTTAAAATTAATTAATTTTAATTAATCATATAACTAAATGACAACTACATTATTGTTTCTCCTTCCTCAATAAAAGTCGTGTAAAGGAAAGGTTCTTTGTAATAGGGTGAGGGGGAATTTTACATTATATATATTATTATTATATATATATATTTTTTAATTTGTTACTTATTTTATAATAGTTCAAATTTTATGTCTAGTATAAGTGTAAATGGTTAATTTAATACAATTGTCACGGAGAGCTCTGGTGTCTGAAGCACAGGTTTTCCTAGTTCGGACCCAGAGGTCCTACATTTTTCTTTTCACTCCTGTTAAACATACTTATGAATTGTTAATTTACTGTTTTTGTGGATTAAAAAATAGTAATAATAATAATAATCTTCACATCACAACAACGTCTAGGCCCCAAACTAAGCATTAGCTTGTATTTTGGGTACCAAGCGAAAACACCACATATATATAACAACCAAGACCCGGTACCAGTATTAATATTCATCATATAAATACAGTGAGTGACCCGACCTGGGATTCGAACCCGGGGCCTCCAGCTTCGTAGGTAGAGTCGCTACCCACTAGGCTAAGCGGTCGTCATTTAAAAATTAAATACGAGTTAAAAATTAATAGAATTCATCTAAAAAACATGAAACAATAAAAATAAAATACTTTAAAATCGTCAGCCTATTTAATGAATTATTTATTTAGTAACAATTAATACGTTGTATTCCCGAGCTTTCATATTATAAAAGGTGGACCCTTTTTGCATGTCGTACCTGTTCCAGATTTGTTTGGATAATACAAACAAAACAAAATGAAGGGAAATGCTTTCATACTAGTGTCTATATACATATCAGGATTCAGGAGGACAGGAATTTAATACAGGAAGTATTAAATTGGCGCTTGATATAAAAGAAAAAAAAATCACAGATTTTGCGGTTCCCGCAACAACCAACAGGAAGCATTGAAAATTACTTTAGAAGTTTTAGAAAAAATAAAATCTCACGTACCTCCGTATCCATGAATACAAGTTTTTTTTTGAAATTTGTCCATTTTCAGGGCCCACCTACAGGCCGCAATCATCAACCGATTTCCAAAATGTTTTCACCGTTCGTTAGACAACTTAGTTCCTCAGATGCGTTTTTCGCCAATTTTTAATAATTCAAATGTTTTCGATAATATTTATATTTTTGTAAAAAACGACACCCAAAAATCCCCATTTCTTCAGACATTTTTATAACTTTCAAAAAAAATAAATATACCAACCGATTTTCAAAATTGCAACGGATATAGGTATCCCGAAAAATTCTGCTACTTTTGAAATCCCTAAGACCCCAATCCCACCGTTATCCTCGAAGATATATCCAAATTTACGTCTCACAGGAAAAGGATCTGACAACCATTTTCAGTGGTAAAATCGACATCATTAAACCACTTTTAAAAGAATGATATAGTTTGCGTGACCCCCGATAGAAGTGAAACTTCATGGTGATGCGCTTTTTCCATGAATAGTGACCAGTAGCTAGAACGGCAAAGTTATATTTAAAACCCTATATTTTAGTTTAAAAACGCTAAGTGGACGAAAAAAAAAACGTCCACAACAATGTATGGTGGTTGGTCTCTTCGACTTATCCACAGAGCGATATTCGTAGCTTTCATGATATAAAAAAGCCAGACTGTGTTCTGAACATTAATTTTTTATTTTATTTTATTTATTTAGGACACCGAACCACTTGTACAATGAAACTTATGTATCTAACTATAAGTAAACAGTTTATAATAATTGTACAGTCAACCACGCCGTCCACGAATTAGTTACATAAAAAAAAACTCATTGAGAGCTGCCAACATACACAACATATAATATAACAAAGAAATTAATGAAAAACACTTATAATAAAAAAAATTTAGAAAAGTACAAACAAACACAAAAAAAATAATCATAAATGTTCAGCTAAAGCTTCCTTAACCACGATAAACTATTATTTTCAGTAAGGTTTTCTTATGTGAAAAAAATTAAAAATATATACGCGATAATAGAGGCCTCGGAGAGCACGTTAAGCAGTCGGTCCCGGGCGCTGTCAATAGATGGTGGTCGTTACAATCCCCAACTCGCAGTGGTGCAGCGTGGTGGATTTAAGCTGCAAGCCCTTTCACCCTGGGGGAGGCCTAAGCCCCTGCAGTGGGGTAAAAATGGGCTGATGAAAAAGAAGAAGATGAAGATAATAGAGGATATTTATTTAAAAAAAAACGCGATATAAGTGCAATTATTTTAAATAAAAAAACTAGCTTCGCGTAAATTTTTGAGTTTCTCAATATTCAGTAGAATAGACAGAGTTAAAAAAATATTTTACCATACCATCGGCCCATTAATGCCCCACTGTAGGACCTTAGGCCTCCTCTCGGGGTGAGGGGGCTTTTAGCTTAATCCACCATGCTGCTCCAATGCGGGTTGTTCGATTTTAACGACTGCCATCTAACGACTAACCGGGATCAACGGCTTAACGTGCTCTCCGAGACATACTCATTGATAGTTATGTATAAAGTAAAAAAAAACTTATCGGTACATGCACTGGGATTCGAATCATGGCCTTCCAAACAAGAAGCGAGCTCGCTACCACTCGGCCATCACGACGAAATAATTATAATAAGTCAAAATTGTCCTGATACGAAACACACCTGCCATTAGTTGCCAATGTTGTCATATACCTGAGACACACTATACTACAAAATCCTAATGTTTACGTGCCGTTTAGGCGTAACACAGCCTTCGTTGTTTTGGTTGTGATCTGGTACGTTATGTAACGGTACGGACAGAAAAACAAACAAACAAAAATATGAATATTTTATATTTATACACGTCGTTGTATTGTACAAACAGTCGTATCGTGAATCGGTGTTTTTTTCATTAGATGACCTATTTTAAACATTCCAGGCTTAACCCGTGACCGCATGATGTCTTGGTGGGCTATTTCTACACTAGATATAGTTCCAATCAAACTTTATGGCGGATCGGAATACAACGCTTTAAGCATGCTTGCGCAGGTTCAGTCATATGCCCCTCGCTCCACTGCGTCCCGCTACACCTAAAACTGGTTACTGCGACGCGACTTCTGCCTATGTTCACATCCGACATAAAGGTTGATTGGAACTATACATAGATCGAAATAAAATCGAAATCGTAGACTTTCTACGATACGGTGTCGTGATAGCCTAAAGCGCAACGAACCTGTCTCAAATTTATAAGGCCATAGGGCCATGGTTCGAATCCGTGCGTGTACCAATGAGTTTTTCTGACTTAAATACATAACTATCTCAGACTCCGTGCCTCGGAGAGCACGTTAAGCAGTCGTTTCTGGGCGCTGTCAATAGATCCCGAACTCGCAGTGGAGCACCGTGGTTGATTTAAGCTCCAAGCCCCTCTCTCCTTGGGGGAGGCTTAAGCCCCTGCAGTGGGGTAAAATGGGCTGATGAAGTGAAGATTTTCTAAGTCTATAAGTTAACGGTTTTTATTAAATATAACGATAATATTAATAACCGAGAGACGCGAGAAAGAAGCAATAAAACGTAAAAAAAAATATTTTTAATTATTTTTTTTCGGTTTGTACATGTATCACGTAAAAGCCACCATCGGAATCAAAATCTTATTACTGTATAATATGAAGCTTTATTCTGAGTAATATTCAGTGTTTATTTAATTAAAATCGACCGACAAAATCAAAAGATGTTCCATTCCATCAGCCCTTTTTTATACCCCACTACAGGGGCTTAGGCATCCCCTGAAGATGAGAAAGCTTCTAGCTTAAATACACCACGCTGCTCCAATGCGGGTTGGCGGATTGTAACGACCACCAACTATTGACAGTCACCGGGACCGACTGTTTAACGTGCTCTCCGAGGCACGGAGTCAGTGATAGTTAATGTACTTTGGTAAGATAAAACTCATTGGTACACGCCCGGATTCGAACCACGGTCACATGGAAATGTAGTTCGGGCTATCACGACACAAGATGTTACTTTAACTTTTATTAGAAACCTCTTTGCATGATGCTGTGCGTGACGCAGTGCCGCGTCACGCCTGCCCTGTATAATATTGCGGGACGGAGACGGAGTGATCCAAGTGACACCTTTGAGTTCGATTCCCGCTATAGTGCAATGCGTTTTTGATTTATAAAAACTTAAATCAAACAAACACTAGTATCTTGAGGTCCGGCGGCATCGCTTCTGTGACGGTGGAAGTTAACAACTCCCTAGCCATAGAAGAGCTGTACTGTAGGTAGTTATCAATTGGCAGAGTGGTTAGCGACCCCAACTGCAGAACCATAAGTCACGGGTTCGATTCCCGCCCGGGACAAATATTTGTGTGCATGTACATGTCTATTTGTTCCGTGTTTGGGTGTAAAATATCTATATATGTATATAGGTGTTGATAAAATAAATGATAAAGAAAATGAAACTTTAACATGGACGTTTATTTTTTTATGTTAGTACGTACCTATTTACTATTTTTATATATATTTTCCTTTTTCGTGTATTTATATGCAAACCGTACATTTATATAGGCGAGCCTCCCGGCATATATAAATTCGATTATATGCCTTTTTCGTCATTGTGGTGCGATCGAAGAGTCTAGAAAGGGACAGGTGTATGGCGAAAATTGAAACAAAATACAGCTTTAGAGCGAGACGAACGTATGGCGCCAAAATGAAATGGGAATAGGCCAAAAAGGACGCATGCGCCCGCACGTGTCTAGAAAAACTCACCCCTGGTACAAGGGGTTCGAAACAAAAAATATATCCCCAGATTATCGAGACAATTTTTTACATTTGTGACATATGTTTGTTTGTCTGTTAAATATGCCTAAAATTTCAATTAAAGCCAGAAATTAGGATTTTTTTGATACCAATCGCTACGATTATAGATGACTAATCAAACTGAACTTTCTAAATTATTTCAATATTAATAAAAACAAAAAAATAAGAACGGCAAAAACATTATAAGCCAATTAAGGTTTAAAATTTATAAGTAATTTTAAAATATAAAATTCACTATTTCAGTATAAATTTAAATTTGATAAATTATTTATAGAGAGTCAGAAAGTAATTTTAATTTTTCTTACGGAACCAATTTAACTATACACCTGCACTCTTTTAGATATCTTGAGATATATCCGTTGCGGCGTACACATGCGCCTTCAAGCTAGTACGCTAGGACCTCCGAAATAGGACACCGTGTCAATGTGTTTCGGGCACGCGGCAGCCGCGCGTCGATAGAGCGTTGTGACCCAATTGTGACCACGACCACACGGGCACGGTCGTGACCACGACCACGTGACCACGCACGCGACCACCGACAGTATTCATGTGATAACCGTGTTTCGGGCGCACGGAGGTCGAACAAAACCACGCGACCACGACCGCGCGACCACGACCGCACGGCCACGACCGACAGTGTTCAAAATTGCTATTACCGTCTTTCGAAATCGGCGGTCCAATCTCAACGAGAACCACGACCGCGACCACCATCGCGACCACCTACAGTGTTTCTTTATCAAACGAGTTCGAATCAAACAGCGCCGTGACGTGACCCAACACCGACGGATGTGATCACGACCACCCGCAGTGTTCATGTGATAATCGTGTTCAATAGTTAAGTAAACGCAATAAATAAAGTCTGATTTTAATGTGTGTTCAATAATGGATAACCGAGATCTGGAAGGGCAGTTGACGCAAGTAATCCAACAGCATATTGCGGCTAGCGATGCGCAGGTCAGTGTGCACCAAGTACAAAGCACGAGCACGGGAGCGAAGAGGCACCAGATCATCATCGACATCAAACAGGACATAGACATAGATGAGCTGTCGACGAGGACATTGGCTGAAAGCGTCATGGAGACCCTAGGCGCAAGATCTGCAGCAGTCTACATTGACAACACGCCGCGCATAGTCGAGAACAACGAGTTGGAGTCGTTGACGACAGTTAACGTGATAGTAGCTAACGACATCCAGCCGCATGTGCAACAAGCCCAGGAGGAGAATAGCGACGAGCAGGGTGAAAACACGGGCGTTTTGCCCGGGAATAGGATAGCGGTCGATAGGATTGTCGAAATGACGAACGCGGCGAACGCCACAAGCGGCGAGTCGACATCGACTACTAACACGGTTTCGATATCGACATCTTCGAACACGACGGCGTCAGGTAAACTTTTTTATAGTATAATTATGGATTGATAAAAACTTTATGCCGTCCATTGATATTCTTTTCTTAAAGGGAATAAAAAATATATTATTTTCAACTTAGTTTAAGTTTGTATACATAGGCAAAGTTTTGAAGTCGGTTTAGATTTTTAGGTTTTCGCACCTCAAAACGGAAAAAAACCCTATTTTTATTATTTATTTAAAATACCTAATATATTATTTAAAACCCTCATTTCGTTGTCTGCTTGTGTGTCTGTCATGACCTTTTTTCTCAGGATCGCGTGAAGTTACCAAGTTGAAATTCATATCTAGCACTTAACTCTACCGTCCCTTGGAGCTGTAAATAAATCGAGTTTCTAAGACGACAACCCGTTAAAAAGAACACGGTCATTTAAGGCGTATATTTTGACAGTCTCAAGTAAACCAAAACTTATAGGGTACTTCCGTAAGACCTCGAAAGATGAGATCTGGCTAGAAGGAAGGTAAATTTTTTGTTACTTCACATTTTTTTTTTAATATTGTAATTGAAATATGCGTTTACACGACATTCCCGTAGTGAATAACACTTCAATAATACTCATTGTCTATAACTATATGGAACCATTAGGGTTCGAATCCGACTCGCACTTGGCTATTTTTATTTCAAAAATTCTTTTTTTTGTAAGGGACGTTAAAATAAAGGAATTCAATACAATAATTACCGGGTTGGTGTACTTGGCTGCAGCCGTGAGTACACTGGAAGCGGAGAAGTAGCTTAAAGAAATGACGCCATATAAATACCAATCTTCATCCCGATATCTCGAAAACTCTTCGTGCAATCTGCCTGTCTCACAAAACTCCCAAATTACCCCCTATACTCCAACGAAATGAAAGGCATTTCCAATGACAATATCATTATGTCCAAGCCCCAGCTTGCCTCAAATGTATTTTTTCGAAAAAGCAAGTTTTCCATGTTTAGTGGTTAGCGTTGAAAGTAGATGGCGTTGCACGTGATTACGGTTGTCAATCTACGATCTCCGATTGTCAATGTCGATTGATTGGATTGAAATCTACATTCTCGTTGGTTGTCGTCACAGCTGCTTGTCAACTTATGCTTTTAACACCATATTTTGTTTGTTGTTAAGTAATATTATAAAGTTATATATTTTTGCTTATTGGATCTCTTTTATAGACCAAAATGGGTTAAAAAATACGTAACTCTCCGAAATCAACAACACTGACAACATTGACAACTGCGGTTGACAACCAAATAGTACAACAGTGCCATCTAGCAACACCAGTTGATACTTTTTTTAAAAGAGAAACTTCCGATTCTTATTAACAACGTCCAATTTCGAAAGCGTTTGGCAACATTTTCTACCCGAATCATATTGCTTACTTATTTTCTGTTTTATTAAATACAAAATTAAAACATTTATAAGAACATTTAAAAAACATTGCAATTAAAAATTCTGGGTTTGACAATTCCTTCAATTCCTTCCACCACCCTTCAACCAGGTCTTCTCTTTTGTGTTTAGACATCGCCAAAAAAGTTATACACAAAGTTTTATGCCGTTTCAATTAAGTACCTTCTCGAAATTGGGTCAGCAACTATCCTAGCCTACTAACACTAAAATAGCATCCATTAAAATACGATTGACTAGAAGCCCTCTTCTGCGTTTACCATCTAACCACTCATACTTTAGCTACCTAGCTGGTGCAAGATGGCGAGTTTCAGTCCGCGATGTTCCCGCTCGCCGGTCTTCACCCCCCGCGAAAATGTGACATTTATGACTCTATTAAAACCAAACGCTTGTATCAAATTTATTTATTGTATGCGATTGAAAAATAAAAGCCGAAAAAGTGCGAGTCGAACTTGCACCCGAACTTTTATATCTGTCACCAATATATTTATTCAGTAGAAATTGCAGTTTCAAAAATAGAAATAATTTTTAAATGAAAATAGATCGAAAACGATTTAGGTGTCGAGCTGCGTCTGTTGACAGGTGATCCTTTGAGCAAGGAATACCTTGTTCAGAGGATCAGTGTCCCAATACAGCGCGGCAACGCGGCAAGTATCCTTGGCACCCTGAACCCGTCGTCTCTTTAAAATTTTCTCGTTTATCATTATTTAGATAGTATTTTAAATTGTAGGCATTTTTTTTAAAATTATATTTTATTTTACAATATATTATTTAAACAATTAATGGTTAGCTTTAGATTAACATTTTCTACGTAAACTTAATTATATTATGTTGTTATCTAGATAGCTTATTAAGTAGTGCATTTCATACTTTAACGATTGAAAAAAGTCACTGACCTCGTTTGATCTAGACTAGATTATGATGTCGGTTAACACCGACTACTCGTCGTAGAAAGACGATATGCGTCGCAAATAGTAGTTATTTTCAAAAAAAGAATCGAACAATTCTTCTTGTATTTATTTTTAATTATTCATGAGCAAAGATTCTGCAATCTCTTTCCCAACTGTAGACAGAGAAATAGAAATCCAAGGTCTGAAAAATCGTAAATTCAAAAACAATACTTATATCATTAAAATCTTTTTTTATTTTTGTATATATTTTTTTTTATAAAATATTATTAAGTCCTATGTTACTCGTTAAGCACGTTAAGCTGTCGGTCCCGGGTGCTCGGGCAGTCGTTAAAATCCACCAACCCGCACTGGAGCAGCATGGTGGATTGAGCTCTAAGCCGCCTCGACCTGAGGGGAAGCCTAAGCCCCTGCAGCGGAGCATAATGGGCTAGTGGAATGGAACTGAAAAAAAATGTAACTCTTATCATCGGTTTCAATACGGTCCTTTAATAAAAATATTCAATAAATAAACTTTCAAGCAATATCCATAGATTTATCAATAAATAAATTCAAAAATTATGTAAAACGACAACGTTTGTATAAAGTGTATCAAAGTTAGAAAGAGCATATAAATTATAAAAATTCCTGAGATTAATTTGCTGTCATTGAAAAAAAAAACCGGCCAAGTGCGAATCGGACTCGCAGACGAAGGGTTCCGTACCATCATACAATATAAAAAAAAACTAGCGCGACGTTAATCGAACTTTACCTTTAATCGTTATTATTATGTAATTTAAGAAGAAGGCGCTCGATCCTCTCTGGCTAATCCGAAAAGTAATAACATGAGTGCACTGATAGCTAGAGACAATTTTTATTACTTATTTCATTACAGTGAACCCTTGACTTTTAGTATCGATTGTGAAGAGAATTAGCTCTGCAAAGGAATGCAATTAACACGCTATCTGTAATTTTCTATGGAATTTTTACAAAATTTTTACTTATAAAATTACACTTTATAAGTTAATCTATTACTCGGTAAATAATACAGTCTAGTTAACTGTGATAGTTTTCCTTTTAACTAAGTTATATGTACTCCTGTCATAAATTTTTTCCACATATCCAAAAACAACGGTTTAGGTGGTAGAGGGGGGGGGACACCAGATTCTAACAAAAATTAGCACTTTAAGAGAGCATATCTCTGTCGGGGATGGTATGCCGACTCGTTCGCTGTTGTTCACGATGCACCTTCAATGGTCAATAGTTCAATGAAACACAAGGTTAAGTCTTTAGATTACCTCTCTCCGCTATGAGCTGCCTCGTCCACTCGGTATCCGTTGTCCGTTGGGAAGTGGCCGGGCGGGCCGGCGAGCGTCGGGGCACAGGGCGCGACACATCTGGCGCGCCCCGCTGCCCTCTTGCCTTGCCACGTCCGGCCAACGTATTACGTAAAAGGACGGGCGAGCAGGTAGCAAAGAGAAGTACCGTTTACTTTTGTATGCGTCTTATATCTATTAACAAATATTAACTATATCTAAACTATCGTATAATAGGGCTCGTTTTACATATCTATTTATAGTTCTAACTAAACGGCCCTATGTCGTAACGTATTGTAGTTCGTCTTAAAACTAAACTGTCACTACGCTATTATTGTCACTATTTAACACTATTCTATTAACAAATGTACACGGCACATCACAAATAGGAACGGTGCGCCATATCGTCGACGACATTCCCCCCGCAGTCGCGATTCCGCGACTTCTAATTCGGGAGACGACGATCTTCTTAGTTGGTCGCCGTAGGACGCCGTTCTTTGTCTGTACGTCGACCACTCGTACAATTCCGTCTGCCCCAGGGAATGTGCCGGTGACTCGCCCGCGTAGCCAACAGTTGCGGGGCAGGTTATAGTCAACCACGATGACGATGTCGCCTATTCTTGGCTGTAGTCCCCACCCCGTCGGCTGGTCTCGTCGTTGCAGCGTTGGCAGATACTCGCGCACCCACTATGAATGGCGCGCCAGGTGTGATAAAGCGGCACTGGATGTAGCGGGCGGACACCTCTTTCGCAGTTGTCTCTCGTGCTGCCCTCTGGAGCTCGCCATCCGCGCCACGTAAGTTGAACCCGTTGTCGCTTTATAGCTCGATAGGGCGCCCGCGGCGGGCAATCATACGCCTGAGATCCATGATGCTGTTTTCGGCGCTGAGTGGGTCTGCCACTTCCAGGAGTACGGCTCGTGTTGTCAGGCAGGTGGACGACCGTGTGGCGACATAGCTTTCTTTGAGGCGTTGTCCGCCTACCGACACCTCGTACGGCCCGAAGTACTTCACCCCGGTGAAGGTAAACAGGCGCTGATGTTGGACGAGCCAGGCCGAAAGCAGGCTGCTTTGTCGACCGTGATAGAGTTGCCTCGTAATTATCAGAGACCTTTTTCTTGTTTCGCAACAGCAGGCCCGTCTTGTAGCGGCCGTCGTTCCATTTCTTTGTATTGGCCTGCAACACCTGTGACGTTGGCTGTTCTGTATAGTTCTGTGGCTTACGTTGTACATCAAGTTCGTTTAGGTCAAAATCATCTTTTATTTTGCACTCGATGTTTTCGTTGCTTCGTTGCACCGTCGTATTTACGAAATGCGTCGATTGTGCTTGTCCCGCCCAGAGACCGTGCAGCGTCCACCCCAACTGCGTATACGAGGCCGCAGGTTCATCTCCAGCACCACTCTTGATGATCCTAGTGATGATCAGCGGCCAGTTATCCTGACCTATAAGAATAGTTGGGATGGCGCGTCCGTAGTACAATTGGTCTCTAACGTCTCGTAAGTGGGCGTACTTATTTATTTGATCACGGTCAACGGTCTGTGGCGATAGGCGCAAATGTTCTAAAGTACGGGCCGTCATTTCAAATCGATCGCTCTTGTTACGTCCTTTTATAGTGAACGATACTCTTTGCGATTGTGTCGCGTTTACCGTAGTGCCAGCTACCCCTTCTATGTTGAATGGCTCATGTGGACCGGTGACTCCAATGATATCGGCGATCGCCTGGTCAATCAACGTAATTGTTGACCCTTCATCTAAAAGGGCGTGCGTTTCGATCGTTGCCTTTGGTCCCGTGACACAGACTGGCACTATTTTTAAATAAGCGCGTGACTGAAGTGGGCGCGCCGACGCTACTACCGCTCTTATTTCGGGACTATGTGAGGTACTCTCGACGGCTGTCGGCTTCGTTTCGTTGTGTAACATCGTATGATGCGTTCCTCGACAGCCGTCTGTTCCGCAGCGTTTTAGTGGGCATCTATGCCGGAACTTGCGAACTTTTAAGCAGCGGAAGCACACATTGTACTGTTTGCACATGGCCCATCTATCGTCCGTTGAAGCACTTCGTAAATTTCCACAGGTGACTACCGCGTGTCGCTCGTTGCAAATGGGACACGCGGGACTGCTACTGGGTGCGATACTCTCTGTATAGTATGTTGTGTGCGTGCGTTGCGTGTACCTTGGCAGTGGTGTCAGCCGCTTTTGCTTGTGATTGTCGGCAGGGCCGATCTCTTCCGGAGATGCGTACTGGCTGCATCGGTCGGCTTCTCGCGAGAGGAAATTGGCCAGTTTTATTAGATCTGGCGTCTCAGGTGGCTGTTCGGTGGCAAAATCGTACCATCGGCAACGTAGTGTGTGTGGCAGTTTCGCCGTGACATTCTTCACTGTCGTCGGATCGTAGAGATAGTGAGGTTTGTCAAGAGCTCTGACCGCCGCTACGATATTGTTCACGCGGCTTGCGTAAATACACATTTCTCGTGCCGTTTCGCCAAGTTGTGGTAGCGCGTTTAATTTTTGCACTTGCGAGATCACAAGTGCATCCGGCCGTCCGAATCGTGTTTCTAGTGTGCGTAATACGTCGGCTGGCTTGGTACCAGCTATGAAGAGACAATCGACGGCTTCCATAGCCTCGCCACGTAAGCATTTCTTAATGCGGGCCATGTTCTCTACGTCAGTGTAGTAGGATTCGGAGTCTTTATAGGCGGCTTTAAACGCAAAATACTCTCGGCACACACCACTGAACGACGGAAGGTCCCGCATAAACTTTGGCGGCTCTCGATGAGTAGTGCGGACGTGGGCAGCTTTGGCAATGGCGGCGGTAAGATCATTTAAATCAAGCGTTCTAGGGGCTGCAGGCGCCAGCGCTGGTGGTGTCGGTGGTCTCTCGGCTGCGACTGCGTTATTTTTGAGCCAACTGCGCACCACTTGTGATCGATCCGATTGTGAGACGTCACCGTCGTCCTCCGCACCTGACGATTCTGCTTCTATGCGTTCTAATGCAGCCTGAGCTAAGCGCTCTTCAGCCTCGGCTCTTGCAAGGGCGGCGCGTGCAAGCTGCTCTTTTGCTTCAGTCATCTTCTGTGATTTGACCGACCGCTTTGTTCTTGACGACATTGCTTTTCTTGGCGTAGGTGGGTGCGCTGAGCCCACTAGTGTCGGCATTGTGTCGGCGTGTATCAAAGAATGAGGCGACGGAGTGTCCCGTATATGCACTTCTTGTGCCACCAGCCGCGCCTCCATTGACTTTGCTGTTTTACTCTTTGTTGTTGAGCGTGTCTCGCGCAGCGACATTGCACCGTTTATTCTTTGTACCTACGTATTTCACTCGCGTGTGATAGTACTAATTAGGAATCCGATACGGCACAATGGGATTCCAATAGAGCTTGCTCTCGTTTTCCTATTCGGCTGCGTTTGTAAGTTCTGATTGGAAATCTAATATGGCACTACTGGATTCCAATTTTCGTTTCCGTTTCCTCTCTCGTAACCGTGACTGTTCTTTGGTCGTCGTATACGAACACGGTCTATTGTATAACGCGACCTTCGGGTGTCTCGGTAGCGTACCCTATGCGTAGGTGGTCTCCGAGGGAGAGACGTGAACTTCGAACGTGTGCGGTAAGGCGGGAATGCAGCCTGTCCACGTCGTCAGTGCGTCGTTTTGCGCCAAATAACTGATGCGTGGCGTTTTCCTATCGCGGCACGGTTTACTTTTGCGTTCTTTTGTTCTATACGCCGCCTTCAACTAGAGATGCTTAAAGCAAGGGCGCGCGTTTACTTTAATTAACGTAATGCGTATTGTCAATATATCACTACACTTTCACTCGCACCACGGACTGAACTTTGTACTCGTAATTTTCGATACGCGACGCGGTATCTTCGTGATAGCGTTTGCACTTTCGCGGCGGGCACGGACTTCCCAACGTGGACGCGCTCGGCGGTGAGGTATAAGCACTGACCTTGTGTTTTTACGTATGGAATGTAATACTGACCAAAGTTGGTGATCGCGGCTCTGAAGGACCAATGTCGGGGATGGTATGCCGACTCGTTCGCTGTTGTTCACGATGCACCTTCAATGGTCAATAGTTCAATGAAACACAAGGTTAAGTCTTTAGATTACCTCTCTCCGCTATGAGCTGCCTCGTCCACTCGGTATCCGTTGTCCGTTGGGAAGTGGCCGGGCGGGCCGGCGAGCGTCGGGGCACAGGGCGCGACACATCTGGCGCGCCCCGCTGCCCTCTTGCCTTGCCACGTCCGGCCAACGTATTACGTAAAAGGACGGGCGAGCAGGTAGCAAAGAGAAGTACCGTTTACTTTTGTATGCGTCTTATATCTATTAACAAATATTAACTATATCTAAACTATCGTATAATAGGGCTCGTTTTACATATCTATTTATAGTTCTAACTAAACGGCCCTATGTCGTAACGTATTGTAGTTCGTCTTAAAACTAAACTGTCACTACGCTATTATTGTCACTATTTAACACTATTCTATTAACAAATGTACACGGCACATCACAAATAGGAACGGTGCGCCATATCGTCGACGACAATCTCAACAGCTGTTGACTTTAATAAAAAAACAATTGAATGAAACCTTGATACCATATTTTAAGACCTATCGTTTGGTACCTCTCGCGTTAATATACGATGAATTTCTTTCAGTTACATGTATGGCGACCTATCCCAAAACAATTTTTTTTTTTAATTTCACTAAGTCATTGTGTAGCGGTTCATAGATTACACCTACCTTCGAAATTTCATCTATATAGTGCCAATAGTTTCCGAGAAAAACCACAGACAGGCAGACAGACAGACAGACAGACGGATGGATGGACATGGCTTTTTTACTATTTGGCTACAAATCAAGAAAAAATGAAAAAGTCCTTTTATTGGTAAGAGATAATAACAATATTTATAAATTACCTATATACAAGGAGAAATTTTAACAACCACCCATATTTCAGTATAATGATATTTGGTAAAAAACCAACGGCCGTCTTCTTTCCTTTTAGTATCGTTCCATAGAAAAATATTGAAATATGACTACACAAACTTTTCCCGAAAAAACCAATAACTCCAGTCACCATTCACGGGCGGTGCACGCTCCACCTCATTTCGCGCTCAAGGTCTCGGGCGAGTTGTCACAGAGAAGGCAACCAAACGTTATAAAATAACACTGTAGATAAAATAATTTATTATAAAAATTTAACCTACATTTTTTGTTTACGTAATGAGGTCTATTGGTGATACCTAATCTCTAGAATTTTTTGGATAGTTGTTAAAACTTCATCCTGTATAAGCTAAATTTTAATTTATGATTTACTAAATAAAAACACAGATAAATATCGATACTATTTAATCGTTCCTAATAGTCCAGTAGGACCACGGGTACATAGTGGTATACCGTGGTCCTACCAGTAGGTCCTTCATCCTAGTTATCTTTATTTTTTTACCATCTAAATCTAATATGAAACAATTAAAATTTCGGTATTGAAAAAACAATTGCTCACACATGCATAATTAAATCGAAAATTGTGAGCTTTGAAAACCAAAATTAATCGGTTTCCTGTTAGAAAGCACATATTTTTATAAAAACGACATTTTTATGACCCACTTTACTTTTAAAGATGGTATACCTAATAAATATTTTTTTAGTTCTGGTCAAGTGAATGTATAGACATCAGAGGTATCGTTTAACCTAAACGGTGAAAATAATAATAATATCTGGGACATCCCACGCAGCGCCACTTAGTCCCAAACTGAGCAGAGCTTGTATTATGGGTACTAGACAAATGATATACATACTTAAATATATATTTTTAAAATATTTACATTTATAGATATTTCCCACCTAGACACGGAACAAGCAGACATGTTCATGCACACAAATATTTATCTCGAGTGGGAATCGAAGCCGCGACCCTTGGCTCCGCAGTTAGGGTCTCTAACCATTCGGCCGATCGGTCAGTCTCCGTATAAATATAATGAGGCACCGCGTGGCCGTTACGAGATGCGCGCGCCTCCTTCCGAAGAGAGTAAGTTCCAATCAAACTTTATGGCAGATGTGAACATAGGCACAAGTCGCGTCGCGATAACCAGTTTTAGGTGTAGCGGGACGCAATGCAGCGAGGGGTATACGACTGTACCTGCGCAAGCACGCATAGAGCGTTATATTCCGATCCGCCATAAAGTTTGAGACGAACTTTTATAAGTCACATAAAATATTTTTTTCTACAATATTAAAAATAGTTATTTAAAAAATTTAATAAATTATGGTGTATGTATAATGAACGCCGTTGTAAACTTTGTTCTTTAGTGATTGTAGAAATCATTAGGTATCCGACAGCAACGTGACGTACCCGTGACGCAACCAACAACGCAGCAAACGGACGTAGCTCCATTTATAATCCAGAAACTTTTAATTGATTGTAAATGTAGAAAATTGTGTTATAAGACGATGTTATAAGATCACTCGAATGTAACGTAACGTCCTTTTTTAGTCGTGAGTGAGTGAGTTTTTAGTCGTCAGTTTAGTGTCGTGATAGCCCAAAGCG
The DNA here is from genome assembly GCA_949709985.1 of Luffia ferchaultella. NCBI lineage: Eukaryota > Metazoa > Arthropoda > Insecta > Lepidoptera > Psychidae > Luffia > Luffia ferchaultella. The sequence continues at coordinate 3,714,674 of OX453269.1, forward strand.
CAACGAACCTGTCTCACATTTATAAGGCCCCATAGGACCATGGTTCGAATCCGGGCGTGTACCAATGAGTTTTTCTGACTTTTAAGTAACATAACTATCACTGACTTCGTGCCTTAGAGAACACATTAAGCAGTCGGTCCCGGACGCTGTCATTAGATGGCGATCGTTACAATCCCCAACCCCCAGTGGAACAGCGTGGTGGATTTAAGCTTCAATCCCCCCCCCCCCTGCTCACCCTGGGGGAGGCCTAAGCCCCTGCAGTGGGTAAAAATGGACTGATGAAGTGAAATCCTTTTTTAGTGTCGTGATAGCCGAGTAGTAGCGAGGCCGCTTCTTATTTAGAAGGCCGTGGTTCAAATCCCAAATACCGGCATGTAACAATGAGTTTTTTCTGAGCTAAGTACATAACTATCACTGACTCCGTGCCTCGGAGAGCACGTTAAGCCGTCGGTCCCGGCTACTGCAACAGATGGCAGTCGCTAAAATCTATCAACCTACACTGGAGCGGCGTGGTAGATTAAGCTCCAAGTGACCTCTTCTCAAGGGGAGGCCTAAGCCTTACAGTGGAGGATAATGGGCTGTAATGGTGATAACAACTCAGGGTTCCGTATGAAGTACTACTAGCAATCATCGATCATTAAGTTTGTTGGTGACTGAAAGTTTCGGATATCTCAAAAATCTGTAAACAAACGCCTCTTGTTCTTTGTGTTTAATGTGCTTTTTAAGTACTACTTTTTTTATTTTTTTTTCATTTTTATAAGTGCTTATAATGACAAATACAAATATGTATTTTTTTAAATGCATAGTTTAATAGATGTTAAAGAAAACATGCGAAAAGCGACCACTATCTTTTTATCTCTGATACTACTTAGCCTAAAATTGGTATTTGTATAAAACATAAAAGTATGACTTGACTAGAAGCCCTCTTCTGCGTTTGCCGTCTAACCACTCACACTAAAGCTAGCTGGTGCAAGACGGCGATTTTCAGTCCGCGAGGTCCCCGCGCGCCGGTCTACACCTCCGCGAAATTGCGTTTGACATTTTCGATACTATGAAGTGACATTTCTGACTCTTTTAAAACCGAACACTGCCGTCGAATATATTTAGTCTATGGTATAAGACCATGAATTTTCATAGGGATACCGCGTTGACGTTTTGAAATATTCCTTACCTTTAGCCCATTAATGCTCTAATGCAGAGGCTTAGGCCTCTCCTCTGAATGAGGGGGCTTGGAGCTTAGTTCCCCCGCTGCTCCAGTGCGGGTTGGTGGATTTTTATATCTTTTGACAGCAACCGGGACCGACTGCTTAACGTGTTCTCCGAGGCACGGAGTCAGTGACAGTTATATACATAAGTCAGAAAAACTCATTGGTACACGCCCGGATTCGAACCACGACCATCTAAACAAAAAGCGGGTTCGCCACCACACGGCTATCACGACTTCTTTGTTTACACAAAATAATCGAAACAATATTTTCTTGGATCACGGATCCCAGATTTTGCGCAAACTGACGGGTATTTGATATTTTTCTGTGATATCAATCGTTATCTTCGTTAAATAATATTGTGTGTCATTTTTTAAGGGTGCTTAATTCAGCCTTTGTTATAACTAGAACGGAAGAGTGATATACAAATGTAATGAGAAAGAGCGAAACGGATGTCCCCGTGTGAAAATACGAGTGGAGTTATTGATTACTTCCGTGAGCTTTGAATTATTTAAAAAAAAAAAATCATCGGTGTATATTAATACAAGCTTTTATTCAATAAATATGTGTAATCTTGTAGTGGTGTAAATATTAAAAGTGTATTGACCTAAAACATTGTTTTAGTCATTATTAATTATATATAACCTAACGTATTATATACATCACAACAACGTCTAGGCCCTAAACTAAGCATTAGCTTGTGTTTTTGGTACCAAGCGAAGACACCACATACATATAACAACCACGACCCGGTACCAGTATTAATATTCATCATATAAATACGACCCGACCTGGGATTCGAACCCGGGACCCCCAGCTTCGTAGGCAGGGTCGCTACCCACTAGGCTAAGCAGTCTACGTTCTTCCACAAAGTAATAAAATTCACTCTTGTGACGTATTTCAAGATTATGTTACATAACTACGAAATAAAGATATTTTGATTTAATTTAATTTGACATACTTCATGAAAATTTCAAATGTAAGCAACGATCTCAGAACCAGAAGACGACCGCTTAGCGTAGTGGGTAGCGACCCTGCCTACGAAGCTGGAGGTCCTGGGTTCGAATCCCAGGTCGGGTCAGTATTTATATGATGAATATTTATACTGGTACCGGGTCTTGGTTGTTATACGTATGTGGTGTCTTCGCTCGGTACCCAAAACACAAGCTAATGCTTAGTTTGGGGCCTAGAGTTGTTGTGATGTATACGTTATTATTATTATTATTAACCACAAAAAACGTCGAAAATCTAAAAGTACACGTTTCTTTTATAGGGACCGCCTTTAATTTTTAAATTCATTTTATTTCTATTATTTGTTGTCATAGCTGCCATACTAAACCATGCTTTGTAAAAATTTCAAGTGTCTATTACAGGTCAAAGGATACAGACCTATAACAGACGGACGCACAGTGTCCGGTAAAAATTGTAAAAAATACCACGAAAGTGTACCACTTTAAAAAAAAGTTACATTATATATATATATACATATATCTGAAGTGGTATTTTAATTTTTGTTTTTTCTTTTCCGAATTACCAAATCGGTCCATAGAATTCTAGATGTTCATGCGTCAAAACATATTTTAAGTCGAGGCAATCGCTGTTTATCAGAACGTTTTCGTGGGGGAGTCTAATTCGGTAATATTTCCGAATTTTATGATGGTAGACGAAAAGCAGTGATGTTAAAAATTGCAGGAGCTTATGGGATATTGTATGATAATAAACTTTCTAAAATCGGTTTGTAACTTTTTTCGAAAAATCGAAAATGGTGGAAAAAAAGACGAAATTTTCCGTTATTTCGGACAAAAACTTGATTATTTCGAAAACGAAATCCCATATCGAAAAAATTAAAAAAGAAATTTCCGAGGCAGATACATTGTCTACTACTTGGAAAAAAAATTTTTGGAATCGGTCGAAAACTGTGGGTTCGGCAGGTGCCCTTTTCATTGAATGATTGTCAGATTAGATACCCCGGAGAGTGAGATTCGGCTATTTTTCAGAAAGTTATAAAGATAAACGAAAAACAGTAGTGTCAAAAGATGCAGGACCTCGCCGGGCATCGTATGGCACCAAATTTTTGAAAATTGCTCCGTAAATGTTTTCGAAAAATTTCATAAAATGCTTTGACAAAAATGTGTTATAGGTAAGTTTTTATTTTTGATGTTCTTTTTCAATGTCCCGAATAGTTGCGAGAAACGCGAAATCTGTAGATTTTTTTCTTGTTCGAACTGAATAAAAGATAACTGATTTACACTGTTATAACATTATTTCCATTTATTAAACAATTATTACTGCCATCTAGTGACAGAAATCTGAACATATCGTCGAACACGGATACGAACCGTTGGAATTTAGCAGTATCAGGCTTGTGTACCTTCATGAAAAAGCTTGCGAATAGCGGCGTAGTAGGCATTATAATAATTATACTCATTCTGATATTGTCCCACGGTGCTGGTTAGGTTCATCTGTTATATGACCTACTGCCATTTGACGTCATATGGCTTGTTTATTGTGTGTTTACAGTGTAATAAAAAATTTACACGAATTGCGTATTCTAACCATCGATTTTAACACTTGGAAAACGTTGGAAATGTACTCTGTTTAATTTTAATTTACACGTCATTACTGCATTCTGTTCTAGGTCGGTGTGTGACTAAGCATATCGGCCTAGTCTTATTTTTATCCACATTTTATAAACATCTTTTCCTTATTTTAAATCTTTTTTTTTTTAAGTTTTGGCCGAAAATCGTTTAGTTAACTACAATAGTACTGTACAAGATAACTAATACAGAAGGAAAATCATAATATATCTATTTTATTAAATTGAAATTACCCTGCCTCATCGAAAAACTGCGAAACATTGTTTTAATTGAAAAGCCGCCATCTAGTGTTGAGTAGCGACACTCTTTTTTTTTAACGTCTCACCATCTCTAACCGTTGTTTAGCGGTATGTTGACACACTTCGGCAGCTGACTGAGCTGACGCGTTAGATATAAAATGTGAGGATAGACGATATAAATACAATTAACTAAGTAAATATGACGTTTGATTATAAAAGAAAGTTTCTTTTTAATTCGTTTGCTTTTAGTCCACTACATATTATCATAATTGGACCAATGGATACCCCATTTTTAGGGCTCCGGAGTCCGTTCGTCGGTCACAGGGCTCTATCGCCTGAAGCATTAATAGGTAGGCACTTGAAAATTTCACAATCTGAATTTACTATGGCCGCTCCAACAAAAAATAATAAAAATAAAATAAAGTTAAAAATAAAAGGGGACCCAATACAAGAAGCGTGTTTTTTTTAATATTGTAGATACGGTGGCGAGGCCCTTCGTGTGCGAGGCCAAATCGCACTTGGCCGGTTTTTAGTTAATTTATAAACCACATACAAAATAAATTATAACCAAATCAAAAATGTCAACAGTTTAAAACTTAAACTGAAAATCAAAATACAGATAAGAACCTTTTTTTTAAAACATTAATACATTCATCGATAGGGATTTATTTATGTGACTGTATCTAACAAGGATCTTACGGTTTAAGTCTGAAATCCACCCTAACTGTTAGACACATTCTCGAAAAATCGGTTGGTTTCATAATTCTTACACATATAATTTTTATTTCCTTATTAGATTCGTGAATTTTGCATATATTTTTTACTGATCGGATCCATTTCTTACTAGCATTTCTATCGGTTTCACTCTTATGATTTTCACGATTTGCATCGTATCCATTCCATTTCACCAGCCCATTGTGCCCCACTGCAGGGGCTTAGGCCTTTCTTGAGGATGAGGGGCATTAGCAGCTTAATTCACCATGCTGCTCCAGTGCGGGTTGGTGGATTTTAACGACTGCCATCTGTTGATGGCACAACGTCTAGTTCTTAATTTAAACAATATTCACCCATATTTCATATACCTTTAAACTTTTTTTAAACATCTGATTTATTTCACACACTATTAATACAAATCCATAAACATATTGTAATAGTAAGCACACACACAAATACGCACGCTTGTTTATTGGTCACTATTACCGAGTTTACAATGTCAGACACGGAACAAGTAGACATGTTAAATACACACAAATACTCGTCCCAGGCGGGAATCGAACTCGTTATCTTTGGTTACGCAGCTAGGGTCGCTATTATAGAAGTAACAGATTTAAAAAGAAATGTGAGAATACAGTTTTTTTCCTCAAAAATAGAGCTCATGACCCCTTAGAACATTTTTTGCTATTATAGTTTAGGATTTGGCCATACAGTCTCATCTCAAAAACTCATCCTGTATATAGATTTTAGCTTTCTGTACTTCTACTCTACATAAACTTACAATACCAAATCTGACCTCCTCCGTTCGCGTATAGTATGCTTAAAAAGGGATTGAAAGCTTTTCCTTCACGTATTTATATAGAAGATTATTATATAAAGTGGTTTGTTTACTTGTTAACATAACCCAGGCACTACACATTAACCGAATTGGGTCAGATTGAAAGTAACGCGCAATTTAATTGACAGAGACATTGATTGATAATGACAAGTGACAAGTTAATAGGTTAAAGTAACAGATTTAAAAAAAATGTGAATATGCAATTTTGTGTTCTCAGGAAACGAGCTCGTGACCCTTTTGAACACTTTTCGCCATTTCTCATACTTTAGGATTTGGCCATACACACAGACAAGACAACCTTATAGACCATGCTTTGACAGGGAGTAGCATTCGCCAAGGGTATGTAGTGACACTACATAACTACGTCACTAGTGAGCCGTCAGTTGGAAGCACGTCGGAAGCCATTAAATTGTCAAATTTGAACGAGCCAATGAAAACTAGCCGACCTCTCCCCGCACCCCGCCACTTTTTGGCGATTTCGTTTTCGTACTGACGTTTATTAAAGCGTGGTCTATAGGTTGACTGGTCTGTGGTCATACATTACTTTCCTGGACTCTTACTCCGCATAAAATTTAACAGTGCCAAATCTGATACTCCTCCGCATACGCAATATGCTTGAAAAGGAGTACAAAGTTTTCTCTTCACGTATTTATAACCGCCCACTGATTTAGTAATTTGTAGAGTCGATATTAATTTAAAAATCTCGCTTTACTTACAGGTAAGCAGTCTGGAGGTAACTGATAAGAGTTATCAGATAACAAATTCGTGACTAACAGGTAAAAACGTTTTCGTAAAAAGATACGCCAGGCGTGTCGTCATGTATTAGGGGCCCAAACACCTGAGCATTCGTGTTCGTCACTCATCCGGCAATTAATAAGTAAGAACAATAATAATAATAATAACGTATACATGACAACAACGTCTAGGCCCCAAACTAAGCATTAGCTTGTGTTTTGGGTACCAAGCGAAGACACCACATACATATAACAACCGAGACCCGGTACCAATATCAATATTCATCATATAAATACTGACCCGACCTGGGATTCGAACCCGGGACCTCCAGCTTCGCAGGCAGGGTCGCCACCCACTAGGCTAAGCGGTAAGAACTTGAGAGGATTGTGTACTTGGAAACACTAAAGGCTTTAACGTTTGCACCCCATTAAACCTTAACCGATTGCGCAAAAAATTATATGATATTCAGATCGGGTGAAACTAGGTTCACCGTTTTAATTTTTTAAATTATTTTCATGCATCGAAAAAAAACTCAAAAGCGTAGGTTTGTATTTAATTTTTTTTTTATTTTTCACAACATAAAACTAAATGCATTTTGACAATATGTTGCGAAATTTACAAAAAAAAAAAAAAATAACGCTGCACATTAAATTTTTTTTTTTTAATTATTTATTGCACGATATACCATATAATTTTTTTGCGGCAATCGGTTAAGGTTTAATGATTTGCAACCGTTAACGCTGTTTGCATGGACGACCTGCACGGGACATATTTATTATCGGTTTTAAAACTATCTAGAATATTTTATGTTCTACTGTATGTATGTTTTTTTTAAATTGTATGTTCAACGATATAATTGTATGAAGACCGCTTAGCCTAGAGGGTAGCGACCCTGCCTACGAAGCTGGAAGACTCGGGTTCGAATCCCTTTTTTTTTTTTTTTTTTTTTTTTTTTTGTTTAGTGAGGGCCGAATCTGCTTACAGACATCTGCGCGCCCGACCTACCGCGCAGATAGTGCCGGGTTGGGATTTCTACACAGAAGGTGCAGCCCGACCGGCTAAACGACTCCTCAACCTATACTCCGGAGAGCGTATAGGATTTGACATGAACGACGACCGGACGCATTGAGGATGCTTCGGTGCGTTAGTGCCTATTGGCGGGCGGCGCCTTAAGGGTGCCGTCTCGTAGGCTTATGATTAAAATTACAATTAAGAATTAAAAATTCGGCAATGGAGGGCAGTTCGAGCTGGACGGCCCGACTGTGAACAAATAAGGCTCAGATGCCATTCGAACAGATTTGCTACGTTAACTAGGTAATATCGGGTGCTAGGTACTGTTCACCTATGTCAGACTGAAGGTCTGATCTGCCTGCATTCCTGAGACTCTCAACCTCGGTGGTGAGATCGTCAGGAGGATCTGTTAGTGCATTCCGTGGACGTCTGAGAAAGTGGGTGGCGGGCGGGGGCTCGTAAGAGGCCGCTGCCGAAAGTAGCGGGTTGGGGTGCGCGACCGCAGCGGCGAAGAAGCGCTCTGACGCGTCCTTCATGTACTTGGAAAGAGTTGGTAAGTCGAAATCGCTGTGAAGTATACTATTTCGAACGTACCAAGGAGAATCTACTGCTTTTCTACAGAATCTGCTCTGTATGACCTGTAGCGGTTTAAGTATCGATTCTTTGGCGTAAGCGAAGACCGGGCATGCATAAGTCATGACCGGTCTGATAGCCATCACATAGAGTGTGCGCTTGTTGCGCATCGACATCTTACTACGGCTACCTATCATACAGGACAGGCGGGCCATATAAAATTTGGCAAGTTTGCTAACGCGTTTGACATGATCGCGAAAGTGCAGATGCTTGTCAAGCGTAATACCTAAATATTTATAACTATGTTGCCACGGAATGTTGACACCGGACATTTTAAGTGAATCTATGTTATTTGGGAGGAGTGAGGGGTCTTTCGCTTTGGAATGGCGAAAACAGATGGCCGCGGACTTGTCCGGATTTATTTCAATCCTCCATAGGCGAAACCACTGCGTGAGTTCGTCTATAGAGGATTGTAATCTGGGGGCGATATGGCTATTGACGCGCGCGCGAAAATAGAGCACTGTGTCGTCGGCGAACAGTGCTAATTGGACTCCGTTGCGCGGCAACGGAATATCGTTGGTATACGCTGAGTACAGTATCGGGCTGAGAGTGGAGCCTTGCGGGACTCCAGCTTTTAACGTTTTCCGCGTTGAGAGTGATTTCTCGTGTTTATAGACGAATTGTCGGTCGGTGAGATAGTCTTGGATTATAAAAACTAATCTATCTGGGACTTCAAGTTTATGCAGCTTGTATATTAAGCCTGCATGCCAAACTTTGTCAAAAGCTTTGGCTACGTCGAAAAATACTGCTACGGTTTTATCTTTCCGTTTGAAACCGGAAGATATGTATTCAACTAAGCGGAGAGCTTGTTGAGGGCAAGAGTGTCGGGGACGAAAGCCAAATTGCTCGTCTATAATTAGTCCCTTTCCAAATAAATGATCGCAGAGACGAGTCTTTAAAACTTTTTCGTAGAGTTTGCCCATAACCTTGAGGAGGCTTATGGGTCTGTAACTGGTGGGAAGATCTCGAGGTTTGCCTGGCTTAGGAATGCCGATTACGACGGCTTCCTTCCAGATCGGTGGAAAGTAGCAGTTTTTGAAACATGTGTTGAAAATGGTTGCCAGAAGGGCGACTAATGGAAAAGAAAAGCATTTGAGTGCTTTGTTATTGATGCCATCGAGACCCGGAGCTTTTTTGTTTTTAAGCTCCTTAATATGTTTACTAATTTCCTCACAAGTGACTGGGGGAAGGTCCGCTGAGGGCGGACGGGCCGCGTGATTGCGTACGTCGTTTTCGACGTAGGCTACGTGAGAGGGGTCGCACGGAAGTGTGCTTATTGAACATTGGGCGTCAAGACTATCTGCAAGACAGTCAGCTTTTTCGTTATCGTCGAACGCGAGGGAGCTATCTGGTTTCTTAAGTGGGGGGGACGCGGCGTGTCCGTCTAAACGGAGCGCTTTGGCGACACTCCAGTAGTTCGAATCCCAGGTCGGGTCAGTATTTATATGACGAATATCGATACTGGTACCGGGTCTCGGTTGTTATATGTATGTGGTGTCTTCGCTTGGTACCCTAAACACAAGCTAATGCTTAGTTTGGGGCCTAGACGTTGTTGTCATGTATACGTCATTATTATTATCATTATTATTATCTTCATCAAATGTGAACCGACTTAGAAAATCCTTTTTTTGTTCAAAAGGGTATAATACTCTCCATGTGGTCCATTATGACCAATTTAAGATCTGATAATGGAATCCTGTAGGGAAATCGAGAGATACTCTCAAATCTTATCATCATCATCATCATCAGCCCATTTTACCCCACTGCAGGGGCTTAGGCCTCCCCCAGGGTGAGGAGAGGGTTTGGAGCTTAAATCCACCACGCTACTCCACTGCGGGTTGGGGATTGTAACGACCGCCATCTATTGACAGCGTCCGTGACCGACTGCTTCACGTGCTCTCCGAGGCACGAAGTCAGTGATAGTTAATGTACTTAAGTCAGAAAAACTCATTGGTACACGCCCGGATTCGAACCATGGCCCTATAGCCTTATAAATTTGAGACAGGTTCGTTGCGCTCTGGGCTATCACGACATATTCTTATCTCAAATCTTATATAGGCTCGCATAATGTATAGTTTTGCATATGAAAGTCATCATCTCATGATGCTGAGCTGATGATAGAAGAGTTTAGGGATAATGCTGCAATTTGTCAACAATTTCCTCTGAATGGCCCTGTCTCATTTCTACATTTGTCATACTAAATATAGACAAATTACAGTTAATTATGACTAAAAATCGAAAAATAAACTATTTTTTTACAATAAAACAAAAAATTAAATTAAATTATTTATGTATATTAATATATTAATTTAAGAGTGTCGTGATAGCCCAGAGCGCAACGAACCTGTCTCAAGTTTATAAGGCCATGGTTCGAATCCGGGCGTGTACCAATGAGTTTTTCTGACTTAAGTACACAATATCACTGACACCGTGCTTCGGAGGGCACGTTAACCAGTCGGTCCCGGACGCTGTCAATAGATGGCGGTCGTTACAGTTCCCAACCCGCAGTGGAGCAGCGTGGTGGACTTAAGCTCCAAGCCCCCCTCCTCACCCTGGGGGAGGCCTAAGCCCCTGCAGTGGGGTTAAAATGGGCTGATGATGATGATGATGATTAATTTGATTAATTATAAATTCACTTTATATTGGTATATATTGTTATAGTTGTAAATATTTAATTGTTGTAATTATTTCCTGGTAAGTACACATTTAAACACGTATTTTATTATTTTCAAATTTGTGAATTTCACCAAATGGCCATTTGCCTGACCGTTTGGTCGAGCGGTTAGAGACCCTAACTGCCGAGCCAAAGGCCGCGATTCGATTCCCGCCCGGGACAAATATTTGTGTGCATAAGCAAGTCTATTTGTTCCATGTCTGGATGTAAAATATCTATATATGTATATAGAAGAATATTTAAGTATGCATATCAGTTGTCTCGCACCCATAATACAAGCTTCGCTTAGTTTGTAACTAGATGGCGCTGTGTGGGATTTCCTATGTATTATTAATATTATGTGGAATGTGATGAATATGTCACATAACTTACGAACGCGGGCGCAGCCACAGACAGAAGCTAGTACTATAAATGAAATCCTAGCTATTTACTTCTATATTTTTGGTCTTTTTATCGTCTATCGGTCATTGCCCGTAGTGTCTCGCGTTATCAATCCTTATCAATATAGGTCACTGTGTTCTGACTAACTACGAATACGTGTATTAGTATCGAATCTTACTCCAATCAAGGCAAAACTCTTCTAATCAAACTTCACGCCGCAATTTCGATAGAGGTGTTTAGGGGCCGTCCATTAATCACGTAAGGCTTGAAAGAAAAAAGGGGGGGGGGGGAGAGGCTTAACAAAAATCACGAAATATCACAAGAGGGGAGGGGGGTGTAGTAAGATATCACGTGTATTTATTTTTTCAAACGCGCGGTTTTTAAATCAAAAAGCGGCGTGTAGTGTACACCATTCGTTTATTATTATTTTTATGCCAATCAAAAACAACCTGCATCCTTTCTGTCTAGACATTTTTATCATGGTCCTTAATTTCAGAACAAAATAAGATTATACTTTATACCTGTATTTAAGATAATATTCTAAAATATTCTTAAAAATTTAAGATTTTTTGTAGATACTAAAAATACACGTGATGCTGGTTGGGGGGTGGGGGGTAGTCTTAAACCTCACCACGTGTCACCAAGGGGGAGGGGGGTTTAAAAATGCTTAAAAAAGATCACGTGATTAATGGACGGCCCCTTAGGGTTTTAGGAAAATTATTGAGGACAAGGATTCTTCATGAATTAGTAAGCGCCGATAATGGTTTTAGTATAGTGTTACCGATGTAGTGGTTAAAGCCAAATTGCAGACCTACATAAATAAATAAATAATCATTTATTTCAGATTTTCGTCCATAATTCATTAATAACAATAATCTTTAAACTAATGTAAAATATAATTAAATAAAATTATCTGGTATTACAAAATGCAACAAACAAAAGGTATTATTATTATAAAGTAAAAATTTATTAACATATTATTACACATTACAAGTAAATTTTAATTAAAATCTAATTAAATAAAAAAAAAACTAAAAATATAAATTAAAAATACTATCTAAATAATGATAAATGAGAAAATTTTAAAGAGACGACAGGTTCAGGGTGCCAAGGATACTTGCCGCGTTAAAAGCTGTCCCCACCCAGTATTTTTTGAAGGGACAGTCTGGTCTGGCAGCGATCATCTTCAGGATACTGTTGTTACTACATTGTAGACGTTGCAGGAGAGAGGCTTCGATTCCCGCCCGGGCAAATATTTCTGTGCAGAAATGTCCATTTGTTCCGAATCTTGGTGTAACATATCTCGCATATACTATAAAGAATATTTATGTATGTATATCGGTTGGCTAGTACCCATAATACAAGCATAATACTTGCTTACTTTAGGACTAGTTGGCGCTCTGTGGGATGTCCCAGGTATTATTATTATAATGATAAAAACAAGGAGATTTCGATAGTTAACAATAGCTGACAATTTTATTTCTTACAGACTCTGGTTCAATCTTAGGGTTATGACGTGTCGTTAGTGTTGTACCGTATCACATCAATACAGTGAGGACATTAAAAAGAAGTCAGCTCGGAATCGTAAGATGAATCGATTTCGTTCTTCTTTTCTACTTTTTTGAATTTATGTAAAAAATATATTGTATCAAATGTGAAACAACTCCGTGTCACAACGCAGTGAAATGTTCCGTTTCTTTTCCATCAGCCCTTTTTAGGCCTCCTCTCAAAATGAGGGCTTGGAGCTTAAATCCACCACGCTGCTCCAATGCGGGTTGGCGGATTATAACGAGCGCCATCTATTGACAGCAACCAGGACCGACTGCTTAACGCGCTTTCCGAGGCACGGAGTCAGTGATAGTTAATGTACTTAAGTCAGAAAAATATCATTGGTACACGCCCGGATTCGAACCATGGTCACATGGCCTTATAGATTTGAATAGGTTCGCTGCACTCGGGCTGTCACGACACAAATGTTTCGTAGCCGGGATGAACTATGTTAAAATTCAAATTTGGTTTAAAAACAAATATCTCAAAAACCAGCCAACCTATCTTTATCTAACTGATTTTAAATGAAAGTGTCTTTTAAATGGAACAGCGGAACTAACTTGAAATTTTTGAATTTTCCACTTTATTGTGGAAAAATCAAAGGGGGGGCCATAAACCTAGGAACATCCGGACGTAGTATCATGAATATTACCGACGTACCCCTAGTAAGCCAGTTGGCTATGTCAACTTGCACATACTCATACCATAGTAAGTTTACTAACGGCCAGTACGCTGCGGAGTTTTACTCACACGTACTTACTCGGCCGCCATTGCTGTGCTTCATTGGTTGTTAAGTGACAGGGAGTCTAGACTTTTTATTATGTCTGTGGGGGGCCACTCACTTTTTAAGACTTTAGGAGCGCACATTTCAACAACTACTGATTTTGATTCATTTGACTGATTTGACGACCGCTTAGCCTAGTGGGTAGCGACCCTGCCTACGAAGCTGGAGGTCCCGGGTTCGAATCCCAGGTCGGGTCAGTATCGATATGATGAATATTGATACTGGTACCGGGTCTTGGTTGTTTTATGTATGTGGTGTCTTCGCTTGGTACCCAAAACACAAGCTAATGCTTAGTTTGGGGCCTTGACGTTGTTGTGATGTATACGTTATTATTATTATTTAAATAAAAAAGTCATTTTCAAACCTGTATATCTATATTAAATATCTATCTATAGAAACCTGTCCACACGTTAATATGCTCTGAAATTTTATTTTCTTAGACTCAGATACATGTATGATAACTTACACGAACAAAATTTTTTTTTTCAGTTCTAGATTTTTTTTAGAAAATTGAATGTAAAACCTCCCTTTAGCGGTCCAATTACAAACATGTTTATTCCTTACACGGACGATGCCCCGCACGGAAACCTAATTATCCGTTAAATATATATTTGTGGTGCGCTTATGTCCATAATCCCTTTTTTGTATCAAAGTATTCGACTGAAAAACAAGATTAATCATAATATGTACGTATTCCAGCGTAATATTTTATATAAGGTTTTTCCGCCCCTCTGGATTACACATTTTCCGGAACCGCTAAATAGACGCGGCGATGGACTTTGTGGGATTTTCAAAAGAATTCTGAAACGCTATAGAGATCATATTTTAATTACCGCTTAGCCTAGTGGGTAGCGACCCTGCCTGCGAAGCTGGAGGTCCCAGGTTCGAAGCCCAGGTCGGGTCAGTATTTATATGATGAATATCGATACTGGTATCGGGTCATGGTTGTTATATGTATGTGGTGTCTTCGCTTGGTACCCAAAACACAAGCTAATGCTTAGTTTGGGGCCTAGACGTTGTTGTCATGTATACGTTATTATTATTATTAATTTTTTTTTCAGCGCTATTTTGTGGTGTATTTTGTTATTATTATGAAAAAGATGCCTGTAAAGGCGAGATGTGATAACTGGTCGATCGGTGTGCTTCTTCTGCATCCACCTTTAGTTACTTATACCGGAATCTCAGCGGCTCTGTTGCCGGTGCCAGAAGGTCTCACCTGGTGGGAACAATGGGAAGAGTAGCGGCTAGGCAGGAGTCTTCTACCACAAATAACTTTACGTTCACTTTAAGCTTTTATTGTTACGGCTACAATGTCACGTTATATAATAAAAACATACAGATTAAATCACAAGTAATAATAATATAATAATATCTGGGATATCCCACACAGCGCCATCTATTCCCAAGTAAAGCAAGTATTATGCTTGTATTATGGGGTACTAAACGTCTGATACATATACTTGAATATTCTTTATAAGTAATATATGCATATATATATATTTTACACCCAAAAAATAATATTATCTGACACACAGCGACATCTATTTCCAAAGTAAACACTTTCGATACTTGTATTCTGGGTTACTAGACAACTGATATACATACTTGAATATTCTTTTTTATAATATATACATATAGTATATATTTTTACATTCAGACACGGAACAAATAGATATGTTCATGCACACAAATATTTATCCCGGGCGGAAATCGAACCCGCGACCCTTGGCTCCGTAGTTAGGGTCCTAACCACTCGGCCAATCGGCCAGTCAAAGTACAAAGTACAAAGTACAAAACAAGTAAAACTAATATAAATACTTATAGATCAATGATTTTATCCTAATGTTTTGAATTTAACCGGTTTTTTATGTGAGGGTGAATCTACTTACCCATCGAAACTTGTTTCCAGTATTTTCAATTTTGAGGGGGGATCTATTCGAAAAAAAACGAGTTTAGTTTTTGTGGTTCCGTAGGCAAAGTGCCGACCCTTAAAATTTCACCCTGTTCGGTGAAATGTTACTCGAAGACTAAATTTTATTTTATTTTATTTTATTGGGTGTCTATGGCTGGCTGGCTTACAATGATGTTTGGAAGGTAAGCGTAATCTATGAATCTATAAATACAAAAGAAAAAAAATTTCTTCGTTTAGTATAGAAAACAAAAAAAAAACATGTAAAACACTTATTATTGTTATAGTTACCCAGTTAAATATTTCAACTGTGAAGTGGACAAACCGAAATCAACCCGGATTGACATACAGTTTAACGTTAAAACACAAAGTGTATTATTATTAATATTATTATTAAAGGAATTAAAAGAAAAAAATTAAAAAACTGTATTTTGTTTTATGAAACGTATTGTTAATTACTTTTCAAAAAATATAAACCAACAAAACGTTAATGTTTGATATCTATTGAATATCATTAAGAGATATTCATAATTTTAATAATAAAGATTATTAATTTAGATTTCAATAATTAAAAATAAAAACAGATGGTTCATCAAAAAATTAAAATATTTAAATTTAGTTTTTGGTAAGTTGGAAATCATTTCTGCTTAATCTCGAATTAATCCGACGTGTACTGTTTTGTACTACTGTTTAAAAAATATAATTTTACACCATGGATGTTCATACGGATATAGTTCGCCTCAAACTTTATGGCGGATCGGAATACAACGTCATAAGCGTGCTTGCGCAGGTACAGTCATATACCCCTCGCTCTACTGCGTCCAGCTACACCTAAAACTGGTTACTGCGACGCGACTTGTGCCCACAATATGTTCACATCCGCCATAAAGTTTGATTGGAACTGTACAGTCTTGCGACAACAAAAACCTGAGCAAAAATTACCACGTAGACCAAATGTACGCCAGTTGCGATTTCGAAATATTCGCTGTGGAATAGAATTCATTCTAAAATTCGTATTCGAAAAAAAAAATTTGTAAAATGTCTGAAACAATGACAATGAAGAATGGTCTGTCTAATTTATGAATCTGTCATTTTGATCATGTTTTCGATCTTTTAGAAGTATGAGACACTCCTTATGCTATCTAAGTTTTACTCATAAAAAATAATAATCATCTCAGCCCGTGTCTCTCCACTGAAAGATATAGGTCTCTCCCAAGGCTCGCCACCACACACGGTCCTCCGCCTTCCGCATCCAATTACCCCCGGAATGGTGCTTTAGGTCATCAGTCTACCTAGCCTGGGGGCGTCCAATGCTTCGCTTCCCAATACATGGCCTCCACTCGAGAACTCGTCTACCCCATCGGTTGTCGGTTCTACGGCAAATGTGACCGGCCCATTACCACTTCAGCTTGCTAATCACTTCGGCTATGTCGACAACTTTAGTTCTTCGACGGATTTCAGTATTCCTGATTTTGTCCATCAAGGAAATACCGAGCATAGCCCGTTCCATAGCGCGCTGAGCGACTTTAAATTTGTGGACCAGTCCTGCCGTGAGAGTCCATGTGGCGACGAGAACAGACGACGGAGCTTCCCGAAAGCAGCCCAGCCCAGCTGAATTTTTCGGTCGGCCTCTTTGTTGAAGTTGTGTTTGCCTAACTGGACAGTCTGTCCTAAATAGACATAGTCTTGCACAACTTCAAGAGTCGCACCCTCTACGTTTACCGGTCTCGGTAGAATATGTTCGTTGAACATGACTTTCGTCTTGTACAAACTCATCCCGAGTCCCACCCGCCGAGAAGCGGCATTGAGGCCGTTTACCATTCCACCGAGCTCCTCCAGCGACACTGCCGTGATGACTATGTCGTCAGCAAAGCGGAGATGAGAGATGTATTCGCCGTTGACATTGATGCCACGATATTTCCAGTCCAGCGTCTTGAAAACATCTTCTAATGCGTTGGTGAACAGTTTCGGGGATATCACATCTCCCTGTCGCACTCCTCTTCGCAAATGGATAGGTTTCGTCCGCTAGTCCTGAACCTGGACAGTCATTGTCGCGATTTCGTACAGACATCTCAACACCTCAATGTAACGACAGTCGATTCGGCATCGCTGCAAGGATTCTAGAACAGCCCAAGTCTCGACGGAGTCAAGTCAAAGGCCTTCTCGTAGTCCACAAAGGCGAAGCACAGAGGTTGATTATATTCCTCTGTTTTTTGAATAATCTGCCTCATACTTACATAAATATAACCAAAAATCTTGATACAGAATTTTCACAATCAAAAATTATTTACGTTTCCCAAAGTAAGCGAGTATTACGCATGTATTATAGGGTACTAGACGACTGATATACACACTTGAATATTCTTTATAATATATGCATATATATTTTACACCCAAATAATTATAATATCTGGGACAGCGCCATCAATTTTCAAAGTAAGCACTTTTGATGCTTGTAATATGGGTTACTAGACCACAGATATACATACTTGAATATTCTTTTTTATAATATATACATATATAGATAATTTTTTTACACCCAGACACGGAAGAAATAGACATGTACAAGCATTCAAATATTTGTCTCGGGCGGGAATCGAACACGCGACCCTTGGTCCCGCAATTAGGGTCCCGGTCAATCGGTCAGTCAATATATAAACTACTGAAATTTTCGGATGTAATTTTAACGTGTTGTGTAAAATTTTTTGCCGGTTTTCTTTGACTAGAATCGATTATCCGAGAAGCCAACTATTGACGATTAGAAACGATTGTAATTAAAAATATTCAGAATCGATTTGATTTAAATTAAAAAAAAAATCTGACATTCTTGTATATTTCGAATTTTAACCTTTCAGCGGGAAAGGACTTTGGTTTTTCGGTAACTATTTCGGGTGTCGAATCCCACATCTACTTTCACTGCGCTAAGCGCGCCCTCGGTTGAGTTCGCGCGTAAATTCAGTTCCCGCCGACTACGCAGGCGCGCGGTCGCGGCGTTTCGCGCTTAGAAGTCCGGATTCCGAAAGCTCGGAGTACAGAATTTGAAGTTGAGTGTTCGGAATTTAAATCTGACAGATGTGTTCAAAAGTGTTCTAAATTTAAAAGTTTCGGATGCGTTCAGGATTATGAAATGACCGGTGCGTGCGCTGTGAGTAAAGAGATTGGTTATTCGGATATATCTACGAAATTTATTTCGAAATTTTATCTAAAAAATAATTAAACTAAATCAGATTATTTTTTTCTATTTAATAATATAATATTTATAATAGTAACAAAAAAACTACTTTCCTAATATTAAAAAAATACATAAACACTATTAACCAAATATACCTAACAATTTTCCGTTACAAATAATTTATTTATCAAACGACCCATATTGTATATAATTTATAACCCGTATAGAATTATCTACGAGTATATTCGAAACTGCAAGCATCAAGGTCCTTTAGTTGCATGAAATCTTGCACACAAAGTGAGCGAGATGGCGTTATGCAGATAAGCTAACACAAGAAAGAGCGAGATAACACATTGAGAAACAGTTGGGAAATTTTTGGGCAGTCACACTGAAGGGCGGAGTTGTTTTTTTTTTTTAATTTCATAGTGATAAGATAACTAGATGGTGATTATACAGATATGTTAAGATATTTGTAAGATGTTTAAAATTTTTATATCTATTTTCAAAACGTTTAGTGTGATAAAATAGGTGATATTTAATACAATTTTATTTAAACCTTTTTTTGAACGAACAATTTTTTTTAGATATTTTTAATAATAAGTATATGTGGAATATAAATTCACTTTAAATATAATAAACTTAAGTAAAAAATATTCTTTCGATTATATAGAGGAACAATAATAATTTACAATTATAAATTTTTATAATTATGCATTTATGTCGGCATTTTTTTTTTATAAAATTTCAAAAAGTTTAATTTGAATTAAATCAATGAAAGTGCTTATTTGCTTAATTATTATTAGATGAAAGTGACAAAGAAATAATAATAATGACAATAATAATAAAATTAATAATAAGGCAAGGTTTTTACAATAGTGTGTTTTGATTTTAGTTATTTAGGACTTGTATAAATAAATATAGACTTTTGCGAGACCCAAAGCGCACTATAGGTACCCAATACGTCAAGCATATAAATATTTTAAGGCCTCAGACCATATGCTTTTTGTGAAATTTAAAAAATAATATATAAAAATGTTACGACATTTTCGAAGGAGTGAGTTTATATGGAACCATATAAAAAGTTTTGGCGACTTTTTGTGGGCTATATAATATTTTTATTATAATTATATGTAATAATATAACAATAATAAATGGGACTTACGACACAGCGCCATCTAGTCCCACAGTAAACAAGTATTATGCTTGTGTTATGGGTTACTAGATAGCCAAAATACATACTTAAATATATATTCATTTATTTTTATAATATACTATACATATATAGATATTTTACACCCAGACACGGAACAAATAAACATGGTCATGCACACAAATATTTGTCCCGGGCGGGATTCGAACCCGAGACCCTTTGCTTCGCAGTTAGGGTCTCGAAACACTCGGCTGATCGGTTAGTCAAATTAAATTCATAAAGTTACATTAATTAAAATCGATCAAATTTTTTTCTCAATTAATTTAATCGATCCTTACGATCATGCGCCATGTTTTAACGATTTTATTGGATTTGGAGGCTTATATATTTTTTTTGGTTTCAAGTCAAAAAATATTCGATATGTAACATCGATTTCATTAAAATAATTTCACAGAATTTTTTGAAGAGTTATTATTAACACGTAAACACACATGTTTTGAGTTAGAGAGACATGACCTCAAAAACGTGAACAATAAAACTATAACGCTTGATGTGTTAATATAGAACTGAAAAGTAGAATTTAATGTGATGTAAGTACATATAAAAACGTATCTGAAAAAAATAATTAAAATTCTGTAATTACAATTATAATCAAAATCTTTAAAATAAAATAATGTTCTCTAATTAATAAATCTGCCATTTTTTTCTTATGTTTTTTCTCATTTTTCCCATATTAATAGGGTATTTCACTAACATCAAATATATCATATTTATTAGTTGTTATTATTAGACGACCGCTTAGCCTAGTGGGTAGCGACCCTGCCTACGAAGTTGGAGGTCCCGGCTTCGAATCCCAGGTCGGGTCAATATTTATATGATGAATATTGGTACCGGGTCTTGGTTGTCTTCGTTTGGTACCCAAAACACAAGCTAATGCTTAGTTTGGGGCTTAGACGTTGTTGTGATGTATACATTGATATTGTTATTATTATCAAGAAAGTAATATAAAAATAGACTTAATACGATGACAAAATATATAAACAAAACAATAAGCTATTAAAATATTATCTCTGTCTCTTTCTTGCAAAACTAAATTTAACATTATTCTAAATGTGGTATTGCCGTCTCTGTCGAACAGGGCCTTTTAAACATTCATAACTTTGTTAACAAAGATATTTTTTTTTAAATTCTTCCACTGTTATGGTATATTCAGAAAATTCCTTCATTTAAATTTAAAAAAAAATTGTCAACCAGCCTATTGAACTATAACCACAAACGTTCATCTAACTACGGAACTCTTAACTGAGCGTAGTTTGACGCGAACTTTTATAAAGTGTCTGCCCTCACAGGAGTCCTGCATTTCCTATAAATATTTAATATTAATTTTAAAGCACATTTAAAGAGTAAACTCGTTTTTTTAATGAAATCGTACGTGTCTACACCGTTAATCTTGCTTATATTTTTAGCTGATACTCATGTATCGAAAGAAACCGCGTCAAGATCCTCCCAGTCGTTTTAAAGAAACATGTCTATTGGAGCGCCTCCTTGTGACCCGTTATTGCAAACCTAATCCAAAAATGTGCTCTTAGGTGATATCTATATACCGAAAAAAACCACGTCAAGATCCTCCTAGTTGTTTTAGAGAAAAATACCTATTGCAAAAAAACGACGTTAAAGTCCTCCCAACCGTTTTAGAGAAACATATCTATTACAGCCATTGTAGCGCCCCTTGTAGCCCATGACTTTACACCTTATCTAAGAACATGCTCTTTGGTGATATCAATATAAAAGACCACGTTAAGATCCTCCCAGCCGTACAAAAAAAACCACGTTAAGATCCTCCCAATCGTTTTAGAGAAACATAGTAAAAGACCACGTTAAGATCCTCCCAACCGTTTTAGAGAAACATATCTATTACAGGCATTGTAGCGCCCCCTGGTGGCCCATGACCTTTTAAACTTCATCTAAGAATTTGCACTTTGGTGATATCTATATAACGCAAAAAATTGCGTGAATATCCTCCCAACCGATTTAAAGACACATATCTATTGCAGCGCCCCCTGGTAGTGCATAACTGCAAAACTTATTTAATTATCTACTCGTAGGTGATACTTATGTAATACAAAAAACCGTATCAATATCAGTCCAGGCGTTTCGAAGGTATACATCTACTGTAGCGACCCCTGGTGGTGTAACCATAAAATTTATTTAGGAACCTGTTTTAGGTTGATATCTATCTAAATACAAAATTTCATTTATATCATTACAGCCGTTTCCAAATTACCCGAAATATATATACTAGAATTCAAACCATTACAGCCGTTTCATAGATACCGAAATATGTAAGAATATCGTATTATATAAGTTACTTTGGTCAAACAACACCAGCACCTTTCGAAAAGAGGCTTCTTTAGGGATGTAACGTGCCCGTCGAATTTCTTTCATTGCCTGATTTACGAACTTGTTAACAAAACAGGTACTACCTACTGATACATTATGTAATTTTAATGTATGCATATTTATTCCGGATGTTTGTTGAACATAACAACATATAGTAATCGGTTATAATAATTATCTCATCGATCAAAAATCTCTCGCTGTTTCAACTTTCACAAGAGATTTCGGCACTTTCACTTTGTTGCGCTCACGCATGTGTTTGTGGGTATGTGTGTATTGTAGGCTGAGAGCCTTAGGTTGTTTTGTTCATGCAATTAATATTTCAAATTCAAAATACACATAAACGGTTCGAGCTAGTTTTAAAACACTTTAAAAATGCTGTATCAGCAATTGTATTTTTGGATATTCTGTATGTGTATTGTATGATTGTACCGTATCCATACTTAATCTACAACATATTTCCATTTACATTGACATGATTATTTGAAATAGATTTTTATCATCTCAGTGGTCAGATACTTTATAAAAAGCTTTATGCAAAAGCTTTTGCTTTATTGCAGTGTTAAACTTTTTAAAGGGTAAATTTTGAATCTCAGCTGGGATATTATTATATATTTGCGTCGGGGGCGACGAGGGGTGTATTATTGGATTAGTTTTATTTTTTATTATTATTATTATTATTGAATTCATTATTATATATTATATACCATTTAAAAGATTTTGTGATTTTATTGAGGCGGCCAATTCGGTCAGTAAGTTTATCTTTGCTTCTTGTAGTAACATGCTTATCACATTTTAACATTGAAAATTTTTATCAGATCGTTTTCGTGGGAGAATGTAATTTAGCTATATTTCCGAAGGTTATGATGGTAGACGAAAGACAGTTATGTCAAAAGATGAAAGGGGTTTGTGGGGGATTGTATTATACAAAATTTTCTAAAATTGGTCTCTAACTTTTTTCGGAAAATCAAAAATAGTAAAAAAAAATGTCCCGATTTTTCAGATAAAAATTTGATTATTTCGAAAGCGAAAGCCAATATGGAAAAAATAAAAAAAATCTTCTGAGACAGATAGATTGTCTGTCGTTTTAAAAAAAGAAATTTTGTAAACGCTCGAATACTGTGGGCTGAGCAGGCGCCTTTTTCATTGAATGATTATCAGATCAGTTACCTTGGAGAGTGAGATTCGGTTATATTTCAGAAGGTTATAAAGGTGGTTATTAAGTTAGACAAAAAGCAGTAGTGTCAAAAAATGCAGGACCTCGCGGTGCATCGTATGATAGCAAATTTTTGAATATCGGTCTATAACTTTTTCGAAAAATTTAATAAAATTGACAAAAATGTGTTATAGGTAAGTTTTTTCAATTTTCATTTTCAATGTCCTCCGATAGTTGCGAGAAACGTGAAATCTGTGATTATTTTTTAAATAATAATAATAATAATAACACACACAATCACAACAACGTCTTGGCCCCAAACTAAGCATTAGCTTGTATTTTGGGTACCAAGCGAAGACACCACATACATATAACAACCAAGACCCGGTGCCAGTATAAATATTCATCATAAAAATACTGACCCGACCTGGGATTCGAACCCTACAGTAAAATAACACAATATTCCTTTTTAAATACGTTATATTGAAAAATGACATAAGAAAAGCCGCAGGCCGTCTCTTAGTCTACATGTGTCAGCCGTAAAGGTTACGCAAGCACTCCGTGGAGTCGCCCGCGCATGCACTTGCCGGCGAAATTTGTGGATTGGCAGTTACGAAATCCTCTCGTTTAGCGAACGTGAATGTATATATGTAGCTTTTAAAACTGTCTCTATATACGATCGTTGCGTAATCAATAACCAACATAATATACATACGTAGGCTTTTAAGCAACATTCGATATTGTAGATGTCTAGAACTAGAGAACTGGGATAGAGCTTTGGACCTTTGATTATAATAATATGTCTGGATAGAGAATCGGCGTCAAAAAACGTAAATAAAAATATCACCTAACTGTTAGGTTTTCACGCACACAGAGGCGGTTTGTGAATTATTAGTACTATGGCGTAACGAGAGCATGTAGTCTGTTGAGTCACGCACACAAGTTTGTAAATTTTAGTGTTTTTGTTGACATTGTAATGCGAAGGTCTATTCAGACCACAGATTAAATAAATTTGACAGCAGCCTTTGGTTTTAATAGAGTTAGAAATGTCACTTTACAGTATCGAAAATGTCAAATCGCGGGGTTGAAGACCGGCGCGCGGGGATCTCGCGGACTGAAACTCGCCATCTTGAACCTAGCTAGATTATGAGTGGTTAGATGGTAAACGCAGAAGAGGGCTTCTCGTCAATTCGTACTTTTATGATCTACACATTATAAAATCAAATAAAATGTCATTTTTGACTTGAATTGTTGAATATTATTTATTTAATTTATTAATTTCAATAAATATATTAATTCGTACCTTTTCATTTTAAACACGCATTTTGGAGGGACCTCATCTTAAGTGTGACAAGTGGGAAGGACTGTTTTGTGACATAGTTTAATGAAGACATTAAGAAAATTTAACTTTCTACGAAATGAGTTTGGAACAAATTTATAAAGTCTGATGAAAAGGCTGATGGTAGTTAAAATTGAATGGAATAAGGTTATATAACAAACTCTTGAAATACTTATTTTTTCTTTTTATGAATTCACCAGACATTTAAGAAAATTCTTCACCTTATGTTGAAATTGTCCATGTGACGTCATCTGGACAGTCTAGCTTATTCCGCTGCTTTTCACTGTAAAAAACAAAATGCAAAAGTAAGTTTAGTCTTATTTAGTCTTAGATAGAGCAAACAATAAAAATATGTCCAGATGACGTTACAGGAACATTGTATTAAATGTAATATGTTATGAAGGTGTGAGGTGGGGGGCGGTCGAGAGAAAAGGGGAGGAGATTTTCAAGTTATTTCTATCAGTGAGAATCTGTAAATGGTTGACTGTTAACCGCTACTGCTAATTATAGTATTAATTTGTGTTGTTAAACTGTTAGTCCTCCTTAATACAAATAAATAAAATCTTACAAAAACCAAAGAAAGATATAGATCGCACTATATTTTCGGCAAAAATTATATATTACATTTTGTCCAAGCCCATTAACTTAGAAAATTAAAAACACTGTACAGGTGACATGAACTATCAATAAGGAATTTAAAAAAAAATTCAATCTACCTATCGTACGAGTTCATATCGCATTTGAACAGCTTCTTTAAAGGATGTACAGAAAACTAGAGTCTATGAAATAGCTGTTATACATAGCCCGCGAGCGCAATGGCGGCGACATCAAAGTTGTAACATAATAGAAGCTGTCTGTGCACCGCTCTGTTAGGAAAATTACACTACCGATATTCCCACGGTGCGGTGATTTTAGTTTTACTTTTGAAGTTAATCATCGATACGTGTTTAATAATAATAATAATACATGGGACTTCCCACACAGCGCCATCTAGTTCCAGAGTAAGCAAGTATTATGCTTGTGTTATGGGTTACTAGACAACTGATACATACTTAAATATTCTTTATAATATATATATATATATAAATATTTTTGCGAAGACACCACATACATATAACAACCAAGACCCGGTATCAGTATCAATATTCATCTTATAAATACTGACCCGACCTGGGATTCGAACCCGGGACCTCCAGCTTCGTAGGCAGGGTCGCTACCCACTATAGGCTAAGCGGTCGTCAAGCGGTGTTTAGATGTACCGTTCGAGTAGAATGAAGTTCGAAAACTGTACATAAAAAGGAGTAATACCTGGAACATCCCACACAGTGGTATCTAGTCCCAAACTAAGCAATTATTATGCTTGTGTTATGGGGTACTAGAGGACTGATATAACTACTTAAATATTTTTATAATATAAATATAACACTTTGTTATAATAACACTTTCTATGTTTCTATGTTATAACACAAATATAACACTTTCACACCTTCATACTGAACAAATAGACATGTACACACAAATATTTGTCCTGGACGGGAATCGATCTGGCGACCCTCAGCTCCGCAGTTAGGGTCTCTAACCTCTCGGACAATCGGTCAGTCCATCCCACACAGTGCTATCTAGTCCCGAAGTAAGCAATTATTATGCTTGTATTATGGGGTACTAGAGGACTGATATAAATACTTAAATATTTTTTATAATATAAATATAATATACACTTTTACACCCTGATACTTAACAAATAGACATAAATATTTGCCTGGGCGGGAATCAAATCGACGACCTTTAGCTCCGCAGTTAGGGTCTCTAACCTCTCGGACAATCGGTCAGTCCAATACCTTGCAATATATTTTCTATTATGTAATTACTAAAAAGTTTAAGTTTGTAGTTGCAAAAAAACTACAATTTAACGATTTTCAGATTTTTCCTTAATTTGTACTGTGTAATTTTCATGATTTTAGGTCAACAGAAGTGTCGTGATAGCCCAGAGCGCAACGAACCTGTCTCAAATTTATAAGGCCATAGGGCCATGGTTCGAATCCGGGCGTGTACCAATGAGTTTTTCTGACTTAAATACATTAACTATCACTGACTCCGTACCTCGGAGAGCACGTTAAGCAGTCGGTCCCGGACGCTGTCAGATGGCGGTCGTTACAATCCCCAACCCGCAGTGGAGTAGCGTGGTGGATTTAAGCTCCAAACACCCTCCTCATCCTGAGGGAGGCCTAAGCCCCTGCAGTGGGGTAAAATGGGCTGATGATGAAGGTCAACAGAATGTATACACCCTATAGGTTTCGATGGGGAACACTGACATGACAAACTCTGATTAAACGAATCGCATTTTTCTCGAGTGACAAAAAAATCACGCCAAAGCGACATGACTTTTAAATCGTCCTTGTCACATTACGAAAGTTAGATCGACCCCTCCCGTGTTATGTATAAACAAATGGATCATCCATTAATTGCGTCACACGCAAATTGTGACAACACGTGACAAGGGGGAGGAGTGTCACAAACTTACATGAAGTTACGTTAGCGTGAAATAATTAACACGAAACGAATCATGGCCGAACTGTGGTCAAGTGCGAGTCGGATTAGAACTACGTTTCTTATGTAACGTATTTTTCAATACATTTGCTATCAATGCGGTCTTTATGACATCGAAACTTGTACCGTAATGTTGTATTTTACAGTACTAGGCCTTTCTACTTTACACCATCACAAACGAGCATTCCGTTTGTAACGCATGCGTAAACCGCGAAAAGCAACCCGCTCGCCCTTTAGCTCCCGCCATTATAAATTTGAAGTATCTATCCCATTTTAGACTGTGTAGAATGTGTCGTGATAGTCCAGAGCACAACGAACCTGTCTTAAATTTATAAGGCCCCACAGGGCCATGGTTCGAATCCAGGCGTGTACCAATGAGTTTTTCTGACTTAAGTACACAATATCACTGACACCGTGCTTCGGAGGGCACGTTAAGCAGTCGGTCCCGGACGCTGTCAATAGATGGCGGTCGTTACAGTTCCCAACCCGCAGTGGAGCAGCGTGGTGGACTTAAGCTCCAAGCCCCCCTCCTCACCCTGGGGGAGGCCTAAGCCCATGCAGTGGGGTAAAAATGGGCTGATGATGATGATGATCCAATTTTAGACGCAAATGTATTGAAAAACGTCGTATGATGCTCGTACTCAGTAAGCTCGCTATTACAGTCATCGGTTTATTATAAGCACTCGACTTTGCCTCGTGCCCATAAACACCTCGACTGTAATATGCAGCTTACCGTACTTGCATCACAATGTTAATCATTAAAAATATTATGACTTTGTTTAGTCTAAGATAATGCAATTAGTAAGCATCTGTCCAGTTGACGTCACAGGGATATTTCATTAGCCGATTTTTGGAAAGACCTAACTTAGAAAACTAAAGACTTGCCACGCGAGAAGTCCCCTTCTTAACGTGAAAATACGCCATATTATTTTACATGTTTAACTTAGAATTTTGATTTTTTTACGAGATCATGCTCCATTTTTGATATTAGCGTCACTTTGTAAACTCTACCCGTTTTTGAGAAAAACATTGTAAACAAACAGACAAATAGACGGACAATAAAGTGATTCTATAGGGGTCTGTTCATTTATGTTTTACCTTCTGCGATAAGTAACTCTAAAAATAGTCAAATAATATTGGAAGGGGTAAATTCAAAGGGCTTGGACGAAAATTTTTAACACGCAGTTTTTATATTACAAATAAATAAATAAATTAATTAAAAATGTCCCTGTGACGTCATCTGGAAAGATAGTTCCTATTTGCATATCTTAGTTTGAAAAATAAAATCATTATATTTGTATTGATTCATGAAAATTACAATTTCATTTAACATAGTGACTTTTATTTATTTATTTATTTATTTATTTATTAATTTATTTATTTATTTATTTATTTATTAATTTATTTATTTATTAATTAATTAATTAATTTATTTATTGTGGGAAAATCAACAGCTGTTAAGAAACAAAATTTATTGAAAATAAAATAAAAATTTTGCCTATTACATGTGTCCACTTATATATAACCTTTTACTCTTACAATGTAACTACTTTTACTTACTTTTACACTTCAATGTTTTTTATTTACTTTTAGCTGTGGGTTTTTACTGTGGAAAGCAAAGCAATGAGTTCAACCCGTTCAGATGACGTCAAAGGGACAATTTCAACGTCAGATGAACTTTCATAAATATCTGCCGAATTCGTAAAAATAGAAAAAAAAATTGAGAGGTTATTCTACAACCTTATTCCTTTTGATTTGAATAATCAACAGCGCGTCTTCAAAATTTTGGTCCAAGCAATGTGCGTCATGACGTCACACATGACGTACGTGAGTAATGAATTTATGAGAATTTAATCAATCCAATAGATGATTTTCGCGTAGGTAATTATATTTTTATTAAAAAACATTTTTTATATTTTTAAGTTCATAGTTTTCTTTTTTTTTTTTTTTAAATAATGTGGTAGTACTTGTATCAAAGTATTCGATACTGTTCTAAAGGGAAGTGTCATGTACAACAACTGAAATACGTGTTTAGATAGAAGTACAAACCGACTCTATATGTACGACGTGAAGCGCTGTTTTAGTTGGGACACTTCAACTACGCAGGATCGATTGCGAGCATGCGCACCCCGCACGCCTGTTTCCGTTCACAGCCTCGCCCCTTCCTCTCTCGCCTCCCCTCATCCTTTCAGCGCAATAGCTAGCACCACACCCCCCGCGTGCAGTCCGTTGCAACTGCATTTCAGTGCACGCGACGACGCCGCAAAAAGGAACCGAGAAAAAAAACGACGCAAAAGCTTAAAAATAATTAATGGAAATATTTTTAAATCTGAACGCATCCAACATTTAAACATTCGAAATTTGAATGCTCGATTGGCGGGCGTTCTTGAGATCCGATTTCGCGTGTTCGAAATTTGAAATTAATTCGAATCGTCGTCGCGCAGAAAGAGGTGGCTTTATGGAAAAAAGGCTATAAATTCGACCGAGCCAGACCGAGCAGTGCTGAAAAGTGCTTGTTAAATTAGCGCGTCGGTTCGAAGTGTCGTTCTAAATTCGAATTCTAGAAGTTGCGTCACGGAGGCAATATAACAACACCGCCTCGAAAAACTATGAAGAGGAAAAAACGTGATAAGGGAACTTTCAATAATATTATAAAATCCATAATAACAAGCATATGTAACAATACAATAAAATAAATATAACAAAAAAGTTATCGACAATATATGTAATAATATATAACCACATTTGTATCCACAAAACAATTAAAAATTTAAAAAAAACCCAAGCAAATAACCCTGAACCTTAAAAACGAAATTCTAGACTGATATTTAAAGACCCATTTTATAGCTGAAAATATTTACATTAGTTGAAAATTCGAAAGTTTATAAGCATATATATTTATAGTATATTATGTATGTATAAAAAAAAAATAAAAATACAAAATTTCGGGAACATTTAGAATTAAGTTTTAACCGTAATAACCAATCTCGATAGTGTTTTATAGTGAAGTGCGGGGCCCGGGTTTGATTCCCGGAATATGTTAAACATGTTTGAGATGTGGAACAGCGTGACGACAAAATTGGAGCAGAATAATGGACAGGCGCAGCAGCCGCACACCTCAGGTGGTAGCATTAAAGGTAATTGAGTGTTTAGATATGGATGCGTGCGCACCCCCGAATAGGATTAGCCGTGAATATACGCGTACAAGATCCAACGAGGTTATATCGGTATACTAGAGATCGCAGCCCATAGAATATATTCTAATTTTCTGGACCTAACCAAATTGTGCGCCATCTATGAGATGTTAGCAAATAGTTATCCAAGGAAAGAACAAATTATACATACCTTGTCGTTAATGGTGTAATTTTGTAAAGGATTTCATGTAACCACCAATGGCTGCATCAAACACATAAAAAAGAGCTCAGTTCTATGTAAAAGTGGTAAACTTGCCCATATACGGGTAACTTAGTCCATAATTTTTCTATAAAACTCCAATAACAACTTGACGATTCAGATACATTTGTGTATAATATAAATAATGTTTTTATAAATATGATAGAATATTAATAAAAATTTATTTTTAAATTTTTATTTGAAACTTTTAAATCTTTTATATTAGAATATTAAAACTTTATATAAATAAACACATCCTGTCCCTGGATTCTTCTACGTGTTATTTTAAAATTAATTTTGTATTAATTTCGTTATTTCATAAATATTATTCATTCATTTTCACAATTTAAGTCGGAATGATTCACAAGCGTACACTACGGCGTGTTACGTCGCACTGACATCAATTCTACCAATTGGCCGATGTCGCATTGGTTCACAAGTTTGTTAGATATGCGCTCTCTAGTACGCCAGTACATATAACCTCGTTGACTTAATTTTGTTGTCTGCAGACTTAAGTGCTATGGTGCCACACGGTCGCATAGATGCAAATAACAAAATATCCATACCATGTCAAAAGTAGAACAAATAGTTGCATCTTAAACGATTGACATACATTTATTTTGTCGCAGACAGCCAGGTATCAAATGTATAGAGATGTAAAGTTAAATTAAATAGTCCGGCCTGTTTGGGCCAGATCCTTTTATTTATCTCAGTATACACCGAGAAAAATTACCGCATGAAAAAAGGATATTGTATACTGAAATCGTGGTATTACTTGATTTAGTGTAGCACAGTATATTACACCATGCAGCTGCAGGACAAGTCTGTGGGTGTGCTTTTGATGAATCCGTATTAATGTTATATTGTACGTATTTACGAACCTGTCTCAAATTTATGAGGCCTATAGGGCCATGGTTCGAATCCGGGCGTGTACCAATGAGTTTTTCTGACTTATGTATATAACTATCACTGGCTCCGTGCCTCGGAGAGCACGTTAAGCAGTCGGTCCCGGACGCTGTCAATAGATGGCGGTCGTTACAATCCCCAACTCGCAATGGGGCAGCGTGGTGGATTTAAGCTCCAAAGCCCCCTTCTCACCCTGGGGGAGGCCTAAGCCCCTGCAGTGGGGTAAAAATGGGCTGATGGAGTGGATGGAGTATGTATTTAAGTCTAAAGTATACGTTGACTGTATATTTCTGAAATATACGTTCGTCTGTACGAAGGATTTCTCTCAGTGTAACAACTGACTAATAAAACTAATCTCGGATGATAAGTCTCGTGTTTGGGATCCATTTTAACACAACTGACTTTTTAAATGATTTGGCCAGCACATGGATAGTGTTTAATGGAACCGATTGCAGCGCTAGTTTACCTCTCTTGACATTTATGATACCTGTGCTAACGGGGCGCATCTTCTGATTTGAATCTATGCGGTCTATGGTATCTAAGGACCATTCAGAACACCCGCCGCGTCGAGTTGCTGCTAACGATTTCTACTGTCCTCTGTCCATACCGCTTTTATTGTGTGCAATCTTTTAGTCTTATAGATAACTTACCCTAGAAACAGTGTCAATGTTCTTTAAGAGGATTGTTTAGAGGCAAATTTCCATACAAACGTCGTAACGGTTGCGCCCTATTAAACCTTAAACGATTCGCACAAAAAATTATATGGTATTCATATCAAATAAAAATAATTTTACACATTTTTAAATTTTTAAATATTTTGATACATCAAAAGAAAAAAAAAACTTAAATATGCAGCACACGTTATGAAAAATTAAAAAAAAAATCGAATAATTATAAATTTCGAGATGTTGTCAAATGCAATTAGTTTCATTTTGAACATGTTGTGAAAAAAATTCCCGCGCGTTTAAATTTTTTTATTTATGATACTTCAAGATATTTGAAAAAAAAAATTTAAACCGTTTAAACCTACTTTATACTGATCTGAATATAATTTTTTTGTGTCAATCGGTTAAGGTTTAATGGAGTGGAAACGTTAATATGTTAATTTTAAGAACTCTTTCATCGTTTCAAAATTCGTAGTTAAATTGAACGCAGGTCTTTGAAACGTGAACTATCGTCAAGTGTTTATTTGTCGCACTCTTTATGGAGTCAAATAAATTGTGACCTTATTACAAGATTATAAAAGGCATCTTATACATTGAATAGTCTCACATAAATCATAATCACGATTATCATAAAAAAAATTTAAAGAGTCGAAAACAATTGTACAAAAAAAACTGCATTTTTCATTATATATGACAGGCCAACTTTTACGTACTAGTTTATGCGAACAGACCACACACTCTCGCTATGCCATACTAACCATCTACAAACCGAACCGAAACCAAAATTATAACCGAACAGTTAGGTGATATTTTTATCTACTTTTTTTGACGGCGGCTCTCTATTCAGACATTACATAATCAAAGCCTGCATCTGCCTCGGCTAGATCATTTTAGAGTCTGTGAGAACTATCATTGCGTCGTGCATGTTTATATGAAAGGCATTTGGCATCATCATCAGCCCATTTTACCCCACTGCAGGGGCTTAGGCCTCCCCAGGGTGAAGAGGAGGTTTTGGAGCTTAAATCCACCACGCTACTCCACTGCGGGTTGGGGATTGTAACGACCGCCGTCTATTGACAGCGTCCGGGACCGACTGCTTAACGTGCTTTCCGAGGCTCGGAGTCAGTTATAGTTAATGTACTTAAGTCAGAAAAACTCACTGGTACACGCCCGGATTCGAACCATTGCCCTATTTATAAATTTGAGACAGGTTCGTTGCGCTCTGGGCTATCACGACACCTTGCGACATTTGGCATATGCACCGTATGTCAAATTCGTATAAAAAGCCGTGATTGCGCTCTGCAGCATCCTCGGATTTGTACCTCAATTCTCTTCCCGTACAGACTTTATGGTACATGTACTAAGCCATCAGAAGCGAGCAAGCGATCAGTTTGAAAATAAAATATAACCCTAAACGTTATAGTTACTCACTGATATAGGTGAAAAAAATTTAAAATCAGGAAAATAAAAAAGCTCCAATCCGAGTGGGATTGGAGCTTTGGATTGGAGCCTGGAGGGAGGCCTAAGCCCCTGAATTGGTATAAAAAATGGGCTGATGGAATGGAACGAGTTTGTCGGTAACAAACAAAAAATCAAATCTTTCCACTTTGTGAGTGTATTAGTACAGATAGAAAATTAATCAAACAACTATTTCATAGCTGATTTGATAATTTAACGAGTTACATAATATAAATAAATTAACTAAAAATATTATTTAAAAAATAACATTTTTTTAAATAATATTCGAAAAAAATCATTTAAATGTATTACACGGAAACGCGTAATAGGAAATAATAAAAATATATGGAAATTATGAATCATTATAATTTTTTAGAAAGTGGTCCACGTGTTATAACAAGTTAATGCATAATTATTGTTTTAAATCTTTTAGGTTACGCAATCTAGTTACGAGTCGTGTAAGAAAGTTGCCCGAATAATAATCTGAGACGCTTTTATAACACAAGCGAGATGTAATTGATACAGCTGCGTGGCTGTTTCTTGTAAAATAATTGTAATTTTTACACGTATTTTACAAGTAAGTATATTTCATCGAATGTTCTCGTTGTACATATGTTAACAATAATTTATGTCATCATCATCATCGTCGTCGTCAGCCCGTGTGCCTCCACTGAAGGATACAGGCCTCTCCCAAGTATTCGTAAACCCTAGCCGAGTTTAATGTAAGCGAGATGGCTTACTTACGCTCCAAGTACTTTGATACTTCACTTCTTCACTTCATCAGCCTATTTTTTTTTTTACCCCACTGCAGGGGCTTAGGCCTCCCCCGAAATGAAAGGGGCTTGGAGCTTAAATCCACCACGCTGCTCCACTGCGAGTTTGGGATTGTAACGACCGCCATCTATTGACAGCAACCGGGACCGACTGCTTAACGTGCTCTCCGAGGCACAGAGTCAGTGATAGTTATGTACTTAAGTCAGAAAAAACTCATTGCTACATGCCCTGGGATTCGAACTCGGAGAGCACGTTAAGCCATCGTTATCAAATGACAGTCGTTACAATCCACCAACCCGCACTGGAGCTGCGTAGTGGATTAAGCTCCAAGCCACTCATCTCGAGGGAAAGGCCTTAGCCCCTGAATCATTAAGTTTGGCAAGAAGAAAGTACTCACGACACAAGTGAAGGAAAAAATCTGGAAAGCGTTAATTTGTATTTTTTTTTTCATTCACCTACAAATTTACTTTTTTTTGTTAAATACATAACACATTATGTCGTGTATATGTGGCACTCTCGATGCGAGTCGTTTTTTTTTATTAAATAACTTTCTCGTTGTCGTACTTTAAAAAGCTTTCGTTTCCATATGTAGTTGTTTGAGAGGTTTCAAGTTTTAACGATTATGTAAACGACGATGTTATTGATACTGTGATAATAATTATCACATCCGAAAAAATATTTTTCTGCTAGCGTTTCGCTGAATATATACTACCCGGTTACGTTGCTATTAGGATTGGACGTTTGGTAGTTGAGTTGCATTATGTTTCACAGTGTGACCATTTTTAGTAGATTTTTACTATTCAGTAGTTTTAAGACTTCGAATAAAAATTATACGCGGCATAATAGTTTTCAAAAAGCAAATATATATTTCGTATTTTAATTAATATAATTTTGTAAAATATATGCCAAAATTATTTTTAATATAATTTATTTTATTTATTTATATCTTCGTTTGTTTTTTTAAATTCTAACAATAGCATGTATTCGTATTTTTCTGCAGTTAGACAATGGCAACTCCTCTATTTGCTCCATCACCCTCATCATCCACAAAGTAATAATAAAAATACGCTATTTCATTTTTTTTTCTCACATACAAAATATTGTTTTAATCCTATTATCCTACAAAGGCAACACTGCCATTAGTGCTCAGATCCAAAACGTCCAATCTTAATAGAAACGTAACTGGGTAGTAGTAATACAAGTTTTGAGGTTACACTGAGTGAGACCAGAGCGCAAGCGCGGACCAGAAGTAGGATGTGCCGGACTATTGAAGGCCGGATTAGTGAGAGTTTACTATATATATTACTTTATCATTAGTGTTTAATTGTGACCTTTATAAAACAAATAAAAAAAGGAAAAAAAAAGGAATATAATTTTTATTCACTAATTGCTCATTATCTCCATATTGAGGTTAATAGGTCACTCTTCCGCTGAGCGACTCATTTAGGCTTTATTCAAATCCAAATTTAAGTTAAATAGGTAGCGTATTGGATTAGTAGAGCAGCACGGTGGATTAAGATCCAAGCCCCCTCATCCCTAGAGGAGGCCTAAGCCTCTGCAGTGGAGCATTAAGGGGCTGATGGTATGGTATGGTAGGGTAGTCACCGTCACGAGTAGGCGAAATAGATTCGAACAACCCTTCTGTACTACTTTAATAATAACTCGAACATCCCACGCAGCGCCATCTAGTCTCAAAGTAAGCAAGTATTATACTTGCATTATGGGGTAGTAGACAGTTGGTATATAATATACTTAAATATTATTTTATAATATGCACGTGTATAGATACTTTTACACCCAGACACGGAACAAATAGACATGTTCATACAGACAAATATTTGTCCCGGACAGGAATCGAACCTGCGACCCTTGGCCTCGCAATTAAAGTCTCTAACCGCTCGGCTAATCGGCTGGTCAATCGGTCGGCCAATCGTTGTTCGCGGAGTTTTGATGATTGTTCCTAAAATCTAATTATTTTTTATTTTTTTTTTATCTAATAAGTCATTATAAATGAAAAGAAATGTGACCAGGAATATATTTAATGCATAAAATATGGTTTTTCGTGTCTGCCAAATTAATACATATAAAAGTTCAATAGTCCAACACACATTTTATTAAAAGTCCAAATTTTCCAAATCATCATATCGGCGCTACGCAATACCTTCACAAAAAGTTATTGAAAAAATGCGTTTAGTTTTCCAAAAATTGTAATAAATTTATTTCATTTTCGAACATGAAAAAAGATTTCAAGTATTTGGGCTTAGAAACTGCGACCCTGTCTACAAAGCTAGAGGTCCCGGGTTCGAATCCCAGGTCGGGTCAGTATTTATATGATGAATATTGATACTGGTACCGGGTCTTGGTTGTTATATGTATGTGGTGTCTTCGCTTGGTACCCAAAACACAAGCTAATGCTTAGTTTGGCGCCTAGACGTTGTTGTAATGTGTGCGTTATTATTATTATTACTGCTATTGTATCACAAAAGTATGAATTGACTAGAAGCCCTCTTCTGTGTTTACCGTCCAACCACTCATACATTAGCTAACCGCTGCAAGATGGCGAGTTTCAGTACGCGAGGTCCCCGCGCACCGTTCTTCACCCCCGCGAAATTGCGTTTGACATTTTCGTTACTATGAAATGACATTTATGACTATTAAAATCAAACGCTGCTGTCAAATTTATTTACTCTACGATTATGTACTGTATTTTGTTTTTGTTCGATTACTTTCGCGGTCATTGATTCGATATTTTTTTTTTAATAAAAAAGTCACCATGAATGCCTGAAATGATACGTATATTATGCACTAGTGTATGTTGACATTCGCCAATCTTGCTGGTGAAAGTCCCTTTCTTTTTCTTATCATCAACATTTCGTTCTTTCACGAGGGAATGTTATAATACACCACGACGACATGGCATATATAAAAAACTGGCTTTCCGCCCGTGGCTTCGCTCGCGTGGACTACACACTTCTATTGTATCGGAACCGCTAAAAGTACGCGACGTACCAGGAAATTGTAAAACTTTCTAGAAAATTCTGAAACTGAAGGTGATATAGTTTTTTCCTACGCGGGTTCGATTTGGCGTCGCTGTCTCCAATGAAATCCCTCTTTTTCGACCCGTTCTTGAGTGACAAAAATGACAGGAGCAAATTGCCAAAAATACCTATAAAATGCTCCTCGAAATAGTTTGCGGACCGTGTCTGATTGTACTTTGAAACGTGTATGTTCTAAAACCAGAATTTGCAACGTTATTAAGAAAGGCCTCCCTCAGGGCGGTGTGTTTTCCTTTTTTTGAAATACGTATTTATATAGAATGTACAAACCATTATTTTCAGAACAAAAAATTAACTAAACAATGTTTTTTGTAACCTTTGTTATAAAACCACTAAATAAAATATCGATAAAACAAAAACACCGTCCTACAACATGGTTCTTTCTATTACATTTTTTTTTCTCTAGAAATCAGTTAAAGGTTCGAGCGAGGAACACGACACGGCCTGGATCCTCTTTTTTGTATGGGAAGCCTACCGCATTAACTACCTAATATATTTCTATACCAAATTGAAGAACAACAGTCAAAATATAAATAATACAAATACAATAGAAGAAGCTATAATACGTACATACATACACTCCGGTGCGAAGGATGATCTAAAAAAACCGACTTCAAAAATTTAAACTAAAAAGTAATAAGTATATATGAAGTCGATGCAAAGTCAGATACTTTAAATTGGTACTCACCAGATAATAACAATTATAACAATGATACATTTTACAATTATGACAAATATATAGAATATATACAAACACAACACACACACACACACACACACACACACACACACACACACACACACACACACACACACACACACACACACACACACACACACAAACACACACGCTCATCAAAGTTTAACTTCACTTCACTTCATCAGCCCATTTTTACACCACTGCAGGAGCTTAAGCTCCCCTCCTCATCCTGACGGAGGCCTAACCCTGCAAAGTTTAACATTTGTAACGAAATCTTTATTCATATCATTTATTTAAGTTTGTAGTTACGGAAGAGTGGAGTCGCCTGACAGGTATTACATGCTTAAAAGGAGCCTCCAATTATTAGTAAAGTTATGTTAAAAAAAAATTTAATGTAAATAAAACATTATTATTATTATATAGAACACAATATAAAGTGAATGACTGCCAACGACTTCGTAAACTTATGCCGCCCATTAATGTTCTATTCTTTAAAGGAAAATAGTAGATTGTTACACAAGGGATGAAAGGGTGCTATTTAGGCACTCGAAATATTGGCGCCCTCGCCACGCTCGTGCGCTAATATAAATGCACTAATCTCGTACCTAAATAGGTCTTTCACCCGAGATAAACACAGCTTTTCATTTCAAATATGAGGAAAGTAAATAAGATTGCGTTAAATCCATATCCGAGTGTGATGAACAAATATCTGTTACGTAAATAATTAGCACTCGACAAAACAAATGAAGATCGAATTGCGGCTTTCTCGCCTTTTTTATGTTTTTTTTTTCTGTGGCATTCTGCCAGCCAGTATTTTTTATCATTGATGATGGTAAATATTTAGCCTAAAGATATCTAAATTAAATAATAATTTAGTTAAAAGTAAAATATTGGTATAAAGTCGTGTTACAAACTTATTGATAATATTTTTTAATTACAATTTTGGCTTTAAAGACATGGCTTGCATAGTTTTTAAATTTTTTGACAGCAGGGAAAATCGTTTCTCAGGGACGAAAAGAACTGTTTTCGTCCCTCTGATCAGGTACGCGTACTTTTCGAATATGAGTGTGACCGTAGATTCCCTAATCCCGATGCAAAAAAAGTGAAACTTAAAAAACTAC
Organism: Luffia ferchaultella; assembly: GCA_949709985.1. Taxonomy (NCBI): domain Eukaryota; kingdom Metazoa; phylum Arthropoda; class Insecta; order Lepidoptera; family Psychidae; genus Luffia; species Luffia ferchaultella. Next base: position 3,753,776 of record OX453269.1, read on the forward strand.
AAAGTTTTAAAGCCACGTTAAAAATTAACAAGCAATGTAATTCCATCGTTATAATTTCTCTGGACATTTTACGTAACTAACTGTGAGCGAACGGTCCGAACGAGTTTCACGCGTTTTTTTTTAAATTATTACTACACGTTACAACTTGCCGTTACGCGTTAGGTAAACAACAACTAAGAAAGGGAAACTAGTTTTTGGCCCCGGCTTCGTTCACGGACATACGTAACATCCCCGGGACTATATTGATCTGTGGTGTCACTTCACTTCCAGGATTCTCCAACTACTATTTTCTCGTCGTGTAGTGATAGCCGTGGCGAGCTCGGTCTCGTTTCGAATGTCGTGGTTCGAATCGCAGGGCATGTGCCATTTTTTCTGACTTATGTACAGAATTATCACTGACTTCGTGCCTCGGAGAGCACGTCAAGCCGTCGGTCTCGGTTGCTATCATCAGATGGCTGTCGTTAAAATCCACCAACTCGCACTGCAGCAGAGTGATGGCTTAAGCTCCAAGCACCTTCATACCGAGGGGAGGCCGAAGTCCTTGCAGTGGGGCATAATTTTATCAAAGAATTAAAGAAATCAATTAAATGCGACGATGGCGTTATACTAGCAGGAATGTTAACATACATATTTTTTTATTTTAATCGATAATATCGGAGTTTTCTTTCAAGATTCTTGTTTATTTACTGTGGCAACTCGTTTGTGCAATTTATGCAGAAAAAAGTAAAAATCAGGTGATGAATTGTAGTCAATAGTAAATGTTTTTAATTTTTTAAATAAATCTCTTGTTTAAAACCAGCAGAAAAATGGTAGGACGACGTCTAAAATAAATATAATAATTTTCAAATGGTTTTTTTATTTGACGCATGAGAAAACTCAGACCATGAATGGGCCTTCTCCTCTATTAATATCAATATTTTTTTCTGTGTAAAAAAATATATCACGGAGCCATAAAAGGTATAAAATTAGATAGGTATACATTTGACCGGTTTTTCCCTATACCTATTCAACTATGCGAACATGGTGTCGGATAAGGCCGTAGGTTCTAGGCGCATGCGTGCATGTCACATGCATTCGAATGCACGTTTTGAACTAACCACGAGAAAAAGTTGAACGGCCAAGACCCATATTGCACTATACGTACCTGGTGTAGCGTGATTGAAATATCTTAGTACTTTAATGTTACAACTTAGCGGCTAAGTATTAGGAAACCTTGAAACTATAGTGTGTTGATCGAAAAATCTTGGAACGGCTTAAGAGCGTCCCGGAGGTCTCGGAAATCTTCGAGTTGGATTCGCGACATAAATGTCCCATTTTGCGCACACGTGGCTATACCGACCTGTGGATATGTGTCGATTATATATCTACAGTTTTCGAGATTAAAATAACCGTATTCACAACACTATAAACCATAGAGAAAGCGAAGTTCTCCGCCCGCCTCTCCACTAGAGACACGTTAAGACATTTTTCTGTACGAAACGAAGCGTTCCATTTATCGGGGGTGTGAGACGCGTTTGCGGGGGGAAGCGTCCACACGATTTCATACTTACACATGAAAAATTACACCACTCAACGTTGTTTTTAGTTTTTGAACGTGTTTTTACAACATTTCACTGCATGATTCGGCGTTTTCGCGATGAAATAATTGCTAACGGGCATTTGTCGACTATCGACCGATGGCGGCATACACTATTAGCGGGGTGTATGAGCGGCCGCCCTTTCGATAGCGTGCTATCGTTAATTTTATTTTATTTCACTTTACTTCATCAGCCCATTTTTACCCCACTGCAAGGGCTTAGGCCTCCCCCATGGTGAGGCCCTCCTCACACGGGCTTGAGCTTAAATCCACCACGCTGCTCCACTGCGGGTTGGGGACTGTAACGACCGCCATCTATTGACAGCGTCCGGGACCGACTGCTTAACGTGCCCTCCGAAGCACGGAGTCAGTGATAGTTGTGTACTTAAGTCAGAAAAACTCATTGGTACACGCCCGGATTCGAACCATGGCTCTGTGGGGCCTTATAAATTTGAGACAGGTTCGTTGCGCTTTCGGCTATCACGATATTATTTTATTTGTTATTCTATAAATATTAATTATTATAGAAGTTTGTAATTTTTTTTTTATTTCAAAGTTACAATGCGGTCGAATATATCTATAGCGTTTTAACAGGTTAAAACAGAAAATGTTCTTTGTTTTTTTATTTTACGGTTTGTGATTTTTTTTTCAAAAATTAGCAATGTGCAAACATAGATGTATGGTATACTGTTTTTATAATTTCGAAAGTTTGCACAGGATCCCTAAATGTTTCCAGAATGAAAATAATTAATGGTTCAGCCGTTTCGGAGATCAGCTCGGACAAACAGACAGACAGATAGACAAAAAGCCACTCTTGACGACCTCGTTTTTTATTAAAATTGCTACAGCCGTTTTGGAGATTAGTCCGAACAAATAGACAGAAATATGAAACTAGTTTTTGTATTTATTAAAATAATGCATTTTTAATGTAATTATTCTTTTACTTATAAAAAATTTACTAATGATGTTCCCGCGCTGAATGGCGAGGTTGATCCTCTGAACAAAGTATTCTTTCTTTCAGATTCAGACGCAATATACGCCATTGGCAAATTTCATAATCTAGGTCAACGGAATGTACCCTAAAAGTTTTGATTTACTTGCGAGTGTCAAAATATATGGCACAAATGACCATATTTTTTGATTGCATTTCACTTAGAAGTTTGATTTTTTACAGATTTTTAACCGTAAACGTATTTCATATTCGTATTAATTTTAGTTTGGTACCTACACGCGTTCCTGAAAAAAAAGGTTCTTGACAGACAGACGAATAACGAAGTGATCCTACAAGGGTTCTTATTTCACTTTTGAGATGTGGAGCCCTAAAAACTACAGAATTTTTCAATAAAAATAATATTCTTTGTTGTACACCAAAAACTAATTTAAACATAAAAAAAAAACAAATTACTTCAATAATTTGTGTTTTAAGGACTTAAGCTTTTCGAAAACATTTTTTAAACAGTTAAAATATAAAGTAGCAAACTTAAATTACATTTATTGAAAGTTTATATGTAATGTCCCTCTTTCCGAACGCCTTCGAAATCCTTCTTTTTTCTTTTCTGGCGTGAAAGTTTAAAAAGTTTTTAATAATTAGTGAGTCTAACATAATGAGATTGACGAAAAAGCCAATGAATTATTTAATGATTACAAAATTGCTAAAGACGTAAAGATCTGTTCGGAGATATAATAAATGTATTGTTCAATCTAGTTACAATAATTTTTCATAGACCTTGTAATTCTTTTCTCGCTAGTAAGATGAAAAATTTTATACGGCACACAAGAATATTATTAGTAAAGTTTAATTTTATATTAGTGTATATTAGTGGCGTATATAGTATAGTACTACATATATATATAGTATATATATAGTACTACAGTAGTAAAGTATTTTGTTACTTGTGCTTTTGAAAACTTCTGTATGCATAGGTTTCTAACTCAGATCTCAGATATAATCATTAGAGAGAAATAATCAAGATGACGCGATAGCCCAGAGCGCAACGAACCTGTCTCAAATTTATAAGGCCCCACAGGGCCATGGTTCGAATCCGGGCGTGTACCAATGAGTTTTTCTGACTTAAGTACATAACTATCACTGACACCGTGTTTCGAAGGGCACGTTAAGCAGTCGGTCCCGGACGCTGTCAATAGATGGCGGTCGTTACAGTTCCCAACCCGCAGTGGAGCAGCGTGGTGGACTTAAGCTCCAAGCCCCCCTCCTCACCCTGGGGGAGGCCTAAGCCCCTGCAGTGGGGTAAAAAAATGGGCTGATGATGATGATGATGAATCAAGATGACGTGCTGGACGAGTGTTTTCGCATTGCCTTACGACACAATCTACTGATAAATTTTTTTTTTTAAACATCTCCAAATTTTTATTATACGTTTGTATAAAAACATTAAACTATTACTATACACTATAAAACAAAGTCGCTTCCCGCTGTCTGTCTGTCTCTATGTATGCTTAGATCTTTAAAACTACGCAACGAATTTTGATGCAGTTTTTTAAATAGACAGAGTGATTCAAGAGGAAGGTTTATATGTATATAACATGCATAATATAGTCGAGAAACACTGATAATTTTAGAGGTTTCTAATGTCGAAAATAAACAAATTTTTTTGCGCTTACATCGCAAACGCTGCCTGAAACCTACGAGATAGATCAAAATAATGTACTACAATACTGTACACCTTAAAAAGGTCTACGAAAAAATCCGCGATGGTATATGTCTACCTCTTCGGGATAACCCACAATAACCGTTTTTTATCCAAAAATTGGTATAAATAAGATATCCACTTTTTTGTTACTTGCCACCAGATGGTCCTATAGCATTTCTTTTTCTATGAGCATAAATGATATAAAAATTTAGTCCACGCGGGCGAAGCCATGGGCGGTCGATAGTGCTATCTAAAACTAATTATTGGAAGTGGAATACAAATGGTTCACAACTATAGGCAAAGAATCCTTGCGCACGTTTAAACAAATTAGTACTAAGTCCGCAATGGGTAAACTAGTGTAAAAAAATTGACTAAAAATTAACTGGCTGTACCGCGAGTATCAAAAAGTTTTATTATTATCAAATATGTTGTAGATAATTATTTCAGGTTCATCTACTTAAACAATTAGATCTATTCATATGTATTCTTCAAGTCACATAATAAAAATGCTAAAATACTGGCATGACATTGAAAGCAGAGCGGCAACGGCGCATGATTTGGGGAATAACGTTAATATATTATGTTACCCAATAAAATAACTAACGAATAAATCCCGTATACGAAAGACCAAATTACTTGTCTCAAAATCGATTTTAAAAGACCGACTTTTGAAATCTGTATTTCATTCTAATAGAGTAATGATGATGCGGCATCACAACGAGACAAAAACTAATTCTGAAGTAGCGGCGTGCGTCGATCTATAAAAAAGGAAGCCAGCCACGATACTTTAGACGATAGGCAACCTGTCACTTATGTCGCTGTACTGTATTCTAATATTTAGGGGTCGTTAATACATAAATAATAATCGGGTGATTATCGCAGCTAGATTTCCTTTTTATAGGTGACCGCAATTGACGTATGAAAAAGTAAGGACTGATCAAGTATAAGCAAAAGACGTATTTCGTCCGAGGCGTACCTATAGCGGCAGTTTGCGCGCGCGCAAATGAGACGGACTTACGAGCTAGAGTGAAAAGGAACGAGCATCGTTGTGGACCAATTCAGCGCACACGTTGTATGGAGATGAGGGTTCCAGAACTCTTTTCTATTTCTATGGTGACCGCACGCAACTGCTCTGAGGGTGCTTTTCGGCGTAACTTTCGATGAGTTACGTTACGTATGTATGTATAACTTACATTTTTCCCTCTTAAACTTGGCAGATACTATAGATCTTCACCTTGTACCAAGCAGACCTCTCCGATCCACGTTTCGCCCCTCAGCTCGATTATTGACGCGGTCGAAAGATTTGACAATGGAGTTTGTACTTTGAATGTAAATATTTATTTCAATAGCGATAAGTTATAAAGACAAAGATATTTTAATTCACTATAAAAGTAGAAATAATATAATAATAATAACTCGGACATCTCACACAGCGCCATTTAGTCTCAAACTAAGCAAAGCTTGTATTATGAGTACCAGATAACTGATATACATACTTAAATATTCTTTATAATAAATACATATATAGATATTTTATACCCAGACACGGAACAAATAGACATGTTCATGCACACAAATATTTGTCCCGGGCGGGAATCGAACCCGCGACCTTTGGCTCCACATTTAGAGTCTCTAACCACTCGGCTAATCGGTCAGGCAAAAATAATATTAGACTAGAACGAGCGTCATCCAATTGAATTATTAGAACATCGTAAGCCGCAAATGCGGGGAAGGTATGCGGCGAAGTGCGGGAGGGTTCAACATGAACAACGACAGTCAGTCACGGGAAGGCGAAATAGAGCGTCAGAGTTATCGACATAAATTTCGATCATTTTTGCTTATAATAATTAATATTGTACCGGACCACTAAACAAGCGCTGTTGCCAAAGGCGGCGGCGTTTTATCTAGTACACAAAGTGTTTCTGGTAAGACAGCGTAAGCGAAGTGCGTGTTCTAGTCTCTACCTTATTACTAAATTCCTACTTCTATGTCATTCAAGAAGGGGCTTCCCACATGATAGTCAATTCAAACGTTTTTAAATGATTACAACGGTAATACGTATTTCAAACTCAGAATGTTATGAAGTTTAGTCTTATATGGGTTAGAAGTAAGATTTTATAGTCATAACTTAAAAATTTCTATAAACGCATGTTTAAACTTAGTTATAAAAATTTCGAATATTTATATAACTATTACGTTTCTATAACTAGGTATAAAAAATTCGAAGTTTTGGCTCTATACAAACCAAGTTCTACTTCAAGTTAGACAATATTAAAAAAAAAAAGCTAGTTTAAAATGCGTATTAAAATTATAATCGTATAAGAGAATTTGTGTAGCCTATCACGAGGGAAACCCCTTCTTAAGGTGTTTTATGCACGGCGTTTTCTAATTAATTTAATATTTTCCATCGACCAAGTATCAAGACATTTCACACGCCCGCACACATACTGCGTTGCACATGCATAACTGATAATACTGGCTGCGTTGTTACATCACCGTTGCACTCGAATAAGCTACGTAATTTTTCTAACGTCTACACAATACGGCCACCGGTGTTAAGGAATTCGACAGACACTTTAATGAATTTTCTTCGTCAGACAAACAAACATACATACATAATCATCATCATCATCAGCCCATTTTTACCCCACTGCAGGGGCTTAGGCCTCCCCCAGGGATGCGGAGGGGGGCTTGGAGCTTAAGTCCACCACGCTGCTCCATTGCGGGTTGGGAACTGTAACGACCGCCATCTATTGACAGCGTCCGGGACCGACTGCTTAACGTGCCCTCCGAAGCATGGTGTCATACATACATACATACATACATAAACTCACGTCTATTTTCCGAAGGGTTATGCATAGATTATAGTTTTCCGATTGGTACGTTCCTCGTGCATATCTTTCGCTCAATAGTCATTCAACGAACGTTTTATGCAGGCCGGGTCACGGGTGCTTAAATAATGGACTTTTTTTAATAATACCTCGGACATCCCACGCAGCGCCATCTAGTTCCAAACTAAGCAATCCAAAGCAAGCAACCTGAGAATGAAAAGGCAGCCCAAAACGACTCCAACTTTCCGTGTAGGTTCCAAACATTATCGCAACGTCGCACGTTGCGTCGCGTCGTTCGTCATCTTCGTAACAATATAAACGCATGCGTTGTTATCGTAACTTAAAATAATTAGCGTATTTAACAGCACACTTTCATTATCTCCTTTTCATCTATTACTACGCGAACGAAGTCGCGTGCGCAAGCTAGTGATGTCATAGAAATAAAAAGGTATTATAGACATGAGTATTTGATATGAATTTCAGCTTTAAATCCAGGCGTTCCTGAGAAAAAGAATCTTGACAGACAGACTGACAGACAGACGGACAACAAAGTGATCCTATAAGGGTTCCGTTTTTTCCTTTTGAGGTTTGGAACCCTGAAAACTTAAAAATATTATTTTATTCAATTTAAATATTTTTTAGTTAGTTTAAAGAAAATATTTTATAAACTTTGATTGTTGTAATGTATGTATTTATATCCACCAACCCACACTGGAGCGGCGTGGTGGATTAAGCTCTAAACCCCCCTCATCCTGAGGTGAGACTCAAGCCCCTGTAGTGGACCATAGTAGTCAGTCATTAAGACTGACCCATTAGCCAAGTGATTAGAGACCTTAACTGCGGAGCCATGGATAGCGGGTTCGAATTCCGCCCAGGACAAATATTTGTGTGTATGAACATGTCTATTTGTTCCGGGGTTGGTAGTAAAATATCCATATATGTATATATTATAAAGGATATTTAAGTATGTATATCAGTTGTCTGGTACCCATAATACAAGCTTCGCTTAGTTTGGTACTAGATGGCGCTGTGTGAGATGTCACAGGTATTATTATTGTTATTAATGGGCTGATGGTATGGTATGGTTGAAATATATGCGCGTCTCCAACCTCTAACCTAAATTCAAGTTTCAAAGCTACGCGTTGTGAAATTTTCTATATAAAATGCTTTGCAACAGAAAACAGACGCACATAATATTTATCTTACAGGGATTCAGTTTTTAATTTAATGAAGATTAAATCCCTTCTATTTATTTTTTAATATATAAAAAAAAATTACAGTTAGTATTAAATAGTTATTAAATTAAATGACATAACATCGTACTATAACAAACCTCTTCCATTTATTTCCAAAAATTAAAAATAAATAGTTTTTAACAGTTATTATTAAATAGTTATTAAATTAAATGACATAACATCCCACTATAACAAACCTCTTCTATTTATTTCCAAAAATTAAAATAAATAGTTTTTAACAGTTATTATTAAATAGTTATTAAATTAAATGAAATAACATCCCACTATAACAAACCTCTTCTATTTATTTCCAAAAATTAAAATAAATAGTTTTTAACAGTTATTATTAAATAGTTATTAAATTGAATGACATAATATCCCGCTATAATATCCGTAGCTAATAAAAACGAAAAAAGAAAACAGCGAATTCAAGGGCGTAATTAATTAATGCGATTTCTATTGAGGTACTAATAAAAAAATAACAACGAACAGACCAATCAATATGTCACCTTGGCTGTTGCGAAAAAACGGCAAAAACCGAACCGACAACCGACAATAGGTTGCGACACTTGCCGGAAGGTCGCCTAAATTTCACCGGCCAATATTCCAAGTTTACAATTGAACGACAACCTTTATATAGCAATATCCGAGTTTGATACGTTATACCATTAAGAAAATTGTGTAGTGGCTAAATTCCATACAAACGGCGTTAACGGTTGGGTCCGATTAAACCTTAACCGATTGTCGCGAAAAAAATATATGGTATTCCGATCAACAAAAACTAGGTTTATACGTTTTTAATTTTTTAAATATTTTGATATATCACAACAAAATAACTGGTAGGGTTTTTTTTTCTCGATATTGTTTCATTTTTAACAACATCTCATCGAAATTCTTAATTTCTTGTATTTGTTTTATTTTTCACAACATGTTGTGAAAACGCAATTAATTTGTGTTGAACATGTGAAAAATGATAATAAAAATCTTCACGTAGGTATTTATATATAAAAGATTTACACTTAAATATTATATCTTCCCAAATACACGGTTCTTTTTAATAATGTTCTAGTTTTTAACGTTTTTTCATGAGACTATTTCCATATCAGCCCATTATGCCTCACTAAAGACCTACCCTCGGGATGAGGATGCTTGCTAATGATGGCAACCGTGACCGACGACAGCTTAAGGTGATTGTTTGACCGAAACGGCTGTACCGCGCCTTAGGTATGTGCGCGGCGAGGAGGGAAGGCAGCTCCTAAGCATTGACGACGGACTGACAGAGCAGATCTGCCTCCCTCCGCGCCGCGTACATACCTAAGGCGTGGTACCGCGGTTTCGGTCAAACTATAACGGCCAAGGCACGGATTCAATAATACTTATGTACTTAAGTCAGAAAAAATTCATTGGTACATGCCGGTTTCTAGGATTCAAACCACGACCTCCAAAACAAGAAATGGGCTCTCCACCACTAGGCTATCACGACATGGCAAGCGACTATTTAAATGTGGTCTATTTAAATGACTTTGTTCCATTGTAATGAATAAATAAAATTGATATAAATAAGTGGGTAGCGACCCTGCCTACGAAGCTTTAAGTCCCGGGTTCGAATCCCAGGTCGGGTCAGTATTTATATGACGAATATCGATACTGATACCGTGTCTTGGTTGTTATATGTATGTGGTGTCTTCGCTTGGTACCCAAAACACAAGCTAATACCCACTAGGCTAAGCGACGACCGCTTAGCCTAGTGGGTAGCGACCCTGCCTACGAAGCTGGACGTCCCGGGTTCGAATCCCAGGTCGGGTCAGTATTTATATGACGAATATCGATACTGATACCGTGTCTTGGTTGTTATATGTATGTGGTGTCTTCGCTAGGTACCCAAAACACAAGCTAATGTTTAGTTCGGGGCCTAGACGTTCTTGTCATATTGTCATATAAATTATTTAATTGTGTAATTTATTAGTATACAAAACGCTTCCCCGAGTTAATACAAAGCAATGCGAATAAATGCTGACTGCCAATTCAATTACAAAATATAAGTATCACAAAAAATATTGTACGAATTGCATATTTCGTTAATACATTTAAAAACACCTGAAATGATCGTTTCTGCATTTTGATTGTACTTCCGTGTGCAATTTTTGATATCGATTAGGTTGAATTTTTTTTTGCAAAAAAACTAAAAAAACCAAAAGAATAACTTTGCTTATTTAATTCAGTAATAATTCGAGAACGTTTCAAACGGTTGTGTTTGAAACAATTTGATTTTAGTGAGTTATTTATTTGTGAGAACGTTTGGAAGTTCTTTAATCAGTGCAATGTGTGGAAATTGTGAGTATATTAAGAGACTTTCCAAGTGCGAGTACGACTCTCATGTTAAGGGTTCCGTACCTCCGTAGGTACAATATAAAAAAAAAAAAAACACTTTTCTTGTATAGGTTTAATTTGTAATTTTATTTAATTTTTGTTATTTGTTGTTGTAACCATATTGTTACATCATAAACATTTCAAATTTAAATAATGACCTAGAAACCACCAATTATCAAAAACGTCGAAAAAAACATGTTTCTTGTAGGAGACCCCTTTTAATTTTTAACTTTATTTTATTTTGCAGCCATAGTAATTACTATGTGAAAGTTTCAAGTGTCTACGTATTAAGGGAGTAGGCTTTTTATACAAAAAAAGAGGGTTCGGCCCGTGTCTAATGCCTACTATATTTCTGAAATAATATGTACAGAAAAAATATATAATAATAATAATAACGTATACATCACAACAACGTCTAGGTCCCAAACCAAGTATTAGCTTGTGTTTTGGGTACCAAGCGAAGATATCACATACATATAACAACCAAGACCCGGTACCAGTATTGATATTCATCATATAAATACTAAACCGACCTGGGATTCGAACCCGGGACCTCCAGTTTCGTAGGCAGGGTCGCTGCCCAATAGGTTAAGCGTAGATACGTAACATGTAATCTTGGTATGTAATAGGGGAAATACTGTCACAGGGCGGTTGCTTTTTGTTTTTATATCTTGTTTAGTTGTTTTAGAATAAATTCCTGAAAAACATAATGTCCGTCGGTTCTTTGTTTTTTGAAACTAATTAGCCGTAAATTCAATATTAGTGCAAAATTAAAAAAAAAAAAACGTACCGCGCCCCCTAGGGGCGTCCTTTCTTAATGACCCTGGAAATTTTGGTTTCAATTCATACACATTTCAGGGGCGGAAACAGTTACGGCCCGCAAGCTGTTTCGACGGGTATTTTTATAGGCATTTTTGGGAATTTGTTCTTTTCATCCCTGTCACTCAGGAATAGGTCGGGGAAGAGGGACTGAAACGGAGATAGCGATGCTAATTCGAAGCCGCTATTTGAAAGACGTTTACCCTCCTCCCCCGCCTAAGCAGCAGCCTAAGCAGCATTAAGCAGAGCCTCGGAACACATTAAGCAGTCGGTTCCGGTTGCTGTCAATAGATGGCGATTGTTACAATCTGCCAACCCGCATTGGAGCAGCGTGGTGTATTTAAGCTCTGAGCCCCTCACCTTGAGGGGAGGCCTAAGCCCCTGCAGTGGGGTATAAGAATGGCTGATGGAATGGAAAAAAACGGACAGAGACGTAGGTAAAATGTAATAATTGATAAATATACTGGTAAAATTTAATGTATAAGATTACAAAGCGACATATTTAATAGGATTATAAAAGATCTGTTCGACGATACACACTTGATAGGCTTCGTGACCTTTCAACCAAATTCTATAGACACTAAACATCAGACTTTTACTGCTTTATTGAACAAATCGAATCAAAACAAATTAAATGGACCAACCGACTGCGCCACATAGGCAGAAAATTCTAGATTGACCTTGTTTTTATTTCCATAGACACAAACGTCGCTTTTTTCTAACCATCAGCCCATTAATGCCCCACCGCAGGAGCTTAGGCCTCCCATCGGGATGAGGAGGCTTCGAGCTTAATCTGCCACGCTGCTCCCGTGCGGGTTGGTAAATTTTAATCACGACAGTTTAACTTGCTCTCCAAGGAGGCACAGTTACTAATAGTTATGTAGATAAGTTAGACAAAACTCATTGATAAATGCCCTGGGATTCGAACCACGACCTCCTAAACGAGATAAGCGGGCTCGCTGCCACTGGGCTATCACGACATTCTACATTCGACATTCGGCTTTTTTTTTGGCAGAGGGAAAACTTTTGATCCCACCTCACCTGTTTCTCTGGGGGTGAAGCACCTGCTTCAGGTCTGGTTCAAAATATTTAATATATTTATAAAAATGTGAACTTTGGGGTGCAAAGTATTAAGATTGTTCAATCAGTTTGTTCCACCGAGCTTTGAATTGTTTCAATAGAGGAGTAATGCTGGCTGTTTAATTCGAGAATCAGAGTTATCATATTCGAGCCAGTGGATGAAGGAGGGCAAGGGGGAGCATATTGCCCACGCACTGTCTTTTATAGTTACAAGCCGTGCTATTAGCTTTGGCAATGTCGCATTATCTGTCACATGTTTACCGATTTACTTCGTCAACCGACAAGATGTCTTTGTCAAGAAGTTTTTGAGTTTATGTCTAACAAAAAAAAGTTATTTCTGAGTCATTTTGGCATTTTTAAACATGTGTTTAAAACGAACGAACGAAATTCGGCATATTTCTTCCTGCCCCTTTATTAATTTCAGAATTCCATGCTTTGAAACATTTATTAGTTTCGTTCACTGAATGTTACCCAAATGACACTCCAAAACTATTATTTACAAAATAAAACATGTGTGCAATTCACACGTGGTAGAAGTGAAACTTTCAAAAATTTTGTTTTCAAGGTAATGAGACGAATGTAAAATTTCGAGAAGAGGATAATTGTAGGTTTTAGTAATGATCATAGTGATACACCCCCTCCCCCTCCTCACCCTAGGGGAGGTCTAAGCCCCTGCAGTGGGGTAAAACGGGCTGATGATGATGATGATAGTGATACAAAGTTAGATAATTATTTTACATTTTATTCGTATATATTACGTAGATTTATTCAGACTCAGAGCTTACATTTTCGATAAATGATATGCAAGAGTACGTACACGTATACAAAACACCACGGTTGTTGTGATGCCTTTTCTCAAGCTTTGTACTACGCATGCGCGCACAAACACACGTACAACGCTGAGGCCAAGCAAACTCCCACTATGCCTTGGTAAACACGAGTGGAGGGGTTACGAAGCAGAGCACAAAGAGAAGCACGAACATAAGAAACACTGTACAATGCTTTCTATCTCATTTTCTCCCACGTTAAAGCTTATGAATTTGTGTCTGTCTCTTTTTTACCGTTGCTTTTTCGTTTCATCGACTTTCAAGTTACAACGATGCTAAAGAAGTTTTCACTTCAAAAATAATCAAATCTTTCCTCTTTAGGGCGGTCGCACACAGCGACGTTCTCCGACTCGAACGTACGACCCGTGATCGGATCGGATATGTGCGGTGTACACCATATAAACCTATGCTATTTAAAGCTTCAGGTTTCCGTATCAGACTATCGTTTCCGACTATCGTAAGTATGTGGCCGGCCTTATAATATTAGAATACATTTATAACAATTATGCAACCAAACAACCGCAACAAAGTCCATGTTTGGTAGTAAATCATGCTTTATCTAGAATTCTAGAATGTCAATTTTGCTATCATCACAATACTGACCATTTAACATTTCATAAATAGAAATTAATAGCACAAGGCCTATAACATCGATTAGATATTTTTTGGACACACAAATATTAACTGTGTCTGTTCCGTTGTCAATGAACAAAAAGAAATGTAATTTTTTGTCTTTTAGAAAAAATCGTCCGTCTGATTTTTTTCAAAATAAAAGTTTTTTTTTGTCATTTCTAAAAACGACCAGTCAGTCTATGGTCAATCGCCGTGAAATGCCCTTTGATTATATGTGTGGATGGCCTTCGCAATACAATGTCAACAAAAATAACAGACCGACTCTTATATACCTGTGTGTGTAACTCAACAGACCACAAACTCTCGCTACGTCATGCTAACCATATACAAACCACCTCTGTGTGTGTGTATATAACCGAACACTTAGGTGATATTTATGACGCCGACTCTCTATCCAGATATTATACAATGAAAGTGTTTGAGGTGAAACACCAAAATAAATAAAGAAATAATTAGAAATTAATAATGGCGAGAATCATCGGGCTTTTTTATTAAATTTATTACAAAAGTTTAGATGGTGGTTTTCAAAAGAATTTTTCTAATGAACAGTATCAATTTCTTTATAGTATAGTATACCTATTAATCAGTATTTATATGAGGAATATTGATACTTGTACCGGGTCTTGGTTGTTATATGTATGTGGTGTCTTCGCTTGGTACCCAAAACACTAATGCTTAGTTTGGGGCCTAGACGTTGTAGTAATGTATACGTTATTATTATTATTGTTATATAAAAAGAATTATATGTTTTATAGAGTTTTTCGAAAGTTATCGTGTGTCTGTACTTTCTAACAACATAATTAATATTAGATTTTTTTTAAATTAAAATATTCTTTTAAATAATTATATGGATGAGTCGATCCTATAAGTAATCCCGTTAACTTGTCTGTAAATTGCTGTACGATTTATTATATTTTTCTGTACCAAAAACTATCTAGAAATGATTTACTTATTTATTTGTTTGTTTATTTATTTATATATATATTAGGTCTTGGTTGTTATATGTATGTGGTGTCTTTGCTTGGTACCCAAAACACAAGCTAATGCTTAGTTTGGGGCCTAGACGTTGTTGTCATGTGTACTTTATTATAATAATAAATAATAATAATAATAAATGTTTATTCCGGCATCAAGTTCATCATGGTGTATAACGTTTAAAAAAAACAATAGAAAGAGAGAAAAAAAATCACATTTACATTTATTATTATTTATTTATTTATTTATTTATTTGTAGAATTGATGGATGGAGGAGGTGGATGATTGTAGGAAATTAGTGAAATTAGACCACTAATAAAATATACACGGAAAGCCCTTAACCCTTCGCCTTTTAAATACGAAATTGAACTCTCAAAGGTATCTTTCCGTAAAATTTCTTGATTCTAAATCGAAGGTGGCGTATATTACGAGATAAATACAACGAGACAAAAGGATTTAAATATGTATAAATCTAAACTTGAAAAATATCCGATAATCTAGTATTACCTAATATAGGAATCAGGCGTCTGTCATCCATACACGATAAGAACTTATGACATAAGTATCCATAAAACATTAAAAAAAAAAAACTTAACACCTTTACAATTTATTTAGTTATTTTCACTGCATGAACCAAGTAGTTACCTATCTCAATTAAAATCGCACTTCTATGTAGAGTATTAAAAAACACCTTATTATATGTGCGTTAAAGTCTATTTTCGCCCGTCCTCTTACAACACGACTAGGTACTAGCCGCCAAGTCAAAAGTGTGTCAACGGTTGAATAGCACGCCGCAAGGACGGCCTATCTTGAATGCGCGGGCGAAACAGCGAATGTGCACCCTACTAATACATGTATCTATGTAATGGACTGTAGGCATTTGAAAACGTGTCTACTAGTTTTCGTTCGTGGCTTTGCTTGCGTGGTTTTCGTACGTCGTTTCTAAAATAAATCTGTCTTAACTAACACAAATGTGCTTGTTCGTTTGTCCTTTCTTCAAGTCGTTTTGAGCAGGATAGTATAGTAACGCGATCTAATTTTTAGTCAGAGGTTTCCATCATATAAAACAAATAATATAGATCACACATACCTAGTCATGGGGAAGTTATGTAGTTAATTGCATGCGGGCGAACCTGCACACGGTGCCTTTTTGACTCCAAGAAATTAATAATTTTATCCGGTTTTTTTTAAATATACGATTAAAACTCTCACCTTTAAATTTTGTATATTTTATTTATTTTAAAGTTTCGAAATTTTCTTGACCTTGAATGAATTTTCTGAAAATTTGTACGAAAAAACTACAAATTGAGTATTAAATGCATTGCAAGTTTATAAAGCAATTCTAGGGGCATTTTATCACATCTTTATTTAAACAAAAATTATAATACCATACCCAAAAAATAGTGATTTTAAATAGCTATTTAACGATACCCCACTCGAGTGGTAAATAAATGTCCGAGATTTTTTTCAAGTTTGTAATACACACATACTTATCTTTCAGTTTTATTCCACTCATAGTTTGCAAGTAAACTGGCCCTGACTTACGAACAGACAGACTAGAATCAATATGGGTTCCTCGTCGAACTACGCTATTCTGATAAGTTTGGCTAAACCACTGACGTACCAAATAAGGCTTTATATCATAGACTAGTTTTCCGCCCGCGGCTCCGCTCGCGTGGACTACCTGGAGCTGGACCCCTTTTCCGGAATAAAAAGTAGCCTATGTCACTCTTCAGCTTATATACTATATTTATGCAAAAAATTTAGCGGTCTCGATACAACTGTGTAGTCCACGCGAGCGGAGCTGCGGGCGGAAAGTTAGTTCGAAAATAAAATATAGACTATATCACTCGGGGATAATGTAACCTTCAAACGGTGAAAGATTTTTTGAAATCGGTCCAGTAGGTTTTGAGTTTATTCGTTACAAACATACAAATATACAAATCTTTTCTATTTATAATATTAAGTGTAGATTAGTCCAATTGCAAAGAACGTGCACTATAGATACATAGACGACCGCTTTGGCTAGTGGGTAGCGACTCTGCCTACGAAGCTGGAGGTCCCGGGTTCAAATCCCAGGTCGGGTCAGTATTTATACGATGAATATCGATATTGTTACCGGGTCTTGGTTGTTATATGTATGTGGTGTCTTCACTTGGTACCCAAAACACAAACTAATGCTTAGTTTGGGGCCTAGATGTTGTTGTGATGTATACGTTATTATTATTATAGCAAGATAGTATGGAATCACCTCAGTGGGAAACAGGTGTGACTTTATATAGGTATCTATAATATAAATCTATGGATGCAATACAATTTTTGGAACATCACGACAATCTAAAGTGTATAGGGTACTTTTTTTGGGTAAATCATTGTAACCGGGATAAAGTATTTGTGTGTTATTGTTTTATTGTTTACCTTCGTACGCGTCGTCGCTTTCCCTTGATATTTTCATGAGTGGTGTAACAAGGAAAATAACATGTACCGATAGCAAAAAGGTCAACATTAAAATCCTGCACGTTTCCTTAACACCGCGTGGTATATTGACTGACTGTTTGGTCGAGTGGTCGAAGGCTCCGACCGCAGACCCAAAGATATCGAGTTTGATTCCCGCCTGGTACAAATATTTATGTGCGTGGACATGTCTATTTGTTCTGTGTCTGTAGATGTAAAATATATTTATTTAAAAAATTTTGTGTGTGTATCAGTTGCTTAGTACCCATAATACAGACTCTGTCTAGTTTGGGACTAGATGACCGTGTGTGAGATATCCCAGATATTATGATAAATTGATGCCATGTCCTTTGATGAAATGCGTCACAAAATACTGTGTATATATTAAATGTAAGTCAACCGATTCGATGACATCTTAAGGAAGAGTCAAATTTAAGTCCCCGGAAACGAAACTGCATAAAAAGCTATAATGAATTGGCTATGAAGCGAAAGAGACGTGTTAAGACATACAGAATTGAAAAACAGCCTTGAGCTTATGTATGTATGTCAGTCTATGTTACACATTTGCATCATTTCAGATCGGAAATGTTATAATTTTTATGCTATCCGTACCACAAGTGTGATATCACCGGCGCTGTGGCGGCGGGCGCAGCGCTTGCGCAACACGCAGCGAGTTTTTGTTTGTCCTTTCGTTACTACTGTGGTCACAGTAGATTTTAAGTGTATAGGCGAAATCGAACACGCGTTACTCATTAAAGGGTGTACACCTATAAGCCAAATCAATAGTTTTAAATAAAATAAAAATCCATTTAATTTCAAGTAGGACTCAGTTGACAGAGTCCAGTGAAGAACAGTGCAAGAAATATAAAGGGGCTTGTTTTTTTATGTTTTATGGTTTAGGCAATGTCGACCGCTTAACCTAGTGGGTAGCGACCCTGTCTACGAAGCTGGAGGTCCCGGGTTCGAATCCCAGGTCGGATCAGTGTTTGGATAATGAATATTGATACTGATACCGGGTCTTGGTTGTTATATGTTTGTCTTCGCTTGGTACCTAAAACGCAAGCTAATGCTTAGTTTGGGGCCTAGACGTTGTTGTTATGTGTACGTTATTATTATTATTGTTAATTTAATCTCAATTATTTTTATCATTTATATATTCTTTTAAATTGTAATACGCATTATACATAAGTTGTCGTTTTACATAATTTCTTGAATTTATTTATTGACAAATCTATATCATTGCTTAAAAGTTTATTATAAAATCTTAAGACCTATTTATTCTACGACGTGTTACAAAATACCCCGTAAAAATATACTTTATTATTAAAATCTATAATTATATCAATTTTACAATAAAATCCTTTACGTAATAAAAACGGACAAAAATTGTAAAAAAAAATTAAAATTGAAAATTCCACCTAGGTAAAAATTCGATTGTATTCTTTTAATTACACTACTAGTGCTCATCCTCAATACACAATGTGTGGTGGAAGCTGCTGCGGACCCTGTGGTGGTTGTGGAGGTTGCTGTGGAGGCTGCGGTTGTGGCTGCCCATGTATAACAATATACACGTGCTGCACAAAGATCTGCTAATGAACGTGAAAGCGATCAAAATGGCGTCCTCGTCGTTTCGCTGTCGCAACCTGTCGGCATGTATCCTTAATGTCCGTGATAGTTCTGTTACATAAAGTTAAAGCCAAAATCTTGTCAAAAATATGCCAAAAATATGTTGTCAATTTCAAATCTTCTAATCGATATCCTACATCATCATCATCTTCATCAGCCCATTTTTACCCCACTGCAGGGGCTTAGGCCTCCCCCAGGGTGAGGAGGGGGGGCTTGGAGCTTAAGTCCACCACGCTGCTCCACTGCGGGTTGGGAACTGTAACGATCGCCATCTATTGGTCCTATATGGTCGATATCCTACAACTATCATATAATTATCAGTGCTATGGCCTGCTCCTGTTCCGGACCTCACACCCTTGGACTTGTTTTTGTGGGGTTATGTGAAGGACAGAGTGTATTTCTACAATTGCCCAACGGTTGCCGAGATGGAACAGCGTGTTAGATCGGTTTACGCATCAATAACACCGACGATGGTGCGAAATGCCACACAAGCCGTATCCCGACGAGCGAGGTTTTGTATTGAGTAAGGCGGAGCACACTTTGAGACGTTTCTGTAAATTTGACGTTTATTATGTAAAAGTAAGTGTTCGTTTAGGTTCTTTCGTTAAGTTAGGTCTTTTAAAATTTTTGTCGTTCCACGAATTTGGTAGAAATGTAGGTACATTCTGCGTAGTTTACTCTTTAATTTTACTGAAATAGGGTTTGCACGTCAGTTGAAATAATAATATTTTTTAATTTTTTTGGGGTATGTTATACAGCGTTAGTACGGTTCTTAAATATTGTGAATGGACTCGTTATAAGACCCCATTTAACCTCATTTCGGCTTTACGGGTAGTTTTGTAACACCTTGTATACGATATGACACTAAAAGTAATAAACGGACACAATGACAAGTAATGTTTATTTTCTATCTATTTATTTACAAAAACGGCCTTAGGCCGTTTTTGTAAAAAAAAACAAAAATAAACAATAAACAAAAGAATCTCGGTTTTGACTCAAATAATTCATTTTGTCTACTCATTTTCTCGTATTACTCATGTCCTATTCTCACGTTGTTTTTCCCTTCTTAAGAGGAGTCTGTAGTGGCAAATTTCCATACAAAGGGCGTTAACGTTTGCACCCCATTAATCCTTAGCCGATTGGCGCGAAAAAATTATATCAACAAAAAGTAGGTTCATGCGTTTGTAATTTTTACATATTTTGATATACTTATCTTAAAAAAAAAACTTAATTGCAATGGATTTTTTTCCGAAATTGTTTCATTTTTCACAACATGTTCAACATGAAACTAATTGCACTTTTACATGTAAAAAAATTATAAAAATTTTGAAAATGATGAAATTCAATGAGACGACGACGTTGTGAAAACGCACTTACTTTCATGTTGAACATATGAAAAATTAAACAATTTGAAAAAAAAAAAAATTCCACGCACTTAAGTTTTTTTTTTATAATGTATCAAAATATTAAAAAAAAAAACATACAAACCTAGTTTTTGTTGATCTGAATACCATATAATTTTTTGGCGCCAATCGGTTAAGGTTTATATGGGTGTAACCAAAGTAACCAAAATATAACAAAGAAAGCTTTTCAGCTTTATGGCTTTGTTATGCGTACTTGTGTTAACTTTAGTAGATCAGCCTCATATATTTATCTTTATAAATTTCTTGTTAGATCACAACTTGAGTATGCGACACCAATTTGGAACCCCTTCTATGATAAATATAGTAATCAGATTGAATCAGTTCAACGTAAGTTTCTTCGTGCTGTTGATTATAAATGTCATCGAACGAGATCGTCCTATTCTCAGTTACGCAAAAAATTTTCACTAACATCTCTCAGGGAGAGAAGAGTGCTCATGGATGGGATGCTATTATATAATTTTTGCCACAGCAGATTTGATTGTAATCGATTGACCAAACAAATTTATTATCGAATACCTAACAGCTCGAGGCGTATACGTACAAGGTATCCTCATAAATTGTTCATGCCTGCGCGCACTAGATCTAATGCTGGTAAGCGTGCGCCTCTGTGTCGCATTATGAAAACATATAATAAAATTTTTTATGATATTGATATATTTAAACTGTCACAAAGATTATTTAGGAGGGACATTTTGGCAGCTTTAGCTGAACATTTATGACTTTTTTTTTGTTTAGTGTTTGTTTTTTCTAAATTCTGTTTAGTTTAAGTGTTTTTCATTAATTTTTTTGTTATATTATATATTGTATGTTGTGTATGTTGGCAGCTCTCAATGAACTTTTATGTAACTAATTCGTGGACAGCGTAGTTGACTGTGCAATTATTATAAACTGTTTACTTATAGTTAGATATATAAGTCTTATTGTACACGTTGTTTGTTGTCCTAAATAAATAAAAATAAAAAATAAATAAAAGTAACCGTTAACGCCGTTTGTATGGAGATTTGCCACTACACATTTCTCTTAATCTCACTATCCTCTGCACCCACTTCACTACTTCCCTTTCTTTTTCCTCCTAGCAGATCTCTTATTTCCCATTCTTTCTCCCACCATCCAGGTTCCATCAAGTGCTCCAAATTTACCTTTGATTGACTGTTGACTGTTAAACACCCACTGCTAATTATTCTCATTGTATGTAACTGTTGGTTCTCCTTAACCACAGACCAGTCAACCTATAGACCACGCTTTAATAAACGTCAATACGAAAACGAAATCGCCAAAAAGTGGCGGGGTGCGGGGAGAAGTCGGCTAGTTTTCATTGGCTCGTTCAAAATTGACAATATAATGGCTTCCGACGTGCTTCCAACTGACGGCTCACTAGTGACGTAGTTATGTAGTGTCACTACTTAGCCTTGGCGAATGCTACTCTCTGTCAAAGCGTGGTCTATAAGGTTGACTTGTCTGTGTCCTTAACATAAATAAATAAATAAAAATATTTGTTTTCTCCATCTAAGTTCCCACATCTTAATCTTGCCATTATCTTCAGACTCGTTCCCCCTTCTTTCAGGTATTTTGGTCACTTGTTGACCCTTAATTCCTTATTTCTTATATCTTCTATTAAATCTTTTCATCATTATCGTACAATATTCCCATTACCATTGCCATTGTCTTTGTGATGACAAATAATATAATATAACCTACATAATAAAAGTGCGCATAACATTTTAATTTCTAGAGCAATAGGTAAAGATAATGAAATGTCACAGTGACTCGCAATCGTTACATCAAACAAAGAAAAGTTATGAACAAAGTTTGCGAAATCTTTGTATTCGAAAAAGGACGTTCAACTTTGTGATGGAAAGTTTTGATAAAGTATCTTATAATTTTTTAACATATTTACCGATTGGCCGAGTATTGAGAGAACCCTAACTGCAGAGCCAAGGGTCCCAGGTTCGATTCCCGCCCGGGACATATATTTGTCTGCATGAAGATGTCTATTTGTTCCGTGTATGGGTGTAAAAGTATCCATACATGTATACATTATAAAGAATATTTAAGTTTTTATATAATATGTTTGGGACATCTCAAGCCCAATCCCAGTCTAGTCCGAACTAGACAGAGGCTTGTACTAAGGGTACTAGACAAATGTAACACGTACTTAAATAATTTTTCTAATATATTCATTATAGATTTTTTACATTCAGAAACGGAATAAACAGACATGTCCATGCACACAAATAGTTGTGCTGGCCGGGAATGGAATTCGCGATCTTCGGGTCTGCAATCGGCACTTCCATTCGACCAACAATTCAGTCGATCAATAGGTTCGCAAATTTATTTTCATTTTCAGACAGCGTAATACCTACAATACTTAATAGATACCTATAATGCCTACCTATACGTCATGAAAAATCTTAAAAGGCTTTTATAAAAATTTCAATCATCATCATCATCAGCCCATTTTTACCCCACTGCAGGGGCTTAGGCCTCCCCCAGGGAGAGGAGGGGGGGGCTTGGAGCTTAAGTCCACCACGCTGCTCCACTGCGGGTTGGGAACTGTCACAGAAAAAATTTCAATAGAACCCTTAAATTAAATATAATTATATAAAGGTCTCTTATTTAATATATAAAGGTCGTCTAAAGGACGAGCGCTTAGCCTAGTGGGTAGCGACCCTGCCTACGAAGCTAGAGGTCCCGGGTTCTAATCCCAGGTCGGGTCAGTATTAATATGATGAATATTGATACTGGTACCGGGTCTTGGTTGTTATATATATAAAAAAATAAATAAATATATATTTATATATGTGTATATTATAAAGAATATTTAAGTATGTATATCAGTTGTCTAGTAACCCATAACACAAGCATAATACTTGCTTACTTTGGGACTAGATGGCGCTGTGTGGGAAGTCCCATGTATTATTATTATTATTATTATTATTATTATTGGAATGCTGTCAGACATATTGCCCTTCAATGTCCTGGTGACGCGGATTAAACGACAGCCCACAAAGCCCTAGCTGTGATAATGACCAAAAAATTACACAAATGATTTTTTTTAATATAAATAACTAGTTACAATTAATTGAATGAAAATCTAATACCAGTAAAAAAAAATTTTTAATAAATGTAGCTGACAAAATTTGTCGCCTTTGATTCGATGGTGTTAGCGATCGTGCGCTTTCTAGTCCGCTAGATTCAAAGTTCAATAACGTTAAAAAAAAAATGCCCAATCTCAAGCAAATGCCCATATATAAATACGCCAATCATACTGGAGCAATCAATTATTCGAACGATCTTACGACGACCGCTTAGCCTAGCGGGTAGCGACCCTACCTACAAAGCTTGAGGTCCCAGGTTCGAATCCCAGGTCGCGTCAGTGTTTAATTGATGAATATCGATACTGGTAACCGGGTCTTGGTTGTTATATGGATGTGGCGTCTTCGCTTGGTACCCAAAACACAAGCTAATGCTTAGTTTGGGGCCTAGACGTTGTTGTTATGTATACGTTATTATTATTATCTTATTTCTTTATATTAAAGTTCACACCTGGATAACAACATTGAAAATAACCACGACCCACCTGTTTGGCCTAGCACCCTACAAAAACGGTGACGTTGCTTTTTGCATAAATAAGACAACTTAGAGCTAGTATGTCTGTGTGTAAAGTCATGATAGCCGAGTGGTAGCAAACCCTTCTTGTTTAGAAGGCCGCGATTCGAATCCCAGGTTATGTACCCATGAGTTTTTCTTAACTTATGTACATAAATATCACTTACTGTGCCTCCGTCGAGCCTCCGTTAAATGCCTCCGTTAAGCCGTCGATCTCGGTTGGCATCAATAGATGGCAATCGTTAAATCCACCATGCATTGAAGCAACGTGGTGGATTAAACTCCAAGCCTCACCATTCCGAGGGTCGGGCTAAGCCCCTCTGCCCCTGCAATAGGACATTAATGGGCTGATGGTATAGTATGGTAAAGTTGGTATTTTATGTAATCGGTGGATTATACAAAACTTATTATCAATCAACTATGTACGATTTGTTTCAAGTACAGTATAAACGATACAAAATTCTCGTAAAACAGGTGCAATTAAACCGAGATGCGGCTGTCAAGGTGAATTCTGTATTAGGTATGAAGTAACCTTCGAATTGCACGCAAACTAAACTAGACTTACTTAAGTTTTATCATCAAGGTATATATGTTTTTGAGGTTTCCAGGAGCTGTTATTACTGATACATAAAAAATTTTCCCCATTCGCATATTCTAACATTCACTGAAAATATCTTAAACATAATAATAATCATAGCTAGGACATCCTACACAGCGCCATCTAGTCCCAAAGTAAGCAAGTATTTGCTTTTATTATGGGGTACTAGCCCCCCGGCCAGGTGGACAGATGACCTGAAGCGCCATACCGGGGCGGGGGTAGTTGGATGCGAAAGGCGGAGGACCATGTGTGGTGGCGAGCCTTGGGAGAGGCCTATATCCTGCAGTGCAGAGACACGGGCTGATGATGATGATGATGATGGGGTACTAGACAACTGATATACACACTTAAAATTTTTTTTTTATAATATATATAAATAGAAACTTTTACACCCAGACACGGAACAAATAGACATGTTCATGCACACAAATATTTGTCCCGGGCGGGAATCGAACCTGCAACATAATGGACTGATATGGACAATAGTCCATAATGTGGGTCAAAAAATGTTTTCCGTCGAGTGGGGTATCGTTGAATAGATATTTTGGAATCATTATAAAATTTTAAAAACTAAAAATCTTCGGTAGTCTAAAAGGTCACGACAGATCTGGTAACAATATCCCAAGTGGATTACTCTGTGTAGACATGATAAAGAGCAACTCTCTGATGCCAAATAAGTCGGTCTGCCAAAGTGAAGTGGTCGCGTTAACTGAATATGGCGCTTAAAAAACTAGTTATCATACATACATATACTCACGCCTGCTTCCCATCGGGGTAGGCAGAGACTACAGATTTCCACTTAGTGCGATCCTGGCATACTTCTTTCGCTTCATCGACACTCGTCACTCTTCTCATACACGCTTTCCGGATACTCCGGGTACTCTGGACTTGACCCTTTTCTAGTATTTCCCTAATCTGATTCCTATAAGTTCGTCTAGGGCGAC
The DNA here is from genome assembly GCA_949709985.1 of Luffia ferchaultella. NCBI lineage: Eukaryota > Metazoa > Arthropoda > Insecta > Lepidoptera > Psychidae > Luffia > Luffia ferchaultella. The sequence goes on from OX453269.1 coordinate 3,779,428, forward strand.
CCATTCCGACCCTACCTTTCACCTCCGCACAGTAAATTTCTTTCGTCAGTCTTCTTACATCCATCCTCTCCAAAAAACCAAACCACCGCACCATTTCTTTTCCTATTTTTATTACAACATCTTCTTCCATATCACACCGTTCTCTTATCACACTATTCCTTATTTTGTCTCTCAAACTAACCCCGCATATACTTCTCAATGATCCCATCACTAGTTATCCTGGCCAAAAAATCGGTTGCGTTATTCAGCAACCCTCGTTCAAAAGTTCCTTTGTTGTAAACCTTCAAAGGTTTACAACAAAGGAACGTGGAAGGTTTCCAGGGTTGTTGAATAACGCGACCGAATATTTGGTCAGTTTTTATGCTATTCGTAAAAGTGAAGCTAGTCACTTAATTGTCTATTAAATTCAGCCACTTACTTTATCAATTTTTTTGGTCAGGATAAATATATATGATAGTTTTTTAAGCGCCATATATAGTCGACCACTTCTCGTAAGCAGACCGACGTATTTATAATTATATTAGTAATACCTAGGACATCCCACACAGCGCCCTCTAGTTCCAAAGTAAGCAAAGCTTGTATTATGGGTACCAGACAACTGATACACAAAGTATTCCTTTTTTTAATAATATTTACATATATATATAGATTTTTTACACCCAGAAACGGAACAAATAGACATGTTCATGCACACAAATATTTATCCCGGGCGGGAATCGAACCGCAATTCGATATTTGGCATCAGAGAGTTGCTCTTTATCATGTCTACCCAGAGTAAGCCACAATAGGATTTCATCACCACATCTGTCGTGACCTCCCGTAATACGACTTCGGCATCGGGCTTTCGTCCCTCTACCAAGTAAGTCCGCGTGAAACAGCGCAATCCAGGATCGCTTCTAAAACTGCCATGAGCTCGTAACACCTGGCTACTTGAGGAAATAACCCGCAACGATGGAAAGATCGACGCGGACGATGTTTAAGAACAGAACGCAGTCACGATACCAGTTATTAGATAACTTAGTGAAAGTGTTTTCGGCTCACGACTGTCTACTCTCCAATTTTGTATGCGTAATTATACACGGACCGACGGACGGCAAGGCCTTAAAATATGAATATTACGTATAAAGACAGAAAAAGAAAAAAAAATCTCCCACAAAGCCTTTGTTGTCTTTATAAATATTTACGTGTTGTTTGTATGTGTTTGTATAGTGGAACCGCGATTTTTTTTTTACGTGTTTTTACGTAGATGTGGCATAGATTTTTTAAAATTCAATAAAATAAAAATTTTGTATTATTTACTAGTATTATTATGTAATAATATATATAATTATAAATACTAGGGACATTCCACTAAGCGCCATCTAGTCCCAAAGTAAGCAAGTATTATGCTTGTATTATGGGTACCAGACAACTGATATATATATACATAAATACTCTTTATATTATATACAAAAAAAGATATTTTGATACACAGACACGAAAAAAATAGACATGTTCATGCACACAAATATTTGTCCCAGACGGGAATCGAACCTGCGACCCTTGGATCCGCAGTTAAGGTCACTTACCACTCGGCCAATCGGTCACCCAAAATGTGATTCTAATAACAGATATGAAAAGCTTAACCTCAATCAAAATAAAACTTTATTCATTCGCCTTTCAGCCAGACGCAATATCTGAAAGAGACAAATCTTGATACACCAAAGGCAACGTAGGTATAGGATGAAGTGTAGGTTATAGTCTGGATTAGGAATGACGGGAGGGAGAGCCAGCCGGTATTCATGCAACCTTTAGCCAAAAAAGGGAACCAGGTGAAATAATAACATTATAGTGCGTTAATAAATAACTGTGGGTAGCATAAGTTGTTCTGTCAAAGTATTATCGTGGGGATTGCTGTTTCTAAACTCGTCATTCGTTTTCTTAACTAAAAATTGTAATCGACTTTCAGTCATATGCATATTTTATTTTTGTATTTTTAGGTTTTTACTAAAAATAAGTACTGGTATGTAAGGGAGTATAGGTAAGTATCTACTACGAAATTTTCGGAAGCTTGTGAGCACGAGACTGTACTCATAAGGGGCCGTCCATTAATCACGTGAGGCTTGAAGGGGGGGGGGGAGGGGGGTTGACAAAAATCACGAAACGTCACAAGGGGGGAGGGGGGTGTAGTAAGATATCACGTGTATTTATTTTTTCAAACGCGCTATTTTTAAATCGAAAAGCGGCATATAGTGTATGTACACCATTCGTTTATTATTTTTATACCAATCAAAAACAACCTGCAACTTTTCTGTCTAGACATTTTTATCATGGTCCTTAATTTCAGAATAAAATAAGATTATACTTTATACCCGTATTTAAGATAATATTCTAAAAAAATTTAGAATTTTTGTAGATACTAATAATACACGTGATGTTGGGTGGGGGGTGGGGGGTAGTCTTAAACCTCACCATGTATCACCAAGGGGGAGGGGGGGTTAAAAAATACTTAAAAAAGATCACGTGATTAATGGACAGCCCCTAAGCAATTTTGAATCTAAATCCGATCATTTGGAAACTTTCTTTATCTACAAAATCTTTGATTATACTATAATGTCTGGAATATCCGGATACAACCGCCGCAATAAAATTTCAACAAAAATGACATGCTAACTTTTACATACTCGTGTGTGTGGCTGACCTGATACTGACCCTGTACAAACCGTCTCTAAGTTGGTGAATTATAACCGAACAGTTAGGTGATATTTGTATCTACGTTGTTTAAACCGACTGTATATTCAGACATTATATAATCAAAGAAAAAAAATAACAAAATACTCAATTCCTCCATTTTCTCCAATCAGCTTCAAAATGGTATATTAAAAAAGTAGAGGTCAAAGGAAAGTCTGTGCCAAATTTAAAAAAAAAACGACATTAGGGACGGTTCAAGTATTACGTAAGCACTATAAGGGGGCGGGGGGTCTTTGCTTTGCTTATTTTTGATGACATGGGGGGTGGGGAGATTCAGATGGTGATTACGTCAGCAGTAGGTAATTATTTACTTTTTTATAATATTTTTAACTTACTCTATATTGACAATACCGTGTCAGAAAAGTTTATTTCAATGTTACATTTCTCTGTTCCAAACCTATTCCTTATTTTTAGATTTATAACTGCCGCTCATGGATCAATCAATTGTACCAATGTTTACGTAAGCATGGGAGGGAGGGGTAAGAGCTTTGCTTACTTTTGCTGATTAGGGGGAGGGGTGGGTTGATTATTGCAAAAAATCTGCTTACGTAATACTTGAACGGCCCCTTAGAGCACGAACGGATGAACGGACGGACGGACGTAAGGACAAACTGCCTTACCAAAATTATAAAGTACCAGCGGTACCTACTTAATAACATCCATTCGGAAGTTATCTAACTAGGCTTATTGTGTAATTCACAAACAACATAATAATTTTCGGCCATCATGATATGATTTATAAAACACATCTTGTTTATTTTTCCGACGTTTCTCTTTGGTTTATTCATACAAGTACGAATTGACTAGAAGCCCTCTTTTGCGTTTACCGTCTAACCACTCATACTATAGCTAGCTGGTGTAAGATGGCGAGTTTTAGTCCGAGTTTCAGTGCGTAAGGTCCCCGTGCGCCGGTCTGCACCCCCGTGAAATCTCCGCGCGCCAGTCTTCAACTCACTGCAGGGGCTCCCCTCTTTAAACGATTTAAACGACTTCCATCTCGTGACGACAACCGGGACTGACGACGGCTTAACGTATGGCCGAGTCACGGAGTCAGTGATATTTATGTATTTAAATTGGAAAAATACACATTGGCACATCATTTGGGAATCGAACCACGACCTTCTAAACTAGAAGGGCTCGCCACCACTCGGCCTGTAAAACCGTCCCTTTCTAAAAAGCTTGTTAAAGTTAATAATTAATTTCATATAACATTCATAGTTAATTCAACCAATATATAACCTGACAATTGCTTCCGATACCACCCGCAACGCATGTCAAATGCAAACGAATCATACGGCAAGAAAGTACTGAATTGTCTAATTGGAATCAAGCGGATGTTGATCCGGATCCGGATGTTAGATTCAGGATTCAATCGGATCTGAAGCTTATTAATACGTACATAGGGTTCTTTTGGGATACCAGAATGGGCTTGGCTCAAAATTTATAACGTGCAGTTAATTTTTTTCCGTAAGTTGATTAATAAAATATGTGTGTGACGTCATCTGGACAGATGTTTATTATTTACATTATGTTAGACTAATTAATGTCTTAATATTTTTTTAATTTTTTTGTTTCATGAGGATTACAATTTCCAATTGACATAGTGACCTTACCTCAATATTTTTTATTTAGATGCATTTCTTTTTTACTGTGAAAAGCAGCGGAATAAGCTCTGTTGTCCATGACGAGACAGGGACGATTTCAACATCACATGGATTTTCATAAATATCTGGTGAATTCGTTAATAGAAAAAAAATCTATTTTCAGAGTTTATTCTAGAACCTCATTCCATTTAATTTTTATTACCATCAGGGCAACTTTAATATGGTTCAAGCCAATTCAGATGCGAATCAGATTGCGAATACCATAGAACAAATAAATCTGACAGCAGCGTTTGTTTCAATAGAGTTATAAATGTCACTTCACCGTAACGGAAATGTCAAACGCAATTTCGCGTAGGTAAAGACCGGCGCGCTGGGACCTCACGGACTGAAACTCGTCATCTTGCACCAGCTAGCTAGAGTATGAGTATGGTTAGGCGGTAAACCCAAAAGGGCGCTACTTTTATGGTTCCATACCAGTACACAATATATTTTTATTTTTTATTTTTTTGAAAGAAGGACATTATAATTCATATGTTAGTAGAAAAGTTATTTATCATATGTACCAAAATACCATACACATTCGTTTATTTGTTTTTATTTACGACGACGACCGCTTAGCCTAGTGGGTAGCGACCCTGCCTGCGAAGCTGGAGGTCCGGGGTTCGAATCCCAGGTCGGGTCAGTATATATATGATGAATATCGATACTGGTACCGGGTCATGGTTGTTATATGTATGTGGTGTCTTCGCTTGGTACCCAAAACACAAGCTAATGCTTAGTTTGGGGCCTAGACGTTGTTGTCATGTTGTCATTTAAATAATATTAGTACATAATTAAAAATTCTTAATTGGATTGATTTTTGGTATAGACTTTAACAAAAACGTCTAAAACTTACTGCCTTGATATATTTTTTTTTATATAACAACATAATTTATAATATATTTGTATTCTCCATAATGACTGATACGACCGTCTTTACGAACTAGAGACCTATGATCACAGACAAGTCAACCTTATAGACCACGCTTTGACAGGGAGTAGCATTCGCCAAGGCTATGTAGTGACACTACATAACTACGTCACTAGTGAGCCGTCAGTTGGAAGCACGTCGGAAGCCATTAAATTGTCAATTTTGAACGAGCCAATGAAAACTAGCCGACCTCTCCCCGCACCCCGCCACTTTTTGGCGATTTCGTTTTCGTACTGACGTTTATTAAAGCGTGGTCTATAGGTTGACTGGTCTGTGCCTATGATATACAGACTAACTGACAGCTGGTGACGCAATAAGGCTTCGTTTCGACAGTTGACTATAGAACCTTAAAAATTTAAAGTTGTCCACAACTTTGTCCGCCTGTATAGTTACTTTCAGCAGCCTTTTCAACTTGAATATCTAACGCTAAGGAAAATCAAACCTTAAACGCCCCCGCCCCCTTCCCTCTCCCAGACTTTGACCTCAAGAAATTCTAAAACAGAACCAGGCGAATTGGGGCACTATCAACATGATATTTTTTGTCTATTTTTTTTTAAATAATTTCACGAACTGACAAAAAATAATAAATATTGACAATACATAATCAAAACTAAGTATTAAAAAGCCAAGGTTTGTCTGTCCATTTGCTCGATTTCGATACAAGATCCATTCATTTTTATTGAGGCAGATTGCAGACATTTTTTTGTCTACATTTTTTATATTATGCTGAACATATTGTGAAGAATTCGCAGCCAAATGGATTTAATGAAATGTCGAAGAAAATATTATGGCTGTTATTAAAATCGTATTAGTTTCTGTTGGATAGTGAACGCAACATTTTATGCTACATGCTTAATGTCTTTTTCTTTATTCTTTTTGGTACTCTCTCTGTTCACCCCTCGGTTTATTATAAGTATTTAATTTAACAATTTCACTGTAAATCATACGTATCTCTGGGATACCGTTTCTATGTACGGGGACGCCCTTTAATTTTTAACTTTACTTTATCTATACTTAATATTATAAAGCTTAAGAGTTTGTTTGTTTGAACGCGCAAATCTCAGGAACTACTGGTTCTAATTGAAAAATTCTTTTTGTGTTGTATAGTTTATTTATTGAGCAAGGCTATATGTATAAAATAATATTATCTGTCTGTCTGTCTATTCGAGCAAATCTCCAAAACGGCTATGCTGATTTTGATGAAACTTCACAGATATGGAAAGAAAGTGGTCAAAAGTGACATACACTATTTTTTGTATATCTGTATGTACTTCCATATGCTTATTCGAGCTAACCTCCAAAACGGCTATACCGATTTTAATGAAATTTCACAAGTATGAAAAGAAGGTGGTTAAAAGTGACATACGCTACTTTTTGTTCGTCGGTTTGTCTGTACGTTTATGTGTCTGTTCGAGCTAATCTCCAAAACGGCTGAACAGATTTTAATGAAACTTTGCAGACGTGAAAGAAGGTTGTCAAGAGTGACATCAGCTACTTTTTGTGGCTGTCTGTCGTTTGTCCTCACTGATCTATCAGCGTAGATAAGACCGAAACTACTAAGTCTAGGAAGCCAAAATTTGAAACAGTGGTTTATTTTATTACGTGAGTATTAATTTTTTAAGGAATATTTGGACATTTCAAATTTGAGGAGCGAGGGACGGAGGGGCTTTGTATGAGAGTCTTTGTTCTTTACAGTAAGAAACAAAAATTTTAACATAAATAAATAATGACGTGTTTCAGGGTTTTTGAGTTTCCACATTTTAAGGGTGGGAAACCGGAGGTGAAAAGCATGGGAGTATCGGTTTTCTTAAAAGAGTGGGGAGAATGAAGATTGAAAGTTTGAATGGGTGTATCCAATATTAGTTTCAGGAAAAATTACGTATAAATTATTTCGAATGTTAATACTACCTAAAACAGGAATGTGTAGTCTACGCAAGCGAAGCTGCGGGCGGTTCCTAGTTTTTATTATATACTGGCTGTAAACTTTCTTTCTATATGTGTATGAGAGAACCTGGAAAAATGATAGTTCATATTAATTAAAACATTCTTTTCCAATTATTGAACTATTGACTAATTGAGTTTGTCTGGATTAGTCAGTATAGATTGACAACATCAAGAAAGAAAAATCGGGTGTCATCAGGTCAAGTTTTTCCTTTGATATGCGGAATTTGAAAAGGATTTTCTTTTCACAAATACCTTTTTCCTGATATCCGTATACTAAGCATTTGACAATTTTTTCAAAGTTTGCTAAAACACTATCTTTGAGATATTCCCAAAGAACATCGTTTTGGTACACATTGGTTCGTTTTCCGGAATGATCAAAAACAACCGACGCCTTACACACCAACGTAACCTAACCACACACAGACCGCCAAAAAGTCTGCAACTTTCAAATCAGTGAAAGTTGTCTTACGCGGTATTTTTATTCGCGTTCGTGCGGAAGTGAATTTCGGCGACGTTCCTTATTTTTGGGGTCCCATACAATAATACGTACGTACAGGGAGATACGGTCTGTACACCTTCCACGCGTGCAGCCCCTTCTTAAGTAGGTACGTATGTTATAAATGAATTAGTTCATTGTAGGATTAATGTTGGCCGTTTAGTACGAGAACCAAAGTTATCGAGCCATAGGATGAGGAATGGAGTCGCGTATGGGGCACGTGATCGGTTACCTAGATGTTTGTGTTGTGTCTAGATCTTTCTCTCATTCCAATAGGATCTAAAGCTCCACCGGTAGATCTATGGATAATTTTTGTCATTGAAAATGACTATCAAATCCATTTCACGGGAGACGCATTTTTGGCCATAACTCCGAGGGTATGAAATCTAGCCAAAACTTTAAGGTCTTAAAAGATCAAGAATTCAGTTGCGCATCGTATGACACCAAAATTTTGGAAATCGGTTTAGTAGTTTTTGTAAAAAATTGAAAAATGTAAATAAATCGGGATTTTTTCGGATTTTTTTTTTACTAAATCCAAAATATTTCGAGAACGGAGACCGATATCGAAAATAAAAAAAAAATAGTATCTCAGCCATTAACGTAGCTACGGTTTGAGACCAAGTTTTTGTAAATCGGTTGGTAATTGTAAGAGAAATTATTTCCGAAAGATGAGATTTTTTGGCCGATCGCTGGTGTTTGCGGATATAAGTTACTATATTTCAGAGGGTATTCGTCGGATTGATCGAAGTGTTGTACAAAAGGTTAGAAGGCGTCGGTAGCTACAGTTTGAGACCAAAATTTTGAAAATCAAACAAGAAATTTGACATCACATGTTAGATTTTATGGACGATCGGGAACATGTTAACAGTACGGTTCTCGCCTTTCGGCCTGTATTCGTTCGAATGCTTAATTATCATGTTTAAGGATATCAGAGGCTGCAGTTTAACTCGTGGCAATGCCATGATTTCGTCGAAATAAAATAATCTGTGAAAATCGGATTTGAGTAGGTTCATTTTCAATGAAACCGATGGTTGCGGGGACTGCAAGATCTGTGGATTTTTTTCTCTTTAATCTAACAGTGTATCTACGTATATTTTTTTTCCTCTTTGATAGTGGATTAATATTTTTTCGTCGATCTCCCAAACGATTTTACTAGATTATGAAAGGAGTCTCCATACATCCTAGCTATCGAGCTTCCTAGTTTAACGAAATTCAAGGAAATTAATAAAATGACATTGCGGTCGCAATATTTTTTTGAAAATACGATGTACGTAAAAAAATTGTATTATTTAAAAAAAATGTTATGTTAATACAAGAAACAAAGATAAACTTGCCAACCATGTCGGCTGCCTCAACAAAGTCACAAAATCTTTTAAAGGGCAATGTGTACGCTTTTACAATAAGATCCTAGTTGACATTCAAGATCTACCCCTTAACAAGTTTAAATCTACAATAAAACGAAAGCTTTATGCAAAAGCTTATTATAAAGTATCAGACTACTTAGATGATAAAACTCCATGGATGTAAACAGCTCGCCTATCAGTTTATTTCAATAATAATAATCCTTAAGGACCCATGGTTCAAAATTGTGACGTATTTCAAGATTATCATCATTATCATCATCATCAGCCCATTTTTTACCCCACTGCAGGGGCTTAGGCCTCCCCCAGGGTGGGATTGTGCTACTCCCTGACTATATACTCCTACATGACTACTCCCCAAGATTATGTTACTACGAAATAAAGATATTCGACTATTTGACTAAGTATTACTTGTTTTCAACGAACTTTTGTTGTTTTTTGTTGTTTGTTGACTGATATTAATTTGTTTTTGCGACATTCAATTGTTTTTTAATTGTGAATACCTTTTAGTGGTAGATCGAAGTGGAATAAGCACAGACAAGTCAACCTTTAGACCACGCTTTAACAGGGAGTAGCATTCGCCAAGGCTATGTAGTGACACTACATAACTACGTCACTAGTGAGCCGTCAGTTGGAAGCACGTCGGAAGCCATTAAATTGTCAATTTTGAACGAGCCAATGAAAACTAGCCGACCTCTCCCCGCACCCCGCCACTTTTTGGCGATTTCGTTTTCGTACTGACGTTTATTAAAGCGTGGTCAAAATGGTTGACTTGTCTGTGGGAATAAGAAATGTATTTACATCCACTTTTTTTACCCTGAACCGGTGGATTGAAAAAGGAAAAAATATCCATAGATCCACCACCGGGGGAGTCTCGTCGATGGATTCTAGTGGAATGAGAGAGATCCTTGTGTAATCCGTCACAACTACTTACATACTATTCAATGAATACGACGACTGCTTAGCCTAGTGGGTAGCGACCCTACCTAGGAAGCTGGAGGTCCCGGGTTCGAATCCCAGGTCGGGTCAGTATTTATATGATGAATATTGATACTGGTACCGGGTCTTGGTTGTTATATGTATGTGGTGTCTTCGCTTGGTACCCAAAACATAAGCTAATGCTTAGTTTGGGGCCTACACGTTGTTATGATGTATACGTTATTATTATTAATAGAAAGGCAGATATCGGTATCATTTTTTTTTTGAATAAATACAGTTGACAAAATTTGTCGCTTTGGGTCGTTAAGTTAAGCAAAGGTGTGCTTTCTAGTCTGCTACATTCGAAGTTCGGTGACATTATCTATATAGGACTACATTTTTGAAAAAATAGGTAAGTAGGTCAAATTTTTACATAAAAATATTTTTCCCAAAAGAACTATCGATACAGCGTGTCGAAGTCAAATGTAGGACTTAGTACAAACGTAAATCCGATGCATTAGAAAAGAACGACTGCGGGCACGCGTAACCTGGCGGCGGCCACCGACCGAAACAATTGTCTTTTGTCCGCTCATCCCCACGGTAATAGGATAAATTTATGGCGCCATATCTCAATATTTTAATACTATTAAAAAAGTTTTAAAAGAAAGAACACGTACTTTATTGTCTTCAACCAATAAAAATTATAATTTTAAAATTTGAAAGGTGATTAAAAAATCTGCTTGTATAATAATATATTTTATGGTTTGCCTGTTTTCTAGAAAGGTACACAAAGATTATCAGTGGCGTAAGTTTACCTATAAAAAGTTAAGCCGGCCGGGATAATCTAGGCGCTAGGTGGCTATTGCTTTGGTCTATTCTGATATTTAGAGTTCTAGATATTATTAGAATAAACCACAAAAGTACGCATTCATTAGAAGCCCTCTTCTGCGTTTACCGTCTAACCACTCATACTATAGCTAGCTGGTGTAAGATGGAGAGTTTTAGTCCGTGTTTCAGTGCGCAAGGTCCCAACGCGCCGCTCTTCACGCCGGAGAAATCCCCGCGCGCCGGTTTCAACCCCGCGAAATTGCGTAATGTCACTTTGATACTGTGAACTGACATTTATGACTCTATTAAAACCTCAGAACAATTACCTAAAATCATAGAAGGCATTCTTGTATTTACATATATTTGTTTCATTTTTCACATGTTTTCCATATGGTGAAATTCAGTGTGAGTGAAAAAGATGTAAGTGTATATATGCGGTTTGCTTCAACCTGCTTGTACCCCGTTATTAATTATATTAGTCTGACTAGTCAGACGGACGTTTGCATCAAATCATTTGAATTTACCTCCATCGTTTAAATAAGTCGAAATGAATTTGGGGGCTACGTTCTGATCATAAGCAGCAATGATTTTGTATCAGCTATCTTTTTCTTTCTAATGTTTTATTCTACATGTTAGAACAAGTTAAACATATGTAAAATTTACATTCCTTCTATGACTTTAGGTAATTGTTCTGAGATTAAAACCAAACGCTGCTGTCAAATTAATTTACTCTATGGAATAAACCATCGGAATATATAACATACGTTAACTTAATACGTATGAAACAGTCATTTTAAAAATAGTTAACTGTCTAAGTTGCGTGGTAAACGTCAAAGAAATACCCGCGATTCGGCGGCAAACGACAGAAATGCACGATGCGTATTTACGTAACGTTACCGCGGTATCGAATAATCGACGTAATCCGAACGCAAGCGATTTTACCCGAATCGTAATCGGCGGGTTGAACTCTAGAGAATCGAAGGTTGTGTGTTCGAAATTCGAATTTGGCGCCGCCTGACGTGATTTGTTGTACGGTTTTGGTGTTTCAGTTTGGTTTGGAGTGTAAAAGTGTATAAAGAATCGATTTTCATTTAAGGCGCCCGGTACGAAAAAAAATTAACGATTTTGTAGTTCCCACAACCATTGGAGGCATTGAAAATTGCTTTAGAAGTTTTCGAAAACATAAAAACTCACGTAGGTACCTCCAAATCTATTTATTTATTTATTTATTTATTTATTTATTTATTTATTTATTTATTGCATTCTCACATGTCAATCTTTAGGTGGTCTGACAAAATCATCTTATACACTATGTGACGCCCCGTGAGAGGACAGCAATATAAGAGGCCTATTTTCTTAATGATTTTTAAACAATTTCAATGTAAATATCCATAAATACAAGTTTTTTGAAATTTGTAGATTTTCAGGGCCCACCTACAGGCCGCAATTATTAACCGAGTTCCAAAATGTTTTCACCATTCTTAGACAATTTAGTCCCACAGATGCGTTTTTGGCCAATTTTCGATAACTCAAATAATTTCTAAAATATTCATATTTTTGTAAAAAACGACACCCTAAAATCCACATTTTTTGAGACATTTTTATAATTAAAAAAATATATTAACAACCGACTTTCAAAATTTTTATAAAATTGATTTTTTCCGATAATTTTTATAAAATTGTGGACAAAAATTTGCGATAAGTTTTTATTTTTTCATGTTCATCTTCACCGTTCTCCGATAGTTGCGAGAAGTGCGAAATCTGTAGATTTTTTTTTTAGTCGGTACATGTAGATATCATTAGAAAGTTCTTTTGAAACTATATAGAGGTGCTATAAAACTAGATTGTCATAGAAGGGATGAAAGGGACATATCCAGGGTGAGATTTTAGTAACCAGCTAAAATTTTTCTAGACGTTAGGTATCACCAATAGACTTCATTACGTAAATAAAAATATAGGTCAAATGTTCATAATCAATAATTATATCCTAAATATTTTTTTACAAAATTTGGCTACTTTCCACTTACATACGAAAGCGCGGGGCATGGGGCATGTGAGCTGGGCGCGTGCATGTACACTGGTGCCCTCGTGAATGGTGATTAGTATTTTCGTAGTTTTGGGAAAGGTTTACGTAGTCTCAACAGAATATTTTCCTATTGAACGATACTAAAAAGGAACAAGACGGCCAACGGATTTTTATCAAAGGTCATTATATTAAAATTTGGCTGGTCATTAAAATTTCACCCTGTCTAGGCACGAGATGGTTTGACGCACGAGCGTAGCGAGGGCACCAATAGTTCGAGTGCCTAAATAGGTCTTTCACCCGAGGTAAACATTCCGCTTTTCATTACGAATATTCCATTCCATTCCAACAGCCCTTTTTTATGCCTCACTGCAGGGGCTTAGAGCTTAAATCCACCATGCCGCTCCAATGCGGGTTGGCGGATTGTAAAGACCTCCATCTATTGACAGCGACCGAGACCGACGGCTTAACGTACTCTCCGAGGCACGGAGTCAGTGATAGTTAATGTACTTAAAAAACTCATTGGTACACGCCCGGATTCGAACATAACGAATATGAGGAAAGTAAAAAAGCGTTAAATCAATATTTGATTCTGATGAACTAATTGTATAGAAATATCTGTCTATGTAACTAGTCAGCATTTGACAAAACAACTGAAGATTGAATTGCCGCTTTCTCGCCTTTTTTATGTTTTTTTTTCCTGTGGCATTCTACCCAGCCAGTATTTTTTATAATTGATGATGGTAAATATTTACGTCAAATCTATATAAACTAAATGTTAATTTAGTGAAAACTAAATTATAAGTATAAAGTCATACTACAAAATTGTTGATAATATTTTTTGATTAGAACTTTACGCCGCGATTTTACAGAGTCCTTGTACAAAAAGTTGAGACATGGCTTGCATAGTTTTTTTTTTTTTTCAAATTTTTGACACAAGGGAAAATCTTTTCCTAGGGACTAAAAGTACTACTTTCATCCCTTTGATCAGGTAACTTCAAGCGTACTTTCCTAGTATGAGTAATGAAAAATACTTTTCACTTAGCTTTTGACGTGTCCCCCTTAGCATTTCTAACAGAAATCAATTATTTGACAAAAAAATATAGGTCGCTACCAATTAGAACGTTTAGTAACTTTAATACATTAGTTTTGGATTAGTCGCGAAAAAAACAGCTAAAACCGAAAAAATTCACTATATGCGAATGTATTCTATCGTACTGAATACGTGTCTACATTGTACCTACGTGTTCAGACACACAAAATATTCGAAATACTTTTCCCCTAATAGTATTTCTTGTGGGTTTACTTCGATTGGTCAGTGTACACGTTTGTTTCTGTCTGATAAGGGGAGTAGATTCGGGTGTGTTAAAAATTAAAAGTAAAAACTAAAAATTGTTTTCCTTTAGTATCATATAAATACTACTACCTTGACTGACCGGTTGGCCAAGTGGTTAGAGACCCTAACTGAGGAGCCGAGAGTCGCGGGTTCGATTCCCGCCTAGAACAAATATTTGTGTGCATGATTATATCTATTTGTTCCGTTTCTGGGTGTAAAAAGCATCTGTTCTGTATATATTATAAAAAGAATCATTAATTATGTATGCCAGTTGTCTAACACCCTATAATACAAGCATAATACTTGCTTACTTTGGGATTAGTTGGCGCTTTATGGGATGTCCCAGGTATTATTAATACACATGTACGTACAAGTACGTTTGTGTACGTACATTTTGGACTCATGGCTTTGAATCAATGTTTATTTCAAAGACCACAAAATAAAGTTGACTGTATTTGTTAAATACTATCGTCTATGTTTATATTTTTAATTTTTAATTGCACGGTGGAAAAGTATGAGGCGACAGATTTTTCAACTACTACAATACATAGGACGCGAAATATTTACCTACAGAAAAAAAGTGTGTTTAGAAAATATCGCATTTTTAAAGATCTGTCCAATGATATCACTCACGTTGGGTTGCGAGAACAAGAAATTATAATTCTCATTGTTCGGTGTATGCAAAGCCATCCTTAAAATAAGTTAGTTTTCATAATTTATCTACGGAATCGTATGGCGGCTTATACAGATATGACATCTGTCCGTGAAAAGAAAAATCGTGAAGATGGCGGAGATGTGAGCCTATCACATCGGAAAAACCGGAAAAACTACCTATAACGGGATGATAAATTAACTGTTAACACAGAATTATTAAAAAAGCTTAAGTTAGAACAAATGAGTCATTAAGGGTACATAAAAATTACACGGTCTAAATCGCAATCAGTTTAGCGGCTTTTTTTGTTCTCACAACAACGGCATCGCCGAACAACCCCGAGTTGACCCGAACGCACATATGTTCGACGGACGGAAACGACCGAACGCGCTCGTAAGTGGGTCACACGGATGCACTAACACATTAGTCGCTACTCACACACAGATGGCGCGTGTGTTGTCCCGTGAGCGGCGCATTTGCAATAACACTCATGTGTTGTTAGCATGCCGCGTAGATTTAAGGGGAAGACTTTATTATGTTTTGGCACTCTCAATAGTTTTTAACACGTTGCTTTCTATGTGAGAAACAAAAGTAGGGATACGATCAGTCCGCTCCTTTTTTACTTTTCACATGTATGTAATTTAAGTGTATATCATTTAAATATTGCTAGCGTACTCAGTCGCCATTGAATATGAAAACTTGCAAAAGTTATACTTATTGACCGGCTTCACCATCTATGTAGGTCCATTATCAATAATATTGGAATAGTAGTATTACCTAAGATATCTCCTATACGGCTATCTACTCTCAAACTAGACAAGCTTGTATTATGAGTACCAAGCAACTGATATACATACCTATTAAGACATTTTTTTCGTATAATAATACCTACATACATATCTTGATATTATACAACCAGACACGGAACAGATACCTAGATGTGTTCATGCATACAAATATTTGTCTACGTGGGGAATCGAATCCGCCAACATGTTGCTATCATGAACCGAATCATTGAACCTAACTCTTATTTCATTTTAGTTTTATACATCGTTTATAGTTAATTAAATTTTTTTTTAAATAAAGTATATATGTAACAACGTATACAATAACATAGATCATAAGTAGTACATTTAGGCATTGATAAATAGTTCATATTAATTTATGTATTTTACAAAAGAGCCTGTATTATGGGTACTAGATAACTGATATGCTCTTTCAGATAGTTCTTTTTTTAATAATATATACGCATAGATATTTTACTCATAAAATGATGTAAAAACAGTAAAGTTCCCCTTAAGAATAGATAAAACTTAAATATACGAATTATTGCCTTAACAAGGATAGAATCCTATCAGATACTAGTTAAGTCGAACCTTGAAGAAAATTCGCGGTTTTTTGCCACTTGTAAATGGCGTTTTGACTCATGATATGGCTAATATAGATTTTAATTAAAACGTAATTTAACTATAATCAATGAAGTTGTTGACTCGACATTCAGGTATCGGTAAAATACTAGGGATTTTATTTAAAATAGTCTTTTTTATATCGATAATGATTTTTTAATTTTAAATAAGTTACTCAGTAACTGCAAATTATTCTTATTAACCCAATTTTGATCCTAATTTTTTTAATGGAATTGAATATAATGGTTGAGTTTTGTTTAAAAACACCTATAATTAAATATGCAATAGAACTATGTTTACTTATTGTGGCATTATATTTTTCAATAATTTACTAATTTAATAGGTTTACGGACGTATCACCTTTGTTTTTAATTTTAGAATGCTTTAAAACCAAATAGAACCTGCAAAAACGAAAGTTTCAACTTAAGAATTGTTTCTGTCAATAATTTTCTATTTCGTAAGATAATGTTTGAGTTTCTTGAGTCATGGGTACGTTTACTGTGCAACTGACAATTGTAAACAATTTGATATTTTCAACGCGATAAAGTTTATAAATGTATAAATTATTGATTTAAGTTTATAAATAAAATAAGCGTCGTAATTAATTTTGCTATGGAATTATATTATACTGACTTAACTGGTTAAAAGGAAAATCTTTGTATTGGTTAAACATTTACTGTATTGATTAAATACCTACATATGTGTATATTATCGAGAATATTTAAGTGTATATCAGTAGTCTAGTACCCATATTACAAGCTTTGCTTAATTTGGGACTAGATTGCGCTATGTGGGTCGTCCCAAGTATTATTATAATTACTTATTATGTTAGCTGTGTTTACCACTATTTATTAAAAAATATTCCTATAATGTTAATTTCAGTAAAAAATAATATTTATAACCGTTTATCGTTTAAAAACACATTGAGTTCAAACAACTTTAAATTGTTTATGAAAAGCGATCAACCAAAATGTTCATGAATATATTTCAAAGAACTAGAATTACCTCTAACATTCATAACGCTTTTTCCAAAACTCTTTTCATTTTGCATTTCAAAAAAACCCTTTCACAGAAAACCCACATTCCTCGAGATATTAGGCTGCATACACAGTGTGCGTACGTGTGTGCATACAAGAGAATCACACGTTCACTGAACACATGAATTTGCTGAATACACACACGCACGCATTTGACGCGACGTGATGTAATGCTCAGCCAGTGACGCCTGGCAGACATTTTTTATGAGGTGTGACGCAACTTTTCTAGTTGAACCGTTAAAAACTTTAACACTGTTTTTTATATAAACGTATTTGTAATGCGTAATTTGATAATTCTTTATTGATGTGTTTTGCTTAAGAGATAAAATTTAATTAATAACCAAAATGAGACAGAACGATTTTATACATACGTATAATTATGAAGGTTTTTATTTAGGTAATAAGAATAGATGATACAGATTTATTAAATTTTTAGTAGTTTATAAAAGATACAAACAGCCGCTCGTGACTTCGCCTGTTACACTTTTGTATTAGGTACTTGCAATTATTTTTGTAATTTGTATTTTTTTAAAAAGAGTGTTTTCCGATGCAAAAGTTGTCGATGTTCTGCTTTGTCTATTTCTTCAGAATCTTCAGATATTCCTGTGTAAAGTAGGGCATCATGGCATAGTGATTGTAGCTACTTAGCGCCCGTGGTCTGCGCTGTTTTTTCTAATGGAAATGAGATATTTTTCCGCTAATAAATTAGAAAAATTTCAGATGCCTTTCTTTGTACGTTCCCAGAAAGATTTTGCTGTGTTGTCATGTTTTAAATGCATATACACAATTACTATATCTGCCTTACGAGTGTTTGATTGAAATTTTCCAAAATCGGGATAAAAGTAATTTATGATACTTTCCGGCTTTTAAACCATTTAAGATAAATAATGCTTCAAAAACAGAAGCATAATAAGATTTGAACAGGTATCGTGCGCACGCGTCCTTTCTAAAGACAACAAAATTGTAATATATCATTTTCCTTTTTTATGTTTCAGGTAAGCGTCAGAAATTCATTATGAGTGCTTCAAATTGTAAGTAATACTTGTCTTCTAAATACTACATAAACGGTAATTATGCATTCTAAAAAAATAAATTCAAAAGGGTAAGTTGTAATAGTTAATGTCAGAAAATATTTTAAATAGAAAAAAATGAAAAAAGTATGTTACTGATTAAAAAACGTACGAAATCTAAAGCTGCTAAAGCTTTATTATAGCATCACACTATGTTATAAGTACATAGTACAAAATACAGTTTGTTGCTTTCATAAGAACTTGGCGGTTTGCCTGGATAGGTATGCAGTTTTGCTAAGATTAGGACTTGCAATCTATCAGTTAGTTATCCATTTAAATGATATGAATACACGAAATTAAAATCCTTATTTTTAATGAACGAAGGTTTTCAATTATATTTCTATTTGGTGTTTCAAAAATATTGTATGTTTTACATAAATTAAAAATCTATTTCAATTGTATTACGTGATACTTTTTTCTATTTTATTGCTTTCTAATATTTATTTAATATATATATTTTTTTTATGACACGGTCGTTCAATAGTAAATAAATTATTATAAATAAATATCATTATTTAAAACTCTAAATTAATTTATTTTATTTATTATTGCCAAACACGTGCACATATCAAGTGGTAAATAAGTTTGTAAATTACTCGACTACACCTATATATAATTTAATGATTAATATGTTCACTTCTCAAAACTCATACGAATATATCGTGAATAATAATTGCAATGTATTATACATCAACAGTGATTCATCCATAATAAAATAATATTAATATTTAAAAAAAAACTATAAAGTAGTGTGTCTCAACCCTAATCATGCATACATACATATAATTTAACAGCAAGGCTGCACACATCCGCAGCAAGGACAGTTCAACGAACTCCCTTGCCTTATAGACCAGTATAGTCATATAGGTAAAGCCGCAAGTTAGAGCAGGACGGCTGAATTCGACACACTATTCTCTTTTACACGAGTTTATAGTAAGAGGAAGTGAGATAAAGTTACGACATTTTAACGAGATGGAGTGAAGAAGCTATACAAATATTATGACAGCCATTTCACTTCCTTCGCTATGATGCAATGGCGATGTACAGTATAAATGTCTATTTTAAGACATAGCCTATTTATTTTTGGTTGTCGTTTATAGTTATTTTTCTCTGTAGTCATATTAAGGTACTTTAGGCGTTAAAAGAAATTATATCTACCACGAATTTAAAAAGAAATTTATTCTTTTTTGAATATTCTGATTTTCACAGTTCTGGCCTACATAGGTAGTAAGTTAATTTAATTTAGTTCTCTGGGAATTTTACTTACATGATAATATTATATTTTTTTAAGAAAACTCTATGTCTGCTATAGTCAGCTTTCTAATAATTGTAAAATTCTACAAAGAATACTTTCTATCGTTATGTTAATATGATACGTAAAACATGTTTTGTTTACTAACCCGGTTCTGGTTATTTACTATTTACATAAAAATAAAATTTAATCTTCAGCACCATCTACCGTCCGTTAGCGGAGCTATATATCATGGCGAAAATGCCTTTCAAGAATTTTATTAATATATCCGCTCCTCGTTTTAGTTTGCGATGAAACTAAGATGATTCTAATAGGAGAATACAATATTTTACACATAAATTATCGCGTTACTCTACGCACGTGGCCTAGTTTTTCCTTTGTAACGAAAAATAATTAAACACAAGGGGACGTGCCAAACCCTATGTCGCTGAACCCATAAAACTATCGTGTTTCGAAAATTATCCTAAACTCAATGAACAAACGGTTTAAAATCATAATTCATGGCACGAAAAGAAGTGCATTTTCCGAAAGCTCTTTCTGCACATACGACTTTTTGTATTCTACAAATATCGCACAAAAGAAATGCATGTGTATGCACGTTAGTGTGCAAGCAGTATATCTATCTCCATTTTACCTTTGTTGTTTCGTATCTTGTATCTCTTTCTAACGCACTGTTACGTAACGGTGCCGTGATTATGACCGCGTAACATTTTTCTTGTGGTAGAACTATGATGAGCTTTGATAATGAAGAAAGCCGTAAAAATATATTCCTTAAAAAATCCAGAGACATTGTAGTGGTACATTTATATAATGACAGAGGTAGCGAGCTTTGTTATGTATTAATAATAAATTTATGTTTTCACTTAGGTACTTATTTGCAAGTTTTTTTTTTATATTAAATTGGTAGGGTTTGCAATACATTTTTATGTGAAATTTTGAATTTTTATAGAGATTTCCAATTACATGTATTGAAGAGGAATAAGGAAAAATATTAAGTTTTTATTGTTATAATATTTTGTAAATATATTTTAATATTATATTTGTAGGTGTAATCAATAAAACAATTTTAAATTTTTTTTTTTAATAAAAATTATATATTTGAAAATAATTATATTTATTCTCCCTATATCATTAAATTTGCAATTGAGTAGATACCTATCTATACCCAGGGTAAATATTTGAAAGATATTAAAATTAGTTTATTTTTAGTTTGTACTTAACCCTTCAAAGGGATAATATAATTTTTTTTATTTATTAGGTAATTTAAAATATAATTTATTTTACAAAATCAGTTTTTCGTTTTAATAAATAAACCAACCCTAAAAAGCATGACCGTCTCTTTAACTCATTCAACCTACAGTACACAGTGGGAGCCCGTTGTGTTCACACACTTCCTGCTTAAGCGGCGTCATATCAAGGAAAAAGCGTTAAAAAAAAGTCTATAACACGTGAAATACCTATTACAAATACATAAATAACCTTCCAGTGCCAAAAAAATATCGGATACAGTGATTTTGTGATGTGAAAGTGTGAATTTTTTTCAAATAACGGCTTCAGTGTACCTATTAACTATGCATTTATTTTGTACGTTGGTTCGTTTGGTTTTTTTTTATTTATTTTTTTTAATTATTTTAAACTAAAACGTTAAAATTTAAGTACATCATTTGATTTTAGTATTGAAATTTGGTTATGACAACAAATAACAAAACCGTAGCAAATTATGGAGCCTGTTATAGGTACGTAAAAGAAAAAAATACCTAATATTTAAATAAATAGTAAAATTTCGTAGATTTATCTAAATTTCATATAAATAACCTAAAATATTATTTATTTATTAATAAGTGAATACTGAGCAACTATCTAAATAATTGAGTAACTTTATATACAATGTTATTTACATATCTAAGTGAAATTGATAAAAAATCGAATCTAATATGTAAATGCCTCAATAATAGTGATGTAACTTAATACCTGTTACGTTACATTACGTGCGTCCGTTGGTCAGTGCGAAAGTTACGCGCGAATATGTAGTGTTGGGCGACGAATAGCGAATTTTGATTGCCTCTATTTATATTATTATAATAATAATAATAATAATAATAATAACACACACAATCACAACAACGTCTTGGCCCCAAACTAAGCATTAGCTTGTATTATGGGTACCAAAGCGAAGACACCACATACATACAACAACAACAACATATTATGGAAATATTACTAGTAATTATTAAATTAATAAATTAAATTATAATGTAATATTACCCTAAATAAAATAAAGAGTTAAATATCAAGAGTTATGTATCAAAATTTTGTTTTGAAAATAAAATAATTAAAAAAAAATTAATGCTATTCTTTGAATTAAAAAATAAATAAATAAAATGCAATGATTTATACAATGTAACTTCTAAGCCTTGGTATTTAAGAGTATCTGACTGGTCGATTGTCCCAGTGGTTGGAAACCCTAACTGCAAAGACAAGGGTTGCGGGTTCGAATCCCGCCCGGAAAAAATATTTGTGTGCATGAACATGTCTATTTGTTCGTGTCGATTGTCCCAGTGGTTGGAAACTCTAACTGCAAAGACAAGGGTTGCGGGTTCGAATCCCGCCCGGAAAAAATATTTGTGTGCATGAACATGTCTATTTGTTCGTGTCTGAATGCGAAATATCTATTGTATATATTATAAAGAATATTTAAGTATGGATATCAGTTGTCTTATACCCATAATACAAGCTTTGTTTAGTTTGGAACTGGAGGACGCTGTGTGGGATGTCCCAGATATTATTATTATCTCCCTTTTTTAATTATTCGTTAAGTCAACTTTAGAGGTGTGTGTACTGGTTTTCCATACACGATAACGGTCGATGGGCACAAGCAAATTATAGTGGTATTCAGATCAGCAAAAACTAGTTTACTAGTTGGATCATCATCATCATCATCATCAGCCCATTTTTACCCCACTGCAGGGACTTAGGCCTCCCCCAGGGTGAGGAGGGGGGCTTGGAGCTTAAGTCCACCACGCTGCTCCACTGTGGGTTGGGAACTGTAACCACCGCCATCTATTGACAGCGTCCGGGACCGACTGCATAACGTGCCCTCCGAAGCACAGTGTCAGTGATATTGTGTACTTAAGTCAGAAAAACTCATTGGTACACGCCCGGATTCGAACCATGGCCCTATGGGGCCTTATAAATTTGAGACAGGTTCGCTGCGCTCTGGGCTATCACGACACTAGTTGGATACTGCTACTGAAATAAATAAATTTCATGACAAATTCAAATCCCGAATTCTGATAGATAACGACTGATCATTTAAATAAAAAAAAATTTCACACAACGGTTTTCCTCTAACCGCAAGATAGTGTATCTCGGTTACGAATATTTTTCTTTGATAAAACACTGATTGTTGTAACTGCAATATTTATATACGACTCATTCTACCTGGCTTCACCGATACCAAATTATTCTATAAATTTATAGCATGGGCTTATTAAGGGGATAGTCTTTCAATCAGCGGTTTCAAGTTGGCATTGCTATCTCCGTTTCAATCCCTCTTTCCCGATCTATTCCTGCGTGACAGAGATGAAAAGAACAAATTCCCAAAAATACCTATAAAATACCCGTCGAAAAAGCTTGCGGACCGTAACTGCTTCCACCCCTGAAATGTGTATGAATTGGAACCAAAATTTGCGGGGTCCCAAGGCCGGTATGTTTTTTTATTTTTTAATTCGCATTAATATCGAATTTTCAGCTTATTATTTTCAAAAACGAAAACCGACGAAATTCACGTTTTTCAGGAATTAATTATAATAGTGACGTATACATGACAACAACGTCTAGGTCCCAAACTAAGCATTAGCTTGTGTTTTGGGTACCAAGCGAAGACACCACATACATATAACAACCAAGACCCGGTACCAGTATCGATATTCATCATATAAATACTGACCCGACCTGGGATTCGAACCCGGGACCTCCAGCTTCGTAGGCAGGATCGCTACCCACTAGGCTAAGCGGTCGTCGAAATTATATAACATCTAAACTAAACTTTTATATGAAAAGCTCCCTTAACCAATTAACCATAGTTTCCTCAAAATTAAGAACAAAATAGAATAGACCGGCAAAGTACGTGTCGGACCACCACCAGGACCGAACTTAGAATGTAGTAGAATAGAAGGCGCATGCTTGCTGAACTCAATGACTCAAAGCCGACTTTTGTCAACTTTATTTATTTAAAGTTTTTTTATCGCATTTCATTCAATAGTATGCAACTAGTTGTTACGGGTAATACACGAAGACCTAGACACAATACAAACATCTAGGCAACCGATCGCGTGCATGGACCATACGCGCGTCCCTCCCTATTCCTCATCCCATGGCTCAAATGTGGTAACTTTATATAACCAATATTATTCCTCTATTGAACTAATTCAGAGCTCGGTCACCCACAATGAAAAGTCCCATAGTTGGGATGAACGTCCATAGTTAAAATTCAACTACATAATAAATTTAAAACAAATATCTCAAAAACTAATCATTATGCTTAGGAGTCCTCCATTAATAAGTGAGGCTCGAAAGGGGTTCGATAAAAATCACGAAATATCACTAGGAGGGAGGGGGGTGTAGTATCGAGTGTCGTGATAGGCCAAAGCGCAACGAACCTGTCTCAAATTTATAAGGCCATAGGGCCATGGTTCGAATCCGGGCGTGTACCAATGAGTTTTTCTGACTTAAGTACATAACTATCACTGACTCCGTGCCTCGGAAAGCACGTTAAGCAGTCGGTCCCGGACGCTGTTAATAGATGGCAATCGTTACAATCCCCAACCCGCAGCGGAGCAGTGTGGTGGATTTAAGCTCCAAGCCCCCTCACCTCGGGGGAGGCCTAAGCCCCTGCAGTGGGGTAAAAATGGGCTGATGAGTGAATGACGAGTGGGATGTAGTGAGATATCACGTGTACTTATTTTGTCGTTGAACGCGTAATTTCTAAACAACCGAAAAGTGGCGTGTGAGCTCAAATCATGTACCAGTACGATTATATGTTTTTCACATGATTACACGTTTCCTTTATTATTTTTATGCCAGTCAAAAACAACCTGCAACCTTCATATCTGTTCGAACCCTTTTATCACGGTCCTTAATTTTCCAGAATTAAATTAGACAACACCTACTTACCTGTATTTAAAGATAATATTCCGAAATTTATTAGTATTTTGTACTAAAAAAATACACGGGTTTTTGGGTAGGGTGCGGGGTTAGGGTGAGGTTTACCTCACCACGTATCACCAGAGCGGTGGGCTAGGAAAATGCTAAAAAAAACATCACGTGATTTATGGACGACCCCTTATTTAAATTTTGTTTTTTTTTTAAGTTTCTCTACCCGCTCTATAAGTTTGCACTACTTGGCTTGGCTTCCTTTTCCATGGATCACCCTACACCACTGGTGCCTACGTACCCTTTTACTTCATTACAACGTATCCCCATCGCAGTTTTGAATTTTCGCTGAGTGGCTATCCATTTAATGACCGGACAGATTTTGTGCGACGTCATAGAAGTGGAGATTCAAGATAAAAACGATAACTGACGAATTTCTTGCAGCACTCGAACTTCAAGATTGGAGTGTGTAATTTTGAAGCGGGGACGCGGTATATTACTGACGGATTAGAGGCTCTAACTGTAAAACAAAGGTCGCGGATTCGATTCCCTCCCGGTACAAATATTTGTTTGCATGGACATGTCTATTTGTTCAGTGTCTGGGTATATAAGTATGTATATGTATATATTATAAAGAATATTTTAAGTATGTATATTAGCTGTCTAATACTCATAACACAAGCTTTGCCTAGTTTGGGACTAGGTGACACTGTGTGAAATGTTACTGGTGTTATTATTATTATTTAAATCTAGAATAATATTTCGTACCCTTTTGATTGACATCCGCTGAAAAGACATCGAAATTTTCGCCTCAAAATTGGCCTTTCTGTGTGACTTGTTCTGAAAAATCTGATATAATTAATACTAACAGAGCACATACTGTGAACTTACTAGACTCAACTAGTTTACGAGTTATGGCCGATCAAATTGATGCGTAGTTCGAAATCTGAACAAACTCATGATATTGGTTCACGGGTAGGTAGGTTTGGTTGCTATGGATACAGAACTAAACCTCATGCAGCCGACACCCACTTACCCGAAGGTTTACTTACTTTTAAAAGTGATAAGCTAAGCGCATTATTTATTGTCTCACAGCCACTCGGCGAAATCGTTCTTTTTGCTATAGAACTGGTCAATATTTTGTTTTCTTCAAAAAAATCTTAATTTCAGCGCTGTTTTTACATTGAAATAAAAAACAAAAACTAATCTTTTTGGTTTGTTTTGTCTGTCGGTTAATTAATACTTTTAGATATCAAGTTACAGTTAGTCCCAACAAGTACCAAATTCTGATACCTACAGCCTCAAAAGAAAAAAAAAATGTTAATAGATACCTACAAAGAGTCAATTTCTCAAAAGGTATTTTAATAATAATAATGACATCTAGGACATCTCACACACGATCTCAGTCCAAAATTAAGTTTCTTCTTCTTCTTTAGCCTTGCCTTTTCCCGTTATGCGGGGTCGGCTTTACCAATCGTGAGACGCCATTTATCCCTGTCTTGTGCGTCCTCCTCTGTAACTCCCATCTCCCTCATGTCGCCTTGGACGTTTGTCATCCACGTTTTCTCTGATAAAATGCCGTCACATGGCACTTCTTACCTCCTCAATTCTCTGTGGGCCCAAATGTAAAATACGTATTGGAAAAAAAATTAAGTCTCTGAAATTACACTTCATGTATTTAACAAAATGTTTGTTTAAAATGTTTTTCTGTCGTTTTGCTAACACTTTCGATAGTTTCAAAGTATGCTATCTGATTATTATTCTAATTATTATAAATTTATAATAAAAATGCACTCAACTTGTTTTTTTATTTAATTGAATTATAGTCTCACAAAAAATATTTGGACCCTTTGGACAAAAAATGGCTACAAAGCATGGACTATTTAGGTGCTTTTTGGAAAAAAACTTGTTTTCCGATATCACTGCAACATATACAAAATACACAAGAGAAGTAGATAATGTTATCGATACGATATTTATAAATGTTAGGTGATTTTGACCTTAAGAAGTTTGTTCCAGTTAAATGACACAAGTCTCGTATTTGGGTGACCTCTTGACCTTTATGGGTCAACGGTTGTGTCAGATTTCGACCCAGACCTCAAAAAACCGAATCGTTTTGATGTCTGCTGGCTAGTGTTGGAGTGGAGAAAAAGTTTTTAAGTGCGAGTCGGATTATTCTACTTAGGTTCCGTAGTTGTTTTATTTATACGAAAAGGAGCTTTATTGTACCTACCTAGTCATTTCAGTACTTTGAAGTATGAAGTTTGAGAGCTTTATTATTTATAAAGAATTATGTTCACTTATAATATAGTTATTAAGCTTGCTGACAGAATATATCCTATCATAGACAATTTTCTTTAATTTTGGCTTGAAGACTCTAATTTTTAACATTATCTAAGATACTATATTTTTGCAAAAAAAATAAACTAGACTAGCTATCTCCCGGGACTTCACCCGTGTAGGCTACACGATTGTAATAAATATTTTTCATTCAATGGCCTTTGAGTCCTATCAGAGAACCCGATATCAAACTTTTTTTAAACTTTTATAAGTATATTTCACGCTAACGAAAGGTTGTTATCATTACACTACTATACCTAAATTACTTCAAACACAATTTTCACAAAGACCACAGAGAGTGCCCGTAACCGAGTAGGTACCTATATTATTTTCTTATAAAAATAACGCGTGCCTTTATGTAAGCTTTCAAAGGAGTAATCTTTTTTAAAACCTTATTCTATGAACTTCCCCTCGAGTGTAAAAATCTATAGCACAAAAGGGATGTCGAGAGGGTTCTTCTCAATATAAGAGTTTCACCCTCGTCGACCTTGGAAGTTTTTTATTGCGCATAAAATTTAAGAATTCCGACTTCTCAGAGCCATTAGTTATGTGGTAAGCGCCATCTAGCGTTTGTAACTTTAAGCTAAAAAAATGAAAAATAATTTTTAGTGCATCTAATGAAAAACAGATGGCGCTAAATCTGTTAACAACTTTTTGTTGGTCTTGTTTATCGTTAATAATTTATAATTTACTTACAAGACCTCAAATGTCGAATTTTACAAATATATATAAACCTATTATGTATCTAGTTTATCTCATTTCTAATAATACAAGACCTATAGACAAAGTTTTGTATGGAATAATACGTTACCCCACGCAATTCCCGTAGGAATTAAAGTTAGATTGTACTTTTGAAATGAGTAGTGTGTTCATTGAAGTCGATTTAATAACCCGCTTATCTAGTGTGACAAATGATATGGGAACATATTATGTAGGTAATTTTTTTATTTATACAAAAATAATCACGTTTTATGCCTATTTATAAACGCGACATTTTCATATGAGGTTCATGACCTCGCGCACCTTATCGGTCGTTAAGGTCAATGACCTTGGTTATGTCACTTTTATCACAAACGTATTGTTTTATGACCAACACATGCGTATTGTATTCTTTGGATTATTTTTTCCTTGAAGTAAGTAAGAGTATTTAATCATGAAGGCGACAGCAAATTGTATTACAAAGCAATTACTTGCTTCAAAATATACAATTAAAAATTACAGACAGTTTCGATACTGTGAAGTGACATTTCTGACTCTATTAATACCAAACTCTGTTGTCAAATTTATTTACTCTATGGTCTAAATTATATTTCGTTCCAAATTTTGTGTCGTCTGTTCTGATCACAGACAAGTCAACCTTTAGACCACGCTTTAATAAAAGTCAGTACGAAAACGAAATCGCCAAAAAGTGGCGGGTTGCGGGGAGAGGTCGGCTAGTTTTCATTGGGTCGTTCAAAATTGACAATTTAATGGCTTCCGACGTGCTTCCAACTGACGGCTCACTAGTGACGTACTTATGTAGTGTCACTACATAGCCTTGGCGAATGCTACTCCCTGTTAAAGCGTGGTCTAAAGATTGCCTTGTCTGTGGTTCTGACATTTCCTAGTTATAATTTTTTCACAAAGCAGACATCAACCAATGGCGTGACAGCACCCGCGACTGTGCTGTCACGGCATTGGTTGATTTCAGTATCGTATCCATATCTATATCGTGTTACGTTAGCATAATTGACCCCCTGGCTTTGTAATCTGATTCATGCTTTTATCTTCATTATATCATGGCATTTCCTTGAATATAGGTATACAATTTTATCGTCCAATAACAGGTTTAATACCTTTATTGTAAAAATGTTCACTTACTTATCAGTCATTTAATGCAGGCCGATGTCTAGACGGGTCAAGCCCATAATGACTCAAACAAAACCGAATTTTTTAACTTTATTTATTTTATTTTTATTTATTTATTTATTAAAGCACAATCACATCACATTTATTTATAAAATAACCAAATAAATATTCCATAGTATTATTTGTCGGTATTCGCCGTTCACTCGATAGTATGCAACTAGGTGTGACCTGACGGGTAATAAATCATCATCATCACCAGTCCGTGTCTCTCCACTGCAGGATATAGGCCTCTTCCAAGGCTCGCCACCACACACGGTCCTCCGCCTTTCGCATCCAACTACCACCGGTATGGTGCTTCTGGTAATCAGTCCACCTGGCCGGGGGGTCCAACGCTTCCCAATACGTGGCCTCCACTCGAGTACCCGTCTACCCCATCGGTTGTCGGTTCTTCGGCAAATGTGACCGACCCATTGCCACTTCAGCTTGCTAATCTCTTCGGCTGTGTCGACAACTTTAGTTCTTCGACGGATTTCAGTATTCCTGATTTTGTCCATCAAGGATATACCGAGCATAGCCCGTTCCATAGCGCGCTGAGCGACTTTAAATTTGTGGACCAGTCCTGCCGTGAGAGTCCATGTTTCGGCACCGTATGTCATTATAGGCAGGACATATATTCATACAATAACCAAGTAAATATTCTGTAGTATTATTTGTCGGTATTCGCCGTTCATTAGTGTGCAACTAGTTGTGACCTGACGGGTAATAAATACAACACAATATTTAGGTAACCAATCGCATGAGCCATACGCGCGCCCCTTTCTAACCCCTTCCTCATCCTATAATGCAGAAAAGTACGAATTGACTAGAAGCCTTCTTCTGCGTTTACCGTCTAACCACTCATACTATAGCTAGCTGGTGTAAGATGGAGAGTTTTATTCCGAGTTTCAGTGCGCAAGGCCCCCGTGCGCCGTTCTTCACACCCGAGAAATCCCGCGCGCCGGTCTTCAACCTCGCAAAATTGCATAATGTCACTTCGATACTGTGAACTGATAGTTTATGACTGTATTAAAATTGATTGAAACCAAACGCTGCTGTCAAATTAATTTACTATATGGGCAATACACAAGGACCTAGATCACTTCTATAGTTACTTTAAGGTCCTTGTACTGAATTTAAAGACTTTAGTATAAAAAGATGATGAAAATATGAGAATGGAGTATCACACTATACTTTTAACCCATAGCGGTCAGCCATGCTAATAGGGTCGCCTGTGGGGGACCATTTAGAAACAATATTGAATAAAAGCTTTAATTTAGAAAATTTTAAATAAAATCAGTTACACTTTAAGAAGATTGTGTATTGGCAAATTTCCATACAATCGGTGTTTACGGTTGCACCCCATTAAACCTTAACCGATTGACGCAAAAAAAAATGGTAGTAAAAAATTAAAAATTATAGTATTTAGATATAACGACAAAAAAAGGTTTGTTTTTATTTGTCACAGCATGTGAAAATGTATTTAATTTTATGCACATAAATATTTGTTCTGGGCGGAAATCGAACCCGTTACTTTTAGTTCTGCAGTTAGGATCACAATCAATGAATCGGTCATTGCCGGGTCATAATATTAAGAGTTAAGCGATATTTTCATAGTTAGTTGTTGTTAGATCCCATAACAAAGTTTATCATAAACGGCACTGTCAGATATAGACACTTGCTTGAGGATATTGCCTATAAGGTACACAACAGTTTTTTTTTTTAAATTATTTATAAAAGCGAACTAAATAACGAACGGCCGCCACGGTTTCTGTTGATTAGTAAGAAAATATTCTAAAGAATGATTCTCAACTAAGACACCTATATGACATAAAATTTTTTTACTCTTACAAAATTTTTCCGTTACAAAAACGTTGAATAATAAAATATTTTTCCTTTAACAATCCTATTCATTAAAGTAGACAAACAAACACGTGGACAATGTAATCAATAACGTTTGTGTTGCAAGAGTCAATGTACCGAGTTCGGCGTTACAGTGAACTTTTAGTTCGCGCTATTGGACAACAGGTGGCGGCGTCAAAAAAACATGGTTCGTTTCTGAGTACGCGCGAAGTACGTTGCACTCCCTTGTCGGTTGTTAAACTCCCTTGGGTGTGTAAATTACGATAAATTATATATATATTAGAAACAAATATTGAAGTAAACGAAGTCCCAAGCAAATATTTTTTTATTATAATTTGACTAAAGACTAAAAATTGAAAGAAAATTGTAAATCAGTTCATAAACTAAGTAGTTTTCGCAATATAAAAAAAAATACTAAAAAGCTTGGAATGTTGTCGCTTCAATTTAATTCATATCAATAACTTATATACTTGCATTTTTTTTGGTTTTCCTTCCCTATACGTTTCGTATTTGATTCTTTCAAATACTTGGTATTAGCAACCTCTTCTTCTCATTCCGCGGTAATCGGCCATTTGACCTACATTAAATTAAAGGGAAAATAAACATTAACAGTGACCGTTTCAACGTTGAATGCCTTGTCGTTTTTGATTGTTCATTGTCGAAAAATAACACTGGCTGGAAAGGTTTTGTTAATACGTACCTAAATTTATTTCCACTGGCCTGTCTTCAGCATATAATAATAATAATAATAACACACACAATCACAACAACGTCTTGGCCTCAAACTAAGCATTAGCTTGTATTTTGGGTACCAAGCGAAGACACCACATACATATAACAACCAAGACCCGATGCCAGTATTAATATTCATCATATAAATACTGACCCGACCTGGGATTCGAACCCGGGACCTCCAGCTTCGCAGGCAGGGTCGCTGCCCACTAGGCTAAGCGGTCGTCGAATATATAAATATATAAATATTATTATCTAAAATTTATCTGCATATCATATATAATATGTTATAAAACCGTTTGGAAGGGCATAATTTTAAGGGTGAAATTCACGAGACTTCATTAAACCTAACGAATAATGACGTTACATATTATAGTTTGTGGTAGACTGTAACTTCAATACAGATGAACCCTACAACGTAGCTCTCACATTTCATATGATTGTACTTATAAGCATATTGGGTGTGTAGAGACAACATTTTTTTTAAAGATATATTTTCCTAATGAAAATTCTATATATTTATGGATACTTACAATACGAACGAAACATGTTATTTTTTGGTCTTTTTTTTCTATTAGTAACATTATTTCCACACTTACGCATTACAGAAGAAGGCATTTTGAAAACTGAGGTAGGAAAAACACAGAAGCTACGTGACAGGTCGACTGCGTAGGGCTTACCATAGCCTGCGAGCAAGTCCTTATACCTTACTTTGAGCTTGCCACGCCGAAGGAAAATTATGTGTAATGTCATTGCTAACGAATATCGATGAAGCGAAAAAGATATGTAAGGACCCTGATTATTTACATGTCCAGATAAATATTCAGCGTCAAAAAAGTTCATCATCATAATCAGCCCATTTTACCCCACTGCAGGGGCTTAGGCCTCCCCCAGGGTGAGGAGCGGGTTTGGAGCTTAAATCCACCACGCTACTCCACTGCGGGTTGGGGATTGTAACGACCGCTATCTATTGACAGCGTCCGGGACCGACTGCTTAACGTGCTCGCCGAGGCACGGAGTCAGTGATAGTTAATGTACTTAAGTCAGAAAAACTCATTGGTACACGCCCGGATTCGAACCTTGGCCCTATGGCCTTATAAATTTGAGACAGGTTCGTTGCGCTCTGGGCTATCATGACACTTCACGACGTCAAAAAAGTTGATTAAATTTATCAAGATAATATAAAAATAGATTTTATACGATAACAAAATTATATTCGATATAGTAATGGAACTTATGGCAATGTGGCAATGCGCAGGTCACATTTACCGTAGAACCGAGGACCGATGGGATAGACGAGTTCTCGAGTGGAGGCCATGTACTGGCGGACATATGACCTGAAGCACCACGATAGTTGGATGCGAAAGGCGGAAGACCGTGTGTCGTGGCGAGCCTTGTGAGAGGCCTAAATTCTGATGGAACCTATAAGCTGTTAAAAGCTTATATCTATATCTTCCTTGAAAAAAAAAATACAATTTCATTAAAACATACAAATAAATCTAAGAACTAATTAACAATATTTACAATATTTACAACATAAAAATATCGTCCAGGTTGGTCCCATGTGGCATCGATCCCATTACGCTTGCACTGTTTCCGCGCTGCACAGCGATGCTCAGTTGCTGTGCGAAATAGGCACCCGCTCTGGGATCGCCAGCAGTGCTGACCAGACGGGTGGACAAATCTTTTACGAATTTTTTCGTATCAGACGACCACGGACCGAGTGTCTCTACTGCAAACGCCGCAAACTCGTAGTGAGGAATCAACCCCGAGTATTTGCGACGTTTACATTATTGGGCCTGGTCGGCCGCCGCGCCAGCACTTTGGGCCGTGGCCCGGACATGGGACGGAGCCAGAGTATCCACACATGTGGCATCCCAAATCAAAGCACGGCCCAGGCACCAAGGCACCAACGTTGCTCCGTCGGGTCTCTTGCCATCGTCCCTGAAAAAACCTTTCGGCTCTAAAGATGAGGGGATAGATGCTGTCAAAAGAGCCCGGCGGATCAAGTCATTAATGGCTCCGTGGCGGTAGATACGACCAGCGCTTTTGAGACACGAAAGTCCGTGGCGACCCAGCCGGTCCACACCACGGCCACATGGGCATTGATGAGGCTCGCACACTTCTGCGCCTAAACGCAAACACACAGCGATGCGCAGTGAAACGGGATCCAAAATTGTACCGATGTTTTTGGATGGGAGTGCGTGTAGCCAGTGACCCGATTCCTTTTCAGACACAGCAAGGAGTCTCGCTCGATCAGCATCGTCAGGGGACCGGTCGATGAGATCGGCATGTACGGCTTAACATTATTTTAAATGCCCTGGCGTCACAGGCTATACATCATACGGTATTGCCCTCTCTGTCTAACAAGATATTTTAAATAATCATAACTTTGTTATTACGACGACCGCTTAGCCTAGTGGGTAGCGACCCTGCCTATGAAGCTGGAGATCCCGGGTTCGAATCCCAGGTCGGGTCAGTATTTATATGATGAATATTGATACTGGTACTGGGTCTTGATTGTTATATGTATGTGGCGTCTTCGCTTGGTACCCAAAACACAAGTTAATACCCACTAGGCTAAGCGACGACCGCTTAGCCTAGTGGGTAGCGACCCTGCCTACGAAGCTGGAGGTCCCGGGTCGAATCCCAGGTCAGGTCAGTATTTATATGATGAATATTGATACTGGTACTGGGTCTTGGTTGTTATATGTATGTGGTGTCTTTGTAAATATCTATATGTATATCAGCTGTCTAGTAACCCATAACACAAGCATAATACTTGCTTACTTTGGAACTAAATGGCGCTGTGTGGGAAGTCCCATTATTATTCTTATCAATTTATTTTTAATTATTTCGCTGTTATTATATATTAAGAAAATCTTTTCACTAAAATAAAAAAAAAGTCAATTAGGTATTTTATTCACGCATGTAAAAGCTGCCCCCTTATTTTTGTTGACACGTAAATTATTAAAGGCAAGGACCGTACCAAGTAGGCATCTATAAAATATCTCTATACATGTATATTATAAAGGATATTTAAATATGTATATCAGTTGTTCGGTACCCATAATACAAGCTTTGCTTAATTTGGGACTAGATGGCATAGGAATGTCCCAGGTATTATTATTATTACATAGTGTCTACCTATCCCTCTAGGAATCCCTAAACCCTCTGAGGCTTATTTATTTGCAAAAAAAATTTTTTTCAGTGACATACGAACAACAGATATCTTAGACACAGTGTCAACGCAAGCGCAGTTTGCTTTCTATTATCTAAAACACATCATCATCATCATCAGCCCATTTTTACCCCACTGCAGGGGCTTAGGCCTCCCCCAGGGTGAGAAGGGGGGCTTGGAGCTTCAGTCCATCACGCTGCTCCACTGCGGGTTGGGAACTGTAACGACCGCCATCTATTGACAGCGTCCGGGACCGACTGCTTAACGTGCCCTCCGAAGCACGGTGTCAGTGATATTGTGCACTTAAGTCAGAAAAACTCATTGGTACACGCCCGGATTCGAACCATGACCCTATGGGGCCTTATAAATTTTAGACAGGTTCGTTGCGCTCTGGGCTATCACGACATAGTTTGCTTTCTATTATCTAAAACACATAGTAATAATTAAATATTAATTTACGCGAACATACAATTTAGGGAACTTTATCAGTATGTGTATATGTCGGCAGAAAAGATGAACGACCTTTAAATATTTCGTTGTTTAATCTTTATTTATATATAAATACTTGAAGGAAAAGCTTTATACCCCTTTTTAAGCATACTTCTTGCCCGGAGGATATACAGGTTGAGGCTTTAATGACCAGCCAAATTTTAATATAATGATCTTTGGTAGAAAACCGATAGTTGTCTTGTTTCCTTTTAGTATTGTTCTATAGAAAAATATTGAGATATGACTACACAAACCTTTCTCGAAAAAAAAACCAATAACTCTAGTCACCATTAATGCCCGCCGCCCCATTCCGTTTCAAGGCCTCGGGCGTGTACTTTTACTGTAGCGTTAAGAAGGCAACCAAACGTTGTAAAATAACACTGTAGATAAAATAATTTATTATGAAAATGTAACCCATATTTTTTATTTACGCAATGAGGTCTATTGGTGATACCTAACATCTAGAAAAATTTGGGCCGGTTACTAAAATCTCACCTTGTATAATAATTTTTTAATTATTATTTTTTTTTTAAATTATTTTAATATGCTTATAGGTCATAAATGTCAATTCACAGTGACTGTCATTTCGCTATTTAGCGGGGTTGGCGAAGATTTCTCGGGGGTGTAGAGCGGCGCGCGGGGACCTTGCGCACTGAAACTCGGACTAAAACCGGCTATCTCACACGAGCTAGCTAAGTATGAGTGGTTAGACGGTAAACGCAGAAGAGGGCTTCTAGTCAATTCGTACCTTAGGTAACCAACGGAAGTTCTGCTGATATATTTATCACGGTTTGTATTTCTAATTAAATATAAAAATTAAATAAAATATTGATGACCGCTTAGCCTAGTGGGTAGCGACGCTGCCTACGAAGCTGGAGGTCCCGGGTTCGAAACCCAGGTCGGGTCAGTATTTATATGATGAATATTGATACTGGTACCGGGTCTTGATTGTTATATGTATGTGGTGTCTTCAAAAAATATTTATATATGTATATATTATAAAGAATATTTAAGTATGTATATCAGTTGTCTAATAACCCATAACACAAGCATAATACTTGCTTACTTTGGGACTAGATGGCGCTGTGTGGGAAGTCCCATGTATTATTATTATTATTTTTAATTTGCGGCCAAATTCACGTGGTACTACGCGCGTCGAAAATACCGACCGCAAATAGGCACCAAAAGCTTTTTCAGAAGCTCCTGTTACTTATACATCGTTTGGGATTTTGCGTTTTATAGTCAAAATTACCTCTCATAAATAATCTAATTTGGATATTTTTTGTATTTGTGCACTTCCTCGGGTAGTCTGTAATTAGCAGGTAATAGAAAAATATATAGTATATATTATTAAAAAAAAAGATTTGTTTAGATATTTAAGTATGTATACGAGTTGTCTAATACCGTATTATACTTGTATAATACTTGTTTAGTTTGGTACGGAATCGCGCTGTACGATATCCCATATATTATTATTATTTTGCAGATAGTTAATTATAACTTATATTCATAATACGGTATATGACTACAATTATTATTATTATTAATTAAATATATTATATATATCAAGAAAATATAAATATACATTTAATAACATAACAAAATTTATAAACATAATTATATTCCGATTAAGAAATATGGAAATTATAAGTTATTAAAATTTTATCTCCGTCTTTTTTTTGCCTAAACGAAATTTAACATTATTGTAAATGGCCTGACATCACAGATAGATACGCCGCCCGTAAAGTATTGCCCTCTCTATCTAACAGGGCATTTTAAACAAGCATAACTTTGGCTGGGTGTATAATGTACATATAAAGAATATTTAAGTAGGTATATCAGTTGTCTACTACCCATAATACAAGCTTTGCTTAATTTGGAACTAGATGGCGCCGTGTGCTATGTCCCAGTAGTATTCTTATTATTATTTGTTTTTTTTTTACTGCAATGATATAGTTAACTAGCCTATTCTATACATAGCACGCCTCTGTTCTCCAGATGGTTAATTAATAAACGATTAGAGATTTTTTAATTGAAACGATCGACTACTCATCGATGTTTGAAATCTCGTTGAGATAAACACAATTAGCCAGAATTTCGGTGACGCCATTTCGGAAATACAGGGTCTATGACCTTGAATGATAATATCCTGGTAATAACTTCGGAATCTACTTAAAACTTTCTGCAGAATATCATAAATTTTACAACAATAATTTAATATACGATATAAACAATTATATGTTTTCTCTAGGGTGGGTGATGGCCACAATTTAAATACGAGACATAAGCATATGTTATCGATTCCCAG
Source organism: Luffia ferchaultella (assembly GCA_949709985.1). Lineage (NCBI taxonomy): Eukaryota > Metazoa > Arthropoda > Insecta > Lepidoptera > Psychidae > Luffia > Luffia ferchaultella. The sequence continues at coordinate 3,817,006 of OX453269.1, forward strand.
GTTCAGGCTGTCAAAGGTTAATAATTCTTTCATGGGAAATTGTATCCGTTTTTATAATAAAATTCCAAAAAAAAATGTTAGACTTGAATTCTAATCAATTTATAAAGCGAGTTAAAGTCCAACTCATGAAAAAAGCTTATTATTGTATTAGTCAGTATTTAAATGATAAGTGCGCATGGACATCATTGTCATCTGCATGTCAAATAATTAATTTATTGTTTAGTTTAGTTTTACTAGGTATCAGTTGTATTTATTTATTGTTATAATTTGTTAATATTTTATTTTATTGTACAGTTTTAGTACTTGATATGTAAATACTGTGTAAATATGTAAAAATTACTATAATTATACTATATTATGATTATTATTAATCATTTATTTTCAGGTGCTAGCCCCAAAATATGTAAAAATTACTATGGGGCTAGCACCTGAAAATAAATGATTATTATTATTATTATTATTGTAATAGTTGTGAGCACTTTAAATTAAAAAAAAAAAACAATTAAGAAAAACATATATTTAAATAAAACAAAAAGGGAGGAATTTCTTGCCGGTTCTTCTCCTCCTAGTTTTTGAACCGGTACCTAATCAATTAATTTTGACTTTCAATAAGTGTGTGTAAACATCTTATATTGAATAAAAACTTTTTGAATTCGAATTAACAAATAAAAAATGAATCATTAATAACAAAGTTATGAATATCTGAACTGTCATGTTAGACTTAAAAAGAAAAAAAAATCCAATATAATTTATGTGTAATTCTTGTTAATAAATTCTGTCATAGTATAAGGTCTATTTTTGTATTTTCTCGATAAATAAATGTACCCTATTTGATAACTTAACGATAAATAAGGGTTCAGGTATTCGCACAAAGCTATGCTTTTCAGAATACTGTAACTTGTAATTATTATAAGACTTTCTGTAATATTCTTTTTTTATAAAATAAAATTTTATATTATACACGCAATATTTTAAGATGCACACCTCGTATAATCTGTAATTACTATCCGCAGTTACTATTTAGATATTTTACTTAGAGTTTACTCATTACAAACTGTAAATTTAATTACATAGTTAAGTATTATTAAGTGAAAAAAATGTACTTCCTAACAACACTGTCATAGAATACGAAATTCTTTTAATTAAAATTAAATTAATTAAAAAAAAATAATTAACAAATATATTTATACAGTTCCCAACCCGCAGTGGAGCAGCGTGGTGGACTTAAGCTCCAAGCCCCCCTCCTCACCCTGGGGGAGGCCTAAGCCCCTGCAGTGGGGTAAAAGTGGGCTGATGATGATGATGATAATGATGATGTTATTTATACATTCGAGATCCGATGAGATTTGGTACAGTTTTTTTTAGAAACTCTGGGGAGCCAGAGAAAAATTTACGTAAAAATCAAATCTAAATAGTTTATAAATATAACTTTATAAATAAAAATTTAAAATCCAAAATTAGATACAATTCAAATGAATCTCTTAATTTAACAGCTAAATACCTACTTATTTCTTTAATTTCTATTTAACATGGTGTTTAATTTAATTTTAGATACAAATGTACCATATTTTATACACACGTTATAATAAACCTAATTTTCGTGTAATACCCAGACATTTATATTAAAAAAAAATTCTTCTGTATTGGCACCATAGACATATTGGCACACAGGAGTTTTAATTAAATAAAAGAATACAAACTTTATACCGTTTATGAGATATAATTTTATACTGTGTCGCCAGCATTAGAAAAAGACCTATTTTAAATTTTAAAATCAAAATTATCTGTAAAAAAAAAATATTTTTTTAAATATTTTTTTTTTTGTATTATATATGTAATGTAAACATACGAGTACATCGATCAACTCTTAATTATGTATATTTTGAAGATTAATTTAAAATTTTGCATAACATCTTTACCCGACAACCAAACTGAAGAAAAATAAAGATAGATCGCTAATTCTAGATCTAGGATAAGAGAAAAAGGACTATTGGTACGTAGATTATGTTCACTCTTGAAAAACTGAAAAATCATAATATATTAAAAATGCTATGCAAATACAAAGAAATTAATAAAAATAACAAAAAAAATAACAAATGTAATTTTTCTAGGCCAGACTTAGTACTCTGTCTCAATTAAGTCTTTCTGTAGACGGGGACTTTCATATATTGGGCAAAGGCGTGCTCACTATTTTTTTTTAGACTTTTTTTTAATAATAATAATAATACATGGGAATATTTTAGGAATAGGATGGCATTTCCTTAATCTGTAACTATATTTTTCATAACCTATTTATATTTTTCATTTATTTCTATTATATTTTTCATAACCTGAATTTTAGCCAAAGTACGACAGGATTTACCACAATTAAATACAATTACAAAGTTTGTTTCACAAAGCCTTCTATGTATCAATGTACATATTACAAATATTTAGCATTTTTGCACATAACATGCACTTCCTCACTCTCGTCTATTTGCCGATGCTTGAAGTCTCGCCGAGATAAACACAATCTGGCCAAATTCACGTGGTGCCGCGTCGAAAATACCTTGGGTGTCGCTGACCCTGTTCGGAGTTCGTCGGCCGCTTTCGGGGGTCATCGTCCGGCCGGCGCTCGGCCTACGCCACCTATCGATCTATATATCAATCAGATAGGTTTCAAAAATATCAGTAAAATTTACACACGTCAATTTCCATATTTAGAGGGCCATGTGATTATTTTTTAAATTTTTAATTTCTGATATTTAGAATTCAAACGGAATTAAACGTTTAAAAATATATGAAAAAACACGTCAAGTTCTTTTAATAGGACAATCAGATGAATGGTAGAACATTGATATATAATAATAATAATAATACATGGGACTTCCCACACAACGTCATCTAGTCCCAAAGTAAGCAAGTAGGTATTATGCTTGTGTTATGGGTTACTAGACAACTGATATACATACTTAAATATTCTTTATAATATATACATATATAAATATTTTTGCGAAGACATCACACATATAACAACCAAGACCCGGTACTAGTATCAATATTCATCATATTAATTTAATACCGACCCGACCTGGGATTCGAACCCGGGACCTCCAGCTTCGTAGGCAGGGTCGCTACCCACTAGGCTAAGCTGTCGTCAAATATATAAAATAAATAATAAACAATAAATAAATATATTATATTGATGTCGTATCTGTTATTACCGTTGTTACATCTTATAGTATAGTGTTGTTATTTATATATGAGAACACAAACCAGACAAACAATAATTTTTATAGATATAGATTTAGAGCTTTATCGTTTTTCACCTCATTATCATCATCAGCCCGTGTATCTCCACTGCAGGATATAGACCTCTCCCAAGGCTCGGCACCACACACGGTCCTTCGCCTTCCGCATCCAATTACCCTCGGTATGGTGCTTCAGGTCATCAGTCCACCTGGCCGTCGTCACCGTCCATCGGCCTTGTGTCACCTGGAGTTTCGTAATTTTTGATAAATTTTTTTATTACACTTAAATAAAAAATATACATTGACTTATTATAGAACAGTTTTGACGCAAATAAACTAGAAAATACCGCACCATATCGGGGGTAGTTGGATGCGAAAGGCGGAGGACCGCGTGTAGTGGCGAGCCTTGGGAGAGGCGTATATCCTGCAGACACGGGCTGATGATGATGATGATGAAACTAGAAAATACATTGCTAAAAAGTTTTATTTTATACCTATTTTAGTAGATTATCATCATAACTTTTTATGTGCACAAAGTCTGACTTCTATATACAGAAAGTAATTATCTTTGTAATGAAAAGCAATGAAATATTATTTTTTTTTTACAATTTTTCATATATTCTCTGAGAAAATTAACTTATCTGAAAGATTGTTCAACGGGCCTATCATTTTATATCGCCGGCGGATAATGATCCCTTTGGCTCATCTTGAAGTGCCATTATTTTATATTTCTTTAGAATAAAAAAATTAAAATCCTATAATTTTCAAGTAGGACTAATCCATAAAGTTAATGTTATGGAGGTTCGTAGACAACCACTCTAAGTAGAACGCTGCAAGAAACTTAACCAACTGCTTAGCCTAGTGTGTAGCGACCTTGCCTACGAAGCTGGAGGTCCCGGGTTTGAATCCCAGGTCGGGTCAGTATTTATATGATGAATATTAATACTGGCACCGGGTCTTCGTTGTTATATGTATGTGGTGTCTTCGCTTGGTACCCAAAACACAAGCTAATGCTGAGTTTGGGGTCTAGTATGTATGTATGATGTATACGTTATATGTATAGATACGTATTCGTTAATTTGAAGTGACTTATTGTTTTTAGCGATGGCGCTACAAACCAGTGTGTCAAAAACTAAGTGGATTAGCGCCATTTTATCCCAAGATTTTTTATAATTTATATATTTTTTAAAATTGTAATACGTTTTAAACATAAGTTGCCATTTTACGTAATCTTTAAATTTATTTATTGAACAGTTTATAATATTGTTTGGAAGTTTATTATAAAATCTTACACAATTACCTTTGAATGCATTACTTATTTTATGAAGCCTATTATATACTGATATATATATACTGATACTGAGAGTTTATGTGTTTTCCTAGTATTAACATTGTGTATGTCGTAATTCTTTTATGCGTAATTTAGGTGTAATTTTTATGAACATAAAATATAATTTCATAAATGTACTGAGAAAGTAAAATATTTAGCCATATCATGAAAAGATTACAACAAGGTCTTTCGCCAAAAGAGGTTGATGTCCACCATTTTTAAACTGACAGATTAGGTTAGGTCAGGTTGGATAGCAAAAATGCGAGGAGCGAAGCGGAGTGGAGCGATGAACCTCCAAAAAGATAGGGCTAAACTTAGAAAAAACCCACTCCACTCCAAAAATATATGGCTAAACTTATAAAAAACCCACTCCACTCCACTCCACTCCACTCCAAAAAGTTATGGCTAAACTTAGAAAAAACCCACTCCACTCCACTCCACTCCACTCCAAAAAGTTATGGCTAAACTTATAAAAAACCCACTCCACTCCACTCCAAAAAGTTATGGCTAAACTTAGAAAAAACCCACTCCACTCCACTCCACTCCAAAAAGTTATGGCTAAACTTAGAAAAAACCCACTCCACTCCACTCCAAAAATATATTGCTAAACTTATAAAAAACGTTGAACGATTTGGCTGTTGTTAGGAATATTATATCATGAAATAGCTGTTCTTCACGATGTGCCTAGGCGCATTGTGATCTCCCTAATTAGACGATCGGCCGCCGACGTATATAATAATAATATCTGGGACATCCCACACTGCGCCATCTAGTCCCAAACAAAGCAAAGCTTGTTTTATTCGTACTAGACAACTAATATATATATATTTAAATGTTCTATACATACATATATAGGTATTTCTCACCCAGTAACGGAACAAATAAACATGTTCAAGCAAATATATGTCCCGGGCGGGAATCAAACCCGTAACCTTTGGCTCCGCTGTTAGTGTTTGACTACTCGGCCAATCGGTCAGTCGTACAAACTAAATTCACTCTCGGTTATAGCTTGAATGGAAAAACAAATCATATGCAACCTCTGGCAACCTCGAAACGGAATAGGTCGGGATTTTATACCATATTAATTGTGTACATTGGCAATCGTTCTTATAGGCCGTTCAATATTTGGCCAGAATATACCGACGCTATCTATGTTTGCCTTACATAGTCCACACGTGAGAATTTGCTGCTTGTATTTTGCTAGTCACTGATTCATATAGAGAGCTATTTTTCGAAATTCTACACATTATTTATAACCTCACGGCTATTTCCCAAAAAGGACTATCAGAGGTTTATAGTTAGACTGACCCATTGGCCGAGTGGTTAGAGACCCGAACTGCGGAGCCATGGGTCGCAGTTTCGATTCCCGCCCGAGATAAATATATGTGTGCATGAACATGTCTATTTGTTCCGTATCTGACTGTAAAAGTATCTATATGTATTATAAAAAAAGATATTTATTTCAGTTATCTAGTAACACATAACACAATGTCGTGATAGCCCAGAGCGCAACGAACCTGTATCAAATTTATATGGCCTTATAGGGCCATGGTTCGAATCCGGACGTGTACCAGTGAGTTTTTCTGACTTAAGTACACAATATCACTGACACCGTGCTTCGGGGGCCACGTTAAGCAGTCGGTCCCGGACGCTGTCAATAGATGGCGGTCGTTACAGTTCCCAACCCGCAGTGGACCAGCGTAGTGGACTTAAGCTCCAAGCTCCCCTCCTCACCCTGGGGGAGGCCTAAGCCCCTGCAGTGGGGTAAAAAATGGGCTGATGATGATGACATAACACAAGCATAATACTGGCTTACTTTGGGACTAGATGGCGCTGTGTTGGATGTCCCAGGTATTATTATTATATTAACACACAGTGCAAACAACTTGGTCAAGGAACTTGCAATTTTGTAAAAAGAATTCTTATATAAAAGTAGGAACTTCAAAATTAAATCACTAAAAGGTAAAGAAAAGTCGAAGTTTGTATTAAATTTGAGACCTAGTAAAAATTTATTGATTTTCTAAAATAAACATCTAAGGGTGGACAACGGATTTAAAAGTTTGTATCGGAAAATTACAAATATATACCGTGGGTACGTGCGCATAACAACTAGATAATATTATATACGAGTGTAAAACAATGCAAAAATGTAGATTTTACACATATGTAGTCGTTGTCCACGCGAGCGAAGTCGCGGGCGGCTGATAGTTTATTTGTAGTTTTTTGAAGCAATCGTCATCTAAATAAATTGCGATATTGAACTGTATTTGTGAAACAAATCTTGTATGACATTAGGCGAGGATCGCCTATAAAATCAAGTAAATAAATTTCTAATGAAAATCTTTTTAACCTATATAATATGATTAGTATGAAGATGCAATATATATAAGACAACTAGAACTTTGAATTTTTTGGCCTGACAACAAATAAATACAAAACTTTAAAAAAAAAAACTACAATAACCTCCAAAGTCAAAGTACACTTTTTGGGGCATTTCAATGTTAGGGCGACCGGTTGCCCCACTTTGCACCAATACGTGTTCCGATTCAACACAATTTTTATTACGTACGACAAAACTTATAAGAGTGTGAAATATTTACTTCGAGTTCAACGAACGACCGCGCTCGGTTCATCACTTCAACCGATCTGAGAAAAGGTGGTTATGCGTTTGAAAATTATCATTTATCTTGAAAAAATATAAATAAAATGTATTGTAAGTACATAGAAGTAATGATGAATTATTTATTGTTAAGTTATCTTTATTTGTAATTTTTTTATTTATTCAAAATTTTTACTTAGCACCAAAAAACAACTATTTTATTAACATTTAACCCTTATATATATGTATATATATATTACTAGTGGTCGTGCAGTGCTCCAAATTCGCCCGTACTCACTATTTTGAAACCACCAATAAATAATAATTAGGCGAGAGTAAGTCAATTCAAATTGCATCAAACGACAGACTATATTTGTATGGTTGACAGTATTTGTAACACATATTATGTATATATTTTAGCTTTTGATACTCCTTTTTCCATATAAACTTTAACTACGCCAAATCTCACACTCCTTAGGGATACAAAGTTTTCTCTTCACATATTAGTATAGGTTAACAATTCAAGTGGTTTGGTTCCCTGTTAAGGTAAAAGTTTTTCAAAAATGTGATTATGCATTTTTTTTTCTCAAAAATTGAGCTTATGACTTCTTTGAAGTGTTTTTGCTATTTCACATAGTGTAGTATTTCATTTAATTAATATATAGGTTAGCTTTTTGCATTCCCACTCTACAAAAACTTTAACTATGCCGAATCTCACATTCCTTCATGCGTGTAGTATGCTTGAAATGAGATTGAAAGCTTTTTCTTCACGTATTAATATATAGATTAGCTTTCGGGCCTTCCTCTCCACATAAACTTTAACTATGCCGATTCTCACATTCCTTGATGCATGAGCTTGAAATGAGATTGAAAGCTTTTTATTTACGTATTTAATATATAGATTAGCTTTCGGGCCTTCCTCTCCACATAAACTTTAACTATGCCGATTCTCACATTCCTTGATGCATGAGCTTGAAATGAGATTGAAAGCTTTTTATTTACGTATTTAATATATAGATTAGCTTTCTGCATTTCCACTCCACATAAACTTTAACTATGCCAAATCTCACATTCCTTCATGCGTGAAGTATGTTTGAAATGAGATTGAAAGCTTTTTATTTACGTATTAATATCTAGATTAGCTTTCTGCACTCCCTCTCCACATAAACTTTAACTATGCCAAATCTCACATTCCTTCATGCGTGAAGTATGTTTGAAATGAGATTGCAAGCTTTTTATTTACGTATTAATATCTAGATTAGCTTTCTGCACTCCCTCTCCACATAAACTTTAACTATGCCGAATCTCACATTCCTTCAAGCGTTTTATATGCTTGAAATGAGATTGAACGCTTTTTATTTACGTATTTAATATATATAGATTAGCTTTCTGCATTCTTACTCCACGTAAACAGTAACTATGCCGAATCTCACATTCCTTCATGCGAGTTATATGCTTGAAATGAGATTGAAAGCTTTTCATTTACGTATTAAGATATAGATTATCTTTCTGCCCTCTTACTCCAGATAAACAGTAACTATGCCGAATCTCACATTCCTTAATGCGTGTTATATGCTTGAAATGAGATTGAAAGCTTTTTATTTACGTATTTAATATATAGATTAGCTTTCTGCACTCTTCATCATCATCATCATCATCATCATCATCATCATCATCATCATCATCATCATCATCATCAGCCCATTTTTACCCCAATGCAGGGGCTTAGGCCTCCCCCAGGGTGAGGAGGGGGGCTTGGAGCTTAAATCCACCACGCTGCTCCACTGCGGGTTGGGGACTGTAACGACCGCCATCTATTGACAGCGTCCGGGACCGCTTGCTTAACGTGCCCTCCGAAGCTCGGAGTCAGTGATAGTTATGTACTTAAGTCAGAAAAACTCATTGGTACACGCCCGGATTCGAACCATGGTCCTATGGGGCCTTATAAATTTGAGACAGGTTCGTTGCGCTCTGGGCTATCACGACTTTACATACACACATCTGCTAATTATTGTGACAAATCATCACATAACTCAATGGTCAAAAGTCTTATAGCATTTGTTTGTTCTTATATGATGTTTAGCCCATTCCACCTCGAAGTTCCAAGCACCCTCATCCCGAAGGGAAGCCTAAGTCCCTGCAGTGGGGTATAATGACCTGATATGATGATGAAAACGTTTAGACAAACTATGGCTTGCTGTCGGCTCCGTTCGTGTATATAACTATATATTTTCCTGTTTGTGATTTGTGTCTTTTCGGAACCTTCGACCAGGATTATTTATAGTGTATGTCACTCTTCGTGCCTTCGACTATTTTCATGCAAAAAATGACGTTGTCTGATCGCTCGGTTACGACGTGATGTAAGGACAAACAAAAAAATATCGTTTTTATAATAATAATGTTTTCTTAATTATCATAGTAATCTTGACTGAATTGTAGGGGTAGGTGGACAAAGATGTTAAGTAACAAAAAATTTGAAATGAGTTATGAATGTTTTTATGTTGCTCCTACCACATTTGCAAGCCTGAAATCTATACTTAATAGATATAGCTTAGATATACTTAATAGCCTAGCTAATACCTTCGCTTATAGTTCTTCATTTTTGACACGAATCAAAATTTGCGCAGTCGATTTATGATCATTTAAAATCTAATTCCATGTGAAAAATCTATTTCTTCGGTTTTCTCAGATAACACCTTTGTCCACTCACCCCTTCAATTATGGTCGTTTTATAGGTAAAATCTCAGAGCGTTAAAGTACATTAGAGTAGGCGTGTAGGTGGATGCGCTGTCCCCACAGACCAGTCAACCCATAGACCACGCTTTAATAAACGTCAGTATGGAAACGAAATCGCCAAAAAGTGGCGGGGTGCGGGGAGAAGTCGGCTAGTTTTCATTGGCTCGTTCAAAATTGACAATTTAATGGCTTCCTACCTGCTTACAACTGACGGCTCACTAGTGACATAGTTATGGTAGTGTCACTACATAGCCTTGGCGAATGCCACTCCCTGCCAAAGCGTGGTCTATAAGGTTGACTTGTCTGTGGCTGTCCCCTACAAGTAGGCACTATGTTGTATACTTAAGACAGATTTCATAACCTAAATTTTAAAAGGCGACATCAAATCATACCAAAGATGTGGGTGAACGGCATGAACGACTTATCCGTTTTCTAAAGTAATATAAATCTTGGATGAAACTACGTATGCGTAATATTTTTACTTATATTCGTTGTGTAATTATTTTTGGGAACAAAATATCGTCACATCGCACCTCTAACATATTCGATTCTCTGTGGCGTCGTTGACGAAAACTGTTTCAAGTAAAGAAAAAGATATAAACTTTTGGATAATTTCGATCGAAGACCACCCAGTGGTATGAACTTGAATCAAATTTTCAATACCTTATTTTAAATTTTTTCTCCGACAATATAGATCAATTTGTACTTTAAAAATAAAAAATAAATAAAGTCTTTAATTTTCTTAGGTATTTTTTTCCAAGAAAGTCAACTGGACAGATGTTTAATAAATGCACAAATAAATTCACAATATTTTCATTGATTCATGAAGATTACGTGATAGCCCAGAGCGCAACGAACCTGTCTCAAATTTATAAAGCCGCATAGGGCCATGGTTCGAATCCGGGCGTGTACCAATGAGTTTTTCTAACTTAAGTACACAAAACATCACGACACCGTGCTTCGGAGGGCACGTTAAGTAGTCGGTCCCGGACGTTGTCAATAGATGGCGGTCGTTACAGTTCCCAACCCGCAGTGGAGCAGCGTGGTGGACTTAAGCTCCAAGCCCTCCTCCTCACCCTGGGGGAGGCCTAAGTGGGCTGATGATGATGATGATGATGAAGATTACAATTTCATTTGACGTAGTGACCTTACATATCCCAATAGTGTTTATTTATTTTTAGCTTTGGTTTGTTACTGTGCAAAGCAACACAATAAGCTCAACCGCCCAGATGACGTCACAGGGGTAATTGCAACGTCAGAAGAATTTTCACAAATATCAGGGAAATTCTTAAAAGAAAAAAAAATTATGTTTTGAGAGGTTATTCTAGGACCTTAGTGTTTTAATTTTAATGAAATTTTCGTCCAAACCCATTCCGATATTTTACAATGTATCATGACTGTCCATCTCTTAAAGTATTCATATATATATCCACAACACTGTGCAACACATCTGTGTAGATGTGTAGGGTTAAAGTCTCCATCTTTGAAGTTGCAAGCAAAGAGGTTTCAAGTACTCAATTTGAAGAAGAAGGAGAAAAAAGATGTTTTATATAATATTTCGGTTGGAGAAACCGTATAGATAGTGGTAGCAGTGTCTGTCCATCTCCGAGATTACTCACGGACATCAACAACATACCGACACTACGTGTAGATGTGTGCTTCTGTTGTCTCCATCTATCTGATAGTGGAGTGACCATCGACAGCACACAGCTTTGATATCTGGGGCCGTTCGTTGTATAGTTAAACCAGACGATTTGACATACATTGGCGAGGTTTCCGCACTTTCGGGGGTCATTGACATCCGCTAAGTTCATCGTTCGAATGTTTGCGCCACTCGTCGCGAGATGGCGCAACGATCGATATTACAAAAAATTGCAGATTCTCGGAAATTTATACTTCATATTGTATTTTTTTAAATTTTTCGCAATGTACTAAAATTTACTACTGAATTGAAATTGGTGGTGTCTTACAAGCCGTAAAAGATTGAACTTAAAATTTATATGCTGTTGTTTAAAATTAAATTAAAATTCATTAATTTGTTAGTTAGGAATAATTCCTACCCAGGAGTCATAATTTGTTTTAATTCAAAGACGAAAATCTGTCTATGACAAAATTTTCTTTGATTTGATTAATTTTTAACTGACTAAAAAAGGAGATATATATATATGTGTTCGGACATACGTTTTCTTAGTGAAGTCTGACTTAGGTGGTTCTATTTGGAGGTTCCGGACCCAAGAGGTACCAACGGACCATATTACTAAGGCTCCACTGTCCGTCCGTCCGTCTGTTACATCACAGGACACTATTGTCTGAACCTTAATAGGTAAACACTTGAAATTTTCACAGAATGTGTATTATTTTATCCGCTATAACATCAAACAATAAAAATAAAATAAAGTTAAAAATTGAAGGATGTCCCCATACAAGAAACGTGTTTTTTTTTTAAATATATTGTACGGTGGTTCGAAACTCTTCGTGTGCGATTTCGACTCACACATGTGTAGTTTTTATTGGCCAGGGTATATATAAGTTGGTTTCATTTAAATTTGAAAAAAAATGTACCGTCCCTAAGGGTAAGAAATAGGGAAACTTTATGCAAAGGAATCAGATTTGAATATTAAACCCGTTTAACACCTAGCCATAGAAGATATATAGACGTTTTCGTGAACATAAATTTTTGTCTCGGGCGGGAATCGAACTCACGATCTTTTTCTGCAGTTAAGGTCATTGACTATTCGACCGATAGGTCAATCAGTTATTTACAATATAGATATGAAATTATTTTAATAAATAAATAAATAATTTTATTTAAATTATTTTAAATATATTTAAACTAATAATGATCCAACGACAATGTTATAGATGCCTATTTAAAAATATTAGTCTGGAAATTAACTGTCATGAAGGTATTTACGTATTACTAACTTTACGCCCGCGGCTCCGCTCGCGTGGACTACACAGTTGTACTGGACCCCTTTTTCCGGGATTAAAAGTAGCCTATGTCACTCTTTAGCTTACAAACTAAATCAGTGCAAAAAATTATAGCGGTCCTGGTAAAACTGTGTAGTCCACGTGACCGGAGCCGCGGGCGGAAGGCTAGTTTGAAAGTAAAATATAGCCAATGTTACTTGCTGATAATCTAGCTTTCTATAGGTGAAAGAATTTTTAAAATCAGTTCAGTAGTTTTTGAGTTTGTCCTTAACTAACAGAAAATAAAATCTTTCCTCTTTACAATATTAGTATGGACTAAATTTTTTAAAAAAAAATTGTGACCCTCCGTTTATTTTTATTGCATTTTTCAATGTATTATACTAAATATTTACTAAGTACTAATTAAAATTTGGTTTTTTCTATGATCTATATTTTCTAAAATATAGTGGATCGGACGATGGATGAAAGTCAGTTCTTCACTTCACTTCACTTCATCAGCCCATTTTTACCCCACTGCAGGGGCTTAGGCCTCCCCCGGGGTGACGGAGCTTGGAGCTTAAATCCACCACGCTGCTCTACTGCGGGTTGGGGATTGTAACGACCGCCATCTATTGACAGCGTCCGGGACCGACGGCTTAACGTGCTCTCCGAGGCACGGTGCCAGTGATAGTTATGTAGTTAAGTCAGAAAAACTCATTGGTATTGGTACACGTCCGGATTCGAACCATGGCTCTATGGCCTTATAAATTTGAGACAGGTTCGTTGTGCTCTAGGCTATCACGACTCTAATGATAGGAATGAATGAATGAATGGTAGTTCGTCATCTCGAAATGCCTATATATAATTTTTATTTTCGCAAAACACGCGAGTTCATACACGTGACCCGGTCGGACATCGAACTCCAGTCGTCGGCTCGTGATTACGCAACGTCCTTCACTTTATCCTTACTAATACCACACCGGTCAAGTGTGAATCTGAATCGCTCTTTCAAAAGTTTCATTGTCAATATTTTACTTATAAAATTTTCATCGGTGCTATATAATTTTGACTGGCCGATTGGCTGCGTGGTTAGAGACCACAACTGCGTAGCCAAGGGTCGCGGGTTCGATTGCCGCCCGGGACAAATACTTGTGTGTGTATGAACATGTTTATTTGTTCCGTGTCTGGTGTAAATTTATATATATATCACAAATACAAACTATTGCTGTTATAATCGACGCAGGTTTTTCTGGCGGGTCGCATGAGATAGCGTATCGAGAAAGTCTCGCGTCATATCCCTATCAATAGTTTTTTTAGGTTGATCTTAGTATGTTAACAGATACGGATCTTTTAATCTTAGAATAATAATAGAATATTTATTTCGGATTTTATATCCATTGAAGCGAGTACAGTTAAACAAAAATTCAAATGTTGTATATATATATACGTTGTGATTGTATGTGTTATTATTATTATTATACGGCGAAAAGTAAAAATGTATATTTAAATATAAATAACTTACATTAATAAAATAAATACATCTAAGCACACAAAATAAACAAAATAAATAAATAAAATCAGAATTACAAAATAATTAAAATAGCAAATAATCAACGGGCAACAATGGCCAGTTGCAAATTATTTCAAAACCAAAATATGAAGCCAAAATCTCATCATTCTAGATAAACTTGACAAAATAACACGTATAGTTTATTTCACCCGAGTTACATTTCCAATCAAACTTTATGACGGATGTGAACGTAGGCACAAGTCGCGTCGCAGTAACCAGTTTAATGTGTAGCGGGACGCAGTGTAACGAGGGGTATATGACTGTACCTGCGCAAACACGCTTAAAGCGTTGTATTCCGATCCGCCATAAAGTTTGAAGCGAACTATACGCGCTTTCTTGGAACTGCAATAAAGACAAACTTCCCGTTTGACACATCGACAACAATTCGCACATAATTCTAATAAATCTTAATAATCCTAAATATTGGTATTTTAATCTTAAATTCTAATAATTCTTGAAGTTTATTTGAACCAGCCTACGTGCGCATTAAAAGCTTTCCTTCCTTCCGTTTTTCTATTTCCGGTTGAGAAGTTTAGCCAAGCCCACCACGCTGGTCCATTGCGAGCACCGAGCTTTGAATTTGTTCATTAGAAGAGTGATGCTGGCCGTTTAATTCGAGAGCCTAAGTTATCAGATTTGACACATAGTTTCTATGGGTCAAATTATTCTATCAATCTAGTTTATTAAACACAGTCCACGTACCAGTCAAAGCTTTTTGGTAATAAACTAAAAGATCAACCTTCTAGATTTTATCTTAACATGTATTCCATTATAAATCACTGCAGGAGTTTAAGCCACCCTCCGGAATGAGGGTGCTTGGTGCTTAATCTACCACGCTACTTCAGTACGGGTTGGTGGATTTTAACTGCCATCTAATGATGGCAACCGGGACCGACGGCTTAACGTGGACTACGATTCACGGAGTCAGTGATTGTTATGTACTTAAGTCATAAAAACTCATTGGTACATGCTCTGGGATTCGAACCACGACCTTTTAAACAAGAAGCGGGCTATTACCACACGACTATCACGACATTGTCTGTAATTTGACATTTGACATTACAACTAATTGTAACGAATCTCATGGATTCTAAACATAGTATTTTAAATTCTGTATTTTGACTGACCGATTGGCCGAGTGGTCAGCGACCAACTGCGGAGCCAAGAGTCGCGGATTCGATTCACGTCCGGGACAAATATTTGTGTGCATTAACATGTCTATTCGTTCCGTGTCTGGGTGTTAAATGTCCATATATGTATACATTTTAAAGAATATTTGAGTATCTCGTACCCACAATACAAGCATAATCCGAAACTAGATGGCGCTGTGTGGGATCTCCCACGAATTATTATTATTTTTAATCCTATAATTGTGTTTCTAATCTTAAAACCCAATAACTCGCACAGTTTATTTAACCCGTCCCACGTGCGGGTCAACGGCTGGCCCAGTGTAGAGGGTTCGACGGCCGAAGCGAACTCGTCTTTCAGGTGACTAAGCCGCGCTGTGCTAACGTAAAAAGCGGTTATTACTTATTCGTATGTTAAATACAAGACATGGGCGATTATTGTACGTGTTGTAATGTTGTGAAATGTAGAAGGTGTTAATAACCTCCTATAGTGATCGCGACGCCCCGAACAGGTTCATATACAAATACATAGAGCTAGGGAAATTCGATGAAAATCGGTCAAGTGCGAGACGGACTGGCACACGAAGGGTTGCGTACCACCGTACAATATTTAAAAAAAAAACACGTTTCTTGTATGGGGACTCAATTAACTTTTTAACTGTATATTATTTTTGTTATATTTCATTATAACACTACATACATATATATATACATTCCATGGAAATTACAAGTGTGAGCAATGATTTCACAATCACCAATTACCAAAAACGTCGAAAAAAAAAACCACGTTTCTTGTATGGGGACCCCCTTTGATTGTTAACATTATATTATTTTTATTATTTGTAATATATAATATAATTTGTAAACTGTAAAAATTTCAAGTGTCTACATATTACGGTTCGGATGATACATCCTTATGACAGACAGACGGACGAACAGACGGACGGACAGCGGATCCTTAGTAATTGAGTTTTCGTTGGTACCCTTTGTGTACGAAACTGTAAAAAAAAAAAGAAAAATCAGATTAATGGTGTATTCATTTAAATTTTAGCATTGTCATATAATGATCGATTGCCTTTCCGTACGTAAAACGGACTAACGAAAATCCTATTACTAAGACTACGCTGTCTGTACGTCCGTCTGTCACAGGATAGTATTGTCTGAACCATAATAGTTAGACACTTGACATTTTCACTATGAAAAAACAATAAAAATAAAGTTAAGAAATAAAGAGGATCTCCATATAAAAATCTTGTTTTTTTTTTTTTAAACTTTTTTGGTGATTGATTTACAAGACTTACAGATTACAGATTTACAGACCGCAGACTTACAATTTCAAGTTGGCCAACTATCCAACTAAATTGTATACCACCTCGATTCTGATACTATCGGTGTCCAATTAATTAGTTGGACGATTTAGTCGGATAAAACGTTTAGTATATCATTAACTTAATTAACTATTAGTTATACTCTGCGATTTAGTTGACCAAATTGAAATTGTAAGTCTGCGGGTACCCTTATATTGTACAGTGGTACGAAACCCTTCGTGTGTGAGTCCGACTCGCAATTGCCAATTTTTTTTAATTTTATAATATTTAGGACTTCCCACACAGCGCCATCTAGTCCCAAAGTAAGCAAGTATTATGCTTGTACTATGAGATAGTATAGACGACTGATATACATATTTAAATATTTTTTTTATAATATATACATATATAGATACATCCAGATAAGAACAAATAGACAAGTTAATGCATACAAATATTTGTCCCGGGCGGGAATCGAATACGACCCTCGGCTCCGCAGCTAGGGTCTTTAACCACTCGGCCAACCGGTCAGTTAAATTTTAAACGCTGTTCGAAAAAAAAACCGTTTAATTGTGTTGTTTTCAGTTTCATGTTTACGGTTTTCTTCGATGTTCAACAGATAAATATTTCTCTCACGCTCCTTACATACTTTATAATAATAATAATAATAATAATAATAATAACACACACAATCACAACAACGTCTTGGCCCCAAACTAAGCATTAGCTTGTATTATGAGTACCAAGCGAAGACACCACATACATATAACAACCAAGACCCGGTGCCAGTATTAATATTCATCAAATAAATACTGACCCGACTTTATGATTGAACAACTGATCGTATGGTGAACATATGTGACGACCGCTTAGCCTAGTGGGCAGCGACTCTGCCTACGAAGCTGGAGGTGCCGGGTTCGAATCCCAGGTCGGGTCAATATTTATATAATGAATATTGATACTGGTACCGGGTTTTGGTTGTTATATGTGTGTGGTGTCTTCGCAAAAATATTTATATATTATAAAGAATATTTAAGTATGTATATCAGTTGTCTAGTAACCCATAACACAAGCATAATACTTGCTTACTTTGGGACTAGATGGCGCTGTGTGGGAAGTCCCATGTACTATATATGTTGTACCATAAATTTTGGATAAATAACTTTTGTTGCGGTTCCGCCCACGTGTATCTACTGTAACTAAACTAAGCTCTCTGTTGCATCTATCGTACATAATTTTTAGGGTAACGTAGCCAAAAAAGGGGAAAAAATGGACCCTTTGTCATGTCTCCTATAGTGAACGGTATTTTGCCAACATTCAAAAAGTGAAGTAATGATTTTGTAATAATAATAATAATAATAATAATAACACACACAATCACAACAACGTCTAGGTCCCAAACTAAGCATTAGCTTGTATTTTGGGTACCAAGCGAAGACATCACACACATATAACAACCAAGACCCGGTACCAGTATTAATATTCATCATATAAATACTGACCCGACCTGGGATTCGAACCCGGGACCTCCAGCTTCGCAGGCAGGGTCGCTGCCCACTAGGCTAAGCGGTCGTCTATATATGTATATATTATATTAAAAAATATGCTCTAACGTATGATATAGCGTTTGTTTCATTTCACACAAGAAATTTTCAATGGTGAGGTTTATTTAGTGATGTACCGTGTGAATATATTTTTATTATAGACTTGTAATAAAAATCGGTTACGCGATTCGGTATAGATCTTTAATGATTGCCACGAAATTTTATTACAAAACGAAAACGAAGCAAATACAAACAAAAAAATATATATATATATATTATTTTTCATCGTCATCATCATCATCAGCCCATTTTACCCCACTAGGCCTCCCCCAGGGTGAGGAGGGAGGTTTGGAGCTTAAATCCACCACGCTACTCCACTGCGGGTTGGGATATTATTTTTAAAGTTATCTATTTACTACTCTTCACTTTGTGTTACATATTTGAAGTTATCGTGATTTTTTTAAAATTAAACTTCAATTGCCAAAGATACATAAAACTGTATGAAAAGTTTAAATTGCCTACAGAATCAGCAAAAGCGGAGAGTGGTTTTCGAGAGAATTCTTAACCCTCTCGAGGTCCAAATCAAATCAAATCAGTCAATCTTTATTTCTGTTATGTTATGTGACATTATATTGAAACACGAACTTGTCTCAAATTTATAAGGCCTCATTGGGCCATGGTTCGAATCCGGGCGTGTACCAATGAGTTTTTCTGACTTAAGTACATTAACTATCACTGACTTCGTGCCTCGGAGAGCACGTCAAGCAGTCGGTCCCGGACGCTGTCAATAGATGGCGGTCGTTACAATCCCGAACCTGCAGTGGAGTAGCGTGTTGGATTTAAGCTCCAAACCCCTCCTCATCCTGGGGGAGGCCTAAGCCCCTGCAGTGAGGTAAAATGGGCTGATGATGATGATAATTATGATATTGAAACGTGACAACAGTGAATTTTATTGCTTTGTAGAAGAACGTCACCACAAAGGCGCATTCAAAAATGCTGGTTCCTCTCAGAAGAATACGTAAGAAACTGAGGGACGCTCTTTTTAACAAAATTATAAACAACTTTTTAACAATAAGTGCTTAAAGAATAATATTATTGAAACAAACTGATAGGCGAGTGGCTTACACCCATGGATTTTTATCATCAAAGTAGTCTGATACTTTATAATAAGCTTTTGCATAAAGTCTAAAGTCCAAGATCGATATTACTGATAGAGGACCGAAATAGGTTGACATTTCAGTGGAGGTACCTTCATACGTGTACATAAAACTGTATGAAAAGTTTGAATTGCCTACAGAATCAGCAAAAGCCAATATTGATTTGCAGCTCTCTTGTTACGTAACAAACATACAGACGGACACATTTTCGCATTATTAATATTATTTTGGATACTGTCAACTTGATTGTTTGTCCAGTTTTAGAAACTAATCGTAGGTCGTTGTTTAATTTAGTAGGGAATGTTACTTCGGTGTAATGGTTGGTGCAATTAAATTCGGAATACTTTTTGATATTTTCTGTAATCGTAACACAAATTAATCATGTTGTATCAATAAAATTGCTAATAAAAAATTAATAAATTGATAGATTCTAAGTCAGTGTTCGGTTTGAGAAACGACAGTCGGTCAGTAGCGATTCGAGTGTTACTTCGATGCAATAATCGGTGCAATCAAATTCGAAATACTTCTTGATATTACCAGATAACCAGATAACCGCACAGGTTAATCAAGTTGTATCAATAAAATTACTAATAAAAAAATTAATAAATTGATAGATTCTAAGTCAGTGTTCGGTTTGAGAAACGACAGTCGGTCAGTAGCGATTCGAGTGTTACTTCGATGCAATAATCGGTGCAATCAAATTCGAAATACTTCTTGATATTACCAGATAACCAGATAACCGCACAGGTTAATCAAGTTGTATCAATAAAATTACTAATAAAAAAATTAATAAATTGATAGATTCTAAGTCAGTGTTCGGTTTGAGAAACGACAGTCGGTCAGTAGCGATTCGAGTGTTACTTCGATGCAATAATCGGTGCAATCAAATTCGAAATACTTCTTGATATTACCAGATAACCAGATAATCGCACAGGTTAATCATGTGGTATCAATAAAATTACTAATAAAAAAATTAATAAATTGATAGATTCTAAGTCAGTGTTCGGTTTGAGAAACGACAGTCGGTCAGTAGCGATTCGAGTGTTACTTCGATGCAATAGTCGGTGCAATCAAATTCGAAATACTTCTTGATATTACCAGATAACCAGATAACCGCACAGGTTAATCAAGTTGTATCAATAAAATTACTAATAAAAAAATTAATAAATTGATAGATTCTAAGTCAGTGTTCGGTTTGAGAAACGACAGTCGGTCAGTAGCGATTCGAGTGTTACTTCGATGCAATAATCGGTGCAATCAAATTCGAAATACTTCTTGATATTACCAGATAACCAGATAACCGCACAGGTATATCATGTGGTATCAATAAAATTACTAATAAAAAAATTAATAAATTGATAGATTCTAAGTCAGTGTTCGGTTTGAGAAACGACAGTCGGTCAGTAGCGATTCGAGTGTTACTTCGATGCAATAGTCGGTGCAATCAAATTCGAAATACTTCTTGATATTACCAGATAACCAGATAATCGCACAGGTTAATCAAGTTGTATCAATAAAATTACTAATAAAAAAATTAATAAATTGATAGATTCTAAGTCAGTATTCGGTTTGAGAAACGACAGTCGGTCAGTAGCGATTCGAGTGTTACTTCGATGCAATAGTCGGTGCAATCAAATTCGAAATACTTCTTGATATTACCAGATAACCAGATAACCGCACAGGTTAATCATGTTGTATCAATAAAATTGCTAATAAAAAATTAATAAATTGATAGATTCTAAGTCAGTATTCGGTTTGAGAAACGACAGTCGGTCAGTAGCGATTCGAGTGTTACTTCGATGCAATAGTCGGTGCAATTATATTCGAAATACTTCTTGATATTACCAGATAAACGCACAAATTAATCATGTGGTATCAATAAAATTGCTAATAAAAAATTAATAAATTGATAGATTCTAAGTCAGTATTCGGTTTGAGAAACGACAGTCGGTCAGTAGCGATTCGAGTGTTACTTCGATGCAATAGTCGGTGCAATCAAATTCGAAATACTTCTTGATATTACCAGATAACCAGATAACCGCACAGGTTAATCATGTTGTATCAATAAAATTGCTAAAAAAAAAAATAATAAATTGATAGATTCTAAGTCAGTATTCGGTTTGAGAAACGACAGTCGGTCAGTAGCGATTCGAGTGTTACTTCAATGCAATAGTCGGTGCAATTATATTCGAAATACTTCTTGATATTACCAGATAAACGCACAAATTAATCATGTGGTATCAATAAAATTGCTAATAAAAAATTAATAAATTGATAGATTCTAAGTCAGTATTCGGTTTGAGAAACGACAGTCGGTCAGTAGCGATTCGAGTGTTACTTCAATGCAATAGTCGGTGCAATTATATTCGAAATACTTCTTGATATTACCAGATAAACGCACAAATTAATCATGTGGTATCAATAAAATTGCTAATAAAAAATTAATAAATTGATAGATTCTAAGTCAGTATTCGGTTTGAGAAACGACAGTCGGTCAGTAGCGATTCGAGTGTTACTTCGATTCCATAGTCGGTGCAATTAAATTCGAAATACTTCTTGATATTACCAGATAACCGCACAAATTAATCATGTTGTATCAATAAAATTACTAATAAATTGATAGATTCTAAGTCAGTGTTAGAGAAACGACTTTGAGATACAACAGTTGGTCAGTAGCGAGTGTTACTTCGGTGCAATTACATTCGAAATAATACTTGATATTTTCTGCAATCTTAACCATACCACTGCAGACTAATCATGTTCTTTCAATAAACTTACTTATAAATTCGACAGATTCTAAGTTGTCGGTGTTAACTTTGAGAAACTTTAGTTACTTCATTGCAATGCTCGGTGCCAACGAAATGATCTTCATAATTAATTATACCTTTAATAACATAGAACCACAGACCAGTCAACCTTTAGACCACGCTTAGCTTTAATAAACGTCAGTATGAAAACGAAATCGCCAAAAAGTGGCGGGGTGCGGGGAGAGGTCGGCTAGTTTTCATTGGCTCGTTCAAAATTGACAATTTAATGGCTTCCTACCTGCTTCCAACTGACGGCTCATTAGTGACGTAGTTATGTAATATCACTACATAGCCTTGGCGAATACTACTCCCTGTCAAAGCGTGGTCTATAAGGTTGACTTGTCTGTGCATAGAACACTCCTTTAGTACTTGTTAAAGTACTGTAAGAATCACGAATCGATCGTAGGTCAGCGTTGAACATTAACTTTGGGCGTTGAACGGTGCGACGACCTCCAATATTCGCTTCAATATTTTCTTCAATCCTAAACGTATATTAGTCTAGTCGCGTCATATTATACTGTCAATAAGATGGATAGATCGGAAGCTGATGTTAACATCTCGATTCAACCGTAGGTCAGTAGTGAACGTTGCTTCGGGCGTTGCACCGAGCAACGACCTCCGAAATTCTCTACAAGACCTTTCAATACTGAATGCATAGATTAATCCTGTAATATCAATAATATTGTCAATAATATCGGTAAGTCAAGATCTGGTGTCAGCATAGCGATTTAACCGTAGGTCAGTAGAGAATGCTACTGCGGGCGTTACACCGAGCAACGACCTCCGAAATTCTCTACAAGATCTTTCAATACTAAATGCATAGATTAATCCTGTAATATCAATAATATTGTCAATAATATCGGTGAGTCAAGATCTGGTGTCAGCTTCGCGATTTAACCGTAGGTCAGTAGTGAACGTTACTTCGGGCGTTGCACCGAGCAACGACCTCCGAAATTCTCTACAAGATTTTTCAATACTGAATGCAAAGATTAATCCTGTAATATCAATAATATTGTCAATAATATCGGTGAGTCAAGATCTGGTGTCAGCATCGCGATTTAACCGCAGGTCAGTAGGTAGTGAACGTCCTTTCAGGCGTTGAACGGAGCAACGACCACCTGAAATTCTCTTTAATATTTCTTTATATATCCTGAACGAATCAAATAGTCGTGTCATATCAAGAATATTGGCAATAAAATCTTTGATCCGCAAGCTACTATTAGCAAGCGTCGCGATTTAACTGTAGGTCAGTAGCGAACGTTACTCCGGACATGGATCGGTGCAACGACCTCTGAAATTCTATTCAATAATTATTCATTTCAATCCAATACTTTCAGATTAGTTCTATCATATCAACGCCATTGGTTATAAGATCAATAGATCGCATGCTGATGCTACCATTGCGAATCGACCGTAGGTCAGTTGCGAGAGTAACTCCGGTCATTGAACGGTGCAATGAACCCCCGAATTGCGCGGAAGCGACCCACGCTGTTTGATAATAACAACGAAAGTTGTCTCTGCCTGTTAAAAATGTTCATTGAAACATATATATTTTATATAAGGTTAAAATTGTAACACAACCTCTTCATATAACAGACCGGTTGGCCGAGTGGTTAGAGACCCTAACTGCGGAGTCGAGGGTAGCAGGTTCGATTCCCGTCTGGATAAATATTTGTGTCCATGAACATGTCTAATTGTTCTATGTTTGGGTGTAAAAGTATTTATATATATATTATTAAAAAAACAATATTTAAGTATGTATATTAGTTCTCTAGTGCCCCATGATACAAACATAATACTTGCTTACTTTGGGACTAGATGGCGCTGTGTGAGATGTCACAGATATTATTATTATTATATAAAGTCAAGTTCCAACTAACACCGCCATATTTTTTAGGATCGCTTTTAGACCAAAATGTAAAAAAAATGGAATGCCTGCTGGGATTTGTCACCACACAGTTGATGGAAAAGTTACCAGCGCGGATAGATAATGTCAGATCTCACAGTAATCTCACAGGTTCACATTCTTTATGTCAATCTACGTCCATCGCTACGCATATTGTTTAATATCTGGCACGCATCAAATATCACAAAATATTGTAATCTCAACTTACCATACCGTCAATTTAAGAAAGTGTTTTGTGGTATAACCGCAGGTATCAATGAAACATTCGTAGAGTACTTCCCACCGATCTGTGCGGCTCTCAAGTGCGATGCGCATGCCCTGTTGCGCTGGTCCGCCGTACTTCCTGTTGTAAAGTTTCTATGAAATCAAGTTACTGCAACGTTTTCGTGACAAACTTCAGAGCTCCAAGACAGATCGGTGTCGAGTATTATGCTCAAAGTAATTGAGAATCAGAATAAATTTCTATTCTCCGTTTATTCGATTTAGACTGTGTCGGTCGGCGGCCGCCGGTAGAATACCCCTCCCCGCTACACCCGAGATCGCCACTAAATTTCCTCGTGCGTAGTAATTACGTTTACTTAATAACCCCGCTGTACTGGTAATTCTTTCATGTAAAATATTTTATTGTACCTATAATAAAGTACCTATTTTTTAACCGACTTCAAAGAAAAAGGAGGAGGTTCTCTGATCGACTGTATGCATCTTTTACTCTTTTTTTAAATGTATGCTCACCGATATCTTCGTCGATGGGGTTCCGAAAGCACAACGTAGTATAGATGGCGCCAGCGGCGACCCGACTGCTGTCATGTCAAGTGACTAAGTATCAAGGCTTTCAAGTTTTTTTTTTTGTAGTTTTTTTCGGCCTCAATGTTAAATCGTGCTAATTCACGGACTTCCCGGTGTCGTGATAGCCCAGAGCGCAACGAACCTGTCTCAAATTTATAAGGCCCCATAGGGCCATGGTTCGAATCCGAGCGTGTACCAATGAGTTTTTCTGACTTAAGTACACAATATCACTGACACCGTGCTTCGGAGGGCACGTTAAGCAGTCGGTCCCGGACGCTGTCAATAGATGGCGGTCGTTACAGTTCCCAACCCGCAGTGGAGCAGCGTGGTGAACTTAAGCTCCAAGCCCCCGTCCTCACCCTGGGGGAGGCCTAAGCCCCTGCAGTGGGGTAAAAAATGGGCTGATGATGATGATGATGATGATGAATTCACGGACTATACAATGTATTCAACATGGAATTTAAAAGATTTGAAAAGTGAATAAAAAAAAATGAACGGGTGCAATTCAGTCTAAAAGAAAAGCGGACCTTACTGTTGACAGGTATGGATTGATGGAGACAAATTTACATGATATTCTTTGATAACAGTAGCGCAGTTGGATTATGATGTACACCTGCATTGCTTACTAAATAATAAATTTAAATAATGTTGCAATACAATATAGTTACAACTAATTGTTGATTCTGCCTCTGTAGGGAGAAATTGGCAGTTTTTTTTTTCAACAATGTAGCATTCAAATAATTATTCTAATTCTTAGAAAAACTTGGCATGTGATGGAAAAATGTTCCTGTATAATTTTGAGTAGAATACATTTTTATAGAAAAATATAAGATATCCATTGTTTCATATTCCAAAATGACAGGCTCATTCTGTGTCCAGCAGTTTTTGGTAGATTTTTTTGGTCATTTTAGTAGTTCAAAGGCTTTATAAAGGGCAACACTGACACGAAATACCGAATGCATTCGGTAAACTGTCACGTACGTTTTTTAAATTAAGTTTCGATTTGGAGTTTAATCAAGAAACCTTGTTTGGGACCAGGAAACTGGGGAAAGTTGGGACTCTATGGAATTGAATTTCTTTTCCTATCAAACTATTGTTTTACCTGACATAAAATCGGGAAACTCAAATTTTTTTCTGTTCAATACTTCCCGCCCACCTACGCAAGGATTTTATTTTATTGAATTTCTTTGCCTAAAGCACGGCCTATCAAGACATAGGTACCACGTGGTCTAAAATCGATAGGTCGTTACCTTCGTATGCAAGAAAGAGAGAGAAACGTGACGTCACTATATTTATTTCTCTTTCCCACGCAAGGTCGCAAAGCGTAAGACTTAAAAGTTAATAGAAGTTTAAAGGCATCATAAACTTAGAATTAATTGAAGAAGCTCGTTCAGCATAGTTGTAACTGTATGTTAACTAAAACAGAAAAAAACTTTGTAGCGAATCCTAACTTTAAATATTTATAGAATATGTGGTAACTATATAATCAAAAATCATTCAAAAAGTGTTATCAAAGACAGTAGCGTTTGGTTTTAATAGGGTCGAAAATGTCAACCGCAAATTCGCGGGGGTGAGGACCGACGCGCGAGGACCTGGCGCACTGAAACTCGGACTGAAACTCGCTATCTTAAACGAGCTAGCAAGAGTTAGGCGGCAAACTCGGAAGAGGGCTTCTAGTCAATTCGTACTTTTATATGAAAAAGCCTATGTTAGTTTATCTGGCTGTGCATGGAATTTTTTAAATTGCCATTTATTCGGTACAAATCTCCAAATTTATTTATTTTGGTAACCATTTGATTGTGTTGTAGTCAAGGAATAGTGTTTTTTATCGTAAAATAATTTATAAATATTTCTATGATTATATACAGGTTGAGGTTTTAATGACCAGCCAAATTTTAATATAATAATCTTTGGTAGAAAACCGATAGCCGTCTTCTTTCCTTTTAGTATCGTTCTATAGAAAAATTTTGAGATATGACTGCACAAACCTTTTCCGAAAAAAAAACCAAGTCACCCATTCCGTTTCAAGGCCTAGGGCGCGTATCTATACTAATATACTAATATATACTAATACTAATATACTAATACTTATACTAATATACTAATATAATATTATAAAGCTGAAGAGTTTGTTTGTTTGTTTGAACGCGCAAATCTCAGGAACTACTGGTTCGAATTAAAAAATTCTTTTTGTGTTGGATAGTCTATTTATTGAGGAAGGCTATAGGCTACATGTATAAAATAATACTATCTGTCTGTCTGTTTGTTCGAGCAAATCTCCAAAACAGCTAAACCGATTTTGATGAAACTTCACAGATATGGAAAGGAAGTGGTCAAAAATTACCTACATTACTTTTTGTATGTCTGTATGTACGTCCATTTGTCTATTCCAGCTAATCTCTAAAACGGCTTAATCCATTTTAATGAAATTTCACGGGTATGAAAAGGAGGTGGTCAAAAATGACATACGCTACTTTTTGTCCGTCTGTCTGTCTGTACGTCTATGTCTCTATTCGAGCTAATAAAACGGCTGAATAGATTTTAATGATACTTTGCAGACGTGAAAGAAGGTTGTCCTCACTGATCTATCAGCGTAGATAAAGCCGAAACTACTAAATCTAGGAAGTCGAAATTTGGAACAGTGGTTTATTTTATAACGTGAGTATTAATTTTTTAAGAAAGGAATATTTTGAAATTTCAAATTTAAGGAGGGAGGGATGGAGGCGCTTCGTATGAGAGTCTTTGTTCTTTAAAGTTAGAAACATAAAAATTTTAACATAAATGAATAATGACGTCTTTCAGGGTTTTTGGATATCAAGGGTGGGAAACGGGAGGTGAAAAGTATGGGAGTATCGGTTTTCTTAAAGGAGTGGGGAGAATGAAGATTGAAAGTTTGAATGGGTGTACCCAATATTAGTTTTAGCAAAAAGTACCTACGTATTAACCATTTCGAATGTTAATATTACCTAAAACAGGAATGTGTAATCTACGCAAGCGAAGCTGCGGGCGGTCGCTAGTGTTTACTATAGCGTTAAGAAGGCAACCAAACGTTGTAAAATAACACTGTAGATGAAATAATTTATTATGAAAATGTAACCCATATTTTTTATTTACGCAATGAGGTCTATCCGGTCCGGTTACTAAAATCTCACCTTGTATAAAATAAACGTTTTTAGTAGGTACATAACTGTGAACAATTATGACATGAAAAAAAAACATCAGAATGTTTAGAGGTAAATCTGATATTTTTTTATATTAATGCTATGAAGAAATATAATTATGATAAGGAACTACACCTACACCAATTTAGTTGATTATATTTTAATTAAAATCAATTAATTTGTAAATTGTTTTAACACTTTATGGATAGAGATAAAGTTACACGTGTTTTCGGAAAAATATTATTCATCTAGAAAGAATGCATTATAATAATAAAAATAATAATATCTGGCATATCCCACACAGCGTCATCTAATCTCAAAGTAACCAATGCTTGTATTATGGGATACTAGACAACTGATATACATACATAAATATTCTTTATGATATATCCATATATAGATTTTACAACCAGTCAGGGAACAAATAAACATGTTCATGCATACAAATATTTGTCCCTGGCGGGTATCGAACCCGCGACCCTTGGCTCCGCAGTTTGAGTCTCTAGCCACTCGTTCAATCCGTCAGAGCTAGCAGTATTTTTAGCAAGCTTTCCCTAAATAATAATTTACCGTAATGGTACATAATGTTTTTTTTAATTAATTCGCTATTTCCACTAGAATTATTCCTCGTTTTCGCGATTTATATATTAAATTAATTACGTATGTATTATGTTTTACAGATTTAAAGTCACTTTATCTAATTAATATAATTTTAAAACATATAATAAATAATATTAATTATCCTTTGAATAAGAAGTAAGTAAATAAAAAATAGAAATTGAAAACATAACAATGCAATATATTATAGATTCGACACTACTGTGACTGTTTTATTTAAATTAATGAGAACTTTATCATTTAATGAAGAAGTAATTAAAAATATGTCCCGCATGTTAAAGCATTTTTTTTTTCAATCCAAAAATCACGCAGCTAACTTACCTCTGTTATGTGTGATGTGACATTTCATAGAAAAATTTAATATATACATTAAATAGAATAAAATTTTCTATTAGTACTCGTAATTTTACGAGTAAATAAAAATCGCAATTTGAAAATGCATTTTTTTTCAGTGCAAAGTCACTAGTTATCCTCGTTCTTCAAATTTTACGAGTTCAATAACATCTCATCCGAATATAGTTAGTAGGTTTGAGGCTACAATATTTACATAAATATTATTCAATAATTCATATAATAATAATAATTAAATAGTTATAGAAATTGCTTACAAAGAGGCTACAATAAGTATTATTCAATAATTTATATAATTATATTATTCTTCAAAAAATAAATAAATTGTAATAGAAATTACTTACAAAGAGGCTACAATAAATATTATTCAATAATTTATATTATATTATTCTGTAATAAATAATTAAATAGTAATAGAAATTGCTTACAAAAATATATTTATTTATCGACTTAAAAACTACTTACACAATCAAACGATATTCAGATTTCGCAATTTCGACGTGTCACTGTAAATAGAAATAACAAAAAAATAATTTAAACCAATGGCAATAAAAAACAAATAATTTTCATATTGAAAACAATGAAAAGTTTAACGCCATTCAAGTTTCGCGAGTTCGACAACATTTCAGCGAAATAATATCCAATAGACTCTAGGCTAATATGTCTGTAATATACAAAATGATGGATTAATTAAAAATTACGCTACTTGAAAATTAATTATTTTTTCAGTCCAAAAATCACACAGTTATATAGTCCGTTCAGATTTCGCGAGTTCAACAACATTTCACTGAAATGTATTTATTTAATAGGCTAATAAATTTCTGTTATATACAATAATAATTTCATTTATTATTAATCCTTTAACAAAAGATTTATTACAAATAGAGAAATGCAATTTCTGAAAATGCATTTTTTTTTTCAGTCCAAAAACCACAAAGTTATTGACCGTTCAGATTTCGCGAGTTCAACAACATTTCACCGAAACGTATTCAATAGGCGAATAAATCTGTATCACAATTTATCTGTATTTTATAAAATAATAATTTATTTATTATTTATCCTTTAAATAAACTTTATTTGAAATAGAGAAAACGCAATTGAAAATGCATTATTTCTTCAGTCCAAAAAACCACACAGTTATCGTCCGTTCAGATTTCGCGAGTTCAACAACATTTCACCGAAATCTACTTTGTTTGGGTCCCGGGTCAACGACCTGTCGGTGACGCGTGCGCGTTTGTGTTCGTAACTTGTGTAAGCATCGTGACGTTTCTACGCACACATGCACGGACGCTAGCCGTATACGTCGAATGGAATCTTCATGGATTATTTTTTTAGCGATTTTCTTTGAAATTTCTTATACGATTTAAAACTTTTCAATATTGTCGTAATGATTTTTAAAAATCTTATCCAAGTGTCCAAGTTTTAAAGGTACAATTTCGATATTTGTATTGGTATTCCAGACCATGAAAATTCCAAATAAAGGATAAGGTAATTGAACTATCACTATGAGGCTAGGTTTGATTATTCGGTACTATGCCAGTGCGGTGGAAAAAAAAATATATAATTTTTTCGTCAGTTCCCGAAGATCGTGCGTAGCGTAAGTGCGCTCAGTCTGCGTTCGGCCGCCGCGGAGTTAACGCGACCAAACGAACCGATAGTACAAAGTCACATACGTACAAATTTACACTTTATGCATACACGTAACCGGTGTGAAGTTAACACGTTTCGCAGTGCCTTGGATGTAAAAGTGCAGTGCATTTGAAAAAAGCTCACGCAAAGGATCCGGATGTGAGAAATATACCGGATTCGAGAAAGGAATAAAAGTGTTTTCCCTTCAGTTTCTTTTACAGATCCCCTCGCCCGACGCTCGACGAATAACGGGAATATGTGCATACAATAAAATATATGTGCCTTTTATCTTATAGTGTATGATGAAAAAAATATAGTGTAAATAGTTGTAAAATAAAAATGCCAAAAAATCAACTTTTGTTCAAAAAAATTATACCGGAAATCAATTTCGCTAAAAGGAATCTCACTTTAGTACTGGGTTGGATCATTTTTATCAGTTAAAATAAAAAAAAATGGTGCTTCGTTTTCGGGTATAACTTGGTTTAAACGAAAAAAAAAAAAACAGTGCCATAGATACATTTTTTTTCGGTGAACTAAACAGTTGCCTTACGACATAGTCGATTTCGAAAAAGAAAAAATTCAAAAAAAGAACAGTGATATTAGATTAACAGACGGAAAAAAAATGCGAATAGAATTCGCTCAAAGACGTTATTTGCCCTGTGTTACCTAAATTAAAAAAAAAAACTTTTAAAATGGATTCGAATCAATTTCAAGAATTATTTGGATCTCAGTGGCCACCCGATCATGGGCATTGCAGCGGCACGAACATGCATCAGGGGGAACAGGTCACACCCCCTTTACCTCAAGGGATGCAGTTAAAGAGGGAGCCCCACAGCGAGGTCCAGGGGATGCTGTGTAGGCCTACCCTGATGAGTCACGATATTCAACAGTCGGGAACGGTCGCTGACAGTACATCCCCACCCCCCGGATCAAGTGACGGCGTGTTCGGGTCGTCGCTTCCCGGATTATTCATGGATAAGAAAGCTGCAAACTCGATTAGAGGTATTTTTAAAAATATAAGCTTTTTTAAACTTAAATATGTCAGAAAATAATGGATTGTCCTACTTGCTTTCTTTGGGTAATATTATTATATTATCTGGGACATTCCACATAGCGCCATCTAGTCCCAAAGTAAGCAAGTATTATGCTTGTATTATGGGGTACTAAACAACTGATATACATATTTAAATATTCTTTTTTTTATAATATGTACATATAAACATACTTTTACAACAAACAAACAGACATGTTCATGGATGTTGTCCCGGGCGGGAATCGAACCCGCGGCCCTCAGCTCCGCAGTTAGGGTCTCTAACCACTCGGCCGACCGGTCAGTCAAAAGGGCCGACCATATCTCGCTCATAGTGAGCGGCGTACAATCTGTCAGGGTTAGCGTGTGCTCAAACCTAGCTTACAGTGAGTCGCTAACTACTTTGTATTATATTTTTACCGTAGACCGCATTACGCCACATATTTAGCGACTATCTGCAAATATGATTCTAAGTCTAAATAGTTATGTGAAAAACCATCGTACAACATAAAAGAAAAACACAATTTATTTTTGTTATTTGTTTAGCCGCCACCCTGCCCAAAACGCACCCACTTCAATTTTAGAGCGCACCAGATGTTTGGCGCGAGCTGTACCTGTTATTCAGTATAAGCAAGAATGTGTTAACATTAAAAAAACCACTTGGATATTATTTTTTTTTAGTTATTATATTTACTTTTGTAGAATTTTTAGTACTTGTACGCCGTCGGTGGGTGTCGATTGTCGATAGGTCGCAGCACTGACGCATTGCCCCGTCCCTAAATCGTTCCAGTTTATCCATAAAAAACAAATCATTATTATATGAAAACTAACCATTTTCAGATTGTTCTGGAGCCAAAAAATCGATCATACAAAAAAAAGGGCCAAAATATTTGACAATCATTGGTGGTTTAATTTTGAGTGATATTGACGAAGCCAGTTAACAAGTACCAATTCAATATAATGTTTTTTTTTTTGGGTTCCGTAACCAAAGGGTACGCTATTTTTTTGTTATTTATTACGACGACCGCTTAGCCTAGTGGGCAGCGACCCCGCCTGCGAAGCTGGAGGTCCCGGGTTCGAATCCCATGTCGGGTCAGTATTTATATGATGAATATCAATACTGATACCGGGTCTTGGTTGTTATATGTATGTGGTGTCTTCGCTTGGTACCCAAAACACAAGCTAATGCTTAGTTTGGGGCCTAGACGTTGTTGTCATGTATACGTCATTATTATTATTATTATTTATTTATTTAATAAATTCACAAAATAGATTACAATCAGTTATTACCAAGGAACCGCTGCCAGTCCCGTCCATCCATCTGTCACAGGCCTGAATCGTCTGAACCTGAACCGTATTAGGTAGACACTTGAAATTTTATAAATGAAATTTAACAACCGCTATAACACCAAATTAAAATTTAAATTAAAGGGGGTCCCCATACAAGAAACCTGTTTTTTTCGACGTTTTTAATGATTGGTGGTTGTGAGAAATTTGTACTATTATAGACATAAAAATTATAAAAATTTAATTAAAAATCAAAGGTTGACCCCATGAAAGAAACGTGTTTTTTTTAAATTGTACGGCGGTACGCAACCCTGTGTGTGCAAGTCCGTCTCGCACTTGACTGGATTTTTATTATTTCGATAATTTCATGTGTTTAAGTTCATAATATAGCTCTAATATTTGATCGAGTTTTATCCATATTTTATTAAAATGTATAAAGTAAATAAAGACAGCAGCGTTTGGTTTTAATGGAGTTAGAAATGTCACTTCACAACATCGAAAATGTCAATTGCAATTTCGCGGGGGTGAAGATCGGCGCACGGGGTTTTCGCGGACTGATACTCGCGATCTTGCACCAGATAGCTAGAACGTGAGTGGAAAGACGATAAACGCCGAAGAGGGCTTCTAGTCAATTCTCACTTTTATGGTGCCATGTTACCATTGTGAGAAATGGCGCTATACGAATGTTACGCATTTCGTTTAAAATTTCACAAACGTGTCACGAAGAGAATTTCTTTTAGGGTTCCGTGGAACAATAACAAAATACGAATATCTTATAATTATGTCGGGTCCGTCCGTCCGTATGTCACAGGCCATCTCGGCTTGCTTTCCTTTGATCTTAGAGTTCACTTTTTTAAT
This sequence comes from Luffia ferchaultella, assembly GCA_949709985.1. Taxonomy (NCBI): domain Eukaryota; kingdom Metazoa; phylum Arthropoda; class Insecta; order Lepidoptera; family Psychidae; genus Luffia; species Luffia ferchaultella. The sequence continues at coordinate 3,850,949 of OX453269.1, forward strand.
ATAATAATACCTGGGACATACCACACGACGCCATCTATAGTCCCAAAGTAAGCAAGTATTATGCTTGTATTATGGGATACTAGACAACTGATATACAAACTTAAATATTCTTTTTTTAATGATATATACATATGTAGATAGCTCACACCCAGACATGGAACTAATAGACATGATCATGCACACAAATGTTTGTTCCGGGTGGGAATCGAACTCGCCACACTTGGCACCGCAATAAGTGTCTCTAACCACTCAGCCAACCGGTCGTCGGTAGATTAATAGAGAAATTATGAAAATTAAATTATCTATGACTTTTCATACATTGAACTATGAAACGATTCTTTTTTTCGTACACTTTATTTTATTAGGGTATCGTTGGGTAGACCTTTTAAAATTTAAAATGACATGACCTCCCTAAGTGATTAACAACGTGTCTCCCTCTAACTTTTTATCTGTGTTGTGCTTAAAAAGAATGAATAAAAAAGAAGTAGTATCTAGCCCACTTAACAAACAAATAAACCTTATAACAAACATAAACATTAGTAAGGAAATGTAAATTAAAATTTAATTAAAAAACCACCACAGGATGTGCTCTAAAATTAACTAGGGACCAATAGTTCTATATCATAACCTTTTAAATCCAAATTAATCAATATTTCGTGTCGTGATAGCCCGAGCGCTGCGAACCTGTTTCAAAACTTATAAAGCCGTGCGGCCGTGGTTCGAATCCGGGCGTGTATCAATGAGTTTTTCTGACTTAAGTACATAACTATCACTGACTCCGTGCCTCGGAGAGCACGGTAAGCAGTCGGTCCCGGTTGCTGTCAATATATGGCGATTGTTACAATCCGCCAACCCGCACTGGAGCAGAGTGGTGGGTTTAAGCTTCAAGCGCCCTCAACATGGGGCGAAGTCTAAGCTCCTGCAGTGACGGCATGGCATGGCAATCAATATTTATGACAAAAAACACAATTTCAATGCATAAGACCAAGCGACCACGTATCTCTCTATAATTTTAGCGAGAATCGAGCCTTAAACAAGCGTGATTGGGTTTTTTTTTTTTCATTTTAACGGTATAGTTCCAATCAAACTTTATGGCGGATGTGAACATAGGCACAAATCGCGTCGCAGTAGCCAGTTTTAGGTGTAGCGGGACGCAGTGGAGCGAGGGGCATATGACTGTACCTGCGCAAGCACGCTTATAGCGTTGTATTTCAATCCGCCATAAAGTTTGAGGCGAACTATATCAGTATTAAATTTTACAGTATACAAACATTGAATTGGAAGGATTATTACATATAAAGGTAGTAAATCAGGTATTAGAAAAAAATTACAAAACATTAATTTAAAAAAGATTGTTTGCCTATAAAATTAAGCAATAATGACAGTTTACGGAATATTGCGGTTGGTCGAACTATACTGTTAAAATCATAGCCTGTTGGCGTAGCGGTGATCGGGTATGATGACATAGTGTGAACCTTTGTTTATAGTGTCCGTCCGTCTGTCCATCCATTCATTGTGAAGCCAGCATGGGGAAAATATATATTATATTTGATCTGTAAAGACATAAGGTAGGAAGGCTGTAGTCTGGATATAGGAATGACAGGGGTTGAGCCGACTCGAATACCAACATCGTAAAGCCAGCATGGGGAAAGTAGATAATATATTTGATGTGTAAGGACAGAGTATAGGAAGGCTGTAGTCTGGGTATAGGAATACAGGGGATTGAGCCAACTCGAATACCAACATCGTAAAGCCAGCATGGGGAAAGTAGATAATATATTTGATGTGTAAGGACATAGTGTAGGAAGGCTGTTGTAGTCTGGGTATAGGAATACAGGGGATTGAGCCGACTCGAATACCAACATCGTAAAGCCAGCATGGGGAAAGTAGATATTATATTTGATGTGTAAGGACAGAGTATAGGAAGGCTGTAGTTTGGATATAGGAATGATAGGGGTTGAGCCGACTCAAATACCAACATCGTAAAGCCAGCATGGGGAAAGTAGATAATATATTTGATGTCTAAGGACAGAGTATAGGAAGGCTGTAGTCTGGGTATAGGAATACAGAGGATTGAGCCGACTCGAATACCAACATCGTAAAGCCAGCATGGGGAAAGTAGATAATATCTTTGATGTCTAAGGACATAGTGTAGGAAGGCTGTAGTCTGGATATAGGAATGATATAGGAATGACAGGCGGTTGAGCCGACCCGAATACCAATATCGTGCAGCCAGCATAGGGAAAATAGATATTATACTTGACGTGTAGTCTAAGGCAGGAGTGTACTCTTGCTTGTAGTTCGAACTCTTTATGTACACTGTGCAACCTATGTTGCTAAAAAAGGTAAAACTTATGAATAGTTTAAATGCTAAAAATACTAGTGATTCAGTATGGGTTTTCTATTTTCTTTTAAAAAGTAGGAGTGGATTGAAAAAGGGTTAAAAATACTAAAAATGTATTTGATATCTCACATACGGTCATCTAATCCAAATAAGCAGAGCCTGTATCAAGTGTAGTATGTAATCCTGTGTTTATGCTCATAAATATTAGTCCCAGAAGGGGATGGAACCCACGACCTCTGCTCTGCAGTCTATGTCTCCAACCACAAAACTATCACAACCACAAAGCTTTGAGCTATCACGACACTATTACGATACGACGATTCACTACACGATATAGTATATTAGTAAGTGCAATAGTAAGTGTGCGACAAATTGTAACTGACACTTCACACTTGACACTTGACAGTAATTTACTTCAGTTTTTGTTACACACAACCAAGATACATACTGTCTTTGCAAAGCAATATTCAGGATACATACATACATAATGATATGCAATACCATACCATTAGCCCATTTATGCCCCACTGCAGAGGCTTAGACCTCCCCTCCGGATGAGAGAGTTTGGAGCGGGGTGGTGTATTTATTTAACGACTGCCAACTGTTGATGGCAACCGAGACCGATGGTTTAACGTGCTTTCCGAGCCACAGAGTCAGTGATACGAGTAGTTATGTACACAATTTAGAAAAAAACTCATTGGTACATGCCCTGGGGTTCGAACCACGGCCTTCCAAACAATACACTTTAAAAACATCAGTGATTAAAACATGACTAATGGATTGCCAATGATTCAGAATACTACATCTGTATATAAAGCAAACCATATTAAGCTGACAATTCCAAATTGAGCTGAGAGATATTGTACATTATTCACAGTGTATGCACGTGTCAAAGTGCATGCAAGTTCGTTCACCCACAAACAAAAGTTACACGTGCTATCGTCCTTTGAAAACATGAACACGATTGTCAACTTTATAATTAGTGAAAATAGAGTTCAAATTAGAACGGTATATTAAATTCGTAGCAGCATGGCGCCTAGTGAAAGAAATGCTTAAAACGCAAATAAAATCTGACTGGATAGTGACTTGGACTTTTTAATTTCTGCCTATCTAGATTTTCCGATTTAAGAATGTTTGTCAATACGTTTTGGACTTTAATGCAATGTGATAAAGTTCAATATTGCAATTATCGATTATCGTTTTAACCCGAATTCCGGGCAATTAACTTAAATACGAACAAAGGAAAAATAATTAAAGAAACATCTAGGACAAGTAAATTTGCTTGAGATTTGGAACATTGATTATTTTGAAATTTACGCTCGAACTAGAGTAGGTTAAATTGTTTGTGTATTTGGGGAAAAAACATGTGACGCGCACGAAACCGCATTAAGAAATATAGAAGACAACCGAATGCATAATCTCTGGTCAATGACGTTCCATATAGTTTGAGGTAGACTTGTTAATAATAATAACAATAAAAATAATAACATATACAACATTACAACAACGTCTAAGCCCCAAACTAAGCATTAGCTTGTGTTTTGGGTACCAAGCGAAGACACCACATACATATAACACAACGAAGACCCGGTACCAGTATCAATATTCATCATATAAATACTGACCCGACCTGGGATTCGAACCCGGAACCTCCAGCTTCGTAGGCAGGGTCGCTACCCACTAGGCTAAGCGGTCGTTACTTCAATACAGACGACACCTAGAATATGGCTCTAGTAAAACTTCGTATAATTGTATTTATAGGCATCCATACAAACAGCGTTTACGGTTGCATCCCATTAAACCTTAACCGATTTGAGCAAAAAAAAACATGGTATTCAGATCAGCAAAATCTAGGTTTGTACGTTTTTATTTTTTTAAATATTCTGATGCATCGGAAATTGTTTCATTTCTCACAGCATGTGGTCAACTTTAAACTTATTGCATTTTCACACGTAAAAAAAAAAAATATTTTTTTAAATTATGAATTTCGATTAGATGAGAAAATTTAATTAGTTTCATGTTGAAAATGTTGTGAAAAATAAAACAATTACGAAAAAAAAATCCCGGGCATTTAAATTTTCTTTTCTTATGATATATCAAAATATTTAAAAAAAATTTAAAACGTATGAACCTAGTTTTTGTTGATCTATTTCCTTATAAAAATTGAGTTCTTCAATTTTTTTATTTAATAAATACTGCGTACCTATGTAATTAATTATCAGTATTTATTAAATATAAAAATTGAGCAGAAGAAAATTAGTTTCTTGAAATAACCCATAGTTTTAGAAAAAAATATCTTAAAAGTAATTCTTACGCTTAATTGGACTTGCTCGAAGCCTAACTAGGTACCAGTTAAAAAATCATTGTATATATTTTAGCCTAATAAAATTACAACATTACAAAATTGACCTAAACTCATGTCATTATCAAAAAAAACTATAGTGAATTTCCTACCAAACAATTTTACTTTAATATATTTATATTATAATATATTTACATATAGTGTCGTGATAGCCCAGAGCACAACGAACCTGTCTTAAATTTATAAGGTCCCACAGGGCCATGGTTCGAATCCGGGCGTGTACCAATTAGTTTTTCTGACTTAAGTAGACAATATCACTGATATCGTGCTTCGAAGGGCACGTTAAGCAGTCGGTCCCGGACGCTGTCGTTACAGTTCCCAACCCGCAGTGGAGCAGCGTGGTGGACTTAAGCTCCAAGCCCCCCTCCTCACCCTGGGGGAGGCCTAAGCCCCTGCAGTGGGGTAAAAATGGGCTGATGATGATGATGATATTTACATATAAGTAATATATTTTATATGCCAATAAATCTTTATTCATTATCGTCTTCCATTCTAGCATATACCCAATTTACTTAATAAATAATAACTTAATAAATAATAAATAAAAATTACTTACAATATTTTCATATATTTTCACAAATTAATAATAAGTATCTAAAGAAAAACACAATAGCTGTATCAAATAATTCCCGCCAAAATTATATCCGCCATATTGCTTTATTCCCGCCAAACTGCTTCCACAGGGTGCATTACGAATGACGCTGGCCGAACCTCAAAGTTTATCGGCCTTGAATATATCACCGTTACATTGCAACGATGACGTGTCGTGACGTCAGAGTTCATCGTCCGTTACCGCATGCCCCGCGCTATATTTAGTTAGCTTACCGTGCGTAGCGGTTATGGCGGCGTATATTGGTTTCAATTTAGAACTCATTTTTTAACGGATAACGAATTAATATTTTTTTAATATAAAAAAAACAAAAGCATTTTTCTCTTTGCTATACAATGCCTTTGGTTAATGCAAGTACAAACTTTTAGCATAGAAATTAGACTATATTTTATCGATTAAAACGTTTAGAATTCTAGAATAAGAATATATATTTTTTAAATATAAAATTAATACAGCGAACCTGTTTCAAATCTATAAGGCCATGTGGCCGTGGTTCGAATCCGGGCGTGTACCGATGAGTTTTTTCTAACTTAAGTAAATTAACTATCACTGACTCCGTGCTTCGGAGAGCACGTTAAGCAGTCGGTCCCGGTTGTTGTCAATAGATGGCGGTCGTTACAATCCGCCAACCCGCATTCACCCGTTTTTCTCTCGGTTTAGGAAGATTTAAAAAATGCCGTCAGCAGTAAAAAAAACAAAAACGAAAACGATTATTTATTAACTCTCTGACTCTTAAGTATACGAATCGAAAATCGAAATCGAAACCTAATCGATCAAATTTTTCCTTAAAAAATTAGATTTTCATGACGTCTTTTCTGACACTTCTGACAACAGCTTCCTCCAAACCACTTTATACATATATATTCTATATACAATATGTACAATTATACATTAGTTATTACGGCCACCAATAAGCGAAAGTGTAATTCGATGCGATTTTTATAATTTTTTTTTTTCTTCACTTCATCAGTCCATTTTTATCCCACTGCAGAGGCTTAGGCCTCCCCCAGGGTGAGGAGGGGGGCTTGGAGCTTAAATCCACCACGCAGCTCCACTGCGGGTTGGGGACTGTAACGACCGCCATCTATTGATAGCGTCCGGGACCGACTGCTTAACGTGCCCTCCGAAGCACGGAGTCAGTGATAGTTATGTACTTAAGTCAGAAAAACTCATTGGTACACGCCCGGATCCGAACCATGGCCCTATGGGGCCTTATAAATTTGAGAGAGGTTCGTTGCGCTTTGGGCTATCACGACTCCTTTCAAATTTTTTTTTATCCAGACGTAATTTTCGGGCATAACTTTCTCAGTCTTGCCACAGGGATAAAAAGACGGATACATTTGATGGTACAAAAGCTTTTCAAATCTGCCGTAATATAACGGCATCGGCCGACGGTCTATGTCAAGAGCTGGATACCCACTCGCCGCCTTCACACCTGCCATTTTGGACACGTTCGTTCAAACTGACAGCAGCATATGGTATAGTCAAGTGTATATCTAACTACACCATATGGTGGGATCAAAAAATTAGAACATCTTGTATATAAATATAAAAAAAAAGAAACGAAAACCCATAACATAAAATTACTCCATAAAACAATTTCAAAGTCATATATCGTTTTATGGGTCAAAAGTCCGTAACCTCCAGATAACGAAAAAAAAAAAAACAAAACACGAACGTTTCCGCGTTTGAAACGACACGAATTTCGAACACGACGACACCTCGGACGTCAAATTGGAATTCGTTCGTCGACTCGCGCGCCGCAATTCGAATTTCGAACTCTCGGATTCGCACGACAAAGTCGAATTTGGGACGTATCGGATTCGAAATTTGTATTCCGTTACCCAGCCGTCTGCTGGAACGCTTAAGGACGACGACCTCTGACGTCAGGTTTACACTGGCCATTGATACAGGTTAACCGCAAAAGTACCGAGAATTCATAGTGACTGTGCTACCAGTTGGTAATCCAGCAATACGTGTTACATGTTTGTAAAACCTTAATCCTTTTTAGAGGACCCTTTGATTATATAACGTCTGGATAGAGAGTCGGTAGCAGTAAACGTAAATAAAAATATCACCTAACAGTTCGGTTATAATAAACGAACACAGTGACGGTCTGTAAATGGTTAGCATGGTATAACGAGAGTATGTGGTCTGTTGAGTCACACACACAAGTATGTAGAAGTTTTTGCTGACATTGTATTGCGAGGGTCCATCCAGATTATTTAATCAAAGAGTGGACCTCTATTCGCGTTTGGCTCATTTAGAGGACCAGGCGTAGCAGGTGGTGAGCTCGTCGCCGCAATCGATCCTACGGGATCTTCATTTCTACTGTTGTGTTTGTGGTTTTTGTCGGAGATTCCCTTTTCCAGGAAATTAGAATAGTAGAAGAATGTCCCGGAAAGGAGTAATGATCAAAGGAGCGGATCTGTGTGTGTGTATCCTCATACAAAGCCAGACAAGCATTGTCCGCTATTGTGGTACTTGTGATGAGTCGTGGTAGCCGTGTAGTGACAAATCCGCTTCTTGTTTAGAAGGTCGTAGTTTGAATCCCAGGGCATTTACAAATAAGTTTTTTCTAACTTAAGTACATAGCTGTCACTGACTCCGTTCTTCGGAGAGCACGTTAAGCCGTCGGACCCAGTTACCATCAACAGATAAAATCCACCTAACCGCACTGGAGCAGCGTGGTGGTGGATTAAGCTCCGAGCACCCTCATCCCGAGGGGAGAGCGGTCCCACTGTAAGGTCCTACAGTGGGACATAATGGGCTTATATGTCTGATATGGTGGTACTTTAGAAGAACTTAGGAAACTGAGTTCTTGATACGACCCATCGCCGTTTTCGTTTGCTCCAAATTTGGTCTCGTGTCCTCTCATCCTCAGGAACTCATCCTTCTAAAGAATTTGAAAACTCATCCAAAATTAGGGTGTCCAGTTATACCCCGAAAAATGAGATTATTATTTTTATTTGTAAGTTTATTAATTTGTAGGAGTAACTGATCCCGAAACGTATATATCGTAAATTGTTATTTAAGGCGCTTGCCCACATAGTCCTCGAGATATATTTTGTACCTTCCGATTCCCCAAAGTTTACTGTTTGTTTGTCTGTTTGTTTGTAGAGAATGAATATTGGTGCATGTCCAAATGTCATGAAATTTTTCGTTTTATCTCCGCATCTTGAACGCTTTGGCAGACCGGTTGGCAGAGTGGTTTAGAGACCTTAACTGCGGAGCCGAGGATCGCGGGTTCGATCCACGCCTGGAACAATTATTTATGTGCATGAACATGTCTATTTGATCCGATTCTGGATGTAAAAGTATCTATATATGTATATATTATATAAAAAAGAATATTTAAGTATACATATCAGTGGTGTAGTAACCCATCATACAAGCATAGTACTTTCCTACTTGTGTCGGACAGCCCAAAGCGAAACGAACATGTCTAAAATTTATAAGGCCATAAGGCCATGGTTCAAATCCAGGCGTGTACCTACCAATGAGTTTTTCTGACTTAAGTACATAACTACCACTGACTCCGTGCCTTGGAGAGCACGTTAAGCAGTCGGTCCCGGACGCTGTCTATAGATGGCGGTCGTTACAATCCCCAACCCGCAGTGGAGCAACGTGGTGGCTTCAAGCGCCAAGCCCCCCTCAGCCTGGGGGAAGCCTAAGCCCCTGCGGTAGGGTAAAAATGAGCTGATGAAGTGAAGTGAAGTGAATTTGCTTACTTTGGGAGTAGATAGCGCTGTGTGGGTTGTCCCAGATATTATTATTATCATCTATTTCTATCTACTGATACAAAAAAGCTGAAAAGTTTGTTTTTTGTTTGAACGCGCTAATCTCTGAAACTATTAGTCCGATTTAAATAATTCTTTTTCTATTTGATAGCCTAATGCTTGAGGCAGGTCATAGGTTATATAATTTATGACGAAATCTACGCTGTGGCTGGCAGAATTGGTTTGACAAAGCAAAAGACAGATACGTGGGATACATTTGGAATAAGACCTTTGCTCAATGAGAGGTCCTTGTTTTGGTGAAATCCTTTTATTTTGTACGTATACAAATACATAAATATGATAGAATAGTTGTAAGTAATTCATGCAAATGATTTGAAGAATTATGAACTTGTTTTGTTAAAAAACGGTTGACCATCAAAAAATTAACAAAGGCTATAATAACAATACATTTCATACTATGTTTACATCGTGGATGTTTATAGAGATACCGCGTTGTAGTAACAAAAATGTGAGTTAAAAAATATACACTGTGGACCTAACATACGCCAGTCAGTTGATGTTTTGAAATATTCGCTGTGAATTAGAATGTTGTGTGATCCACCTGTAAAATTCGTGATCCACCTGTAAAATTCGTGATCCACCTGTAAAATTCGTATAAGAAAGGAATATTAAAACAATTACAAAGACGTTATGGTCTGTCTAATCACAAATTCAGACATTTTGTTCGCGTTTTAGATTGTTCCGAAGATGATATACCCCATCTCCCCATCCTGATTATTAAACTATCTAAGGTTCAACCATAGATAGACGTCAATAGTTGACGACCGCTTAGCCCAGTGGGTAGCGACCCTGCCTACGAACCTGGAGGTCCCGGGTTCGAATCCCAGGTCGGGTCAGTATTTATATGATGAATATTGATACTGGCACCGGGTCTTGGTTGTTATATGTATGTGGTGTCTTCGCTTGGCACCCAAAACACAAGCTAATGTTTAGTTTGTGGCCTAGACGTTGTTGTGATGTATATGTTACTATAAAAAAATTAAAAATAAATAGATATATTGTCATAAAAGTACGAATTGAATAGAAACCCTCTTCTGCGTTTACCGTCTAACCACTCATACTCTAGCTAGCTGGTGCAAGATTACGTTCGGTCCACAAGGTCCCCGCGCGCCGATCTTCACCCCCGCGAAATTGCGTTTGACATTTTCGATGCTGTGAAGTGACATTTCTGACTAATAAAACCAAACGCTGCTGTCAAATTTACTAGACAATTTTTTTTTAACTAAAGCTTTTTCACATGTTACATTACAACGAGACCATTACGTAAATGTAGCAATGTATGGTGCAAGCGGCGGGGTCAAAGAACTATGACGTCACCAACAGCTGATCGTGCGCAACCGACCGCAATGTTAGGGTAACACTTATACATGCAACAAGGATCTGGGATTGCCACTTCTTTTACTTGTAGACATATAAAAGTATTAGTATTAAATGGATGCAATGAATTGACCGATTCAGGGTGCTAAATTTTTGACGCCCCTAATAAAAGAATATATGAAAATTATTAATGAAATAAATTTTAATTTAACCTAATTTCGTTCAAAGTTTTCGCCGCACTTAGCCGGTTGCAGCTTAACCCAAAAAGGGTGCAAATATTTTCTAAAGATGCCCCAAATATTAAACTTACAACATACCAATAGTAGTGTCTTGATAGCCCAGAGCGCAACGAACCTGTCCCAAATTTGATAAGGCCCCATAGGGCCATGGTTCGAATCCGGGCGTGTACCAATGAGTTTTTCTGACTTAAGTACATAACTATCACTGACTCCGTGCCTCGCAGAGCACGTTAAGCAGTCGGTCCCGGACGCTGTCAATAGATGACGGTCGTTACATTCCCCAACCCGCAGTGGAGCAGCGTGGTGGATTTAAGCTCCAAGCCTCCCTCCTCACCCTGGGGGAGGCCTAAGTCCCTACAGTGGGGTAAAAATGGGCTGATGATGATGATGATTATGATACCAATAGTAGGCCGTATATGACTTGACACTATAGAATATCATTGGATAAAACATGAAAATTCGTTTTAACGTGCTATGAACGCATTACTTGTTACAGTGTAAGCATTTTTTTAATGTGATTGAATATATAATGTGATATTGTTTGTGCAGCTATTTATTCTCCGTGAAATTCTGTCGATAGAATTTTCACTTTTTACCACGCTTAATAAATTTTAGGGTTCCGTGCTATAGATGATAGATGCTAACGAAAACCTTATTACTAAAGCTGTCCGTTCGTCCGTCTGTCAAAGGAATGTATTGTTTGAACCCTAATAGGTTGAAATTTTCACAGATTGTGTATTACTACGACCGCTATATCAATAAATAACAAAATTAAATAAATAAATAAACAAATAAAATAAAATTAAATGAAAAATTAAAAGGGGTCCTCGTACAAGAGACGTATTTTTTTCGACGTTTCTGGCGGTTGTGAGATAATTGCTTACACTCGAAATTTTCATGAAATATGTTCTATTAGCAGCTAAATAATAAAAATTAAATAAAGTTAAAAATTAAAGGGGGTCCCTATATAAGAAACGTAGGTTTAGGGGGCAACTTCCTCTATGTGAGAATGTTGTCCTCTTCCGAAATGACGTTGGCGCGGATTAAGATAACTATATAGCCAAGGTAGATTTTATTTGCTGATCTGACAATGATGAATTGAAATAAAAATAAAAAAATAAAAAAAACATTTTGTTCTGTTCATGAATTGAATCTTTCAATCGTGTCACAAAAGCTGGTTGAATTTTCAGAAACAAAAATATTACTTACACAGGCCTAATAGTAGTTGTTACGTATTCAAAAACATCTTTGGATTGCTATTTTACCATCTCAGTTTATTATGCCCCACTGCAGGGACTAAACCCCCCCCTGGGATGAGGATGTTCAGAGCTTAATCCACCACGCTGCTCCAGTCCGGGTCGATGGATCTTAACTGGAACTGACGACGGCTCAACGTGCTCTCCGAGACACGGAGTCAGTGGTAGTTATGTAGGTACTAAAGTCAGGAAAAACTAATTGGTACATGCCCTGGGAGTCAAACAACAACCTTCTAAACAAGAAGCGGATCTGTAAGTGAATAAGTGAAATATTTCACCCTTCATAGGGACCAAAAATAAGCTAGACATATTGTAATAAAAAAACTGCGAATTTTCGACATCGGGTGTCTAGGCATCGTCTGGCATCACACTTTCTGCTTACACGCCTTACGGACCTGTTGTTTATAAATATGCACTAAAGTACAAATTGACTAGAAGCTCTCTTCTGCGTTTACCTTCTAACCATTCATACTCTAGCTAGCTCGTGTAAGATGGCCAGTTTTAGTCCGAGTTTCAGTGCGGAAGGTCCCCGCGTGCTTCTCTTCACCCCCGGAAAATCCCCACCAATCCGTAATGTCAACGTAATGTTTACAACAAAAGAAAAACGGTCCTCCTTTCGGTGCAATAGGCATTTACCAAAAATTTCGAATTTATATTTGAATACTTTTTTATCAAAGTATAAAGAATCTGGAGTAGTTAAGAGGAATTTGTAGTGGCAAACTATATAAACGGCGTTGCACTGTAGTTGCACCCCATTAAACCTTAACCGACTGGCGCCAAACAATTATATCGAATATCGATGAGATGCCGTGAGAATGCTATTAAGTTTCAAGTTGAACATGTTGTAGAAAATGAAACAATTTTGAAAAAAAAAATAATCTCACGCATTTAAGTTTCTTTTTCTTGTGATGTATCGAAATATTAAAAAAATATAAATTTACTTTCTGTTGATCTGAATACCATATAAATTTTTTGCTACAATCGGTTAAGGTTTAATGGTGTGCAACCCCGTTAACGCCGTTTGTTTGAAAATTTGCCACTACATACTTATCATAAGTATTTTTTTTAAATATATGGATCTTCAAGTTGTAATCGATTGTTAAAAAAGTAGAGCTAAAACGCACTATGCGTGCCTAAAAGTTTTGAGGTTATCCCTCGATATCCCTGGGAATCCATCATCAGATCCTAACTTGGTGACAATTGAATCACTTCAGGGGTACATTCTTTCAAACAAAAAAGAATTTTCTATCGGTACCCATTTTACGAAAATATTGTGGAACGACTGATATACTAACCACATCCTTTGTAGTGTTTCATAAAAAAAGAACTTTTAAGTTCATTTCGTTGTCCGTTTGTCTGTCTGTCTGTCTATCTGCCAAGATCCTTTTTCTCGGGAACGGTATCAAAAGTTGAAATTAATGTCAAATGCTTATTAGGTCTACGCTCCCTTAGAGTTGTGAGTGAACAGTAATAATAAATAATAATAATAACTGAGACATCTCACACAGCGCCATCTAGTCCCAAACTAAGCAAAGCCTGTATTATGGGTATCAGTCAACCAATATACATACTTAAATATTTTTGACAATATATACGTATATAGATAATAATAATAACACAAATATTACAGCAACGTCTAGCCCCAAACTAAGCATTAGCTTGTATTTTGAGTACCAAGCGAAGACACCACATACATATAACAACCAACACCCGGTACCAGTATCAATATTCATCATATAAATACTGACCCGACCTGGGATTCGAATCCGGGACCTCCAGCTTCGTAGGAAGGGTCGCTATCCACTAGGCTAAGCGGTCGATATTTTACACACAGATACGGAACAAATAGACATGTTCATGCATGCAAATATTTGTCCCGGACGGCAATCGAACCCGGAATCGGCTCCGCAGTTAGGGTCTCTAACCACTCGACCATCAAAATAAATCGTCTAGGTCAATGCAATCAAAAATACCGCCATTTACGCCCTAAGATCTCACAGCATATAACTAGAACTCGAGTGACAACTCGCACTTGGCCGATTTTTTCACCAATAACGGAATCCCAGGACAATCTTATATCAATGACCAAGACAACAGAAATTATACAACAAAACTTCAAATCGTACCTACTTCTCTGTTGATAAACAAACATATGTCCGTCCTTTTCTAACACGTTCCTAGTATATAGCCATCCTTGTCTTTATACAGTTATAGTACGACCGGTCGGCCTTGATAAGTTCATTGCCCAGTATCACCAAAAACGGCCATCGTTTGTAATAAAATGTCATGGTTTACCGTATACTGGGTGTATAAAAACTGAGTTGGCTTCCGTACTAAGTAGCTGACCAGGTTGCTGCATGTATGTACTCTGTGGTTTGTGCATGTTGCTGTTTGCCATAGACTAAAATTTAAAAATTGCAATAAAATCATAAAGGATAATGTTCTTGAATAACGTCTCAACATAAAAAAAATTCTATTTACGAATTCGCCAGATATTTATAAAAATTCATCACTTCTTCACTTCATCAGCCCATTTTTACCCCCTGCAGGGGCTTAAGCCTCCCCCAGGGTGTGGAGGGGGCTTTGGAGCTTAAATCCACCACGCTGCTCCACTGCGGGTTGGGGACTGTAACGACCGCCATCTATTGACAGCGTCCGGGACCGACTGCTTAACGTGCCCTCCGAAGCACGGAGTCAGTGATAGTTGTGTACTTAAGTCAGAAAAACTCATTGGTACACGCCCGGATTTGAAATTTGAGACAGGTTTGTTGCGCTTTCGGCTATTACGATAACTATAAAAATTCATTTATAAATAAAAAAAATTCATATATATAAAAATTCATATGACGTTGAAATTGTCCCTTGACGTCATCTGGGCGGTTGAGCTTGCGCTGTTTTGTACTGTAAAAAAAAAAAAATAATAAAATGAAAAAAAAATATTGAGGTAAGTAAGGTCACTATGTCAAATGACATTTTAATTTTCATGTCATAAAAATATTATGACTGTATTCAGTCTAAGATAATGCAAATAGACATCTGTCCAGTTGACGTCACAGGGATAATGAATTAACGAATTTTTGAAAAAAAAAACTAAGAAAAATACATACTTAATCTCTTTTATTTTAAGAGAGAGGTAAGAAAAACAATCTAAAAAAAAAACTTGGCGATTTTTTTCACCTTGCCTTACGAAACAGTCTACAATTTTATAGTTTTTACAAAAATTTGTGACAATTTTTAAAAGAAAATTTTTCTATATTATTAGGTGGAGTACTATGTAGCTATTTACATCTATAATATTGGAAAAAAATATAATAATAATATAATAATAACACACACAATCACAACAACGTCTAGGTCTCAAACTAAGCATTAGCTTGTATTTTGGGTACCAAGCGAAGACACCACATACATATAACAACCAAGACCCGGTGCCAGTATTAATATTCATCATATAAATACTGACCCGACCTGGGATTCGAACCCGGGACCTCCAGCTTCGCAGGCAGGGTCGCTGCCCACTAGGCTAAGCGGTCGTCATATATAAAATATATGTTGGTTTATATGTAAAATTTTAGTCCAAGCTCATTGTAAGATGCTTGATGATTAAATTAAATTGTGATTTAATTAGAAAATCCGGCCAAGTGCGGTTGGGATGAACGTTCATGGCTCGAAATCAAATAAAGTTTAAAAATAAAAAATATCTGTGGCAAACGAGTGGTATTTTATCCACTTACCAAAATGTATAATAAAGCTTTGATAAACCTATTTTGTTTAATAAACAATTGAAAGCTTTTCATATCGAAAAATGTTACTACAATTTAAAAGAATTTTTTGTTGACTAGATTTAAGTTTTTGGATTATGTGTATAATGTTATTATTTTGTTAAATAAATAACACAAATAAATAAATAAATAAATAAATTATCAATATAATGTTCCATAATTTATTTTATTATTGTTAAATTTTGCAATAATTTGTTATCATATGTTACTGTGCCCTTGGAGGGCTTCACATTTATCTCCTACATGTATTAAAACTATTATACTTTTGGAATTAATGTGATACGCGATAAATAAATAAATATCGAAGACCGCTTAGTCTAGTGGGTAGCGACCCTGCCTATGAAGCTGGAGGGCCCGGGTTCGAATCCCAGGTCGGGTTAGTATTTATATGATGAATATTGATACTGGTACCGGGTCTTGGTTTTTATATGTATGCGTTGTCTTCGCTTGGTACCCAAAATAATAATAATAATAAATAATAAAACACAAGCTAATGCTTAGTTTGAGGTCTAGATATTGTTGTTCATGTGTTTATGTATTTATTTATTTATCTTAACTAAATTTCGTTCAAATTGATATATAAGTTGTGCTGATTTAAATGTTTTCAGAATTTTCCACTCCATAATTAAGAAATAAAAGGAAAGATACTCTTTAGGACTTTAGGAGCGCATTATGTCAATAATGATTTAATTAAATAAAAAAGTCTGAACCTCTAAATCATTTTAAAAGACCTATCAATAGATACTACACACGTTAATTTGCGCTGAAATATTTTTTTCTTCCATTACTTATTATTTATTTTTATTATTATTTTTTTCTTCCAGTACACTTTTAATAATATAAATTAATTTTATAGCAATTAATATATTTTTTCAGGTTCATGACCTGGCAATGATTATTAAATCTTTAATCAAATTAATATATTAACCCTACCGGCTCAATATGTATTCTAAAATATTGTTAAATAGCCAAGCGCGTAGAACTTTAAATCGTTACCAATTCATACCTTTCGCTGTCGAGACGATGGGTCCTTGGTCCAAGGATGCCGCTGCGTCCGTCGACAGGTGATCCTTTAAGCAAGGAATACCTTGTTCAAAGGATCAGTGTCGCAATACAGCGTAGCAAGCGGTAAGTATCCTTGGCACCCTGAACCTGTCTTCTCTTTAAAATTTTCAAATTTTTTTTTTTAGATTTTTTTTTTAAATTAGGTTTTAATTTAAAATTTACTTGTAATGTGTAATATGTTACGTAATAAAATATTTTAATTTAAAAAAAATCGAGTTAACGTTATTAAAAGAAATGAAGGTCATATTAGACGCCTCAATATAATTTCAAAATATTTTAATGTGCGATGTACCAGGATTTACCCTTAACAAGTTTAAAACAGCAATAAAACGAAAGCTTTATGCAAAAGCTTATTATAAAGTATCGGTACTTAGAGTCTTAGACGATAAAAATCCATGGGTGTAAACGGCTCGTTAATCGGTTTGCTTCAATAATATTAATATTTAAGTAATTATGTTAGAATGATTGTTTACTTATTTATTTTAAAAACGGGAGCATCTCGGTTACTTGTATTTTAAACGGACGGATGGACGGACAGCGGGAGCTTAGCAGTATAGTTCCCGTTGGTAGCCTTCTGGTACGAAATTCTATTACTAAGCTTTGTCCGTCCATTTGTCGCAGGACTGTATTGCCCGAACCGTAATTGGTTGTATATTGTATATTGTAATAATACTTGACATTTTCACAGATTGTATATTACTATAGTCGCTATAACATAAAATAATGAAAATAAAATGAAGGTAAAAATTGAATGGGGACCCCCTTCTTTTTTCGACGTTTTTAATGATTGGTAGCTGTGAGATTATTGCTTACACTTGAAATTTTCATGAAATATGAACTATTATAGCCGCTATAACATAAAATAATAAAAATAAAATAAAGGTTAAAATTGAAGGGGGTCCCCATACAAGAAACCTTTTTTCGACGTTTTTAATGATTGGTAGCTGTGAGATCATTGCTTACACTTGAAATTTTCAGGAAATATATATTATTATAGCCGCTATAATCTCAAATAATAAAAATTAAATAGAGTTAAAAATGAAAAGGGGCCTAAAGGGGAGGGGGGATTAAAAGGGGACACGGAAAGTGTCCTTTTATTTTGTACGGTGGTACAGAACCCTTCGTGTACGAGTCCGGGTCGCATTCCATCGGTTTTTTGAATTTGCCTTTGTTGGCCCACAAAGTTATAAATTCATTTCGTGATGTATTTTAAGTTTAAGTAAATTTATTATAATTTTTAATGGATCTGTTGCTCAAAAATTTGTTTTAATTTGAATTACCTGAATCGTGATCGAACGACACACACCTAATAATGATATATGATTAACATTGAATTTCTTTTGTTGCAGCTCAAATCGAGATAATACCATGCAAGGTGTGCGGCGACAAGTCATCTGGCGTCCATTATGGTGTCATCACATGCGAAGGGTGCAAAGGCTTCTTCCGTAGAAGTCAAAGTACAGGTCGGCTTCACGCATTCTTCTTATTTATTCTACTTATAAACTGTAATCATTACAATATCTGGGACAATTTACACATGGTCATCTAGTCCCAACCTATTATAGGTACTATAGGCAGATCCTGTGCTATATTATGGGACAATTGATATCACCGAGCTTTGAATTACTTCAGTAGAGAAGTAATGCTAGCCGTTTATTCCGAGAACTGAAGTAATATTTGAGCCATAGTATGAGGAAGGGAGACGGGCGGGAAAGGCGTATAGCCCACACGATTGTTGCCTAGATGTTTGTGTTGCGTCTAGGTCTTTGTGTAATACCCGTCACAACTAGTTGCTTACTATTAAACGAAAGGCTGACTACTATGTATTACTAACTGGTTGGCTGAGTGGTTAGAGATCCTAACTGCGGAGCCAAGGGTCGCGGGTTCGATTCCCGTTAGGGACAAATATTTGAGTGTGTCTGTCTGAACACTGATGAACTGATGAACATGTCTATTTGTTCCGTGTGTGGGTGTAGAATATTTAATTATGTATATCAGTTGTCTAATACCTACAATACAAGCAATAATACTTGCTTACTTTGAGACTAGATGGCGCTATGTAAGATGTCCCATGTATTATTATTATTGTAAAATACCGATAAAAAAATTTAAAGTAAATACTAAAACTGAAAAAAATTTGCAGGTTGAATTTATTTTATAATACATACATATATACATGTTTTATATCCGGATATGGAGCAAACAGACATTTTTGTGCGTACAAATTTTTGTCCCCGGCGGGAATCAAATCTGTTAAGTAATTGCTAGTCTAGCATTTATTCATACAGGCAAATGTATGGACATGCAAGCAGATGTACAGATCAGAATATTTAAATATATTCCGATAATAATACTTCATTAAAGAAGGAACGTGGCTTGGGCATTTCATTCTTTTATTATACGTTATGTTAGGTTAAGTTAATTTTGCTTAAAGAGAAAAATAAAAATATTTAAGTTTTTTTAATATCTAAGGAACGTAGGTTTTTAATTAGTCAGAAATATTTTTTAATTGAAAAAAAGTGTGTTTTGGGGCTTTTTTTCGCAGTGTATTCCGATATGAAATACTTGCTGCATGAATTTATAATCAGAATTAAAATATCAATTATTCAAATGAAACTAAATTATTATTTTACGCAAAGAAAAAATATTTTAATTCGTACTTCGTATGTTACATTTTTCATATAATTTATGATTATAATTTCATTCATTATAATTATAAAAGTTAATTCATTTAGGATATTACATTTAATTTATCCAAATATTTTGATTTCAATAAAGATTTTAACATGCAAATATTTTTGATGTTTCTTGGTCGGGTTCAATATAGCAATATTTTTTAAAACTTCATCTAAACCACAATTTCTGAAATATCCAATGGGCCTGGACCAAAATTTTAAATGTGCGCTGATGGTTAGGGGTCGTCCATTAATCACGTGGTTTTTTTTTAGCATTTTTTAACCCAAACTCCCTCTCCCACTGGTGATACGTGGTCAGGTTTAAATTTAACCCCCCCTTTCTTAACGTGTATTTTTTTAGTACAAAGTATCTTAATAGTTTCAGAATATTATTAGAATGTACAGGTAAGTATAATCTAATTTAATTCTGGAAAATTAAGGACCGTGATAAAAGGGTTCGAACAGATATGAAGGTTGCAGGTTGTTTTTGACTGGCATAAAAATAATAAAGGAAACGTGTAATCACGTGAAAAACACATAAAAATACACGTGATATCCCACTTCACTCCCCCTCCCTCCTTGTTATATTTCGTGATTTTTGTCGAACCCCCCCCCCCTTTTCGAGCCTCACATGATTAATGGAAGACCCCTTATGAAAATTGAAGGGAGGAATAAGGTTCTGAATTCTAGAAGTGCATCTTAAAATATAAATTTTTACTAATCTCGAATTCACCAGATATTTATGAAAATTCATCGGTCTTTGGAATTGTCCCTATGACGTCATCTGGACAATTACACATATTCAGCTGCATTCCACTGTAAAAAAACAAAAGCCAAACGTAAATATAAAATATTAAGCTTAGTCATTACGTCACATTAACTTGCCAACCTCATAAATCGAATATATATTATGACTTTATGTAGTCTAAGACAATGCAAATAATAGACATCTGTCCAGATGACGTTAGAATTTTGGGAGAAGTTACTATAATAATTGAAGACTTTTTTTTTAAATTTCTGGGGTTAGTATAGGTTAATCTATACTTTCGATCAAGTCCATGTTTATCTTCATACATTTTAATGTTTTTGCCTTCGATGGAACTTCAATCAAACACCAAATTTTTGGGGACGCCAATGACATTACATATAGTTTTTAGATAGACATGTTATACTCCTTCATGGCGTGGGAAGCTCGAAGTAAGGTTTAAGTCCTACGTGCTCTCAATCAATGCTCAGTCCTACACAGTCGATTTATCAAGTAACTTCTGTTTTTTTTTCTGCCTCAGTTTTCAAAATTCCTTCTTGTATAATGCGTATGTATGGAAATAATACTACTTCTAAACAAAAACCCAAAAAATAACATTTCATTTGTAAGTATCCATAAATATACAGAGTTTTCAGTAAGAAAATATATTTGTTTTTATCTCTCAATCGATCAATCAATTCGTTTGACCTTCAGCCAGGCGCAATGTCTGAAAGCGACAAATCCCGACACACCAAAGAGAACGTAGATATAGGATGGAGTGTAGGTTATAGTCTAAATGTCGGGTGACGGGAGTGAGATACAGCCGGTATACGTGCAACCTATAGCCAGAAAAACGAGTCAGGAGAAGTAATAGATATTACAGTGTGTTGATAAGTAATATCGGAGAGCATAAAGTAAACTCAATATGCCTATAAGTAGAATCATTAGAATTTCACGAGAGCCTCGTCTTCGGTTTCGTCTGTATTGAAGTAACAAGTCTATCTCAAACTATATATAACGTCATTGGTATATACTCATATATTTATCTTCGATGTAGTATAATGGATTACTTTTAAGGGTTTTTATTAATACAGTGACATGTTTCAGTGGTGAACTACCAGTGCCCTCGCAACAAGGCTTGCGTCGTCGACCGCGTGAACCGCAACAGATGTCAGTACTGTCGCCTTCAAAAATGTCTCAAACTCGGCATGAGTCGTGACGGTGAGTACTTTAAAAAGCAATGCCCATCTCGTTATATGCGATTGACCCAAGTTATTATTGCGTGACAACAAGTTAATAATAATAATAATACATGGGACTTCCCACACAGCGCCATCTAGTCCCAAAATAAGCAAGTATTATGCTTGTGTTATGGGTTACTAGACAACTGATATACATACTTAAATATTCTTTATAACATATACTTTTATAAATATTTTTTTTTTATATATGACAACCAAGACCCGGTACCAGTATCAATATTCATCATATTAATACTGACCCGACCTGGGATTCGAACCCGGGACCTCTAGCCCCGTAGGCAGGGTCGCTACCCACTAGGCTAAGCGGTCGTCAGTTGCCGCCGAATGAAACATATGACATTGAAAAGACCGTCTTTTTTAAAATTTTTAATAGAATACGATATTTACAAGAAAGCGGCGTTTTTGAGATGTATTGTGTTCAGCTGAACGTAGTCCGAAATTATAGAGCCTGTAGAGGTTATCGTGATAGCCCAAAGCGCAACGAACCTGTCTCAAATTTATAAGGCCGCATAGGGCCATGGTTCGAATCCGGGCGTGTACCAATGAGTTTTTCTGACTTAAGTACATAACTATCACCGACTCCGTGCTTCGGAGGGCACGTTAAGCAGTCGGTCCCGGACGCTGTCAATAGATGGCGGTCGTTACAGTCCCCAACCCGCAGTGGAGCAGCGTGGTGGATTTAAGCTCCAAGCCCCCCTCCTCCCCTGGGGGAGGTCTAAGCCCCTGCAGTGGGGTAAAAATCGGCTAATGAAGTGAAGAAGAAGAAGAAGAAGAGGTTATCGTACTAAAGAAAATTTCATACATACCTGAGTAAAAGGACAGACAGACAACGATATGTTCCCATAAGGGTTTATTTTTCCTTTGAGTTAAGGAACCCTAAAAACGATAATAGTACATTATGATGCAAGAACGGTAAACAGCATATTATAGTCCAGGTGTGTATAGGCACGAGGAGGCCCCAAACTAAGCATTAGCTTGTATTCTGGGTACCAAGCGAAGACACTACATACATAATATAACAACGAAGACGCGGTATCAGTATCAATATTTATCATATAAATACTGACCCGACCTGGGATTCGAACCCGGGACCTCAAGCTTCGCAGGCAGGGTCCCTACCCACTAGGCTATATAAGTGCCATATAAGAATAGACGTGACGTAGAAGGTTATATCTAATTATTTGAATTTATCGTTTCATTACAAAACATCACTGGTCATTATTTTTTTTTCTCCGTTCTGTGAAGAAATGCATAAGTGGGCAGTAAACACATTCTTATCAGCGCGATAAGCGGTCGACGAACTCATCGCAACTTCCTAGTTACTATTTCACACACGTGTGTTTGTAAGATTATTATTATAACTTGTAATCAAAAGTAATATACAATTTTTAATATTGTGCATTAGTTGGTTTTTTTATTACACGCAATATATATTTCAATACATTAGGTATATCTTGACAAACAAGACG
This sequence comes from Luffia ferchaultella, assembly GCA_949709985.1. Lineage (NCBI taxonomy): Eukaryota > Metazoa > Arthropoda > Insecta > Lepidoptera > Psychidae > Luffia > Luffia ferchaultella. The sequence goes on from OX453269.1 coordinate 3,873,875, forward strand.
CGTGCATGGTTAAAATAATACATGGTGCATCCCACACAGCGCCATCTAGTCACAGAGTAAGCATTATGCTTGTATTATGGGTATATGGGTGTAACTGATATTCATACATAAATATTCTTTATAATATGTACATATATATATTTACACTTCAGACACGGAACAAATAGACATGTTCATGCACACAATTATTGTCCCGGGCGGGAATCGAACCCGCGATTTTCTGGTTCAGCAGTTAGGTTCTTTTACCACTCGACCAGTCTGTCAGTCGATAATTCTTTCCAACTCCACTACGGTAGTTACAATGTCACAACAACAATTTTATATAATTTATTCTACCGCAATATTGCTATCGAATGGATAATTAAACTTTTAGATTATAAAAGAAATATACTTAGACGACCGCTTAGCCTAGTGGGCAGCGACCCTGCCTGCGAAGCTGGAGGTCCCGGGTTCGAATCCCAGGTCGGGTCAGTATTTATATGATGAATATTAATACTGGCACCGGGTCTTGGTTGTTATATGTATGTGGTGTCTTCGCTTGGTACCCAAAATACAAGCTAATGCTTAGTTTGGGGCCAAGACGTTGTTGTGATTGTGTGTGTTATTATTATTATTATTACTTATGTTAACTTCATCCTATCTTAATTTGTTGCTATTTATGGGCACTGTCAAATATTGTAACTTATTGTTCCGTTCCGTTCCAATGACTTACCAGCCAGCAGTTCTACTGCAAGGACGCGGAGGTCCAAGACACCAGTAAGCTATAGTAGATAGGGTGTGTAGGTATGCTGCAGTTGGGATATAGGAATGACAGGTGGTTGAGTCGACCTGAATACCAGCATCGTGAAGCCAGCCTGGGGAAGATAGATACTATACTTGGTGTGTAACATATAGAGGATGGGTTAGTATTTACTGCAACCATGGGAGTTAGTTTCTTCGGGGCTTCAGTCGTTAACTAGGTGCATTCAGTTTCGAGGTCTGACTCTGTAGTCAAATTTGTAACGTATTGTAATCTAAAATTACACCAAATAACACATAGCTAGTCGTAATTCAATTCTACAAATTCGTATTCTATAATAAAAATACGTATATAATACATAAATATACTCACGCCTGCTTCCCATTGGGGTAGGCAGAGACTACAGATTTCCACTTAGTGCGATCCTGGCATACTTCTTTCTCCTCATCGACACTCATCACTCTTCTCATACACGCTCTCCGGACACTCCGGATACTCTGGGTACTCTGGACTTGCCCTTTTACCAGTACGTCCTGAAACTGGTTCCTTTACGTTCGTCTAAGGCGACTTTTTCAGACCGTACCATTCACCTCCGCACAGTTTTCTTTCGTCAGTCTTCATTCATCGCTTATGATGTAACTACATTATTACTTAATTTATAATTGATTTTTGTAATGCTTACTTAATAGAGAAAATAACCCTCATATGTCAGTCTTATTTAATGGTTATTAGGCAAAAGAATACATTTCGTTAAGTAAAAATAAAAAGTTTTTGAAGTGAAAGCTTGTTTAGCATCGTTGTGATTTGAAAGTCGATAAAACGAAAAAGCGACAGTAAAAAGAGACAGACACATAAATTCATAAGATTTAACGTGGGATAAAATGAGATAGGAAGCATTGTACAGTGTTTCTTTTGTTCGTGGTTCTCCTTGTGCTCTGCTTCGTACCCCCTCCACTCGTGTCTACCAAGGCATAGTAGGAGTTTGCTTGTGCTTCAGCGTTGTACGTGTGTTAATACGTGTTTGTGTGCGCATGCGTAGTACAAAGCTTGAGAAAAGGCATCACAATAACCGTGGTGTTTTGTATACGTGTACGTATTGTTCATAATAAAATTCTTCAAATATGCCAAAAACGAATGCAGAATATTGTCGCGATTATCGAAAAAAGGGAAAACAAGATTAAAAAGACAACAAAAAGTACAACGGAATGTGTTTGTGAATTTTTCTGTTCAAAATAGTGAAACTTTCCGAAATTTTACATTTAACAGCAGCGGTTGGTTTTTATAGAGTCATAAATGTCAGTTCACAGTATCGAAAATGTCAAACGCAAATTCCATGGGATAAAGACCGGCGCGCGGGGACATCGCGCGGACCGAAACTCGTCATCTTGTACCAGCTAGCTAGAGTATGAGTAGTAAGACTATAAACACAGAAGAGGGCTTCTAGTCAGTTCGTATTTTTATGTTCTAGAATAAATAAAGACAGCAGCTCGTTATGTTCAAGCCTACGTATATAATAACTTCATCCATATTAATCAATTCGTGACTGAAAGACAAACATCCCAAATCGTTTAATGTTTACATATCGCTAGAGATTTGTCAAATAGGTTCACACCGAATTTTAGTTTCGGTCGGTTATATTTTTTCCCCCATAACTGCCCCATGTAATACCCACTTCATAATATGGGTACCAGCATTATATTATACTCCTGTTAGCGGACATTGCCCTTTTCTTGGTAGTTTATATGTAACATAGAGGCCTGAATAACATCTATGCATGATGCGTGAAGGTATTACAAACAACCACACGGTTTAGTATATTTGCCATTCTGCTTATTATACCCATTACAATGTGAGCTTCCGGTTTCATAAGAATTGAGTAATAAAATTTATTTTGTTATGTTATTTATATGTACAAAAAGTTGTAATTTAGTAAGATAATTTTATGACAATTCCACCACGTTATTTAGACAATTGACGTCAGTGAAATTATAGCAACTGAAACTAACTGTGCAGTTAATATAATTTGATGATTGTGTCAGAGGACGAAAACGGAATTTAACTTTTGATTAATTTAAATGTCAATAAATTAAAAGAAGGGGACAGCGTATCCGCCTACATGCCTACTCTAACCTAATCCAATACAATCATGTGTTTTTCCGAAAATATTCGTAATTTTCTCCTTTTTTAGATCAATTTTGCCAAAAAAGCTATAGTAATTGAATGAACAGTTTCTGAGTTAAACAGCAGTACTGTTGTGACTTGGGTTCTTTCTCGTATCATCATCATCATCATCATCATCAGCCCGTGTCTTTCCACTGCATGATATAGGCCTCTCCCAAAGCTCGCCACCACACACGGTCTTCCGCCTTTCGCATCCAACTACCCCCGGTATGGTGCTTCAGGTCATTTGTCCACCGGGGGACGGCCAACGCATCCCGTATGTGGCCTCCACTCGAGAACTTGTCTACCACATCGGTTATCGATTCTACGGAAAACGTGACCAGCACTGAACATACACTTAGAAATTATCCAAACACAATTCTAACTACTAGTTTAATATTATCTAAGTTACAAGACAACGTCTACATGTCATTTATAAGTAACTACAGATCGCGTCAAACTTTATGGCGGATCTGAATACAACGCTTTGAGCGTGCTTGTGCAGGTACAGTCATATGCCCCTCGCTTCACGGCGTGCAGCTACACCTGAAACTGGTTATTGCGACGCGACTTGTGCCTACTTTCGGATCCGCCATAAAGTTTGATTGTAACTGTAATTTGCTTCATCATCAGCCCATTTTACGCCACTGCAGGGGCTTAGGCCTCCCCCAGGGTGAGGAGGGGGTTTGGAGCTTAAATCCACCACGCTACTCCAGGGTTGGGGATTGTAACGACCGCCATCTATTGACAGCGTCTGGGACCGACTGCTTAACGTGCTCTCCGAGGCACGGAGTCAGTGATAGTTAATGTACTTAAATCAGAAAAACTCATTGGTACACGCCCGGATTCGAACCATGGGCCTATGGCCTTATAAATGTGAGCCAGGTTCGTTGCGCTCTGGGCTATCACGACACACTTATTATTATTAACTGTAATTTGCTTGAAAAATTTAAAATACGTACGCAGGATTGTCTTTACGATACAACTACTTCTTTTAAATTTTTTTTTTTTCACTTTAATGTAATATTATTTAGTTATGTATGACAAAAGGAAATTATTAATACTTATGATAGAAAAATTTATTGAAACGAAACATTACGTTATTTTCACTTGATCCTTAAGACCCTATCGATTGGTGTTATAGAAGTACAGGACATTATTTTCTCATATTCCACATGTTTGATTCCCGGCTCAAGCAAGTCAATTATGAAAAATCTTTGATCTATTCAAATCTGTTTTCTTGTTTTTGAAAATAATGGAAGTTTCCTTTTAGTTAAAGTTGCTATCATCAATATTTAGGGAGTTTTTCTCTTACTCTCGTCTTTCATTTCCATCCTGTACATGAATAACCTAATCGAGCCCTCGAGAATGGACCTCCAATTTAAATATGCGAGCATTTAAAACGGGTTCATACATTGTATGGCGCATTACACTGCGTGAAGCTACCTACGGCGAGACAATGTTGCGTAAATTACTTGTAACAGGCGTTAGTGATGCGATTTCGCGTGTGAAATTCGCGGATCCATATCGATGTATTTAAAAGTCCGTATGAAAAAACACCTGAAAGAAAAAAGATGCTAGTATAATAATTGTTAGGCGGTTTTTGTTTTTTGAAGGTCTGTTTTCTCTAAAGTAGTGAATGCAATGAACGCCCTCTAATTAAATGGTAAATAAAAGTATATTTTGACTGACCGGTTGGCCGAGTGGTTATAACTGTGGAGCCAGGAGTCGCAAATTCGATTCCCGCCCAGGACAAATATTCGTGTGCATGAACAGGTCTATTTGTTCCGTGTCTAGGTGTAAAAGTTTCTATGTATGGATATATTATAAAAAATATTTATGTAAATATATTAGTGGTCTGGTACCCACAATACAAGTTTTGCTTACTTTGGGATCATATGGCGCTGTGTAGGATGTGCCATTAATTATATTATACAATGTATTAATTTGTTCCCGTACCGATTGAGTGATGTAGTTTCATATCTGATGAGATAACGCTATAATAAAGTTTTTTTTTATTACAAGTTTAAAAAAAAAAACAAAACAAAAGTCATTTATAAATTTTTATTTTCGTGAAATAAAATCATTTCCATAATGAAAGCTATTGTTATGTTCGATGTTTTTCTTTTATGAGAACTATAGGAAACATTTTAAAGTACCAAGTGATCTGGCTAAAATTTTTACATAAAACTTTATATTGCCGTTGATTTAATAGTTTTCATATTCTTTTAATTTTATCGAGCTCTATATACTTAGGACTGAAGAAATTATGTAAAAGAACAAACTAATTGACTGAAAGATTCACTGAGCAGCCCTAATGTTGTAAAAGAATTGTTTATATAATGTAAACGTCTATTAAATTAAAGGTTTTAAAAGTTCAACCCCGAAAGGATTAACTTTGAACAATTTTGTGGTACGCAATAATTGTATTGCAGAATATTAATTAGTTACACTTCTACATCACACATGATAGTATTTTTTTTCTCTCTCATAATATTATCGCTATAAACATGCAATCACGCAAACTCGTTCGATCGCAGATGCTAGCGACACTTAAGAAGAGATCATTTACATTTACATTGCATGGTCTATTTTTCTTGGCCTATTTTTAGCTTACGCTTATATCGTTTCAACTTTTTTAAATGCCTAATATCATTTCCTTGATGCATTCATACGTCAGCTAACAATAAAACCCGTCAATATACAATTCTAATTCACATTTGGCCTAAGAAATTTTGCTACAACTGCGTGCAACTAATATATTTTGCACGTCATTTTGACTAAGAAGTACTATTTCCCGCCGATTCGAGCTTTTTGACTTCACTATCGACATCGACTCTCGATAACATACGGCCCAACATTATTGTCAGCACGCTATATTACGTAAGCATCCGAGCTCGAGTTCGTGCTGGTAACGCTTATTCAAATAATACAGTTACATTCAATGAGGTTTTATGTACTACATAACCAGCAAAAAGGTTCTATAACAAAAGCTTATATCTCAAATAAGTTATGGCTTATATTTAAAAAATAAAACGTACAATATAAAAAAAAAACACTTATACTATATGGGGACTCCCTTCAATTTAAATTTAATTTTTATTGTTTTTAGTTATAGCGGCCACAGCGGCCAATGACCGCTTGGCCTAGTGGGTAGCGACCTCGCCTACGAAGCCGGGGATCCCGGGTTCAAACCCCAGGTGGGGTCAGTATTTATATGATGAATATTGATACTGGTACCGGGTCTTGGTTGTTATATGTGTGTGGCGTGTTCGCTTGATACTGCTTGGTACCCAAAACTTAAAAAAAAAAAAAATATTTCACAACCGCCAATCACGAAAAACGTCATTAAAAAGACACGTTTATTGTATGGAAACCCCCTTTAATTTTTAACTCCATTTTATTTTCATTCTTTGTTGTTATAGCGGCTATATTAATATACACTCTGTGACAGTCAATTGTCTACCCATTACAGTTCAAACGATACAGTCCTGTAACAGACGAACGAACGAACAGACGGACAACGGAGCCTGAATAATAGGGTCCCCTTAAAATAAATAAATAAATAAATAAACATTTATTTCAGACTAGGGTCTATAAATCGTTGTTAACAATAATCTTAAATCTAATGTAAAAACACAATTAAATAAAATTATTATTACCATGTGAAAAAAATAAAAGGTATTATTATTATAAAGTAAAATAAAAAAAAATTGCCTAGTATTATTTAAGCAGACCAATGGCTGTCCTCACCCAGTATTTTTTGAAGGGACGGACAGTCTGGTTTGGCGGCGATCATCTTCAGGATGCTGTTGTTACTACATTGTAGGCGTTGCAAAAGAGAGGCATCTTCTTTCGCATGATAGCATGGAAACCATCAGTGCGAGCCTCTGCGAAGGCACTACAACGCCATGGCAGTCCCAGCAGCATCCTGAAGGCATTATTGAATTGGACGCGCAGGGCGCCGTACGTTAGACGCGTGTATAATAACCCACAGGCCGCTCGTGTAGAACGATTGACAGAACGCCTTGAAAACAGTTATTTTGACGTTTGTTATACAACGAGCGAATCTGCGGGCAAGCATATTGTCCCTCACCTCTAACGCCCTACGCTCCCTCTTGATATCTTCATCATCCCTTAAGTCGCTCGTGACAATATGACCCAAGTATTTAAAGCTACTTAAACGTTCGCCAAAATAATAATAATAACGTGTACAATCACAACAACGACTAGGGCCCAAACTAAGCATTAATAATAATAATACTTAATACATGGGACTTCCCACACAGCGTCATCTAGTCCCAAAGTAAGGAAGTATTATGCTTGTGTTATGGGTTACTAGACAACTGATAATCATACTTAAATATTCTTTATAATATATACACATTATTATACACATATAAATATTTTTGCGAAGACACCACGTACGTATAACAACCAAGACCCGGTACCAGTATCTATATTCATCATATAAATACTGACCTGACCTGGGATTCAACCCGGGACCTCCAGCTTCGTAGGCAGGGTCGCTACCCACTAGGCTAAGCGGTCGTCGCTTAGCCTAGTGGATTAGCTTGTGTTTTGGGTACCAAGCGAAGACGCCACATACATATAACAACCAAGACCCGGTACCAGTATCGATATTCATCATATAAATACTGACCCGACCTGGGATTCGAACCCGGGACCTCCAGCTTCGTAGGCAGGGTCGCTACCCACTAGGCTAAGCGGTCGTCAAAAGTTTCAGGCTGAAACAGCATAAATATCCCGTAAATAAGTAATTTTTACTTTACAATACTTAACAATATATATTGTAAAGTACTAATAGATCTGTTTACGTAAAAAAGCTTCCAAAATTACTACATAGTTTTTGATGCTTTAGTGGCGTCGGAAAATCTACAATAGGACTATTTTGTGATACTAAGGGTTTTCCGATGCAGTGCAAACCGTTTTAATGGTCACGTAGATTTAACAATACAGCGATTTTGTCATATTGTCGAGTTTTATGCTACTTCTATGGGGTTAATTGCACTATAATGGTTTTTAAAATAGTCTTTATGGTACCGTTAATATAGCGGCAATAAGGGATGTCAATGAAATACGTTACACGTTGAGTGGGAGGGATGGGGTCTAGAAATTTTAGCATTGTGCCGAGGGTCGTAGGAATCACAATGTTTATGAAATTGCATTTAAAAATTAAATACCCACTTGCATGCAAAAACAAAAGTTATACGCAAGTTTTAGTTTAAAGTTGTTTTAAAGAGCTTTGTATTTTTATATTTATAAACATTATTTCAAAATGTAAATAAAACATTTTCAAATAAATAAATAGATAAATAAAACGAAAACATGTAAATATCGTTAGAAAACTATAGATATAAGTACACGAAATTGCATTTTATGTGACGTCACTACAAAGAAGGAGTACAAATAGGACTACTATTGACAAAGATGGGGGAGAAGGGCTTCAAAAAAAAAACCATGAATAATGTGATGCAATTTATGAATTTCCCCATACACTTTTGTATCGCATCGGTAAAATAAGTTTTTGAATATCTGTAGGTAATATACAATAGGTATTAAAATATTAGTGTTTTAAAACTCATTAACTAACCATACAAATACAAAAACAATACCACTGAATAACAAACGTGATCTGTGAAGGAATAATAATAATATCTGGGACATCCCACACAGCTTCACCTAGTCCCAAAGTAAGCAAAGCTTGTATTAAGGGTACCTACCAGACATTATACTTAAATATCCATTTTTATAATATATACATATATAGATATCTTACACTCACCCAAGGAACAAATGGATATGTTCATGCACACAAATATTTGTCTTGGCCGGGAATCGAACCCACGACCCTTAGCTCAGTAGTTAGGGTCTCTAACCATTCTACCAACCGGTCGGTCAATTGATATCTTATTGTAAATTGTGATAATGAAACCATGTTATTACCACCTTACAAGTAAATTGATTTTATTAGTTTTTCAATTAAGATTAATTAAGGTATATGAACACAAACTTTTGCTATGTTTTTTCAGTTTTTTTACAATTGAAGAGGTGATTGTACAAAGGTGTTAGTTAACTAACAGAAAATAAGTTTCTCTGAAAATGCACTTCAAAGTTTAAATTTAAAAAAAATGCATATCTTCGTATATTTTTAATGTATTTATTTTCTAATTTAGTTTTATAACAGTAAAATATATTAAGTCGTCTTATTTTTTAATGACATTTCTTTGTATCGAAAATACCTCAAATATTTTCACTTACCACCTTTGCACATACACCTCTTCAATTAATTTAGTACTTATTTGAACAATCAAAAGTAACTTTTCATATGCTTCCATTCAAAACAAAAAAAAAAAGTAATAAAAATAAGGAAAATATGAGCTACACGGCGTTTTAAATTAAAACACATTTATTTCTAAAACAATCGTCCCTTGTATGAAAAGCAGTAAAAATTTATAGTAGTTATTGTTTTGGATAGGTCGACGCACTCGAAACAAAAAAGTTTTTACAAAGTCCAACTGTAAAAGTAGATTTATCGGTAGCCAGTCACTAAATCAAATTAGTGTTTGGAAATAAAATTAGTGAAAACACACCATAGATTATTCAATTGCATTGGCATACTGTGTCGTAGTGTCGTGATAGCCCAGAGCACAACGAACCTGTCTTAAATTTATAAGGCCCCACAAGGCCATGGTTCGAATCCGGGCGTGTACCAATGAGTTTTTCTGACTTAAGTACACAATATCACTGACACCGTGCTTCGGAGGGCACGTTAAGCAGTCGGTCCCGGACGCTGTCAATAGATGGCGGTCGTTACAGTTCCCAACCCGCAGTGGAGCAGCGTGGTGGACTTAAGCTCCAAGCCCCCCTCCTCACCCTGGGGGAGGCCTAAGCCCCTGCAGTGGAGTAAAAATGGGCTGATGATGATGATGATGATTGGCATACTGTTTTTTGACTGGTTAATATATACTCACTGTAAAAAAAGCCTTTATGTAGGTACATTGTAACTTCTACAGTATTACTTTGTACGTTCTCTGCAAAAGGGAAAATGCGATAATAAACCTGAATCACGACTGTGAGGACGAAGGAGCCGTAGGCTTGATTGCGGAGATGAAGCTCGGCACCCGTCACTCCTAGTCTTCTAGTACGGAGGGGCAAAACTTGTTTTATATATTTTCAAAATTAAAAAAAATTAGGGTGGGGGGGGGGGGCTTAAAATAGTATACAAAATTTAGAGCATTTTTGTTACGGTGTTTTCTTGTAACATTTTTGTATTTCAAAAACTAATCTATTTAGGAATTTCGAATTTCTGTATATCGTGTATTATATGCTGTAGTTTTAAAGAACAAACACTGAAAATGCCGATTCTTAATACATAGTTCGTAGGCTGTGACCTAAACAAAATTATTTTTTTCTAGCTCGAAAACTAAATATTTTAAAACCCAGAATTTTGTTACTTTATATAATGTGGTGACCCAAAACCGAATATTGAATTAAATATTTAAAAAAAATATTCCATTCAAATAAAAAGAAGTTAAAAAAAAATTGTTCCTTGACTATTGGGTGCCATTGGCTATAGAGTAAATTAAGCAAATCGTAAATATATATTTTTTATCTAAAGAAAACGCATTTTTTTTTTGGTAAATAAATGGACATATATACATTGTAACGCGAAATCGGTAACGCCAGTTTAACTCGCACTTGAACGCCTTTTTTCATACATTCCGTTTTACCGTTATCGCTATGCAATTAAAAAACTGCTCGGTGTTACTGTACGACCGGTCGTGCAGGATGGATCGAATTGGCAGAGACAGACGGTTCCATTATAATCTATGAAACGTTGAAGTGACGCCATCTAGTATCGAGAAGCGGTACTAACACGGTTCGAGAGTTCGTCGTCCCACTCGGCACTGTGCCAACGGCCGCCGTGCCCCGAGCGCACACAAACATAAATTGTATACATGCACTGTATGTAACTGTGACGCGTTTATAAAGGCGTGTGTATATTTGCGATTGTTTTAATGTGAAAATTGCAATTAATTATTATTAACTTACAAGCTTATAATGCTATTAATGAGATGAAATTCATAAATTGTAATACATATTCTAGAACATGTTTAAAGATGGAAAATTTTTCAAGAATTGTTGTTTTATTCGATTTATAGAATTTTTCCAGTACTCCAAAAAATTCACCCAGTAGCTGGATTTCCGGAGTTATGTAATATTTTTGTTCCCGAAATCCACCCAAAACATTGTTAATATGTACAGTTAATATGCGAAACATAAAATTTATCAATTTGGTTTATCCGTTATTTATTTACAAGTAAAACCTAATATTGTAAACAATAATTGTTTGGCAACAGTAGGTCATTGAAGTCTTTGTAATTTTTTTTTATCGGTCTCAAAACAGAGTAATTATTGGTTCTCTTGTATAAAAAATACTAATACAGAGAGCATAATTCGATTGTTGTGAGCTTTCAAACATCGCCGAGAGCTTTCAAACATCGCCGATCTTCGCGAAACAGTACCTAGTACAACTTACAACATTATTTAATAATTAAATTTGACACTAATGAAATTTATTTTATGCAGAAAACGCCATAAGTCAAAAGAAGATGAAAAAGAAGACAGTAACGTCGTTTGTCTTCCTTTAATGTTGTATTTTTCGGATCTAGTTGTTAAACCCATTACAGCATAACGTTCGATAAATCGGACGCAAGAAAATTATGCCAACTTTTGTGTTCGAAAGCTATTCGTAAAAGCCGGAGTTTCAGTAATCATACCATGTCGCCTTACAAAAACGAGTTAGTTAACATATCAAAATGCTTATACTATTATACATAACAACCTATGAGTCTTTGATATTTCTTCACAAATGAAGCTATCTCCAGACCTCCAAAATTGTAACTTTTTTTATAGGTCCACAGGTCCGCTATATGACGAGTCATATAACCTAGATTATTTGGAAACCGTCTAGGGACTACCATATTCCTGTATATCTAGTAATTAAAACTTCCTTCAAATATTTAACTTTCTGTATATCGAACCTACAAAGTAGATATTGTTTTCCGGAAGCTGCTTAACCTTCTATTACGATGATACAATACGAGGTATCATTGTTGATAATGAAGTAATGTAAAGAAACAGTGAACCCGTTTGAAATCTTAAAAAAATTTGATTCAAATGTAATAACAATTAAAATACCTGGGATATCCCACACAGCACCAAAGTCCCGAATAGTGGTAGTCTAGTCCCAAATCAAACAAGTATTATAATATCTGGGACATCCCACATAGCGCCATCTATTATGCTTGTATTATGGAACACTAGACAACTATTATACGTACATAAATATTCATTTTTATAATAATTATATACATATATAGATACTTTTTACATCCAGGCACGGAACAAATAGACATGTTCATGCATACGAATATTTGTACCGGGCGGGAATCGAACCCGACCCTTGGCTCCGCAGTTAGCGTCTCTAACCCGATCATCTCTCTCTCTCTCTCTCATTAAGTTTTAGTTGAGTTGCGTGTAACTGTGTACTCACCCTAACTTACATCGGCACGAAACGTTCACTTGCTATTACACAACACGTTTGCATGTGTAGGGGGCCTTTATATTGCTATCTTCACTCTCATAACACGGTTTGCCGATTCTCGTAAGCGATTTATTTTAGGCAATGTTTATGATTTATTGTAACGCGTATATACGAATCGAAATATATTACGGTCGTTAAGTTTAAAACGGGTCTATTAACAAAAAAATAATTAATAATCTTTAGCAGTTTTTGAAACAAAAATTATATTTCAAAATATTATTCATTTAATAAAACTATTCCGTAGCCATCATTGTAGCCCCAAAAATATTTTAGTTGATAATATTTTAAATAATTACCGAATTAGTTATTTTTTTTGTCTCAAATAGATAAAAATGAGGGTAACAGTTATGTTTTGCAAAAAGTCCACGTAAATAATATCACTTTCATAGTGTTCACGAGGTATTTGTAAGTTTTTTTTTGTTGGATTGCGATATTTATTTGTAACTTATAAAATCGTATTAATAAATTACAGTGTCTGAGATAGTAGACGAATAACTACTTTATAATATCTCTAATGCTCTTAGGTAGTTTTTGTTTAACTACGTTTAACGGATCTCACGTTACAGAAGCGCCACCTAGTGGACGTGAAAATGTTACCTCTTGTCAGTAGATCTTTTTCGTTGTCTTAGAACATACCACACAGCGCCATCTAGTCCTAAACTAAGCAAAGCTTGTATTATGGGTGCTAGGCAACTGATATTTTATTTTATTTTTTTATATTAAAAAGAACCAACAGTTACACACAAATGAAAATAATTAGCATTGAGTGGTTAACAGTCAACCATTTACAGGTTCCCACTGATAGAAAAGACATGAAAAACCTCCTCCCCTCCACCCACACCTTCATATTTCTTTGTATCAAATATATATATATTTCACAACCAGGCACGGTACAAATAGACATACATGTTTTTCATATATACAAATATTTCTCCCGGGTGGGAATCAAACCCACGATCCTTGGCTCCAATAAATTAAAACGATATTTTAATATTTTTAATTTGTCCTCTTTCCATACTCAAACCTCTTGCTACGTTTAATTCACCACTGAACTAAAGAGGATGTACGCACACGTAACCGCTTCACTCGCACAAAGGTCGTCTATACCAGAGACTTATTGAGTAACACTGTACAATTAAAGCGTTGCCACGTTTTTAACCGTGTACAAAAACAATGATTATGTATTTACTTGTTATTCAACAGTTAAATAAAGATCTAGTTATCTAGGTCATGAGTATACAGGGATAGTTTTTTTTTATCACTTTTAGAATTTATTTCTACGCATAAGGTAATATCACAGACCAGTCAACCTATAGACCACGCTTTAATAAACGTCGGTACGAAAACGAAATCGCCAAAAAGTGGCGGGGTGCGGGGAGAGGTCGGCTATTTTTCATTGGCTCGTTCAAAATTGACAATTTAATGGCTTCCAACGTGCTTCCAACTGACTGCTCAAAAGAGACGTAGTTATGTAGTGTCACTACATAGCCTTGGCGAATGCTACTCCCTGTCAAAGCGTGGTCTTGGTTTACTTGTCTGTGGGTAATATCTAACTAAAGATTCCATATTTACAGTTTCGTACCCAAAGAGTATGTACCAACGGGAACTCTATTGCAAAACCTCCGCTGTCCGTCCGTCCGCTCGTCCGTTTGTCACAGAGCTGTATCTTCTTCGACCGCTTAGCCTAGTGGGTAGTGACCCTGCCTACAAAGCTGGAGGTCCCGGGTTCGAATCCTAGGTCGGGTCAGTATTTATATGATGAATATCGATACTGGTACCGGGTCTTTGTTGTTATATGTATGTTGTGTCTTCGCTAGGTACCCAAAATACAAGCTAATTCTTAGTTTGGGGCCTAGACGTTGTTGTGACGTATACGTCATTATTATTATTATTATTATTATTATTATTATTCTTTTTGATTATGGCGTTTTCTGTTTATACCAATTTCGCCAGTGTCGAGTAATTATTTTTATTTGGCTCTGGCTATTACTTTGATTTTTGTTTCAGTGTCTAGTAATAAGGAGGTATTCTCTTTGTATTTTTAATAAAAAATAACAAGAATAGGCAGCGTAGTACGGTTAATATGGAGCTTTTTCAAAATGTCGCCAGGAACCACGACGTTCAACGTCCGCCATTTTGAAAAAAAAAACTCCAGAGAGCTTTTTTTTTTAACCGTTATAGGTACTTGAACACTTGAAATTTTCACAGAATATGTAGTCTATGGTGTGATCTATGGCTGATATAGCAACAAATAATAAAAATAAAATAAAGTTAAGAATTACAGGGGGTCTCCAAACAAGAAACCTACTTTTTTCGACGTTTTTGATGATGGTCGTCGTGAGATCATTGCTTCCACCTGAAATTTTCATGGAGTGTGTATTACAATGGCTGCTATAACAAATAAAACGAAGTTAAAAATTGAAGGGGTCCGCATACAAAAAACTGTTTTATTCATATTTTACGGTGGTGCGGAACGCTTTGTGTGCGATTCCGGCTCGCACTTATTAGCCGGCTTCTTCATTATCAGTACAGCGTGGTCACTAAGGCAAACATAAATACTATGCAGGAAAAAGGAGTGGCAGCGGGTGGAGCAGTTGCTAGCTCTGTGCCGCCATCCTCAATGTTTTAGTTAAAAGGCAATAAAAAAATCAGCCGTAAAAAAATATAGAATTCATAGTTAGAAGAGTGTATTTTGCTATGACGATTTGAACGATACAGTAAAATTATCGATCGATTGTGTATATCACTTAATTTGTATACCAAATTTCACGTTTTTAGCTTTGACAGGGCAGAAGTTAACAAGCAAACAGTAAACGAAGCCTTAAAAGGTTGTCTAATAAGTCTAGTATAGACAATTTCATTATTTTTTTATAAAAGGTATCCAAAGGACCTTACCCTACCCTACTGCAGGGGCTTAGGCCTGCCCTCGGGATAAAGGGGGTTAGAGCTTAATCCACCACGCTGCTCCACTGCATTGATGCAACCGGGATCGACTGCTTGACGCAGTCAGTGATAGTTACGTACATAAATTAGAAAAAACACATTGGTACATGGCTTGGGATTTGAATCACGGCGGCTGTCTGTTTTTGTATTTCCGACATTGACTTATAATTTCCGAACAAGTGGTAAATTATTTTAATTTTTAGTGTGTAAAATACGTCTAATATAGAATTTTCTAGAATAAAATACTTAGAAGTCTCGAAATCGATTTACAAACAATTAATATAAACACATGCACTAATCGATTAAAATTTTTTTTAACCCGCAGCTGTGAAATTCGGGCGCATGTCGAAGAAACAAAGGGAAAAAGTGGAAGATGAGGTGCGATTCCACCGCGCGCAAATGCGGGCACAGAGCGACGCGGCGCCCGACAGCGTTTACGAGCAACAGCAGACGCCGAGCTCGAGCGACCAGTTCCATGGGCATTACAACGGGTGAGCAAAGCATTGATAAATCCTTTCGCTGAAATTGTGATTATGGAGGCAAGTGCTGCCATCTATTATTGAAAAGCGGAACAGTCAACCGTAACTTGTGGTTGGACGTAATATTCATGATGATGGAGGCCACCGGAAAGTTTTGGATACATCTTGTTCCCTGTGGAGTTGATGTGGGTACGGATTCGCGCGGTTCGGCTTTTGACCCTTTGATACCCGTTTTTTCTATTGTGGCGCTCGCTTAGCATTCGCTTAGACGTCAGAGCGAACAAGAAATTTGGCATGAGCTGTATCTACTCTACGTTTTGGCGGCTGGTCGCCTTTAGACACTTTAAATCAGTATATTTTTTTTGCCGAATCGGGCCCAAAACTCAACTTTTTGATTAGATCCGATATTGAGGCAGCTGCACTTCTTACTTGGCTTTATCATCCAACTAAACTCAAAGTTTGGGACTTGCAATTAGAAAATTATAAAGAGGTAAACAAGTAACAAGTAAAAAGAAAAAAAAAAGGTCTTTTCAATTGTAATATAGCGCCAACTAATTACAAATACAATTACATTATAATTACAATTACAAGTAAATAATAATAATTTTACAGTAATATAAAAATGATAACCCCACGCAGTTAGTAGGATAAAAAAATATTTGTTTTTCAAGTTTCAAAAATAACAAAAAATCCATAATACACGACGACGCGACGATCAGTAAGCTTCTCTGAAATGTCATATGATTTAATTGGTAAGGTGAAAAAAGATTATGAAGCGGCGCCGGCGCAGCGGATAACAGCACGTATGTCTAGCGGTGAATAACTGTTAATAATGAATCTTTTTATTTATTCTACACTCTTGTATTGACTAACTAGAAAACGCTGACTTCGCCCGCGCCGTTTATTGAGTACCAGTTAACACTAGCAAACCTTCTTACGTATTCCAAGTTAGGTACCGAGTTATTTTTATTATTTATTTTTTTTATCGAAATAATATTTCATTGACCAATTATGCAAACTTTGCATAAGTCTTTTATGCACACATTTGAAATATTTTGTTAAAAATATTATGTGCAATTATTTACAAACAATATTTTACCATCGGCTCATTTAATGCTCCACTGCAGGGACATAGACTCGCTTTCGGGACAAGACGGCTTGAAGCTTAATTCACCACGCTGCTCTAATGCGAGTTAGTGGATTTTAACGACTGCCGTTCCATTCCATAAAAGTTTATACCCCACTGCAGGGGCTTAGGCCTCCCTAAGATGAGAGAGCTTGGAGCTTAAATCCACCACGCTGCTCCAATGCGGGTTGGCGGATTGTAACACTCGCCATCTATTGACAGCAACCGGGACCGACTGCTTAAAGTGCTCTCCAAAGCACGGAGTCAGTGATAGTTAATGTACTTAAGTCAGAAAAACCTCATTGGTACACGTCCGGATTCGATTTTTTTGTTTACTTTTGTTTATTTGCCTTTTATACTAAAACTACGTTATATGGCTAGTATTTTATGGAAAGCAATTTAGTGCTTTTAAAGTATTCTAGACTTTTAAGCATAAGGTCATAAAAAATAATAAAGATACACTCCAACATAGTTGTGGTACAAGCTGGAGTATCACAAAGTTAAAGGCATTTAATTATTGTGTAACACACGTCTTTATTTCCTACGGCATCGTATAAACCACAGATAATATAGTAGGTTAGAATAGAAGTACCATGTGATGGTATTCGTTCAGAGACATGTGTCCCAAAAATGATTGCTCACGCAACGAATATAAGTGAAAATATTACGCATATAAGCAAATAGTTTTCTGTCAGATTTAGATCATTTTAGGAAGGGGTTAAGTCGTTCATCCCTTTCACACACATCTTCGGTGTAACTAGATGTCGTATTTTAGAATTTAGGTGTACTACGTACTTGAAGGGGACAGCTTATCCGCCTACAATATAAATGCCACCTCTAACCTACTATTTGGTCTGTGGTATAACCGCCATCTATCGACGTCAAACGTCTATCTATCTCAGATAGTTTAATCGATAGAGCAAACTCCCGGTTTCATACATTATTTATGTATACGTTGATTTAACGAGCCCTACCGCAGTTTCCGTGAATAGTGTGTGCTGTTAGAAATATATATTCGATTTACTTTAACATATAATGCGATTGCGTATAACGTAGGTAGTCTATGGTTGGTAGTGATTTGACCAGCGCCGGACTGAGCAATCCTGGCGCCCTTTCAGTGGGCGCCTTAGGCGAAAGACTATTCGAGCAATTTGTAAACTAGGATCTAAAGTATCACTTAGAGACAAGTTTAAGGAAATTAATATAATGACATTGCTGGCTCAATATATATAGTATGAAAACAATGTACGCAAAAAGAAATTATTGTTTAATTAAAAAAAAAATGTCATCGGCATAATGTTAATACAAGAAACAAAGACAAACTTGCTGACTATGTCAGCCGGCTCAATAACTACAATGTGTACACTTTTACAATAAGATCTCAATTGACATTCAAGGTCTACTTAAAAAGTTTAAAATTAAAATAAAAGGAAAGCTTTATGCAAAAGCTTATTATAAAGTATCGGCTTACTTAGATGATAAAAATCCATGGGCGTAAGCTGCTCGCCTATCAGTTTGTTCAATAATATTAATCTTTAAACACTTATTGTTAAAAAATTGTTTATAATTTTGTTAAAAAGAGCGTCTCTCATTTTCTTGCTTATTATTCTGATAGGGACTAGTTCTTTTTTGAATACGTCTTTGTAGTGGCATTTTTCCACAAAGTAATAGACTCATTCCTGTGACGTATTTCAAGATTATGTTACATAACTATGAAATAAAGATATTTGATTTTGACTAGAACGGCGCCATTTAAAAAAAATGTGACAAAATAAAACAATAATATAAACAAACTAAGTGATAAAGGAGAGTCTTTACCTATTTTTACCTATTTTTAAGTTTGTTAACTGTTGCTGTATCTATGTAATAAATAAATAAATAAATATAAACTATTTTTGCTACATGAAAGGGTAAGACTAAAAAAGAATCACAGAGTAGAACGTAAAGTTAGGTAACATTTCTTTTTCTTGCGTTAATTTTGGCAGGTTGTTGTAAAGGTGGCGGGAGGACGCTCGATGCAGGACGCTACCAGCAGGTCGATGATGATGAATTTTGGCAAATGTGCAATTTCTTTTAAAATCAATTGTTTCCCATATTTCTTTGTTCTACACATGAAGTTGACAATCCCACAAGTCTTTCTTGAGTCATTGTTGAGCACAAGTACGTTTTGATTAGTTTTAATTTAGAAAAAACTGCGCTCAGCACTGGCCACAGACACAGGAAGAGTACCTAAGCAACACAATGCAGTTACTGAATCAGACGCTCTACCTACTAGGTCATTTCCACAGATGTAGTTTAAAACTTCTTACGGCATAGTGTTGTTCGGTATTCTTCTTACTGTAACTGGCAATTCGCCACATAACTCCGTTGCATCAACGTTTTTAGAGTCTGCACGAATAGTTTTGGAAGTTTTATTCTGCATCTCATGAATGTTACAAAGACATCCAAAAACATAGCTATGACAGTCGTAAATAATAATAATACATGGGACATCCCACACAGCGCCATATAGTCCGAAACTAAACAAAGCTTGTATTATGGGTACCAGACAACTGATATAGGTACATACTTAAATATGCTTTATAATATATGTAGATATTTTGTACCCAGACACGGAACAAACAGACATGTTCATGCACACAAATATTTGTCCCAAGCGGGAATCGACCCCACGACTTTTGGCTCCACAGTTAGGGTCTCTAACCACTCGGCCAATCGGTCAGTAAAAAAATACTGTACTATTTTTCAGTGTAGATGCCGTCGATTGGCGCCTCCCTAATACGAACGCCCTAGGCTATCGCCTAGTTCACTTATAGGACGGGCCGGCCCTGGATTTGACTGGTTGAAAATTATATGATGGGCGAGAATAAACGTATACATATATGTCATTAAAAACAAAGTAGGTAATAAATAAAATAAAAATATAAATAATAATAAATAATTTAAAAAAAAGTATATGATTATATGTCAATTCGTATTTACGTTTCATCACGGGCATCACTCGACCTCATTTTACTCGCATTAAATTAATGTAATTTTTCTCGCACTTTATTGACGTTACAAGGAATCTTAGATATTTGCAGTTTCCGCTATTTTACATGACACGCTTTCGTAATTCCATTTATTATTTTCAGATTGTTCTCTCTCTCTACTTCAATGTTTATGTCTATAATAATAATAATAATAATACCTGAGACATTACACATAGCGCCATATAGTCTCTAAGTAAACAAATTTTATGCTTGTATTGTGGGGTACTAGACAACTGGTATACATACATAGTGCGTACTTAAACATTCTTTTATATAATAGATACATATATAGATACTTTTTCGTGTCGTGATGTCGTGTCGAGTGTCGTGATAGCCGAGCGCAACGAACCTGTCTCAAATTTATAAGGCCATAGGGCGATGGTTCGAATCCGGGCGTGTACCAATGAGTTTTTCTGACTTAAGTACATTAACTATCACTTATTCCGTGCCACGGAGAGGTTAAGCAGTCGGTCCCGGACGCTGTCAATAGATAGCGGTCGTTACAATCCCCAACCCGCAGTGGAGTAGCGTGGTGGATTTAAGCTCCGAACCCCCTCCTCACCCTGGGGGAGGCCTAAGCCCTGCAGTGGGGTAAAATGGGCTGATGAATGATGATGATAGATACTTTTTACACCCAGACACGGAACGAATACACATACATGTTCATCTGTATCATAAATATTTGTATCATCTATTGACTTTTTACTTAGCTGTCGTAAACTCAATCCGCTTCACGGTAAAATGCCATCTATCGGTGTCAGCGTTGCATCGTTAAGGCATAACGGTGGAGTCAAGTCGTGACAGCTTCAGAATGAATTGTAACGGGTTTTGTAAATAGGGACATCTGGTGACGAGTAGCGGTACTTAGCGTCTGATGAATTAACGGCACGATGAACGCAATGCGGACTTTTACTGTAGACAGGTGGATCTTTAACCAAGAAGTAGTAATATTTTTTTTACGATTGTATTCAACTGATTGCGAGACAGGTGAAAGAAAATAACTTATCATATTAATTACATTTTACATGTTACATTTAACGATATGTGATTTTAGATTTTCTTTATGGAACATGGTTCAAAAGTGGTCATTTTTAAATTTTGTAAAAACTAAATTACTTTCATCATGATATTGTGTAACCATGTGCCACAAAAAGGAGAAATGTGACATTATAATTTTTTATGTCACATTGTGTGACAGTGATAGTAATTTTGATTGTTTTATACGACACACAATCGCTTAAAAAAATACGTTTCTTCTAAATGTTTTTTTAGGATTCCGATCATTAAAATATAAAGATTGAAACTTTATAGCATCACTATGTTGTCTAGACAAGCAATATTGCTACTGTTTTTAAGCAGCTTTTGCGTAAATAACTACCTACATAATTATCATTCCGAGGCTGACGGCTACGGCAACCTACTTCAACACGTGTACAGTACGCACTTGATCGGCTTTTTAAAATATTTTACTTTTATTATCGGAGCAATTAAAAAAAAAATATAAATGGCGGCGTTTTGATATATGGATATATGAGTGAACGTGACGTAAATATAAATGAACGATCAACTGTGGCTGCCATTTACGATTCCTTTCTTCATATGTTCGAACGCGATGGTTGAATGATCCCGGGAAGGCCAAGCTTAAACGGCAATGCAAAGAGCTATAACTCTTCAAGATAATATTTTCAATGTATAGTGAATAGTTACATCTACATTTTTAATTTCCAGATATCCTACCTACGGCTCGCCTCTGTCGTCTTACGGCAGTTACAGTGGCGCCCCCATAGCGTCAATGAGTGTACCACAACAATACGACGGAGTGACAGATTACGTCGACAGCACCACAGCGTTTGAGCCAAAACATTCTACATTCATGGACCAAGATTTCATTGGGCACGGTGAGTAATTTATTCTATTTAACATATAAAGCTGAAAGCACTCGTGATTTTAGATTAAATTCCAGAAAATGCTAAATAATAAAAACTAGCACACAAGTTATAGAAACATCGAGAATTGTACACAACCCAGCAAAATTTCAAAACGGCAATTATACAGCGTATGTCATTATAGTATTATACAGATGGTTGTACTTTAGTACTTTTCTACAGTTAAAGTATAGTTTAGACTCCTTTTTACAGCTACTGTAAATATAACAAATCTACATAATTTGGGTTTTTGGAATTGTACTTACAACAGTTATAGAACCACTGTACAGCTCTAAGATCTTATTGATTACAAACTAGTTAGATGATATACGATAAATTAAAACTACTACGAAGTCTGTATATACATATATGTATGACAAATGTGAGAATATGTCACTATTTGTAGTTATAATTTTTAATACACATTCAGAAGTTATAATATAAAATTGTTGCAAGATGTAGTTTAAAAATTATATCAAATTAAACATTTATTTCCTTCTCGTTTAAATTTAAATCTCGTGATACTCATAGAATATCCACTAGTCATATAAAGCTTGAAATGTGCTTTCTGAATGCGGGAAGGAGACTGTGTCACACAACAAGTGACTACAGAACGAGCAGACTGTCACATTTAATTACACTTAAGTTACACGTGTGACGTCAAACCGTCCTATAAGCTTATAACTCACACGAGAATGTAGAGTGCTTACTTGCTTTGTGACATTGCGTTAAAATTCGCTTTCTTAACAACGTACCTCATTAAAAACAGTATTACAATAACGCAACAAAACAGGTAATTCCCTTAGGACGTAATTTGCGGTTCACCCTTAAGTACGTATTTAGAAATAAACATTCAAGTACGCGCTTCTAAGTACGCACGTACTACGTAAGTTAGTTCACCGATTAGTAGAATAATTAACGTCGAGGCAAATTCAATACAGACGAAAAAGCAAGCACACAAACGGTACGAGCGACGACGGCGGCAGCGGCCACGGCAACAACTACGACATCAACATTGAGACAGAACGTAACGATAACATCGAGAAGCCAAGAATTTGAGAGATACCAGGAGGAAAGGATACAAACGCCCCCGACGACACCTAGCGTCATCAACATAAAACAAGAGATAAAGCCTGAAACGAGCATATCTACAGTCGAGAATTTAGTAGCTAGTTATGTTGATTCAACAACATTCCTACACAGTCCGAACAATATTCAGAACAGTCCAATTGACATCCAGGGTACGGTATTAGCAGGGAATCAGGGTACGGTTGGACTGAACGAAGAGTTGAGCTCCGATTCGAGTAATAGGTTATTAGATCCGCTGAATATGAATATAACAGGTATGGGTATGGTCAACCCTAACGCTGTGACGAACAGAAGGCAGAACAGTAATGACGATTTGCCATGTGAGTTATCGATTTATGTAGCTATGTGAAGCTTAAAAATTTTTTTCTTTCACTTTTAAGTTGCGTTGTAGAATACTTTTATTTTGTAAAACTGTTATTAGTCAAAAATACGAACTATTAATGTGTCCTATACGCTCCTCAGTTCACATAAATGTTACTAGAGATAAACACGGCAAACTATACTTAAAAACGGCACCGTTTGGTTCAAACCACAGACAAGTCAACCTTATAGACCACGCTTTGACAGGGAGTAGCATTCGCCAAGGCCATGTAGTGACATTACATAACTACGTCACTAGTGAGCCGTCAGTTGGAAGCAGATCGGAAGCCATTAAATTGTCAATTTTGAACGAGCCAATGAAAACTAGCCGACCTCTCCCCGCACCCCGACACTTTTTGGCGATTTCGTTTTCGTACTGACGTTTATTAAAGTGTGGTCTATAGGTTGACTGGTCTGTGGTTCAAACGAACCCAATTCGACGTAATTGCCTCGTTTGACATTAGTGATGTGCTAACGGAGCGTATATGAATTAAAGTGCAGGCGTTTTGCATGCATTATGCATTTTTTTTTTGTAAAACCGAAGTAAATAATGCAATGAAAGTTTCGCATTGTCTTTGTTTTCCATCGTTTTGTGTATTTCTTGTAGTAGGCACATATACTTATGTTAGACAATATCTGTACGTAGTGGATTGATCTATGATTTAGATCTATAAATTTTGTTATGTTTAGAATATATGTAGTTAAAGCTGGTAGATTTATTTAATTTTCCGTCCCGGTTTATTAAGCACTCCGCATCTCTAAGGCAAAAATGGAATTACGATATATATTACTACCTTCCGCCCGCGGCTTCGCCCGCGCGGATAGACGTTACGTCCTTGTAGTTGTTTTCTGCTCGCACCACTGTTTCTCTATTATAATAATGTACTGATTCTTTCCCGCTCTCATTTCCATTCGCATTACCATTTCACACATATATCCTATAGCGTCCCACCCCGATTTCGGACGAGCCTTTTTCCTCCCTGACCCCCCTTCTCAAACAAACGACCCCCCTTATTACTAGCTATTCTTTAGTATTTAATACACCTTCTAGACGATAGATGACGCTGTTTTTATTGGTGCAAAACCCCCAAACGCAACTCCGACTCACACTTGATCGTTTTTATTTCTGTGAATTCACAATCATAAATTATACATGCAGTTATATACACAAAGCTAAGCTTTATTGTATCATAAGGTAAAACAATTTAAATGCGCGAAATTATCAATTCAAAATTGTTAAATTTTTCACAACATTTTATTTTAATTTTGGATTAAAAATCCTATTTAAGTTGTTTTTCTTATGATATAAAAATATTTAAAGAATTAAAAACGTATAAACCTAGTTTTTGCTGATCTGAATACCATTTAATTTTTTTGCGTCAATCGATTTAAGGTTTAATAGGGTGCAACCGTTAACGCCCTAACTGTCGTGATAGCCCAGAGCGCAACGAACCTGTCTCGAATTTATAAGGCCCCATAGGGCCATGGTTCGAATCCGGGCGTGTACCAATGAGTTTTTCTGACTTAAGTACACTATATACGTTTGCCATCAATTTTGTAAACTTCATAAAGAATAAGCTTTTTTTAAGAATTTCTGTAACTGCTTTTTTGGTTTTTGGCAATAAATGATTTTATTATTATTATTATTATTATTATTATTATTATATCACTGACGCCGTACTTCGGAGGGCACGTTAAGCAGTCGGTCCCGGACGCAGTCAATAGATGGCGGTCGTTACAGTTCCCAACCCGCAGTGGAGCAGCGTGGTGGACTTAAGCTCCAAGCCCCCTCCCCTCCCTGGGGGAGGCCTAAGCCCCTGCAGTGGGGTAAAAATGGGTTGACGATGGTGATGATGAACCGTTAACGCCCTTTGTATCGACATTTGCCACTACACAGCACTACATACTACTCTTAGCTAAATCATGTTTTCGATGACAGAAAGGTTTAGTTATAGAACTTAAGAATAATATTATATTAATTTCATAATTTTTGTATCGAATTTAATTACTGAAAAACTGGTCAAAAAAATGAGTATTTTTAAATTTTTTAATTTAGTGTTTGTAAGGTCTTTGATTTAAAGAAATACCTACCTATCGTGATAAAGTCAAAAGCAAGCAAATTCTAATATTAGATTTTAATTATACTCTAGAGTTATATCAACTGATATTGATTTAACTTTAAAAATAAAACAAATTTAATTTCAAAATTGTATAGATCCAATACCGGATACGAGTGCCTAAACGTTTTTCTTTTTTCGACTTTCGCCTTATTTTAAACATAGATAAGTAATTATTAGTTAGCCTATAAATACGTTTCCATGTAGACGCACATTGGCCCCTAATCTTGTGTCCGATTGACGCAAGTTTCCCGAAGACTCGATGAAGAATTCTCAATGCGGTATGGTTGAACCACAGACAAGTCAACCTTATAGACCACGCTTTGACAGGGAGTAGCATTCGCCAAGGCTATGTAGTGACACTACATAACTACGTCACTAGTGAGCCGTCAGTTGGAAGCACGTCGGAAGCCATTAAATTGTCAATTTTGAACGAGCCAATGAAAACTAGCCGACCTCTCCCTGCACCCCGCCACTTTTTGGCGATTTCGTTTTCGTACTGACGTTTATTAAAGCGTGGTCTAAAGGTTGACTGGTCTGTGGGTTGAACCTAATAGTTTCTGTCTGTTTTTGCGTTATTGTTTTATATCTCTCATCATCATCATATCAGCCATAGGAAGTCCATTGCTGGACATAGGCCTTCCTCATTGGTTTCCAATAGGACCTATTGGTAGCGCCTTGCATTCAATGTCTTCCTGCCACCTTTACAAGGTCATCTTTCCACCTATGGCTGGACGTCCTACGCTGCGCTTCCCGTGGAGTGGACTCCGCTCCAGAACTTTTCGGTTGCATCCGGGGACCAAAGTTCATATTTCTATATAGTTAAAATTATTTGGTCCGTCTAAAGTTATTTCCTTTTTTCATTCCATTATCAGCCCTTTTATACCCCATTGCAGTGGCTTAGGCCTCCCCTCAAGATGAGGGTGCTTGGAGTTTAAATCCACCACGTTGCTCTAATGCGGGTTGGAGAATTGTAACGACCGCCATCTATTGACAGCAACCGGGACCGACTGCTTAACGCGCTTTCAGTCGCTAGTCAGTGATAGTTAATGTACTTAAGTCAGTAAACCTCATTGGTACACGCCCGGATTCGAACCACGGTCGCATGTTTTTATAAATTTGCAACAGGTTCGCTGCGTTCGGGCTATCACGACACCATGTCTAAAGTTATAGTGACAACGAATCTATAAGCTATAAATTTTTAATCTGAGCTTTTAAAACTTTATGACCTTTAGGAATCGTTGAAGTACAGGATGTTCCATTGAAACACAATTCAAGTTTTTATAAGTCTCTTATAATGAGGTTCTATAAGTTTTCTCATTGTTTATTCTGTGGCGGATTCTTCGGATCGTAATGTACAACAAATAGTGGATACGGTATCAGAGGCAAGGCTAAACAAGACGGAAGTAGGCAAGCTGGAACAAAAGTTTAATTTTGCTTTAAATATATCAGTTTTGAGCTTGGGTGGCGTGTGTTATGTACAAAAAAACCATCGATATAAAAAGTAAATAATAATAATAATAATATATTTATTCGGGATTATATGTCCATACAAGCGAACATAGTTGAACAATAATTACAAATTTCATAGGGCGACAAGTAAAATTTCAATAAAAATAAATACAATCAAGCACACAAAATATACAAAATAAATGAATAAAATCGGAATTTCGAAATAATTAAAATAATAAATTCAGGTAACAATGGCAAATTGCAAATTAATTCAAAACCAAAATATGTTTTTTTACGAAGTGGGATTCGCACCCGCTTACAACCGCCTATAGGGACGCGTGTCGTTAGCCTGAAGGCTCCAAACACTTCACCGAAGCGGCCAAAAGGCACACTAGGGTGTCAACGGCGCGAACATGTCGGGAAAATCTCTTATTATTTTATAGCCATAACTGGCCACAGCTTCTATAATGGAGTTGGGGCTGTCTAGCACTCTGTCTCAACGAAGCCAAGTAAAGTTTGGTGCAAATAGAAAAACTAGTGCTATTTGATAGAACTTATAATAATCATAAGAGAACTTTATTGTTATGTTATTGTAATTTTGATAACAAATGCAGGATTGTAATAAAGACGTATACTACGATAAAAAAATGTTCAGCTTCAAAAATATAATAAAAAATGCGTTTCAAAGTTATCATCGCAGGTGGAAATTTCAAAAAGATTTCATCTTTTTGGTGCTGATACTACAATATCTATCAAAGAAAAATTGTAACGACGCCTTATTTTACAACTTCTATTGGCGAAGAGCTGTTTTCACTTTAAGTTTGCGATATACGGCGTATATTTTCCCATCCATACCACCTACTTAAAACAGGTTATAAAAGCATTATAATAGATATTTCCTTGGTCTAAAAAAAAAAAATTAGAGAAGTTGTGAAGATATCCAGTTTCGGTAGCGCTTTACAATGTTGCCAGCTGAAAAGTTACAAAATATTTAATCAGACATAAAGGAGAGGGATATAGGAACCTCATGCAGTAAATATTTTTTTAAGGAAATGCTTATTGGTGGCCATTATCACATTATCACAACCAAACCCTAACTTAACCAATTTCTTTGAAATGACGGACCATCAGCCTATCTTTAGCCACAATTCAAACAGATCATTGTTATGAATACAATTTTCATTAGACAGCATTGCAAAGCCAACCCCCAGTTTCCTGAATAGTAATTACACATAGAACATTTTTAATTTCCAACCAAACCCTAACTTAACCTATTTCTTTGAAATGACGGACCATCAGCCTATCTTTAGCCACAATTCAAACAGATCATTGTTATGAATACAATTTTCATTAGACAGCATTGCAAAGCCAACCCCCAGTTTCCTGAATAGTAATTACACATAGAACATTTTTAATTTCCAACCAAACCCTAACTTAACCTATTTCTTTGAAATGATGGACCATCAGCCTATCTTTAGCCACAATTCAAACTGATCATTGTTATGAATACAATTTTCATTAGACAGCATTGCAAAGCCAACCCCCAGTTTCCTGAATAGTAATTACACATAGAACATTTTTAATTTCCAACCAAACCTTAACTTAACCTATTTCTTTGAAATGATGGACCATCAGCCTATCTTTAGCCACAATTCAAACTGATCATTGTTATGAAAACAATTTTCATTAGGCAGCATTGTAAAGCCAACCCCTAGTTTCCTGAATATTAATTACACATAGAACATTTTTAATTTATTTTTGCAATGCAAAGACGTGATTTGTGTTTTTGTTTGCTTGATACATGTGTGTTGTTGATACACGTTTAAGGTAGTTTTTAGTTAAACATGTTGTAAATTATAATATATACTCACGCCAACAGGCTATGATACACGTTCCCAGAAGAAATATAGATACTGGGTCCAGAGCCATTTGGAATTATAATTTTTATTACAAAGAAATGGTTTGCGAACTGTCAGAATGACAGTTCGCAAAATGAAGTCGCTGTCATATTGACAGTTGCTTAATTTTATTTTTTATTTTTTTATTTAATTTCCGTCATTTTAATTAGTCGAATATTTTGTTGCTTTATTAGTTTTACCACAGAGTTTGTACCCATGGAAGTTCATAGAGATACCGCGTTGTGACAACAAAAATGTGAGCAAAAAAATATACGCCGCAGACCAAATATGGTTACATTAGTTGATGTTTTGAAATAATCGTTGTGAATCAGAATTTTATGAGACTCACATGTAAAATTCGTACTGGAAAATAAAATAAAGATTCTGAAATAAGACTTTATGTGCAATTTAACAAATTGTTTATTTAAAAAAAAATTATAATGACGTCTAGTCTGTTTAATTATAATAATAATAATACGAATAACAATACATGAGACTTCTATTATGCTTGTGTTATGGGTTACTAGACAACTGATATACATACTTCAATATTCTTTATAATATATGTGTACATAAATAAATATTTTTTTTTGCAAAGACACCACATACATATAGCAACCAAGACCCGGTACCTGTATCAATATTCATCATATAAATACTGACCCGACCTGGGATTCGAACTCGGGACCTCCAGCTTCGTAGGCAGGGTCGCTACCCACTAGGCTAAGCGGTCGTCATTAATTAATGAGTCTAATATTTTGTTCACGTTTTTGTTCATTTCAAAGTATGAGCCGCTCTATCTAAGGGTAAAACTATATAATTTTAAATAAGTAAATTAGTTGTGATTTCATAATTTAATATAGTAACTTATTTTATTTTATGTTGTTTTATATAACGTAGGTAGTATTTTCTTGTTTAAGCAAGTTTCACGATGTTTTACTAAAGATTTGCGTTTAGATAACAGAATTATCAAGACACATCATTGAGAATCGTGTCGTGATAGCCCAGAGCGCAACGAACCTGTCTCAAATTTATAAGGCCCCACAGGGCCATGGTTCGAATCCGGGCGTGTACCAATGAGTTTTTCTGACTTAAGTACACAATATCACTGACACCGTGCTTCGGAGGGCACGTTAAGCAGTCGGTCCCGGACGCTGTCAATAGATGGCGGTCGTTACAGTTCCCAACCCGCAGTGGAGCAGCGTGGTGGACTTAAGCTCCAAGCCCCCTCCTCACCCTGGTGGAGGCCTAAGCCCCTGCAGTGGGGTAAAAATGGGCTGATGATGATGATGATGATCATTGAGAATCGAAGGAAAACGACAAACCTACAGACTATACGGATTACACGTCGTAATTCTAGAGCTATTATTTGTTTTTCCAGTATAATTTTTATATGCTGAAAACGAATATTAGTCGACATTTACGATAAAATGTCGGTTTAACACGCCGCACGTCACCCTAAAATCGACTTACAATGCTGTGTTTTAAAACTTCAAGTGGCGTACTCAATTGCTTAGATTTTTGTGGTCACGTCGCGGTGTATTGATGTGAATCTATGGATTTGTATTTAAAAATTACACTCCAGAAAAACAAGACAATGTTTTATTTACTCCAAAAACTAGAGCGAATAAAATATAAATTCATTAAATCATCATTATTTTCGTATCATCATATCATCATTTTCGCTTTCTGTAGCTCTCGTGTAGCTGCTTGGAGTGAAAGAGCGAGGACGATGAAGACGTAAATGGTCTGGAAATATGCCCCGATTTTCGATCGTTTCGAAGTATCTTGATAATTATGATATCTAAGATATGTATAGATACTATTTTCTTATAAAAACACAATTTAAATAATGTTTAGATGCCTATTTATTTTCCGAAAGGAATGTTTTAGTTACATGCATTGTTATTTTTAGAAAAATGAATGTTAATAAAAGAATTTAAGTTATTACTTTATATTTTTTTCAATACATTTGCTATTAATACAGTCTTTATTATGTCAAAACTTGTACCGTAATGTTGTATTTTACAGTACTAGGCGTTTTTACTTTACACCAATCACAAACGAGCATTCTGTTTGTGACGCATGCGTAAACCGCGAAAAGCAGTACCGCTCCCGCCATTATTACATTTGAAGTATTATTTGAGGTATTTGAAGTATTTTAATCGCAAATGTATTGAAAAACGTCGTATGATGATCGTACTCAGTAAGCTGCCTATTATAGTCATCGATTTATTATAGTAGGGGAGCCCAAGAGGGGATTTTGGGATTTACTAAAGCGCGGCAGATTAACATACAGAAAGGAACCTAGTACCCCATTAAATACCTCCACCAAGCATTAGCCCCGTATAAGTGGCCGCGCGTCAAGGATGAAGGATCAGATTAGTAAAAAAAAATTGATCATCTGAAATTCTCGAGCGCGTCAGATTAAGGTAGGGTAAGTTAGTTATATGCTAAAAAGTGTATATTCCACTAATCTGACAATTTTCGATTGACGATAAGAAGTATGTGGGTTACGAACTTGTAAAAAAAAAGTCATCTTGACTTTCTCGAGCGTGGCTAAATTTTTTTTTATTTTGAAGGTAATAATTCAACGTTCACGAATAATATATAATCTGACGATTTCCGTAAGCCGAAGTAAGGAAAAATAATCGATAAAGTTTAATGCGTGCAGCTACGTGATGCCGGTATTCTCAAATAAATTTATATTTTTTATACTTATTTTCCCATAAATAAAAGTTTTGTACTTCAAAGAATATATTCAAAGTTTTATTTGCATGCTATTTTTTCAGCTCTTTAATTTGTTAAGTTAACAGATTTGATAAAATACAAAAAAAGTTCTTTCCATTGTCAGATTAGGCGAATCCCTCCAGATAATCGTCAGATTATGAGACAGCACGTTTAGGGTATATAAATGAACCATATATATCTTAATCTGACGCGCTCGAGTATTTCAAAATGGCGATTTTTTTTGCACATTCTAATAATGGCCGCGAGTTTGGGTCACATCCAAATCGTCAGATTATTACATAAGAGCCTTCTTTTAGGTTCACTTAACATCCCCTTTGAAAATCTGACGCGCTCGATTAAATTTTTTTTTTCCGTTTTCAACCCTTACGTACGACCACCCCCATCATGGAAACAATCAGATTAACATACGTATGTTTTCAGAAATACGTAGGACATGGATGCTATTAATATCTGACGCGCTCGAGTATGTCCATGCAACTGTTTTTTTTTTTACATTTTTGAAAATTTATAGCCGCTCCCCCCACCGATGAAAGTGTATATATTATATGACATTTTTTTCTTCTTATCATCTAAGCTTTGCAATCCAATAGGTCTCTTTGACGCTCGAGTAAATCCCGATTTAGCATCCTGGGCTCCCCTACTATTATAAGCACTCGACTTCGCGTCGTGCCTATGAACACCTCGACTATAATATGCAGCTTACCGTACTTGCATCATAATTTACTATTATATAAACTTATAATATTCGTCCTTTGTTTAATTTAGCTTTAGTTTTAAGTTTACTAATTACTTACTTTCGTAAAATTGAGTAAACTTTTCCAGCCGAGGGCGACATAAGCAAAGTGCTCGTCAAAAGTCTGGCCGAGGCGCATGCGAACACAAATCCCAAGTTGGAATATATCCACGAAATGTTCAGAAAACCGCCTGACGTTTCAAAGTAAGTACCATACTACACCATACTATCAGCCCGTCAATTCCTCACCGCAAGGGCTTAAGCCTCGCCTCGGGATGAGGAGGGCTTGGAGCTTGATCCAACACGCTGCTTCAGTGCGGGTCTATTTTTTGTTAATGTATGGGTCATACCACACAGCGCCATCTAGTCCCAAAGTAAGCAAGTATTATGCTTGTGATATGGGGTACTAGACAAGTGATATACATACTTAAATATTCTTTTTTTTAATAATACATACATATATAGATACTTTTACCCTCAGACACGAAACAAATAGACATGTTCATGCACACAAATATTTATACCGGGCGGGAATCGAACCCGCGACCCTCGGCTCCCCAATTAAGGTCTCAACCACTCGGCCAACCGGTCAGTCAGCTTATAAACTTATTAATTGAATTTTAACCATGAACGTTTATTCCGGCTGCGGAACCCCTCACTGTTCGTGTTCCGACATGCACTTAATCGGTTTTTTTCATCTTGGATGTACGGTACCCTGAAAACATCAAATATTATTCCAGGTTGTTGTACTACAATTCAATGTCGTACGAGGAAATGTGGCTCGACTGCGCGGACAAATTGACAGGCATGATACAGAATATCATCGAGTTCGCAAAACTGGTCCCTGGGTTCATGAAGCTCACGCAAGATGACCAGATACTACTACTGAAGTCAGGTATGGAAATATTAAGTTGTTTTATCTCACTAAACTATACTTGTAGCTGTAATACGTATAGCGCTCTTGTGTGCGTGCGTAACGCTAGGTAGCGTTAGCAAAATTATCGGTGAAAAACAAAAAGTTAAAAGATTAGAATATTAAATATGTACATAAAAATGTTACAGCTTCCTCTCTAAGGTTTAAAAAAGCTTATAATAATACCATACCGTACCATTAGCCCATTAATACCCCTCCGAAGGGGCTAGGCATCCCTCCGAAATGCGAGGACTTTAAGCTTAATCCACCACGCTGCTGCAGTGCGTAGGTTTTAACCGGGACCGAAGGCTTAACGTGCTCTCTCGCTTACATAAATTTAAAAAAATTAAGTTTTTTAGATTACATTTGGGGAAGTATATATAAACTACTTCCCCAAATTAAATTATTACTTATAAACAATTATTCTATTTTAAGTGAGTTTAAGTGATCCGCTGTCGTGAGATAGAACATCTGTAAGTGATTGCCTAGAAATGACGTTTCACTCCTCGAGTCTGAATCGACTCAGAGAGTCATATACTCTATATTTCCCTTCCCTTTCGCGTCTGGTACAGTTCCAATAAACCTTTATGGCGGATGTGAACATAGGCACAAGTCGCGTCGCAGTAACCAGTTTTAGGTGTAGCCGGACGCAGTGGAGCGAGGGGCATATGACTGAAACTGCGCAAGCACGCCTAAAGCGTTGTACTCCGACCTGCCATAAAGTTTGATTGGAACTATACATACCGACAAACATGTCTTTCGCAAAAACTGTAGTAATTAATGTATCGAAAGTAAAAAGTTTTTCAAACAAGTATATTCATCTAAGATTTAATTAAGTTTAAAAAAAATTGAAAAATACGTGATTCGATAACCCATTTTGAAATAATTTTTAAATCAATCGAGGTCCTAGATTAATATGTATTTCTTGCAGAAGATAGACGTAAGCTTTTCGTAGTTTGAACATACCTTAAAGCTGCTGTCAAATTTATTTACTCCATGGTTTCCCTCATAAAAGTACTAATTGACTAGAAGCCCTTCTCTGTGTTTAACGTCTAACCACTCACGCCGGCACTTCACGCTCGCCTCCGCTCGGCGAGCGTGAAGTACCGGCGTCATACTCTAGCTAGTTGGTACTGTCAAATTTATTTACTCTATGGTTTCCAACATACATTTACGAATTGACTAGAAGCCCTCTTCTGCGTTTACCGTCTAACCACTCACGTCGGCACTTCACGCCGAGTAGAGGCGAGCATGAAGTACCGGCGTCATACTCTAGCTAGTTGGTACTGTCAAATTTGTTTACTCTATGGTTTCCAACATACAAGTACGAATTGACTAGAAGCCCTCTTCTGCATTTACCGTCTAACCACTCACGTCGGCACTTCACGCCGAGTAGAGGCGAGCGTGAAGTACCGGCGTTATACTCTAGCTAGCTGGTGGTGTCAAATTTATTTACTCTATGGTTTCCAACATACAAGTACGAATTGACTAGAAGCCCTCTTCTGTGTTTACCGTCTAACCACTCCATCGGCATTTCACGCTCGCCGAGCGGAGGCGAGCGTGAAGTGCCGGCGTCATACTCTAGCTAGTTGGTACTGTCAAATTTATTTACTCTATGGTTTCCAACATACATTTACGAATTGACTAGAAGCCCTCTTCTGCGTTTACCGTCTAACCACTCACGTCGGCACTTCACGCCGAGTAGAGGCGAGCATGAAGTACCGGCGTCATACTCTAGCTAGTTGGTACTGTCAAATTTGTTTACTCTATGGTTTCCAACATACAAGTACGAATTGACTAGAAGCCCTCTTCTGCATTTACCGTCTAACCACTCACGTCGGCACTTCACGCCGAGTAGAGGCGAGCGTGAAGTACCGGCGTTATACTCTAGCTAGCTGGTGGTGTCAAATTTATTTACTCTATGGTTTCCAACATACAAGTACGAATTGACTAGAAGCCCTCTTCTGTGTTTACCGTCTAACCACTCCATCGGCATTTCACGCTCGCCGAGCGGAGGCGAGCGTGAAGTGCCGGCGTCATACTCTAGCTAGCTGGTGGTGTCAAATTTATTTACTCTATGGTTTCCAACATACAAGTACGAATTGACTAGAAGCCCTCTTCTGTGTTTACCGTCTAACCACTCCATCGGCATTTCACGCTCGCCGAGCGGAGGCGAGCGTGAAGTGCCGATGTGAGTGGTGGTGGTGAGTGGCGATGTGAGTGCCGGCGTCATACTCTAGCTAGCTGGTGCTGTCAACTTTATTTACTCTATAGTTTCCATACATCCTCGGTTAGAGTTTATTATAAGGTCAACGATGGTATACCACAAAATAATGGATTATTGACCCACCTTCTTATTTACAGGATCCTTTGAGTTGGCGATCGTGAGAATGTCACGACTGATTGACGTTCAGCGAGACCAAGTTTTGTACGGAGACGTCGTCATGCCCATAAGGGAAGCTGTCCACGCAAGGTACACATCACCTCGAAATTTATAGCGGATCTGAATACAACGTTAAATGTGGGCTTGCGCGGGTATCGGGTGGGGTTGGCCGCCACGGAGTTTGCGCCGTTGACACCTTTAACTAGCCACTGCGACGTGACTTGCGCCTATTTTCGGATCCGCCATAAAGTTTGATGCGACCTTATACACTATTCAACATTAATTCGACTATTAAAATGACTCATCGAGTTTAATAAATTTGAGTGGGTAGAAGTCGGGCTACAAGCAATAAGTAGGTTTTCATCCCGAATTCAATCATCTTCTTTTGAAGGAATAAAAAACTATGTGACACGATTCGGCTGTAAAGTTGAAAATGTATCTACTTGAAAATCTTACTGGACCCACCAATTTTTTGATAAATATTTGGAAAAGACTGCTAGAAAAGAATTTATAAGTGACAGAAAACGTTCACAAATAATAATAACGATACCTGGTACACAGCGCCATCTAGACACAAAATAAGCAAGTATTATGCATGTATTATGGGTACTAGACAACTAATATACATACTTGAATATTCTTTATATTATTATATATTTTCACGACGTTTAATATGTTTTTCTCGGTAACCGTTAGGTTGCGCCATTTATTCACTGTATACTTCGTTCGTTCATTATATACTTAAATAGATATTTTTACACCCAGACATGGAACAAAATAGATATGTTCATGTACACAAATATTTGTTCGGGGCGGGAATCGAACCCGCGACCTTAGGCTCTGCAGTTAGAGCACCACTCGGCCAATCGGTGAGTCAGAAAATGATTTAAAGAACGTATTATCTGTGCTGTACAATTAAATATCCATTCAATTGTTCCAGAGATCCGCGGGATGTCGCTCTAGTTGTCGCGATTTTCGACGCGGCGAAGTCGATCGCGCGGCTCAAACTAACGGAAACTGAACTGGCCTTGTATCAGAGTTTAGTACTGTTGTGGCCAGGTAAGTATAGCGATTTACATTTATTTACTTTTAATATTAATTTATAAAATAATAGCGGTCGTACCCGGCTTCGCCCGGGTGGGCTACGGAAACGTTCCTCTTCACGTTCCACGCATTAGTACATTGCACCCGTTCGAAGTCGGGGTGGGTCGCTAGTCCAACCATAAAGTATCATCACACTATGGTATCATCGCCATCATGCAAATAAATTCTCTGGCGCGTCTGGCAACAAATTTGATTGCCATAAAAAAGGTTATAGTAAGTCAA
The DNA here is from genome assembly GCA_949709985.1 of Luffia ferchaultella. Lineage (NCBI taxonomy): Eukaryota > Metazoa > Arthropoda > Insecta > Lepidoptera > Psychidae > Luffia > Luffia ferchaultella. Next base: position 3,910,932 of record OX453269.1, read on the forward strand.
CCTTAAAAGATACACATATGCTGTCGAAGAATTTTGGTTAGAACATTTAATGGGAAACAATTCCGTAATACATGATTTTTGCTTAACATCAACCGTTTACGCAGGGCGCGTAATGGAAGCTCTCAAAAGGAATAAATATTTGTTCCCGTTTTTGCAATATTTTTCATTGATGCTCCACTCCTATTGGTTGTAGCGTGATGTAATAATAGCCTATAGCTTTCCTCGATAAATGGACTATCCAACACAAAAAGAATTTCTCAATTCGAACCCGTAGTTCCTGAGATTTACGTGTTCGAACAAACAAACAAACTCTTCAGCTTTATAATACTAGTATAGACTAGTATAGATAATAATGCCTGGAATATCCCACACACCGGCCATCTAGTCTCAAACTAAGCAAAGCTTGTAGTATGGGTACCAGACAACTGTTATACGTACTTGAATATTTTTTTATAATATATACATGTATAGATATTTCACACCCAGACACGGAACAAATAGACATGTTCTTGCGTTTAAAATTACAATACTTATGTATTTTACGTATTTTAAGTTACACTATTCAAGATTACAAAAACCTCAGAATAAGAAAAAGCTAAGGAAATAGACGAAGGCAATGGGTAGAGCGCGTACTAAGCCTCGAAGTCAATTTATCGACGCTTCCTGCCAATAGTTTCACTCTAGAAAGTACGATCATAAACAGGTGACGGCCAATCAAATTTAATAAGATTTTTCTAGAAAGCGCTACATCGTCTGAACCATCCTTTAATCAATTACTTTTCAACAAAGCTTGCAGGGTACGTGTAGATTTTTAGATAGTAATTTATATTTTTTATTCACAGAACGGCATGGAGTACGCGGGAACCATGAAATCCAGTGCCTCTTCAATATGTCGATGGCTGCGATGAAGCACGAAATCGAAGCCAATCATGCGCCTATCAAAGGAGATGTGACCGTTTTGGACACACTGCTTGCGAAGATACCCACCTTCAGGTTAGTCGATAATAAGTATCTGGGACATACCATAAAGCGCCATCTAGTCCCAAAGTAAGCAAGTATTAGACCACACACTCTCGTTACGTCAAAATAACTTTATACAAACCGTCTCTGTGCGTAAATTATAACTGAACGGTTAGGTGATATTTTTATCTGCGTTATTTAACGTCTACTCCTATCCAGATACATAATCACAGCCTGTGACCAAATCTACTACTCTATCCATAATTTATTATGTTTAATTGTGTAGTTTTGTCTTCAGCAATGAAGTTCATCCGTGTCGTTTTCTGCCCCATGACCCACGCTATCTAGTCTCGCTTGATGTCTATACGACCGCGCCTCGGCTCATACACCTAATAATAATATAATAATGAGTCTATTGATTAATCATATGTTATATTTGTTGCAGAGATCTGTCGCTGATGCATTTGGAGGCGCTGTGCCGTTTCAAGGCAGCGCATCCGCACCATGTATTTCCAGCTCTATACAAAGAACTATTCTCACTCGATAGCGTCCTAGACTATACGCACGCATAGACATACAGACAAACAAACATGAAGTACAGAACAATAATATATCGTATAATTACATAATGAAAACGTTCAATCTCATTTTTGGTCGCCGTATTACCGTTGCAGGTGGCAATGAGATAGGATAAAATTGGTTTTTTTTTTTCGAAATAGTGTGTCGCGTCGAAATGACATTTCAAAAATGGTTTTCTTCCTTCCTGTCCCATATAAATATATAAATAATATATATATAATTTTTTTTTATATAGTCTTAAAGTCCTGTAATTTTTTTTTTATTTCGTATATCGAATTATAAACACAGTTCCCCGAATTGTTATACTATTTATAAATGTATTATATATGTAATTTGAGACTGTTAAATGGTTACGTAAAAATAATAAAAAATATTACGTAAATCGTGAGGTATTTAAATTTTATTTAAACGCTCGTGTGAAATCTATTATAGGAAATGTGTTTATAATTTATGAAATGAGCGTAGAATCGTGTATGATTGTTTTTTTTTTTTTAAGATTCCTGTATGTAAATACATAAAGGCTGATATATCGTTCCCTTTATGTGTGTATATAAAGGTATATGTATTACACACAACTGTATGTAACTCGGAGGAAATAAAAAAAATAAATATTATACGAAAATAAAAATAAATAATTATTATAGAGTTTTTTAATAGGGAGTAAAATAATAAAGAAGAGTTATATGGATTATATAAGTTAATAAAGACCACACAATCTTTTTGACGGTTACGAATCGCGTTTAATGTTTTTTTTTTTTAATTAGTACATAAAAACTGTCGCTAAGAGGTGTAATTTTGTTATTTATTTCAAATGATTATAATTATTGATGTTTTTTTTTTATATGTCTTAAATGTAGATTTCCTCGTTTAAAACGTAACTAAGTATAAGTTAAGGATAAAATGATACTGCCCATTTTTTATATAGTTGTTTTTTTTTTAATGTGCTTTTTTTTTTGAAAAAAAAAATGGAACCAAACGAACGACGACAGAACGTGTACGTCACGTAAAATGTAATCGTGAGGAAAATTATTTTGTTTTTTAACAAATCGACAGTCGTGGAGTATTTAAAAAATAAAAAAAAGTTATTTAAAGTCTTCGTATGGAACAAATTTCGAGGGGTTCGTTTAGCAGGCAATTGAAAATTGAGATTTTTTTATTTTTTTTGATTATTGATCTCATTTGTCATACTAAAACACATTTTAGTTTTAGTTGTTTTAGATTATTTAAACCATAAAAAACAAATTCATTTCATTATTTTTGTGTCTTGTTCAAAAAAAAAAAACACAAAAATTACGTACCATTATAATTTCAATAGACTGATTCTACATTTGTCTTCCTACGGTATTAGCACAACCTAGAAAAGGACAGAACGGTCACTTCATAACAAAAAAATTAATTTCTTTTACGCACATCTAAATGTTAGGTAATAAAATTCAAAAATAATTGGGGAAATTAAAAAAAAAGTTAATAACATTACATAAATCGAGAATATTATATTTTTTATTGATATTGATACTCTGTAAGGCAAGTGGACTACTATCACAACAAAATTGGTCAATTTGGTAGCTGAAACCGGTGGATCCAGATTATTGTGCTAATTACCGGCGACTACTCACCGTACAGAGACAATATTAACGGTAAATAGTTGTTTATGTAGGTAACTTTATTATTTTTTATCATTTTTTAACTTGTAAATCGGTACATTACCATCTCTATCAATTTTGTTCTACATGGATGATACATCGTGGTCATTTTTTCTGACGATACTTACCGAAATATTTTCCAATTTAGGATACATGTATCTATTACAACGCGCTTTTGGTATATGTTCGATAACGAATAGGCTTATGGAAATGATTGCTACTTTTAATTATTTTTCATTTGATGAAATCTTTAATTTTTTTGCAGTGATTTCACTTGGGAATTTTCAGTCAACTTATATTAACTTTCTACTGTTTGCTACTGGAAATTAAATATGAATTATGATCTTTATGATTATGAATAGAGGGGGCTAATATTTTGAAATAATAATTATGTTGTGATAAACGATAAAATTCGCCTGCGATTTCGTTGAATGTTATTTTTAGCAGACGTAGCAGACTATATGAAGGACAGTAGCACATGTGAAATTTCATATGATTTTTCAAATGCTACTTACGAAATATTCCATGTCTAGAAACGAGTGTGCTTCCGAGACGAGTGTACACGCGATATTGTTATATGAAGTGATCGAGCTGTGCTTTTCTAGACTGTGCATTAAGTATTATTTTAATGTTTTTGTTGAAAAGTATACAGATTGCCTGCTAAATTTAAAAATCAATTAGAATATAATTATCAATTTCTAACATTTACACTAAGTTTGTCGAATAGCCTTTACTATAGACTGGTTAAAAATTATAAAACTTAACGTATTTTGTAAATAGCTATTAATCATATTATGTATTTTATATTAATATAATTAAGGTAAAATGGGTTATTTTAATATTTTGACATTCTTTTTTAAAATAAAAAAAAACATAAACAAGTTTTCCACCATGAGCGGATTGTAGGTGGATCATGTGAAAAATGTTGTTTTAATTTTTTTTTCTCTATATATTATATATTTTTTGTTAAATAAAGCAATCTGTTATTGTCTATTTTCGTTTGTTTTATTTTTTACGTTTTTTTTATTATTTTCACCTTATTAAATTTTTTTTTTTCAAAATAAATAAGCGTGTAATAAAATAAATAGTGAGACCTTATAGGATTAACATATACGGGTGGTTCAAATTATTATTTCATATTTTTTTATTCAATTTATTTATTATTTGTTAAACATTTGAATAGAAAACACACATTTTATTTCCACACGAAAATAATTTATGCGACGCGCACAACATAGAATTTTATAATTGTAGATATTTGTTACGCGTAAGGGGAGTTTCTACATTTTTGACGGATTTATTGTGGAATCTATCGATTTAAATCGATCGATTGTACCATCGACAAAATCTAGCTAGCGTGGATCTCTGGTATGCATAGCGACCGCCAAAAGAACAAATCCGATTTCCGAGTTGAAGCTATTTTTATACCTTTCTTCTAAATCGATTCAGCGGCTTACCTGTGAAAATGTAACACATAGAAACACATTTAAAATTGTCTGTTTTTAATTACTTTCGGCCGTTTAAGCGAAAAAAAAATACAAAAAAATTATGCTCTACGTGTTATTGCATTAGTGAACATGTATGCTGTTGTAAAAAATATTACTAGGGTGGTGGAGTATTTCTTCTGTTATTAATTACCCTGTAACATTAATTCAAACTAAATTACCATAGAGATGGAACTCAGCGCGTTCAACATACTATGGAAAGCGTATAAATAAATTTTCATTCGTTATTCGAAAGTCGAAATGACCAATTTTTGATAGAGTTGAGCGGTGTGCGGGGGACAGGGGTAATATTTTATTCTTTCACGCACGTTTTGGTATGTCACGTGGTAAGGAGGGGTACGCTGAGTTTAAAATTCGAATTCAAATCGCATTGTGGTTATAGTATAGCACATACGCTTCCCGCTTGTCGGAACTGTCATAACTTCTCTACAAGAGAGCGCAAGTGGACGTACTGATATGAAACGGATTGAATCTCGAAAAGAGTTTGTACATTGTGTGAAAATATAACATGAGCATTTGAAATTTTTGTAGAAACACCCTTTAATAAAATATCTGTAACGAAGAACTCTTTAGAGCACTAAGACTGAAATTCGGCAAAATTATTAATATTATGTGTGTGATTCGTATACAGTATGTTCTAATTGTACTTTGTTTTCTATGAATAAATAATAATTATGTGTATATGTATAGTTTGCCGCACTCGACTTTAGGCAGTGATATGATTTTTAGGCGGTGCAGATATAAATACGTCTCTTTCGCACGTATTAAAAATCTTATTAATGCGATAGTGATAGATAGATATAGGGTACATAACGTTTTAATTGCTGGGTAGATTTAGTCGAAATTTCTAAAAATTTTGTACTATGTTTTGCTAAATTTTCACTGTGAAAAAAAATCCGATGCAATTGGATAATTACTCGTAGAATAATGAAGGGCACTTCGAGAATATAAATAATTTTATTTTTTAAATATAAACATATTTTAATTTGAAAAAACTAAAAATGCTTTATTTTCGTCATGGTGTCCCATACCGATAGAGTAAAAATTTTGTTCAATCAAAACCTTTTCAATTTTGGGGTGGTTTTTTAAAGGAAATATGTTGTAGTTATTTTTTTTAAATAGTCTGAATAACTCACCAATAAAACGAAAAAAAAACATATAAAATAAGGTAAAAAAATGTCGGTGTGGAACACTAGTCGCGCTAGAACCTATTCGCTGCTGACTACCTTTAATTTTTTTTAAATTATTTTTAATAAAATATGAGCTTCGATTTTCGATAATCGATACCCCAGTTAACTAAAATAAACAAAATGATATAATTTAACGTTTCTAGTCGTGTTTTCTACAAAGTTACCTTTGAAAAGATTGTATCGAGAACCACAGTATATACAAAAAACTAGTAAAACGAGACAGTGTACTACGTAATGGTATGCTTTACGTATGTGTGCACAATCTATAAAACCGTTGGCAAAGTACCTTCAGATTACAGTTGTATTAGGAATTAGATTACTATATTGTTAACAATAATAATAACGCATACATCACAACAGGGTCTAGGCCCCAAACTAAGCATTAGCTTGTATTTTGGATACCAAGCGAAGCACCACATATAACAACCAAGACCCGGTGTCAGTATTAATATTCATCATATAAACACTGACCCGACTTGGGATTCGAACCCGGACCTTCAGCTTCGTAGGCAGGGTCGCTACCCCCTAGTCTAAGCGGTCGTCGAAATTTACTGTTTTTAAATTTGTATTCTTAAATTATTTTCACCTCAGAAAAAAATATTAACATTTTTGTACCTGTCGTATTCGACATTGATGTTTAAATAGTTTCAATTTGCCTTTGAAATATGGATTTCATATATAAGTCGCGCTGTTGACGTGTAAGCAACGTGCATACGACATAAACACTTATCTAGATTTGTGTCAAAATCTCAAAAACAAATTATAGTTTAAAAACATAATTTATATAATCAGTAGATTGTATAGGGAAGCACTGGAGTATAAATTGGAGAAACTTTCATTTACTATGAGGTACTATAAGGAGGTACTATGAGGTCTCATAGGTACAAATATAAGTTTATTTACATGACGAACGCTTAGTATAGTGGGTAGCGACCCTGTCTGCGAAGCTGGAGGTCCCGAGTTCGAATCTTAGGTCGGGCCAGTGTTTATATGATGAAAATTGATACTGGTACCGGGTCTTGGTTGTTATATGTATGTGGTGTCTTCGTTTGGTGCCCAAAACACAAGCACTCTATTAGTATTAAAATAGTTAAGAGAAATATAGAAATCGTGCCAGAATTTTAGGAAATATTTATACAAAAACAAAGCGAAATTATTAAAAATGTAATCGTTTGTGTATTATATAAAATTTCATTCGAAATACAACACAACGTATTCAAAACTTAAATATGTTTTGTGCATGCGATGATACTTTAGATTGTGCATCATCTAGTGTATTACGTCGCCTGAGAATCCTTGACAGCACACTAGACAGGGTAAAGTACACCACGTTTCGTGAAGTCGTCGAACTGGCCTATTGTATATATTGCGGCGATACATTTTTCAGTTGTAAATGAGATGTATTTTTTACACATAAAATAGCGTTTCGAATTACCTGATCGTATTAATGAAATAAATATTATATGATATATGAATTTATATGTAAATTAAACACAGATATATACATATATATATTATACGAATGACATATTAAAAAATGTAAGTAATGATCTGTTGTTAGCATTTATTTAAGTTTTTTTTATTAGTAATATAGCAATATTGGACATTTTCGCACGGCATTTTTGTGTTTTTTTAATAAGTGTAGATATAATATATATTTTCAATTATTATCGATAATTTTTTTTTCTTATTTAAGCTAATAACAGAACATTATATACAGTATGCTTTGTTGATTTTTCTCATACAAAATATTGTACCTTAAAGAATGTAGTTACGGGTCAAACTTGAGAACCAACAGAAAATATATATTGTTGTTTTTTATTATCCTCGAATCACTTGCAATATGGCGTTTTATTTGACCCCTATTTTCAGGACACCCTTGCATATATTAAATCAAATCAAAATAAAAGAATTTCGGAGAGGTAAAATTCAAAGCGCACTGTACTCTACAAACCTGACAAATCACGAGGCACACATTTTGCAAGTTTTTAATATCATTGCGATTCGCTGCGAATGGGGGGTTTTGTGGGTATGCTAACATCAAACGATGGCGCTAATTTTTTGGTAGTTTGATACAGATCGGCTTCCACCATCGCCTTCATCATCAATTCATCGTTATTTACCTTAGCGGTTGTCTTTCTCGTGGTTCATTCTTCAAGTCGAATTTTCCATGTATGAATAAATTTTATAGCAGCGTTTGGTTTTAATAGACACAAATGTCACCTCACAGTATCGAAAATGCCAAACTTAACGCAATTTCGCGGGGTTGAAAACCGGAGCGCTAGGATTTCGCGGGTTTGAAGAAACTCGCCATCCGTACCAGCTAGCTAGATTAAGAGTGGTTAGACGGTAGACGCAGAAGAGGGCTTTTAGTTAATTATTACTTTTATGGGTTAAACGAAAAACGCACGGTGCGTTATCGTTAGCCGTATCCCCTCCAAACACAGCATTGGAATTAGGTACGAGCAGTTTCTGCTGCGCCTGCGTGGGAACACGTATTCGGAAATCACTCTGATTTTTATGGATTTTTACCGTAGGTATTCTTCTTCACTTTGAAAGGGGAATGTAAAAACCATTATTATATAATAATAATATTTGGGACATCCCACACAGCGCCATCTAGTCCTTAAGTAAGCAAGTATTATGCTTGTATTATGGGGTACTTGACAACTGATATGCATACTTAAATTAATATTTTTTTGTAATAAATGCATATATACTTTTACACCCAGACTCGAAACAGATAGATATGTTCATTCACACAAATATTTGTCACGGACGGGAATCGAATCCGCGATCCTCGGCTCCGCAGTTAGAGTCACTAACCACTCGGCCAACAGATCAGTCGAATTGAAAGCCGAACAATTTAATGTAATTTTTTAGTATATCATAAACATTTTTTTCCTTATAGTAGGGGAGCCCAGGATGCTAAATCGGGATTTACTCGAGGGTCGAAGAGACCGATTGGATTGCGAAGCTTAGATGATAAGAAGAAAAAAATATCATATAATATATACACTTTCATCGGTGGGGGGAGCGGCTATAAATTTTCAAAAATGTAAAAAAAAACAGTTGCATGGACATACTCGAGCGCGTCAGATATTAATAGCATCCATGTCCTACGCATTTCTGAACACATACGTATGTTAATCTGATTGTTTCCATGATGGGGGTGGTCGCACGTAAGGGTTGAAAACAGAAAAAAAAAAATTTAATCGAGCGCGTCAGATTTTCAAAGGTGATGTTAAGTGAACCTAAAAGAAGGCTCTTATGTAATAATCTGACGATTTGGATGTGACCCAAACTCGCGGCCATTATTAGAATGTGCAAAAAAAAATCGCCATTTTGAAATACTCGAGCGCGTCAGATTAAGATATATATGGTTCATTTATATACCCTAAACGTGCTGTCTCATATTCTGACGATTATCTGGAGGGATTCGCCTAATCTGACAATGGAAAGAATTTTTTTTTGTATTTTATCAAATCTTTTAACTTAACAAATTAAGAGCTGAAAAAATAGCATGCAAATAAAACAGTATATATTCTTTGAAGTACAAAACTTTTATTTATGAGAAAATAAGTATAAAAAATATAAATTTATTTGAGAATACCGGCATCACGTAGCTGCTCGTATTAAACTTTATCGATTATTTTTCCTTAATTCGGCTTACGGAAATCGTCAGATTATATATTATTCGTGAACGTTGAATTATTACCTTCAAAATGAAAAAAAATTTAGCCACGCTCGAGAAAGTCAAGATGACGTTTTTTTTTTTACAAGTTTGTAACCCACCTTCTTCTTATCGTCAATCGAAAATTGTCAGATTAGTGGAATATACACTTTTTAGCATAAAACTAACTTACTTTACTTTAATCTGACGCGCTCGAGAATTTCAGATGATCAATTTTTTTTTACTAATCTGATCCTTTATCCTTGACGCGCGGCCACATATACGGGACTAATACTTGGTGAAGGTATTTAATGGGGTACTAGGTTCCTCCCTGTATGTTAATCTGCCGCGCTGTAGTAAATCCCAAAATCCCCTCTTGGGCTCCCCTACCAGCGTCGAATTTATCTATCATAAATCCAAAGAATATACAGTAGCCACAAATCTATGCGACAACTCGTCTGTTCAGCGGTGAGATCGTGTGACACCAATTTCGCAGAAGACTTACGGGGTGGTCGTGAATGATAGTTTGCATCGCTTGTGATTCAATGCCCAGTTCTCGCTCAAGCTCTGTAGTATATATGTAATTCTTCGGTTATCACGAATAAGTTTTTCGATTTTTCGCACATTTTCTTGACGGACCGCGGTTGGGGGTCGACCTGTCGTCGCTTCATCTTCAAAGCTTTCTCATCCTCTTTTAAACCCATTTAACCAATTAAAATTGCTCGTGAACAAACAGACTCGCCAAAAGAACTAGTTATTGATTCAAAACAGTCTAGGGGCTGACTCGGCTTTTACAAGTGGGCATACACGCAATGAACCACCATAGAATCGATGGATAGACATTATAATATAAACTAGACCGTCCTATTTTTGTTGAAATTATTAAAAAAAAAATTAAATCAAGTAATGATATCCTGTAATCCTTGCAAGTTTACGAAATTAAAAAAAAAGTGTTTTATAAGTTGTGCTAATTTATTTTAATTTATTAAAGAAGTTTAGTGGACTATACTCCATATTTAAATAAATGAAAATAAGTGAGTCTTATACCATTAAAATAACAAGTATAAAAACAAATATTTCAAAAACAACTTAACATATGTTTTTCAAAACATTTTTCTTTAAAAGTGTTTTTTTTTTAATTTGCTTTAATTTAATTTTGTAATTACAACTTGAAAAACACCTTAAAAGAAAATCGTTTTGAGAAACATAATCTATTTAACTGTTTTTGAGATATTTGTATTTATATTTGTTATTTCAGCGTTCATTTCGACTACGGGACACTTCATTGTGCGTTGGCTGACGCTCTATAGCTTGGTTTTTTACCTTGCCTGCCTGCGGAGGGCAATGTTTTTCGAGAGTATATATGTACCACAGACAAGTCAACCTTATAGACCACGCTTTGACAGGGAGTAGCATTCGCCAAGGCTATGTAGTGACACTACATAACTACGTCACTAGTGAGCCGTCAGTTGGAAGGACGTCGGAAGCCATTAAATTGTCAATTTTGAACGAGCCAATGAAAACTAGCCGACCTCTCCCCGCACCCCGCCACTTTTTGGCGATTTCGTTTTCGTACTGACGTTTACTAAAGCGTGGTCTAAAGGTTGACTGGTCTGTGATATGTACCCATGTATGTATCCATCCTAGATATTTCTTTGGCACGCTCAGTAGTGTAGTTATAAAAATCTGTACCTTCTGTAATCTGTGCTCAGTCTTATTAATATAGTCTATGTTTTGTCTATGGTCTCTACTCTGTGGACATTACTAGAAGAACGTATTGTATTTCGTCCTGAATATAGTTTTTACGATTTCCAACATTCCAAATAATATACTATAGGCCCGATGATGGCATGGCCGTGGAAGCTTGGGAGGCTTTTGGTGTGGAACGCTACCTGTGCTTACTGATACGTTGGCTCCGTCCCACATTCTGGTGACTTCCAAGCGTGCTGGGGCGGCTGCGTCCGCCGCTAAGGACTCGAAGCGGCGCAAATATTATTTTGCGCCGTTTGGGGTTGAAACCCTGGGGCCGTGGGGTCCAGAGGCTCAGCGGTTCGCCAGGGGAGTGTCTGTGCGGTCGAGGTGACGAGACATAAATAATACATAAAATATACAGATTATCACTACACACTCCGATCACATACATGTCCAGACAGAAATTTGGCGCCAGAAATGTAGATAAATAGAAATATCACGTCACTGTTCAGTTAGGCGTGACCAACGCACACAGAGACGGTTAGTAGGTGCCCGATCAGTAAGTACTGCACAGCGAGAGTGTATTGGCCGTGCAGTAGTTCATATGCTACTTGACATCAGTAGCATATAAAAGCATTTATAGACGACCGCTTAGCCTAGTGGGCAGCGCCCTGCCTACGAAGCTGGAGGTCCCGGGTTCGAATCCCAGGTCGGGTCAGTATTTATATGACGAATATTAATACTGGCACCGGGTATTGGTTGTTATATGTATGTGGTGTCTTCGCTTGGTACCCAAAATACAAGCTAATGCTTAGTTTGGGACCTAGACGTTGTTGTGATTGTGTGTGTTATTATTATTATTATTATTAATATCCAGTACCTAGAATCATTATTAAGGAAAAAATTGCGCCATTGAGTTGCTAACGTCTCTGAAAAGAAGTCATCATTCTGATTTGTGTAGTATTCTTTGAGGCAACCATATTCCTCAAAGAGTTTTAATATCGTCGACGTCTACATGAATTTCTTGAAAATGTCCCAATGACTCGGTAATATTCATGTGATTCTCGTTAAAACTTTTCATATTCTTTACTAAAATCATCCATTTAAATCGAGAACATTCTTCGTAGTCTAAAGACTATTTTTCCAAATATTCAATGCAGCTTAAATAGAACCTTTTGATTTCGTTGCGGAAAAATGGTGTATCAACTCCGTTTCTCTCTAAAATTATTGGCAAGTTCAATAACAGAGATACCTACTCTCTCTAAATTTCTTTTCTGAATTTTAATAGGAAATAGAAGCATCAAAGAGTGACCTGCCAGAGGTAAATTTCCGAGAATTTGTTGTCGATTTTTTTTTTTTTAATGCAGCCGGTGGCTTTTATATTGTGAGTTGTTAGACGGTATCTAAACGCAGAAGAGGGTTTCGATTCGTTCTTTTATAATGGTTTTATTCCATATAAATTTACATAGCCAGTTTTTTTTTGTATCTTTGTCAATTTTATTTCTAGTCTATAATTTTGTAACTTAAAATTTAGAACGCACGACGACTAAACACATTATATATTTATAACTAGCGTCCGCCTACGACTTTATTCGTTTGTTTTTTTTATTTACAGTATTTTTCTATTTTACGCAGGAAGCTTAAACTTTTCTGTAATAAGATGTAGTCTATAATATTCTCTAAAATAACCTCTAACTGCTAGTGAAAGTCCTACCAAAATATATCCAGTCGTTTCAGAGATTAACCTGGACAAACAAATAGATAGACACACAAAAATTTTAAATACGCGTGTTTGGATTCCGGTTCTTCACTTCACTTCATCAGCTCAGTTTTACCCCACTGCAGGGGCTTAGGCCTCCCCAAGGCGAGGGGGGGGCATGGAGCTTAAATCCACCACGCTGCTCCACTGCGGGTTGGGGATTGTATCGACTGTCATAATTGTGATAGCCGAATGTTAGCGAGCCCACTTCATGTTTATAAGGTCGTGGCTCAAATCCCAGGACAAGTATCTATGTCGAGTTTTTTCTGACTTTATACATCACTACCACTGACTCCGTCCATCGGAAAGCATATTAAGCCGTCGGTCCTGGTTACCATCATCAGATGCCAGTCGTAACAATCCACCGACCCGCACTGGAGCAGCGTCGTGGATTAAGCTCCAAACATCCTCATCCCGAGGGAGGCATCCAGTGGGACATAATGGGCTGCTACGGTAGATCGTCCATAAGAAAAGTAATTAGAATATATACATTTCCAACGTTTCTCGAGTGTTCGTCGAATGTGCGAATACTGCGAATCCTGTACAATTTAGAAGAAGAAAAAATCATTTATTGTGTTGGACACCCATAACGCTGTATGCCCTTTACGTATAACTCAACCACATCCTGCAAGTGTAGAAGGATTGACAGAAAGCTCTGCAAAGCATGGTCTTGGTCTGATTGGTACACTTTATAAATCTACGAACGAGCATATTACATCGGAGAGACAACGCTCTACGCTCCTGCTCTACGAGTACATCTATTTCATCACTTTACTTCACTTCATCAGCCCATTTTTACCCCACTGCAGGGCCTTAGGCCTCCCCTAGGGTAAGCGGGGACTTGGAGCTTAAATCCACCACGCTACTCCACTGCGGGTTGGGGATTGTAACGACCGCCATCTATTGACAGCGCCTGTATCATCACTCACACCTTGAATTATGCTTGCTTCATCCGATTTTTGAATAGGTAACTTCTTAGATTTGAAGTTATTGACGACGACGACTTATCTGTTGGCCGATGGTTGGTGACTCTAACTGCGGAGTAGAGGGTCGCGGGTTCGATTCCCGCCCCGGACAAATATTTGTGTGCATGAACATGTCTATTTGTTCCGTGTCTGGATTTAAAAAAGTATCTATATATGTATATATTCATAAAAAAAGAATAATTAAGTGTGTATATCAGTCGCCTTGTACCCCATCGTCATCGTCGTCATCAGCCCATTATTACCCCACTGCAGGGGCTTAGGCCTCCCCCAGGGTGAGGAGGGGGGCTTGGAGCTTAAGTCCACCACGCTGCTCCACTGCGGGTTGGGAACTGTAACGACCGCCATCTATTGACAGCGTCCGGGACCGACTGCTTAACGTGCCCTCCGAAGCACGGTGTCAGTGATATTGTGTACTTAAGTCAGAAAAACTCATTGGTACACACCCGGATTCGAACCATGGCCCTATGGGGCCTTATAGATTTGAGACAGGTTCGTTGCGCTCTGGGCTATCACGACACCCCATACCCTGTAACATGTACCCCATAATACAAGCATAATACTTGCTTACTTTAGGACTAGATGGCCCTGTGTGGTATTATTATTATACGTATTTGTGTGCATGAACATGTACTTTTGTTCCGTGTCTTAAAAAAAAATAATATCTAAGTATTTATATCACTTCTCTAGTACCCCATAATACAAGCATAATGCTTACTTCGGGACTAGATGGCGATGTGTGCGATGTCCCAGTTATTATTATTATTGACAGGAGTTAATGAAAAACAAGTTTTTTTTTTACTGTAAAAGTTTATTTTTCCTTTTTCCCTAATACGGAAATCGGTCTCGCGCCCCATACGAGATAAGTGATCGCCCATTGAGTATAATAAAACGTTATACTTAAAGCGAGTATTGACAGCGTCAACAAATAGAAATAAACGGATCCGTAAGCTTTTCCGAACATTCCGTACAACCAAACCCCTTTTTCGTAGTACGAGTATAAAAGTCTGAAACAAAAAAAAAAACCATCATATTAACAGGGCCGGACAAAGTCTCATCGTCATCAGCCCATTTTTACCCCACTGCAGGGGCTTAGGCCTCCCCCAGGGTGAGGAGGGGGGCTTGGAGCTTAAGTCCACCACGCTGCTCCACTGCGGGTTGGGAACTGTAACGACCGCCATCTATTGACAGCGTCCGGGACCGACAGCTTAACGTGCCCTCCGAAGCACGGTGTCAGTGATATTGTGTACTTAAGTCAGAAAAACTCATTGGAACACGCCCGGATTCGAACCTCATCACGTGACGCGTAAGTCCTGATTGTACCCCCATCTTAACATTTTTATTAACGCCTATTCATGTTACCCTGTATAATAGGAGATTTTTTTTTAAATTAATTCGCTTTTACACAAAGCAGGCAAGGATCAAAGCGAATATACAGCCTTTTTAGGGTTCCGTAGCTAAATGGCAAAAAAGGAACCCTTATAGTTTCGCCATCTTATCCGTCCGTCCGTCTGTCTGTCTGTCTGTCTGTGGTTTTTCTCGGAAACTATTGTGAATATATAGATGAAATTTGGAAGCTAACTAGACTGTATTATACATTTTATAAGTTAATGTAAAAGTAATAGATTAACTTATAAAATGTACTTTTACAAGTAAAAATTTTGTAAAAATTCCATAGAAAATGACAGATGGCGTTTAGCCAAGAAACGAAAACTAGATGCATTTTATCTTTGTGGTGTTATTGTAAAAGACAATTAAAAAATAACATTTTATGATGAAAACTACATTGTATTATTAGGTACTATAAATTTACGCTTTCCTTTGCAGAGCTTATTCTCTTCACAATCTATACTAAAAGTCAAAGGTTCACTGTAATAAAATAAGCAATAAAAATTATAACTTTTCGGATTAGCCAGAGAGGATCGAGCGCCTTCTAAATAACTAACGAAATAAAAATGAAATATATTGTATTCTTAAATTACATAATAATAACGATTAATGGTTAAGTTCGATTAACGTCACGGTCGTTTTTTAAATATTATATGGTGGTACGGAACCCTTCGTGTGCGAGTCCGATTCGCACTTGGCCGGTTTTTGTTATTTATTTCAGAGCTTGTTATTTACATTATTTAAGATCAAAATTACCATGTAATTACCATTGCAATTCTTTGACATTAACATTTTTTTTTTTCCTTATTACTTGGATACTAATATTTTACCAACAAACTACCATAATGCGTATGTAAATGTAAAACAGAGGTCAAACAGTTAAATTTATTTTTCTTGAAATAACTACCAAAATTTATCTCGAAACGGTTTTAAACCTGTGAGGTGTTACAATACTTACACACTGTAATATAGAATCATGTAGAAAATCGTATGCGCCAAGTTCCTTGTATGCGATTTAGGTTGATTCCTAGGTTGAAACACGATTTCCCATAGAACTGTCAGCGCTATAAACGTATGCATTATATGATTATTTAAAGGCGATAGAATTTGGTCCAAGAAAACTGGGAAAATTAACTCTCTGTCATACAGAAATACGAGCCAAAAAACGGTGATTACGACCTGAAAAGAAAAACCAAAATAAAGTTTTTTAAGACGGAGGGTAGGCTTCCCATACAAAAAAGAGGGTTCAGCCCATAATGGTCCAGCCCGTGTCTGTTCGCCCAATCCCTTAACAGATTTCTACAGAAAAAAAAAATGAAATAGAGGAAACCCTGTTACAGGGTAGTGTGTTTTTGTTTTTAAACACATGATTTTATTCGAATGTTTTGTTCTGAAAATAATGTAAATTCTATATAAATAAGATTTCCAAAAAAAGGAAAACACACCGCCCTGTGGAAGGTCTTTCATAATAACGCTTCAAATTCTGGTTTTAGAACATACTTATTTCAGAGTAGAATCAGACACGGCCTCAAGCTGTTTCGACGAGTATTTTTTAGGTATTTTTGGGAATTCGTTCTAGGCATCTCTGTCACTTAGGATAAGGTCGGGGAAGGGGGATTGAAACGGAAATGTCAAATCGAAGCCTCGGAAAGAAAGACTATCCCCTTAAGGAAGGGGTGGCGACTCCTGTTCCTGAAGGAATACTTAAAAGTCGATTTCTGAGTTGACAACCCTGGCGGTCAATTTGAATGTACTTTTTTGTCCGATTTCGGAACGTCATGTTTCTCGAGTGTTTGTGTGTGTGTGTTTTTAAGTCCATCCATTTGGCATGCTCTGTAGCCTAAACTTTAATGAATGAGGTGTTGTTTAGATTAGATTTGATAACTGTGGGAGTGAAATAGAACACAATATCTAAATATGGCGCTTGTGAATAAAAAAGAAACGAAGGAATTTAAAAAAAAAATTGTTACAACATGGATATTAAATGAAAACTAGCACAGTTGTATGGGCTGATAGGGTATGTTTATAACGGAGTATTATCGTGTCAGATTATCTTTGTGATAGGGTATAATTGTAACAGGATTATTCAACTTTATAACTGAATTTTTTGTAAGAGGGTACGATTGTAACAGGCTATCTTCGTAATTGAATATTTTAGCAAGAGGGTGCAATTGTAACACGCTATCTTTGTAACAGGGTGCGATTGTAACAGGAAATATTTACAACTGAATATTTTGTAAAAGGGTACGATTGTAACAGGCTTTCTTTGTAACAGGGTACGATTTTGACACAATATCTTTGTAACAGGGTGTGATTGTAAAAGGATATATTTATAACTGAATACTTTTGTAAGAAGGTACGATTGAGACAGAATATCTTTGTGACGTGAAATTTATAAGGCCCCATAAGGCCATGGTTTGAATCCGGGCGTGTACCAATGAGTTTTTCTGACATAAGTACACAATATCTCTGACACCGTGCTTCGGAGGGCACGTTAAGCAGTCGGTCCCGGACGCTGTCAATAGATGGCGGTCGTTACAGTTCCCGACCCGCAGTGGAGCAGCGTGGTGGACTTAAGCTCCAAGCCCCCCTCTTCACCCTGAGGGAGGCCTAAGCCCCTGCAGCGGGGTAAAAAAATGGGCTGATGATGATGATGATCTTTGTGACAGTGTGTGATCGTAACAGGTTATTTTTGTAACAGAGTGCGATTGAGACAGAATGTCTTTGTGACATGGTGTGATTGTAACAGGATATCTTCGTAACAGGATACGATTCTAACTGAACGTGTCTAAAAAAAGATACGATTGTGACGGGTTACCTTCGTAAAAGGGTACAGTTGTAACAACATGAATAACGGCTTGAGTGTTTGCAGTTTCGTTTGATTTGTGTTACAACCGTACCCTGTTAAAAACGTATTCAGTTTACACAGACCAGTCAACCTATAGACCACGCTTTAATAAACGTCAGTACGAAAACTAAATCGCCAAAAAGTGGCGGGGTGCGGGGAGAGGTCGGCTATTTTTTATTGGCTCGTTCAAAATTGACAATTTAATGGCTTCCGACGTGCTTCCAACTGACCGCTCACAAGAGACGTAGTTATGTAGTGTCACTACATAGCCTTGGCGAATGCTACTCTCTGTCAAAGCGTGGTCTATACGGTTGACTTGTCTGTGTCAGTTTATAAGTGGTGAATTTGATATACTCACGAAAGTACTGGGTACAACGATCGCAGAGAAAATTGTGTCTCTTGCGCCTCTCAAATGTTTTGGTAGTGTGTAATTTTTCTTTGATCTACATTTTAATATCAAACACTCGCATATCACACCCAAAATCGCGTGAGTTATTTGTATCATCTGAAAGGAATTTTTTTTCAGTCTAATAATCTCACACAGAAAGGCAACGATAGTAAAGAAGTAGCTTTTGGAATTCAGAAACATGTGAAATTATATAAAATAAAAAAAAATTAAAATATGGTAGAGGGAGGGAGAATACAGTCGTGATAGTCCGAGCCGCAGCGAACCTGTTTCAAATCTATAAGGCCACGTGGCCGTGGTTCGAATCCGGGCGTGTACCAATGAGTTTTTCTGACTTAAGTACATTAACTGTCACTGACTTCGAGCCTCGGAGAGCACGTTAAGCACTCGGTTCCGGTTGCTGTCAATAGTTGGCGGTTGTTACAATCCGCCAACCTGCATTGAAGCAGCGTGGTGGATTGAAGCTCTAAGCCCCTCATCTTGAGTGGAGACCTAAGCCCCTGCAGTGGGGTATAAAAAGGGCTGATGTAATGGAATGGGAGAGGGGTCAGATTATTTTTATTTGTTTAACTAATAAAACAAAATAAAAAAAGTAATTATAACAATGGAAAGAGTCAGATAAGATGTTGGCAGCGCTTTACAATGTTGCCTAATGAAAAGTTAAAAAAATTTTAACCGCGCTTATAGGAGTGGGCACGCAGTAAATGTTAACGAAAATGCCAAAAAAAATTTAAGGCTTCTTATTTACATTTAACACAAAGAAAACTTTACGTAACTTATTTTTTACGTAATACCGAATTTAAAATTCATCTTTGTTATGAACACGATTTGCATCAAGCGACCTTTGAAAGCCGACCCGATGTTAACATTTTTTGGCATTTTGGCATAAAGCGACAACATTTTTAGTATAGTATTCTTTAGTAGTCTTTAGTTTAGTATTAGTCGTGATAGTCCAAAGCGCAACGAATCTGCCTCGAACATTTTTAATACTTTAACTTATTACGTAACGTAAACTTCATCATCAGCCCATTTTTACCCCACTGCAGGGGCTTAGGCCTCCCCCAGGGTGAGGAGGGGGCTTGGAGCTTAAGTCCACCACGCTGCTCCACTGCGGGTTGGGAACTGTATTGACCGTCATCTATTGACAGCGTCCGGGACCGACTGCTTAGCGTGCCCTCCGACGCACGGTGTCAGTGATATTGTGCACTTAAGTCAGAAAACTCATTGGTACACGCCCGGATTCGAACCATGGCCCTGTGGGGCCTTATAAATTTGAGACAGGTTCGTTGCGCTCTGGGCTATCACGACACTTATTAACGTAAATTTATTAAGCAAGAATCACTACGGCACGCTTCCAGACTCTTTAACGTTTGTTAGGCAAACTCTACCCATCCTGCGCGACAGGGTTGATGTGAACCCCCACCCAATACTTGTAACCCAACAAACGAAATAAGGAACCTATTCATTCATTCATATGAACCTGCTCGGTTTCAGATGGGCCGTCACTGTGGAATAGCACAAGTTTTTTTATATGATGAAAAAGAGCAGAGTAGAAGAATGCTACAGTTTTTTGGACACATAGCCAGGAAAAGTAGCGATAACCTGGAGAAGCTGGTTGTAACCGGAAGAATGGAGGGAAAAAGGCCAAGGGGGTGCAGTCCGAAACGGCGGTCGGATCAGGTGACCGAACATCTGGAGGTTCCGATCAGCACAGCCCTCCACTACGCGGTATACCGAAACAAGTGGAGGTGTTTAATTTGTAGTTATTTTCATGTATTTAATAATTCTAATGATTATACTAATAATAATAGCTGGGACATCCCACACAGCGCCATCTAGTCCCAAAGTAAGCAAGTATTATGCTTGTATTATTGCTACTGGTTGGTCGTTAAAATCCACCAACCCGGACAATATTTTAAAAATTAAAAACGTATAAACCTAGTTTTTGTTAATCTGAACACCATGTAATTTTTTTTGTGCAATTCGGTTAAGGTTTATTGGGGTGCACCCGCTAACTCCGTTTGTATGGAAATTTGCCACCACAATATCCTCTTGATTTCCATTGACCCAAGATGTTATTACATGAATATAAGTTGCCTCAAATATTAATACATGTCATGGGTTTTTTCCTTTTTTTAATATTTTTTAAAGTAGATTATAGTTATGTAACTAATGAGTAACTAACAGATAGTAAGTCGTGATAGCCCGAGTGCAGCGAACCTGTTTCAAATTTACAGGGCCGTGTGGCTGTGGTTCGAATCCAGGCGTGTATCAGTTTTTCTGACTTAACTATCACTGACTCCGTGCCTCGGAGAGCACGCTAAGCAGTCGATTCCGGTTGCTGTCAATAGATGGCGGTTGTTACGATCCGCCAACCCGCATTGGAGTAGTGTGGCGGATTTAAACTTCAAGCACCCTCACATTGGGGGGAGGACTAAGCCCCTGCAGTGGGGTATAATGGGCTGATGGCATAGCATGGCATCAAGGAGAAGTGATATGTTAAAACGTATGCAAGTGGCATAAAAGGAAAACAATAGTATGTACAATGAGATCATGTTCTTGTTGGGTGTTATTTTCAAAATACGATCCCACCGAACTGACGTAAAATATGAACAAGACTTGACTGGAAGCCCTCTTCTGCTTTTACCGTCTAACCACTCATACTCTAGAGCTAGCTGATGCAAGATAGCGAGTTTTAGTCAGCGAGGTCCCTGCGCGCCGATCTCCACCCCCGCGATATTGCGTTTGACATTTTCGATATTGTGAAGCTGCTGCAAAATTTATTTCCTCTATGATAAAACACATCGCATGAACAATCGCTGGTAAAAAAATCCTCAGACTGGGGGTAGACGAGTTCTCGAGTGGAGGCCACGTACGGAAAGCGAAGCGTTAGACGCCCCGCGGCTAGGTGGACAGATGACCTGAAGCACCATACCGGGGGTAGTTGGATGCGAAAGGCGGAGGACCGTGTGTGGTGGCGAGTTTTGGTAAAGCCCTATATCCTGCAGTAGAGAAACACGGGCTGATGACGATGATGATTGCCTATATTTATAAAAATAAACACTAGATGTCAAACTATTGTTCAAAATGTAAAACAGTTTTATTTATAAACACTGTATTTTTCGTTTCACAATACTGTTTAATAATATAACATAACAATAATATAACAATCACAAAAAACATGAAATCATATTTATGATCTATGACACTCATGGTTGACGATTGACGTATTGTATATATTTTTAAACCGTGATTGAAGAAGCAATGGCATTTAAAAAAAATTAAATGTTTAAAAAATAACAAATAAAAACCCTCACAGCGGAAATCAAAACGGTAAGTGTATTATTTAAAAACACCACGTATATAACTTATTTACTGAAAATTTACTATCGAGTTTACATCGGATTTTTCTAGGCGGATTTTTTGGCGGTCATTATTTAATTTCTTGTAATTCCTGTTCACTATTTTGATTTATTTATTTAGTCAGTAGGTACGACTAAAAAAGTTTTCTAAAAATTAACCCCCATAAGATACCCGCTCATTAAAGCTCTTTTCTTTAAAGTTAAAATATTATTTTTAAATTTTTATGTTTTCAAAGTTGGTTATTTTTTTTAAATTTTTATGTTTTCAAAGTTGGTTATTTTTTTTAAATTTTTTTTTCTTGAAGGGCAGTCATTTCATTTTTAAACAAATCAGAAGTGTAGGTCAGCATGAACTTTGTTCTTTAAATCATATTTTTTAGTTCCATTCCATCAGACCAGTATACTCAATTGCAGGGGCTTAGGCCTCCCCCAGGGGGGGGGGATTGTAACGACTTCCATCTATTCACAGCAAGCGCGACCGACGACGGCTTAACGTGACCTCCGAGGCACGGAGTCAGTAATAGTTAATGTACTTAAGTCAGAAAAACTTATTGATACACGCCCGGATTCGAACCACGGCTGCACGGCCTTCTAAATTTGAAACAGGTTCGCTGCGCTCGACACATTTTTTTTAGTTAAAGCAAACGAATGTGGTTGAAATATAAAAAAATGTATCTATGCGATGATTTATAGGATAGACAGAAGTCTCTTCACGCGAATCTATCTCGCACTTGACCGGTTTCACTGCGTCATATTTGTATAAATGTATATACTCACAAGTGTCCAAGAGGTCAAATATCTAAGCCTGAAGTAATTGAACATCCTTATTTTAGCATCATCAAAGCTCTTCAAATCGTATATTAAATTTATATAAGCGATATTGCCTACATGTAGAAATATCGTGGTTACATACCCAAAAAGTCTTAAATAAGATAATGTGGCTGACATGTTCTGAAAAAAGAAAATTAAAGACACTGTACATTACGTAATAACTACGTGTCAACAACCTCCCTTAGTGATCGTGAAATAATAATATAATAACGCCTGGGACATCCCACACAGCGCCATCTAGCCCCAAACTAAGCAAAGCTTATATTATGGGTACCACACGGCATATACATACTTGAATACTCTTTATGATACATACGTGTATAGATATTTTACACTCACACATGGAACAAATAGATATGTTCATGCACACAAATATTTGTCCCGGGCGGGAATCGAACCCGCGACCCTAGGCTCCGCAGTTAGGGTCTCCAATCGAATCCCGAAGGGTTAAGTATGAGCTGGAGAAATATTAAAAAAAATTACTAAGAAATCAATGGAAAGACAATTTCACGAAAAAAATTTCGTGAAATTACTAGGTACTTTGTAATTTTTTTTTAAACTTTTTTTAAGAGCTATAATTACAAAAGGGTTACGATTATTTTATGATAATAATAATAAAAAAATATATGAAAATAAAAAAAAATATAATAAAATAATTTATAAATAAAAAAATATATTTTAATACTTTTTTTCTTTTGTACCTACCTATGTATTTGAAAATCGTATTTTATAAAATGTAACTCCTACGTCACCCTGCCTTGAATTACTAAGGTGCTAGGTAAGGTAAGGTACAATCAAACTTTATGACGGATCCGAAAGTAGTCCCAAATCGCGTCGCAGTAACCAATTTTAGGTGTAGCGGGACGCAGTGGAGCGAGGGGCATCTGACTGTACCTGCGCAAGTTTGCTTAAAGCGTTGTATTCAGAACAGATCCGCCACGCCTATTTTAGGATTATATTGTCTTTGTATGTACGAAAGGTGATCAAAACAATAATGTAGGCGAAACGAAGTCAATGACTGTTGTGGACCTAGTTTACGACAACCTAGCACGCAGAGAATGTTATCCATAAACAGTATTGTTATTGCGAAAAATCATGTCAATATTTATTGTTAATTTTTTTAAATATTTATTATAATCATTTTCTTATGTACTTTTTAATCAATACTTTATTCCATAAAAGTATGAATTGACTAGAAGCCCATCTGCATTTACCGTCTAATCAGTCATACTCTAGATACCTGCTAGCTGGTGTAAGATGGCGAGTTTCAGTCCGCGAAATTGACATTTTCGATACTGTGAAGTAACATTTCTTACTTTTAAAACCAAACGTTGGTCTCATATTGAAAATATGGTTAGAACTTTAAAAAGGGGAATAATTCCATAGTACATGATATGTGCTTAACATCAACCGTGTACGCAGCGTGCGTAACGGAAGCTCTCAAAAAGAATATTTTTTCCCATTTTTGCAACATTTTTCATAGATGCTCCGCTCTTATTGGTCGTAGCGTGATGTAATAATAGCCTATAGCCTTCCTCAATAAATGGACTATCTAACACAAAAAGAATTTCTCAATTCGAACCAATAGTACCTGAGTTTTGCGCGTTCAAACAAACAAACAAACTCTTCAGCGTTATAATATTAGTATAGATTTTGAGTATATAATGTATTAACTTTCCGCCCGCGGCTCCGCTCGTATGGACGCACAGTTGCACCGCGACCGCTATAATTGTTTGCATAGATATAGTTTGTAAGCTGAAGAGTGCCATAGGCTACTTTTTATCCCGGAAAAAGGGGTCGCTGTATACGGAAAGCTAATTTGAAAATAAATGATAGCCCATGTTACTCACTGATAATGCATCTTTTCATTGGTGAAAGAATTTTTTGGATTAGTTAATTAGTTTTTGAGTATCTCCGTAACAAACAAAAATAAAATTTTGCTCTTTATAATATTATAGTACAAATTAAAAAATTTAAAATATAATTATTACGTATAGTTCGCCTTAAACTTTATGGCGGATCGGGAATACAACGCTTTAAGCGTTCTTGCGCAGGTACAGTCATGTACTTCACGCTCCACTGCGTCCCGCTACACCTAAAACTGTTTACTGCGACGCGATTTGTGCATATGTACGGATCAGCCATAAAGCTTGATGCATACAAACTATACTATATTAGAATAAAGTTTGTATGCATCAAATATTCAGTGCAATTAAATAACTGATAAATAGACTGATCTGATATTATGTTCAGGCGCACAAAGCTTTTCATAATATCGTAATCTAAAATTCTATAATAACTTTTTCTATCATATTCTTTTGAATAATTAAAAAAAATCTAATATAACACACACGCGCCCACGCGCACACGCGCGCACGAAAACACGCGCATACGCACACACACACACACACACACACACACACAACTTCTAGGTCCCAAACTAAGCATTAGCTTGTATTTTGGGTACCAAGCGAAGAAGACACCGCATACATATAACAACCAAGACCCGGTGCCAGTATTAATGTTCATCAGATAAATACTGACCCGACCTGGGATTCGAACCCGGGACCTCCAGCTTCGCAGGCAGGGTCGCTGCCCACTAGGCTAAGCGGTCGTCGAAATATCACATTCTAGCAAAGAATCGCTCAATCGTTGGAAAGTAGTTCGTAAAGTTTCGTCCTAACAGCGATAGTAGAAGCTTTCATTGTACTATAATGTCTGGGTATAGAGTAAAAAGCGTAGATAAAAATATCACCTAACTGTTCGGTTATATTCACGCATACAGAGACGGTTTGTGCACGGTTAGCATGGCGTAGCGAGCCTATATGGTCTTTTGAGTGACACACAAAAAGTATGTGAAGGCTGGCTTGTCAAGTAATTTCGGTGGATATTGTATAGGTAATATTGAATATTTAAAATTAACATATTCAATCCGTCAATTTTAACTCAATGTTAGAATAAACACAAACATTATGTTATTTTATTCGATTAAAAGTAATTAAATATGTACCGTTTTAGGAATAACATGGGGTTTCCAAAACTACCATACTTTCAGTACCTACTCGTAAATGTCTAAATATCTATTTTTTAGGGTTGGTAAATAGAAAAATGAGACAAGACAACTAGAAACCTTTTATTCTTTCGAAACTTGGCGAAGATGGGTTGACGGTAATAATAATACCTGGGACATCCCAAACTAAGCAAGTATTATGCTTGTATTATGGGATAATAGACAACTGATATACATACTTAAATATTCTTTATAATATATACATATAGAGTAAACAAATTTGACAGTAGCGTTTGGTTTTAATAGAGTCAAAAATTTAATAGAGTCAGTCATATATGCTTTTGTCATAGAGTAAATACATTTTGCAGCAACTGTCGGTTTTAATATGATTTTAACAGTCATAAATGTCACTTCACAATATCGAAAATGTCGAACACAATTTTGCGGGGGTGAAGATCGGCGCGCGGGGACCTCGCGGACTAAAACTCGCCATCTCGCACCAGCTAGCTATATGAGTGGTTAGACGGTAAACGCAGAAGATGCCTTCTGGAACTTCTAGTCAATTTGTTTTATAACATATATAGATAATTTTACATACAGACACGCAACAAATAGACATGTTCGTGCACACAAATATGTATATATTTCTAGTATTTATGGTCCATGTAATAATAATAATATCGGGGACATCCCATACAGCGCCATCTAGTCCCAAAGTAAGCAAGTATTATACTTGTATTTGGGGTACCAGACAACTGATATACATACTTAAATATTCTTATTTTTTATAATACATACATATATATCCCCAACCCGCAGTGGAGTAGCATGGTGGATTTAAGCTCCCAACCCCCTCACCCCGGGGGAGGCCTAAGCCCCTGCAGTGGGGTAAAATGGGCTGATGATGATGATGATACATATATAGATACTTTTACACCCAGACACGGAACAAATAGACATGTTCATGCACACAAATATTTGTCCCGGGCGGGAATCGAACCCGTATTAGTATCACCATTTCGAAATTGATCTATTAGGTTAATTTTGTTTGTATTCAGTGCTGGAATCGAAGCGGAGAGAAGTACCTAATTACTGTTAGATTCAAACGTTGTTGTAATAATAATAATAATAATAATAATAATAATAATAATAATAATAATAATAATAATAATAATAACAACACACACAATCACATCAACGTCTAGGTCCCAAACTAAGCATTTGCTTGTATTTTTGGGTACCAAGCGAAGACACCACATACATATTACAACCAAGACCCGGTACCATATAAATACTGACCCGACTTGGGATTCGAACCCGGGACCTCCAGCTTCGCAGGCAGGGTCGCTGCCCACTAGGCTAAGCGGTCGTAATGACAGTAATAATGCCTTTGTTATGGGTACACATTGTTGCACTGGTTGCACCGTATTTTTGTTTTTTTTTTTTTTCCATATCCGCCTTTCGGAAAATTCTAACAGCTTACTTCGTGCCTTGGTCTTGCCCCCTTAAATTGTCGTTTTGGAAATCCATACCATAAAATATTTTATAAAACTACTAAGCATTCACATCCACTAGGTCATTCTGTATTGTGTGAACAAAATATATTAAATTCACATAATATCACCAATTAAATACATACGTAAATTTCACTTACACTTTACGAAACTTTTAAAGACTAAAAATAACAATATCAAGTCAACGAAATCCTATAGAAATCTATGTAAACAGTGAAAACGTTTTCGACACAACCTTCTTCGACCGTATCATAGAAGCAACTGAACTAATCAAAGCAGACTGCTAACTTAGCTGTGAGCAAGCAAACCGGCATTGAACGAACGTAAAGTTAGTTCTATGTACATAGAGTTAATAATGTCTGGACACGATATTTAATTTAGTGTGTGACATAAAATTGTGAATCCACAATCGAGAATATCGACCATGTTCAAATATTTATTTGGACGCGTATCTTGTAGACGGACCCCCTTTAATTTTAAACTCAATTTTATGTTTATTTATTGTTGTTGTTGTTGTTATTGAACCTGTCTCAAATTTATACGACCCTATAGGGCCATGGTTCGAATCCGGGCGTGTACCAACGAGTTTTTCTGACTTAAGTACACAATATCACTGACACCGTGCTTCGGAGGGCACGTTAAGCAGTCGGTCCCGGACGCTGTCAATAGATGGCGGTCGTTACAGTTCCCAACCCGCGGTGGAGCAGCGTGGTGGACTTAAGCTCCAAGCCCCCCTCCTCACCCTGGGGGAGGCCTAAGCCCCTGCAGTGGGGTAAAAATGGACTGATGATGATGATGATGATTGTTATTGTGTTTACCAATTACGGTTCAGACGATACAATCCTATGACAGACAGACGGACGGACGGACAGCGGAGCTTTAGTATTGCGCGAAGATTTGTGTCGTGATAGCCCGAGCGCAGGGAACCTATTTCTAGTTTAGAAGGCCGTGCGGCCGTAGTTCGAAATTCCGAATCCTGGCGTGTACCGATGAGTTTTTTTCTGAATTTGGTACCCTAGGGTATGGAACCCTAAAAATATATTAGTTTATGCAGAAATGGGTAAATTCGAAACGTAATTTTATTGATAAAATCGCAGATGCAGGCGACATCTTCTGGAGGGTTAACTGTTTCTCGATTACTGAACCGCTTTTTCTAATCTACCGACGAGGCTGGTTTGAGGAACGCTTAGCCTAGTGGGTAGCGACCCTGCCTATGAAGCTGGGGGTACCGGGTTCGAATCACAGGTCGGGTCAGTATTTATATGATGAATATTGATACTGGTACCGGGTCTTGGTTGTTATATGTATGTGGTGTCTTCGCTTGGTACCCAATACACAAGCTAATGCTTAGTTGCCTATAGTAGGTGCCTTGACGTTGTTGCGATGTATATGTTATTATTATTATGGTTACCAGAAAGCTGTAAAATTAAAAGTCGCCAAAATTTATTAGGATTTTAACACATATACACATGTATGTAACCGTTTTTCTGTCTGTTCTTTACTCAATATTTATACGAATTATGTTTGATACATTTTTTTTCGTGTGTGAGATAATTCATGTCTTATAGTATAGCGATGTATATATTGCGTTTTATTATTACCATAACATATACCACAGAGCCTATTAATGCCCCACTGCAGGGGCTTAGGCCTCCTTCGGGATGATGGGGCTTGGAGATTAATGCTCCACGTTGCTCTGGTGCGGGTCGGTGGATTTTAAATGTGACGGCAACCGGGACCGACGGCTTAACGTGTTCTCCGAGACACAGTCAATGATATTTGTATACATAAGTCAGAAAAAATTATCATTGGTGCAAGCCCTGGGATTCGAACCACGGCCTTCTAAACAAGAAGCGGGTTCGCTACCACTCGACTATCACGACATTTATGTCTTTATTAAATGTAAACGCCAATCAATCGCAAAAAATCCTTTAGGGCATCATCATCATCATCAGCCCGTGTCTCTTCACTGCAGGATATAGGCCTCTCCCAAGGCTCGCCACCACACACGGTCCTCCGCCTTTGGCATCCAACTACCATGCTTTAGGGCATCGGCTCCTCAAATAAAAATGAAGGTTCGCCCTTTGTCAGAAAAAATGTGCTTAATAGGAGAAAGCCTGTGGTAGGGCGTTGTGTATGCGTGATCTTAGGGTTCCGTAGCCAAATGGCAAAAAAGGAATCCTTATAGTTTCGCCATGTCCGTCCGTCCGTCCGTGTGTCTGTCTGCCTGTCTGTCTGGGGTTTTTCTCGGAAACTATTGGCAATATACAGATGAAATTTGGAAGGTTAAGAAAATATTTTTTTTGGGATAGGTCGCCATACATGCAACTGACAACTGACAGGTACCAAACGATAGGTCTTAAAAAATGATATCAAGGTTTCACACATTTTTTTTTATTTAAGTCAACAGTTGTTGAGATATGCACTCCTGAAAGCCTAATTTTTGTTAAGAGTCATTTGTCTTCTTCCCCCCCCCCCCCCTCCTCCTCCTCTACCAGCTAAACAGTTGTTTTTGGTAACGTGGAAAAAAAATTATGACAGGAGTATGTATAACGTATATAAAAGGAAAACTATCACCGCTAACTAAACTATTATTTAACGAGTAATAGATTAACTTATAAAACGTTCTTAAATAAGTAAAAATTTCTTAAAAATTCCATGATTATTGATCCTTAAAGCCGCCTGGGACCGCTAAGTAAACTTAAAATACCTACCCATACCTACCTACCTAATAATTCCCTCCTCTACCAGCTAAAAAGTTGTTTTTGGATATGTAGAAAAAATTGATGACAAGCGTATATATAACGAAGTAAAAAATGAAAACTATCACAGATGTATGATTTAACGAGTAATAGAGTAACTTATAAAATGTACTTTATGAGTAAAAATTTTGTAAAAATTCCATAGAAAATGACAGATAGCGTTTAGCTAATAAGCGAAAAATAGATGCATTTTATCTCTGTCATAGTATTGTAAGAGATAATTTAAAAAAAACATTTTATGATGACAACTACATTGTATTCCTAGGTACTATAAATTTACTATAATTCACAATCGATACTAAAAGTCGATACTTTATGAGTATAATAAAGTTCTCAAACCTCAAACCTCAAAGTCAAAGGTTCATTGTAATAAAATAAGTAATAAAAATTGTCTCTAGCTATAAATGCACTCATGTTATTACTTTTTGGATTAGCCAGAGAGGATCGAGCGACTTCTAAATAACTAACGAAATAAAAATGAAATATATTTATACAATAAATCTTAAATTACATAATAATAACGATTAATGGTTAAGTTCAATTAACGTCGCGCTCGTTTTTTTTTTAATATTGTATGGTGGTACGGAACCCTTCGTGTGCGAGTCCGATTCGCACTTGGCCGGTTTTTTTAATATTTCTGGTTGGTCCTCGAATATCCATAATAATAATAACGTATACATCACAACAACGTCTAGACCCCAAACTAAGCATCAGCTAGTGTTTTGGGTATCAAGCGAAGACACCACATACATATAACAACTAAGACCTGATACCAGTGTTAATATTCATCACATATATACTGAAGCGACCTGTGATTCGAACCCGGAACCTCCAGCTTCGTAGGCAGGGTCGCTACTCACTAGGCTAAGCGGTCGTCAAATATCTATAACGCCCCGACTGGTTGAACTGCAGAAAGATATCTAATATTTATAGATTATGAAAACATTTTAATATTTATTGTATAATACCCATAGTACAAGCTCTGTCTAGTTAGTTGTACTAGACGATTCCAATGCCCTGAGCTGGTGGGTGCGCTGGCATTTAGTGTGCCGCGGCGTCGGACTCGACACTCGCATTAATTTCATGTTCCTTTTGCAAATACGCGACACGGTCAAAATTCCCCTATTATACGTATCGTTACTTTTTATAATAATTTTTTATCCAACATTGATATATTTGGTCCCACAAAAGCATCTTTTAAGAGACTGTTGAAAGGGTGGTTTTCTTCATCGACTAGGGGGAGTGTATCTGTGTAGTGATTTTAATAACCAGTACTGGAGGGATACATACAAATGTATGTATTGAATGAAAAACAGACTGAAATGTTTTCTGTAATAAGTTATGTACATGTCTTGTGTATTTCCTAGTTTATTTAATTTATATTTCTTGTTCTTTGTTATACTTACTTGATTATGTTATGTGGTTTTATCTGTGAAAACAATTATTGGCTGTATATTTTCCTGACTTAGATTTATATTTGTATTTAGTTGTTAAAGCTGTAGTTTTCCTTTACATAAATAAATAAATTATATCGATAACTGATTAAACATACGTCATGGTTACAGATATTGACGACCGCTTAGCCTAGTGGGCAGCGACCCTGCCTGCGAAGCCGGAGGTCCCGGGTTCGAATTTCAGGTCGGGTCAGTATTTATATGATGAATATTAATACTGGCACCGGATCTTGGTTGGTATATGTATGTGGTGTCTTCGCTTGGTACCCAAAATACAAGCAAATGCTTAGTTTGGGACCTAGACGTTGTTGTGATTGTGTGTGTTATTATTATTATTGTTAATATCTAAACACTTGATATGAACGGGATTAACTTGATAACGGTTTACATCATCCATTGACCTATTTAGAAGTCACAGACTAGTTATTTATTTATGACGTAACAACAATGTTGAAGCCGTACATAGTTCTGTTCCTCTCCACGATTCTAAAAATTAATTCGACGGCCTATGTCGACGGCAGACACGACAGAGGTGAAAACTTTCGTATTATAGAATATCAGTTTCAGCCCGCCGTTTCAGCCACAGTTCCCAACCCGCAGTGGAGCAGCGTGGTGGACTTAAGCTCTAAGCCCCCCTCCTCAACCTGGGGGAGGCCTAAGCCCCTGCAGTGGGGTAAAAATGGGCTGATGATGATGATGAGTTTCATCCAGTTATATAACCCAACGTGATTCTGCCTGTCTGTTTGTTTGTTTGTTTGTTTGTATGATTGAACAATTTACATGATCGTTTTGGTAATAATAATATTTGGGACGTCCCACACAGGGCCATCTAGTCCCAAAATAGAGAAGTATTATGCTTGTATTATGGGGTACTAGACAAGTGATTTATTTACTTAATTTTTTTTTGAATAATATATACATATCGTTCGGCTAACGGCAATACCTCGTAAACAATAAACCCCCAATTTTTCAGGAGAAGAAAAAAACTGTTTATGTTAGATACCTTTTGTTACTAAATTAAAATGTGGAATAGGTTAAATAAATGATTTAATTACTTACTTAACTTCAATATAAAGTTTTACTTAAATGTAAAATTTTAACTTATTGAAGTTAGCTGTGGGTTACGACATTTAGTTCAATTCAATTCAAAATCGTTTATTGCCACAAAAAAAAAACTTAATATATACATATCTCGTTACACTACTTCTTAATTTAGTTTTAATGACAAACGGGATCGGCTCAGCATGTTGATGGCCTGCCACAAACAGGCATGCCCATCGCTGATATTCTGCCGATCCCGAACACAAATAAGTTTATCTACACTTATTTATTTTTATTTTTTTTAGCTTACTATTCTCTCCTACTTGATGTTTATTTCCAATTTTTTCTTTCTTAACTTTTTGATTCTCCGCACCCATTCCACTGCTCTTCCCTTCCCACTTTCCTCCAGTAATTCTTTTATTTCCCATTCTTTCTTCCACCCTGCGTGTTCCATCACGTGCTCCAAATCTCCCTCTCCCCCGCAAATTTTACACCTTCTATCTTCCTCTGCCATCCAGTATTTATTCTTCTCCTCCAGATTCCCACACCTTAACCTTGCAATATTTTTTTGGCTTCCACGCTTCCCCTTTCTCTCAGGTACGTTGGTCTCTTGGAAACTTTTAGTTCTTTGTATCGTATATTATATCTTGTCTCCAAAATCCTATTATATTCCCATTGCCCCTGCCTCTCTACTTCCCTTCTCTCTATCACTTTTTCCATTTTCCCACCTTCCTGTCTTCTCCTCCTCACCCCCTCTCCACTATAGCCGTTTTCTCTATAGAACCTCTCTCTATCGTTTAATTTTTCTCCGACCACTTTTCTTTCCTTTTCTTCCAAACATTTTTCCAATAACCTTTTTCCTCTATATTTAATTTTGTCTTCGAATCTTGTAACTCTCTTTCCTGCCCTCACTCGCATTCATTCTTCCTGTTTCTCTGTAAACTATATATATAATTTTTATTTGCAATGTTGATTTAGACATTTTACTAAAATGGTTTTTCATAAAATAATGGGCCATTTGTGGCTTACGATATTTTGTTTGTAGGTCTTGGGATACAACTGAAACAATTTAGGCAAGAAATTTTTTTTTTAGTTTTTGGGATACGACCTATTGCCGTTAGTCGAATGATATATAGGTACTTTTACACCCAGACACGGAACAAATAGACAATTTCTTGTACATAAATATTTGTCCCGGGCGGGAATCGAACTCGCGTGTTTGTTAATTGGGCATGTTACGATTTGGTTCGATAATGACCTACTTAAATTCGCTCTCTTATTATGGTGATCGACCAGCGAGCTTTACTCGTCGGCATAGAAATAAGAAGCATATATACAAAGGGCCGTCCATTAATCACGTGAGGCTTGAAAGGGGGGGAGGGGTTTGACAAAAATCACGAAATATCACAAGAGGGGAGGGGGGTGTAATAAGATATCACGTGTATTTATTTTTTCATTATTTTTTCAAACGCGCGGTTTTTAAATCAAAAAGCGGCGTGTAGTGTACACCATTCGTTTATTATTATTTTTATGCCAATCAAAAACAACCTGCAACCTTTCTGTCTAGACATTTTTATCATGGTCCTTAATTTCATTTATACCTGTATTTAAGATAATATTCTTAAAAATTTAAGATTTTTTGTATATACTAAAAATACACGTGATGCTGGTTGGGGGGTGGGGGGTAGTCTTAAACCTCACCATGTATCACCAAGGGGGAGGGGGGGTTAAAAATGCTTAAAAAAAGATCACGTGATTAATGGACGGCCCCCAAGGTGAGATTTTAGTAACCGGCTAAAATATTTCTAGATGTTAGGTATCACCAATAGACCTCATTGCGTAAATAAAAAATATGGGTTACATTTTCATAATAAATTATTTTATCTACAGTATTATTTTAAAACGCTTGGTTGCCTTCTTAACGCTATAGTAAACGTACGCGCCCGAAGCCTTGAAACGGAATGGGACGGCGGGCATGAATGGTGACTAGAGTTATTGGTTTTTTTTTTCGGGAAAGGTTTATCTCAATATTTTTCTATAGAACGATACTAAAAGGAAACAAGACGGCTATCGGTTTTCTACCAATGATCATTATATTAAAATTTGGCTGGTCATTAAAACCTCAGCCTGTATATTATGATAATAACACCATAACAAGCGCTATTCGACTGGTCTTTTAAACGCCTCAAGCCGCAAACACGAGGGAAGATATACGGTGAAGTGTGGGAGGGGTCAATAGTATGTCCAGTGGCGCTTGTTCTGATCTTACCATCATAATAAGTATTGGTAAGATCAGAACAAGCGCCGAAATGCGAAACAAGCGCGAAAATAATAAGATAAGTATTATTCCTAATTAATAATAATAATAACGTGTACATCACAACAACGTCTAGGCCCCAAACTAAGCATTAGCTTGTATTTTGGGTACCAAGCGAAGACACCACATACATTTAACAACCAAGACCCGGTACCGTATTAATATTCATCATATAAATACTGACACGACGTTCGAACCTGGGACCTCCAGCTTCGTAGGCAGGGTCACTATCCACTAGGCTAAGCGGTCGTCATTCTATGCCGATGAGTCATAAAACCGCGGTATAGCTCGCTGGTCGATCACCTCCTTAAGCGCGTTCCCCCGCGACACACGCCCCGCAACACACGCTTGACGGGGCGCTACGGGGCGGGGCGGCGGGCGAGGCGACGTCTTAACTTAAATATTTAATATATTTTCATTTTGACAGTCGATTTTGATGAGATGAACAGTAAATATTACTCAGGATAAGGGTTCATATTTCACAATCATTAAATTTTAAATCCAATGGGTGGAGGCGTGATAGCCCAAAGCGCAACGAACCTGTCTCAAATTTATAACGCCATAGGGGCATGGTTCGAATCCGGGCGTGTACCAATAAGTTTTTCTGACTTAAGTACATAACTATCACTGACTCCGTGCCTTGGAAGGCACGTTAAGCAGTCGGTCCCGGACGCTGTCAATAGATGACGGTCGTTACAATCCCCAACCCGCAGTGGAGCAGCGTGGTGGATTTAAGCTCCAAGCCCCCCTCACCCCGGGGAGGACTAAGCTCCTGCAGTGGGGTTAAAATGGGCTGATGAAGTGAAATGCTGAATGGATTTTACGTGACAATTACAAACGAATAAAAAATTTACAAAAATTTCTGTAATCGTTTTGTTACGTTCTACTTGTATTACACATTTCGAGTTTCTAAGTTATTTTTTAACTTTTTACAAAAAATCGTTATTGTACATGCACAGTAAGGCTACAATTTCATTATACAGGATAAGAATTTAGTCACCAGCCAAAATTTTTCTAGATGTTAGGTATCACCAATAGACTTCATTACGTAAATAAAATTATAGGTCAAATATTCATGATCAATAATTATATCCTAAATATTTTTTAACAAAATTTGGCTACCTTTACTTACATACGAAAAGGCGCGGCATGGGGCATGAGGGCGGGGCGCGTGCACGTGAACTGGCGCCCTCGTGAATGGTGACTAGTATATTGGTAATTTTGGGAAAGGTTTACGCAGTCTTAACTGAATATTTTCCTATTGAACGATACTTAAAAGGAACAAGACGGCCAACGGATTTTTATCAAAGGTCATTATATTAAAATTTGGCTGGTCATTAAAACCTCAGCCTATATGTAAAGACACTCAAAAAGTTTCTTTGTTCTGTGGCATGTATTAACAAATCATTACAAATGGAGGTCACTGACCTTTCAATTTTAGTATGTTTTGAATACAAATCGTTAAGTATTTGAATGTTAAATGTTTGCAAATTTTCCGCGTCAATTAGTAGGTAAAATTAAAGTCCATTCCGTATATTAAGAAACAGTACGCCTAGCAACAGTTATGTACGTTGAGATGTACGTTGTTTCTTAATACGTGTAGGTATATGGAATGAACTCTATTGAATTAAAATGTTTTAACATTCAAAATGTTTTTCAGATCGTTTTCGTGGGGGAGTGCAATTCGGCTATGTTTCCAATGGTGTCAAAAGACGCAGGGACTTGTGGGGTATAATATGTTACCAAATTTTCTACAATCGGTTCGTAAGTTTTTTCAGAAAATCGAAAATGGTGAAAAAAGACGAAATTTCCTTATTTTTTTGGACAAAAAGTTGATTATTTCCAAAATGAAAGCCAATATCGAAAAAAAAATATCACAGTCACAACAACAACGTCTAGGTCCCAAACTAAGCATTAGCTTGTATTTTGGGTACCAAGCGATGACACCACATACATATAACAACCAAGACCCGGTGCCAGTATTAATATTCATCATATAAATACTGACCCGACCTGGGATTCGAACCCGGGACCTCCAGCTTCGCAGGCAGGGTCGCTGCCCACTAGGCTAAGCGGTCGTCATATTCCGAGGCAAATAGATTATCTACTGTTTGGAAAAAGAAATTTTGAAATCGGTTAAAAACTGTGGGCTAACAGGTGTCCTTTTCATTGAATGATTATCAGGTCAGTTACCCGGAGAGTGACATTTGGCTATATTTCAGGAAGTTATAAAAGTAGACAAAAGGCAGTGGTGTCAAAAGATGCAGGATCTCGCGGGACATCGTATTAGTATCGAATTTTCGAAAATAGGTCCATAGCTTTTTCGAAAATTTAAATAAAATTGTGTCACAAAAATGTGTTATAAGTTTTTATTTTTGATGTTAATTTTCAATGTCCTCGTATAGTAGCGAGTAACGCGAAATCTTCAGATTTTTAAACTCGAAGGTAATTAAATACACGATACAGGAAGTGTGAATTTTGAATACAGTTTAAAGAGAAGAAAAAAATTGACAATGAAATACCTGACCTTAACTAGCATTATATGAAATAATCACCAAAGGCAAATACAAATCATGGAGTAGTTTAAATGATTGCATGTGATATCACGTGATTAGAAGTAATTAAATGCACTGCAGTTTCCTCATAAGAAAACTATACTGTACTGTCTCAAGGTACTGGGACATCCCACGCATGGTTTTCTAGAACCATATCAGACAGAACCTGCAGACTATACCTGGCAGAAGTGGTACAAAATTGGTACAGTAGTAAACTTGGAAGCGTATAATTCTAAGACCTTCTACCTTTGTAACTATATCTTACTGTGATGCCTCTAAACACGTAGATAATATCGGTGCTGAATTTGTTGACATTCAGACAGGCTTTAATGAAAAATACAATGAAAAATATAAACTACATGACAACATTTGCATCATGTACGCGGAGATCATTGCTATTTACAAAATGTTGTCTTATATCAACTTTTTTACATATTCCATTCCATCAGCCTCTTATTATACCCCACTGCAGGCTTAGGCCTCTTCTCAAGATGAGGGGGTTTGGAGCTTAAATTCACCACGCTGCTCCAATGTGGGTAGGCGGATTGTAACGACCGCCATCTACCGATGGCAACCTTTACATATAGTGAGGATGTAATCTTAACTGACTCTATGAGTGCTCTCCTATACCTGGCTCGATGCACCTCCAATTATAAAAGCACCCCAAAAGCTTATGGTGTAGTAGATACACTTTATAAGGTAACGGATTGCAATAAAAACTTACTTTGTAGTGTATTTCATCACATATTGGAATCTAGGGAAACGAGGAAGCGGACCTACTAGCTAAGCAAGCGGCGATGAACGGAAACATAGTAAGGTGAGACGCTTCTAGTACAGCTATTTAATAATAGATGGAGCCACCATAAAAAATATTTTAATTTTTTGTTGATTTCATTACTACGTTTCAGTTGATAAAACATAACATGCGACTATAAAAATATTTATCTTCAATGTATTTAACTGACATTATTGATTGTTTCAAGAGTTTCGTGGCGTTTGTCCAAAAACCTGATATTTGTGAAAAATAAGGTTTTTCGACAAACGTTTGTTTCGAAACTATCGAAAAAACCATTATATAGATCGGTCGAAAAAACCTTATTTTCCACAAATTTTAAGTTTCTGCACAAAAGTGTCAACTGAATTAGTACTACTTATCAACTGAAACGTAGAAATGTGTTTATGAAAAAATAGAATTTATTTGTATGATGGCTCTATCTATTATTAAATAGCCGCACTAGACAGGCGGTGTCCCATTTTTTTCTTACAGAACCAAACAGCAATGCTTTAACTATTGAAAATTATTATATTCCGATGTGAGGTCTTTATGAAAAAGAATATGGTACAAAACAATTCAATGCTTCAAGTTCCCATTGGTTTGATCATTATGAGATGGGTATACGACAGGTAATAGCTGCATTCAGACTTCGGTCTGGACATATCCCGTTGTAGAAGTTAGCCCACCTAATGGGAAAGAGTTCGTCATCCAACTGTTCAGAATGTGATGTGGAAGATCTGATGCATGTGTTGGCGGAGTGTGTCCGGACAGAAGCTCTTAGGGGTCCTATGATTGTTAGTGGCTCCCTGTGTCTAGACAAGGAAGGCGCCTGTAATGTCATTCTGATATCACCAAGCTCGAGTGAGACGAATATGTTTTACAGGTTGCTATTTCTAGCAATTAAGGAGGTAGGTTTTTGATACACAAAAGAGGGTTCGGCCCGCTTCTAATCCTCTGTCTGTATCAATATTTACAGAAAAATGTATGTAATAGGAGAAATACTCTTACAGGCCGGTAAATTTTTTTTTGAAAATACATATGATCTGGGATGAACTACTTTGGAATGAGTTAGGACACTGCCTTCTATAGTTACAAGCCATGCTATTGAAATTTGGCTACGTTGCGTGTAGTCGAGCCTTGGTATCAGTTAGGCTATTGGTTGGCGTTTTTTTCCCATTTGTTAACGGGTTATTGTTAACCCGTTAACCAAAATGTTAACGGTTAAACGAACCAAGAGGTAACCATGCTTCTAAAGCCAATAATGAAAAATTCAAAGCCATAGTGGAAGCTTTTAATTCGTATCATTTTACTGCAAAACGTTACTTGGGCAACTGTGAAATCATGTAATTTAATTATTGTTAAATTATGTAATCAAGTTATAAACAAATAAATTAAAATTACTGAAAAACTAAATTATAAAATAAATGCAATTAGGCTTTATTGCGGTTAGTTTTGCAATATACAATTTAGTAACTCAGTAAAATGTAGACGTGATTGCCGTAAAAAATTACCGACTTAATGTAAAAATTCATTTGGGCTCAGGTCAGGGTTGTACGGAGGATGGGTCATCAACTCAATGTTCGCCTGGCTCAAAAAATCTTTTGTCCTACCGGCGGTGTGAGAACTCGCATTGTCGTGATATAAGATGACGCGACGTTTTGGGTTAGCCCTGCGGAGTCAGGCCATCCTTTTTGGTAAACAAACTGAAGTGTACCTATCAGCGGTAACTGTTCTGCATTGCTGTAAAGAAACCGTGACTACGTGTCCTGTTTATGGAACAGGAAGCAACCATGTTCTTTCGAGACGCTGCGGGAACGCACGACTTTCGTTATCTTGACTTCATCTTCGAAGACCCAACTGGTCTTCTATACTGGTATGGCTGATCTGGTATGGATAAATGGAACAGGCGAAATTTTCGACGTATCCACTTTTGACTGCAGGCGCTGCTAGTGTGAAACAATTTAAAAGCGACTTTGTTTTTTGTCGATTTCAAATATTGGAATATCAGTGGCTTATATTTGGTTGAAAGTCGCAAATTAAAACCGTTTACCATGTCCATTCTATTTTAATTTACTTAAATCCCTGTTTAGTATCTGACATAGGAATCGATCTCAGAAACGAAAATCTCGGCCAAGGCTGTAAAACACAAAAATTTTATTTTTATTTTTAATATTATTTTATTTAGAATAACAATAAAAATAGATCAACAATATAGTAATAAATTAACATTTAATAAATTAACTAATATTATAAGCGCTTATCCATTTATAAATTTGCTAAGTAAGATGTAACTTATCGTCTAAAGTTATTACTATAACTATGATTGTATGTGAGTGGACATTCGGGTTCGATTCCCGCCCGGGACAAATATTTGTGTGCATGAACATGTCTATTTGTGTCGTGCTGAGTGTGAAATATCCATATATGTATATATTACAAAGAGTATTTAAGTATTTATATCAGTTATATCAATCCATAGTGCAGGCTTTGCTTAGTTTGGAACTAGATGGCGCTGTGTGCGATGTCAGAAATATTATTATTATTATATTCAAGTAGTCAAACGAGAATTTCGCGTAGTAATGTAGGTGTGTTTTTCTATCTATCTGTCAAATCAAATCGATTATATGATGCAATTTAATTTCTAACGCCATGAATTTTCATTAGAATTTGTTTTACAGTGCACCATCAGATATTCATGTGAATGGGGATATAAACTGCTCTTTTCTCTCCCCAGGGGTCACTACTGTTGAGGGGTCCTATATCGATCGAAACATACTAAATCGAATGCGAAATCTCAAATTCAGTGAGTAACGGAGTATATATGTCATTATAATTGTTTTAAACAAACATAGGTTACATAGCGGATAGTTAGCGGAGCCATAATCGCGGGTTCGATTCCCGCCCGGGAAAAATATTTGTGTGCATGAAAATGTCTATTTGTTTTGTTCCTGGATGTAAAATACCTATATTTTATAAAGAATACTTAAGTATGTATATCTGTTGTCTAGTACCCATGATACAAGCTTTGCTCACTTTGGGAATAGATGGCGCTGTGTGGGATGTCCCAGGTATTATTATTATTACAATAAAATTATCAAAATTTTTAATTTTTAAATTGAGCACTGTAAAACCATTATCTACTTAAATTTAAAAACATCAATACGTATTAATTAACTTTTTAATCATGTCCGAAGATTCATTTTGGCCTATATTCTCAACAAACTTCGTAGCTAGTTTAGCATGTTCATCATACAGAACTTGAGTTTTGTCTACAGCATCAGTTTTAAGTATATTGAATTTCAGATCTTCGTAATCTACGTCTTTCACGTCATTCTTGGCTTGCTCTATTATCTTATATAGTTCTGGATTGTCTTCTAGAGCGAAAAGGACAGGAGCGCTTGCTAAACTAAACTGTTCCTTACTGTCTGAAGTGAGCTGCTGTATTTCCGTTGCAGCTTGCCACGCCAAACCCAGATGACATCCGAAATAATAAGCGTAGTTCTGTATATCTCTGGTTTGCTTGCTTAAAAGCATAGCGCCTTGGCAGCCTCTTCCCAACAGACTCGCTCCGTTGAAAACAGTTCTGACGGTCCATTCTCTTCGGGGATTTCCCAAAACGTCTTCTACGTCCAGAGACGTGGTGTCAAAACTTAAATCGTAAACATCTTCTGTAACTCTCCTTTTAGGTTTGCCCGGTAGAGGCATGTTTTGTTCGTCTCTATCACCAAAAAACTCTCCCTCGGAGAGATCCCGTAGAGCGGAAGATATGATATAAGATAGATCTTGATTCTTCAAATTAGCTAGCATACCGTTAGCAGTCACCAGCAAATAATCACCCAACAGAATTGCAATTTTGTTACCGAAAATCGCGGATTCTGTGTTTTTTGACCGTTTCGTGTAAGGTACGTTCACTACGCCTTTGTGTATCAAATGACCGGTTCTGATCATTTCTGTTAGCTCAGCCAGAACTCTTTGGTTGTCTTCGGCGATTTTCATCTGGTTGTTTTGGTTGGGTTTCGCGCA
Organism: Luffia ferchaultella; assembly: GCA_949709985.1. Taxonomy (NCBI): domain Eukaryota; kingdom Metazoa; phylum Arthropoda; class Insecta; order Lepidoptera; family Psychidae; genus Luffia; species Luffia ferchaultella. Next base: position 3,953,203 of record OX453269.1, read on the forward strand.
TTTCGACAGAAGTAATATTATCAAACCCCAAGGTTGTAGGTTCGACTTGTCTCCGTATAGTACGTTTTTCGCCGTCTGCATGACTAAATGGTTGCTGCCTACCTGTAATTTTAAAAACGTTTATGTTATAAATTGAATTGTTATTACAACAATGATATTATACGCTCAATATTATATTAACAAGGTTGTTGTACTGAGAAAAATTGTTACGCCTACCCACATAGGTCAGTAAACGAGTTACGCAATACAATTCAAATGGCACTTCTTTGGTTAGCGTCGCTAGGATAGGCGAATGAACTAATTGTAAAAAAAGAAACTTGTTAGAAATAGTTAATTAAAAATAAAAAATAAAACAAGTTTTATAATTTATGGCATTTTGTTTGAACAATGTCGAATGTATAATGAAAAGTTTTTTTTTGTTTGATACATACAAAACCAAAAAAAGAAATATAATGTATAATAAATATAATAATAATAACAACATATACGACAAGGTCTTGGCCCCAAACTAAGCATAAGTTTGTGTTTTGGGTGCCAAGCGAAGACACCACATACATATAACAACCAAGACCCGGTACCAATATCAATATTCATCAAATAAATACTGACCCGACCTGGGATTCGAACCCGGGACCCCAGCTTCGTAGGCAGGGTCGTTACCTACTAGGCTAAACGGTCGTCTAACTTACTTGAATGTTCTGAGATATTACAGATAGAGACCAACCGAAACTCAAAATATAATATGTTTTGTGGTAATTTCTACCTAAAAATCTATTTCAACTTTTTCAAAATTTTTTTTGTATCTTCAAACTTAACTAACACTTTTCATTTAACTATTTTGAAGACAGTCGAGTTTTTAATTTTTTTAATATTACTGTTTTGTCCTTGAAACTACAAAATTGAATTTCTCTAGTATTTTTACTAAAACGTAACTGGTTTATATAGCTCAAGGTTATATAAATCTGACGCTCTTTTAAAGGTAATGATTTGAGATTTACAATGTACCTACTTAGTGCGTTGCTTCCGAGATCGTGGTTGTTAAGTTAAACGGATTTTTTTATAGTTTATGTCAAAATGGTGGCAAAATCTTTATAAATAAAACTCTGGTTCCCCTTAACAGTTTGAGCGCTAAGGTGATTTTTGATGGTTCAACCCGAAACCGCCCATACAAAAGGAATTGCCTATTGTTACGAACACACAAAGCACAAAGAAACTAGCGCCGTCTAGCGTCAACTACTAAAACCACTCAAAGAACAAAGACAACGTGAAACCCCCTACTCAATACTAGATGGCGTTAGAGGAACTACTGTGGAAGTATAGTCTCGGAACTACTTTCGAGGCGACTTCGAAGTGAAAACTAGTGATCAAGAGTGAAACCTACGATTTGGCTACGATCTAGGACATCGTTAGTGCTTAATGTTTGGACCTTGTGCTTTGTGTTGGACATAGTGCTAGTGAATAAAGTCTTCAAAAAAGTCAGCAGGTCTTTCTATCCAAATCCTTCGAACCCTAACACGTAACACTATGAAAAAAACTAGTGTTTCTCAATCGCCAGATCTCAAAACCAAAAAAAATCCCCAGAAAGCTGAGAAGTTCGCCGAAAACAACGTACGGTTTAAAATCAACTTGCAAGAAACCATCAGAATTTATTTCAGTATATATTCAGTATACAAACGACACACTTGTTACGAGCGGTCCCTGGCGAGAACCGTATGTCTCATATATGTGACGGTTGACGCTCAACTTGTTAAACGGTTCCACCGATTTTGTTGTTTTTTTTTTTGTATTTAAGGAATCACCTGTATAGTTTTTAGCTGTAGTTAGACCCGCTAGGTGGCGCTGTTGTTAAAAGTATAATTATTATATAATATAATTATATATTTTTTAAATATTATTTGGATTACTCACATAAAAAAGTCATACATTCCCAAATTTTCAGATTCCCTGTCAAAATTATTTAACTCAGTAATTTTGACGGGACTTCCCCTGGCAGATAGAAGACTTTTCGGAGAATAATCTAGGATACTTTTTATATTTTATATGTCATGTCAACCCATAATGCCTCAATGCAGGGGCTTAGGTCTCCCCCCAGGGTGAGAGGGCTTGGAGCTTAATCCACCACGCTGCTCCAGTGCGAGTTGGTGGATCCATATTTTCTTACAACGGTGCAATCTAATAATAATAATAATATAATAATAATAATGAACTAACTAAGCCCCAAACTAAACATTGGCTTGTGTTCTGGGTGCCAAGCAAAGACAACACATCCATATAACAACCAAGCCCCCGTACCAGTATCAATATTCATCATATAAATACTGCCCTGACCTGGGATTAGAACTCGGGACAACCAGCTTCGTAGGCAGGGTTGCTACCCACAAAGGCAAGCGGTCGCCAATCTACTTGGATACCAAGACAGTTTGAATTTAGTTGATGGGGAACCGCTTGCATATATTTATAAATCACCCTTCACCTGTATTTTCTTACCGATCATTAACAACACGGCTCGTAGTTATGTATACTACTAGGTCACTGATAACATGAACTCGTAAGGAAGAAAGCATGGAGCTATAACAATTTTTGCGTCGCGCTGAATGGATGTAACGAAAGCAATTTCTTGTCATTGGAAATGACTTTCATTTCGTTGGAGTTTAGGGGGTCATTTGGGAGTTTTGTGAGACAGGCAGATTGCACGAAGAGTTTTCGAGATATTGGGATGAACGTGGTGTCAAAAGGCGCAGCTCGGCGAGCTCTAAAAGATGGCATAAGACAATTTGGTAAAAGTTTAAAAACAAAACAATTATCGGCAAAAAACGAAAAAATCGCAATTTTTTCCCCCGATTTTCATTTTGGGAGCCCGATATCTCGAGAACTAGGTCCGAATAAGAAAAAAATAAAAAAACCGCTCGGGGTAATTAGACGGGGGATCGATTGAGACTTAAATTGTTCGAATCGGACCACCAAAAGTAGTGGTTAAGGGTGCCCTTAGTTGGAAATCGGATATGCGTCGGTGTTACATTGCGTACTAATTCGGTTTCTTCGATCGAAATGTCGTATAGAATGTTATATTTTGAAGTTTTAAGCTTATTCAGATACAGTTGTGTTTTTTTTTTTGCGAAAAAAATTTATTTCGAAAAATATTATCCAAAATATGCGTGTTTACTTTATTCCGTTAGGTTCATTTCCAATGTCTTAAGAAGTTCGTGCGAAAGCAGGAGATCCGTTGATTTTTTATAAAAGCACGAATACTGAATTACCCTGAGGCGAAATATGCGTTCAGGTGCGACAATACGAGACAACTACCATGATACATCATGATTGAGAGTCAAAGACTTTCGTTCGACATCTCGGAATTTATTTTATGCTAGCTCCACTCCATTTTACGCGACACGCGAAACCGACGTTCATTACTCCATGCGATAAACCGTTATATTACTAAGAAAAGTAACACGATATTAATTCCTATAGCTTTTTTGCATTTTTAATTCTCACTTAATAGAGATCACACCCATAACAAGGAAACTCGTAAACTTTTCGTTTTTACAATATTGATATAGATTGACTGAGTGATTGGTTGAGTGGTTAGTGACCCTAGATTCGATTCCCGTTCGGAACAAATATTTGTGTGCATGAACTTGTCTATTTGTTTCGTGTCTTGGTGTAAAAGTATTTATATATGTAGGTATTATAAAGAAGATTTAAGTATGTATATCAGTTGTGTAGTACCCCATAATATGATATTGATATTTTGGGCTTCGATGGCACTGTATGGGATGTTCCAAGTATTATTATTATATGTATAAGGGTATTGACCGCTTATACTAAAGTCCAAATCAGTGACCCCAATGTCGCAACATTTTCCGATAATTTTTCACAGTCATTTATTTTTACTCAAATACTTTGGACTCTCAGATGACACCAAACGTTTTCTGATTGGCCAAAATACAAAACACAAAACGTATAAAATACCTAGCAACAATATGAATTATTACCAGTAGAATGACCACCGCACTCAGGTACGCAAGTCCTTGTCCAGACTTGTGTTCTTTAATATTGTAAATAATATTTGTATGAAGTTTATTAAATTTATTTTATTACTAAATTCATTTTTGTTTTACTACAACATCTACTGGTCGGCGAGGCGCGGCTGAGGACACGAAAACCTTCATTCTTTCTACAAGTATTTGAGTCAGACAGATGTCGACTTTCATAGGAAGTCGTCCCCATTTCTTTTTAACCCCCTATATATGTCATGAATATTCAGCTCAAGGGATGTTTCTGCCGATGAATTGTCCAGAGATGATACAGAAAAATAAGTTACAGGTACAAGTACGAAGGTACAGGTAGGCTTCGATCTTGCAGGTCTGAATTAAATTGTTAAATGGCTACCTTTTTAAACTGCAAGGGAGGGGCGCAGAATAAAATAGTAATAAGAAAACAGGAAAACACTAAAGGCAGAGGAGCATGGAAACATTAAAATTTAATTATGCAAAAAACAACCTTAGGATAAGTAGGTTTTAGATATTATAATCGAAGGAGTACGTATCAGTGGCGATTGCGGCGAAGGGCGATCTGTAAGAAGGGAAACCGGTTGCATTAACATAGACGATAGAAACCAATTGCGGTGATCTGTTATAAACATTAGAAAAGACCATCGCAATATCGATGACAGGTTATAGCGGCCGGCTTACCATTTTATAGGTCACTCCTCGCCACTGGTCATTATTCGCGTATGTTATATGTTTCTAACGTGTAATTTGATGTAAGTGCCTTTGTTTCTAATCTAGCGACCTTCATTTTGTAATATCCGTGAAAGGCATAACGTTCCAAATTCCAAGGTTCCAACTAACGCAACAAATTATGGTGGGCACGGTTTTTTTCGAAGTGAATTGTCCCACTTACATCTTGTTCTATATTTCAATAAGAACATAATGAGATATCTAATACATTATTTTTCGTGCACAATCAATTAATCAATTCGTTAGACTTTAAGCCAGACGCAATGTCTGAAATGGACATACATACACCAACGGAACGTAAGTATAGGATGAATATAGGTTACATTCTGGATTAGGAGTGACGGGAGTGAGAGCCGACCGGTATTCGTGCAACCTTTAGCCAGAATAAGGAGCCAGGTTAGGTAATAGTTATTATGCTAATAAACAATTTTTCGTGCACATATATTTAATCTAAAGAAAATTCAGGCATTCATAATCGCTAATAGATGCTGTGTGTTTTGAGGTAGATGGCGGAATCAGATTGAGCAGTCCATTTGGATCCTTTATCAGACTCCACCGGTGTATTCATGTACAAAACTAGCCAAGTGGATGTTGGACACATAAGAACTTATGGTTCCGTAACTACAATAAGCTATCACCAATCACAGGATTCTTTTCGTCAACAACTGAAAATTGCGTTGTATAAAAAAATTGACACTGTGAGATATATTAAAACAATTTTCTCTTAAACCGTTTGTTAAGTTCTGCTTCCTTTAATAATTTTTTTAATTTTTTTTTATTTTACGATTGAAAAGTCAGAGAGGAACACATTTTCAAGGAATTTAGGCGCTTATGTCTTGAAAAGTACTCTCCTAACTTACATAATTTATTAATAGGAAAACATTAAAAAAAAATTATTTTTTTCAAAGATTTGTCTAATGATACCGCACATGATGGAGTGCGCGAATTTTTTTTCATGTCTTAGTTCAATGTATGGAGGTCATCTCCAAATAATTTAGTTATCATAATTTCTCTACCAAACTGTATGGCGGTTCATATATTAAAAATGAGATGAAGAAATGTAAGTCATAGGACAAATCAATATTTAAAAAAAATATAAATATGCCCAAAAATTAATAATTATAGATTTATAAAATCGAAAAGAGTTTTTAATTTTTTTTAAATCAAGAGGAGTGTTTTGTTTTTACCCTTTATATAGGTCTTATTACAAATTTTTTATAAATTTAAGATAAATTATAAGTTATTGTACTAAACTATATACAATAAAGAATATAATTTAAGAGCCAAAAATAAAATATTAACACCATTTCGGGAGGAGATTTCAGAGGTAAAATATATTGACTTTTCTAACGCGATAAATTCTTTTTATACCTCGGTACATAGTATTTAAGCTATAAATACAAACGAAAAAAATAAACCACTGGTGATTGTCTAAAAAGCGAAAGAAACATATAAAGACCGCACCAAGTGGAAATCTATTGTCTACAAATTATTTATCCAGAAAATAGACGTAACCATATAAAAGAAAACTCACCAATTTTCTTAAATACAACGCCATGTTAGCGAATTCGTCGCTCAGCAGACATCTTAAGTTCATAAAAGAAGTCGGATATCCCACTACTTTCTCCGCTTCAGTTATCACACCGCTCCAATTACTAAAAGGTGGACGTAAAAGTATCAAGACTTCATCTTTAGTCAAACTGGCCATCGTAGATTCCCGCCTTTTCTGATTGAATTCCATCTTCTGTGTAAAACTATTGGTCTGCGCCGAAGACATGTTTTTCAAGATCCCATTTTGCACAGATTTCTTCAAAAATCTGGTCGTCACGTAGTTGTACATTTTCTTTTTTTCTTTTTTATTCTTCGTTTATGTAAGTTATGTCTGCAGCGTGTGAAGATTCAAAACGGAATGTCGGTGTTCGATAATGTTGCCATGTTAAAACTGAAAAAATTCTCCGTTTGGGTTGTAGACATTTTGATGTGATGAGCTGGAAAAAAAAATGTTTTTACATTTCAGAAAATGTGTATGTTTTGTGGATATTCGCGTGATTGTTCGTATTGATTCGTATGCTGGTAATCATACTACAGAATTTCAATTTTAAATCATAAAAAAGATATGCTTATGTATCTATCGATATGGTATAGTCTTAATAGACTTTGTTTTATGTCTAATATCAACTTAATAGACTTTGCATACTATGCATAATATAATTTTGACGTGAAACGTCTATTGGCGAAGGTATAAAACAAATAAAAACAAACAAAAAAACAAACGCCACGCTATACATTTAAATGAAAAAGAACCTTATGTCTTTAGAGCAAGGTACCAATTCCGAAGATCGTTTTATTAATATTTTTTATTTAAATACATTTTATTAGTAAATTATTAAATATCACGTTCTATTTTTTTTTTAGATTCGCATTTATACCGAATCAAATGACTGCCTGCCGGCCAGTAACTAAATGGTAGCATATGCCCCTCTTATAGTGGGGTGCACCGTCGTTAAATAGACTATAACTATTACTAAAGTCACAGTTTAAAAGAATTGAGGTGAAGCAAGTTTAAAATAAATTTTTGAATTTTTAATTTAATATATATATTTTTTAATTAAATTTTTAATAAATGTTTATTAAATAATCATCATTAAATAGTCATCATTTTCTGTAAAAAATTCGTAATATTTAATTTTTTATTATGCCATATTTAGTTTCTGTTGTAATCTTGTCTTTTATTCATATTACTTGTACAAACTCGATGATTCACATTTGCCAGGCGTCCCATGATGGCTCACAATTTTTTATTAGATTTTGTTTACTGTTTTTAATATCACAAGTAATTAATTTTGTTTACAATGTTTAGTAGCGCGAGAGTAACTGTAATGTATTTAATGTAATGTAATTATAAGAACGCTAGATCTGGTCAGTTCTTTAAATTATATTATTTTTGAAGCTTGAATCCCGCTTCTTTTTATGTGACGTGGCGGCTTCTGTTTAGGCACAAAGTTTTTGAATGCCGGTTTATAATATAAAGCGATTTTATTTAAACAAAAATAATTCCATTAGTCTAATGCTACGAGAGCTGCTATTTATGAATCCGGAACTGGCCACTAAAAAAAAAAATATATTGAAAAAGTAATTACATTCAAAAATGGAACTGTTTGGCTGTTGAATACAGTTTGTTTCATATAACTGTCAATTGTTTTTACGTTGTGGCGTTATTTTGAAAATTTCCTGTCTTCTTCACCATGGATTTGACTCGTGAACATTTTAGTGCCTTGACTTATTACGATTTTCTAAGTGGGCAGACTCAAAAACAGTGCATCGATCAAATGACTTCGACTTAAGCGTTGAGAACTTTTTAAATCCATGCTGTCAAAAACTGATAGATAAAAAACTGCAATTTTAGCAGATTTGGCCTTTAATCTAGCAACCCCGTGCTCTTGATAGTGTGAAGTGTGCCGGCGCTCTCGGATACCGTAAATTATGTGATTTTTTTTATTCCAACGATTCGAAAGCTACTCTCGCATTATGAGTTGGGAAACCGGTTTATATAATTTCATATAGTCGCCCTTCGATCGCTCCGAATTCTATTTCGATCTAGAGAAAGTATGTTTGTTTGTCAATCAATTATAGAAAAACTAACTTTTTTTCGCGTCTTCGCTCGCTTGAACACGCATAATGTTTTATTTATTGAATTCTGTTGTTTCATTTATTAAATTCTACTCTCGCTACGATTCCGTCTTACGACTCGAAACTTTCTTTGTAATTAATTTATATTCTAATTAATTTGTATTCTATGCGAACCGTCGACCGAGATAAACTAGTCTTTTTATTTATTTATTACTAGCGACCCGCACCGACTTCGCACGGGTACCAGAGCCTACAATTATTTTTTTTGTCGTAGTGTCGTATCAGCTTGTTTCGTAAAGCATATGGATTAGATTTAATTAGATATAAATGTAACATAAAGTCTATCCTACTTGGAATATTTTTAATGTATTTTATTTCCAATTCTGGAAAGATTTGAAAAAATAAAGAATACATACATAAAACAAACTAAAATATTTCTTTGTATACTAGTGTGATAACTTATGCTTAATTAGATCATGCTTGAATAAATTTTGTCGAGCTATAGTTTTAATTTCGCGATAATTCCTAAGATATTGATTTAAATGGTATGGTCTAAACGACAATTATAATTTGCATAGAATGATTAAGGTAACTGACGTATTTAATTTGAATAGGATTAATATCGTATCCGCGTAAATTATCACATTATATGTGAATAATTTTTATAACATTAAAATAGGTAGGTATAGTAAGCTATCCATAAAAGATAGACATGTGCTATCGCGGACTTTTCTTTAGATATATATGTCGTAGGATGATTTGATGATTCGGTTTTTTGCGAAAACCCTGGGTATATTGCGAAAACACGGTTAATTAGACAGTGCCGAAAACATTTGCAAATCTTACTGGAAAAAGATAGGGTTTTTGCAAAAACGCGAGTCGCTCTAGTAACATTGAATATCCTTAACTCTGATTTGCTAGATTTTTGTTTACTGACCAAATCGTATTCTGATTGGCTAGTTATACCCTGTGAGCTTTGAAGTATTATACCTATCATAGAGTTATGAAGGGTTATAAATAACAATATCGATTTATAGAAACTTTTGCATACTTTTGACCATATTTAAAACCAAAGACTGCGGAGTTGCTCTCAAAAACATTTAAAAAAAAAAACAACAACGTGCGTGAATGATTGACATTTAAAACGTCAACCAATCAGAGGAGGTCTCGATTTGGGTGCTCAGACCGGCCAATCAGCGTCTAACGCTTCGTTTCGCAGTATTACAATAGCGACTAGTGTTATTGTAAAAATCCTAACTTTATCCAGTAACATTGAGAAATGTTTTCACCATTGCCTAATTACCTGTGTCTTTGCAAAATCCCTAGGGTTTTCGCGAAAATTCGAATTATCAAATCATCATGCGACATAAATAATTTTTACATACATTGTTTTGTCATATCTCAAAGGAATTAGACGGCGTATTCGATAAAGGCTCCCAGTCAGCTCGATTTTTTCTAACATCTTCAACAATCATCGTCATATTTCAACTAATTTACACAAAATAATGATTTATACATAGAAACCTTCCTCTTGAATCACTCCGTCCATTGATGCCAACCACATGAAAATCGGTTCAGTAGTTTTTGAGTTTATCGCGTTCAGACAGACAGACAGACAGACAGACGCGGTGGGGGACTTTATTCTATAATAATAATGATAACATGTTGTGATTATTATACTATGGGTGCTTGCATATAATTGGCTGCGTTAAATCGTAAACTGGGTCCCAGCTGAACAATGAATTTTGGTGCATCGGACAAGGAACAGTATGCGAATTTTAATAGTACCTATATATTATCTTACTTCACTTCACTAGCCGATTTTGACCCCACTGCAGGGACTTAGGCCTCCTCCATGGTGGGGGGCTTGGAGCTTAAATCCACCACGCTGCTCCATTGCGGGTTGGGGATTGTAGCGACCACCATCTATTGACAGGGCCCGGGACTGACTGCTTAACGTGCTCTCCGAGGCACGGAGTCAGTGATAGTTATGTACTTAAGTCAGAAAAACTCATTGGTACACGCCCGGATTCGAACCATGGCTGTATGGCCTTATAAAATTGGGACAGGTTCGTTTCGCTTTGGGCTATCACGACTGTCTGTAACACGATGTCTGTAACCAATTACTTAAAACTATCTTTAATAGCTGTATATTGGTATTGTCTACATTTTAAATATTAACCATATAATGTGAATTTGTAATGTAATTACACAAATTTAATGTAAATTTAAAAAAATGTCAATAATCACCCTGGCGTGCTCTGATGCCTTGGGAAAAAGGGAGATGCTTATTATGGGACACAACTTGCGTCAACGATTTCGCTCCTTCCCACCTCAACTCAACTGCGCGTGTGGCTGGGGCGGCCTCTGAATCCGCCGCCCGTCTGAAACATAGCAAACAATCCTATATCTTCGTTCCTTGTGTTGTGGAGACGACGGGCTTTTGGAGCCTCAAGGTCAAAAATTTATTAGGAGCATCAGTCGCCGACTTAAGGAGAGGGGGTGTGACCCGCGCTCTAGGTCATTTCTGGCGCAGAGGCTCGCCATAGTGATCCAACGCGGTAATGCTGCGAGCGTTATGGGAACCTTTGCGCTGGGTTCAACAGGGACTGGTTATTTTTAGCTTTTTAGATTGTTTGTATAAATTTAATAATGCTATGATTATTGTCTTATATTTATTATTATTTTCTGGAATATCTGTTAGATTAATTATTAATTTTTAAATAGATTTAATTATTATAATTTTAATCTTTAGGTATAGTTTGACCGAAACCGCTGTACCGCGCTTTAGGTATGTGCGCGACGCGGAGGGAGGCAGATCTGCTCTGTCAGTCCGTCGTCAACGCTTAGGAGCTGCCTTCACTCCTCGCCGCGCACATACCTAAGGCGCGGTACAGCGGTTTCGGTCAAACGATAGTTCAATATTAATTTATATTTAATGTTTTATGTTATTTCATTAAAGGATTGTATATGAGTACATATTTCTGATAATAATTAAATTCACAGTATATATTTAATTACTTATATCTAAATTATAGCAGCTGCATATGCGCATTCCGCCACCATCAACCAACCAGCACTGGAGCAGCGTGGTGGATTAAGCTTTTAGTTAACTTATTCCGAAGGGAGGCCTAAGCCTCTGCAATAGGGCATTAACGGGCTGATAGTATGGTATCGGTACGTAATAAGGGCATTGTCTACATCACACATTAAAATATTCAGTGTTAATATTTAACAAAATAAAAATGAAATGAACATGCGTCAACAAAATGAAAATCAGCTGTTTAGGGGATCCGTCAAGCTCCGTATAGGCTTACGAAGTTAATATCTAAGCTAGTGTATAATAAGTTACTCTCTGTCCCTTCAACTACCTCCAGAAAAACGATCACGTCGTCGTTTCGTTAGATACGACAACGTGCGAAGAAAGGACTGAATTTGGACTTGTAAACAAACACACATGTGCAGTACTTGAACTGCGGAGCCAAGGAGCGTGGGTTCAATTCCCGCCCGGGACGAATATTTGTGTGTATGAACAATAATGAATTTAATTGGTGTGTTTATTTGTTCCGTATATGGGTGTGAAATATCTATATGTGTATATATTACAAGGAATATATGTATATATAATATTTATCGACAAAAAATATTTAAAAAAAAAAGCTTTTGACTGTGGCTTCGGTTTGGTTTTTTGATTTTTTTTTTTGTGTTTAATGTACTAACAATATAAACTCATATTTCGTATATGTTAAGACCAAATTGCCAGTTCCACCAGCGACTTCGACCACATGGTCTACACATTTGTTTCCGGACAACTAAAGGGACGCGACGTTCCAGAATATTGTGCGAATTTCTAGAAAATTCACTAGACTTAGCCATGCATAACTCAGGAAGAAAGGGCTGCACTGAGAAAAAAAAGTTTTGCAGATATTATAAAATCAGTTTACGATTCACGACACAATTTTTTATAGTTATTTGAACAAAATATTGTTAAAACTGACATGGCAAAACAGTTGTTACAAAATTTTTATAACACGAATAATTACATTGCAATATCCACAAGATTAAGTTAGTAAATACGGGAAGCTGCCTGTACATGTAGCTCTTTTAGGGGCCTGTCCAAATGACGCGTTTTACGCGCCAGCAAATATACGCAATCGCGCGTTCCCGTAATACAAGAGCTACATACATCTCGTCCAGATGCTCTCTCGCGTTTCCTCACTCGCGCGTAAAACGCGTGCAACGCGCCGGACTTTCGTGTCGCTCGTTTTATGCGCGAGCGACCAACAAAAAAAAACAACAACAACACAATCGCTTTATCTGGCTCCATGTTAACAACAAGTGACCGAGCCTTTTAAACTTAAACGCGTCATCTGGAAAAGGCCTAACCCTATAAAATCAAAGGGAAAAAAGTGAAGAGTTATTTCGAATCACAAATAACGCTTTACTAGTACCTATCTACGACGACCGCTTAGCCTAGTGGGCAGCGACCCTGCCTGCGAAGCTGGAGGTCCCGGGTTCGAATCCCAGGTCGGGTCAGTATTTATATGATGAATATTAATACTGGCACCGGGTCTTGGTTGTTATATGTATGTGTTGTCTTCGCTTGGTACCCAAAATACAAGCTAATGCTTAGTTTGGGACCTAGACGTTGTTGTGATTGTGTGTGTTTTTATTATTATTATTATTATTATCTACAGAAAGATATCACTATCGGAATTTGTAACTGTTACAATAGTTTTGTTTTACACGTATTTTAGTGATAATTTTAGCTTATTTTAGTTAATTTTGCCCCAAAAATTAATTCCTCGTTCTTGAGTGGAGTTATCCGAAAATTACATCACACTTGCCCTGGTACCTATAGTTTTGAAGAAATAACCCTCAAAATGAAGCGCCGCAGATGCACTCTTCCTCCCTCCCTCCACCACCACAGCGGTGGCTCCCGATGTCTACCGATGGAAATCCACTCAGGAGCGATTTTTCTAAATGTGTAATCCAGCAGTAAAAGCTTGAATGCGTACTGCTGACTGACCGCTTGCCAGAGTATTTAGAGACTTGAACTGCGGAGCCAAGGGTCGTGGGTTCAATTCCTGCCCGGGACAAATATTTGTGTGTATGAACATAATAGGTATGTTTATTTGTTCCGTGTATTGGTGTGAAATATCTATATGTGTATATGTATATTACAAGGAATATATGTATATATTATAAAGAATATTTAAGTAGGTACGTATTTACATCAGTCGTGTAGTACCCATAATGCAAGCAACACACTTGCTTAATTTGGGACTAGATGGCGCTGCGTGAGATGTCCCAGGCATTATTATTATTATTACTACTGCTGAAGATGATTTAATGTATTTCCGTCCATTCTTGTCTGTCCTTTAGAATGTCTAAAACTAGACGGAACTATTTTCCTTTGAGACGGAAACTTAAACCTTTGAGATCGATTTATGTAATATAACATCATATGTTATGTACTAATAAAATTAACATTTAAGTGCCAAATCCCAAGTTGCCACACCCGTTTTAACACTTAGCCGTAAATACCTTTGATATAATATTTATTGGATTCACAAGATTCAAGTGAAAGTGTTCACATTGTAATCCTATACGTCGTAACTGTTATACCCTCCCTTCACAGCAAAGATATGGACGGGAACGTAACGCAAATAGGTTATAGGCCGGCCACTATATCTCCATTCCCCTATTCCTACGCGGGGTGAAGAGAGGGTACAAGTTGACCAATCAGACAGTGGATAGCGCATTACGGATCGTAAGCAATAGAAGGCGATAGTTGGCGTATACGATGAATTCGTCAACCGGTGCTTGACCGGTCTTTGCTGTGTGTCAAGATAGGTAGTTCAGGCTTACAGTGGTCAGCGCAAATGCACTGTAATACTGTAGGTAATACAGGGAGCTGAATTAAACAATATTAGTGCTTATAATTCTTCTTTTTAATCTTTTATCACATGAGCAAGAAAGCACTTTCATTCCAATCGGAGGCGATCGTCGACTGATGACTTTAAATTGCTTCTTCCCATAAAAGTACAAATTGACTAGAAGCCCTCTTCTGCGTTTACCGTCTAACCCCTCAAACAATAGCTAGTTGGTGTAAGATGGGAAGTTTGAGTCCGAGTTTTTGAGCGCAAAGTCTCCGTGCACCGCTTTTCAACCGCTCTTCACCCACGAGAAAACCCCGCGCGCCTGTTTCACCCCCAGAAAGTTCAGTAATGTCACTTCAATACTGTGAACTGACATTTATGACTATTAAAACCAAACGCTGCTGTCAAATTAATTTACTCAATCTTTCTTCCTTTTTAAATCTTGAATTCCGATTTCATTCTTTCAACGCCTTCATGTCCAGTGCTTGTGTCAGTTTTTTCGCTCGTGTAAGCTATGAATTAATAATTTACGAAAGTAAGGAATAAATACGCATTAGAAAAAGAATGACACAAGCACTAGCTATGAGAAAGAAAAATGAATTCAAACAGAAAAAGAAGAAATAACCTACAGTCAACAGTCGACGATCGCTGACGATTGGAATAAAAGTGTTCTCCCATTCCATCATCATCATAATCAGCCCATTTTTACCTCACTGCAGGGGCTTAGGCCTCCCCCAGGGTGAGGAGGGGAGCTTGGAGCTTAAGTCCACCACGCTGCTCCACTGCGGGTTGGGTCGGGTTCTCCCATTGCTCGTGTTATAAAAGAATATAGAGAAAAGTTATGGTCACCATTGTTGTTTAACTGAGGTCTTATAAGTAAGTACATATAAGAAGAATGATACAAGACCTGGCCGTGGTCATGAAGGGGTTGAAAAAAGAAAATGGAATTGAAATCATGATAAGAGGAAGAAGCAATCTACAGTCAACAGTCGACGATTGGACGACGATTCGAAAGAGTGCTACTTTGCTCTTGTGATAAAAGAATATTAAAAAAAGTTATAATCACCACTGCCGTTTGATTGAGCTTCCAGTAATCCCTACAATACCTTTAAATAACGCTACTGGTAATAATGCTAACACTAAATATTTGTCAATAATATACTTTGATGGGGTTGTTCATCGATATGAAAATATAGAGATGCGTCTTCACGCCAATCTGCATAGGGTAACCGTTCATTGTAAATTCTGTCTAACATGTTTAGTAGCGCGCTAGAATATTGGATTGATATGTACGCTAGATGTCGCTAGTGACAATAAATTAATTGATTTTTTGTATTGCTCTTCATTAACGCCCCCTAAACTCAAATTCAAAGTGTATGTTTTTCGGATTATGGACATGATCAACTAGAATTACTGGTTTGAGTCCATGTTAAGTATGTTAATTTATAATTTTCCGACGTCGGCGATTTTGTGTATCCATTGGATGTTCCGTCGAACATTACTACAGTAAAAATGTAATCTCATCAGGATAGGTGATTGTAGTGGCGAGTCTTGGGGGAGGCCTATATCCTGAAGTGGAGAGGCACGGGCTGATGTTGATGATAAATACAGGTGTACTGAATTTGAAGATTAAGTACACCACAAAAAAAATTAAAAGCTATGCCAACTTCACAATGCAGCGAACAATAACTTTGGCGCGAGGTGTAGTACGTGGTATTACTCGCATAAAAAACCATTTATAGATAATAATTCAAAGTATATGTTATACGGATTATGTACAATTATGTACATACATCAACTAGAATTATTGGTTTGAGTCCATATAAACATGACACGTCGTGTGTAAAGCAAGTATGTCAGTCAACTTATGATTCTACGACATCGGCGATTCTGTGTATCCATCGGATGGTCTGTCGAATATTAGTACAGTAAAAATGTAATCTCATCACGTTAAGTAGTAAAGGATTGTAGTGGCGAGTCTTGGTATGGCGAATCTTGGCCTATGGCGTATATCAGACCTATATCCTGCAGTGGAGAGACACGGGCTGATGATGATGATGATTATAAAAACAGGTGGTCCAAGAATATGCTGTATTTGTATATATTGAAGGAAGACTATATTTTCTTGACAGCAGAACTTTTTTTTGTGTACGTCCGCCCGTCTGCCTGTATGTCACAGCCGTTTTATTGAGGTAGTATTAAGACTGAAAAATCGCTACATGGGTCTGTTAATATATTTACCAAAGAAGGAACCTAAGATCCCTTGAATTTCCTATATATATGAAACGGGAAGGAAAGAGGGAAATTCGAAAAAAAAGGAATTTAAAAAAAATTGAGGATTATTACTTACGTACAAAAGTAATTTAATTGTTTAAATTAATATCAAAATTATAAATTTAACATTATTATGACACTTTTTTTTTATTATTTGGAATTAATTTAAATTCAAAATTATAAAGTTTTCGTAAAGGAAAATTATGTTTATATAGATACATCAAAATAAATTTCCCGTACATAATAATTTTTATCTTTTTTTAATTTTCTTAATTTAAATATGTAGGTATTTTAATTGAAACAATCTGAGATCAAATTGATGGTCAGTTGATATTTTAAAAAACTTAATTAAATGAAAACGTACGAAATTAAAAATACATTAGGTACCTACCTTAAACCTTAACTGAAAGTTTTGTTTACGAACCAGAATTATATAAAAAAGTTACTTACACAATAAGCGACTTATCCTCAGGTATTCCAAACTTAGGAGTTATGTCAGAAAAATCTGTTATAAAGCACTTTTATAACATAAACAAACAAAACCTTATTTCTTGCAATAAGGTTATGTTACAATGTAACCTATTCTTGAATGACGGTTACTTATATGAGATTAACGAATTATATTCTACATCTCATTACACTTGTTTTACATTTTGATGTTATTCAAAATGATATTATCTTCACTTTTCACACAGCACACATCAAAAATACAAAATTATGTAATCAATTTAAACATTCCATACATTCCATTTTAAGTAAACTTAAACAGCGCCACCTGTTAGCTTATTACTAAACTAATACAATTCATACTATATTAGTTTGTTAAAATTCCAACAGATGGCTTAAATTATAAATAACAAAACGAGTTCTTATATTCATTATTTTTTCGTGTCGATAATTTATAATTTTTCAAATTAATTAATACTCGCAGTCAAACTATTAGTCCCAGTTGTAACTTTCAATACTTTGTTACCTACTCTTGAAAGTTATATGATTATTTGTTTGAACTTTGTTCGATGATTGTTTGAAATCTATGGTCTGGGAAATGGTAGACAAGGACCGGGTGAAAGCGAGACAGATCGAAGATCTGACGGAGCCGGGACCTCCTTCCCTATCATTCCTTACACACGACCAGGGCACCATGATCCTATGTTGCGTTCGATCAGAATTAACGGTACCTAGGTACCTACCTACCGAGGTATAGTTACGATCAAACTTTAGGGCGGATACGAAAGTAGGCACAAATCGCGTCGCAATGAACAGCTTTAGGTGTAGCGGGACGCAAGCTCGCTCAAAGCATTATAGGTATTCAGATTATGATTCAGGTAGGTACCTACCTACCATACGTTCCGAGGGTATAGAGAACGCTTCTCAAACGAAAATCAATAAAGAGAATTCTATTCTAATCTTCGTTATAAGAAATAGGTAATTTTTTTAAAATTTTGATTTGCTTGGTGTTATATTATAAAGATATATCTCTCTCTCCAAGCTCCAAGCCCCCCCTTCACCCAGGAAGAGGCCTAAGACCCTGCAGTGGGGTGAAAATGGGCTGATGAAGTGAAGATAGATATTGAACAGATAAATATTAAAGAAAATATGCAATAAACGAACTCTCCATGAGTATTGAGATTAAATAAAAATGATTTTGAAAATAATATATAGGTATATTAAGAAAATATGAAAATAGACTTCACACAATTACAAAATTTATACACAAAATAATATTCGGTTGAAGAATATGGAAATTATAAACTATTACAATTTTATTTCTGTCTCTTTCTTGCAAGACAAAAAGAAAAACAAAACGTCACAGACCAATACACACACTTTGCGGTATTGCCCTCTTTGTCTGACAGGAAATTTCAAACATTCATAACTGTGTTATTAATTAAATATTTTTTCAAATTATTTCGCTGTTATATTCAAAAATCTCATTCAAATCAATTCAATTCAATTCTTTATTGCTTTGTCAGATGTAAATTTTTAGATGGTCATACAGAATCATCTTTGTGACATGAGAGCACAGTGATTTAATGTTACATTCCATCAGTCCTTTTTAACACCCCACTGTAGTGGCTTAGGCCTTCGCTCAAGATGAGGGGGAATGGAGCTTAAGTCCACCATGCTGCTCCAATGCGGGTTGGCGGATGAATATTTAATAATAAATTTAATAATTAATATAAAATAAAATAATTTTAAATAAATATTCAAATAACTTAATAATGATAATGACGTATACATCACAGCAAAGTCTCATACGCTACTTTTTGTTTGTCTGTCTGTCTGTCTCTCTATATAGTGTATGTAAGTTAGAGCTAAACTTTTAAAGATTTTAATGGAACTATGCAGACATTAACAATAGGTTGTCAGGAGTTATATAGTAAACTTTTTGTTTGTGTGGTTGTCTGTCTGTCTTTTTGTTCCGGCTGATCTCCAAAACGACAAAACCATTTCTATGAATCTTTGCAGACATAAAAGGAGGTTATCAGGAGTAACTTAAGTTGGTTTTTGTCTGTGCGTTTGTCTGCCTGTTAGGGCTAATCGTCGAAACGGCTGATCTGATTGTACTGAAATTTTGCAAACATAAAGAGGGCGTTGTCGGGAGTGAAAAGCAATTTTTTTATATTTACATACAAAAAATCGTTAGTCTGTCTGTCTGTTCCGGTTTTGGGACCGACTTGTGGAATAGCTATTTTTCGTGCTAAAATGGCTAAATAGATTTTCATGAAATTAAGAGTAGAGATTTCTTAGGAAGTTAAGTTTCAGAATGTTCTAGAAAGTGTTACAATGTTTTGGAGCATCGCGTTCCTTTAACTATCTCGGTACAACTGTGTTGTCACGCGAGCGAAGCCGCGAGCGAAAGCTAGTCATTAATAAAGCTTTATTCCTAATGGTCTAAGTTCCCTGAAAGTGCTATAAACACCAATAGGTGATTACAAAGCTACAACAGAAGTCCAAAAGCACTGACTTAAACGTTCGTTGGATGTAACCTTCACGATTTATTGAAACCAAGGAAAATTGTTTAACATTGACGCATTACGTATACATAATGTCGCGTCCTACTAAAAATATACCATCAGGTCTTTATCGACTGCAGACAATCTAAGATACGTTCATATTTATTCATATAAATATGTTATAATTATAATCAATTTTTAAGATCAATTAAATAAACCCGGAAAACAGTTACGACCTTCTTATAGATATAAATTTGGTGTATCATATCTGTGTAGTGATTTGAATAACGGAATTATTGTAGCTGGTGGTTGTCGAAATTCGACCGCGTACGCACTTTTTTTAATCACCAATAATTAGGCGTAAGTCGAGTCGTGATAGCCTAAAGCGCAACGAACCTGTCTCTTTATAAGGCCATAGGGCCATGGTTAGAATCCGGGCGTGTACCAAAGAGTTTTTCTGACTTAAGTACATAACTATCACTGGCTCCGTGCCTCTGAGAGCACGTTAAGCAGTCGATCCCGGACGCTGTCAATAGATGGCGGTCGTTACAATCCCCAAACCGCAGTGGAGCAGCGTGGTGAATTTAAGCTCCAAACCCCCCTCGCCCCGGGGAGGCCTAAGCCCCTGCAGTGGGTTAAAATGGGCTGATGAAGTGAAGTGAAGTCAAGTCAAGTGCTTCAAACGACAGGCTAATATAGCCTTAATAAATAATATACGGTACAAATACTGTCGACCATACGAGTACCTATAACGTATGGTTGACAGTATTTGTAACATATATTATACAGGTTGAGGTTTTAATGACCAGTCAAATTTTAATATAATGACCTTTGATAAAAATCCGTTGGCAGTCTTGTTCCTTTTTAGTATCGTTCGATGGGAAAATATTCAGTTAAGACTACGTAAACCTTTCAATCTAGTCACCATTCGCGAGGGCGCCAGTGCACGTGCACGCGCCCCGCCCACATGGATATTACGAAATCTCTGTAACTACAAAGATTTAGAAATCTCTAATTTTTGGCTCTATACAAACCTAGTTCTAACACAAGACTATAATTTAAAAAAAAATATTAATATGCGTATTAATGACGTAATCGCTTAAGAACGTCTTTATGGGCATTCAAGCGTCCCGCCCTTTCTTAATAACAGGACCCTACACACTGAAGTGGAAATGAGCCGGTCACATTTGCCGTAGAACCGACAACAGATGGGGTAGACGAGTTCTCGAGTGGAGGCCACGTACTAGAATGCGAAGCATTGGATGCCCCCAGGCCGAGTAGACAGATGACCTGAAGCACCATATCGGGGTTAATTGGATGCTAACCGCGGAGGACCGTGTGTGGTGGCGAGCCTCGGAAGAGGCCTGGGCCATGGGCTGCCGATGATAATAATTTTAGTATATTAGTAGAAATTATGATGATCATGTTACGGATCCATAATTGATGCGTATTGATACGTATTTAGTCGGTTAAATGATTTTAATTAAGTTCATTTAGTTTTTAGCTATTACGAAGCGATGAAAATGCGTTTGCATTTGTAAATCGATCTACTGGGGGAATACCCTATGCAAGTAGCAAACACCAAAAGAAACCTGAGAAAAAATCTCAATTACATTAAGAATACTTAAGTCATCTTCGCAATCTATCTTAATTCGTTAATGGTTTACTTCATTGAAGCAATCATTTGCAGTTAAGCAAGCGATTGAATTTATTAATATATTGTAAATGCAATTTTTTACATTGAAAATGTTTATCAGGTCATTTTCCTGGGGGAGTGTAATTCGAATATATTTCTGAAATTTATGATGGCAGACAAAAAGCAGTGGTGTCAAAATATGCAAGGGTTTATAGCGCATCGTATGATGCCAAATTTTCTAAAATCGCTTTGTAACTTTTTTTGGAAAATCAAAAATAGTGAAAAAAAGACAACATTTTCCAATTTTTGGGACAAAAAGTTGATTATTTCGAAAACGAAATCCTGTATCGAAAAAATGAAAAACACCTTTTTTTAAACAGATAGATAGATGGTCTACGGTCTGAAAAAATGAACGGATCTCCTGCTTTCGCACGAACTTCTTGCGACATTACAAATGAACCTAACGGAATAAAGTAAACACACATAATTTGGATAATATTTGTCGAAATAAATTTTTTTCGAAAAAAAATAACACAACTGTATCCGAATAAGCTTAAAACTTCGAAATATAACATTCTGTACGACATTTCGATCGAACAAACTGAATTAGTACGAAATGTAACACCAACGCATATCCGACTTCCAACTACGGGCACCCTTAACTACTGCTTCCGGTTGTCCGATTCTAACACTTTTAGTCTCAATCGATCCCCCGTCTAATTACTCCGAGTCGTTTTTTTATTTTGTTCTTATTCGGACCTAGTTCTCGAGCTATCGGGCTCCCAAAACGAAAATCGGGAAAAAACTGCGATTTTTTTTTCGTTTTTTACCGATATTTTTTGGTTTTTAAACTTTTTCCAAATTGTCTTATGCCATCTTGTAGAGCTTGCCGAGCTGCGTCTTTTGACACCGCGTTCATCTCGACATCTCGAAAACTCTTTGTGCACTGTCTCACAAAACTCCCAAATGACCCCCTATACTCCAACGAAATGAAAGTCATTTCCAATGACAACAGAAATTTTGGAATCGGTCGAAAACTGTGGGCTAGGCAATTGCCCTTTTCATTGAATTATTATGAAATCAGTTACCCCGGATTCGGCTAGATTTCAGAAAGATATAAAAGTAGACGAAAGGGAACTGTGTCAAAAAATGCAAGAGCTCGCGAGGCATCGTATTTTCGACCAAATGGTCGAAAAAAAATTTTTGTCTTCAAAATTTTTATTATATTGTTTGACAAAAACATATGTTTTCATTTTATGTGATGTCCATATTCAATGTCCTTCGATAGTCGCGGAAGAGCTTTCGCTCTGTAGATTTTTTTAAAGAGCTTCTATGAACACATGTGAGAATGTATCGTCTAATTTGTATCAAAAAATTAAAAATAAAATCAAAGTGAAAAAAAAAGAAAAATAATTTTCTTTTGAAATGACGACTAGTTGAAGTTAATATTGTCTGTTTAAGTTGGACGGATGCCGACGCGGCGGTGATTAGTACCGTATTGTATATCAAACGGCCGCATTGAACTACGTTATTGTGCTAGTCGCCGACGCGCTAGCTAGCGTTTATCAAATTCATGTCGATTTATTAACAATTTGTATTATTTTGATGTGTTTTTCTATTTTAGTTTATTAATAGATATTTAATTGTGTGTATGAATACAATCCACGACGACTAGTGAATTTATTATAATTTTTAATATATTATTATTAACGTGATAATGCATTCCCAACATACTAAACAATTTATTAAAGTTTGATAGTTTCATTATTATGACGACCGCTTAGCGTAGTGGGTAGCGATCCCTACGAAGCTGGAGGTTCGGGTTCGAGTCCCAGGTCGGGTCAGTATTTATATGACGAATATTGATCTGCACCGGGCACCAGGTCTTGGTTGTTATATTTTTTTGCTACCCAAAACACAAGCTAATGCTTAGTTTAGGGCCTAGACGTTGTGATATATACGTTATTATTATTATTATTTAATGCCAGATTGACCAAATAGGTTTAAAAACCTTTGAACCTCGACGTTTGAAAATGTTGGGCTATTTTAAAAAAGATTTTTATATTTTTGTTATTTTTATTTCAGATTATATGAAAGCTTTCCTCTAACTGGATAAACATTTTGTATGTCAAACGGTAATTACTCCGTTGTTATCGACCGTCGCCACTATTTTTCCGAAATAAAATTATTACTACTTTTATTGTGTTTTCCTTTGTGTTTAAGTGTCGTGATACCCCAGACCACAACGAACCTGTCTTAAATTTATAAGGCTCCACAGGGCCATGGTTCGAATCCGGGCGTGTACCAATGAGTTTTTCTGACTTAAGTACACAATATCACTGACACCGTGCTTCGGAGGGCACGTTAAGCAGTCGGTCCCGGACGCTGTCAATAGATGGCGGTCGTTACAGTTCCCAACCCGCAGTTGAGCAGCGTGGTGGACTTAAGCTCTAAGCCCCCCTCCTCACCCTGGGGGAGGCCTAAGCCCCTGCAGTGGGGTAAAAATGGGCTGATGATGATGATGTGTTTTCCTTTATACGACGTTTAGCCTAGTGGGTAGCGACCCTGCCTGGAGGTCCCGGGTTCGAATTCCAGGTCGGGTCAGTATTTATGTGATGAATATTGATACTGGTACCGGGTCTTGGTTGTTACATGTATGTGGTGTCTTCGCTTGGTACCCAAAACACAAGCTAATGCTTAGTTTAGGGCCTAGACGTTGTTGTGATGTATACGTTATTATTATTATTATTATTCTCAAGAAAATTAACCTATCTCAGCATAAAGCTGGCAAAAACTACATTTACGGGCCCAAGTCATGTAAGTGCAGTGTGTGTGTAATTTTGTGCTAAGCGGTAGGGTGTGTGTCATTAGTGTCGTCAATTTACAAAAACTTAATTATTATTATTAATATACAATTACATACTTTAATAATATTATTAAAATAATGTAATAAAATATTTAAATTAAATGCCCTAGTTTTTTTTTTTTCAAATAAAAGTAAAAGTGATTATATTTATTTTTTTTTCTCCCAGAGTATGAGGGTCAAGCTATCAGGACTTACCATCGCTTCGACTAATACCAAGTGAGGGCCTGACGGATGATGAAAATTGAGCGTGGTGGCGTGAAAACCTGCTCGAGTGTCTATTACAGGTGTCGTCAGGTTGGCATCCACCACGGCACGAGATGAGCATCGGTGGAGGCTCTCAATTTCATTTTTTAACACGCTTTTATTAGGTCGACCTGTATGTAGGATGTAATGGAATCTTAGGAAGCGAAATTAACCCACTTCCAATTCTTATCGTCATGAACATTGGTATTTGTATGTAATTTTGATGACAATAATATGGTACTGTCGACCTGATCTCATGATGTAGCCGGAAGGTAGGAACTGGAACTTCACAACGGCACATCGTATCATAGCCGTGTTTGGGCTCGTTAGAAAGGTCTTGCTGTGAACTTTGACCATGATTAAATTTCAAGGTCTGATGATGGAGCCGGAAGGTAGGAATTGGAACTTCGCAACGGCACATCGTATCATAGCCGTGTTTGGGCTCGTTAGAAAGGTCTTGCTGTGAACTTTGACCATGATTAAGTTTCAAGGTCTGATGATGGAGCCGGAAGGTAGGAAATGAAACTTCGCAACGGCACATCGTACCATAGCCGTATTTGGGCTTATTAGAAAGGTCTTGCAGTGAACTTTGACCATGATTAAGTTTCAAGGTCTGATGATGGAGCCGGAAGGTAGGAATTGGAACTTCACAACGGCACATCGTATCATAGCCGTGTTTGGGCTCGTTAGAAAGGTCTTGCTGTGAACTTTGACCATGATTAAGTTTCAAGGTCTGATGATGGAGCCGGAAGGTAGGAAATGGAACTTCGCAACGGCACATCGTACCATAGCCGTATTTGGGCTTATTAGAAAGGTCTTGCAGTGAACTTTGACCATGATTAAGTTTCAAGGTCTGATGATGGAGCCGGACGGTAGGAACTGGAACTTCGCAACCGCACATCGTATCATAGCCGTGTTTGGCCTTGTTAGAAAGGTCTTGCAGTGAACTTTGACTATGATTAAGTTAACATGTAAATAGTAAGTATAAACTTTAATAGTGTAAATAATGATGTATAAAATGTATATAAAGACATGTAAAAAAATTAATAGTTTAAAAAACACTAAATATACACGCTTTTATAAATGCACTTAAAAGCAAAAAATAAATTTTAATCGTTCAAGTTATCTCTATCCTTGGGTTGGAGTGTAAGCTTAAGTAAGCTTATTTTAGTGTATAGGTATAATATTTTGATTGTAAAAGCTTGGGGTGGTTTTATTCGGATAAACTGTAAGAAAATAACAATCACTACCGTCGTTTCTTATGATATAGTGGTCGGTCATGTTTATGTGACTTTGCCATATAAATTGAGCTCGGAGCACATTGTCCTCTGAGAGCAGAACTCAATTTTAAGATGATAATTAGATTTGAATCAAAATAAGATTGTTAATTCAGTTTATGTCTAACCTAAACTTTTAGTGAAAAACGTAGAAGCTGCAGACCATCTTATGCTATTTAATATGTTTGATGTAATATTTTTGGTGTTCTGTGTGTGTTGTTTTTCCAAATAAATAAATATAAATACATAAATTGATTCCTCACTAAGAGTTTGCGGCGGTTGCAATAGAGACACTCGGTCCGTGGTCGTCTGATACGTAAAAAATATCGTAAAGGATTTGTATGCCCGTCTGGTCAGCACTGCTGGCGATCCTAGAGCGGGTGCCTATTTCGCACAGCAATTGAGCATCGCTGTGCAGCGCGGAAGCAGTGCAAGCGTAATGGGATCGATGCCGCATGGGGCCAACTTGGAAGTTATTTTTATGTTGTAAATATTGAAAATTGTGAAAATAAAGAATATTGTTTTATACAAAAATATATTAGCAAATATTGTTAATACACTGCATTTCTTTGAGATGTCATGAAAAAGCGCCCCACGATTTTACAATCAAAATACCTATACATTAAAATAAGCACATGGCTTAAAATCCAACCAAGAGATAGAGATAACTTGAATGATTGTAATTTATTATTTGGTTTTACGTACACTTATAAAAGCGGGTATTTTTTTAGTCCTTTACCTTATTTTTGTCATTGGAAATGACTTTCATTTCGTTGGAGTATAGGGGGTCATTTGGGAGTTTTGTGAGACAGGCAGATTGCACGAAAAGTTTTCGAGATATCGGGATGCATCTGATGTCAAAAGACGCAGCTCGGCAAGTTCTACAAGATTGCATAAAACAATTTGGAAAAAGTTCAAAAACCAAAAAAATATCGGTAAAAAACGAAAAAAAATCGCTATTTTTTTTCCCCGATTTTCATTTTGGGAGCCCGATATCTCCAGAACTAGGGCCGAATAAAAAAAAAATAAAAAAACGGCTCGGGGTAATTAGACGGGGGATCGATTGAGACTAAAATTGTTAGAATCGGACAACCGGAAGTAGTGGTTAAAGGTGCCCTTAGTTGGAAGTCGGATATGCGTCGGTGTTACATTTCGTACTAATTCGGTTTGTTCGAACGAAATGTCGTACAGCATGTTATATTCCGAAGTTTTAAGCTTATTCAGATACAGTTATGTAATTGTTTTTGCGAAAAAAAATTATTTCGATAAATATTATCCAAAATATGTGTGTTTACTTTATTCCGTCAGGGTCATTTCCAATGTCGTAAGAAGTTCGTGCGAAAGCAGGAGATCAGTTGATTTTTTGTTTAGTTCGGTAAACTCTATACGCTCTATAAGTTTGGACAACGTTCAGCCGAACAATCCGTAAATACCTTCAAAAACTATTTTCATCGTCCTCATCAGCCCATGTGTCTCCACTGCAGGATATAGGCCTATCCCAAAGCTCGCCACCACACACGGTCCTCCGCCTTTCGCATCCAACTACCCCCGGTATGGTGCTTCAGGTCATCTGTCCTTCTGGCCGGGGGGCGTCCAACGGTTCACTTCTCGGTACGTGATGATTCCGTTGTTAACATGGAAAAATATATTGACCAGGTGCACTTATGAGATGAACAATACTAATGACGATTCTCCCTTTGCGTACTGCTGGAGTACAAGATATCGAATGTGATTAGTATCTGAAAGTAGTAGAACTGAGTGATGGAAGCGTGGTGACTGTAATGTGAAAGAGAAAAAACCGGTTACAGTGCAGTCGAACTCCCATCGAGGGTTCCAAATATACACAATATATTTGCCATGCAAAGTGCACCAATCAAAAAGTTTGGTTCTTTTTGTTGTTCTGGATTAATAAACAGCAGCCCTCGTATTTCTTTAGTACCCTGAAGGTACACTAAGAAAAAAAATGGAATTCTTATTCTAAAGGAATCAAAAGAGGTATAAAAGATATCTACTTAAAATTTTGTGTAAACAATCTAATAAAGAAATGATTTAACATGTTTTTTACCAATTTCCAAATACTGCCTTTCGTCTACCTTTATAACTTTCTGCAATTCAGCCGAATCTCTCTATTCGGAATAACTGATCAGAAAATCTTTCAATGAAAATGGCACCTGCCCAGCCTACAATTTTCAATCGATTCCAAAATTTATTTTTTCAAACGGTAGAAAATCTATCTGCCTTGAGATTTTGTTTTTAATTTTTTTCGAGATTGGCTCCTGTTTTCGAAACAATCAACTTTTTATCCGAAAAATCGGGAAATTTTGTCCTTTTTTTCACCTTTTTCGATTTTCCAAAAAAAGGTTACAAACAGATTTTAGAAAATTTGGTACTATACGATGCCCCGTGAGCTTTTGCATCTTATAACACTAAGGCTATTCGTCTACCTTTATAACTTTCTGAAATACAGCCAAATTAGACTACCTCACGAAAACGGTCAGATAAACATTTTCAATGTTAAAAGAGAAAAATGCATTTATAGACCAAATGCGGTATCATTAACCTAGGAATCGATAACATGTGTTATTACACATGTTATCAATTTCCAGGTTTAGGCTCTCAAAGGTTAATAATTCTTTCATGGGAAATTGTATCCGTTTTTAAAATAGAATTCCAAAAGAAATGTTAGACTTGAATTCTAATCAATTTATAAAGCATAAAGACATTATAGTAATAGTTGTAAACACTTTAAATTAAAAAAAAAACCAACAACAATGAAGAAAAACATATATTTAAATAAAATAAACAGGGAGCAGTTTCTTGTCGGTTCTTCTCCTTCTAGTTTTTGAATCGGTACCTAATCAATTTATTTTGACTTGCAATAAGTGTGTGTAAACATCTTATATTGAATAAAAACTTTTCGAATTTGAATTTTGAATTTAAAAAAAATTGAATTTGAGCACAAAGTTGGTTTATAATATCTGTAATTGCGACATTGCTAAAGAACTGAGTATTGACTTTTAAACAGTTTTGACTTATATAAAAAAGTATGAATATGCAAAAAGCTCGATGTTTGGGTGCCATACAGTGCCATATAAGCTCACTGAAAGAAAGCTAATGAACCCCGTACTTATTTGTGATTCTATATTGGAACGTGATGATTTACAATTTTTGTAAAGTTTTAAGATTTCCGATGAGAAATAGATTCTAAGGAAGAACGTAAAACAAAATATTATTAAGTGCATGGTGGGCATATAGTAAATTAATTTGACAACAGCGTTTGGTTTTAATAGGGTCATAATTGTCAATTCATAGTAACGAAGTGCCATTACGCAATTTTGCAGGGTTGAAGACTGGCGCACGGGGATTTCACGAGGGTGCAGACCGGCGCACTGAAACTCGGACTAAAACTCGTCATCTTGCACCAGCTAGCTAGAGTGTGAGTGGTTAGAGGGTAAACGCAGAAGAGGGCTTCTTGTCTAGTCTAGTGGGATTGGAAGGGCTGTTCTGAAAATTGTAATTGGACTTTCAGTATGAGTTTTTACCACCTGAAACAACCATCGATTCAGGTGTTTTATTTTTGCATTTCTAACATTGGAAATGTTTTTGCGATCATGTTGTAGGGGGCATTTTCAGCGATAGTGAAATTCTACTCTAGTGTCGTCAATTCTAAAGCTACGTAAACGAATAGGGCATCAAAAGATGCGTATCGACAAGATCTACAATATGGAATAAAAACAATTTGAAAATTTTGGACAGTTTTTAAAAAAATCGCAAAAAATGATAAAAATGTTGCGATTTTCGATCGACTTGCTGTCTTGTTTTGTTGATTTCTCTGAAACTAATAGAGATAGAGTCTTAATTCGAAATACGTTTCGAAAAGATTAATTAGGGTACAATTTGCAAGAAACAGAATTAAATTATCTTTCATAGTTTAGGTTTTAGTAGTGCCCTTTCAGTAGCGATCTTGTTTAGCGCGCAGACCGATGAGTCATGAGGGGTAATTAATTCTAAAGCTACGTAAACGAATAGGGCATCAAAAGATGCGTATCGACAAGATCTACAATATGGGGTGAAAAAAATTTTGAAAATATTAGAAAATTTTTGAAAAAATCGCAAAAAATGATAAAAATGTTGCTATTTTCGGTCGACTTGCCGTCTTGTTTTGTCGATTTCTCGGAAACTAATAAAGTTAGAGTCTTAATTCAAAACACGTTTTGAGGGGATTAATTAGGGTACAATTTGCAAAAAACAAAATTAAATTATCTTTTATAGTTTAGGTTTTAGTAGAGCCCTTTCGGTGGCGATCTTGTTTAGCGCGCAGACAGATGAGTCATGAGGGGCAATTAATTCTAAAGCTACGTAAACGAATAGAGCATCAAAAGATGCGTATCGACAAGATCTACAATATGGGGTTAAAAAAATTTTGAAAATTTTAGAAAGTTTTTGAAAAAAATCGCAAAAAAATGATAAAAATGTTGCTATTTTCGGTCGACTTGCCGTCTTGTTTTGTCGATTTCTCGGAAACTAATAGAGATAGAGTCTTAATTCAAAACACGTTTTGAGGGAATTAATTAGGGTACAATTTGCATAAAACAGAATTAAATTATCTTTCATAGTTTAGGTTTTAGTAGAGCCCTTTCGGTGGCGATCTTGTTTAGCGCGCAGACAGATGAGTCATGAGGGGTAATTAATTCTAAAGCTACGTAAACGAATAGGGCATCGAAAGATGCGTATCGACAAGATCTACAAGATGTGGTAAAAAGAATTTGAAAATATTAGAAAGTTTTTGAAAAATCGCCAAAAATGATAAAAATGTTGCGATTTTCGGTCGACTTGCTGTCTTGTTTTGTCGATTTTCTCGGAAAGTAATAAAGATAGAGTCTTAATTCAAAACAGGTTCAGAGGGGATTAATTAGGCTACAATTTGCAAAAAACAGAATTAAATTATCTTTTATAGTTTAGGTTTTAGTAGCGCCCTTTCAGT